>CM064497.1:37755648-39020648 GCA_032716605.1 Paralithodes platypus
TGCGCCATTTAGCTCATAGACACTCCTGATTGATTAAGCAAGTGTCTGAATGAAATTAAATGGTTTCATCCAAAAACTAGAAGAAAAAGCCTCAAAATTACATCAAAACAAGCTTCGTAAGCTCGCAGGCTGCCATTCAAGTGGAACCGGCCCTGCGACAGGGCATTTTTCTATCGCGAAAATACAAACAAAAACAAATCTAATAAATTCTTAAAGGGGGTCTTTGGGGGTATTTGTATTACCCGTATTAGCGGCGAAGCAACATAAGTCGAGTTAATATAAGCTGGACTATTGTGGCGCGCTCGACATAAACTCGAGTGGCAATTTCAGCACGTAATGTGGCTGAGAGAGAGAGACAAGTGGTGGCAGGAGGACTAGCGAGCGTATGACGTGCTCCAGACCACCGCGGCGAAACCTCTGACACAAATCTACAGCTCCTCCCCCTTCTCTCACTCGATACATACTCAATTATGTACGAAAGTACAGAATTACCTGCTTTTTTGCACTCGCGGTGCACGGTTTATTGCAAGAAAACTATCCATCATACAAGGGATCGTTATGGTGTCATTCGAAAGCTCTGTTTATTGCCACTTTCAGGGATAGGTACTTGTTTACGTTCTGGGTCTTATTTAGGCATGAAAAAATGATCACGTAAAACAAGGCACTATTTTGGCTAAAAACACCCCGCGGTGCTGGTAAACATAAAATAAACCGCAATAGGCCGAGCGTAAGGTGTTAAAGATTGGTCGAGGTCAAGGGAGGACATGCCGAGGGGGGGGGAACAAATAAAGAAAAAATTATAATTAAATTAAATAAAAATAAATTATAAACAAATCCCTTAGATGGGCTTTATCCGCTCTCCTCCTTCACATTATCCTACACATTGGGGTGTTCCTACCCTCTTCTTTATATTTTCAGTATTTGGGTTTGTCTCTTTGTGGTGTAAGCTTTCATGAGATTATTCTTAATTATTGTGAAGGTGCTCCTTTGCTTTATGTACCTATTGTTTTGTCGTTGTTTGTTTGTGTTGTCATCTTTGCATATATATATATTAATTATTGTGAAAGGGTGCTCCTTGCTTTATGTACCTATTGTTTTTGTCTTTGTTTGTTTTTGGTTGTCATCTTGCATTATATATATTAATTCATTGTGAAGGTGCTCCTTGCTTTATGTACCTATTGTTTGTCTTTGTTTGTTTCGTGTTGTCCATCTTGCATTATATATATTAACTTATTTGTAAGTGCTCCTTGCTATTATGTTACCTATTGTTTTGTCTTTGTTTGTTTTGTGTTGTCATCGTTGCATTATATAGGAATTATTGTGTAAGGTGCTCCTTGCTTGTGATGTACCTATTGATGTCTTTGTGTGTTTGTGTTGTCAATCTTTGCAATTATATATATTAATTATTGTGAAGGTGACTCCTTGCTTGATGTACCTATTGATTGTCTTGTTTTGTTTGTGTTGTCATCTTGCATTATATAATTTAATTATTTGTGAAGGTGCTCCTTGCTTTATGTACCTATTGTTTTGTCTTTGTTTGTTTGTGTTGTCATCTTGCATTATATATATTAATTATTGTGAAGGTGGGCTCCTTGCTTTATTTACCTATTGTTTGTCTTTGTTTGTTCGTGGTTGTCATCTTTGCATTATATATATTAATTATTGTGAAGGTGCCTCCTTGCGTTTACTGTACCTATTGTTTTGTCTTTGTTTTGGTTTGTGTTGTCATCTTGCATTTATATATATTAATTATGGTGAAGGTGCTCCGTGCTTTTATGGTACCTAGTGATTTGTCTTTTGTTTGTTTTGTGTTGTCATCTTGCAATTATTATATATTAATTATTGTGAAGGTGCTCCTTGCTTTATGTACCTATTGTTTGTCTTTGTTTGTTTGGTTGTCATCTTGCATTATATTATATAATTATTGTGAAGTGTGCTCCGTTTGCTTTATGTACCTATTGTTTGTCTTTGTTTGTGTTTGTGTTGTCATCTTGCATTATATATATTTTAATTATTGTGTAAGGTGCTTTGCCTTGCTTTATGTACCTATTCTTTGTCTTTTTCGTTTCCGTTTTGTTTGTCATCTTCATTATATCTATTAATTATTGTGTAGGGTGCTCCTTGCTTTCTGCACCTATTCTTTGGTTCTAGTATCTTTGTGTTTTATCTTGCATTATATTCCTTTATTTACGTTGGCTCATATACTATATACTCTTTCCTTCATCTTTGTCTGTTTTTGGGTTGTTTCAGCGTGTACTATATTATCTTGAATTATTGTGTAGTACGTGTGTTGTCTTTCTATTCTATCTATTCTTAATTTTTGTCCTCTTCGTGTTGTAATTTTGCATTATATTTCTTATTTGTGTGTGGGTACTCTTCGGCTTTCCTATTATGGATATTAATTCCCTTGAGGATTATGAACACGTTTTGACAATTTATTCTGGCTATAATTAGACGATTTTAACAATATTTCCCTATTGTGCTAGAGGCCGCAGCATTTCCCCCAACCTGGGGAAATTTGAAGCTACCATGGGGAAATAATTACATGGATTACACTGCCTTATACTACTACGCTAACTACTAGCAATAAAAAAAAAAATCTCAGAGATGGATTTTCGTCATGCCCGAGAGAGAGAGAGAGAGGAGAGAGAGGTGAGGAGAGAGGAGAGGAGAGGAGAGGAGAGAGAAGAGAGGAGAAGAAGAGAGAGAGAGAGAGAGAGTGATGAAGAGAGATAGAAGGAGGAGGAGAGAGAGATAAGAGATGAAGAGATGAGAGGATGAGAGATGGATGTGAGAGTGAGAGTAAGGAGATGAGAGGAGAGATCTACATAGAGCTTACATAGATACACAGACCACACAGACCTCAAGGTCCTTACTAGGCAGTCTGGCCTTAAAATCTATAATATGCATATATGCATATATACACATACACACATACACACACATATATATATATATACATATATATATACATACATATACACATACATACATAACACACATGTAAGACAGTATAATATAATATACATACTGTCCAGGGCACCCACATACATATACATACATTTTTTTTTTTTTTTTTTTTTTTTTTTTTTTTTTTTTTTTTTTTTTTTTTTTGTTTCCCATTCATATCACCCCTGCCCTCTGAAGATAGAGGACAAGCCCTCCCTTGAAGGCGTTTATTGTGTCTCTGCTCTCCACCCACTCCTCGCTGGTAGTTTATTTCCACTCTGTCGCCACAAGCTGTAGGTGAAGAAACTCTTTGTGACATCTAGGTTTGCCTTTTTGGTTTTTAATTTCATTCCATTTCCGCGAGTTTGATTAGTATTGTTTAATGTGAACTAAGTGCATTTACATCGACTTTGTCGAAAACCTTTTAGTATCTTAAAGCACTCAATAAGGCTGGTACCCCTCAACCTCTCTCTTTTTTAATGAGAACAGGGTTCACATCTTTTAAGTCTTTCTTCTATATGTTTATTTCTTAATGAGGGTATCATCTTCTTCGTCGCTCTACGCTGTACTGAAACTCGAGTCTTACAATGTCCTTGATCAGATAAGGTGACCAAGAACTGCTGCCACACCATATTCAAGTGTGGGGCCTCAACCATACTTTTGAACAGGGTGCACTATTACGGTTCATGTTTATATGTAAATTTTCGTTTAATAAAGCCCAATGCTATGTTTGCCTTATTTGCAGCTGCTTATAACATTGGTCGCGGAAGTTTTTAGGTTTTTTCAGATATTAGTACCCCCTAGGTCTTTTATACTACCGTTGCGGGTTTTGATTTGTTTGCCATTCATTTTCGTATTTGTATTTTCATTATTTCTGCTACCAACCTGCAGCACCTGACATTTATCGAACATTGAAGGGCATCTGCCATTTTTTTCGACCACTCTGATATTCTGGTTTAAATCAGATTGCAACGCATTTTCTATCATCTTCGTTGCAGGGACTGTATTCCTAGTTTTGTATCTTCGGCGAATTTGGAAATGGTGTTTGGTTTACACCCCTACATCGATATCGTTAATTGTAAATGAGAAACAGGGACAGGTCCAAAGGACTGGAACCCTGTGGAACTCCACTAGGGACAGGCTCCCACTTCCGATTCCACTCCATTTATTCGACCACTCTCTGTCTTCTGTCCGTAAGCCCAATTTTTTATCCAAGAAATGAATTTCACCTTTGATACCTATCCTCTCCAGTTTAGAGCCAATAGTTTTTCGGTGAGGCACCTTGTCGCAGAGCTTTTTGAAAGTCCAAGAAGATTATATCTAGTGATTTCGTCATGGTCGTTAATATGTGAATAGTTTGTTATAAAATTCAATCAAATTTGTTAGGGCATGGACTTATTTGATTCTAAAGCGTGTGTTTGACTAGTTTTTGATTAGGTTGTTTTGATTCGAGGTTAAATCTACAATCTTAATCTCTAATGATTTCTTTCTCCAGTGATTTTTCCTACAATTGAAGTTAGGCTTAATTGGTCTGTAATTTACTTTACTCCCGCTTTGGGACCCTTGCTACCCTTCTTGTATATTCGGCGTAAATGTTCGCATCTTTTCAATCACTCGGTACAATCCCCCTGTAGTAGTGAATAACGTTTCAAATAGTTGTGGTCAGGGGTTTTTGGCGGCTATGTGCGTCCTTGACATTCCCCTTAATTATTTTCGGGTGGAGCATGTCGGGTCCCGGGGTCTTATTTACCTTTAAATTACTCACGTTGCTTTTGTACTAATCGGTACCACACTTGATGGTGAAATCTCCTATCTCATGAGTTGAGGTGTTATTTTCAAGGGTATGATCGATAATTTCTTCTTCTGTGAAAACTGAGCCCAAATATTGTGTTTGAGCAGATTTGCCGTGGTTTGGTGTCCCGCCTGTTCATTGTACCCTGTTTCCCTCTTCTATTAGCGGTCCGATTTTTCGCTTTTGATCTGTTTATTTTTGTTTAACGTAACTGTAGAATTTTTTTGGGGTTTGTGGCACTTTCTCTGGCAATAGTCATTTCGTAATTTTGTTTGTTTCGCCCTAATTAATTTTTTGTCACTTCCCTTCTACTATTTTTGTACAAGTTTTTTTAATTACTTCATCGTGTTTTGGTGTTGGTGATTTTTTACAAGTTTTGTGGAGTTGATTCCTTTTCCTTTCTTATTGCCCTTTGCCAATGTCTCTATCTGTACCAAGGGGGCCATACTTTGATTTTCGTACCTACGTGTTGGTTTCATGGGTACAAATTGTTTTATGCGCTTCTTGTAATTTGTAGACTTAAAATGGTCCCCCATAAAGTTTTCATTTAACTTCGTTTGATATTATGAGGTTTGGAGTAGTATGTTTGATAGCGATTCCTTAAGTCCGTTCATAATTTTGCGTTTTTGAAGTCCGGAAACTCATTCCTGTTGTTTTTACTGAGGAATATTTGCTTATACCGTTGATTCTTAAGATTTTAACAGTGATCGGACGTTTTTTTGCCAGTATGTTCACCTACATCCCAGGTTTGATAATACAATTTTCTTGGGTAGTGATTACGAGGTCTAGTATATTCCTGTCTCGCGTCGGCCTTTGTTTTACACGTGTTGAGTCAAAAAATTGTCCTTGATTGAAGCTTGTCATTAGGCGTGACTCAGCATTTTTTCCGGTCGTGGTATTAACCAGTTCCAATTAGGGGGAGTTTTATAGTCACCTAGTAAAACTGGTTTCGTCGGAATTAAGGGTTTTTGTCTAGTATTTGCATAAAAAATTGTATCATCGGGCAACAGTTGAGTCGCTCGGTGGTCGGTTACGCCGGTAAGTGAATATTTAAGTTCATGTTTTTTGTATTTATTTTGAACGCACACTATTTCCTGCATTACTTTCGGGGAGACGTCACCCTCGACTGGGTTTAAGTAGGTTGCAACGTACATTGCAACCCCTACCCTCTTTGTTTTCCATTGTTACGGTCTTTATGAAAAAATTTATATGGCTCTATGTGATATTCCATGAAGTAGATCTTTATTTTTAAGGTTCAGAGATGTTGTTTGTCCGTTATACAAATAACGTCAACCTTTCCTCATTTAATAACAGACATTTGAGTTCGTCTAATTATTTTGTTTCTTATTGAGAAGTGCATTTATGGATATTATTGTTTATAACATCATTTTCTCGTATTTCTCTGCAGCCTGCGTGGATTTTGTTTTTCCTTATTGGTGTGATGGGTTTTTGGGGGGTTATTGACTTGAAGCCACGACGGCGGGTTGTCAAATTCATTCAGGTGGGTGGGTTTGGCTTGGATGGGGTTGGGTGGGGTTGTTTTAGTTTGTTTTTGGTGGTTCAGGTAGGTAAGTTTTCGCAACTCGTGGGCCCATTTGGGGTTGACGGTTTCCTTGAAATGGTTGTGATGGACTTCTAAGGGTTGGGTGGGGTTATTTATTTCTCTTAAACTGTGCGTGGGTGGAGTTTGATTTTGGGTGGGGTTGTGGGAGGAGCTTTTCCGGGGGTAGCGATAATCAATACTCAGAGGAGTCTATTAGCCATTAGTTATTTCTCTCTGGTCCTGCCTAGGGCGTTGTTTCGGGGGGCAATGCTAGGTTGCTTGATTTAGGGTGTCACGTCATGTGCTGAACGCCTTTTTTCTGATAAATGAAGTGCCATCTCCGTCTGTACAGGGACGAGTTCCCTACAAAGGTGGTCCCAATTTGTCCAACTATAACAGTTACCTTCCTCTTTGTTCAGGCACATGTCCTTGACTGCGTTGTTAAATTTCTATGGCTCTTATTTTGTGTCCGTATGAGCCTTTTTTTATCCGGGGTATGACGCCGCTTACCACACATTTTCGTGGTCTTCCTTTTCATTGACTTTAATTAGGTTCTCAAAAATCTTTTTCTATGTCTCTTAATT
Source organism: Paralithodes platypus (assembly GCA_032716605.1). Lineage (NCBI taxonomy): Eukaryota > Metazoa > Arthropoda > Malacostraca > Decapoda > Lithodidae > Paralithodes > Paralithodes platypus. The sequence continues at coordinate 37,762,517 of CM064497.1, forward strand.
GGGGCCTTACCTCCGTCCAAAGCAGTCATTTGAGCCCAAACAATTGACGACTCAACCACACAGGGTGCCCTCTGGTATGGGATTGCGGAGTTAGTTATTTCTTTCAGGATATGTTCGACCCCTTTACCGACTGGAATGACCTTTAGCTGACCTTTTTACCTCTGTATCTTGGTGGCAAAGGCAGCTCCTTGACCCTCGCATGAAGACTGTCACCATATACTAGGGGGAGTTTCTCCTTCCCAGGGCTGACTCCCTTCCGTGATTTTGAATGGTTTCGTTGTTTTGTGTCAGGAGTTTTCTTGTGCCTTGTCGAGCTTGCTTTTCAAACTGTGTGTCAGTTACCTCAGTGTGCAAATCTGTTTGTTGATGGTGTTACCTGGTGTCGCTTTTTTTTTTTTTTCTTTTTTTTTTTTCCATTCCCATTCCCATTCCCCCAACGTGGTCTAGGGATTTAACCTACCTCGTGTTCGTTGTTTTCCTCGGCGAGAAACAGCAAATCTGTTTTTGATAGGGAGATACCTGGTGTCGGCTTTCTCTTTTTCCCTCTTTCCATTCCCTTTGGGATTTGTTTTCTTGTTACGCCTGTTGACTTTACTCTGTCCTGATAGAGATCATGTGGATGGGTTTTTCTTTTTGAAGATATTTAACAACGTCCCGAGTTGCTTACTCTCTATGTCCTTTACCCCTACCGTCGCTCTTTTAGTGAGAAATTTTTGATTGCGAAAGTACACCTACAGTCTCCTTTTAGTGTGAAGATTATCTCGCTTCAGTTCGTCAACCTGTGCCTTGTGTGCTTCTAATGTGCACATATATCTCCAATGGATGCAAAAAGTTTTCACCAGGTTAAACACATAAAAACAACTTGGCATTTGGATACCCATGACGCGGAATACCATTCCTTGTAGTAGTTCCTTGTTACAGGAGGGGCATTTTAATTCTGATCGGTGCCATGATTTGGGGTTAGTGAGGGAAGAATTTGCAAAAAACGAAAGGGTAACAAAATGTTGGAGTGGGTCACTTCCCTTAAAAAGTTGTTCCGATGTTGATGATGCAGGTTGCAAGGTGAGTTGGTGGGGGTTGAGGATAGTGTCTGTTACGGTCGGCACTTTAGAAATAACTTTGTTACGGGTTTTTGGGGGTGCTGGGGGGGGAATGGTCCCTATAGGGCCCTTATTTTATACGCCCTGATTCTCTCCCCTCAATAAACCGGTTTTTGAAGGGGGGGGGGGGGTTGGGGGTCGGAGGGGGGGGGGGGCCCGGCCCGGTGGTACTTGTTGAACACTTGTGGCGGTAGCTCCGGAAAGCGGTGCAGCTAGCTGGGGTTGTGGGGGGTTGGGGGGGGGGTGGGGGGGGGGGGGGGGGGGGGGGGGGGGGGGGGGGGGGGGGGGGGACGAACTAGGGATGAGAGGAACAAGAAAAGAAAGAAGGAGTGGGGGGGGGGAATTTAGTGGGATGAGAGGAAAAAGAGAAGAGAGAGAGAGAGAGAGGGGAGGGGTTGAGGAATGGAGGAGAGAACGAACGGGAGAGAGATGGAAGGGTGAGAGAGAGAGATATATATATATTAGCGAGAGAGAGAGAGAGATATGATATGAGCGAGAGAGAGAGGAGCGAGCAGAGAGATATTGGAGCGAGAGAGAAGAAGAACGAAAGGGAGAAAAGTGAGAGAGAGTGGAGAGATATGAACGAGAGAAGAAGAGGAGAGAGGAGAGAGAGAGAAAAGGCGCTGGGGGTTGTGAGAGTGAGAAAATGGAAGTGAGGCAGAATGAGAGAGAGAGAACGAAAGAGAGAGAGAGGGGAGAGAGAGGATTAGTTTATGAGAGCTGTATTCACCCCATTGGGGCACTCCTCGTAAACGGATGTCGTTGGGAGGATTGGGAGAGGAGGCGGGGGGGGGTGGGGGGGGGGGGGGGGGGGGGGGGGGGGGGGGGGAGTAGACGGATGGGGGGGTGGGGGGGGGGGGGGGGGGGGGGGGGGGGGGGGGGGGGGGGGGGGGGGTGGGGGGGGGGGGGATGGGGGGGGGGGGGGGGGGTGGGGGGGGGGGGGGGGGGGGGGGGGGGGGCGATGGGGGGGGGGGGGGGGGGGGGGGGGGAGAGAGAGGAATTAGGTTTGGTGGGGGGCTGTATTCACCGGGGTGGGGATTGGGGGGTGGGGTGGGGGGGAGGGGGGGCGGGGGTGGGGGGGGGGGGGGGGGGGGGGGGGGGGGGGGGGGCTTGGGGTGGGGGGTGGGGGGGTGGGTGGGGGGGGGGGGGAGATAGAGCATTAGTCGGGGTGCGGTGCCTGGGGCTTTGTTCACCCGGGTGGGGCAGTTGGGAGCGGACGGGTTGTCGGGTGGAGATAGCCTTTGTTTGGGGGGGAGTTGGGAGGAAGGAGAGATAGATGAGGGAGGTTAGGGCTTGAATTGAAAACTAGGAATACAAGGGATAGGCATCAATGAGGATGGGGTGGGAGCTGGGAGATGGTTTGGCCTAATCAAAGGAGGGATTATTTAGACCAAGGAGGAGATATTTAAGCTTATAGAGGGATTTTTCTATAGCTTGAGTGTGGGCAGACCAAGATTTTTGCAAGAAGGATTTAAATAAATGGGGATTGTAATTCGGGAGTGTTCTATATAGTGAGAGTTAGTGAGAGAGACAGTATGTATATAAGAGAGATTTATATGTAAAAATAGTTAGGTAGTTTAAAGGGATATTGGTAAAACTAAGTTACAAGATACTGGTGAGGGCAGAGGGGAAAGGCAGCATGCACGGTGTGGTGGGGCAGGAGGCGGCGCTCGGAGCTCGGAAAGACACTTCCTCTTGTTCGACCACTACTGACAAACTGAGGCGAGAGAGAGATAGAGAGAGAGAGAGAGAGAAGAGAGAGAGATAGAGAGAGAGAGGAGAGAGAGAGAGAGAGAGATGGAGAGAGAGGGAGAGAGAAGGAGAGAGAGAGAGAGAGAGAGAGAGGGAGAGAGAGAGAGAGAGAGAGAGAGAGAGAGAGAGAGAGAGAGAGAGATAGTAAATAGTCACAGTGTGTTTCGACTACTTTTTCCCTTTGGGGGAAATCTGGATGGTTGAACTGGTTGGAGGGGGAAATGACAGAAAAAAGGTTGGGAATCGCTGTGCTAGACATATCGAGAGCATTTGATAGAGTCAGGCACAAGTCTCTAATTTCCAAACTATCCTCCTTCGGTTTCTATCCCTCTATCTGTGTGTTTGTCTCTAATTTCCTATCCGATCATTCCGCAGCTGCAGTTGTGGACGGCCATCGCTCACTTGCCCAGACTATCAACTCCGGTGTTCCTCAGGGTTCTGTCCATTCTCCAATGATTTATCTAATACTCATTAACCCTCCATGCCCAGGCCCAATAGCTCCCCTGTATACCATGGTACCCAGTATTTAGCCGAAAATACGCCTATCTTACGAGACCTTTAGCGATAATAATATATTACCTACAATGATAAATACAAAAAAAGAAATGTTCGTCACATCTTTGTCTGTAGAATGGCGTTGAGAAGACGTATCTATCCCCAGTGGTTGCAGAATGGCGAGTGTGCAAATAAGTGGGTTTTCCGGGGGAGCTGGCGGTGTTCGGATGCCTTGCACCGGCCCCGGCTAGCGTGCACCAAGTCGCTCGTCGCACCAGAGCCATTGCGTCTAGGAGGCGATTTTAATTTTTTATGGTAATATTTAGATGTTTCTTGAGATTTTTAGTTAGTGTGAGGACAATCAAATCTAAGTATGTGTATTTGGGTGTCACTGTCACTGATATTGCTAATGGTCACTCAATACCGTACTTTTAGTATTAAGTTATTAATAATTAGGCACTGATTACTCATTATTATAAGTGTTTATATCAATTGCGCATCAAATATTTGGCATTGTGTCACTTTCGCTTAGTCAATAAACAATGATAATACTGGCAAGAGCTTTGGGTGGACGTTATCAGGTTTGGGTGGACGGTATCAGGTTTGGGTGTACGGTAACAGGTTTGGGTGTACGGTATCAGGTTTGGGTGTACGGTAACAGGTTTGGGTGTACGGTATCAGGTTTGCGGTATCAGGTTTGGGTGGACGGTATCAGATTTTGGTGGACGGCATCCGGTTTGGGTGGATGGTATCAGGTTTGGGTGTACAGTATCAGGTTTGGGTGGACAGTATCAGGTTTGGGTGGACGGTATCAGGTTTGGGTGTACGGTAACAGGTTTGGGTGTACGGTATCAGGTTTGGGTGTACGGTAACAGGTTTGGGTGTACGGTATCAGGTTTGGGAGGACGGTATCAGATTTTGGTGGACGGCATCCTATTTGGGTGGATGGTATCAGCTTTGGTTGTACAGTATCAGCTTTGGGTGTACAGTATCAGGCTTGGGTGGACAGCATCAGGATTGGGTGTACGGTATCAGGTTTCGGTGTACGGTATCAGGTTTCGGTGTACGGTATCAGGTTTAGGTGGACGATATCAGGTTTGGGTGGACAGTAACAAGTTTGGTTGGACGGTATCAGGTTTGGGTGGACGGTATCAGGTTTGGGTGTACGGTAACAGGTTTGGGTGTACGGTAACAGGTTTGGGTGTACGGTATCAGGTTTGCGGTACAAGGTTTGGGTGGACAGTGTGGAAAACTATCAATGGAAGTTAAATATTTCTAAGCTATAATGAATCAAATCAAATCAATCTAAATGAATACTCTATATCTAAATTGAATTCAATCTGAAAGAAGCTAATTTATATCCAAAGGTCTCACATAATAAATGTATATAATTATAGGGTAAGGTTATAAGGGTTAATATTAGCCAGGAATTAACTCACCAATAGTTCCACGTGGCAATGAGGCAAGGGAGAACGTTTTACCCAATATGGCGGTTGACAATGGGGAACGAGACTTCGGTCCCAAGACACGAGTCAAGTTAAAGAAAGAATAAATGATTAGATGGGAATGGACATGATTATATGCTTATCTATCAGTCAGTCATGATGTCGATGAGAGCGTCGTGATGGTGTAGTTGTGTGTATTGCTGTATGTGTATTGTGATTAGTGGCACAAAAGCACGATCAACTGAGGGCGGAAAATTAGATGTTAACTGGTTGGTGTTCGTGAAGGCTCTGGCGTACCTCAAAAGCACACCTTGCTGCCTTGGCAAACCGCCAGGAGCCCAAATTATCGTACCGCATTTAGGTTGCTCTATACGATAAATTATATTAATATATACGATAAATTCATATATACTACATAAGACCATGGCAATATTGCTTAATAGCATATTAGGCCTTTTATAACTTAACGTATTTACAATCTTATAATATACGATCTACTCGTCCTACGTCGTGCTGTAGGAGAGATTGTGACGTCACAGAGACATACAAGATCACAAAAGAGTCATATTCTATCGTATTTATACGATACACTCCCCCCACAAAAAAGACCTGAACCCCACCTTAAACCTAAAGTTGCCCAGAGGCTATCTTCTGACGCCACAAGTCGACAGCACCAGCAGCAGCGCGTCTGGGACGCGTCCCGGTCCGAGAATGATAACCATCAGTATGAGGTGAGTCGTTCCTTTGAGAATCCTCGGACCCAGCAATAACAGGTGGAGCCTCAGATTGCAATGCGGAATCGAGCTCCAAAGCGTACAAACGTGCGATAGGACGAACAGTAGTTCCAGTGGCTGTCTTCAATAGCGCCACCCGCTCTACAGAGTCTGCCCCCTTGTATATCTCCAATACGCGGCCTAATTTCCAGTATAAACGATGACTATCTTCTTTAATTAAAACAACTTCGCCAACTGTAGGTGCCGTTGGTCTACCAGAGGGAGTAACACTCCTTTCCCTCAATGCTAGCAGATATTCACTAATCCACCGTTTCCTAAAATCCTCGATTATCCTGGATATATACTGGTATCTCTTAGACACCGCTACCTCAGAGTACAACGAGGGATCCTCTAACTCTACTATGGACTGAAAATCAGATGGAAACGCAGTCAATGGTTTTCCATATAGCAAGTGAGCTGGCGTTAATGGTAGTGGTTCTTGCAGGTCGGTGTACACATATGTAAGCGGGCGATCATTCACGACTGCCTCTATCTCTGTGAGGACTGTCGTCAACTCACTATTCTTTAATACTTTAATAGAGCACGTCCTACAACCGCTCTGAGTCCTGACTTTACTATGCCGACACATCGTTCCCACATTCCACCAAACCAAGGTGCCTTAACTGGAATGAACCTCCATTCGCACTTCTTCTCTCCCAAAAAAGTGATGATAGTAGGATCACTACTCATATCCTTTAGATATTTTGATGCTTGGACATAAGTGGGAGCATTGTCGCTAAGAATGAGTTGAGGGAATGAACGACGGGCACAAAACCGTCTAAACGCCAGCATAAATTCTTCGCTAGACATATTATCACATAGTTCTAGGTGTACCGCTCGAGACGTCGCACAGGTAAACAATAATATATAAACCTTCTCATGCTCCCTCGTCTTCAATGCCCCTGTGTAATCTAATCCTACCGCTTGGAAAGGTTCTACGTGCTTTACACGGCATTCAGGTAGAGGTGGAGCTGGTCCAGTTGCATATGGTTTACCCTTTAGTCTCTGGCATATTACACACTTTCTCACTACACGTTGAGCTACTTGTCGAACTCTGGGTATCCACCATGTGAGACGTAAATTTGATATAATATGACATACCCCGTAGTGTTTTACTTCCCTATGTGCACGTATGATCAATAGATCAGTAACGTGATGTCTTGTTGGCATAAGTATAGGTCGGTTTGTGCCGTCTGGTACACCCGACCACTTCAGGCGACCCTCACACCTGATGAGGCCATTGTCTAGGTGCAACCTTAGTTGACGCACTATATTAGGCATTAATGTCTTATTCGAGCTTTTCAAGGATTCTAATTCATTGGAAAAGGTTTCTACTTGAACCCATTTGATCAAAGTTACTTCAGCTGCTTTAAATTCACGAGCATCAATGTTGTGACCCCTGTTGCAGAGTTGGCCCGTTACTTTAAGCTTGAGATTGGATACATATCGCAACACCCAAGCTAGAACTCTGACTAGTTTATTATAGTCACCGAATCTTGCCCACTTTATGATAGGACCCGGTGGCTCATTTGGTTGGGCTGTAACTGCCACTGTTTCCAGTGGCAGAAGTCCCTCACCAACAGCATGCCATATAGTCCATTCACTTTCATGGAGCAGCCACTTTGGACCATGCCACCACAATTCGGACTTCATTAACTGGCTAGCCGTTATACCCCTAGTTATGAGATCACTAGGGTTTTCCTTTGTATTTACATAATGATAAGCAACGTCTAGCAAAAGGGCTCTAATCTAATCTACCCTATTCCGCACATAAACTGGCAGAGACTTCTTGCTATGTATCCAGTTGAGTGCGACCTGACTATCGCACCATACGTGAACGATTTCAATATTTAATTCGCTCTCGTATGCTGCGCGTACATGTTGCACCAGACGTGCTAATAGCAGCATGGCAGTCAATTCCATTTTAGGGATAGTTACCTTTTTAACCGGGGCTACTTTGGTCCGGGCTGTAACTAAATGTGCCCCAAATGAAGTAACAACATATATGGCTATCCCGTATGCCGTGGCGCTAGCATCGCAAAACGTGTGTAACGTAACGTCACCGAACGCCACCACTTTACGAGGTATAGGTTTAGTACATAGGATGGCATATTCATTCAACAACAATGTCCCTTGGTCATTCAGGTCCTCGGGCAAACTGTCATCCCATCCTATTTTACGTCTCCAAACTTCCTGCATTAGAATCCTAGCTCTTATGGTAACAGGTAATGCTAGACCCAAAGGATCAAAAAATTGCGCAACTTTGCTCAACAGACTTCTTTTTGTGTGCGCTCCTGTCTGCTGAGCAAAAGACCTTTGAAAAGTTAGTATGTCATGTTTAGGTTGCCAGATCATCCCCAAATTTCTGGACTTTTCCTGGTTAAGAGATGCCGTACCATCCACTTGTATTAAACTCTGAAGATCTTCACTATTAGTAACCCACTCGCGGAGAAATAGATGTGCATCCGCAAACAATCTGCGTGCTTGCCAGTATGCATACAACAAATCATCTTGACTATCGCTAGTACCCTGCAAATTGTCAATGTATAATCCGCGAGATAGTTTACTTGTGTCCTCATGTGTGTCAGCTAGATGTTTTCTGATTGTGGCATTTAACAAAAACTGCGAGCAAGTGGCCCCAAAGAGTACAACCCGAAAACGGTATATTATGATGGGACTTTCAGAGTCGCTAATGTCGCCGAACCAAAGAAAGCGGGTAACATCTCTATCTTCCTCCTTTAGCTTGACCATCAAGAATGCTTTCTCGATGTCACTGGTATAGGCGTACTTCCCCAGCCTAAACCGCAATAGATGTTGGGACAGGTCCGACACCATGGACGGACCTGTCAACAGGCAGTCATTTAGACTGGGTTGTTGTCCTTGGTGGGCAGAACAGTCATACACCACCCGTATTGGTGTGGTGACGCTGTCTTTCTTTACCCCATGATGGGCCAGATAGTGAACCCTACACTTCTTACACGGTTCCCTGACATCGACTCTCTCTATAAAGCCCCTATCTTCATAACTCCGAAATACATCATCATACGCCTGGCGCGTGCTCGGTTCGTTAGACAATTTCCGCTGCAATGCGCGCAAGCGACCTAATGCCAAACAATAGTTGGTAGGCAGGCTTATCTCACTGTTCTTCCAGGGTAAACTAACTTTATATTGCTTGTCTGAGGCACAGTAGCTCACAGACTCGTCAAACCTTTGCAGCGCAACTTCCCAGTCATAATCAGTCTCCATAGGATTAATGCCTATGTGATCCAATCTCCACAGTCGTTCCAGGTCGAACTCGGCAGCCATCTTAGGGTCACTAGGTTGGGAATCCTCCCTTCCCAACTCCTCTGCCGCGGTTACATTGACTCTATATATCGAGACCGTATCGACCAGGACCTTTGACTGTGTAGTATGCACCTTTCCGCTCATGCAGTATCCAAATTTAGTGGGGATTAAAATTACACCACACATCTTTTTAAATCCAGGGTATACTACTTCATAATAATGATCCACACCAAGTAGAACATGCACCTCACTCTGATTTCCCATGGGATCTGACAAGTTAACCCCTTTGCTACGTAATGCGTGTTCCACCTTCTTCACACCCACAGATACATATTCTGGTAGGGTGTCTACTACGATACAAGTCATAAAGTACCGGTTTTTACGATAGAAATATGAAATCTCCGCTATCTCGTAGTCTTGTTTATCAGTAACCCCTGTGAAGCCCTGTAATCGAAGAGTCTCAGCCCCTACGATTTGGTGCTTCAGTCCCACTAGTATGGACCTCTTTATAAAGGAACGTTGAGACCCTTGATCTAGAAGTACCCGACAAACTTTGTTACTGTCATTACCTTCCATGGGAATCTGTATTGTGGGCAATATAGTGGTGTCTTGCGTGCTACCTAGTGCCACAGTTGTAGTACCCTCATTTTTGACGTCTATGACTTTATCTGCTGTAGGACACAACTTATCAAAGTGATGTCCTTTGCAGTGGCGACAGGGCCTTAAGTATGTAGCAGTACATTGTCCCTGCTTACCATGTTCTTTACTTAGACAACCTACACATAGCTTCAATCTTTTCGTCTGTGCTAGTTTTGTCTCATTTGTTGGGTATTTTATGCAGAAACTCCATTTATGTTTGTTGTTACATAGCTTACATAGAATCTGAGCAGGTTTCTTATACACACCCTCTTTCTTTACTTTAGTCCCCACTGTCATGCTTACTGTTCCCCTCTTCTCCACATTCTCACTCCCTCCCGACTCATACATTCTCCCTTTGTTCAACTGTAGATTATTGATCTCCTTACTGAACTGAGTTTTGAACTCCCCCAGCTCAAATGATCTTACCTTATCAAGTATTGCCATAGGAAGCTTCTGAAACAAGATAATGACTATCATTTCCTGCGTGGTAAGCCCTAGGGTATCTAGCAATCGAGTATGGCACTCCATATTTGCCCTGAAGTTTGTCAACTCATCACCCTTATACTGTGGTTCTGCGAGCCCCAACAAGGCAACGACATGGGCCATCTTCAACTGCTCTCTATCCCCGTATGTGGACTCTAATAAGTGTACCGCTTCAAGATAACTACCACCTACTACTGCAAAACCCTCTATTAAATGTAAGGCCTCTCCTTCCATTTGTCCCTTCAGATAGTGAAACTTGCGGACATTATCCAAAGAGGATTCATGAACCGTAGATCGAAATACGTCCCAGAAAGCTAACCACTCGGTTAACTTGCCCCCAAATGTAGGAAGATTGAGCTTTGGGAGGTGTACAGTATGTTTTGGGTCAGCCCTTCTATGGGCCTCATCATCGCCTCCCTTCTTACTTGCGACAGCACGCTGTAATAGGTACTTCGCTCTAAAGACAGGTTCGTCATAGAGGGCGCGATTATCACACTCTGTAACTATCTCTTCCTCCTCTGTCATGTCAGCCACAATCACCTCACTCAGAGCCGTAATACGACCGTGGGTAACCTGGACGTTTTCTAATCTAGCCTCCAATTCCTCTAGTTCAGCAGTAGTGATGAAAGTGTTGACGTCCACAATTAGCCTATTTATTAGTCCCCGAAGTCCCGCCCTTTGATTTTTAGGGGCTTTGATCAGCACCCCACTAGACGGTGTCTCTTTACCGTTTTTATCCATTTTGCTTGCGAGCCTATAGGCTATGTATCTAAATATTACGTTACAAAAACAACGGCCAAATAATAGGCTACTTAAGAGACGCCAACCGGCGGACTTCTATGTTATGGAGAAAAAATAGTACACCAAATAGCAATACCTACTAATGGATCATATTGAACAAGACAAAATGTTAGGTCAGGTCATATGTCACAGGAAGTCTGAAACAGAAAAGAAAATTATTGGGGAAAGATGATGGGTGGGATGCAGAACTTGGGCAGGTGCAACGATGTGACCCTGCATTCCGGCTCTAACCATCGCTTGGCTAGCCTTGCCAGTTTATCATAGAGTTGTTCCTGCATCCTGTTATATGTCCCCTTGTTCATTGCCTTAAAATCCCTTACTGGTAGCTAATTCCCGGGTCTGGGCACCAATGTGGTAAACTATCAATGGAAGTTAAATATTACTAAGCTATAATGAATCAAATCAAATCAATCTAAATGAATACTCTATATCTAAATTGAATTCAATCTGAAACAAGCTAATTTATATCCAAAGGTCTCACATAATAAATGTATATAATTATAGGGTAAGGTTATAAGGGTTAATATTAGCCAGGAATTAACTCACCAATAGTTCCACGTGGCATTGAGGCAAGGGAGAACGTTTTACCCAATATGGCGGTTGACAATGGGGAACGAGACTTCGGTCCCAAGACACGAGTCAAGTTAAAGAAAGAATAAATGATTACATGGGAATGGACATGATTATATGCTTATCTATCAGTCAGTCATGATGTCGATGAGAGCGTCGTGATGGTGTAGTTGTGTGTATTGCTGTATGTGTATTGTGATTAGAGGCACAAAAGCACGATCAACTGAGGGCGGAAAATTAGATGTTAACTGGTTGGTGTTCGTGAAGGCTCTGGCGTACCTCAAAAGCACACCTTGCTGCCTTGGCAAACCGCCAGGAGCCCAAATTATCGTACCGCATTTAGGTTGCTCTATACGATAAATTATATTAACACCTTACGAGCGGCCTATGCGGTTTATTTATGTGTACCGCCCAGCGGGGTGTTTTTAGCCAAAATAGGGCTGTTTACGTGATCATTTTCATGCCTAAATAAGACCCAGAACGTAAAACAAGTATCTATCCCTGAAAGGGCATAAACAGAGCTTTCGAATGACACCATAACGATCCTTGTATGATGGATAGTTTTCTTGCAATAACCGTGCAACGCGAGTGCAAAAAGCAGGTAATTCGGTACTTTCGGTACATAATTGAGTATGTAGCGAGTGAGAGAGGGAGGAGGGAGCTGAGATTTGTGTCAGTAGGTTCGCTGCGGTGGTCTGGAGCAGTCATACGCTCGCTAGTCTCCTGCCACCACTTGTCTCTCTCTCTCAGCCACATTACGTGCTGAAATTGCCACTCGAGTTATGTCGAGCGCCGCCACATAGTCCAGCTTTATTTAACTCGACTTATGCTGCTCGCCGCTAATTAAGGGTTAATATATACGATAAATTCATATATACTACATAAGACCATGGCCATATTGCTTAATAGCATATTAGGCCTTTTATAACTTAACCTATTTACAATCTTATAATATACGATCTACTCGTCCTACGTCGTGCTGTAGGAGAGATCGTGACGTCACAGAGACATACAAGATCACAAAAGAGTCATATTCTATCGTATTTATACGATAGACAGTATCAGATTTTGGTGGACGGCATCTGGTTTGGGTGGATGGTACCAGGTTTGGGTGTACAGTATCAGGTTTGGGTGGACAGTATCAGGCTTGGGTGGACAGTATCAGGATTGGGTGTACGGTATCAGGTTTTGGTGTACGGTATTAGGTTTGGGTGTACGGTATCAGGTTTAGGTGGACGGTATCAGGTTTGGGTGGACAGTATCAAGCTTGGGTGGACGGTATCAGGTTTCGGTGGACAGTATCAGGTTTTGGTGGATGGTATCGGGTTTGGGTGGATGGTATCAGGTTTGGGTTTACGGTATCAGGTTTGGGTGGACAGTATCAGGTTTGGGTGGACAGTATCAAGTTTGGCTGGACGGCATCAGGTTTCGGTGTACAGTATCAGGTTTGGGTGGACAGATTCAGGTTTGGGTGGACGGTATCAGGTTTGGGTTTACGGTATCAGGTTTGGATGTACGGTATCAGGTTTGGGTGTGCGGTACCAGGTTTGGGTGTACGGTATCAGGTTTGGGTGGACGGTATCAGATTTGGGTGGACGGCGTCAGGTTTGGGTGGATGGTATCAGGTTTGGGTGTACAGTATAAGGTTTGGGTGGACAGTATCAGGCTTGGGTGGACAGTATCAGGCTTGGGTGTACGGTATCATGTTTCGGTGTACGGTATCAGGTTTCGGTGTACGGTATCAGGTTTGGGTGGACGGTATCAGGTTTGGGTGGACAGTATCAAGTTTGGGTGGACGGTATCAGGTTTCGGTGGACAGTATCAGGTTTGGGTGGACGGTATCAGGCTTGGATATACGGTATGGGTGGACAGTATCAAGTTTGGGTGAACGGCATCAGGTTTCGGTGGACAGTATTAGGTTTGGGTGGACAGATTCAGGTTTGGGTGGACGGTGTCAGGTTTGGGTGTACGGTATACGTTGGGGTGGACAGTATCAGGTTTGGGTGGACAGATTCAGGTTTGGGTGGACGGTATCAGGTTTGGGTGGACAGTATCAAGTTTGGGTGGACGATATCAGGTTTCGGTGCACAGTATCAGGTTTGGGTGGACGGTATCAGGCTTGGGTGGACGGTATCAGGTTTGGGTGGACAGTATCAAGTTTGGGTGGACGACATCTGGTTTCGGTGGACAGTATCAGGTTTCGGTGGACAGATTCAGGTTTGGGTGGGCGGTATCAGGTTTGGGTGTGCGGTATCAGGTTTGGGTGGACAGTATCAGGTTTGGGTGGACAGTATCAGGTTTGGGTGGACGGTATCAGGTTTGGGTGGATGGTATCAGGTTTGGGTGGATAGTACCAGGTTTGGGTGGACGGTATCAGGTTTGGGTGGACGGTATCAGGTTTTGGTGGATAGTATCAGGTTTTGGTGAACGGTATCAGGTTTGGGTGGACAGTATCAGATTTGGGTGTGCAGTATCAGGTTTTTTTTTTTTTTTTTTTTTTTTTTTTTTTTTTTTTTCTATATTCCAACTTACTTCCTCTCGGGCATAGGCTGAGAGCCTTAACATTCACCGCTTTACAATGAACAGTGAAACCCGTGAGGTCTTGTTCCAGTCTAGGGAGTGAGACCTGTGAAGCACGTAGAGCACAACGAGCACCTGCCATCTTGCCTTCACATGAGGCACGGTGCTCACTCATGGCCCGAAACGACCCCATCCCTGAAGCCATCTCGTTCCCGTGCTTCACTGTCTCACCCACTACACTCGGACTCTCACACTTACACACACACAACGCCACCTGTTGAGCAGATAACTCACCAGGCATTGCACCCCTATAGCATATTTTGAATATGGGAATATTCATACAGTGCTATTTAATCAGGGAACAATGAGGGTATTTTATTGACGTTTCGGTGGGCTTTGTGGTAATGCACTGATACTAGGTACAGCACAAATTCCATCCCAATAATATCTTCCCATTGATACATCGGGATTTGAACCCGGGACCTTTGGATTACCAGGCCAGTGGCAAGACCACTCCACCACACCTTCCCTTGGGTGTGCGGTATCAGATTTGGGTGTATGATATCAGGTTTGGGTGGACAGTATCTGGTTTGAGTGGACAGTATCAGGTTTGGGTGGACAGTATCAGGTTTGGGTGGACAGTATCAGGTTTGGGTGGATGTTATGAGGTTTTGGTGTACGATATCAGGTTTGGGTGGACAGTATCTGGTTTGGGTGGACGGTATCAGGTTTGCGTGGACAGTATCAGGTTTGGGTGGACAGTATCTGGTTTGGGTGGACGGTATCAGGTTTGGGTGGACAGTATCAGGTTTGGGTGGACGGTATCAGGTTTGGGTGGACGGTATCAGGTTTGCGTGGACAGTATCAGGTTTGGGTGGACAGTATCAGGTTTGGGTGTACGGTATCAGGTTTGGGTGGACAGTATCAGGTTTGGGTGGACAGTATCAGGTTTGGGTGGACAGTATCAGGTTGGGGTAGACAGCAACAGGTTTGGGTGGACAATATCAGGTTTGGGTGGACATTATCAGGTTTGGGTGGACAGTATGAGGTTTGTGAGGACGGTATCAAGCTTGGGTGGACAGTATCAGGTTTGGGTGGACAGTATCAGGTTTGGGTGGACAGTTTCAGGTTTGGGTGGACAGTATCAGATTTGGGTGGACGGTATCAGGTTTGGGTGGACAGTATCAGGTTTGGGTGGACGGTATCTTTTTTGGGTGGACGGTATCAGGTTTGGGTGGACAGTATCAGGTTTGTGTGTACGGTATCAGGTTTGGGTGGACAGTATCAGGTTTGGGTGGACAGTATCAGGTTTGGGTGGACGGTATCAGGTTTGGGTGGACGGTATCAGGTTTGGGTGGACGGTATCAGGTTTGGGTGGACAGTATCAATTTTGGGTGGATGGTATCAGGTTTGGGTGGACGGTATCAGGTTTGGGTGGACAGTATCAGGTTTGGGTGGACAGTATCAGGTTTGGGTGGACGGTATCAGGTTTGAGTGGATGGTATCAGGTGTGGATGGACAGTATCAGGTTTGGGTGGACGGTATCAGGTTTGGGTGTACGGTATCAGGTTTGGGTGTACGGTATCAGGTTTGGGTGGACGGTATCAGGTTTGGGTGGACGATATCAGGTTTGGGTGGACGATATCAGGTTTGGGTGTACGGTATCAGGTTTGGGTGGACGGTATCAGGTTTGGGTGGACAGTATCAGGTTTGGGTGGACGGTATCAGGTTTGGGTGTACCGGTATCACATGTTTGCTTTGTAAAGTTTATATATACAATTTATTGTATCTTTTTCACTTATAGATATATTTTTAATATTTACTTATAAATAAATGGCACGAACATATATACAATTAATTGTCTTTCACTTTTATTGATTTATATTTGTTTTTCTGATAATAAATGGAACTTTTATATACAATATATTGTTCTCCTTTCACTTATTTTATATGTTATGGTTGTCACATCTTATTATTATATATACAAGTGTGTCACTGTTATATTATTTTTAGTTTATTGTCTTATTATTTATTATCATTGTTTCTAGGGCTAGGACAGTGTCACCTGCATTGTCATTGATACTGTCACTGCCACCGTGTTTGATACTATCACTACTTTTAGTACTGCTGCTTGGTATGGTAATCAGCGAAGCACCCTTCTACACTATGTGGCACCCTGCACTCCACGCACTCAAAGGTGTTTGGATTTTGCAGTTTGGATTTATGCCAGGACGTGGCACAACTGATGCTATCTTCATTCTTAGGCAAATGCAAGAGAGGTTCTTAGATAAAAAACAGGGAGTTATACCTAGTTTTTGTAGATCTGGAGAAGGCTTTTGACCGGGTGCCCAGGGAAGTAATGCAGTGGGCTATGAGAAAACTTGGAATGGTAGAGTGGCTGGTGCATGTGATAATGAAAATGTATGAGGAGTCATGGGCAGCAGTTAGAGTGAATGGGGGCCTGAGGAAAGAGTTCCCAGTGAAGGTTGGAGTTCACCAACGATCAGTGCTGAACCCATTACTGTTTGTTCGGTCCTGGAAGCTCTGTCAAGGGAATTTAGAACAGGACTCCCATGGGAGCTGTTATATGCAGATGATCTAGTTCCTATCGCAGATAGTGCGCAGGAAGCAAAGGCAAAGTTCAAAAGATGGAGGGAGGGTATGGCAAATAAGGGTCTAATTAGATATGTGTGTATGTATATATATTTATACGTAAGTACCATCTTGTTGTGTAAACATGTTATGTAGGCTACTACCATTCTCCTGCCCACTGTATCTTCTTCTATTTCTTTTCATATAAAGAGGCGTATTTGTCTCACTCATTTGTCCTTCCCCTACCCTATTGAATTTCTCTCCATGACCTGATTTTAACGTCCCTTGAGGTATTTGTTTAATAATTTCACACCCATTCGCCATACCCCCCCCCCCCCCTTATTCACACAGATCCCGCAAATGCCTTTCTCTATGCCACCCCATTAATTGCCCCCCCCCCACCCCCCCGCCCCTCTCTCTCTCTCCTTTTATTCCAATTGTTAGTATTATACTTTTATTTTTATTATTATCGTAATCTTTATTACAAGCTTAAATATTATTATTATCATTATTATTATTATTATTAGGGGTTCGACCCATACGGGGAACCCCTATTGTAATCATTAAACCCGGTTATTCATCCAAATTATGTTTACTCGCCGGTTTGGACGCAATAACTCCAGAACCGCTTTTTGGATTGGGCTCAAACTTTCACAAGATGTGCATTTTTGTATTGGGCAACTTTTAATATGCTAAACATCCAGCATGGCGGACAAACAGGTCCGTGGCAGCCGATTTCCCGAAAACATTGACGCCTAAATACCGTCTCTCCCACTCATACGAAATGAAGGCTTTGGCATATGGACTCCACTACTAATGCTCAGCAAATGTTATAGAGAAGGTTTTGCCTTTGCAAGTGGGTATTTTACTGGCAATCTTGAAAAAAACTCGAATTCCACTTAAAATTCCACATCTTGAAAACTACGCCGATGATCAAAGCCATGTTTGCGTAGTTGGGTGAGGCTCGCGATTCCGAACGTTTCGATACCAAACTAATATAAATGGGTGGAATAGTTTGGCTGCCGCATTGAAAACTGTCTATTCTTGAATGACTTTAAAACCATATTCGGTACCCACACAAAGTTTACCGTCTACAGTCTATATGCTTCCACGCATCCCCCAGTTTTGCTTAATAACATAGTCGATTTATTATTCAGATCTATTATTTTTATTGTATTTAACTCTCTCAAAATAGTTCGAGTCCCTACGAATTCCACCAATTATTTAGCCAACCTACCTATACATACCTACCCTACAAAATAATAATGATAATTCAAATTTATTTTTGGTGAATAACAGAGTATTCGCTAAGGTTTTTAACAATTCCTCCCTTTGCCAAATGCTTTGTTTAATATCAAAGTTTTGACAATTTTTGGTGTGGTGTGACTTACCTTTCCTCCTCCCTCAAACAGCAAGCAACGTTATCTGGGGTTCGAGAAGTATTGCACGCTTCCATAAAAATATATATAGCCCGGTTTTTACGCAATAACTCCGGAACTGCTTGTCGGATCGGGACCAAACTTTGACACAAGGTGCTTTTTTGTATTGGGCAACTTTTGATATGATATCCAAAATGGTGGCCAGACACGCCTGTGGCAGCCTTTCACACCCAACCCATCTCGTCCTATCTAATTTTATGTTGAACTCTATTGTTCTTGATCCCACTATAGGACTCGGTAGCCTATTCCACATATTTACAACTCTGTTACTAAACGAATAGAGGCAGATCCCTTACACACCCAGCCGCTCTCTGTCGCTCATTTGCTTGCACACCGGTACAAATGAGGCAGATCCCTTACACATGCAACTAAGATGAACATGGGAATCTGCAGAGAGACAAGTGGCCCACAAAAGGCAGATCCCTTTCACATCCAACACATCTCGTCCATATGACTATCTGATTTGATCTTGAAATTCTCTATTGTTCTTGATCCCACTATAGCACTAGGTAGCCTATTTCACATATCTACGACTCTGTTACGAGAGAGGCAGATCCCTTACACAGCCAACCTCTCTCTCTCTCTCTCTTATTTGCACACTTGTACAAATGAGGCAGATCCCTTACATATGCTACCAAGATGAAAATGGGAGTCTGCAGAGAGCCGATTGGCCCACACACGGCAGATCCCTTTCACACCTAACTCATCTCGTTCTATCAAATTTTATGTTGAAGCTCTATTGTTATTGATCCTACTATAGCACTCGGTAGCCTATTCCACATATTTACAACTCTTTTACCAAGCGAATAGAGGCAGATCCCTTACATGGCCAATCTCTTTCTCTCTCGCACTTGTTTGTTTGCACACCGGTACAAATGAGGCAGATCCCTTACACATGCAACCAAGATGAAAATGAGAGTCTGCAGAGCCAAGTGGCCCACATAAGGCAGGTCCCTTCCACACCCAACCCATCTCATAAACATTACCTGTTATTTACACTACTTACTATACACCCATGTTATCATATACCTGCAACCAAAACACAATTGTAAGAAATAGGAACATAAGAAAATGGGAGTCTGTAGAGAGCCAATTGGCCCACACAAGACAGATCCTTTTCACATCCAACCCATCTCATAAAAACTCTCTCTCATTTATCTCTGTCTTCCTTACATTTATGATATCCTAGGCTCTGTCTCTCTCACAAATGAGAACATAAGAAAACCAGAGTTTACAGAGAGCCGATTGGCCCACACATGTCAGATCCCTTTCACACCCAATCCATCCCGCGCTCTCTCTCTCTCTCATATCTATCGCTATCTTCCTTACGTTTACGACATCCTATTCTCTCTTGCCATACTCTCTCTCTCTCCCTTACAAATGAGAACATAAACAAAATAAGGAAATGGGAGTCTGCAGAGCCAATTGACCTACACATGGCAGATCCCTTTCACACCCAACCCCTCTCGTTCTATCTAATTTCAAGTTGAAGCTCTATTGTTCTTGATCCCATTATAGCACTCGGTAGCCTATTCCACATATCTACAACTCTGTTACTAAACAAATAGAGGCAGATCCCTTATACAGCCAATCTCTCCCTCTCTCGCTCATGTTTATATGCACAATCTGTTCCTTCTGTAGTTTCTCCATGCCCGATAAGTTAAATGATCTTTTGATATCTGTGACACAGCTTTTGTATCCAACACAATACCCTGCTTGCAAAACCGCTCGAACCCCGGACAACGTTGCTTGCAACTTTAATTATTATTATTATTGTTATATTTGACGTTCTATATATTATGTGTGTTTCCTTTAAGCATTATAATATTGTACTTGTTCTTGTGCTGCCCAGTGCGCTGTGTAAAGGTGTGTCCAAAAGCATTCTCACCCTTTCCCCTTCGTTGTGTACGTAGGGGCGCACATGTGTGTGTGTAATGTAAAGTAATGTGTATCGAAGACATCTCGTTTATGTACATCCAATTTATCTTGTTTATCTAAAATGTTATATTCTTATTTATATTTCCTTCCCTACAGTTGTCCCTTTCTTTTCTCTACCATCAACATAGTAGGCTAATCTTCCGAAAAAGAAACAAAAATTCCTATTACCCCGTAGTTGACACTTACAGTACATGCCATCGAAACTCCCTTCAGTTCATACAAATGCCTCTAATACCCTACTTTACCCGCCCCTTAACCCCTTCTGTACCGGCGATGTCTTTCTCATTTTATTCTTGTTATATTTGGATGAATTTGGGCAGCCAAAGAAGGATCTGTGGTAGTCAAAAGGGTTAAGGCAGATAGTTCGAAGCCTGATCATTGCTGGAGGCTCTTTTTAAACTGAATATAATTTCTAATAGTAGCCAGAATAAATTTAAAAAAACGTCAGCGGTAGAGAAGGAGTTAATATCTCTCTCTCTTTCTCTCTCTCTCTCTCTGTCTCTCTCTCTGTCTCTCTTATTCATCATTCCTATTCTTACTATTACTATTATATTACGATTAATATTATTTTTAACATTATCATAAGCATCATTATTATTATTAATATTATTATTATTATTAGTAGTAGTATCATTATTATTAGTATCATTATTATTATTATTATTATTATTATCATCACTATTATTATTATTATTATTATTTTTATTATTAATATTATTAATATTATATTATGAGGTGGGTGGATGGGACTCATTACCCTTGGTCGGCAACTCATCTAGGGGAGACAACCTTATACAAATCCGGGTGGATGGGACTCGTCAGCCTTGGTTGGCAACCTGTCTAGGGGAGTAAACCTGATACAAATCCGTACTGCTTACCTAAGGGTAAGGCAGGTTAGTGGATGGATTAGCCGAACACCACTGTAGAAAAATAGTGCTAACAAGATACACAGAGGGCCTCGGAGTCGGACGGATCCTAAATTGAGTGGTCAATCTTGTAAGTCCTTCACTAAACTGGCTCGGGTTGTCGCTCTCAAAGGGAATAGGTCTGCTTGGGGGCATTCTGTGTATGGCCACCCTCATAAGGGGAGTAAGGTGTCCGGTAATAGATAGATAGATATATTATTATTATTATTATATGTGTGTTGTGCAAATGCACACGTCCGAACACATCCTTCCCCTTCTCCTCTCCGTTGTGGAGTAGCGCGCGCACATGTATGTGTGCGTGTATATAAGTATAATGTAAAGTAATGTATATCATAGACACTATATTTGTGTATGTACACTCAGTCATAAAAGAAAGGTACCCCCCTGAGCGAGAACTCGAATGCCTCACGCTATTTAGTTGTGGTAATACTGGCCCTGAACGCCGAAGCCAATGGCGGGGTCGGCAATCACATCCCCTTCCTTCCCGCTGTAGACCAGGTAGTCCAGGACATAATCTGTTTTACAGTCGCACAGCACGAAGAACTTGATGCCAAAGCGATGTCTCTTTGAAGGGAAGTGGAGCTTCCCCATGAACAGCACAGAGACTCGTCAATGACAACCTTCTGGAAGGGCCTGAAGAATGAAGTGAACCGTTGCCGCATCATCTTGTAGAATATTCTTATCTTCCACAGCTTGTCTGGGTGGTGGACGTCAGTGTTGGTGATGAGATGAAGTTGGGAGAGGATGTCCAGATACCTGTCGGGTGACATGTAGTTTCCGAAGGCAGGGGTGGATATTAGAGCTTGGTTGATCCAATAGTCTGCCAACGTATGTTTTTTGACATGTGGCATCAGCATGGTGAGAGCCAGGAAGACAAGAAACTCGATAGAAGTCTAATCGGTCCACTGCCTCAAGTCCTCTTCCCCAGATTGTGGCCCTATATAATCATCACCAGAGTCATCACTGAGGTGTCCTTCATCAGTGTCCTCATCCTCATACTCCGGCGGGGAACAATGGATGCGTGGGCGGCGTGTGGGTGGGCGAGGTGGGGAAGGAATGGCAGGTGAGGCTATCTCTTCCCTAGGCTCTGGGCTTCATAGCCTGAGACGGGTCGTTGAAAGTAATACTTCACTATCAATAGGCACAGGCACTGGTGATGCGGGCTCAAAAATATCCGCCTCCACACTTGTTGATGGCTGGGGAGGTAGGAAGGGCTGTAGGGAAACTTGTGGGTGGTCATGGCTGGGGCCGGCATGGATGGATGCAGCGGGGGCTTAAAACAAAGCCTACCTAGTTCTCCTGCCTTTCTATATATATGTTCTACCTTTCCTCTTTTCGGCAGTAGTATGTTTCTTGTCAGGGGATCCAGGTGGTTCATAGGCAGAAAGTGGGGGGTCCTCAACCCTTGGCAGTGGTGGGGGTAGTAGGGAACAATGGTGGTCGCAACGGGCAACTTGACTGGCTTGGGTGGTGGTGAGAGACAAAGGAGACAATGGCCGGGATGAGTCATCAATGGCTGACCCACACTCACCCTCACTCATTACCATATCATCTTCTTCCTCATATCCTCGCCTTTTTTCTTGAAGTTTGTCGGCCTCCCTGGCTACCGCGGCCGCTTTTTCCACCAACTAATTTCGATAAAAGCGTATCTGGTATGGCGACTTTACTGGTGAAGGGCTGGAGTGGCTTCACTCAAGGCAAACATTGAGGCTGACTTTGAGTTCTCCCACTCGCTCACTTTCACAACATCACTCTCCTTTCCTCCTTCACTAGCTTGAGCAACACTTGTTCGTGCACCTTCAGGTTCCCCGTAACTTTTGTCGTCGTCAGTTGGGAATCCAACAAACTCAGCCTCTTTATCACTATCTTTGTCAAGGCTCTCACTAGACGTGAACCGTGACGATTGTCCACTGATCCTTTTGTCTATCTCACTGGTACGGTCACTACCAGCTAATTCCAACTCCTGCAAGGTTCTCTTAATACCTTCGGGCGAGAGAATATCCTTAGCGGGACGCCGTCATAATATACGACGAGCCGGGGCGGGTTTTGCGGGAGACACGGAATCGGACACAGTGGAATCCATATTTTGCGTACTATCCATGATGGCGGCTAGACTGATGCTGGTGTGTAGTTCAAGTGTGGTGGCGCTGTGTAGCGTATGTAAACAAAACAAATTGATGCGTGCGCTTCAAAACCACAGATTCAAGCAGGGCCTCCTAAGAGGCCACCCGGGGTCTGCGGCTCAAGTTCGATATGACCTAAGAGTGCACCCGGGCTTGGAGGGTTAATCATCTCCTCAACTGTACCTCTCGTCCCATCCATTCATATGCTGATGACTCTACCTTACACTGTTCAACTAATTGTTTTCACAACCCAGCATGCAATCACTCCAAAAGTCAAGTGACGAGGCCATAGCACGCCTATCTTCTGATCTATCAATTATTTTTGATTGGGGCAGAGACAATTGTATTACTTCTAATGCCTCCAAGACCCAATTTCTCCTGCTATCTACCCATTGCAATCTTCCACAAGACTAGCAATTACTCTTCAACAATACACAAATCAACCTTTCATCTTCTCCCAATACTCTTGGTGTATCTTTTTCATTTGACCTTTCTTGGAAAGATCATATAACCACTTTTGCTTAAACATCTTCCCAGAAGTTAGGTGTGCTCAACCATCTCTGTGGGTTCTTCACCCTCACACAGCTTCTTGCTCTGTATAAGGGCACAGTACGCCCGAGTATCGAGTATTGTTCACATGTGTGAGGGGGCTCCACCCATACCGCACTTCTCGAAAGAGTAGTCAAAAGCATTGCGCCTCATCAACTCACTTCCTCTTACCAGTTCTCTAAAATTTCTTTCTACATGCCACAATGTTGCATTTCTTTCACTCTTCTATCGCTAATACAACAATTTTTTCACAGCTCTCTTAGTGCATACTCCCTCCCTTGCTGCGAGTGAAAGGCACCCGTCTTTCAACACAGTCCCACTCTTATTCTGTCGAGCTATCCAAGCCAAGAATTAGCAAATTTTAAAATTATACCATCTACTCAACTAGTGAACTCTGGAATTCTCTCCCTCAATCAATCTTTCCTTCATGCTAAGACATAGACTGCTTTAAACTTTGTGTGCCCAGGCATTTTGAGTCCATCGTACCTTGAATTTGGCTCTCTGTCACTCCTTTGGCTTTGGGGGAGACACTTGTTCCAGGCAGCCTGCCTTTTGTCTCGTTCATACACATAAACAAAAATAGCTTAGGAAGGATCAGTGGGAATTAAATGGATCAAGACTATCTCAATTAACCCTCTTACTTCCATAAACCCTACCTAATTTAAATAAAATCGTCTAATAATAGCCAGAAATCAGAAAAGAAATGCTTCATCGTATTTTGAAAGGATCTATTGATTTAATTTTTCTTACTGCTGGAAACCGTTTTTTTGTTTTCGTATTTTATTCCTACTTACATTTCTTTTATGTTGTTACCGTTATCTGCGACTTTGTTTTCCACATAATTTTGTTCTTCTTTACCCTATTCTTGTGTTGCTCAATCCCTTCACACATTACGTTCCTGTTCTCCTTTATCCTACTATATTATTTTGTTTTATTATTTACCTTGTTCTCTGTTTCTCTGTTCCCTGATTCATTACGTTCCTCTTCTTAAAATATCATGAATTATCCTTTGGCCTTCTTTATTCTTTTGTATTTATTACTTGACATTCAATGACACTCTTCTCTCGCACTCCATTATCATTGTTATCGTATTTCATTATTCTGTGTTCTACTGTAATGTATTCTCTTGTTCTCTAACACCTGATACTTTACGTTCCTATTCTCCTTTATTTTACTTTATTATAATTTTGTTCTATACTTATGTATCTTATTTTCCATTCCTTGACCGTTTACGTTCCATTTCCTCGTCGCCATTATCCTATTTTATTATCACTCTACCCTCTTTCACACATTCTCCACATGTTCTACACCTGCCGGTTTCCTATCCTCTGTATATCTGTTTTCGTTCTTTGTATATTTATCTTTGTGTTTTCATTTTGCATGATCATTCTTAACCCCTTGATGATTATGCCCCGTTTTGACAGGTTATTCTGACTATTTTTAGACAATTGTATACAGCTTAGGAAGGATCTATGGGAGTTAAAAGTGTTACGATCGGGTCTCGTATAAATCAGTGGCTCTTATACATTGGACTAGACTGGCATAAATGCAACAACGGAAACGCTAGATCCAACCCCTGATATATAATCCCGTCGAACAAAGAACACATATACCCTCCAGAGTTATATCTGCGATAGCGGGGTATCTTAACTCTCAGTATCTATGTGCTTCTACTATAGGCTGATGTACTCTGAAACAGCCTATTACCTATAACATATGGTTGCTTAGTTATGGTACACAAGGAAAAGATAGTTAACTTAATTAAATCACAAGAGTGATCTAATGCAAATAAGAAGAAGGTTTACTTAACGTTACTTTAATCAATAATATCTGTCACTCCTTTATGAAAGAAAGTGTTGTAAAGTCCTCAAGCACCGAACAAGGAATCTTCTGAATAATGTCGGATGCTACTAAGAAGAACGTATCGGAAATGGAACCACAAAATAGCAGGAGGCAGGACAATGCACGTGTAGGCTAAATACACAAAAAGGCTGGACCTATAATGTTATTGGACACAAGAATATTATAAGCGGTGCAACAGTAATAATGCTCGCCACGAAAAAGTAGTGCTCCTATTATCAAAACCGGTCTATGCTGGTTGTGTCTCTCTACAGCAACCTAGACCTCAAAATGCTTGTGTAGAAATAATGGGTATGCATAAAAGAGTATAATTATGATCTAATCCAGCTAATGTCTACCCGGGTTAATAAAGTCTAGCTGGGATGCGCAAAGGTACAGAATTCTGGTGGAGCAAGGCAGCTCCTAGCCTAGTGTGGACCTTGGGTCTGTGCGGCCTGATTACGTTAATATGAAGGGGTGCTCTCTTGAGGATTCTCGATCACAAGTATCGAGTATCCTCCTGGCGACCCTCAAAAGTAAAAGCAAATAGAGTTAGAACAGTGTTGGGTGGATTAGGCAAGCAGCCCTCACGCACTACACAGTCTAAACTCCAAGGTACACAGACAAAAGATCCACCCAGGTAACCCACAGAATCCGTAGTGTCGTGCAGCTCAAAAGTAGCCTACACACAGTGAAAACACCAACAGCAAGGTACCTGATCCCTAGTCTAGCATTATTTAACCCTGTAGAAACATTCGTGATTGATGGAGACAGTCCGAGCAATACAATCTCCCAAAAAGACAATGACTATCTTCAACCTTAGCCTAGTACATAAGAAATGTGAGATCCAGCATATAATACAGTCTGGCCACCAATTCAAGGTGTGGATGCAGAGAACCAGAGGGGGATTGATATTAATAAAAGGTGAGGAAGTAGTGGAAATGATAGAGGCAGTAGGAGAGAAAGATTCTAAGACAAGAGTGTGGAACAGTTCATGGGAGATGCTTAGAGTATGCTGTCTGGGACGGATCTGACAAGGATATTCCCAGGGACCGCCTCGCTGGAGTCCCAGTTCGCAGGAATGGCACGAGGGGGCGCGACAGTCGCCCAGTAAGCAGCCGCCTACTAGGCAGTGTTAGGCAGGAGGCAACGAATCCCGCGAAGCCTATGTAAGGGGGCCAGCCACGCGCCACACTCACCACCAAGTCACACCACCTGGTCTCTCTCTCGCTCTCTCTCCCGCTCGCCTTCCCATCATTCAACTACTTAACACAATACTTTCAATTTACTAAATAAAATAGAAAGGATTGTGACAGACGAAAATAAAGAACAGTTCTGAACTGTCTGCAACACAAGCTTTCTCGAGAAGGAAAGTACACAATGATAGGTAGACTGTAGCTACATTCTCTGCCCTGGCGAGTCCTAGCGAGTAAGCCATGCAGTTCTGGGGGAAGCGGTGAGCGTCACACCCCACCCAATATTTTTAAGAGGCTCCAACTATGAGCTCTAAATCTGACACGCAGAACCCATACAAAATTCGCCACTCCTAGCCACCCAGCGACAATGAAATGTAAAGCACAGTTCTCTTCAAAATAACACATTATAAAAATGAACAACCCTTCCCAACACAATAGATTAAATTACATAGTTAAGCTCATAAGAGCGAGCTTCACTAGCTCAGCCTTCTGAGAGGAGTACAACTCAGAATTTCTGCTATAACATACTTAAACAAAATTTAACTATCAAAGAAAGAGTTTTTATAGGATTTTTATATTGTTAATATGTTTATGGCGGCTGCACTACAGGGGCAAGCCTAGTTTCTTCTTCTATACCAACACAGCAACTCCTACTTTACGACCCAATACGCTGGGCTACACACGTGAGCCAACAAGCACCAGCCGTAAACATACTAATCAAACCAAAGTAGGAGGCTACCCTTGTGATGATCTACCCCGGGTCTTCCACCCTCGATAAGCAATCTGCAATCACATTCTCAGAACCGGCAATATGGCGTATGTCTAGGTTGTATTCCTGCAACATTAATGACCACCTGGTCAGCCTCATATTCCGGTTATGGAATTGATTCAGGAACTTGAGGGGGTGATGGTCGGTGTAGATCACCACAACTGGTCCATAGGCTGGAACATACACCTCAAAGTGCCTGAGCGCTAGTACAATCGCCAGCAGTTCCTTCTCAACTACTGAATAGTTCTTCTGCGCCGAGTTGAACTTTTTTGAGAAGAAACTGACTGGGTGCTCCAGCCCATCTTCGTCTGATTGCATCAGAACGGCACCAGCCCCCACACCACTGGCATCAGTTGCCAGCTGGAATGGTCGGCTAAAGTCCGGGGCCCTAAGGATTGGGTGAGTACACAACAGGTGTTTTACTAGCAAAAAAGCCCTCTCACACTCAGGCGCCCACTTAAACTTTCTATCTTTGGCCAATAGGTCTGTTAGAGGAGCCAGCACAGTAGAATAGCCCTTTATAAAGCAGCGGTAGTAACCAATCATGCCCAAAAACCTCATGATCTGCTTCTTGGTGGATGGCCTGGGGAAGTGGTTAATAGCCACTATCTTGTTCTGTGGGGGGCACACCTGGCCCAAACCCACCATGAACCCCAGATACTGCACGGTAGCCCGCACAAAATCACACTTTCCCAGGTTGACCACCAAGTTTGCCTCGCTAAATTTCTTAAATAGGGATTCTACATGTTCACAGTGGCTCTTGAAATCGTCATCGTAGATAATGACGTCGTCCAGGTACACGGTACAGTTCGGAATGTAAGCCACTAACTCGTTCATCAAGCTTTGGAAGGTCGCTGGTGCGTTCTTTAGACCGTACGGCATGACATTACAACGATATGTAGCACCATCCACCACAAAACCACACACCTCTTTCGCCCATTCAGACAAAGGCACCTGCCAGTAACCTTTTACCCGGTCCACCTTGGTCAAGAACTTGGCCCTGCCAATCTTGTCTACACAGTCATCGACCCGGGGAAGAGGATATGGGTTGGTGGGAGTCAAGCCGTTTAGCCTGCGGTAATCAACACAGAAGCGCACCTTGCCATCCGGCTTAGGTTGCAGCGTTACGGGAGATGTCCACTTTACCGCCCCCTTCTCGATCAGTCCCTGTTGCAACATATACTCCAACTCCGCCCGGAGGGCCGGAAGTTTAATAGGGGGCACCCTATAGGGCACTGATTTGAAGGGTGGGTGGTCTCCGACGTCAACGTCATGCACCTCCTGAGTAGTGAGGCCTGGGTGTTCCGCAAATACAGTAGGGTATATACAGAATAGGCGCTCGACAGCCACACGCCGTTGCTCAGGTAGGTGTTGCAAAGCCTCATGAGCCGCCTGTCTCGTGTTTCCCGCCCACTGATCTGCAGAAACATGATAATCCCAGTTGTCATCCACCTGCGCATGACTGTCCCGTTCTCCTTCTCCACCTTGACTGCTGAAAGTCATCACGGGGACAGTGAGAGGCTCAGGTGGGCGCCTCACATACTCCTTCATCAGGTTGACATGACATAACTGATTCCTCTTACGCCTGTCTGGAGTGGCCACCAGGTAATCTAAGTCCGAGAGCTTCTCTGCTACCCTATAAGGACCAGCGTACTTTGCGGAAAAGGGGTGACCTACAAGAGGGAGTAGTATCAACACCTCCTGACCCACGTGAAACTCCCTGAGTTTCACCTTGTGGTCGTACCTGTCCTTCATGAGGGCCTGAGAGCCTACCAGATTGCGGCCAGCCAACTCCAGACTACGCAACATTCGTTCTCTACTCTCAAGGACATACTTAAGCATAGAACATGGTTTAGCGGTACCTTCCCATATATCCTTTACCATGTGGAGAGGCCCTCTGACGCGGTGTCCAAACACAAGCTCATTAGGGCTAAACCCCAAACTCTCCCCAGGTACCTCTCGAGCAGCGAATAACACATACGGCAGGCCAAGATCCCAGTCCTTGTCGTTCTCAAGACAATAAGAACATAAGAACATAAGAAAATGGGAGTCTGCAGAAAGCCGATTGGCCTAAGCATGGCAGATCCCTGTCCCACACAACCCCAATTCAATTACAAAGCCCAATTATAGGCTTCACACTCTAATATCCTGAGGATCATCTTACCAAAACAGTTAGAGATTAATGCAGGATTATGGGGGTCTGCAGAGCGCTGATTGGCCCAACCCAGCTGATCCCCCTTCACACCCAACCCTTCTCGTCCATATGCTTATCCAATTTTATCTTAAAGCTCCCTACAGTTTTAGATCCCACTATAGCACTTGGTAGTCCATTCCACCCATCTACAACTCTGTTACCAAACCAATACTTGCCTATATCTTTTCTGAAACGAAATTTATCTAATTTGAAACCATTGGTACGAGTTCTTTCGCTATCACTTAGCTTTAGTACATTTGTCATGTCCCCTTTGTTAATCCCACTAACCCACTTGAACACCTCTATCATATCCCCTCTAACTCTGCGTCTCTCTAACGAATGTAAACCTAATTTCTTCAACCTTTCTTCATACGAAAGATTTCTAATATTATGGATCATTTTTGTCATTCTACGCTGTACTCTCTCCAATGAATCTATGTCCATTCTGTAATAAGGACACCAAAATTGGACAGCATAATCCATATGGGGTCTCACTAATGACAAGTAAAGTTTTAAGATAACATCAGCAGTTCTGTTACTCACACTCCTAGAGATGAATCCGAGAATCCTGTTTGCCTTATTACGAACGCTTATACACTGTTTTCTAGGCTTCAAATCATTGCTAACAAACACACCTAGATCTTTCTCGCAGTCTGAATTTTCTAATTCTAAATTAGCTAGTTTATATTTAACATTTGTTTGCATCTTCCCTATCTTTAATACCTTGCATTTG
Organism: Paralithodes platypus; assembly: GCA_032716605.1. NCBI lineage: Eukaryota > Metazoa > Arthropoda > Malacostraca > Decapoda > Lithodidae > Paralithodes > Paralithodes platypus. The sequence continues at coordinate 37,792,678 of CM064497.1, forward strand.
TCAATGTTAAACTTCATCTGCCAATTTACTGACCATTCATGTAAGGTATCTAGATCCCTTTGGAGGCACTCTATATCACTATCTGAATCAATTGATCTCCCTATTTTAGTATCGTCTGCGAATTTACTTATCCTACTAGTTATACCTAAATCTAGGTCATTTATGTATATAAGAAACAACAGGGGACCTAATACCGATCCCTGGGGGACACCACTTTTGACTGCTCCCCATTCTGACTTGGTACCATTTATGCTGACTCTCTGCTTCCTACCAATTAGCCATGACCTAATCCATCCTAACAACGCCCCACCTATTACATGTGCCTCAACCTTTCTCATCAATCTCTCATGAGGGACTCTGTCGAAAGCTTTACTGAAATCTAAATATATAATATCATATGACTTGTCATTATCTACTGCTTGATATACCTCTGAGAAAAAACTAAGCAAATTAGTAAGGCAAGACCGTCCCTGAGTGAATCCATGCTGAGAAGAATTGATTAAGTTAAATGTTTCTAAGTGGTTTCTCATTTTCCTAGCAATAATTGACTCTAGTAGCTTTCCTATGATTGAAGTGAGACTAATGGGACGGTAATTGGATGCTATTGATTTATCACCTTTTTTGAAGATCGGAACTACATTTTCAAGCTTCCAAGCATCTGGAACTATACCTGTTTCTAATGACTTGTTAAATAGAAATGTTAATGGGTAACTTAACTCATCTCTGCATTCTTTTAATACTCTAGCATATACCTCATCAGGACCAGGCGATTTATGAGGTTTCAGTCTGTCAATTTCCTTAAGCACATAATTTCTACTTATAGTAACCGTACTTAACCTATTATCTATACTATCGCTGTATACCTTACGGACTTCTGGAAACTGTGCCAAATTTTCATTAGTGAAAACGGAAAGAAATTGACTATTTAATGTACTGCACATTTCTAAATCATTTTCGGTCATTTCTCCTATCGAAGTTTTAAGGGGACCAATTACATCTCTAACCTTGGATTTATATAGTTGGTAAAAAGCTTTAGGATTATTTTTTGAGTCATTGGCAACCTTAATTTCATAATTTCTTTTTTCTTTACTAATATCCTTTTTTACCTGTCGTGATAGATTCTGATAGTAAGCAAGTAGGTGAATTTCGCCCTTTTTAATTTTTCTATATATTCCTCTCTTTTTTCCTAGAAGATCTAATAGTCTATTATTCATCCATTTGGGTTGGTTCTGTGTTGATCTAAAATTTTCTTTTGGGGATATATTTATTTTGCGCATTGAATACTGACTTGATAAAATTATCGTATGTATCTACCAAGTTTGACGTCTCTTCCTGACTTAAGATGACAGGTGCCTGAGAAAGGATACACTCATTTGGACACCTGGATCAACTTAATTTTTTGACCATAGGGTCCGCTAACAGGGCTTCTCTTAACCCACCATAATTGGCTTTTCTGAAGTAAGGTATTAATGTTGTATTCTCTCTGATATTACCTTTCCATTGAATATTAAAATACACAGAATTGTGATCACTATTTCCTAGGTGGTCCCCGATTTCTACACTATTTATCATATATTCATTGTTACTGAAAACTAAATCGAGAATATTATCACCTCTAGTCGGCGTATCTATGAATTGAGATAAAAAACTATCTTGTACTACCTCAATAAACTCCTTTGAATCAGAGTCGCCTATTTGTTGCTGCCAATCTATATTAGGGAAATTAAAATCCCCCATAATGCACACGTTGCTAAGCCTTGATGCAATTTTAATTTCCTCCCATAATGATGTTCCGTCATTTCTACTCATATTTGGCGGTCTATACATAACTCCAATAACTAAAGTCTCACTACCTTCGTTAACTTCTACCCAAACACTTTCATTTTCATTATTTACTCTAATACCTGATTTAGTACAGCTTTTTAATGAACTCCTGACACACACTGCTATACCGCCGCCCCTCCTACTTGTTCGGTCATATTTAAACAAACTATATCCCGGTATATCAAACTCTGCTAAAAAATGCCTGGTTTCTGTATTAATCCATGTTTCAGTTAGCGCTATTATGTCTATATTTTCTTTGCTAACCAGTGCTCTAAGTTCGTTCATTTTGTTACATAAACTCCTGCAATTTGTATAATAAACACTCAAACTATTACTTGTATTTGCAACTATTTTTCTATTGTTTTTAACTAATTTATTTTTACCTGTTGAACTACTGGACCTAGACCGAAAAGCTACGCTATCAGAATGTTCGTTATTACTATCAATTTCATGTGGCTGGGATTCTATTTTACTTACACACCTATGGTTTATTAACAAAACCCCGCAACAAACTTGTCGAGTGAGCTGGCTAAGGTCGAAACTCATAGTCGAGAGAGATGTACTCCATCCTGGGCATACAGTTCATCCTTACCGTAGAAGAGGGTCCAGTTATCCAGGAATGGAATAGTATTTGCCTTGCAATACTTCTCCAGCCGGCTATTTACACAAATAGCCCTGGAGGACCATTCCTTCCTTACCCCTCTTCTTGGTAGGATACTGTGTACCACAGGAACTCCACCCTTCTCCTTGATCCTCTCCAACATTTCCTGGTACGTGGTGAGCAACTCCTCAGTCCTGCATTTCCAAATGTCATTGCTCCCTGCGTTGAGGAAGATGATGGGGTCCTCTCCACTCGCTTCCATGACACCATCTAGCTTTTCTGCCACCTTCTCGACTCCGGCACCAGGCAGACAGACAATAGCAGCGAAGCATGCTTTTTAGAGTGGAATGCCACCTCTCGAACACCCCCTGACTCTCTGGGTGATAAGCAGATGACACTACAGTGACTATCCAGTGCTGCTTCATTGTCTGAACGAACAAGTTGGAGGTGAAATTCGATCCTTGGTCTGACTGTATCTCCTGCGGGTATCCGTACCGAGAGAAGTATAATAGCAAGTTACGGACCACCGTCTTCGCCAAACCATTTCTCAACCATTTCTGCGTCTGGGTACCAAGTTGCTACGTCCATGACTGTCAAGAGATATTTATTTCCGGCACTTGTGGGGGGGAGGGGACCATCCATGTTGACTACTACTTTACTAAAGGGAGGCCCGCTGACGGGAATTGGGTGTAACGGAGCCTTTTGGATGCTCTGGTTAGGTTTCCCGACCTTTTGGCACACACTGCACATTGCCACCCATGACACCACTTGTGCTCTCAAACCAGGCCACCAAAACAGTTTCCCCAAAGCCGCCACCGTCTTACGGACACCCAAGTGTCCCGCCAGCGGTACATCATGAGCCAACCTAAGTAGGCTATCCCTGCATACCCTCGGTACGACCAGCTGGTCTACCACTCCTGACCCACCCTCCCAACTTCTCTGCGGGTCATGGAATCGCCGATACAAGATGCCATCAATGAAAAACAAATCTCCAGACTTTGCATCCCTGTCCTCTTCGAGTTCGACAGCACCGTTACTACACTTTAGAACCTCCGGGTCTTCTAGCTGCAATTTGCGAATATCTGAGGGAGCTAGCCTGTCTAAGTGTTTGCGAAACAACTCATGCCCTCCCCCAACATCGAACTTTGCATCCCGTTGCTCTCTCCGTGTATACCGTTGCTGCCTCTGAGTCTCTTTAAGCCCTGCCTCTATACTCTCAGTGACAGGTGGTGGTGCTTCTCCAGACTCTAATAACGGTGCTAATACCGAGTCCCCGAGAAGCGCTTGTGGTACTAGACTCTCCACCGTATCAGCTTTCAGCACCTTCTCGTGACCGTTCCTCCACTTATTTGAAGACTGTTGGTTATGCTGTGACTCCCTGGATGCGAGAGATCTGGTAACAACACACGCCATTGGTTGCACCTGACACTTCTCAACCCTCTCCTGTTCCTCCCTACTCACGTCGGCCAGCTCCTCGGCAACGACTAAGGGTGAAACCTTAGAAGCAGGCACCGCAGTCATTGCCGAGAAGGAGGTCGACGCCCCCAACAGGCAATTTCTCCACGATTCCCACATCCAGTTCGCGAGTCACACCGTCAACTTCAAGCTCCATTCTAACAAGCGGGTATGACCTAGTTGCATTAACTCCCTGCACCACAACTACCCGCGCCGCGTTTATGGGTCTACCAGTGAAATTCTTCAAGAGTGTCTGAGAGGCACCTGTGTCACGCAAGAGCTGTACCCCGTGCTTCTTGCCCCCCCACTTCACGCAGCCATGCCCTCTATGGCCGCAAAAGGCATCGCAGACAGGGTTCGAGCCTTCCGGATCCTTCTTCACTGGCGGTGCTTATGCCTCCAGCAAACACAGAAGACTTCTGGAACACCCCAATGCTGCGAGCCAATGACACAGCCGCCGAGGGAGGTCTGCTCGGACAAGCTTTTGCCATGTGCCCCTCTTTGTGACAGTGATAACACTCAAATTTCCCTTTGGACTTATACTGAGGTGTAAAAGTCCCCTGACCCTTCTTAAACGGGGCGGTGCTAGGTTTGTGATCAGTCTTGGTGTCATTGCTTTTAAATTTATGTGTGTCCATATTCCGGGGAGGGGGAGGGTAATGCTCCTTAACGCCTACATCGTTTCTCTGTGCAGAGCCGCACCCCCGAATTAGTGACAACCGAAGATCAGCCATCTCTGCTGCTTCTACGAGAGTTCTTGGGTTCTTCTCTTTAACACCTTAAGAGCGGCCTATGCGGTTTATTTATATGTACCGCCCAGCGGGGTGTTTTTAGCCAAAATAGGGCTGTTTACGTGATCATGTTCATGCCTAAATAAGACCCAGAACGTAAAACAAGTATCTATCCCTGAAAGGGCATAAACAGAGCTTTCGAATGACACCATAACGATCCTTTTATGATGGCTTGTTTTCTTGCAATAACCGTGCAACGCGAGTGCAAAAAGCATGAAATTAGCCACTTTCCCGATACAATTCCGTATATAGCGAGTGAGAGAGGTAGGAGGGAGGTGAGATTCGTGTCAGTAGGTTCGCCGCGGTGGTCTGGAGCAGTCATACACTCACTACTCTCCTGCCACCACTTGTCTCTCTCTCTCAGCAACATTACGTGCTGAAATTGCCACTCGAGTTATGTCGAGCGCCGCCACATAGTCCAGCTTTATTTAACTCGACTAATGTGGTGAGCCGCTAATTAAGGGTTAAGGTTTAAAGTCAAGTCGCCGCCCGTACACTTATAAAACTGCTCTAGAAGCATCAACTGTTTCATCTCATCAAACGTAGTTGTCTTCTCTGATCTGAGCCAGTTTCCCATAGCGTTGGACAGGTCCCAGGCGTGCTCCAAGAAGGTACTGTCTCGCCCCTTAGTCACACCCCGGAACTTTAACCTATATGTCTCGGGTTGTAGCTCATATGCCCGCAGGACAGCCTCCTTGAGCTCCTCATAAACAACGCAGGACTCCAAAGGCAGTGCATCGTAAGCCTTGAGCCCCTTACCTACGAGTCTAGAGGACACAAGGGCCGCCCACTTAACTTCAGGCCACTGATGCTCCCGGCACTTCTTCTCAAATCTATTGAAAAACTCTGTGACACCAGACTCGTCAAATACAGGGACCAGTTTGAGAAGGTGCGACAGAGACTGATCATGGGCACGGTTTCCAGTACCGAGTCGCTGTCCCGTCGTCTCAACACGAGACTTCTCTAAATCCATGTCGGCACAGTATCTTGTAGATTCTAGTTCAGTCCTAAGCTCAGCTTCCCTCGTCTGTTGCTGCATCCTAGCCAGCTCTTTTCTCTCTTCTATCTTAGCTAGCTCTTTTCTCTCTTCTATCTTAGCTAGCTCTTTTCTTTCTTCCATCTTAGCTAGCTCGAGCTGAAAGAGCATCTCCGGGATCAAACCTTGAGGAGGAGGAGGAGATGCAATGATGTTAGAAATACCCGGTGATCCCCCCAGGGGCAAACCACCCTGCCAGTCACTACCCACCTGCGGAAGCGTGCTCAGGGTCGGTACTCCAATAGGAGGATTGGGAGTCGAGTGAAGGGGAGGCTCGGCCAAAGGGCTCTGAGCACTCACCCTACCTCGTATGCCAGTCACCCCACCCAGCACACACGTCATCAGGTCATCCTTGGTCATGCCACTAGTACATACATGACCGATAGCTGCGGCTAAGCACTGGAGACCGTACCGATTCATACCCACCAACCGGTCGGAAGTAACAGGCCATTGTAAAAAATTCCTTGCATCCTCCTCACTGTTCACCAAGTTAACAACCTGCCCATGCTGCTGCTCCTCAGCTTCTACATCACGTACTGTGTCCTCATCCTGCACTGATCTGCTATAAGACATGATGCTCACTGAAGATTTTTCACTTTGATACACAAAAAAGAAGTACCCCAAACTCTTATACCACAATATTCACAATAACAAATTCTCGGAGACCGCTTAAGTGCTATATTACTTTGCTAAAAAAATAATTCTTGCATGTCCTCAAAAATATTCCACAAAATCAACAAATGTTCACTGCCTAAACTGTGAGAAAAATCTGCACAATAACCTGCAATTATATGTCAGTTCACCAAATCCTGAGCTAGGTCGCCATTTGTTACGATCGGGTCTCGTATAAATCAGTGGCTCTTATACATTGGACTAGACTGGCATAAATGCAACAACGGTAACGCTAGATCCAACCCCTGATATATAATCCCGTCGAACAAAGAACACATATACCCTCCAGAGTTATATCTGCGATAGCGGGGCATCTTAACTCTCAGTATCTATGTGCTTCTACTATAGGCTGATGTACTCTGAAACAGCCTATTACCTATAACATATGGTTGCTTGGTTATGGTACACAAGGAAAAGATAGTTAACTTAATTAAATCACAAGAGTGATCTAATGCAAATAAGAAGAAGGTTTACTTAACGTTACTTTAATCAATAATATCTGTCACTCCTTTATGAAAGAAAGTGTTGTAAAGTCCTCAAGCACCGAACAAGGAATCTTCTGAATAATGTCGGATGCTACTAAGAAGAACGTATCGGAAATGGAACCACAAAATAGCAGGAGGCAGGACAATGCACGTGTAGGCTAAATACACAAAAAGGCTGGACCTATAATGTTATTGGACACAAGAATATTATAAGCGGTGCAACAGTAATAATGCTCGCCACGAAAAAGTAGTACTCCTATTATCAAAACCGGTCTATGCTGGTTGTGTCTCTCTACAGCAACCTAGACCTCAAAATGCTTGTGTAGAAATAATGGGTATGCATAAAAGAGTATAATTATGATCTAATCCAGCTAATGTCTACCCGGGTTAATAAAGTCTAGCTGGGATGCGCAAAGGTACAGAATTCTGGTGGAGCAAGGCAGCTCCTAGCCTAGTGTGGACCTTGGGTCTGTGCGGCCTGATTACGTTAATATGAAGGGGTGCTCTCTTGAGGATTCTCGATCACAAGTATCGAGTATCCTCCTGGCGACCCTCAAAAGTAAAAGCAAATAGAGTTAGAACAGTGTTGGGTGGATTAGGCAAGCAGCCCTCACACACTACACAGTCTAAACTCCAAGGTACACAGACAAAAGATCCACCCAGGTAACCCACAGAATCCGTAGTGTCGTGCAGCTCAAAAGTAGCCTACACACAGTGAAAACACCAACAGCAAGGTACCTGATCCCTAGTCTAGCATTATTTAACCCTGTAGAAACATTCGTGATTGATGGAGACAGTCCGAGCAATACAATCTCCCAAAAAGACAATGACTATCTTCAACCTTAGCCTAGTACATAAGAAATGTGAGATCCAGCATATAATACAGTCTGGCCACCAATTCAAGGTGTGGATGCAGAGAACCAGAGGGGGATTGATATTAATAAAAGGTGAGGAAGTAGTGGAAATGATAGAGGCAGTAGGAGAGAAAGATTCTAAGACAAGAGTGTGGAACAGTTCATGGGAGATGCTTAGAGTATGCTGTCTGGGACGGATCTGACAAGAATATTCCCAGGGACCGCCTCGCTGGAGTCCCAGTTCGCAGGAATGGCACGAGGGCGCGCGACAGTCGCCCAGTAAGCAGCCGCCTAGTAGGCAGTGTTAGGCAGGAGGCAACGAATCCCGCGAGGCCTATGTAAGGGGGCCAGCCACGCGCCACACTCACCACCAAGTCACACCACCTGGTCTCTCTCTCTCTCTCTCTCCCGCTCGCCTTCCCATCATTCAACTACTTAACACAATACTTTCAATTGACTAAATAAAATAGAAAGGATTGTGACAGACGAAAATAAAGAACAGTTTTGAACTGTCTGCAACACAAGCTTTCTCGAGAAGGAAAGTACACAATGATAGGTAGACTGTAGCTACATTCTCTGCCCTGGCGAGTCCTAGCGAGTAAGCCATGCGGTTCTGGGGGAAGCGGTGAGCGTCACAAAAGGGTAATGATGGTCTCAGTCAACCGTCAGACCTCCATACACTGTTCCTAATTTGAATAACATTGTCTACTTGTAGTCAGAAAACAGGACAGAAATGCAAAATCGTATCTTGAAAGGATAAAATTGATGTTCTATAATTCAATACTTCCTTCTATACTTCCTTCATATATTTGTTTAATTTTCCGTGTTATTGTTGTTGTTCTATTATCTTTCATTTGCCTCTTTGGTTTGCTTCCTTTGTTGGGTATTGTCTCTTTATTTCCGTTCTCATAGTATTCTCCTTAAGGGGAGATATTTATGTACTTGTAAATTGATTGTACTTGATATTTATAATTATTTTTGTGTCCTCTCTAGACTTCAATAAAGCTTTAAAATATACTTTCATGACTCTCTTGCGAGATAAATTGTTTCATTTTTTGGTAGAGAAATGCACCAGCCGAAGGCCAGTCCCTCTTAACCCTTTACGAGCGGCCTATGCGGTTTATTTATATGTACCGCCCAGCGGGGTGTTTTTAGCCAAAATAGGGCTGTTTACGTGATCATTTTCATGCCTAAATAAGACCCAGAACGTAAAACAAGTATCTATCCCTGAAAGGGCATAAACAGAGCTTTCGAATGACACCATAACGATCCTTTTATGATGGCTTGTTTTCTTGCAATAACCGTGCAACGCGAGTGCAAAAAGCATGTAATTAGCCACTTTCCCGATACAATTCCGTATATAGCGAGTGAGAGAGGTAGGAGGGAGGTGAGATTCGTGTCAGTAGGTTCGCCGCGGTGGTCTGGAGCAGTCATACACTCGCTACTCTCCTGCCACCACTTGTCTCTCTCTCTCAGCAACATTACGTGCTGAAATTGCCACTCGAGTTATGTCGAGCGCCGCCACATAGTCCAGCTTTATTTAACTCGACTTATGTGGTGAGCCGCTTTTTAAGGGTTAAATTGGTAGCTCGCGAAAACCCTACACCTAAATGGCAGGAAAGGTCTTAAAACGCCAAACTAAAGGGGCGAATGTCTTAACATCTAAAAACTAATTGGGCTAAGCATGAGGGAGATGAGGATCCAGAAACCCCCGAATGATTTTACTCTCTTTTGTCTCTATTCCTTGATACTTTACGTTCTTTTTGTTCATGTGATTATCTTATTATCTCTATCTCCTTTACAATTTATTGAGCATCTTATATTCTCTCTTATTATTCTCTTCTTGTATATTCCCTTCTATGTATTCTCTTCTTTTATAATATTTGTATTATTTTTTATTATGTATATTATCTTCTTATATACAGTATGTTTGTCTTTTATATTATCTTCTGTTTAATCTCTCATATGATTGTATCTCCTTTTCTATCTCCTCTTTTACATTATCTTCTTGTATATTATATTCTTCTTATTCTATTAATTTATATTTTTTTAATTTATATTTTCTTTTTTATCTCTTCTTTCATATACTCTCTTTAATAGTCTCTCTTTTATATTCTTTTATATTCTATTTTATATTATTTCGTATATTTTATCTCTAATATTCTCTCTTCTATATTCTCTTATTTTGCATTCTCTCTTATATATTATCTCTATATATTCTCTCTTTTTTATTCTCTCCTATAGATTCTATTTTATATTCTCTCTGTTTTATATTTTATCTTTAATATTCTATCTTTTATATTATCTCCTTTTATATTATTTGTTTTACTGAATATTCTCTATTATTTGTATATCTTTATATTCTATATATATATATATATATATATATATATATATATATATATATATATATATATATATATATATATATATATATATATAAATAAATATATATATATATATATATATATATATATATATTTGTTTTTAATATTAGTTTAACCAGACCACTGAGCTCTACAAAAGAACTTTCATAGGGCTGGCCCGGATTCGATCAAGATATATAACTAAACGAGTCAAGATAGATCGGGAAGGGCAGTAGGGGAACAAATCGATGAAGGTGAAGATATGCAGACATTTCTCGCCATTTCACTAGTTCAGCCGGACCACATGAGCTCCACATCAGAGCTCTCATAGGGCAGGGCCGAACGATGAGGCAAGAACTGCTACACCGCAACACCAATCAAGAAGTGATCAGGGCGAAGAATGAAAGATAAGGTCGAAGGTAGAAAAAATCACGTCGAGAAGCAAAAAATGCATTACCGAAGGGAATCAAGTCAGTCCGGCCACATCAGCAACCGAAGAGACAAATCAGGCCAGGAGTCTGCTACCTAGCCAGGCCAGGGAGACATAAGATATAGGCTGCCCGAGGACAGCCAAATGGGACAGAATAAGAATAGAAAGGGAAAATCATACAATGAGGAATGAAAAACTACTCAAAATTAGTCAAGCTGAGGACGAAATCTCGAGGGGAGATAGGAAGGGTAAGTACCACAACCATCCCCCATCAAGCTCCAGTCGCCGGCCCCGAAGCCCCCCAACCGCGTCAAGGAGAGTAGTATCAGGGGTATATATATATATATATATATATATATATATATATATATATATATACTGTATATATACAGTATATATAGATTTTTTTTTTTTTTTTTTTTTTTTTTTTTTTTTTTTTATTCTCTGGGAGAGAGGCATCCTGACCAGGATTCGAACACACTCAATCAGATATGGTTGTGATAGTTGGGCACCGTATCCATTCAACCATGAGTAAATATCCGCTCCACCGTAGCCACTCGACTCGAGTGTATACGGTGCTTACTATAACTGTCACAAATATACCTGAGTGAGTGGGTTCGAATCCTTGTCAGAATGGCTCTCTCACAACCTGTCCGATATTACCACTAGATATATAGTATTTCCTTTTAATTATCTCTTGTATATTCTTTCTTTTATATCCTCATATTTATATCATCTCTTTTTGTATTATATGTTTGTATATTTTCTTCTTATATACTTTGTTTTTCTTTTCATTACTGTTTTTGTTCTACGGCTTCTTTGAATAATTGTTTAATTTTGTTTTTCATCATTCTATTTGTTTTCCTTGTTTACTACTATTCAATTATTTTATCCACATCTCTTTGCTTCTGTATACATTTGGTATCTGTTCTTCTTCATTTGTTTTCATTTGTATAGCCTTACTTGGTGCTATTGTTGCTGTTCTTATTAATCGTGTATCTGTGTTCTGTCCCTTATAATGTTCCTTCTTCAAATTTGTATTTGTGTTTTTTGTTTTTGGCACTTCATATTCTTCCTTTCTTAATGCCCCCCCCCCCCCCCCTCCTTTTTTGTGTATATTATAGTTTTCCCCCATTTACTCCCTTCCCTGCTATCTTCCAATCTTTCTCCTTTTCTCATATCTGATTAACACTCTCTTTTACCCATATTTGGGTCAACTGGTTTATTTTTACTACTGCTTTGCCTGTTCTTTCTCTGTACATGTTTTATATTTATCTAATGTATTCTCATTTTTCATTTTCTTTAATGTATTTTTATCTGTATTTAATGTGTTTCCTTTTTATAATTTTTGTATTTATTAATAATATGTTCTCGTGTTCATTGTATTTTAGTCCATCCCCGTGTTATATTTCTTTTCCAGAGGTATTTTCATGTTTCGCCTATTTTCTGGTTGCTTCTCTTTAATCTGTTCTGAAATGGTTTCGTTTTCCTCCCCTTAATTCTTCGTATTTCATTATCGTTCTTCCCCCTCTTAACTACCCTCCCTCCCCCGAGTGTCCCCCCCCCCCCCTTTGCCCACCTTCCCCCTTCCTTCCTTTGCCCACCTTCCCCCTTCCGTCCTTTGCCCGCCTTCCCTCTTCCTTCCTTTGCCCACCTTCCCTCTTCCCTCCTTTGCCCACCTTCCCTCTTCCTTCCTTTGCCCACCTCCCTCTTCCGTCCTTTGCCCACCTTCCCTCTTCCGTCCTTTGCCCACCTTCCCTCTTCCTTCCTTTGCCCACCTCCCTCTTCCTTCCTTTGCCCACCTTCCCTCTTCCCTCCTTTGCCCACCTTCCCTCTTCCTTCCTTTGCCCACCTCCCTCTTCCTTCCTTTGCCCACCTTCCCCCTTCCGTCCTTTGCCCACCTTCCCCCTTCCGTCCTTTGCCCACCTTCCCCCTTCCCTCCTTTGCCCACCTTCCCTCTTCCCTCCTTTGCCCACCTTCCCCCTTCCCTCCTTTGCCCACCTTCCCCCTTCCGTCCTTTGGCCACCTTTCCCCTTCCCTCCTTTGCCTACCTTCCCCCTTCCCTCCTTTGCCCCCCTTCCCCCTTCCGTCCTTTGGCCACCTTTCCCCTTCCCTCCTTTGCCTACCTTCCCCCTTCCCTCCTTTGCCCACCTTCCCCCTTCCGTCCTTTGCCCACCTTTCCCCTTCCCTCCTTTGCCTACCTTCCCCCTTCCCTCCTTTGCCCACCTTCCCCCTTCCGTCCTTTGGCCACCTTTCCCCTTCCCTCCTTTGCCTACCTTCCCCCTTCCCTCCTTTGCCCACCTTTCCCCTTCCGTCCTTTGGCCACCTTTCCCCTTCCCTCCTTTGCCTACCTTCCCCCTTCCCTCCTTTGCCCACCTTCCCCCTTCCGTCCTTTGGCCACCTTTCCCCTTCCATCCTTTGCCTACCTTCCCCCTTCCCTCCTTTGCCCACCTTCCCCCTTCCGTCCTTTGCCCACCTTTCCCCTTCCCTCCTTTGCCTACCTTCCCCCTTCCCTCCTTTGCCCACCTTCCCCCTTCCGTCCTTTGGCCACCTTTCCCCTTCCCTCCTTTGCCCACCTTCCTCCCTCCGTGCTTTGCCCCCCTTTTCCCTTCCCTCCTTTTCCCACCTTCTCTCTTCCCTCCTTTGCCCACCTTCCCCCTTCCGTCCTTTGGCCACCTTTCCCCTTCCCTCCTTTGCCCACCTTCCCCCTTCCGTCCTTTGCCCACCTTTCCCCTTCCCTCCTTTGCCTACCTTCCCCCTTCCCTCCTTTGCCCACCTTCCTTTCCCTCCTTTGCCCACCATCCCCCTTCCCTCCTTTGCCCACCATCCCCCTTCCCTCTTTTGCCTCCTTTACCCCTCCCCTTCTCTTCCTCTTTCACACACACACACACACACACACACACACACACACTCGCGTCCTTGGTCTATCCTGTTATTCCTTCCTTGCTCTTTTCCTTGTCACCATCTATAACCATCGATAACTATCATTTACCATTTATCACTATCTATCACCCTGTCTTTCGTCATTTATTTCCATTTCTTGTCTATGTTATTATTTGCCATTTGGTTTTCGTTGTTTCCTTTATTTGTCGCCCGTTTCCTCAGCTTTCTTACTCTTCTGTATTGTTTTAACTTTTCCTTGCTATTATTTGTTATTATAAATAGTTGTTTCTATTTGTCTTTGTTTGTGTTCTTGATTTTGTCTGTTTTCATACTTTTATTCTTCCTCAATTTATTTTGCTTTGGTCAATTTAATCCTTTAACTAATTCGTAACCCTTAGGTCTTCTGTCATGTCCTTTTTTTGTCTTGCTTTAGTTTGTTTGCATGTTTTCATAGTATAGTCTTTCATGTGGTTTGAATTTCTTTATTCAATTTAACCCGTGATCTATTACCCAAAACTTACTCCTGCTTCCTCTCTCTATTATTTTGTATCGCTTTCCCTTCACTTTATATTATTTTCCACATTTTGTTCTACTCTTGTCGATGTTCACTCTGTTTTCAATCTTCTTATCTTGTCAATTTCCTCATTTTGTATATGTTCTCTTTTGTCTTTTGTTTCCTTGTTTCTGGTGTTCGATTATAATTATATACTATTTCGTTTTTGTTATATTTCTCCAAATTTATGTTTAGTGTTCTAAATGTCCTGTCTTCAATAGTTACATAATTGTATTTCATATTTGCTGTACTTTCTGGTTTGGTTTGTCGATTTTGTCTTGCTTTTGGTATTATGCTGCTATTGGTGTTGCTGTTGTTGAGTGTTCTTATTCATTCTCCTTTGCAAAACCCTCTTCCTCTAATTTTGTTAAACTAATTGTGTTTTCTCCTTCTCTTTCTTCTTCGTTTGTTGTTCACACGACCCTCTCCATCTCCCTTTCTCAGTCCACTAGTGTTTTCTTATTCTCCTTCACTTCCATTCTGTTCTTTTCTGCTTTACTTTTCGTCCTTCTCCTTCATATCATTCTTAATTTGTTTTCTTTATCATCATTATCTTCTTCTTCTTCTGTGTTCTTTCTTTTCTTCTTCTTCTTCTTCTTCTTCTTCTTCTTATTTTTCTCTTCTCCTTCCTCTCCTCTCATGTTCTCCTTCTCCGTCTCCACCTAACTTAACGTCCCCCTTCACTCTTCTTCACTTCCCATTACCCGCCATACTTTTCTTAATTTGCGCCATAAATTAGCGATCCGTTTATCTGTCGTCTGATAATCTCCTCCCCGCTCTTAACTCTCGAGCGTGCCCATAAATATATAAACCTCTTCCTCCTCCTTCTTCTTCACTAGTTTCGATTTCCTATTCGCCCGCGGTTCACTTCGCTGGCATTCAGAGTCGATTCGATTTCAATCTAATTCCTCAGGGTTCTGTCCTGTCTCCTGTTTTGTTTATACAATTAATTAATTATCTTCTCTACTGTACCACTAGTTTTATCCACTCATATACTGATGACTCTACCTTACACTATTCAGCTAGATTTCCACAACAACCCAACATGCAATCACTCCAAAACTCACGTGATGAGGACATAGCACGCCCATCTTCTGATCTCTCTACTATTTCCAATTGAAGCAGAGAGAATCTTGTTACTTTAAATGTTTCCAAAACCCAATGTCTCCATTTATCTACCAGTCACAATCTTCAGGTGACTTTCCCTTACCCTTCAACAATACACAAATACATTCTTCACCTTCTCTCATTATTCTAAGTGTTTCTGTGTTGTCTTACCTTTCTTTGAAAGATCAATATCAAATATGCTACAGGGGGGCAATGCCTAGTGAGTTAATTGCTCAATAGGTGGCGTTTTGAGAGTGAGGGTCCGAGCCTGGGGAGTGAGACTGTGAAGCGCAGAGGCGAAGCAGCTTCAGAGATGGAGTTGGGTTCGAGCCGTGAATAGGTGCTTCGCATGTCTCACTCCCTAGACTGGAACAAGACCTCACGGGCCTCACCGTGTTCAGCGGTAGAGTGTAAAGGCTATCAGCCTATGCCCGAGAGGGAGTAGTTGGAATGTAGAAAAACAAAACTCTTGCAAAAACAGCTCCCCAAACGTTAGGCGTACTCAACCGTCGAGTAGGCTAGAGTCTATAATAATAATAATAATAATAATAGTTCTTAAAGCTAGCGCATGCTAAGCTAGCTAAGGATAGCTCAATAAGGCCGATTAGGCGTATTTCCATTGGGGTCCTGTACTACTACCCCATCCCTTTGCTCATGAGGGATGGTAACGACTCAGTGCTTGTGAAAAATCTTTAATGCGCCGAGCGTGGGCGCGAACCCGGGCCTTCTGGGTGGAAGTCCGAGAGACGCTAGTCACTACACCAAGCGAGCCGCTAACACCATTTGATCTCATTAACTCACCTCCTCTTACTAATTCCCTACAATGTCTCTATAGCACACACCGCAGTGTTTCATCTCTCTCACTCATTTACCCTTATTACATTAGCCAATGTTCTTCAAAGCTTTCTCAGTATATGCCTCCTCCCTTACGGAGAGTAGGGGTTAATCACCTTTCAACACATTCCCACCCCTATTATGTCCAACTCTCTAACCCAAGAGTAAACCGATTTTCCCAGTCTGTTTTTTATTCAACAAGTAAGCTCAGAAACCCTCTCTCAATCTGTCTTTCTCTTATCCCATGACTTAAACTGCTTCTAGCTCCGTGTGTCCAGACATGGTGACTCTATATAAAACTCTCCCCTTAATTGTGTATTAAGTTAATTAACCTATGTTAAATTATTGTCTGTTTTTTCCAGCTGACGGTAAATTGCCATGTCGCCACCATGATTACTCAGGTAATCCACATATTGTGTTGAGGAATATATTGTTCAGTCAGTAGGTCAGTATCCAGTCCTTACTCCCACAAGTGGTAGGTAGGATCAGCAAGAGATACAAGAAAGGAAAAAGAGGTGTAAGGAGAAGAACACATATAACAGTTTTCTCACAAAAAGCAAGAACATAACCATTCAGAAGCACCAATCACTCATCAGCCCTTGAAATCAATGGCTTCACCTCAGATGCTATACTTCCAGAGACCTTCATGTACTCTTTCTAACAAACTTCCTCCCTTAATTACTGTAATTTGCTATTTTTATTGTTTCAACCATTCCCTTTTTCACGCTTTGACACACATTCTGATACCTTATCATACCCTCTTCTTCTTGGCTTTCCATGCCTTCTTCTTCTTTCCACTTCACTGACATAGATCCTTTTAAAAAAAATTTCTTCCGGCATTCTTGTCATGTGACCATACCATCTGAGAACACTTTCTTCAACCTTTTGCTCTACATACTTATTAACTCCACATGCCTCCCATAAGTTCATATTTCTTACTTTATCTATTCTTTGAACTCCACACGCATTTCTTAGCAAATCCATTTCAACTGCTCTTACTCATCACTTCTCGTGTTTATGCCATACCAGAGTTTCACATCCATACATCAATGTCGGCACGAACACATCCTCATGCGGAAGCAGGTCAAAACGGCCACACTCCGAAATGGCCACAACCGAAATGGCCACAACCGAAATGGCCACAACCGAAATGGCCACAAACTGAAATGGCCGCACTCCAAAATGGCCACAATCCTAAATTTCCACAAACCGAATTGGCCACACTCCTAAATGGCCACAAACCGAAATGGCCACACGGGAGAGACTGTCAACCGCGCGCGGGTAGTGACTGGTCACCAACGCTCGCACTGGTTCAATCCAAAATATACAGTATATCTTGGTTCAATCCACAACTCAGATTAAATTTTTTTTTAACTATAATAATACAGTTTTTTGCAAAAGAAAATGAGTAAAAATATGGTTAAAATATATATAGATGTAATAATGAAATAAGCATAATAGTCAAGTTGCCAAAATGTTGACCCTGCAATGTTAATTACTGTAAACTTTTTTTGAGGAAATGTATTATATATGGTTAGGAGAGCAAAATTAGCTTGGTTGCTACTTGTGCAACCTTTAGCATTTCTCAGAATTCAAGATGGCGCCCTCTGCCATCTTGAATTTCGGTCAGTTTTCACCTTTGGATCTTGATGACATAGAGGGTCGCGTAATACCTCTTTTTAAGGGTTTTCCAGGACGGAGAGTCCATTTCCGGGGTTAATTTGTGGATATAGGGTGAGTATCAAGGTCAAACCAGAGGTCAGAGATCAAATTTTGCCTAAAATCTGGAAAATCACCAATATTGACCGATTGTATGTGGTTCATTGTCATTTTACATTTTACTAGGTTGGGTAGGTAGGTAGATATAATATGTTTGCTATGTCTACATGTAGGTATATCCCGGGAATCATTATATATTTTGTATTAAATTTTGTTTAGCAGGTTGAGCAATGGGTCAGAGTTCATTGAACACCAATATTCACCATGCATGCACTCCCCACGCTGTGCGATCAGTGATTTAACAATTTTTCTTCTCATTTCAGATTGTGACAAACCAGTGTAATCAGCATTGATACCCCCAGGCTGTCACACTCATCATGTCTGCTGGAGGGGAGAAGTGCCTGTTTAGTCCATGTAATGCCAGTGGAGCGCTGCAAACATTCAAGACCGTCGCTGTGCAGAAGATCATCGCTACAAGCAAAGTGAAGCAGGATGAACTGTACAGAACTCTCTCTGGAAGTAATATTCTAGCTCACAAGTCATGTTACTGTAGCTATACTTCGAGAAGTAGAAACAATGAACAGCCGAAGAGAAAGTCTACACTAATTGACAATGGTGTTTCCAAAAGATTGTTGAAGTCTCAATGTAGTGACTTTGTTTTCAAGCGAGACTGTTTGCTGTGTGGGAAAGAGTGTAAGCCGAAAGACAGCAAGAACCCACACAGCTGGGTGCAGGTCAGACAGTGTAAAACTGTAGATAGAAGTGGTGATATCACGTTCAAGCAACACTTGGAGGACATCTGTGATGAGAGACAGGACCAGTGGGCTAATGAGGTAGTTGTTCGACTCAGTGGGGTCATTGATCTGCATGCTTCTGACGCACAATACCATGTCTGCTGTTATGATAAATTTCGAGTTGTCCCAATGTCCTGCCCTTCCATGACGGCGCCTGTGGAAGAGGCGCTGAGGTCCGTGATCACGACGATGGCTGAAAATATGACAGAGACGTGGACGATAGCGGAGCTGTACTCCATGTACATCGCTGCTTCGGGCACTGTGACAAGAAGACAGTTTGTGTCCAACATCACAGATTACTTCGGCGCCAAATTGCTTGTACTCCACATCGAGGGTTGTGAAACTGTAGTTGGATTTAAAGCCAGCCTAGGACAGTTTATCAAAATTGCCAAGAAAAGCAGCAGCAACGATGACGAGCTGGAGAAGATGGTGAGGAAGATTCGTGGCGAGGTCAGGGCGACACATAGGCCTGGAGACTACAACCTCAGTGACTATGTTCATCACAAGATCATTGAAAACACCAGTGCTACTCTTCTTAAACTAGTATCTAGCCTTGTATCTGGAGGCAACATCACAAAGCCATCCCTGACCCTAGCTCAGTGCATTCAACAGCACATTTGCGGTGCCGGCAGAAACCAGACTATACTCGGGCTCGCTGTGAAACTACATCACAAGCATGGTAGTTCACAGCTAATCAAGACTCTCAATGAGCATGGTATCACAAGCACATAATTATGATGAAGTGCTGTGCTTCCGCAAGTCAGTGGCCAAGTTCGTGTTGGACAACAAATCAGATTACCACAAGAAACTTGGCTTAAGCACAGAGATCGGCCCTATCTTCAGCTGGGCTGACAACTACGATTTGTACATTGCGAGCCCAAATGGAATGAAGAGCACCCACGCCATGGTCATGGATTTCACCCAGCATCCTACTGGTATCATCAACACAGGAAACATTGGCGTGATGCAGCTGACTATTCCTCGACTCAAGAAACATGACATGTCCTCTGTGCGATTCACCCACCAGAGTATACAGCTGGAGCACTATAAGGGGCCTTCCAAGGTGAATCCACCCCTGCTTCCGATGAAAGCTCTGTCCGCTGAAGAGTTGCAGGTTCAGTCCGCATCAGTCATGTTCAGTCAGGAGCGAGATGCGGCATGGTTGTCACAAGTCCACGGGAACGATAAGCCAGTTGAGTGGGCAGGCTTCAATGCTCAGCAAGACCGATTGGTGGCAGGTTCTGCCCAGAAGCCCAAGACACTGGTCGTGTTCGGACCGATGATCGACTCACCGCCTGCTCACCCCGACACTGTAATAACTACGCTTGTGTATCTTGAGAGGACTCTCAATAGTTTTGGGATGCAGTACACTCACCTCACAGTTGACCTCCAACTGTATCAGACTGCATACCTAGTTCAATGGAACGACCCTCTGCGCTGGACCGGCGTCATACTTCACCCAGGTATGATGCACACTCTCATGAGTTTCCTGGGCTGTATAGGAAAACTGATGAAGGCATCTGGTGTGGACATTCTCATCAGTGCAGCGTTTGCTGGCATCACCAGCATTGTCAACGGAAAGGCCTGGACCAATGCTCTACGGGCATACCGTCTCATCATTGCCGTGTTGCTGCAGAATTTCTTCTCGAATGGCGCCAAGACTTATGAGGAGCAGAGTGTCTACCTGGAGTCAGTCAGACAACACCCGACCGGGAGGCTATGGGTGGACTGCCTTGTCAAACCGACATTGTTGTCGCTTATGTTCCTGCGCGGAGAGAGGAACGGTGAATTCCTACTCCAACAGCACTGTCTCAAGGAGATGCTGCCATACTTCTTCACAGCAGGTCATCAGAACTATGCCCGCTATCTGAACTCGTATGTGCGACAGATGGAGAACCTTCCCCAGCATGCCAAAGAGGACCTACTGGCAGGTGCGCACGTGTGTCGGCACTCACATGGCGGAACCGCAGTGCCTGCAGATCAGTTCGGAGAGCAGACATACATCAAACGAGGGAAGGGTTCTGGAGGTATGAAGGGCATTTCAACGAGCGCTGAGCAAGTGGCTGTGTGGGTGAATAGTTTCAGTGTGTGCGCCCACCTTGACATTGCCATGAAACATATGTACGATGAATCTGAGGAGGAACAGAAGCCACACGGTGGAGTAGATGGGGAAGAGAAGAGTAAGCACATGGAGGAAGGAGAGAGAAGAAGGAGACTGGACGAGGCCGATCGGAGGAAGATCGCGGTGGAGCTGGAGAAGTACAGTCACCCTTTCAATGAACAGGAACCAGGTATTTATAACATGTGCAATGGACAAGTGGCAACAGACACAGTGAATGTTCAGAACGCATTGGCCATCGGGAGTGAGCAGAGCAGGCACTTCTCTGCTTCGCTGAGCAGTGAATTCCACAAGACAATAAAGAAGAAGGTCAAAACAATGGAGTCTCTCAAGAAGGCAGTCACTATCAAAGGGAAGGCCGTCTACGACATCGAAACTCTGTTCAGTCGGCTGTTAGTCGTGGGGCAGCAGCGCAGCATTGATATAGCCACTGTCTTCCAGTTTGAACTGAGTCCGGTCCCTCCAGCCCTTATCGACAAGTACGGCTGCTTGAGGAAGGGTGACAAGGCAGTGCTCATCATATCTCTTGGCGTCTTTGTCACGACTCAATCTGCTCCAGATGTGGTGCTGGTTGATGGCGGTCAGCTTCTGTACCACGTTGTATGGCAAGTCTCCAGGACTACAGGAGACCTGGCTGCAAGTTTCGGCACTAGACTGGCCCACTACTCTCCTGTCTCCAAGAAAATAGTTCTGTTCGACAGATATGACCAAGAAGCTCCCAGTGCAAAGGACCACGAGCGAACAAGAAGAGGAAGAGCCAAGGAAGTTCGGCTAACCGCAAATACTCCCCTTCCATGTCGAGAAGCTATTCTTCACAATTCCAAGAACAAGAATCTGCTCAACAACATTCTATGCGGCTATCAACTTCCACACAATATTAAACTCATCAACAAGCTGGAATGTGTCATTACCCATGATGAGGCAGACATAACCCTCTGCAGCTACATGCTGAAAGCAGTGGAAGAAGGCGCCAAGACCATCCGCATCCTCAGTGATGACACTGATGTCTTTGTTCTCTTGGTGTACTGGACATCGAGGATGCGAGTTTCTGCCAAGATTGAAATGGAAAATGGAATGGGGATGTCTTGGACATCAACGAAACTGTTTGGCGGTTAGGCCCGAGAAAGTGCAGCCAACTTCTTGGTGTCCATGCACTGTCAGGCTGCGATACAGTATCATACCCCTTTGGAAAGGGAAAGCCGTCAGCACTCAAACTCCTAGAGAAACCTGTAGATATACCAGGTCTCGATGAAGTGCTCGGACAGCCAAGTCAGGACACTCAGTTGCAGGAGACAGCATGCACCTTCTTCTTACCACTCTACGGACAGAAGAGGTGTACAACAATGAATGACACAGGTGCTCACTTCTACTGTGCCCGTAAGAAGCCTCCAACGCTGAAGAAACTGCCACCGACTGATGCGAACCTGCAGCTGCACGTGCTCCGAGCTCATCTTCAGATGCTACTGTGGAAGGCAGCGGACCAACGTGATCCACCTGTAGAAGCTAGAAATATTGCCAACTTTGGTTGGAACATCGAAAGCTCCACCATCACACCGGCCGTCTCAACAGCGCCAGTTGCTCCCCAAGCACTCCTGGATGTAGTTAGCTGTAGCTGCACTGCAGAGGGCAAGGCTTGCAGTGGCACACGATGCAGCTGCAGCAGTGCAGGCCTTTCATGCACGGACTACTGTAAGTGCGAGGGAGGAGACATTTGCTGTAGTCCTTTCACCAGGAAGCACATGGATATAGAAGACGAAGAAGGGGAGCTAGATGTGGATAATGAATAAACAAACATATGATTCACTTCTTTTATATATATATATATTTTCATATTGTAGTGGCTGACAAATGAATTCATATTCAAACCACATATATGTGATTTTTCCAGATTTTAGGCAAAATTTGATCTTTGACCTCTGGTTTGACCTTGATACTCACCCTATATCCACAAACTAACCCCAGAAATGGACTCCCCGTCATGGAAAACCCCTAAAAAGAGGTATTACACGACCCTCTATGTCATCAAGATCAAAAGTTGAAAATTGGCCAAAATTCAAGATGTCGGAGGGCGCCATCTTGAATTCTGAGAAATGCTAAAGGTTGCACAAGTAGCAACCAAGCTAATTTTGCTCTCCTAACCATATAAAATACATTTCCACAAAAAAAGTTTACAGTAATTAACATTGCAGGGTTTACTATAGGAAGCATAGGGGCGGCAACTAGACTATAACAATAAGATTGTCAGATGATACCCGTTACGCGTAAATTCCATTAATACATTATTTAATGAACTTATTGTTCACTACTATATTCAAGAGAGAGAGAGAGAGAGAAAGTGAGAGCGAGTTTAGATTAGGGACTCATTTGTTAAGAGATAAAGAGCTATTAACTCTATTTGGTTCGAGGGAGTTCTTTTTGGATTTCCCTATATTGATCAATTTGTTGAGAGAATTTAAGACGTTCCACCCCATTAGTTTGTCGATTAAATGACGCTTATTAATGTAGGTGAGCTATAGCAAACCTGTAACTTACAAGATATCTGCCTTCGGGCGAGACATTTTCTTTCCCGATAAATTTACAAATCTAACTTAAAGGAGGTTTGGTAGGCATTTTATAGTTTGAAGGAAATCTGGGAAGGCGATTTTTGTTAGCTAATGAGACATACTAAAGTGCATTGCTCGAACATGGCAGAAACAAGGAAAATCTTCAATACTGTTTTAATATCTCATAATAATTGTCATAACTATAAGAAAATAAGAACATAAGAAAATGGGAGTCTGCAAAAAGCCGATCGGCCCATACAAGGCAGATCCCTGTCACACCCAACCCCAATTACAAGGCCTAATTATAGGCCCAACTCACTAATACCTTGAGTACTGCTCCCACCAAAATGGTCAGGGATTAACACAAGATTACGGGGGTCTGCTGAGCGCCGATTGGCCCACACCTGGTAGATCCCCCTCACACCCATCCCATCTCGTCCATATGCCTATCTAAGTTTATCTTAAAGCTCCCTATCGTTCTTGATCCCACTATATCACTTGGTAGCCTATTCCACCCTTCTACAACTCTGTTACCAAACCAATATTCGCCTATATCTTTTCTGAAACGAAATTTATCTAATTTGAAACCATTTGTACGAGTTCTTTCGCTATCGCTGAGCTTTAGTACATTTTTCATGTCCCCTTTATTAATCCCACTAACCCACTTGAATACCTCTATCATATCCCCTCTAACTCTGCGTCTCTCTAACGAATGTAAGCCTAATTTCTTCAACCTTTCTTCATACGGAAAATGTCTAATATTATGGACCATTTTTGTCATTCTACGTTGTACTCTCTCCAATGAATCTATGTCCATTCTGTAATAAGGACACCAAAATTGAACAGCATAATCCATATGGGGTCTCTCTAATGACAAGTAAAGTTTTAAGATAACATCAGCAGTTCTGTTACTCACACTCCTAGATATGAACCCGAGAATCCTGTTTGCCTTGTTACGAACGCTTATACATTGTTTTCTAGGCTTCAAATCATTGCTAACAAACACACCTAGATCTTTCTCACAGTCTGAGTTCTCTAATTCCATATTAGCAAGTTTATATTTAACATTTGTATGCATCTTCCCTATCTTTAATACCTTGCATTTGTCAATGTTAAACTTCATCTGCCAATTTACTGACCATTCGTGTAAGGTATCTAGATCCCTTTGAAGACACTATCTCTATCTGAATAAATTTTTCTCCCAATTTTGGTATCGTCTGCAAATATACTTATCCTACTAGTTATACCTAAATCAAGGTAATTTATGTATATAATAAACAACAGAGGACCTAATACAGATCCCTGGGGGACACCACTTTTGACTGCTCCCCATTCTGACTTGGTACCATTTATGCTGACTCTCTGCTTCCTACCAATTAGCCATGACCTAATCCATCCTAATAACGCCCCACCTATTCCATGTGCCACAACCTTTCTCATCAATCTCTCATGAGGGACTCTGTCGAAAGCTTTACTGAAATCTAAATAGATAATATC
Source organism: Paralithodes platypus (assembly GCA_032716605.1). Lineage (NCBI taxonomy): Eukaryota > Metazoa > Arthropoda > Malacostraca > Decapoda > Lithodidae > Paralithodes > Paralithodes platypus. Next base: position 37,817,241 of record CM064497.1, read on the forward strand.
ATATGACTTGTCATTATCTACTGCTTCATATACCTCTGAGAAAAAAACTAAGCAAATTAGTAAGGCAAGACCGTCCCTGAGTGAATCCATGCTGAGAAAAATTGATTAAGTTAAATGTTTCAAAGTGGTTTCTCATTTTCCTAGCAATAATTGACTAGTAGCTTTCCTATGATTGAAGTGAGACTAATGGGACGGTAATTGGATGCTATTGATTTATCACCTTTTTTGAAGATCGGAACTACATTTTCAAGCTTCCAAGCATCTGGAACTATACCTGTTTCTAATGACTTGTTGAATAGAAATATTAATGGGTAACTTAACTCATCTCTGCATTCTTTTAATACTCTAGCATATACCTTATCAGGACCAGGCAATTTATGAGGTTTCTGTCTGTCAATTTCCTTAAGCACATCATTTCTACTTATAGTAACCGTACTTAACCTATTTTCTATACTATCGCTATATACCTTACGGACTTCTGGAAACTGTGTCAAATTTTCATTAGTGAAAACGGAAAGAAATTGACTATTTAATGTACTGCACATTTCTAAATAATTTTCTGTCATTTCTCCTATCGAAGTTTTAAGGGGACCAATTACATCTCTAACCTTGGATTTATATAGTTGGTAAAAAGCTTTAGGATTATATAAATATAGAATATTCTTGTCAATTACAAATGTATATTTGATTTTACTCTAATACCAAATACTACAAACACTTGGTTCTAGTTGCATTATAATAACCATCTCTAACTCACATATACATATAATTTAGATATACTGCAGCATAGTGCAAGCTTGCAAATGTCGTTCCGATTCTTTAAAATATGATAAGTCAATCTCAACAAATTGCCGCCCCATTGGTCTGACATCAATAATAGGAAAATGGCTTAATACATACCGAGAACATTACTGACCACCTAGAACATGTCACATGAATCAATTTATTCCCACCAAGTCTTAATACCTCCGAGGGTCACACACGAACCCAACCAGAGGATAATAATAATGATGACTCTATACACATTATATGATCACTAGCGCTATAACCACTGACCATCTAGAAAAAAAAATCTATATCTATCTAGCCTATATACTGTATATGTGTATCTATATATATATCTATCTACATACTGTATATATATATATATATATATATATATATATATATATATATATATATATATATATATATATATATATATATATATATATATATATATATATATAAAATCGTCTTTGTATACGATACCAGATTGAGGAGACAAGTAGATTTGGATAGTGATATAGAGTACCTCTAAAGTAATCTAGACACTTTACATGACTGGTTAGTAAATTGGCATGTGACATTTAACATGGATATATGCAAATTACTTAAGATAAGGACGGTGAATACAAATTCAAAATATATGTAGGCCTACTAACTAATACGGAATTACAAATCTCAGACTGTGAGAAAGATCTGGATGTGTTTGTTAGCAATGAACTGAAGGTTAGGAAACAATGTATAAGCATTCGTAAAAAAGCAAACAGGATTATCAGGTTCATCTCTAAGAGTGTAACAGAACTGCTAATGCTGTCTTGAAACTTTATATATATATATATATATATATATATATATATATATATATATATATATATATACTGTATATACAGTATATATCAAAATCCCACAAGCTACACAAGACAATTGAGGTAATACTCTATGCATTGTTAGTGAGCCTATCTGTGAATAAATGGTAATTCCTGGAAGGGTCAGGTCAAGGTCATATTTAATTAGGCGACTGTGGTCAGGTATGTACAGTTGGCCAAAAAAAAATATCCATTCATTGTGCTATATATGGAAGGAAGAATATTATGATTGACTTACACGACTAATGTGTAACAAACCCGCTACTTGGTCATATGAATTAACTACTGTATAAGTTATAATCATACTGTTTGCCTTTCCACACATAAAGTCACTCAGTGGATACAATTTAATGTGTTCAACTGTATTATCAAGAGAGAGAGAGAGATAGAGAGAGAGAGAGAGAGAGAGAGAGAGCAAACTCTGTACAATTCTATACTGGGGAGCCAGTAAAGTATTCATAATATATAGGGACTTCATAAAGCGCAGATCAGTAGAGTCAATGTTCATAAATAAGCGTAATATTTTTAAATAAAGCTAAGGAACGTACTGGTTAGATTTTATCATGAGAGTTAGTGTTGAAATATCTCCCTGTATCTGTTCTTCTAGATCTACAGGTGTGCATAGGAGAATAGTATAGGAGGGCGGGGGAAGGGTTTGGGGCAGAGGTTACTAATCCTCTTAGAGGATGCCGACCTGACACCCACACATCTTGTCATAAATATTTTTCTCCAAGTCAAACTTTTTGCATTTTATTATTATATTTGTCCTCTTTAGCTTTGTTTATAATTCATAACCATTTTATGACGCTTTCAATTTTTCTATCTAGCATTGGCTTTGATTATTTCAATATTTTATTTATTTGTTATTCTTTTCAAAAGTTGTACTGTAGGGCGACAGCCATAGCGGGCATATTTTGTACATATTGTCCAGTGTTTTTCTTTGTATATAATCTACATTGTTTTTTTTTTTTTTTTTTTTTTTTTAATGGTGAATTTGTAAAACCTTTATACATTATATATGTACAGTATATGTTGAACATCAGGGTTGACGTCTCGGATATAATATCCGCTACACAATAAGGTCATTAACCCTTTCACGCATTTATGACGCAGAGGTTGCCAGATTAGCAATAAGAAATAGAGTTATCTCACTCATATAATTACCTCTCCAAAATTAGTTTTCTGGCCACAGCTAACTCAAAGACAACTGCAGAGGTTGAAGTAACTAAACTAAAGGTTTCTAAATACCCCTGATGGTAACAAAGGCTTTAACCCTTCTTTAGCGGCCTATGCGGTTTATTTATATGTACCGCCCAGCGGGGTGTTTTTAGCCAAAATAGGGCTGTTTACGTGATCATTTTCATGCCTAAATAAGACCCAGAACGTAAAACAAGTATCTATCCCTGAAAGGGCATAAACAGAGCTTTCGAATGACACCATAACGATCCTTGTATGATGGATAGTTTTCTTGCAATAACCGTGCAACGCGAGTGCAAAAAGCATGTAATTCGGTACTTTCCCCATATAATTCAGTATGTAGCGAGTGAGAGAGGGAGGAGGGAGCTGAGATTCGTGTCAGTAGGTTCGCCGCGGTGGTCTGGAGCAGTCATACGCTCGCTAGTCTCCTGCCACCACTTGTCTCTCTCTCTCAGCAACATTACGTGCTGAAATTGCCACTCGACCTATGTCGAGCGCCGCCACATAGTCCAGCTTTATTAAAAACGACTTATGTGGTGAGCCGCTTTTTAAGGGTTAAAGTATCCCTAATAGGCTCAAAATCGCGTCATATGTCGGAGAGGGTTAAAACCCTGGACAGGAAAAGCCGTTGCCTATTTGCACGGGCGTGGTGTGCAAAACAAGTTTTTTGGAGTTTGCACACCCCACATGGCCATTTTATCAATTATCGGCCTGCAGGCAGTCAGTGTGCTGTGGGCCTCAGTTGGGTGTGGAGGTGCTGCTCGCCCAGCAACATGAGAACCTGCTCAAACAGGATGTATCCGTTGCAAATTTGCAACATCCCTACCTTGTTAGTGACGTTTACTTAAATCGAAAAGTGTACTTTAGTGATATTGTGACTCGAGATATTGATCTGGAAGTGATAGGCATCTTAGCCAGATGGTGAGGGAACAAGCTCACGCAGGTTAGTGTGTCTGATGTTGCCATACTGTGGGTCTGATGTTGCCATACTTTGGGTAAGGAATTTTTCATGACATGATTTCAGTTACCTCCATATAATATTTTATTGTAGTGTCTATGTTACTCAGATCTCGATTATTACACTTTGGTGTTATTATAGGAGCATGTAGGAAGCACTATGTTGATTTTGGTTTGATTTCAAGTATATTTAGGTATCAAAACAAAATTTGAATATGGGGCAAATTTTTTAGAGGGTCGAAAATTTAACCCTTTTTGCAACTTCGCACTTCTCTCAACATATGGGGACTAAAGGGTCGTCCTTCATACACCAATCAGCCCCACTATTGCCATCCACAAGTCAGAGTCCCAGCACCCTCAGGACGAATTTAGTAATGTTTTTCATTTTTTAAGTAAGACTAACTTAAATCATCTACTTATTTTTGTATTAAATTATTTAAAAATACTAATTACCTTTCAATATCTATCATTTACTAACACAATATTAAGGGATCCTTATATTATTTTTAACAATTTTCATTAAGTCTCTAAGTTTTTTGGTTTGAGAGATATTTGAGGTCAAAGTCGACGTGCATATTCACAACGACCATACCATGAAAATTACGTTTTTGAGCGTTACCTCTCCAGGGTTAACCATTATGAATTATAATTCTCTACAGAAAATGGATATTTTTGCATAAGGCTATTTTTCCATCCATAACGCATTTTGTGGGTTTTACCACCTCATGGTGTAGTGGATATATCGCAAACCCGATGGCCTAGTGCAAAACCTGGAGAAGGGATATACAGTATATGTATATGTATATTCATGAACCATATTCATTGGTTATTTTATGTATAAATATATAATCATATCTAGTACGGATTATACAAACTGAGATATATTTGCTCTCCAAAGAGATATAGATACACTACACAGCTAATTAGCAGATGAAGTTCAATGTAGATAAATGTAGTGTAGTACAATTTGGGAAATCGATAGATAATACAGGATGTATGTGAATATAAGAAACTCAGATAATGAAAACAATTTGGTAGTCATCGTCAACTATGATTTAAAACCTAGACATCAATACATTAGTGCTCGAAATAAGGCAATTAGAGTTATCGGATTTATATCTACAAGTGTAATAGAACATCAGACGTAATCATAAAATAAAACTAGCGTTAGTAAGACCACATATGGATTACGCTGTCCAATTTTGGTGTCCATATTACAAAATGGACATTGATTCCTTGGAGAGAGTACAACGTAGAATGACAAAAATTATCCATGGTATTAGAAATCTTCCATATGAAGAAAGGTTGAAGAAATTAGGCTTACATTCGTTAGAGAGACGCAGAGTTAGAGGGGATATGATATAGGTGTTCAAGTGGGTTAGTGAGATTAATACAGGGGACATGAAAGATGTACTAAAGCTCAGCGATTGCGAAAGAACTCGATCAAATGGTTTCAAATTAGACACATTTCGATTCAGAAAAGATATAAGCAAATATTGGTTTGGTAACAGAGTTGTAGATAGGTGGAATAGGCTACCAAGTACTATAGTGGGATCAAGAACAATAGAGAGCATTAACCCTTGTTTGGCGGTGGTGGATTTAAGTCGGGCTAGAGAAGAAAGGACTATGTGGCGGGGACCGACTTAAGTCTGTGTGCAATTTTGGAGCAATATTGCCTCTGAGAGAGAGACGAGCGGTGGGCGGAGCGTAGGTCGGGCTCTGACCGTTCGCCACGGGTCCCGCGGGCCTACTGACGTTTACTCCACACACATCCACCCTCCCTGCCTCACTACACAGGGTATTATGTCAAGAAATTACCGTATTTTAGGGATTTTTCCTTCGTCTTGCACGATCGTTGCAAGAGAACGCGTGGTCGTAGCAGGATGGTTCTGGTATCATTGGAAAGCTGAATTAACGCCCTTTCAGGGATATATAATTGTATTACGCTCTGGCTCTTGTTTATGCATGAAAAAGAGCACGGAAACAACGCCATTTAGGGTAAAACCACCCGCTTGGCAGGTAGTAGAAATTCCTTACGGGCCCGCTCCTAATGTGTTAAGATAGAATTAGATACGCATACGGACGAAGTGGGTTGGGTGTAAAGGGGATCTGCTGTGTGTGGGCCAATCGACGCTCTGCAGACCCCCGTTTTCTTTTCTTATGTTGACCTCTGTCCGTGAAGGTGAGATCGGTCCTCACGGTGTTAGTGAGTTGGGCCTATAATTAGGCCTTATAATTATGGTTGGGTGAGAGAGGGATCTGCCTTGTTTGGCCAATCGGCTTTCTGCAGACTCCCAGTTTCTTATGTTTCTTAGCAATTATCTGAAACCTAGAAAACAAGGCAAACAGGATTATCGGATTCATCTTTCGGAATGTGAGTAACTGAACTGCTGACGTTTTCTTGAAATATTACTTAGTGATACCTCATAATTATGGATTGTGTCTTTCATATACGGTGCCCTTATTATAGAACGTAGGTAAACTTTCAAGAGGTAATCCAACGTATTATGACAACAATTGTCCACAATATTTGATATTTATCGTATGAGAAGAGGTTAAAACCCTCGGCTTACATTCATTAGAAAGACGATAATGTAGAGAAGATATGATAGAGGTGTTTAAGCGAGCTGAAAGCATAAACTCAGGCGACAGTAAAGTATAAAAGCTGAATGATTGCGAAATAGCCCTTACAAATGGTTTCTAACTACATAACTTCTGTTTTTGCTTTGGAAATAGGGTTATGAATAATTTGGAATAGATAGTCTAGTACTTTAATCAGTTAGGTAACGATGAAAATTGTTAAACGTAATTATGGATGATATTGGTTAGGTGTGAAAGGGAACTGCTTAGTGTGGGCCTGTAGACTCTCTGGAGATTTCCGTGTTCATGTCCATACAAGTCATATTTATTATATACGACTATTATGTACAAGTTATAAAGTTTTGAGTAAGTTATTCATACAATGTAGGGCTACAGCCATATCGTCTAAGAAAACATTGACAATATAATAAAGACCTATATTGGTTCTTGGATTATTGACATAACAATTGTTTCCGCTACATGCAGGTGGCAACAGGTGAGCCTGGTACAAGGGTTGTTGAGGATATACCACAAATGGTAAAATATTTTACTCGCACATAATAACAGTATAGGAATAATGAAAAACGTCATACTGGTTTTTAAACTATAAAAACACCTTTACTGAATTAAATCTAGTCACACCTTCACAGCATATATAGGTTACCATACCTGAATATGTTGGCACCCATATACCTGAATATGTTGGCACCCATATACAGTGTGTTACATACGAACCAAAGATAATGTATATATATATATATATAGGCCTATATATATATATATATATATATATATATATATATATATATATATATATATATATATTCGGTGTGGTCTCTGGAGTAGCAGGTTTCATCAAATTGTTAGGGATTTCTATTTCATTCAAGTGTCACTGGTTGTAATTGAGGTATTGTGCTTGTTATGGTTGGTACGATCTTTAATTATTTATGATTGAACATCGTATGCAATGTTATGAGCCCGGTATAATTAATTAGACCTGTAGACAGCTTAGTTTCATATATAAGAAGATATTTTTGTTCAAGAGTGTACGATTCAGAGTGTAGTGGTATTGTGAGGCTTCTTGCAGCCTACCCCCCTTTTCTTCCACATTCCATTCTCCCCCCCTATCCCTCTACTCACGTACCCCTACTCACATTCCCCCCCCCCCCCCTTTCCTCCAACTCCCTTTCTCTTCTTCGTTGCCTGACGTACGAATGATGTTGATTATAACTAGGTAATAATGTATTAGGCTTTTCTAATCATAAGTATTGTTTATATGATATATCATAGAGTTCTTGGTAAAAGTAATACTTTAATTCAGCAAGTATATAATGAGTTGAGATTAATGCAGTTAGAGAGGTTGGTATCAGAGCCAGGTGAGCGAAGGGTATATAAGCCGCTCGTAACGTAACGGCAGGTAGTGTATTCTCCACCACCATTAAAGCTGACCTGTCCTGAGTTTGTTTGTAAAAGAATCACCATGAGTTGAATAAGTATCGCCTAGGATTTTTTCTATGTTTATTGATTGCTTTCACTTACTCTCTTGGAGGGTATTTATATAACTATGTATTATTTTTCTTAAGAGTGTCTTCATTATTTCACTTCAATGTTTCTCACTTTGATATTTTCACTAGAAGAAACTTTTGTGTATAATTAATCATGTAAATAAATTATAATTTTATTTTACATAATCTTTACATTTTACCTTTCTGCTAATATATTATTCTTTTGATTGTTGGGATAAATCTAAGTCAAAGTAACTAAAGATAACTAATTCTGAACGAGTGATGAGAAGGGAATAACTTTGGGGATTTTAGGCTAAAACAGCCATTTGATATCAACTGATATTTTATGAACTTGCCACATCTTTTCACCTACCAAGGTTTTAGTGACTACAAAGATAGTTGCTAATTTTTGTGGAAGTTTAACATGCCACTTATTCTTGTGTTACGACTTACGACCGGGACTCGTATAAAACAAGGGCTCTTAATCATTGGACTAGAAAGGCACACAGCCACAACGGTAACACTAGATCCAATCCTCGAACTTATAATGCCGGCGCACAAAAACACCTATACCCTCCAGAGTTAAATCTGCGATAGCAGGGTATCCTATAACTCGGTATAAATGCACTACTACTACAGGCTGATGATCTCTGATACAGCCTGATCACAACAACATACAATTACGTTAATAATGTATACAAGGAAAAGGATAGAGAGCTTAATTTAATCACTGGAATGATTTAATGCAAACAAGAAGAAGGTATAATTAAAGTTACACTAAACAATAATAAACTGTCACTCCTATATTAAAGAAAGTGAATGAATGTCCTAAAGCATCGAGCAGGAATCTTCTGAAGAAAGTCTGATGCTGCTTAACACCTTACGAGCGGCCTATGCGGTTTATTTATGTGTACCGCACAGCGGGGTGTTTTTAGCCAAAATAGGGCTGTTTACGTGATCATTTTCATGCCTAAATAAGACCCAGAACGTAAAACAAGTACCTATCCCTGAAAGGGCATAAACAGAGCTTTCGAATGACACCATAACGATCCTTGTATGATGGATAGTTTTCTTGCAATAACCGTGCAACGCGAGTGCAAAAAGCAGGTAATTCGGTACTTTCAGTACATAATTGAGTATGTAGCGAGTGAGAGAGGGAGGAGGGAGCTGAGATTTGTGTCAGTAGGTTCGCCGCGGTGGTCTGGAGCAGTCATACGCTCGCTAGTCTCCTGCCACCACTTGTCTCTCTCTCTCAGCCACATTACGTGCTGAAATTGCCACTCGAGTTATGTCGAGCGCCGCCGCATAGTCCAGCTTTATTTAACTCGACTTATGTTGCTCGCCGCTAAATAAGGGTTAAGATGATCGAATCGGATTTTGAACTGTTATATAAAGCAGGAACAAGATATGACAAGTGTATGGACATACAGTGTCAACTGGCATGGGAATAATAATAAATGCGCAATAGTATTATCTCCAACAACAAAAGAAGTACTTCCTCAGGCAACTCAAAAAGCCTGCTTGGGTTGTGCAACTCAACAACAACCAAGGCTTGCAATCAACGTGAATAAAAATGCTGCATACATAACATAAGAGTTTATAATCTTAATCGGGTGTCTGCTAGGCGAATAAAGTCTAGCTGGGATGTAGTAGGCTAGGAAACAATGGCTGAGCAAGCGGCTCGTAGCCTAGCGAGGTCCTCAAGACTCTACGGCCAAATTACGTTAAAATGACGGGGTGCTCTCTTGAGAGATCCAGATCGCTAGTATCTGGTTCTCTCCTGGCGACCCTCTCAAAGTCAAAGCAAAACGAGTTAGCACAGTGTTGGGTGGCAGAGACAAAAGCCCTCACTCGCAACACAGTGCTAAACTCACAAGGTACACAGTCAGAAAGACCCCCTAGGCTTCCAACGTATCCGTTGCGATTGTACAGGTTCAACAAAACCTGGTACACATCGGAAATCACAACAACAATAGCCTCACCCCAGTCTAGCATTATATAGCCCAGCAGCCAACCAAGCAAAAGGTAGGGAGACACCGTGAGTGTGTCGAACCTCTACAGACAAAATGTTAACCCCTCCAAAATGTCTATCTAAACATGGAATATCTGAGAGCTTCAGCATATAATACGATGGCCGATATATGAAATCGTGCAGAACCAAAGGGAAGTTATGATATTAAATAGATTAGAAGAATAAGAGGTAAGAAGTTGAGAGAGAGAGAAAGTGTTCTATAGGTAGAAGTCGGGGGACAGGTAGCAAGGGAGATGTGAAGGGTATGCTGGTCAGGCAAGCTCTGAAGAGAGTAGCTCCTCGGGACCCCCAGGATCACACAAAGGCATGGTGGTCAGCCAATCACAGGCCGCTACGTCACCAGGCAGCAGGCCTGCAGAAGGCGCCAGGAACCACCAGCCAATCAAAACCGAGAGAAAGACCACGCGGGCGAGCAACTCCTCCGGGAGGCAGGAGGGAGGAGGGAAAGCAACACTCACTACCCCCACGCTGCTCGCTCGCTCTTCCTCTCAACTCTACACAACAATGCATCTTATATTCAACTCATGATATAAAATATAATGCATTGTCACAGGCGAAAATAAAGACCACTTCTATACTGCCTGTGACATGACGATTCACAAGAAAGAAAGTACAACATTGTAGATAGAATGTAGCCCATTTCACTGCCCTGGCGAGCGCTAGTGGCTACCGGGAGGCGATTCTGCCAACGCTGGCAGGCGTCACACTTGACATATTTTCCGCATTTTGTGAGGCTAAATAATAAGTCCTCGTTTTGTGGTTTTTAGTGGAATGTATCTTTATGTTATGGGTTCGAACCCCGCTCGTAACGTAACAAAATGTACATTCCAAAGTCTTACACGGGCCAACCAAAGGCACACTATTATCATGACACTACAGCCAAACTTGATCACCACACTGGTCACCAGAGAATGAGGTGTATCTACAATGATGACTTGGACCGAGACAACATTGACAGGTTGTTGTTGTTGTTGTTGTTCCCTAAGCTGCCTGGCCGAACAGCCCCGAGTCCCTGAGGAAGGCCATGGCCACGATCGGGCTTTCCCACAGAGCTCTCATTGAGTGTAGATTGTGTGGTTGTGTGAAATGCAGTCTTCTATGATGTGTTTAATGGTATGGGGTGCTGTGTTACATCCCGGGCAGGCGTCGACAACGGAGTCATCCAGTCTCTTCTGATAGCTCAGGAGAGCTGGATGGTGTCCGCATCTCAGCCTGGCCAGGTGGACTCTGTCCTCGCAAGGAAGGGAGGATTCAGAAGGATGGATTTCGGGAGGTCGTGCTTGCAGCTGCGTGTTGTCTGTGAGTGAGTGGATGGATCGGCGAGAGATATGAGTATGGATGTGCTTCTGGAAGTTGGTTCGGGGTGGGCAGGGAGGAGAGAGGACAGTAATTGTGTGTGATACCGTGTGCTGGGTGTTGTTTTGATATTTCTTGGTGTCTGTGGGTGTGTTGCCATGTAGTTTAGTGGGTGGTCTTGGTTCGTGGAGGCTGCTGCCAGGAATTGAGTGCCTCTCATGTCCAGATGGTCTTTGACTTTGAGGATTTTGGTTTCTTGATGTAGGTGATCTGTGGGTGCATTAGCTGTGCAGCCTGTAATGATCTTCAGGGCTTTGTTTTGAATAGTCTGTAAGGTCTTATGATGTGTTTCAGCTAGGTTAGAAGCCCAGGCTGGGCTTGCGTATTCCATCACTGATCTTATGTATTGTTTATATACTGTGGTGGTAGTTTCTTTGTTGTGTCCAAATTTTGTGTGAGCAAGTGACCTGAGGGCGTTAAGTCTGGGTGTCAGTTTCTTTTTAATGTTTGTGGTGTGCTGTTTGAATGTCATATGAGTATCATATGTTACTCCTAGGATTTTGGGTGTGTGTGTATGTGTTAGGGGTGTGTTGTTTATGGTGAGTTGAGGGATGTATTCGTGTTCTCCTGTCCAGATTGTGAGCAGGGTTGCGGTGGATTTGGCTGGGGCTAGATTAAGTCTGTTTGTAGTGCACCAGCCATGTAGTGTGTTGAGATAGGGTTGAAGGAGATCTGTTGCTCTTTTTGGGTCATGGTGTGTGCATGTGAGTGTTATGTCATCTGCATAGGAGGCTAAGTTTATTTGGGGCGTATTGGGTGTAGTTATATCGTGCATGTACAGATTGAAGAGTGCGGGCGATAGGACGGATCCTTGTGGGACTCCGTTTGGAAAGTTTCTGATTTTAGATGACTGACCGGCAAAAGATACGTGTGCACATCTGCCTGCTAGGAAGTTGGCCAGCCACCTTTTTGTTGTTGTGCATGTTTGTGTTGTACATTTTGTTTGTTAGGTTGTGGCGGGGGATGGCATCGAAGGATTTACTAATGTCGAGTGTGGCTAATAGTGATCTGTGTGGTGGTCTAGCTGAGTTGATGCCGTCAAAAGCTCTTTGTGTAAGGTCTGTGAGAAGAGTGTTTGTGGAGTGCAGTGGCCTAAAGCCATGTTGTGTTGGAGCTAGGGGTAGGTCAGGTGTAATTAGTTGTACTACTAGGCGTTCCATGACTTTGGAGGGGGAGCAAAGGAGTGTGATGGGGCGGTGCGAGGAGGGTAGCGTGGGGTCTTTGTTGGGTTTGGGGAATGTGGTGATGATACCATGCTTCCAAATGTCTGGTATTGTGTTGTGTGAATAACTGTAGTTTGATATGTTAGTGAGTGCTTGAATGCCTTGTGGTCCCAGGTGTCTGAGGTGTATGTTGCTTATGTTGTCTAGGCCACAAGCGGGTGAGTGCTTGAGATTGTTGATGATATGCTTTGTCTGGTGATTGTTGAAGGGTGTATAGTCAGGGTCTGTGGGGAATTGTCTCTTACGTCGGATGACACGTCGGTCGTCTTTGTGAGGTTTTAGGTGGCTGACATGTGAGAAGTGATTGATGAGAGTGTTTGCTTGTTGTTTACATGAAGGAGTAGAGTCTGTTGTTGTGATTGCAGCATGTGATTGTGTTGTGTTGCTGTTGGAAAGTGTGATGCTGTTTAGTGTTTTGTAGAGTTTTTTAGAGTTTGTTTTGTGATTAAGTGTTTGTAGGAAGTTATTCCAATTTAGTTTTTGTTGTTCTTGTATTTTGTTGTTAGTTTGGGTGTTGAGTGCTTGGATTTGTTGTGTGATGTCTTGTGTGTGGTGTGCTGGGGAGTGTTTCAGTATGTCGCGTTGTCTGATGAGGTTTTGAATTTCTGGTGTGAAGTTGGGGTTGTGTCTTTTTCTGTTACCTCTTGGAATGTGTTTCTTGTCAGCGTTTTGGATAGTTTTATTGAGTATGTGTACAGCATTGTTGATGTTAGTGATGGGTGTACTGTTTAGAGTTGTGAAGTGTTGTTCTGTCTCATTTGTGAATGCTTCCCAGTTAGCTCTTTTATAATTGGTGTATGTGTGTTTGTGGCTAGCTGGGGTTAATCTGGTTTTGGTGGTGATAATGAACGGGAGGTGGTCAGAGCCTAAGGTTCTGACCACCCTCCAGGATGTTGTGGGGGCGAGTTCTGGGGAGCAAAAGGTGATGTCTGGAGATGATGGGTTATAGAGGGCTTGGTGAGGAATATAGGTATGTTGATGGATGTTGTTAAGGATGATGAGGTTATCAGTTTGGTTTTGTAGTACCAGCCTTCTGTCTGTGTCGGGGTTGTCGACAAACCAGGCCGACGTCTTGGCGTTGAAGTCACCACCCAGGATGATGTGTGAGGTGTTTGTGATGTGTTGTAAGTGTGGTCTGCATTCATTTGGTACTGTAGGGGATGTTTGGGGAGGGATGTATGTGTTTATGATGGTTATGTTGGAGTTGTTGCCAGTGCGTATTTTAATTGATTGTATTTCTGTTATGTTATCATTTGGGGGGAGGAGGGATTTGGTTTGTACACTGGTAACTATGTATGATATTTCTTTGTGTACCAGGGTGATGAGTCCACCGCCTCCGCCGAAAGCCTGGTCTTGTCTGATGGTGGTGAAATTAGGAAATGTGGGTGTTTTTTGTGTTGTGCGGAGTTTTGTTTCTTGTAAGATGGCAATGTGTATGTTGTGTTGTTTGATGAAGTGTGAGAGTTCGTGTTTCTTTGTGTTGATGCCATCTATGTTCAATTGGAGAATGTTAATGTTATGTGCACGATGTATGTTGGGTGCTGCTGCACGAGGATGGGGTGGGGGTGAGGGAGGGGCTGGGGGTTGGGATGGGTGAGGTGGGGGTGGGGATTGGGGAGCAGGAGATGGGGGTTGGAATGGATTAGGATGGGGTGTGGTGTGTTGAGTTGAGGATGTGGATGGTATGGGAAGGTTAGGTGGGTTAGGGAGGAGAGGTGGACGGGTTTTATGGGGGGGAGTGGACGATATGGGAAGGTTAGGTGGGTTGGGGAGGAGAGGTGGACGGGTTTTAGGCGAGGGATTTGACTGGGAGAGGGAGGGGTATGAGGAACAGGTCCAGGTGTTCGTGTAGTGTTTCTTGGAGGCAAGTGTTGTGCAGGTGAAGTGGGTCCAGTTCCTGCATGAATTGCAGAGAACTGAACCCTTAGTGTGGCGACTCGAAGTGATGGGTTTTGAGCAAGTTGGACATATGTATGTGTAGGTGGGTCCGGGGTTGCTCTCAATGTCTCCGGCTAGAAGAAGTCTTCGAGAAATGACAGCCGGAGAGTCATTTCTCGGTGTAGGAAAAACTGTGTGATGTGTGTGTGTGGTGTGAGAGGTGTGGAAATTCCCGGCACGACCGAAGCCGCTCCAAGGACCCATGCCCCCAGGGAGGGGGCAGGGGATGGTTGTGACGGTTTGGCTCCCGAAACTGCTCCCCGCGGCCGACATCCGGTTGTCCTCCACTGGTCTTTGATCTTGTCTCCGGCCGTGGAGGGTCGGCAGCCATCCGCGGTTGGCAGCTCCGGGAGGTGGTCCCACGGCATAGACGCCGCCACATCAGGACCTTGACAGGTTAACATGAAGGCTGTCTCGTAATACTTATGTTGTGTCTTGAGTCCTTTGATTCATGACAAGGTAAAACATTTCCTTTTTCTGGTGACCGGTCAACTCAACCAGTAGACCATTTCAACCAGTAGCTCTCAACCAGTACCAAATCAACCAATACGGGTAGGTTAGGTTAGTACTATATTTTGGCACTGGTTTGGTTGGTCTGGGTTAATTTGGCACTGGTTGAGAGTTACTGGTTGAAATGGTCTACTGGTTGAGATGACATGGAACCCCTTTTTCTACTCCCATCACAATTGTACAGTGAAGGTCTTATGTAAGTGTTCCAGGATTCACGCCACCTCACTGTAAACTGTCCACGAATAATCCTGTGACCAAATGTGTCTGCCATGTGGGGCAGGTTTGGTTTGGGGGTGGAATATTACGGCTGATAAAATTGAGGTCGATCAGCCCTCTCGCCTCATTTTTACCGGTAATTAATATATATATATATATATATATATATATATATAATTTATATATATATATATATATAATTTATATATATATGTATAAGAACATAAGAAAACGGGAGTCTACTGAGAGCCGATTGGCCCACACAAGGCAGATCTCTTTCGAACCCAACCAATCTGAAGGGGGTTGGGATGGTGGAAGGGGGGTGGGTGGTGGGGGGGTTCGTCAAATGTTAACCAAACGCAGTACATGAAAATACTTTCTAAATGTTTACCAAATACAAAAAGTTCAATTGGTTTGCTAGAACGGTATTTCTAGTAGAACACAAATCAACTCTCTTGTGTTATCTCTAAATGCAAATGTAATGACAATAATTGTATAACCAAAGTCATTGATTTGCCAGGAACATGGATAGAGAGAGAGAGAGAGAGAGAGTTACAAGGAATATTTTGAATCTCAAGATACCTTGCCGTCCATTCCAAGGAGATACTCGAAGTGGAACAGTGTGTAAAGTACTACCTACTCTCTTCTTGAACTGCTCTACTTAAGAACTGCTTACAATTTCTGAGGAAAGTTTGTTCCAGGCAGGACAGATCTTATGTGAAATTGTTTTCACAATTACTAGCTCTGAACCTCTTCATTTATAAGTTCCAGCCATTGTTGAGTATTGTTTTCAAAATGAAGCTAAACATTTTGAGAGAGAGAGAGAGATGGATATATATATAGAGAGATAGAGAGAGAGAGGGGGGGAGAGATATGTAGATAGATAGAGAGAGAGAGAGAGAGAGAGAGACTATAGGTAAGTAATTGTGAACAAAAGAATATGACAAGTGAGTGCTAACTCCGCCTCCAACCCTAATTGAGGGCAGGTAATGTTTAGCCTGTGACCTCAGGTCACAGATGTGGGAATCTCTTTCTCTCTCTCTCTCTCTAATGAAACGTAGTGATACTATACCTCTTTTTTGTTAAAATATTTATGCAATATACTGTATATGTTTGGTGATTAAACCATCAACCAGTATCTATGTTTGATATTTTTTATAAATGCAGTATTTCATATGACAACTAGATATATATCTGTGCGCTTTTCACTTTTTTTGTTATCTAAAACCGTGTTAATATAATTATACAGTTCAATAGATCACAACAAACTGTTAATCTGAGTTGTGGACTCTGTTGAACCAAGATATACTGTATATCTTGGATTGAACCAGTGCGAGCGTTGGTGACTGGCCTCAACCAGTCACTAGCCGAGCCCGCCTGACAGCCTCTCCCGTGTGGCCATTTCGGTTTGTGGCCATTTAGGAGTGTGGCCATTTCGGTTTGTGGCCATTTAGGAGTGTGGCCATTTCGGAGTGTGGCCATTTCGGTCTGTGGCCGTTTCGGTTGTGGCCATTTCGGTTGTGGCTGTTTCGGAGTGTGGCCGTTTTGACTTGAAAGCCCTCATGCAATCCTCTCACTGCTTCCATACTCAAGATTCTGCTCCTAAACAACTTTTTCATTGTTCCAGCTACCTTTCTTCCTTGTCATACTATGTTTTCTACTTATCTTGCACAATTTCCCCTTTTCTCAATTATGGCTCCCAGATACATAAACTCTTCTACTAGTTCACGCTGTTTTCCATTAATCCTTACATTACACACAGTGTCTCCTATTTCTACTATCATTACTTTACTTTTATTAAAATTTAAATTCAGATTTCATCTCTCACATACTTCCACAAATATCTCCACTATCTGGCACAGGTCATTCTCGCCCTCGGCACATAACACTGCGTCATCTGCATACAACACATTAGTTACAGTTATTCTGTTCCCACCACTCACCATCTCTACTCCCTCTCTTCTTATTATATCCTTTGCTTCTCTCATTACCCAATAAATGTAGATATTATACAACCAGGGCAATATTACACATCCCTGTCTCACTCCGACCTGCACACTAAACCACTCACTTAATGCACCTTTTATTCTTACACATACTTCTCTACCATCATAAAAAACTCTTCAAAGCATTCAATAACTTGTTTTTTACATCATACAGCTCTAAAACTGTCCATAATCGTTTTCTATTAACTTTGTCATATGATTTCTCACGACTCATGAATGCCATGTATACCCTCTTATCTTTATCATATGCATTCTCTATCACCTGTCTCACTGTATAAATATGATCCACAAATCCTATTCCACTTCTAAATTCACTCTGTCATTGAATATCCTCGGCTATATCTTACCAACTACACTCAGCAGACTAACACCTCTGTAACACTTACATTAATTCTGCTCACCTTTAACAACGGGTCTATCATTCCCCTCTTCCAGTCCACTGGCACCACTCCATTTGTCCAAGCTTTTGATAATTTTCCCAACCAATCCATTGCTACTTAACGCCTTAAGAGCGGGTGGTGGAGTATATTTTTTTTTTACCATAAATGGCGTTGTTTCCGTGCTCTTTTTCATGCATAAACAAGACCCAGAGCGTAATACAAGTATGTATCCGTGAAAGGGCGATAATTGAGCTTTCCAATGACACCCGAACCATCCTTCTACGATCACTGGTTGTCTTGCAACGATCGTGCAACCGAAGGGTAAAATTGCTAAAATACGGTCATTTTGTTATATAATTACGTGTGTAGCGAGGGAGTGAGGGTGGATGTATGGGGAGTACATCTCAGTTGGTCCACGGCGGCCGTGGCGAGCGGTCATGAGGTAACCCATGCTCCTCCCGTCGCTCGTTTCTCTCTCAGAGACAATATTGCACCAAAATTGCACACGGACTAAAGTCCGCCCCCGCCACATAGTCCAAGTTTTTCGATACGGACTTAAGTCCGCCCCCGATGCTTAGGGGTTAACCTCCATTCCTTATCATTTCACACTTTATTTCATCTACACCAGCAGCTTTTCAATTTTTTCAACTTCTTTACTGCATTTATTGGGATTGAATTTGTGCTGTACCTAGTATCAGTGCATTACCACAAAGCCCACCGAAATGCCAAAAAAATACCCTCATTGTTCCCTGATTAAATAACACTGTATGAATATTCCCATATTCAAAATATGTTACAGGGGGACAATGCCTAGTGAGTTCACTGCTCAATAGGTGGCGTTCTGAGAGTGAGGGTCTGAGTCTGGAGGGTGAGACGGTGAAGCACTTGGGCGAAGCAACCAGCCGCTTCAGAGATGGAGCTGCTTTGAGCCATGATGGATGCTTCGCATGTCTCACTCCCCAGGCTGGAACAAGACCTCACGGGCTTCACCGTGTTGAGCGGTGGAATGTACAGGCTCTCAGCCTATGCCCGAGAGGGAGTAGTTGGAATATAGAAAAAAAAAAAAAAAAAAAAAAAAAAAAAAAAAATCACTAATTATACTTTAGATATGTTCCTTCTTTCTACATGCCTCTCATGTGGCACATCTAACATACCTCTATCTTTGACAATTTCTATGTTTCCATTTCCACTCATTAGTCCTTCAACATACTCTTTCCTTCTCTCCTTTATTTGCTCTACATCTGTAATCACATTTCCTCTTTCATCTTTCCCATTTTCCCATATCTGACCACATTCTCTCCTGTATTTCCGTTCAAAATAATGTCTTAATCTCTGCAAAGTTTTCATTCATCTTCTTTCACATATCCTCATTTACTTTCTCTTTATTTTCCTTAACCTTTAAAGCGCGAAGCTATGGTATTTGAAACATCCCGCCAGGCGAAGGTACTTTCGTTCATTCCTGACGAAAACGTCATATATTTTGTTTTTCTATGTGGATGAGGGATACAAAAGGCAGAGCTGCCTGTCACAAGTACCTCCCCCAGGGTTGAAAGCAGGGAGGGACGAAAGAACTCAAGCCAGACCGAGTAAACCCAAGTTGGGACGAACATACAACCGAGTCAGACTCAGCTAGTAGAGACAAATATATTTGTTTTTTTGTGACAGAAAGAAGTGCGGTGAGCTTGTTTAGTGTAGTATAGTAGATAGCAGGAGGAGGTGTTTGTGAGAGCAAGCTGGATCACTCTGTGTAGATGAGGCTCAAACAAGAACAGTAAGGGAAGCCAGACAAATGAAACAGGAGTTCCAGTAACTCCTTATCTTATGCCTATATAGGCCTCCCGTGGGTATTGCCTTGTTCGACTGGTGCCTGCAGTACTATATATATCATAATTATTTATCCATATGTGCCTATTTTACTTTTAATATGAATATATAAACATTGAAAAGCAATAAAGCAAGGGGTAGCAACAATTGGCTGGTGAAAATCGTATATTTTAGCCCTGCGGTCGTAATCTGACCCAGAATGGCGAGAGAGACACACCTTGCCTCTCTCATGTCTCGCATGGTACTGAGGCAATATGGGAGGTCTGAGACTGGCTTAGAGGGTCGGAGATACACTCCCACATCTCCTCTCTCAGCCAGCCGCGCTCGCAAGACAATACTCGATAAATATAGTGAATAATAGGGAAAATACCAGATAATTGAGGAGGGGGAGAAGGGGGGATGGGAGGTGAAGGGTGGGGGGGGGGGACACATGTGGAGGAGTGATAGAAGGTTTGGAAGGGAATTATCTCACTTAACCCCTTCAGACTCATATGATGCAGAGGTTGCCAGATTAGCAACAAGAAATAGAGTTCTCTCACTCTTATAATTACTTCTCCAAAATTAGTTTTCTGCCCACAGCTAACTCAAAGAAAACTGCAGAGGTTGAAGTAACTAAACTAAAGGTTTCTAAATACCCCTGATGGTAACAAAAGTTTTAAAGTATCCCTAATAGGCTCAAAATCGCGTCATATGTTGGAGAGGGTTAATCACATATTGCTTTGTTTTGAGTGCCAGTGGGGTATTTGAAAGGCTTATTTTATGCCTAAACTCTTAAAAATCCCGGCGCCTTCCCCCAGTAAAACCTCTTAACCTAAGACGTGTGCATGGGGGCTATGAGACACCACACGCCTATGCGCACGTATTTGAGCTGTTCCCATCACTAACATCGTTATTTTACCATAAATAGCATTAATACTTATCCATATGCGCCTATTTTAGGTTGATTTTAAAGGTATTGACCTGTTACAGCAATAAAACAAGTAGAAACAGCGTTTTGGATGGTCAAAATCGGCGATGCAGGCCGGGAGTTACATAATGTATGGCTGAGGCAACCTCCCTCCCCTCCCCTTGTCTGGAGAGACACTGTTACGCAATAGTCTCTCTCTCGCTCTTTCCAACGCTTGGTAACAGTGATGACAACGCCCTGCTACCAACTCGCTAATGTTAGCACGAAAATAGACCACAGAAAAAGGGAATAACAGGGAAAATAGGTTGATAACTGAAGGAGGGGAGGAAAGTGGGGAAGGAGGGGATGTGGAGGAGTGATATTTGGCATGGCCCAGGGGCAAAAGAAAAAAAAAAAATTGGGGGGTGTTTTAAATGGATTTTTTTAGGCCCAGGATCTTAAGAATCTTCCCGCAGTCGCCCGGGGAAACTCTTAAGAGTCTTCCCGCATTTGCCGGGTTAAGAGTCCTGGCGCCTTTCACAAGTTAAATAATCTTATTAGTTTGCTGTTGTTCTCCTTGTATTTCCTTTTACATTCTCCCCAATTCTTATTCTGAATCCAAACAAGCCATTTACTTCTTTTATCTTCCACACTCAGATTGATAATTCAGATGTTCTAAGCAATATCACCGTTACAGAGAGAGAAGTATTGAATTGTTTAGATAAACTCAAGGTAAATAAAACGCCTGGACCTGATACAATCTCGCCTAGAGTTCTAAAGGAAGCTAAGGATGAGCTCTCCAAACCACTGACATTACTATTCAATAAATCCTTGCAGTCTGGAACTATGCCCGGTCAGTGCAAGCTAGCCAACGTAACACCGATATTCAAAAAAGGCAGCAAATCCTTACCCAGTAACTATCGTCCAATTAGCTTAACCTCAGTTGTATGTAAAATGCTAGAAACGGTCATACGAGACATACTCGTAAATCACTTAGAGGAAAATAACATATTTAAAGATACTCAACACGGCTTTCGTAAAAAACGTTCCTGTTTAACAAACCTCTTAGACTTCTTCCACGATATCCTCAACCTCTACGATGAGAGTAAAGCTGTAGATATTATATACCTTGATTTTCAAAAGGCCTTTGACAAAGTCCCCCACAAACGATTACTGCTAAAACTAAAAGCGCATGGAATACAAGACGGTGTGTTGAAATGGATAGAAAATTGGCTCAGCGACAGAAAGCAAAGAGTAGTCATAAACGGTAAGGCATCTAAATGGACCAATGTAAGTAGCGGGGTACCCCAGGGATCGGTACTAGGACCAATTCTCTTTCTAATTTACATCAACGACATAGATGAGGGTCTCACCTGTACAATCTCAAAATTTGCTGACGATACAAAAATTGCAAATAGCGTACTCTCAAAAGAACAAGTTGACGATATGCAACACAATCTAGATAAATTGTCATGTTGGGCCCAAATTTGGCAAATGAGTTTCAATGCGGATAAATGTAAAGTACTACATATCGGATACCTAAATGAGAAAGCAAACTATTCGATGAATGGCACTCAGCTTAAGAATGTAAACAGAGAAACCGATCTGGGAGTAACAATATCGAGTAACCTAAAACCGAGTCAACAATGTTCAGAAGTTGTTAAGAAGGCAAACAAAATAATTGGCTTTATAGGCAGGTCATTTGAGCATAAATCCAAAGAAGTTATCCTAACCCTTTACAATTCCTTAGTCCGCCCTCTTCTGGAATACTGCGTTCAATCCTGGTGCCCTTATTACCAAAAAGATATAAACAAGCTAGAACGAGTTCAACGTAGAGTTACCAAAATTATACCTAGCCTAAAGAACAAACCATACGAAGAGCGTCTTAGAGAATTAAATCTATTTCCTTTAACCCAGCGCAGATTAAGAGGTGACTTAATTCAAGTGTTCAAAATCATCAAAGGCATCGACAATATGAACTGTAGTAAGTACTTCACTATCGACCAATCTAATTACACGCGGGGAAACGGTTGCAAAATTATTGGTAAATCTTTTAACTCACCCGAATCTAAGAATTTCTTCTTCAATCGAGTTGTCAACTTGTGGAATGGGCTTCCCCGAAACGTTATAGACTGCATCACCGTTGATTCATTTAAACTCCGCCTAGACAAATATCTCGCATCAAACCCGCGACTGACTGCGTTTGTAAATGAATAACTTTATTTTATCCCCCCCTCAGTTACTAACCCATCTGTCCCCTACTAACTTCCTAATCATGCCACGGACATTAGTTCCAGGGCAGTAATTCCCTTTCCAATGTTCCCTTACCCACTCTAAACCACTGTTTGGACACTTGATCCTCAGTGTTTTGGAGGACAAGCAACCTAGAAGGGTCACTAGAACTGTTGTTGCTTGATTTCCTTTGTACTCCCTTTGTACACTATCTAACCCACCATGCTGTCCCATTTCTTCCACTTCTAATCTTGCTCACACCACATACATTCTTCGCATTCTTCACCACATCTATTCTATCTATTGCCAGATGCCGTGATTCCCGAAGGGGTGGCCACGAAAGAATCTCCATACCATCCATGTCATATTCCATTAATTCTTATTCCACTCTTTGCCTGTATTCTTCTGCTACATCATGATTTTTCAGTCTTTCATTTTTTTTTTCTCTCATAGCATTACAATTTCTGTTCCTATTTTCTCTCATAGCATTACAATTTCTGTTCCTATTTTCTCTCATAGCATTACAATTTCTGTTCCTATTTTCTCTCATAGCATTACAATTTCTGTTCCTATTTTTCTTCCACACTCCTCTCAACTTTACCTTGCATAGCACAATCATATGATCAGACAGTCATCCAATCAAACCTCTCACTGCTTTTGTATCACTTACATCACTAATCATTCCTTTTTCTACCAACACGTAATCAATCAAACATCTATCATCCTGTTTTTCAACACTTGTATACCATGTATACTTATGAACATTTGTATGCTTTAACAAATATAAATGCCAAAATTTCTTCCATTACACATATCCTTCAGTCTTTTTCCATTGTCACTTTCACCTAGTACACCAAAACCACCCATGATGTCATTTTCCAGACCAGTGCCAACTTTTCCATTCATGTCACCCAAAACAATAATTTTATAACTCACTGGCATTCTATCTATCACTTCAATCAGTGTGTTCCAGAATGTGGCTTTTACGTCCCTGTCATATTGTTCACAGGGTGCATAATTATGCTCCCACAACCACTACTATCAACTTTTTCAAACTTAAACTTTACAAACATGTACCTTTACTTCACATATTCATAACCATTTACTCCATTCCTCATTCATTAGCAGACCAACTCCTTCCTTACCTCTTTCGTTTACACCCACTGCTGCCCTTGTTAATTTATAAAATACGGAATACATATGATGTAGAAACATAGTAGTTTCATATTTTGTGTATGACGAAACGATAAATCGGCTGCTAAGGGATTCAATTTACCACCAGGTGAAATAAAACTGACTTTAATTGTATGTTACTCTTTAAAGAATGGAAATTTTTATTTATTTGTATTATTATTATTTGTTAAGATTGATTATAATTATTATTATTTTAGTTTCCTCCCTAGACCTCCACCAGAGGCTAGATCCTCTTAAGATACAGACGCTATCGCTCGCCAAGAACAAAATGGACACCTTACTGGCATGAAAGGTCTTAAATTTGCCCAACTAATGGGACGAACGTCTTAAAATTATAAAGCCAATGGGGCTAACATGAGGTCAAAGGAGGTCCAGAAAACAAACAGACCTGTATAAGATAACTAACGCAAATCATCAAAGAATGTTGCAGGAAATAATTATGGTGATCATGAAATGTTGTGGATAATACCTGTTGTGTGATACCCCCTTTATCTTCACTTAACTCCTTGAAGATTATGACGCGTATTGACTATTACTAGACGACTTTAGTCACCTTAGGAAGAAACATGTGCTAGCTTTTGATTATCGAGAGCCTCCCTGGGATGTATAACATCGTCTAATGATAGCCAAAAGAAACTGTTAAAATTAGTAATTTTCCTTCAAGGGGACTAACTACACCTAATCTAACCTTAGACTAGCTAAATATATAGTCTATTTATTAGGACCATCTTAGGCATATTGGGATTTCTATACCCTGTTCACTGTAAGTAGGCCAAAAATCGTGACCCGTAACCTCTGTAACTCAAAATGGGCCAAAGAAAATGGGCTACAAACTTCCACAACTACAGTCTGTGGGTGACTCTTCCCTCATGGTGGAAATTTTAGCTCGATTACTATAGTCGTTTTGGAGTTATAGGAGTAAAAAATCACGACTGTTGGCCTCATATATAATAAATAGTGAGATGACAGGGCTGGAAAATATAATACCGAAGCAGACCACAAACCCTTTTCCATCAACCGAAGGACCGACAACTTCCACATATATAATTGCGTCCATAAGAAACCGGAAGAGAGACCGGAAACAGTCTCCCCTGGACAACAGCAACAACATACCTCAGTCAACTGTATCACAGCTCCAGGGAAAACGCGTGGCTTCCGATACGCTTAAGATACGTATGGTAAGACATCCGCCACAGTTTGTTGATATGTACCCTCAGGCTCCAGGTGAGCAATGGCCGCCTACACCTGGCCCGGATCTAGACTACGAGGAAGAAGACTTTATGCAAATGGGACATCAACCTCCTTCGTTCCTCTCCAGTTACCCTGGCGATTCCACTCATCACTACCACCACTAGGCGAGACAATGTTTACAATCCAGCTAGACAAGAGGACAAACAGACAGCTCCATACAAGCCTCTAAATAGAGAGAGGCCTTCAATACTGTAAATAATGTATCCTGTGTACACCTAAGATTTAGGTTATTTACTTTTATTAATAAATTAATAAAACATACCATTCCCCACATAAACATGTATGCATTGTATTTTTAAGGCTTTAGACAACCACGCAATAAACCAGAAACTATATTTCCCATGCCTCTCATGTTCCGGAAACACCCGACTTGTCACTCTCCATAAAAATCAAATACTACCTGGCCGAAAACAGGGCAAAGTTAGGCAAGTCGAGGCACTATGTTCCATGGGTAACCATTGGGGGAGTATACGTGAACAACTCGGCAGGATATTATCCTCGGCAGGATATATCCGTAGAGGCTAGCCAAAATCCTCTTAGATCGTGCCCTTCAAGCTGCGACGGTGTCTGGCTGAGAGAGTGTACGTAGGGTGTAGGAAGTGACCTACGTTAGTACTACCTGTGCGAGGGTATTCCCGGGCCTCCCCCCCTTGGCAAACAGGCCAAGACGGACCACGCACTCAGTCGCCCCCACGTGTGTCAGATCTCTGCAAGGCTACTCTCTACTATACTCCGACTCAATTAAGTGCTTCTTGTTTACTTATTGTGTTTCGTGATTATTGCAAAGGTTGTGTAGGATATGTTATGTGTTCAAGTGAACGTAAATACCTGAGATCTTTTATTCTCACCTTAGTCCTTTGCTACTCGTGTTGAGAGTACATACAAACGCTGTCCTGGGATTGATGTATATATATACTACGTGATATATATTCATATATTGCAACTAAGGTTTATATATATATATCTATTCGGCCATATAACCCGCAAACTACACGTAAATATTGTGAACACCCCTGACAGATCAGATACTAAGTTAGTAGGATTATCAGGGTACATAAATCGTGTATAAATGTTCACAGAGAGTTTTATCTTTCGTGTCTCTTAGTTAGACTCATTTTTATTTCTGTTTCCTGGCTTCACAACCAGTTTAAACATTTAATTTGAATTCATCGTAATTCTATTTTGCCCACATCGCGTTAATATTTCAATGTCGAGGGCTCAGTCTTTCCCGCACGACTAATATTTATTTACTCAGTTCCCTGAACTATTATTACCAAGTCTAACTGTATATGTTAGTAGATAATTAACCCCTCTCTCTTTATTTATAACCTATTTGTTATTTGTCATTCAGCTGATATTCTTATTTTATATATTCTACTTCACTGAGACGTTGTGACCTCAGTATTATTGACCTTACCCCAAGTCACGTTATACCTCGCATTAACCTTGACCTCAGGATATCAGCTATTATTTGAGACTAACCGCTCTGTTAGCATTTATGCTATACTTATATATTCTTCATATGTTTATTCAATTGTGATTTATCAATTAATATTATAAACTGATTTCTACATAATCTATGCTTTAAAAATATTATTATTCATTCTTGAAGTAGGTTCGAGAGTATTTCCATATAAATATGACTCAACCAATTATCAATTATGATCTATGCCAGTGCCGTAATATAAAGTTAAATAAAAACTTGTGAAACCCAACCTTGTATTCTGTATCATTGGTAGAAATTGAGGAGATTTATAATTAAATATTTGGGGTGAGCTGTGTTCCTGCTGAGTGTTATAGTTCTTTCCTAGGGTGGAAAGATAGAACTGACTTAATCGAGCAAGAATTATTGCCCGGCATAACAAATAGACTTTATCTTTTTCTAACTCAGGGGAAAAGCTGAAGCAAACGGGAGTGTGAGTTTCCACTCTTATATAGTGCCTCACTATTCTCAAATAGTAAACACATGTAAATTCCATTGCTAAACCCATTTTTCGAGGAGAGAGAGGTAAGGGTTGGGATTTCTAGACTCTTATTAATTAATGAAATATAATCTAACCATAGCCAAACCTAGCCAAACCTAAGCAAAATGGATAAAACTAAACTTAGAAAAGTTAACAAAATTAATATACACACCATACGAGGAGGATCACTTTATTGATAACGTTTCACATATGGGCTTCATAATTGGCCTGATGAACCTATATGCGAAACGTTGTCAGTAAAATGCTCCTCCTTATATGACGAATATATTCATTCTAACCAACTTAACTTTGACCTTAGTGTTACCCAGCTTTACCCTAATCTAAACCAACCAATCAAATCTACTCCTATGAGATCCAAATTAAATTTAATCTGTTCAAGTCGTATTCTATCCTAACCTATCTATCTTCAAGGTGGAGGTCAGAGACCTAGAGTGTCGACGTGAAATTACTTGCGTGCGAAACCACCGTTTCCCATTCCTTATTCTCTCCTATCTGTCCGAATGTTCTTTTGCTACTGCAGCTTCACACACACACACACACATACACACACACATATACTGTATATATATATATATATATATATGTGTCTATTTATTTATATATATATATTGTATGCCTTCATCGACTGTTTCCGCTTTGCTTTACAAACTTTATACGATTATGACTGATATATAGTTGGTGTAAGGTAAACATTATATAGCACTCAAATTTTGATTGTTTAAATTAATTACTAACGCTTAAAATATTCGCAGTTGAAAGTATTGCAGCGTAGCATAACTGCAGATGATTGGAACTAATGTTGGCTAAAATAATGATGTATGTAAGTATGTACAGTATATACGCTGGCACATTCCCCCTTTTTTTTTTTTTAATATATATTTATTATTTATTTATTTATTTATTTATTGTATGGGGGTGACCAACTCGAGACAGAGCCCGAACAGGGACATCACAACACAAAACAAAACATAAAATTTCACACACATCTAGGTAGCCCAGGAGAAATACCCAGAGACCCAGGGCCATTTGGGGTCCCCAGCAAAAGATACCCAGGTACCAGATCCCTCGGAGAGGGCGCTGATTTCCGCAGGCAGACCCGCAGCAGCGAAGCTTCACCACCACAAGCCCACCCACCATGTTTCCAGGCACATCCTTCATTACCAGCGGCTCCCCGGGCTAGGCGCCTGATGGACTACTATCTAGTCCCACTGGCGTATGACCCTCTCTCCCAAACGACCGCGTTTACATTCATCTATTCACAAGCATTCTCCATTCATTCCTGTTTATTGCCACTTCCTTTGCCTGATCTATAGTCATTCCTCTATCATCCAAAGCTTGTCTTACACATATATATATTACACATTGTATACTACACATAATACATTTAAAGCATATATGGAATATTTGGATCCTCAGTTCTGTGAACATATTTTGTCCATTTACTCAATACATTTTATAGGCTCATTAAATTTAAAAATGTTCCCCTTGCTCTGTTTGAGTACCTTTCCACTCAGCATGACAAATAGAAAATAATGTCCACATACTCACCTGATCGTGTTTTTTAATTAAATTCTTAACCAACTAATTTTTGCTTCTCCTCCTCATTTACTCATCACTCTCATGATGTACACATTAACTATTCTTATGCTACTTATCAGATGTATATTAAACAAAAAAATCTACGTGGATGAGGGAGACAAAAGGCAGAACTGCCTGTAATGAGCGCCTCCCCCAGTTGAAAGAGTGACAGGGCCAAAATCAAGGATCATTCGAGCCAAAATGCATGGACACACGAAGTTTGAAGCAATTTAAGTCATAAGATGGGGGGAAGATGGATTCTGGGAGAGAGTTCCAGAGCTCAGCTATTGAATAGAAGAAGGTTTGAAAATATTGTTTCATTCGTGGATTGGAGAGTTGCACAGAATAGGGATGGTTTTGTGTTGCAAAACGAGTGCTAAGTACTCTACATAGAGGAGGTGGTATGCACTGAGAGAGCTCTAAGGAAAATTGATGGTTGTAATAGCGGGAGAATAGCGAGAGAGATTGAACACTGCAGCGAAGAGAGAGAGAGATTGCAAAGAGTCAGTGAGTGGACATGAGTTAATGAGAAGAAAGGCTTTCTTTTCTACTTTGTCGAGAAGTGCTGTGTGAGAGGATCCTCCCCAGACATGCGAACAATACTCAATACATGGACGCACTGTGCCCCTGTAAAGAGCAAGAAGCTGTGCAGGGGTAAAGAATCCCAGGAGGTGGTTGAGCACACCCAGCTTCTGGGAAGCTGTTTTAGCAAGGGTGGTAATATGTTCTTTCCAAGTGAGTTCAGGAGAGAAAGATATTCTTAGAATACTGAAAGAAGATGAAGGATTGATTTGTGTATTGTTGAAATATAAGGGATAGTCCTGTGGGAGTTCCTTACAGGTAGATAAATTGATAAATTGGGTTTTGGAAGCATTGACAGTAACTAGATTTTCTCTGCCCCAAATAGAAATGGATGATAGGTCCGAATTAAAGTGTTTTATGGCATCTTTGCGTGATTTTTTGAGTGCTTGCTTGTTGGGGGATTCTTGAAAACTAGTTGAATAGTGAAAATTAGAGTCATCAGCATATGAAGGGATAGGACTGGAGGTACAGTTGAGAAGATCATTAATGAATATTAGAAAGAGAATTGGTGATAGGACAGAACCCTGAGGAACACCGGAGTTGATAGGTTGAGGAAGTGAATGATGGCCATCCATAACCGCAGCTATGGAACGGCCAGAAAGGAAATTTGAGATAAAGGCACAGATAGAGGGATAAAAACCAAGAAGGGTAGTTTAGAAATTAGAGATTTGTGCCAGACTCTATCAAAGGCCTTCGATATGTCTAGTGCAATAGAAAAGGTCTCACCGAAGTCCCGGAAGGAGGATGACCAAGAGTTAGTAAGATATGAAAGGAGATCCCCAGTAGAGCGACCCTTAACCTGACAAGCGCGATATAGACCTAGGTGCTAGGGTAGTTATTTGTGCATTTCTAGCCCTGGATTCTGACAGAATTCGTTATATTTACAATATAAACCATTATTTGTTTTCGGTATGCTTTTATTTTACATATATGATGTATATATGAACCTTCAAGAGTGCTAAAATAAGTGGGAAAAGCATTTGGGTGGTGAAAAACGAAGATATTGGCCACCCGGTCATAATCTCAGGCGAGAGAGAGAGACAGGCAGCCCTCCCCTCTCGCTGTCTGGGAGTCAACTGAGACGAGCGGGGCGGTGTGTGCCGGTGTCTGGGTGTTGCATAACGATCTTTTATGCAACCCACTTGTGCTACATTATCGCGGGAGAGAAAAATAACCGATAAATGATGATAATAAGAGGAAAAATAGGTGATAATTGAGGAGGGGAGGGAGGGGGGAATAAGGTGGGGAAGGAGGGGAGGGGGGTGGGTGAGATTTACATGGATGAGTACTGGAGGGGAATTATCTCACCTAGAGACAAATTCCTTTGTTTTGATAGGCCCTTTTTTATTATGGAAGGCTTTTTTTATGGTCCTGCTTCCGTGAGGCCTATCGCGTTCCCTATAGGAAGCCTTCCGTGAGGCCTATCGCGCTTGCCGGGTTAAGGAATCCATACTGGCGATCTGAGAGTAGATTATGAGAAGATAAATCCTTAAGAAATGTTGAAGTAAAAATAGTTTCAAATACTTTGGAGATGCAAGAAATGACAGCAATTGGACGATAATTGGAGGGTTGAGAGCGGTCACCCTTCTTTGGGACAGGTTGAATGAGAGCAAGCTTCCCACAAGAAGGGAAGACATTAGAGGAGATACAGAGACAAAAGAGTTTGCCTAGGCAGGGAGTCAGCACGGAAGCACAGTGTTTTAGTACAACAGGAGGAACACTGTCCGGATCGTACGCCTTCTTAGTATTAAGGGGAGATATCCACTTGAGGGACTTTTTTCTTTACCCCCTTCTCCCTCATGTTTATCCCCATTACTTTTGATATTATAAAACGTTCGCCCCATTACTTTAGCGATTTTAAGAACTTTCACCCCATATTAACACCTTACGAGCGGCCTATGCGGTTTATTATATGTACCGCACAGCGGGGTGTTTTTAGCCAAAATAGGGCTGTTTACGTGATCATTTTCATGCCTAAATAAGACCCAGAACGTAAAACAAGTACCTATCCCTGAAAGGGCATAAACAGAGCTTTCGAATGACACCATAACGATCCTTGTATGATGGATAGTTTTCTTGCAATAACCGTGCAACGCGAGTGCAAAAAGCAGGTAATTCGGTACTTTCGGTACATAATTGAGTATGTAGCGAGTGAGAGAGGGAGGAGGGAGCTGAGATTTGTGTCAGTAGGTTCGCCGCGGTGGTCTGGAGCAGTCATACGCTCGCTAGTCTCCTGCCACCACTTGTCTCTCTCTCTCAGCCACATTACGTGCTGAAATTGCCACTCGACCTATGTCGAGCGCCGCCACATAGTCCAGCTTTTTTTAACTCGACTTATGTTGCTCGCCGCTAATTAAGGGTTAAGACCTTTCGTGCCATTCAGGTGTAAACAAAATCCTGGCGAGCGATAGCGAGCCTGCAATTTAAGAGGGAATCGGCCTTCGGCCGGGACATTTTTCTACCGAAAAATGTACAAATTTATCTTAAAAGGGAGTCAAGGGGGTGTAATTTCAAGCTTGATGGAAGTCTAGGAAACACACTAAAAACCTCCCCTTAAGCCCAGAGATGGTAGAAAGTACATCTTTAGAAGAGATTAGGATATTAGGCATGATTAAGTGAGAAGGGGGTGGAGAGGCCTCGAGGAATAGCACCGGAATCATCCAAGGTGGATAGCAAAAGTTTGGGCAAAGAGTTCAGCTTTGTCAGAGGAAGAAGTGACGGTGGTGCCATCAGAGTGGAAAAGGAGAAGGAAAGACGAGGAAGAAAAATTGTTGGAGAGATTTTTGGCTAGAGCCAGAAAGCTTGGGAAGAGCTAGAGTTGGATAGTTCAGTGCATTCATTATTGATGAAAGAGTGTTTAGGGAGTCGAAGAACAAATTTGGCTTGATTCCAGGCAGAAACATAGAAAGTATGAGATTCTTGAGTTTGAAGGCAACAGTACCGTTTGAATGCTTCCTCCTTTGTTGCGGGACAGCAGTAGAACAAGCGTGAGTAAACCAAGATTTTTTTAGCATTAGACTGAGAGAAAGAAAATGGTATGTATGCCTCCATGCATGAGAGGATTACCTTGGTAATGCGTTCAGCACTCTTCGAGAGTTCCCGGCCACGGAAGCAAAAATCATTCCATGGGAAATAAAAGAAGTGCTGCCAGAGAGCCTCCCAGTCGGCAGCGTCATAGTGCCACAAGTGCCGTCGGCTGGGAGGATCGAGTGGCCGTACCGGAGAGATAGGATAGTTGACAGAGATAAGTTTATGGTCGGAGGAGCCCAAAGGAGAGAAAAATTTTATAGTATAAGCAGAAGTGTTAGAAGTTAGAAATAAGTCAAGAATGTTGGGCCGATCTCCAAAGCGATCCAGGAAACGGCTCAACGAGTGGGTTGCTGGACTAGCTGGTCTAGGTCATTTAGGATAGAAAAGATGTAGGCTTGTTCACCAGGTTGGTCAGTGGAAAAAGAGGAAAGCCATTGGCGGTGGTGAACGAAGAAATCTAGGCTAGAGATTTCTGCGGAGAGATTGATAGAATAGGTTCCAATTTAGAAGTTAGATAGTCAAATAATTTTGGATAGTCAGTAGAATTAGGGGAGAGATAAACAGCGTACAAATATTTATTTTGAGAGTAACAAGAAAGGCTTAGCCAGAGAGTTGAAAATTCAGAAGCGTCAAAGATGGGAACATGAGAGAAAGCGAGATTGTTGCGCACATATATGCAACATCCACCTTTGGCTTGAAATTGAGGATAGAGATAGTAGGAGAATACAGAGAAGGGTTTGCTGTCAGTAGTCCTAGACACCTGAGTTTCGGTGAGAAAGAAATGATCAGGGTTGGCAGAAGAGAGGTGGTGTTCCACTGAGTGGAAGTTAGAGGAAAGGCGACGAATGTTGCAGAAATCGATAGTAAGAGTAGAAGGTATAGTATTCCAGAGCATTTTGGGGAGTCATTACTAGGGGACAGATCAATGGGAGCCATTTCCCCCCCCCCCCCCCTCCCCCCCGGGGACTCCGCGGCTGGTCATGATTTCGTAATATTTTTTTGTAAAAAAGGTGGTGTAGTATGTAAGGTGTTTGTAGTGTAATGTATTGATGAAAGGAGAAAGTGTTTTGGAGGGCAAGCTTGGGTTGCCCTCATGACGGTCTCTTATTATTTCTTCATATAAATATGCGCACATCAATTTAATAGTATGTTGCAGGCTTTTGTATTCACAGTATATAACCACAGACGATAGTATTCGGAACATTCTGGAAACCAATTCCATTTAATTGTAGCTCTGATAATACGAGTTGCGGAATTTCTTAACTGTTTTTGGAAGCGTAAATGTAAAAATCAAACTAAGGCAATATTCTGAGATGCGGCTTGAGCCACACAAATCAAATACTGTGAATCATAATTAACCCTTTTGATGATTATGCAGCTTCTTTACAGTTTATTCTGGCTATCATTATACGATTTTATACAGTTTAGGAATGATCTTTGGGAATTATAAGGATAACATCCTATGACTTCCAACTGCCCTTTGTAATCTGAATAACATCGTCTAATAATAACCAGAACACAAAAAACAAATGCGTAATCGAATCTTGAAATTGCAATTACCAAGTAATGATGATCACTCCAAGACACAGATCCCGGCGCAATATACACTCTTGAACAGAAAAATGAACTATATTTGGTAAACATTCATTTCAGGATAACATCGAAAACTTACTGGATGGGTTTTATTTTTGTTTTCCTTAGACCTCCATTAAGGTTAATCAAAAAATAATAAACAATAAATAAAAAACACCCAAGACCCCCTTTCGCGATAAATGTGTACATTATTCGGTAGAAAAATGTCCCAGCTGAAGACCGGTTCCTCCAAAACTAAAGACTCGCTTTCGCTCGCCAAAAAACAAAACAAAAAAGTTGACACCTAAATTTTAGGAATGGGCTTGATATTGACATAGAAATGGGGAGAACAGTCTTAAAATCGCCAAAGTAATGGGGCGAGCGTTAAAAATATGACGACTAATTAGGATATACATGTGGGAGGGAGGGGTCCAGAATACATGTGGGAGGGAGGGGTCCAGAATACATGTGGGAGGGAGGGGTCCAGAATACATGTGGGAGGGAGGGGTCCAGAATAATACATGTGGGAGGGAGGGGTCCAGAATACATGTGGGAGGGAGGGGTCCAGAATACATGTGGGAGGGAGGGGTCCAGAATACATGTGGGAGGGAGGGGTCCAGAATACATGTGGGAGGGAGGGGTCCAGAATACATGTGGGAGGGAGGGGTCCAGAATACATGTGGGAGGGAGGGGTCCAGAATACATGTGGGAGGGAGGGGTCCAGAATACATGTGGGAGGGAGGGGTCCAGAATACATGTGGGAGGGAGGGGTCCAGAATACATGTGGGAGGGAGGGGTCCAGAATACATGTGGGAGGGAGGGGTCCAGAATACATGTGGGAGGGAGGGGTCCAGAATACATGTGGGAGGGAGGGGTCCAGAATAAAAAAAAAATCCCTTAAAACCACGATGTATGTCTTAGTGTGTATGTTACAGTCTTTTGTAAACCACGATGTATGTCTTAGTGTGTATGTTACAGTCTTTTGTAAACCATGATGTATGTCTTAGTGTGTATGTTACAGTCTTTTGTAAACCACGATGTATGTCTTAGTGTGTATGTTACAGTCTTTTGTAAACCATGATGTATGTCTTAGTGTGTATGTTACAGTCTTTTGTAAACCATGATGTATGTCTTAGTGTGTATGTTACAGTCTTTTGTAAACCACGATGTATGTCTTAGTGTGTATGTTACAGTCTTTTGTAAACCATGATGTATGTCTTAGTGTGTATGTTACAGTCTTTTGTAAACCACGATGTATGTCTTAGTGTGTATGTTACAGTCTTTTGTAAACCATGATACAGGTTATGGTAGTCGTGATACTGTATGATGGTATATGTATGATATATTGTGCAGATTCCTTTTGTAGCAATGTACAGTTCCCCGCACAAGTTCCGTACCTCTAGGATATTATATATGTGGAAGCAAAAATAGTGTATTTGAAATTCGAGTGTAGTAGCTTATTTAATAGTTGCATAAGCATGTTAATAAGCTACTGCATAACAGAGCTCTCCTAATACAAAATACTATTTTAAAATAATATCTGTACATTCAGTTATTGAACAACTCAGCAGTATTGGATTATAGATAGTAATATGTTCCAAGACCATCTGCGTTTTATTTATTTATTGTATTTATTTAAATTTATTTTTTTGTATTTATTTGCTTGCATATAGTGTTAACCAAATTGTATCTGCTCATATACATTATTTACATCCATCAATTCGGGAACTTGCAATATTCTAATGATAGCGATTCTATTATCCTTCATCACTTTGGAAAACAATTAAGTTTAGTGTCACACAATGTTTCACTCATTTAGTTTTTACAATAATATCCTCGCTTGATTAATGTTGTTGCCTTAGTAAGTCTGTTTTATATTAGTTTATCATAATGCAACATAGATATAGATGATAACGAGTTTTTGCTTTACCAATTGTTACAAGAGGTCATAGAGGTAACATTATCTAGACTTACTATCATGAATAGGCTATATAAAGTAATGCATTTTAGCTGGTATAGACACACCTCATTTAAAATTGCATCATTTCAACTAGAGAAAAGTCAGAACAATAAATAGTTAAATCTCTCTTTCTCTCTCCTCCACACACATTTTTTCCCACTGCACCCTTGCCATCACTCTTACGTCCAGCAAATTCACTTTCCTTTTCACTCCATTTTTTCTCCTCTCCGTCTGGCGAGAAAATGAACACACACTTTAGGAGGAGGCTCCCTCATTGTGTTACCTTAGAGAGCCTATGGTAGCGGAGATGGGCCAACCTCTGCCATCTTGGTGCCACTGGAGTCATTAGCCTCTCTTTACACTCAAACATGTCCATACCCATAATACACATTCGGTATTACTGGTACGGGATATATACAGTAGTTTGGTCTTTGGGTCTAGATAGTGTATAATCAAATATATATAATATCGACCCGT
The DNA here is from genome assembly GCA_032716605.1 of Paralithodes platypus. Classification (NCBI taxonomy): domain Eukaryota; kingdom Metazoa; phylum Arthropoda; class Malacostraca; order Decapoda; family Lithodidae; genus Paralithodes; species Paralithodes platypus. The sequence goes on from CM064497.1 coordinate 37,853,343, forward strand.
TGTTTGATAATTATGGCACCAAAATGCCGTCTAAGGAAGAAGGTGATCGATCTCTTTCACTGCAGGACCTTCCACTTTGCTTCCATTATGCTTTCCGCTCGGGAATTTGGAAGTTCTAGATACCTCTTTTTCCTATTAATTATCCTCCGCGTTGCCGGAGGTCATGTGCGTATTGCAATCACTGGTGAGCGTCTGTATGGATAGAGTGAATGCCTGTGTGCGCGTGTGTGTGTGTGTGTATGAAATACCTAAGGAACGATTTAATTAATGTTGACGTAGAACTATCAAGGCCTTGAGTTGAGCAAGAGACCAGTTGTTCTATCTACTCGTATGATTTATCAATATAATTCAACTTGAAATCAATCGTTTCACAATTCGAGGACACTTTTCTTCCTTTTATTTTGGCTATTATTAGAAGATTTAATTCAGTCTAGGAGGGAATTTTGGAGGTCAACTGGTTCACTAGGATATTTGTTGTCATCTCTAATTCTTAGAGATCCTTCCTAAACTGCCTAAACTCGTCCAATAACAGCCAGAATATAACGGAATAACGCGCCTCCTATCCTAAAGGGCTTAAATTAAGATGCCTGGCCTGTACTGTGCCTAGAATTGATTCCCGAGCACATATTATTTAATTGATTACAGTCACCCGTTACTTCTCAGCTACAGACCTTCACGTACAGTCGCGGTCATTAATGTTGTCTTATACATTATCGAAGTTGCATAACAAGGATAAACTGATGAATCCTTGATAGCCTGAATATACTGATAACACGCCTCAGATTTTACATTCCACAAATTAAACTTTACTTTCAAACCAAAATATGTAATCATGTGAATACATGTGTTCTGTAGAGTTAGCAAGCTTGTGCTAAAAACGCGCAGTGTTTGCATCCTTCTCATATATATATATATATATATATATATATATATATATATATATATATATATATATATATATATATATATATATGTATAATATATATATATATATATATATATATATATATATATATATATATATATATATATATATATATATATATAATATACAGTATATATATATATATATATATATATATATATATATATATATATATATATATATATATACTTTATATATTATATATATATATATATATATATATATATATATATATATATATATATATATATATGTATATATACAGTATATATCTATATATATATTTATCTATATATATATATTTTTCTTTTCTTCTATATTCCAACTACTCCCTCTCGGGCATAGGCTGATAGCCTTTACACTCTACCGCTGCACACAGTGAGGCCCGTGAGGTCTTGCTCCAGCCTAGGGAGTGAAACATGCGAAGCTTCATGGCTCGAAGCAACTCCATCTCTTGAGCTGCTCCGCCTCTGTGCTTCACAGTCTCATCCCCCAGGCTGCTCGGACCCTCACTCTCAGAACGCCACCTATTGAGCAATTAACTCACTAGGCATTGCCCCCCTGTAGCTTATTTTTTGAATATGGGAATATTCATACAATGCTATTTAATCAGGGAACAATGAGGGTATTTAATTGTCATTTCGGTGCGCTGTACTGGTAATGCACTGATACTAGGTACAGCACAAATTCCATCCCAATAATATCTTCCCATTGACATATTGGGATTCGAACCCGGGTCCATTGGATTACCAGTCCAGTGGCAAGACCACTCCGCCACACCTCCCCTATATATATCATAAATAGTAAAAGTAGAATTCTTGTGGTAAATAAATATAAAGAAAATGAACCCATAAAGAGCAAATTTGAAACACTGTTGATTTATGTAAGGTTGCCTCCCCTAGATGGGCTCCCAAACAAGGCTGACGAGTATCATTTCATTCTAGGGTTGGAGAGTTACACAGAATAGGGGTGGGATTGTGTTGCAAGACGGGTACTATGTACCCTACGTAGAGGAGAGAGCTCTGAGGAACACTGGTTATTGTAATAGCGATAGAAAAGTGAGACACATGCAACAAATATATATATATATATCTCCTCTCACACTACTGACCAACCTGGTGAACAAGCCTACGTTTTTTCTATCTTAAATGACCTAGAGCATCTGGTCCAGCAACCCCAACGTATCCCAGATCGCTTCGGAGATCGGCCCAACATTCTTGACTTATTTCTGACTTCTAACCCTTCTTCTTATACTGTCAATCTGTTCTCTCCTTTGGGCTCCTCCAACCATAAACTTATATCCGTCACCTGTCCTATCTCTTCAGTACGGCCACCCGATCCTCCCAGCCGGCGGCGCTTGTGGCACATTGGCGCTGCCGACTGGGAGGCTCTCCGGCAGTACTTCTTTGATTTCCCATGGAATGACCTCTGCTTCCGTGGTCGACGACCCTCGGAGAGTGCTGAACGCATTACCGAGGTAATCCTATCGGGCATAGAAGCCTACATTCCATTTTCTTTCTCTCAGTCTAATGCAAAAAAATCTTGGTTTACTCACGCTTGTTCTACTGCTGTCCACAACAAGGAGGAAGCATTCAAACGGTTCCGACGCCCTTAAACTCAAGAATCTCATTCCTCCTATGTTTCTGCCCGTAATCAAGCCAAATCTGTTCTTCGACTTGCCAAGCACTCTTTCATCAATAATAAATGCACTGAACTATCCAACTATAGCTCTTCCCAAGCTTTCTGGCATCTAGCCAAAAACCTCTCCAACAATTTCTCTTCCTCGTCTTTCCCTCCCCTTTTCCACTCTGATGACACAACCATCACTTCTTCCTCTGATAAAGCTGAACTTTTCGCTCAAACTTTTGGTAGAAACTCCGCCTTGGATGATTCCGGTGCTATTCCTCCCTCTCCAACCCCCTCTCTCCTACTTATGCCTAATATCCTAATCTCTTCTAAAGATATACTTTCTACCCTCTCCGGCCTTAATACTAAGAAGGCGTATGTTACGAACGGTGTTCCTCCTGTTGTACTAAAAAACTGTGCTTCCGTGCTGACCCCTGCCTAGGCAAACGCTTTCGTGTGTCTCTCCTCTAACGTCATCCCTTCTTGCTGGAAGTTTGCTCTCATTCAACCTGTCCCAAAGAAGGGTGACCACTCTCAACCCTCCAACTATCGTCCAATTGCTCTCATCTCTTGTATATCTAAAGTTTTTTAAACTATTCTTGCTTCCAAATTTCTTCAGCATTTTTCTTCTCATAATCTGCTCTCAGATCGCCAGTATGGCTTCCTTAAGGGTCACTCTACTGGTGATCTTCTTTCATATCTTACTAATTCTTGGTCATCCTCCTTTCGGGACTTCGGTGAGACATTTTCTGTTGCACTAGACATATCGAAGGCCTTCGATACAGTCTGGCACAAATCTTTAATTTCTAAACTACCCTCATTTGGTTTCTATCCCTCCATCTGTGCCTTTGTCTCTAATTTCCTTTTCGGCCGTTCCATAGCTGCGGTTGTGGACAGCCATCGATCACTTCCTCATTCTATCAACTCCGGTGTTCCTCAGGGTTCTGTCCTATCTCCTATTATCTTTCTAATTTTCATAATTGATCTCAACTGTACATCTAGTCCCATCCATTCATATGCAGAGGACTCTACCTTACACTACTCAATCAGTTTTCCAGAACGCACCAGCCAGCAATCCCTCAAAGACAAACGTAATGAAGCCATAGAACACTTATCTTCTGATCTTGCTACTATTTCCAATTGGGGTAGAGAAAACCTTGTTGCATTTAATGCTTCCAGAACCCAATTTCTCCATCTTAATACCCGTCCGGAACCTCCAGAGGACTATCCCTTATTCTTCAACAATACACAAATCAATCCTTCATCTTCTCTCAATATTTTCGGTGTCTCTTTTTCTTCTGCTCTCACTTGGAAGGACCATATTACCAGTCTTGCTAAGGCAGCTTCCCAGAAGCTGGGTGTGCTCAACTGCCTCAATTTTTTGTTTACCCCTGCACAGCTACTTGCCATGTACAGGGGCACAGTGCTTCCTTGCATTGAGTATTGTTCACATGTGCGGGGAGGATCCTCTCACATCGCACTCCTAGAAAAGTAGAAAGGAAAGCCTTTGGTATCATTAACTCCCATCCACTCACCAACTCTCTGCAATATCTCTCTCTTCGCCGCATTATTGCATCTCTCTCGCTATTCTATCGCTACTACAATAATCAGTGTTCCTAAAAGATTTCCCAGTGTATACCACCTCCTCAACGTAGGGTACATAGTACCCATCTTGCAACACAATCCCACCCTTACTCTGTGCAACTCTCCAACCCATGAATGAAACGCTATTCTCAGACTTTCTTCTATTCAACTGCTGAACTCTGGAACTCTCTCCCAGAATCAGTCTTTCCCTCTTCCCATGACTTAAATTGCTTCAAACTCCGTGTATCTAGGCATTTTAGCTCGAACGTCCCTTGATTTTGGCCCTGTCAATCTTTCAACTCTGAGGGAGGCAATCGCTTCAGGCAGTTCTGCCTTTTGTCTCCCTCATTCACATAGAAAAAAAAAAAAAAAAAAATATGTATATATATATATATATATACAGTATATATATAAATATATATATATATATGTATATATATATATATATATATATATATATATATATATATATATATAGTATATATATATATAATAAGTGACCGAGCTTTCAATCCACTATATCATGCTTTGATAAAGTAACCTTAACCTTTTTCTATATATACAGTATATCTGAAGGAGAAGGGAAACCCTACTTGGAGAATGTATATACATTCATATTCCAGGATACCTTACAGGGATTTTTACAAGTTTACCCACGCAACTCTGGTTATAGAGATTTCATTACTTTCAAGTATATCTTACAAATACACGTGAACTAACAAATGTTTAAATACTCTTTGCTGGGATCGAATCTCCGACATTCATAACGAGTGTCCAAGCTTGTAATCTTCTACACCACGGCGTGATAAAGTAATCTCAACCTTTTCCTATATATGTTAATGAGAAGGGAAATCCTACTTGGGGAATGTATTTAAATTCATACACAAGTTGCAGGATCCATATTCCAGTATACTATACAGGGATCCATATTCCAGTATACTATACAGGGATCCATATTCCAGTATACTATACAGGGATCCATATTCCAGTATACAGGGATCCATATTCCAGTATACTATACAGGGATCCATATTCCAGTATACTATACAGGGATCCATATTCCAGTATACTATACAGGGATCCATATTCCAGTATACTATACAGGGATCCATATTCCAGTATACTATACAGGGATCCATATTCCAGTATACTATACAGGGATCCATATTCCAGTATACTATACAGGGATCCATATTCCAGTATACTATACAGGGATCCATATTCCAGTATACTATACAGGGATCCATATTCCAGTATACTATACAGGGATCCATATTCCAGTATACTATACAAGGATCCATATTCCAGTATACTATACAGGGATCCATATTCCAGTATACTATACAGGGATCCATATTCCAGTATACTATACAGGGATCCATATTCCAGTATACTATACAGGGATCCATATTCCAGTATACTATACAGGGATCCATATTCCAGTATACTATACAGGGATCCATATTCCAGTATACTATACAGGGATCCATATTCCAGTATACTATACAGGGATCCATATTCCAGTATACTATACAGGGATCCATATTCCAGTATACTATACAGGGATCCATATTCCAGTATACTATACAGGGATCCATATTCCAGTATACTATACAGGGATCCATATTCCAGTATACTATACAGGGATCCATATTCCAGTATACTATACAGGGATCCATATTCCAGTATACTATACAGGGATCCATATTCCAGTATACTATACAGGGATCCATATTCCAGTATACTATACAGGGATCCATATTGCAGTATACTATACAGGATCCATATTCCAGTATACTATACAGGGATCCATATTCCAGTATACTATACAAGGGATCCATATTCCAGTATACTATACAGGGATCCATATTCCAGTATACTATACAGGGATCCATATTCCAGTATACTATACAGGGATCCATATTCCAGTATACTATACAGGGATCCATATTCCAGTATACTATACAGGGATCCATATTCCAGTATACTATACAGGGATCCATATTCCAGTATACTATACAGGGATCCATATTCCAGTATACTATACAGGGATCCATATTCCAGTATACTATACAGGGATCCATATTCCAGTATACTATACAGGGATCCATATTCCAGTATACTATACAGGGATCCATATTCCAGTATACTATACAGGGATCCATATTCCAGTATACTATACAGGGATCCATATTCCAGTATACTATACAAGGATCCATATTCCAGTATACTATACAGGGATCCATATTCCAGTATACTATACAGGGATCCATATTCCAGTATACTATACAGGGATCCATATTCCAGTATACTATACAGGGATCCATATTCCAGTATACTATACAAGGATCCATATTCCAGTATACTATACAGGGATCCATATTCCAGTATACTATACAAGGATCCATATTCCAGTATACTATACAGGGATCCATATTCCAGTATACTATACAGGGATCCATATTCCAGTATACTATACAGGGATCCATATTCCAGTATACTATACAAGGATCCATATTCCAGTATACTATACAGGGATCCATATTCCAGTATACTATACAAGGATCCATATTCCAGTATACTATACAGGGATCCATATTCCAGTATACTATACAGGGATCCATATTCCAGTATACTATACAGGGATCCATATTCCAGTATACTATACAGGGATCCATATTCCAGTATACTATACAGGGATCCATATTCCAGTATACTATACAGGGATCCATATTCCAGTATACTATACAGGGATCCATATTCCAGTATACTATACAGGGATCCATATTCCAGTATACTATACAGGGATCCATATTCCAGTATACTATACAAGGATCCATATTCCAGTATACTATACAGGGATCCATATTCCAGTATACTATACAGGGATCCATATTCCAGTATACTATACAGGGATCCATATTCCAGTATACTATACAGGGATCCATATTCCAGTATACTATACAAGGATCCATATTCCAGTATACTATACAGGGATCCATATTCCAGTATACTATACAGGGATCCATATTCCAGTATACTATACAAGGATCCATATTCCATTACTATACAGGGATCCATATTCCAGTATACTATACAAGGATCCATATTCCAGTATACTATACAGGGATCCATATTCCAGTATACTATACAAGGATCCATATTCCAGTATACTATACAGGGATCCATATTCCAGTATACTATACAAGGATCCTATTCCAGTGTACTATACAAGGATCCATATTCCAGTATACTATACAGGGATCCATATTCCAGTATACTATACAAGGATCCATATTCCAGTATACTATACAGGGATCCATATTCCAGTATACTATACAAGGATCCATATTCCAGTATACTATACAGGGATCCATATTCCAGTATACTATACAGGGATCCATATTCCAGTATACTATACAAGGATCCATATTCCAGTATATACAGGGATCCATATTCCAGTATACTATACAAGGATCCATATTCCAGTATACTATACAGGGATCCATATTCCAGTATACTATACAGGGATCCATATTCCAGTATACTATACAGGGATCCATATTCCAGTATACTATACAGGGATCCATATTCCAGTATACTATACAAGGATCCATATTCCAGTATACTATACAGGGATCCATATTCCAGTATACTATACAAGGATCCATATTCCAGTATACTATACAGGGATCCATATTCCAGTATACTATAAGGGATCCATATTCCAGTATACTATACAAGGATCCATATTCCAGTATACTATACAGGGATCCATATTCCAGTATACTATACAAGGATCCATATTCCAGTATACTATACAGGGATCCATATTCCAGTATACTATACAGGGATCCATATTCCAGTATACTATACAGGGATCCATATTCCAGTATACTACAAGGATCCATATTCCAGTATACTATACAAGGATCCATATTCCAGTATACTATACAGGGATCCATATTCCAGTATACTATACAGGGATCCATATTCCAGTATACTATACAGGGATCCATATTCCAGTATACTATACAAGGATCCATATTCCAGTATACTATACAGGGATCCATATTCCAGTATACTATACAGGGATCCATATTCCAGTATACTATACAGGGATCCATATTCCAGTATACTATACAAGGATCCATATTCCAGTATACTATACAGGGATCCATATTCCAGTATACTATACAGGGATCCATATTCCAGTATACTATACAGGGATCCATATTCCAGTATACTATACAGGGATCCATATTCCAGTATACTATACAAGGATCCATATTCCAGTATACTATACAAGGATCCATATTCCAGTATACTATACAGGGATCCATATTCCAGTATACTATACAGGGATCCATATTCCAGTATACTATACAGGGATCCATATTCCAGTATACTATACAAGGATCCATATTCCAGTATACTATACAAGGATCCATATTCCAGTATACTATACAGGGATCCATATTCCAGTATACTATACAGGGATCCATATTCCAGTATACTATACAGGGATCCATATTCCAGTATACTATACAAGGATCCATATTCCAGTATACTATACAGGGATCCATATTCCAGTATACTATACAGGGATCCATATTCCAGTATACTTACAGGGATCCATATTCCAGGACACTATAGAAGGATCCCTATTCCAATATACTACAAGGATCCATATTCCAGTATACTATACAGGGATCCATATTCCAGTATACTATACAGGGATCCATATTCCAGTATACTATACAGGGATCCATATTCCAGTATACTATACAAGGATCCATATTCCAGTATACTATACAGGGATCCATATTCCAGTATACTATACAAGGATCCATATTCCAGTATACTATACAGGGATCCATATTCCAGTATACTATACAGGGATCCATATTCCAGTATACTATACAAGGATCCATATTCCAGTATACTATACAGGGATCCATATTCCAGTATACTATACAAGGATCCATATTCCAGTATACTATACAGGGATCCATATTCCAGTATACTATACAGGGATCCATATTCCAGTATACTATACAAGGATCCATATTCCAGTATACTATACAAGGATCCATATTCCAGTATACTATACAGGGATCCATATTCCAGTATACTATACAGGGATCCATATTCCAGTATACTATACAGGGATCCATATTCCAGTATACTATACAGGGATCCATATTCCAGTATACTATACAAGGATCCATATTCCAGTATACTATACAGGGATCCATATTCCAGTATACTATACAGGGATCCATATTCCAGTATACTATACAGGGATCCATATTCCAGTATACTATACAGGGATCCATATTCCAGTATACTATACAGGGATCCATATTCCAGTATACTATACAGGGATCCATATTCCAGTATACTATACAAGGATCCATATTCCAGTATACTATACAGGGATCCATATTCCAGTATACTATACAAGGATCCATATTCCAGTATACTATACAGGGATCCATATTCCAGTATACTATACAAGGATCCATATTCCAGTATACTATACAGGGATCCATATTCCAGTATACTATACAGGGATCCATATTCCAGTATACTATACAAGGATCCATATTCCTGTATACTATACAGGGATCCATATTCCAGTATACTATACAGGGATCCATATTCCAGTATACTATACAAGGATCCATATTCCAGTATACTATACAGGGATCCATATTCCAGTATACTATACAAGGATCCATATTCCAGTATACTATACAGGGATCCATATTCCAGTATACTATACAAGGATCCATATTCCAGTATACTATACAGGGATCCATATTCCAGTATACTATACAAGGATCCATATTCCAGTATACTATACAGGGATCCATATTCCAGTATACTATACAGGGATCCATATTCCAGTATACTATACAAGGATCCATATTCCAGTATACTATACAGGGATCCATATTCCAGTATACTATACAGGGATCCATATTCCAGTATACTATACAAGGATCCATATTCCAGTATACTATACAGGGATCCATAATCCAGTATACTATACAAGGATCCATATTCCAGTATACTATACAGGGATCCATATTCCAGTATACTATACAAGGATCCATATTCCAGTATACTATACAGGGATCCATATTCCAGTATACTATACAGGGATCCATATTCCAGTATACTATACAAGGATCCATATTCCAGTATACTATACAGGGATCCATATTCCAGTATACTATACAAGGATCCTTATTCCAGTATACTATACAGGGATTGTTCAAGATTACCTACGCAAATCGGGTTATATAGACTTCATTTTAATTCTCGCCCAGCCAAAAACGAAAGTAATATTATTGTCAAGTATATCTCACAAATACACTTTAATGTTTAAATACTACCAGCCGGTGGGTAATCTTGTAAACATCTCAGTATGGTATCCTGGAGTATGGATCCTGCGACTTGTGCATCAATTGAAATACATTCTCCAAATAGGATTTCCCTTCTCCCTAATATACATATAGGAAAAGGTTGACATTACTTTATCACGACGTGGTGTAGTGGATTAAAAGCTAACACACTTCTGAATGTTGGAGATTCGATCCCGGCTGAGAGTTTTTGAACATGTATTAGCTCACTTGTATTTGTGAAATATACTTGAATATATATATATATATATATATATATATATATATATATATATATATATATATATATATATATACAGTATATATATATATATATATATATATATATATATATATATATATATATATATATACTATTTTACAGGGAGTTCAGTAATTACTTGCTCTAATTTAGGGGACATGACTAAGCGCAAATTACTAAATTACCAATTGCGAATTCTCAGTTACTGCACTTCAGAGGTGTGCTAGGAATGTGTTGGATTCAGAGTATTGTTAATTAAACGTCCATCATTTACAGTGAGATTTATTGACAAAATGCAACATGCTGTTCACAGGTATGACATACAAATTTACAGCAATTGCACAAATACAGTATATGGCTTCCTTGCTCAATGCAAGCTGCAGCGTGTCGCAGAAGTGACTGTTGCACACGTTCCAAAACCCCTAGATTGTGGTACATATATGTGTTACTCTGTCCTACAGACGATACCATAATTCCTCATGGTTTGGGACCTCCGCAGCATACACACGCTTTTAATGTGTCCCCGTAGGTAGAAGACAAATCGAATCTCACCAGACCTGTGAAGTGTTGTAACCCCCAAATTAATGAAGCTTCGCTTCATTTAGTAATTTGCATTCAATTATGTCTCAGGAATACACCTTTTGAGATTGATAGACACGTATTTACTAAACACCCTGTATATATATATATATATATATTTGTTTTGTTCTTCTATATTCCAACTACTCATCTGTGCATAGGCTTAGAGCGTTTACATTCATCCGTTATCCATTGAACGGTGAAGCCAGTGAGGTCTCGTTCCAGTCTGGGGACTGAGACATGTGAAGCACTTTCAGCTGAAAACAGCCTCTGCCATCTTGCCTTTGCAGGATGCATGGGGCTTGATTGCTCACTCATGGTTCGAAGCAGCCCCATCTCTGAAGTTGCTTCACCCAAGTGCTTCACTGTCTCACCCCTTAGACTCGGACCCTCAGTCTCTGAACGCCACCTATTGAGCAATGAACGCATATATATCCTTCCGAATCTCTACATTGTATTGATGTTATGTCATTTTGTATCCTTATTATTTGTATTTGCATTCTTTAGTCCCCTATCAATATTATGATATTTCTTTCTTTCATAATTATTTTCCAATGGGTAGCATACATGCAAGTACACACACACCCAAGGGCGCATGCACATTTTATCTAAAAAGAGTAGGCTACTGCTTTACTAGGCTACAGCGACACCAGGGCTATCTGTTGATCCAGTATATTAACCCCTTGTGTGCAGTCACACTTTATTTTTATATAATCTCTATTTGGTGAATTGTATAATTAGTTACATATTCTATTATATATATATATATATTTATATTTGTTTACGGTTAGGTTATCACACCTGGTAGCCTATTTCTGCGTATTTCAATTTTATTATTTTCGGCTAGGCTATTCAACGCTGGTAAATATTGGTGCGTATTTCAATTTAAAAAAAACTTTTGGTTAGGCTATCGCCCCTGGAAGCCTAATTCTGCGTATCTCAAATTTTTTGTTTTCGGTTAGGCTATCACCCCTGATAACCTATTTCTGTGTATTTCAACATATTTGTTTTCGGTTGAAGTGATTGAAGTGTTTCTAAAGTGAGTGAAGTGTTTTAAAGTGAGTTAAGTGTTTTAAAGTGAGTTAAGTGTTTTAAAGTGAGTGAACTGGGGTTTTTTAAGTGAGTGAAGTGATCTGAAGAAACTGACTGTTACCATGCCTCGCACTTGTACGAACTGCGCCGGTAGGTTTGGTGAGTCCATGTTTGCTACTGTCGATCGTCAAGTCTGCCGTCTCTGCCAGCAACGAGAGAATTTGACAGTGAAATTAGATGAAGCCTACAACAAAATCAACGTCCTCACCATGAAGCTGGAATCACTCCAAGAGTTTGTGACACTCAACGTTGGAGTACCACAAACTTCAATTGTCACCGCAACTCCTGCAGCCACCAACGCCCCAACGTCAACTGCCAACAATTCAACGCCTGCAGTAGCCATTTCAGCTGATGGTTCCGATACTCAAGAAACAAATAGTGACTCTCTTCCCCCTCAAGACAACTTCCGTGTCGTGAGGAACAACGTTTGCCCCAAGACCAGGAAACCTATACCGATTACAGAGTCTCAAAACCGTTTCCAGATACTCACAGACTCAGATGACGAAGAGGAAATAGAAGAAGTCCGGCTCGTGGGAGACTCGATGATACGTGGTCAGCTCACAGAGTTTTGCGCCAGGGCACCTAAGACCAGGAAGCGTTTTTGTATCCCTGGTGGTGGTGTGGACGACGTAGTTGCTGCAGTTGACGAAGTATCTAAGCTGGCCCCTGCTAATACAATGTACGTCATCCACGTTGGATCCAACGATGTACAGCGAACCCGGTCGGAAGATTTGCTTTTAAAGTACCAGCAGCTGATCAAGTCATTTAAGGAGAAGTCATCAAGGATCATCGTCTCAGGAATCGTCCCCCGGCTTGGTGTAGAGAGCCGATTTTACAACATAGCCACCAGCACAAATCGTTGTCTAGCAAACCTCTGCAGGAAGGAAAACGTGGGATTCGTCGGCACCTGGGACAATTTCTACTACGATGACTATTTGTTTTCGGACGATGGAGTTCATCTGAACCAGGTGGGAGCAGCACGTTTTGGGCGTCTTCTCAACGATGCGGTGAAGGATTTTCGGAGAAGAAATCGACTCAGCACAGGACAACCAGGAAGGAGGACCGAAGACAGCGAGGGCGGCAACTTGCGAAGGAATTAAATGCTAATCCGTCAAGGACTGCGAATTTGGATAAAGCTCCACCTACACGACCCAAATTCAAAACCGCCAGGGATAACGACCGAGGACCGATGACAGCCATGAATGTAAATGTAGATCCGACCAGAACCAAAAATTTGATTAAAGAACGTTCTGTGAGTTCTAAAACCGCAACTTTAAAGGTTTTCTATGCAAACGCTCGTAGCATACGCAATACATTTTCAGATTTAGAGGAACTAGTGTTTACTGAAAATTATGATTATTATTATTATTATTATTATATGAGATGCCGAAGTCTCCAACCAGGGTGCAGAAACACCATCAAGATCAATCCACACAAAACACCCGGAGGCACTGGAGAGAGACTATGGCAACTTAGGAAAAAATAAAAACATACACTGTATACTGTACTGTACATATACACATATTAAACACAGATAACATATTATGCAGTGGAGGATATCAAGCTTAAATATAATACAATAAAATAGAATAAAATAAGTTTAAAAATTTGAATTAATGCTGCAAAAAAGCATTAACTCTAGACTTAAAAATGGAGATATTAGCTGAATTGACTAGCTCATTTGGCAACTTATTCCACAAGTCAACCATGGCCGGCACAAAACACCGTGAAAACTGTGTAGTAGAAAAATTAACACGGGTCATGGCAAGATAATTAAGATTGCTTGTGAATCTAGTTGCACGAGCCCGGACATAGGGCCCAGGCAGAACCCCATGTAAGGGATGCTGAGGGTTGTTATAAACTTTAAATAAAAGACTAAGGGCACCAACTTTACGTCGATGACACAGATCAAGAGATAAATTAGGTAGAATAAAACTGATGGAATTTAGCGACCTGTCAAGCAACTTGAGATGGCAGTCAGCTGCTGACAACCAGACAGGTGAGCAGTACTCGAAATGTGGCAAAATAAAAGCATAAAAAGACTTGATAACTGTGGCGTCACAAGCAAATGTTTCATAAACCTTGCGAAGCAGACCATATTTTTGGGAAATGGAAGAGGAGAAAGAACGAATATACTTTTCAAAAGTAAGTTTGGGATCAAGAGTAACTCCTAACAAACGCAGAGTATCCACATTCTCAATTTGCTCGCCAGAAACTTGTAGATAAGGATGGGGAGGATCCAAGGTACGAGATCTGCTGATGATAATGGAGTGTGTTTTACTAGCATTAAGTTTCATACCCCAAAGTTCACACCATGATGTAATTTTGGCTAAATCCCTATTCAGAGCAGTAGCAATTACGTGTCGATCTATTGGTGATGCAATTGACGCATATAAAGTTGTATCATCAGCATCGGAGATTAGTTTATTTTCAAGCTCGGAACACAGGTCAGCAGTAAAAATAATAAAAAGCAAAGGCCCAAGGACACTGCCTTGTGGAACACCAGAAACAACAGTAACAGAAGGGGAATGACACCCATCAATGACCACAGACTGAGATCTTTTCGTCAAAAAATCTTCAAAGTTCCTTAAAAAATTGCCACCAATACCAATGAGCTGTAACTTAAACAGAAGTGCTTTATGGTTGACTAAATCAAAAGCAGAACTAAAGTCAATAGCCACGACGCGAGACTCATGTCCCTGGTCTAATGAAGACTGCAAGTCATGGGTGAGTGTCAGAAGTGCATCACATGTACCCAGTCCCTTACGAAAACCAAACTGTGAGTTTGGTATCAAATTATGACTATTACAATAAGAGGAAAGGCGTCTGGACAAAAGCCTCTCATAGAGCTTGGATAGGATAGGTGTAATGGAGATAGGGCGATAGTCATTAGGAGATGATGAGGCAGTATTTCCCTTTGGAATAGGAGTGATAATAGCCTTACGCCAGCAAAGAGGAAAACTACCTGATTTCAAAAGCAACCTAAACACCACTGCCAATTTAGGTGCCAAGACCACTGCAACCTTTTTAAAAAAGAGAGGGAAAAACCCATCCGGGTCTGTGCCACCATAGGTATCAAGATCCAGCAAGTACCTTTTCAGTTCAGCTGATTTGAATGCCATTGAATTGAGGTTGGGTCTAGGGAAACATGTCAATGGTAAAGACAATTCCTGATTGCTTATTAACCTCTGAAGTGCGCATGGGGGTAATTGGAAACGTCCCCCTGTGCTGACGTATTTGAGGTGTTTCCGTCACTAAAATATTCATTGTGCCATTAATAGCATTAATAATTATCCATATGCGCCTATTAGGGGTTGATTATAAAGGTATTAACCTGAAACAACAATAAAACGAGTGAAAACAGCGTTTGGATGGTCAAAATCGGAGATATAGCCCGCGAGTTGTATAATGTATGGGTGAGGCAATCTGCTTTCCCGCCAATTTCCCCCAAGGCCACTGAGACACAGTCGATCGATACTCTCTCTCTCTCTCTTGCACTCGCTTGCACTCGCTTGCTATCAGTGATGACCACACCCTCCAATCGGATTTCTAATGTTAGCACGAAAATATACCTCAGAATAAGGGAATAACAGGGAAAATAGGTGATAACTGAAGGAGAGGAGGAAAGTGGGGAAGGAGGGGAGGTAGAGGACTGAGATTTTGCATGGCCCAGGGGCCAAAAAAAAAAATAAAAATAAAAAAAAAAAATATAATTTTTTTTTTTTTTTTTCGATGTCAAAAGTTGATTTTTGTTTTCTCTGACTCTTAAGAGTCTCCCCGCAGTGCGCCGGGGGAACTCTTAAGAGTCTCCCCGCAGCTCCCGGGTTAATAAAAATATTAGATAGAATATTGGCCTTCGATAATGGATAAAAAGAGATGGAGCCATCAGAATCACAAAGAGGAGGCATGGAGGAATCTATTCCAAATAAAGAGGATTTCAAAGCGGACCACCATTTATGAGGCTGTGTAGCTCCTGCCAGAACATCCTGAAGATGGGAGTTATAATCCCTCTCAGCACCATCATAAACTCTCTGCTCAGCTGCCCTTTTAAAAACATAATTTTCCCAATGCAAGGGGGTTTGATTACGCCTGTGATGTGATTGGTATAACAGAATCTTGGCTCAATACAGAAGATAGAGACTTTTTAGCAGAGTATTCACTTCCCGGTTATGTAATGTTTGAGAAAAGCCGAATAAATAAAAATGGAGATGGCGTTTTATTTTATATCAAAGAAAGTCTTAACCCGACCCTCGTGTCAAAACCTCAAATTGTGAACGTCGACACATCTTTTGTGCTAATAAAGAATAATAAAGGTACAAAAATAATACTTGCATTAATATACAGACCTCCAGCTCAATCAGTGCAAACTGACCGAGAAATTTATGAACAAATTGCAGCTGTAAGTAACTCACAAGATACCGTATTTTTTGGCGACTTTAATTTACCTGTGACCAAGTGGGGCGATACTCTTACTTCACACTCCGGACATGACTTGTATGCGAACTTGCAAGAGAGTTCACTCTATCAATTTGTTCGATCGCCGACCTGTGGTAATAATGTTCTTGACCTTGTACTTGCAACAAAAGAAGAATTAATAGAGAATTTGAATGTTGGTGATGAATTCAGTAACAGCGACCATCGTACAATAACTTTCACTTTAAAGTTTACTAGTAACGAACCAAATAGAAGCATCGAAAAAGTCCCTAATTTCAAGAAAGCAAACTTTCATAAACTTAGAGCTATGTTTAAAGAAACTGATTGGAGCTTTTTAATTAACAATAACGACATAAATACATCTTGGGAATTATTCGAAACCACTTACCTAAAAGCAGTACAGGACTGCATACCATCGAAAATACGGCGTCCAGGCCTTAATAATAAGCCCAAATAGTGGAATAAAGATATTTCAAACTGTCTGCTTGCTAAAAAGTTTGCTAATGATAGATTAAAATCCTTACAAAATGACGAAGAACGGGTGAAATTTGCAGAGCTACGACGCAAAGCCAAAAAGTTAATTAAGCAAAGTAAAATTACCCTGGAGATACATGTTGCGAATCAAAGTAAAACAAACCCGAAAGAATTCTATAATTATATCAGAAAGAAAAAAGTAGTTACTTCAACTGTTGGACCGTTAGTCGATGAAAATGGAGAATACACCAAAGACGAAGTACAAATGAGTCATGCCCTCTATACCTTCTTTGCATCAGTTTTTACAACCGAAGACCTCATTGATATCCCTACACCATCGCCGATTCAGATTGATAATTCAGATGTTCTAAGCAATATCACCGTTACAGAGAGAGAAGTATTGAATTGTTTAGATAAACTCAAGGTAAATAAAACGCCTGGACCTGATAAAATCTCACCTAGAGTCCTAAAGGAAGCTAAGGATGAGCTCTCCAAACCACTGACATTGCTATTTAATAAATCCTTGCAGTCTGGAAATATGCCTGATCAGTGGAAGCTAGCCAACGTAACACCGATATTAAAAAAAGGCAGCAAATCCTTACCCAGTAACTATCGTCCAATTAGCTTAACCTCAGTTGTATGTATAATGTTAGAAACACTCATAAGAGACAGACTCGTAAATCACTTAGAGGAAAATAACATACTTATAGATACTCAACACGGCTTTCGTAAAAAACGTTCCTGTTTAACAAACCTCTTAGACTTCTTCCACGATATTCTCAACCTCTACGATGAGAGTAAAGCTGTAGATATTATATACCTTTGATTTTCAAAAGGCTTTTGACAAAGTTCCCCACAAACGTTTACTGCTAAAACTAAAAGCGCATGGAATACAAGATGGTGTGTTGAAATGGATAGAAAATTGGCTCAGCGACAGAAAGCAAAGAGTAGTCATAAACGGTAAGGCATCTAAATGGACCAATGTAAGTAGCGGGGTACCCCAGGGATCGGTACTAGGACCAATTATCTTTCTAATTTACATCACCGACATAGATGAGGGTCTCACCTGTACAATCTCAAAATTTGCTGACGATACAAAAATTGCAAATAGCGTACTCTCAAAAGAACAAGTTGACGATATGCATCACAATCTAGATAAATTGTCATGTTGGGCCCAAACTTGGCAAATGAGTTTCAATGCGGATAAATGTAAAGTACTACATATCGGATACCTAAATGAAAAGGCAAACTATTCGATGAATGGCACTCAGCTTAAGAATGTAAACAGAGAAACCGATCTGGGAGTAACAATATCGAGTAACCTAAAACCGAGTCAACAATGTTCAGAAGTTGTTAAGAAGGCAAACAAAATAATTGGCTTTATAGGCAGGTTATTTGAGCATAAATCCAAAGAAGTTATCCTAACCCTTTACAATTCCTTAGTCCGCCCTCTTCTGGAATACTGCGTTCAATCCTGGTACCCTTATTACCAAAAGGATATAAACAAGCTAGAACGAGTTCAACGTAGAGTCACCAAAATGATACCTAGCCTGAAGAACAAACCATACGAAGAGCGTCTTAGAGAATTAAATCTATTTCCTTTAACCCAGCGCAGATTAAGAGGTGACTTAATTCAAGTGTTCAAAATCATCAAAGGCATCGACAATATGAACTGTAGTATGTACTTCACTATCGACCAATCTAATTACATGCGGGGAAACGGTTGCAAAATTATTGGTAAATCTTTTAACTCACACGAATCTAAGAATTTCTTCTTCAATCGAGTTGTCAACTTGTGGAATGGGCTTCACCGAGACGTTATAGACTGCAGCACCGTTGATTCATTTAAACTCCGCTTAGACAAATACCTCGCATCAAACCCGCGACTGACTGCGTTTGTAAATGAATAACTTTATTTTATCCCCCCCCCTCAGTTACTAACCCATCCGTCCCCTACTAACTTCCTAATCCTGCCACGGACATTAGTTCCAGGGCAGTAGTTCCCTTTCCAATGTTCCCTTACCTACTCTAAACCACTGTTTGGACACTTGATCCTCAGTAGTTTGGAGGACAAGCAGCCTAGAAGGGTCACTAGACCTGTTGTTGCTTGATTTCCTTTGTACTCCTTTGTACACACACAATAACACACTTTATATACACACAACATGGATACCCACACAACATACATACCCACACAAGCACACACATACGTATGAATACACATGCATACATACAGCACACACCCACTCTCTCTCTCTCTCTCTCTCACATACACACACACACACACTCACAGTAATGAAGCAATGTGATTTAGCCATTGTGACGCACCCAATAATTCAGCACAAAACGCTGACCTGTTAAATGTGGACCCCAAAAGCCAGACCTTGCATATTAGAGTACAGTCACTGCCATAAGTTAGGTTATCTCTCCATTATATCAACACTCTTCCTTAGGTATTAATGGGATATTTAAAGTGTTCATAATATGCTACCTATTAACCCTTAAAGATCGGGGCCCGACTTAAGTCCGTATCGAAATTTTTTGACTATGTGGCGGGGCCCGACTTAAAAGTCCGAGTGCAATTTTGGCGCAATATTGGCTCTGAGAGAGAGACGACTGACTGGAGGAGCATGGGTTACCTCATGACCACTCGCCACGGCCGCCGTGGACCTACTAAGATTTACTCCACTCACATCCACCCTCACTCCCTCGCTACATACGTAATTATATAAAGAAATTACCGTATTTTAGCGATTATGCCCTTCGGTTGCACGATCGTTGCAAGACAACCAGTGATCATAGAAGGATGGTTCGGGTGTCATTGGAAAGCTCAATTTACACCCTTTTAGGGATACATACTTGTATTACGCTCTGGGTCTTGGTTATGCATGAAAAAGAGCACGGAAACAACCCCATTTATGGTAAAAAAAAAAACGCTGAGCGGCACAGTGAAATAATTATACTCCAGCACCCGCTCGTAAGGTGTTAAAGGGGATATTTTAATGTATTTGTTTATAAATGTATACATTTATAAACAAATACATTAAAATATCCCCTTTAACACCTTACGAGCGGGTGCTGGAGTATAATTATTTCACTGTGCCGCTCAGCGTTTTTTTTTTTACCATAAATGGGGTTGTTTCCGTGCTCTTTTTCATGCATAACCAAGACCCAGAGCGTAATACAAGTATGTATCCCTAAAAGGGTGTAAATTGAGCTTTCCAATGACACCCGAACCATCCTTCTATGATTTGTTTATTTTATATTTTTGTTTTAGTTTCCTCCCTCGACCACCACCAAGCTTTAACAAATACCACTAAAACCTCCCTTCAACATTAATTAGCGCATTTTTTGGTAGAAAAATGCCCCGGCTGAAGGCTGGTTCCTCCTAAATTGGAGTCTTGCTATCGCTCACCAGGAACATAATAGACACCTAAATGGTACGAAAGGTCATAAAATCACGAAGCTAATTAGGCGAATGTCTTATAATCTCAAAACTAATGTGGCTAAGCATGAGGGAGAAGGGAGTCTATAGCGCCCCCAACCCCTCTTAAAGGTATATCGGTTGTAGTAGGACCATTCAATATTAGGATAGACAGTTATGTCTCTTTTGCATGTTCCGGTTTCACCCTATTAGTGTAATGATTTTAACACGTTTCGCTTAGTTAGTTTGGCGATTATAAGACGTTTCCTCCCATTCAGGTGTCGATTTGTTCTGCTATGTTTTAACTACCTCTTCACGATTTTAATCATGTTAGCAAGTCTGTGTTACAAGGGAAATTGAGCAACACAATACAAAATGTATAGAATGGGTATATAAAGTGTCCATAATAATGTACCCATGTAAAGGTATGTTGGTGGTAATAAACCACATTATACCAATTGGAAAGGGGAAACCCTATCAGTATACCCAATGAGTTGATATACCTTTTTACCATATCCTTTTCATATCTTATACTTGTAACAACGTTGACCATAATCATTTGATACTCAGAGGTCCTTCCTAAGCCGAGTAAAATCATATGCACACACTAAAAAATCTAGGGTATAAAAGGGTATGAAAAGTGTCTTGGTGAGATGAAAGTTCCCCTTAATTGTAGGCCTGTTATTGCTCGCCCAGAAAAATAACGACATTAGAATGGGGTGAAACGGTTTATGAACGCTAAGTGTCTTAAAATTGCCAAACCAATTAGTGAAACGGGTGGTCCAAAATGTCCACCCACGAATTTAATAGTGTAAATTGCTCGTCAGCATTTGCTTGTGTTTGTTGATCGTTGAGGCACCTCAAAGGATTCAAAATTCAGAAGCTTCAATGATTCGATAATCCAAGAAACACTGAAGAACCACAGTATTATCGTTTATTGTAGTATCACTCACATTACTTGTTAAGACCTTCCTAATATGTAATTATGTAAATAAAGTTATAACAAATTATATTGTCACTCCCAAATGAGTTTAGCCTATATCATTTGTGTGTGAGTTACAATTACGAGGCCTATTGTGGGGGGGGGGGGGGGACCCTGTGAGAGGCTATGTTGCTATACACCTTTCCTCTGCTGTCTCTAGTGTGGGCAGTTGCTAAACGTTACCCTTGTATTGTTACCACGAGAGTGATTGAATAATTATTATTATTTAGTTATTTAGCCTTGTGTGATTAATGCAGTTTATCATAAGTTTACACAATGATGACTTATAATTATTTGATTACTTTTGTTGTTAATGAGAGCACAGGCTGCCTGAGATAATTAAGTATTCTTGGAACGCCTGGAGCCCTTCCTTGCCACACGGGGGGCCCCTAGCTCGACTCCGCGGGTGCGGGGCCGGGCGTCACTCCTGTCTCACCTCTCGCGCTGTCAACATCGTGGTTTGGTGTTGGTTAGGCTTGCTTCGTGTTTTCCCTTGAATACCGCATATTTCTTTTTGTTCGTTATTTGATTGGAGCATAGCAGGGGCTGGAGTCATATTGAGCATATTCTTTTGTTTTAACATCTTTAGTTTAAGATTAATTACTGCATTCATTTCTTCTTTAGCAATCTAGAATATAAGCTTCTCCTTTTATTCCTCCATGTTCTTTTCCATTAGTCTACCGCATTGTTTCACCATTATTGGATGTGCATATTATTCATGGTTGATGTCACTGGGGGGATTGGGTGGCTGGACTGTTTATCTCTGTTTTTGTCAGGCCTTTGAGTACGGAGGTTGCTGGGTGTGTGATATGGTAGGCTAAGCTTTTTCCACCACACAGCATCCTTTGACTCGGGTCTTATCCAACCCTTTATTGGGTGGCAGCCAGCTTCCAACTTCCCCAGGATATCAACCCTTGGGCCTTGTTAAGTTTTTAGCAGCAATACATTCGGTGGTCAGGGACTAGGGGTGAAGCCTGTTAGTAGGTGAGGTTGTCCCCATTGCACTCGTTTGTGTTGAGCTAACCCCAGATGATGTTGTAAGGGTTAAGTCATTAAAGTTGTTTACCCCTTACAACACCACCGCCGAGCTGTGCTGAAGAGAGCCACTCGTGTATTATTAGGACATAGGCTAGGGATAATAGGCTTGGCACAGAGGTTTATTGCACTGGACTTTCCATGGGTTTTTTGCTCTGTATTGTTCTCAATTCCTAAGCGATTGGGTATGATATAGATTGTTCTGGGAGTCTAGTAGTGGTATGGTTAGGTAATATTTGGGCAGTTTATAATAACCTTAGAAGTTCTCTGGCATACTACCCGCACTGTGGACTAAACTCGGGGACAATAGATATTTTTGTGTCTCTGCTTTAATAGAGCAAACAGGAAGATAACCATTTTCCTAGAGAACCTGCGTGTCTTGGTGTTTGAGTCAGATATTAACCCTTAATTAGCGGCGAGCAACATAAGTCGAGTTAAATAAAGCTGGACTATGTGGCGGCGCTCGACATAACTCGAGTGGCAATTTCAGCACGTAATGTGGCTGAGAGAGAGAGACAAGTGGTGGCAGGAGACTAGCGAGCGTATGACTGCTCCAGACCACCGCGGCGAACCTACTGACACAAATCTCAGCTCCCTCCTCCCTCTCTCACTCGCTACATACTCAATTATGTACTGAAAGTACCGAATTACCTGCTTTTTGCACTCGCGTTGCACGGTTATTGCAAGAAAACTATCCATCATACAAGGATCGTTATGGTGTCATTCGAAAGCTCTGTTTATGCCCTTTCAGGGATAGGTACTTGTTTTACGTTCTGGGTCTTATTTAGGCATGAAAATGATCACGTAAACAGCCCTATTTTGGCTAAAAACACCCCGCTGTGCGGTACACATAAATAAACCGCATAGGCCGCTCGTAAGGTGTTAAGAGCGTGTCTGTTGCAGGGTAGTACGGTGCTGTGGGCTAGGCTATTAGAGCGTCTGGTTGCCCCAGCTCCCCTCGTAACAGTGGCGACCTCAGACCAGCATAGTGTGATAGTATAGAGTTCTTGTGGTGTGAAGCATTATATTTGGATTGTCAGTAATTTTTCTTGCAATTGAAAGTCTACGGACATAATACTCTTATTTCATTAACCCGTGTCCACAACTATTGCTAAGATGTCGCATGTTGATTACGTTCCTGTTCATATTGTGGGAAAGGAGGACGTTTTGCAGTTTATTACAACCCAACCTAGTCAAGACGAGGTTGCTAGCAGGAGTAGCGATGAATTAAGACATGTGTTGGAGACGCATGGTTGGAGGTGCAGTGGTATGGCTAAGGCAGAGTTAGTTGTCTTCATGAAGGTAGTACTTGTGTCGTGGGTGATGGCTACCACTGCTGGGGACCGGAGTGGAGCAACAACTCCAGAGCAAGGTGAGACTGTATGTAGGCAGTCTCCTACTATTACCACAGCACCTGCCACCACGCCTCCACCGTCGGCAGTTAACCCTATCAGTACGGCCCCTTCATTTTCACAGGGCTATGTTCAGGCCCCTATGGCCAGTACATTTGTTTCAAGCTATGCTAGCAATCCTCAGTATCCTCCTTTTTCCCCCCCATGTGTCGTTGGCCACACCCCAGCATTTCACTACCACTCATACGGTGGCTGCTCGGCACAATGTCCCCCCTTATGCCCAGTTTCCTCCTATAACCCCGATAGGGTCGAGAAGGAGTCCAGAGGTAGAGCTCCAACTAAAGAGAATGGAGATGAAAGAGAGACAGAAAGATAGAGAGATGCAAGAGAGGATGGAGTTGAGGAAGATGGAGATAGAAAGAGAGAGAATACAGGCAGAAGAAAGACATAGAGAAGAGAGACAGAAAGATATTGAAGAGAGAGTTGCATTGAGGAAGTTGGAGATAGAGGAGAAGAGAATACAGGCCGAGAGATAAGAGAGACAGAGGGATAGGGAGGCAGAAGAGGTGCTGTTGTATCGACGGCTGAAACTCGTGCCGGCCTTCGATGAACTCAAGGTCCCAGAGTGGTTTTTGCGTTTTGAGAAGAGGGCCCACGAATGTCAGTGGCCGAGGCAGCGCTGGGCAGTGTTAGCGTCTAATGTTTTAAAAGGCAAGGCTCTTGATGCATACGATCGCCTAGAAGTACAGGAGATAGAGTATGATGTACTTAAGTTGAAGAGGCTGTGTTAAAAGCCTACGAGCTGCGTCCCGAGGCTTACAGGTTGGCCTTCAGGGGGGCTCGGAAGCAGCAGGGGGACTCGCACGTGGAATGTGCCAGGTACCTGCGCGATGCTCTAGCTAAGTGGCTGCATTCAGAGTTGGCTGGTACTTTTGAGGTGGTGTGTGAGGTTTGGCTGATGGAGCAGTTTACAAGCATAGTTGAAAAGGACATTGGGACAAAATTAAAAGTAAAACGGTTTAAATCAATAAGGGAAGCAGCAGTTTGGGCTGATGACTTTGCACTAGCCTGGTGTGGCACGTGCATGGGGAGCATTGGTGACAGGAGAGACCGACCTGTGCACCAAGTAGCCACAGTATCAGCTCGCCCATCATCACCCAAAGGTACCACAAATAAGACACAACATTATACCAAGGCTGACAACCAGCAAGCTTCTACGAAAGTGAGATGTTATTTTTGCAAACAAGTGGGTCATATTAAACCTCAGTGTGCTAAATGGAAGGCTACCCAGGAACCCATGACTGTCCAGTTGGTGGCGGCACTAGGGGAGGTGCCTGTGAAAGGAATGCCAGGTACTGGTGAGTTTGGGGGGCAGTGTTGGCCAGGGCGAAGTACGGTAGTAAGCACTTTGCCGCCCCAGATGGTATCACCACCTGAGCATAACCAGACTTCCCCTGATTGGTGTCGGCCATTCATACATGATGGATCAGTACGGATCGGGGAGCAGACGTACCCTGTCAAGGTGTTTAGGGATACTGGTGCGCAGCAATGCATGTGTCGCAACCTGACAGGGGGACCTATTAGCACGGGAGAGTTTGTAATGTGCAGGGGAATCAACAGTGAACAATTCTGTGATTTAGTCCCGGTGACCCTAGAGTGCCCACTTTTGACTGCCGAGTGTAAGGTGGCTATGGTGGACACTCTGCCAGTTGAGGGGGTGGACTTTTTGCTCGGGACTGACTTGGCAGGGGATGTAGTTTTCCCGCCTCCTATAGTCGTCGCTGAGGCTGTTTTTGTGCCCCCTGGTGGTGGTTGTTTGCAAGAAAATAACATGGACTCTATCTACCCTGTTGGTGCAGTGACCCAATCAGTGGCACCTTTGGCACAACAGGTGGATGATTTAGTGGATGCGGGGGCCGACGGCCATGAGTGCGGGCCATCCCATGATGCACTACTAGATGACACTGGTCCGGAGACATCTGTGGGCTTGGCTGACCCCAGTGAGGCTACCGAGACTAGTAGAGGTGACCTAGGGCCGGACGAGGAGTCTGACATAGTGAAACCGACTCAACCTTCTGATATTTTTGAGAGGTCAGAGGTAACTGCCTTGATGGAGTTACCTAGAAACAAACTGAGCAAGTTGCAGCAAGAGGACCCCAGTCTGGGCCTCCTGTTTAAGAAGGTTGGTACGACTGGTGGGAAGAACGGTCAAGCAGAGAAATTTGTTGTAAAGGGGGCATTGTTGTATCGGCAGTGGAAGCCGGATACGAACTCAGGTTTGGGGGAGGTGCAGTTAGTAGTGCCTGCCCAGTTCCGGGAAGGGCTGGTTAGGCTAACGCAGGTGGCACCACTAGTGGGTCATTTAGGGGTATGTGAGACTACTAATAGGCTACATTCTCATTTTTGGTGGCCTAATATGCAGGCATCGGTGGCTTCTTTTTTGATGTGTCATATTGGTAAGGTAGTTGGAGAACCCCACCCAGGAATACCTGTGGCACCTTTGATCCCTTCACTTGCAGTTGAACCGCCATTGACTCGTGTCATAGTTGACATGGTTGGCCCCTTATTACCCACCAGTTCGGAAGATAAATACTTGCACACTTTAATTGATACTACCACTAGATACCCGGAGGCTATCCCGGTTAGCAGCATGAACACGAAGATGAGAGACCCTTGTAACAAACAGGCTAAATCTAGGGTGTTCAAGGTGGGCGAGAAGGCTCTGGCACGGTTGTCAGTTCAGGGTCGACCCATGGATGCTAAGTTTTGTGGTCAGTATCAGGACATTAAGCAGATTGGTGAGGTTGACTATGTAATAGATACGCCCGACCGTCGCATAGCCTCCCCATGCTGCCGTAGTAAAATGCAACAGCACTACCATAGACCGACTGCATCTGGCCGTGGTGCTGAAGGCGGTGATGCTGCGCAGGCAGGTGTATCCGCAAGGAATGCGGGGGTGCGCATGTATGGTATCGGCGGGGAAGCCTTGGCACTTATGAACTATGAGAGTGACTGCACAGGTGGTACAGATTGTCTCTCTCATGACCTGGCTGTATTAGGAACGGAGGTGGAGAAGGAAGGAGACTATAGTTTAGAGGCTTGCGGTCCCGGCTGGGTTGTGGGAGCGTATTGAGAATGTTGTTCTTCGAGATAAGTTGCAACCTCTTGTTCCTAAGCGCCAAGAGAAGTTGTTTACTAGGCTGTGGCAGTACTTCCGCATGTTTGTTGATTCTCCAGGCCTGAAGTCCGGGGTGTCACCCGACATAGAGGCTGGAGACAGTGCAAAGCTCAAGTTGGCTCCCTACCGTATAAATCCTGCTCGACAGCCTGTCTTAAACGCAGAGCTGGACTAGGCCTACATGTTGGAGAAGGGTCTGAGGGATAAGGGATATCGTGAGTGGTCTTTGCCAGTGACTTTGCAACCTGAGTTGAGTGGCAAGATCCGTTTTTGTGTTGATTGCAAGAGTGTTGGTGCATTATCCCTGACAGACGCCTATCCATTACCCAGAGTTGACGACCCCATAGACCGCATCGGGGCTGCCTCGTTTATCACTAAGATGGAAATAGTGAAAGGTTATTGGCAGGTCTTGTTGCCGGAAAGAGCGAAGAGAAGTGCCAGTTTTGTGATGGACTGGGCAGTTTATCAGTGTCAGGTGTTGTTTTGCTGCCGGAACACAGTTTGGATGTGTGGCGTGTTAAGGGCACTGATAATGTTTTGGCTGATTGTTTGTAACGGGAGGATATGTTTTAAGAACCCTTGCCGTTCAGTTAGTGTTGGTGTAGCCTCCTACTTTGGTTTGATTAGCATGTTTACGTCTGGTGCTTGTTGGTTGCCGTATATAGCCCAGCGTAGGGTCGTAAAGTAGGAATTGCTGTGTTTTTGTATAGAAGAAAATATCTAAATACAAAAATATAAAAAACTATAAATATACTAAAAATGACTGTAGTTGTGTATGTCTTGTAGTGTTATTAAAGTATAAGCAATCTGTTGGTTCAAGATGCACCAACAGACTCCCCCTGGGTGTGAGGGTGTCACCCCCAAATGAGTTTAGCCTATATTATTTGTGAGGGAGTTACAATTACTAGGCCTATTGTGTGTGTGGGGAGGGGGGGGGGACCCTGTGAGAGGCTATGTTGCTATACACCTTTCCTCTGCTGTCTCTGGTGTGGGCAGTTGCCAAACGTTACCCTTGTATTGTTACCACGAGAGTGATTGAATAAGTATTATTATTTAGTTATTTAGCCTTGTGTGATTAATGCAGTTTATCATAAGTTCACACAATGATGACTTATAATTATTTGATTATTTTTGTTGTTAATGAGAGCACAGGCTGCCTGAGATAATTAAGTATTCTTGCGACGCCTGGAGCCCTTCCTTGCCACGCGGAAGCCCCTAGCTCGACTCCCGCAGGTGCGGGCGTCACTCCAGTCTCACCTCTCGCGCTGTCAACATCACTGTTTGCCATGTTTGGTGTTGGTTAGGCTTGCTTCGTGTTTTCCCTTGAATACCGTATATTTCTTTTTGTTCGTTATTTGTTTGGAGCACAGCAGGGGCTGGAGTCATATTGAGCATATTGTTTTGTTTTAACATCATTAGTTGTTTAAGGGGGGTGACCTGTTTTTGTTCTGTCGTTTTCTATCTTTCTCTGGCTTGTATCCCTTTGGCCCCATTAACCCTACTGTTTTAAGACGTTTATCCCCATCCAGGTGTCATTATTTTACTGGAGAGCGGTAGCGAGCCAGCATACTTATAATTTTTGTTTGACAGCAGGCTAAATTTGTAAATTTTTCGATAGAAACATTTCTCCGGCGAAGACGGATTTCTTCATATAATGCTGGCTTGCTATCGCTCGCCAGGAAGAAATCGACACCTAGATGGGGATAAACGTCTTAAAATAGTTGGCTGAATGGGGCCGAATGGATACAAGCCAGAGAAAGAGAGAAAAGGACAGAAATAACAAAAAACAGGTCACCCCCCTTAAGATTAATTACTGCATTAATTTCTTCTTTGGCAATCTAGAATATAAGCTCCTTTTATTCCTCCATGTTCTTTTACATTATTCTACCGCATTGTTCCACCATTATTGGATGTGCATATTATTCATGGTTGATGTCACTGGGGGGATTGGGTGGCTGGACTGTTTATCTCTGTTTTTGTCAGGCCTTTGAGTGCGGAGGTTGCTGGGTGTGTGATATGGTAGGCTAAGCTTTTTCCACCACACAGCATCCTTTGACTCGGGTCTTATCCAACCCTTTATTGGGTGGCAGCCAGCTTCCAACTTCCCCAGGATATCAACCCTTGGGCCTTGTTTAGTATTTAACAGCAAAACATTCGGTGGTCAGGGACTAGGGGTGGAGCCTGTTACTAGGTGAGGTTATCCCCATTGAACTCGTTTGTGTTGAGCTAACCCCAGATGATGTAAGGGTTAAGTCATTAAAGTTGTTTACCCCTTACAACACCACCGCCGAGCTGTGCTGAAGAGAGCCACTCGTGTATTATTAGGACTTAGGCTAGGGATAATAGGCTTGGCACAGAGGTTTATTGCACTGAACTTTCCATGGGTTTTTTGCTCTGTATTGTTCTCAATTCCTAAGCGATTGGGTATGATATAGATTGTTCTGGGAGTCTAGTAGTGGTATGGTTAGGTAATATTTGGGCAGTTTATAATAACCTTAGAAGTTCTCTGGCATACTACCCGCACTGTGGACTAAACTCGGGGACAATAGATATTTTTGTGTCTCTGCTTTAATAGAGCAAACAGGAAGATAACCATTTTCCTAGAGAACCTGCGTGTCTTGGTGTTTGAGTCAGATATTAAGAGCGTGTCTGTTGCAGGGTTGTACGGTGCTGTGCGCTAGGCTATTAGAGCGTCTGGTTGCTCCGGCTCCCATCGTAACAATATATATATATATATATATATATATATATATATATATATATATATATATATATATATATGTGTGTGTGTGTGTTTTGCAATTGACAAATTATCATATCATTAGCCAAAAAATGCCCACCAGACTAAATGTGTACATTTTTCAGTCAGTTTCCCGACCAAAGGCCGAGTTCTTATTTACAGGTTTGTGCTATTGCTCGCTATTAAAACATCTACACCAGAATGGAACGATCCATCTTCAATATCGCCAAGTTAATGAGGCGAAACATCATATAATCGGTAAACCAGAGAGGCAAAAGAGGTTGGAGGCAAGATAGTTAAAATAGGACTTTAGAGGCTATCGACCCTTGGGGATCATTAAGTCCACCTTAAAGTCAGGAAGAACCTAAGCCCGGATTCCCCGAGACCCCCAAATTTATACCCCCAGGTATACTGGGAATATAAACCCGGAGGCTGTCCTGCTCGAGAACTCCAGGCGTCTCCCTTAATCGCGACCAGGACTGGAGCCTCTTTACGAGAACCCCAGTCCCTTGTCGGAGGCAAGTTAGTTAGTTAAAATAGGACTTCAGAGGCTATCAACCCTATTGGATTATTAAGCCAGCACACTGTAAGTCAAGAATAACGTCAGGACTGGAGCCTCTCTGCGAAAACACCAGTCCCTTGCGGAGGCAAGAAGTTGACCTTCGGCTTATATACAGATATGTGGAGGTTTTTAGTTTGCTTCCTAGACCTCCATCAAGCTTAAAAGAATGGGAGGGGATGTACGCAGCCGAATACCTAACCCTCTACGCATGCGCGAAAATGTAAGCCTCCATTGGCCCCGCCCCTCGTTCTCCGCGTTTAAATAACCCTTCCTGCCAGCTCGCTCTGTAGCACAGTCACTAGAGCTCCCGCCTGGCATCCAGAAATCCAGTGTTCGATCCCACTCGAAGTTTAGTATATTTTTATATTTTTATTTTGTTATTTGTGTTATGTTATATTATATTATATTATATTAGGGTTAGGTTAGGTTAGGTTAGGTTAGGTTAGGTTAAGTTAAGTTAAGTTAGGTTAATCTAATCTAATTAATATAATATTTGTACATTTTCGGCAGTGGGCGGGGCCTGGGGTAAGGTATTCGGCTGCGTACAGACCCTCCCAAAAGAATACCCCTAAGACCCCCCTTCGATACAAATGTGTATACAGTTCGACCGTAATTCCGCGTGGACCACCTAGTTGTAAGGTTTGGGTAAATTCGTTGTAGTATTTTCAGTATGAATATAGTAAGATCTGACACTCCCCTCCCTGAATCAATCGAATATGATGTTCCATAGATGGCTCACCTTGATGGGAAGGGAGGGGAAGCTTGTCGTAGTATTGAAATGGTAGGAAACCATGACCTAGAGCAATTGGCTTGTAAATGTCCACAACTAATCCCTTCCTGATCAATGGTAGATATATTAGCAGGATTATTCCAGTTGTTTATTTTATTTATTTATTCATAGATATATTTTGTTTTAGAGGTTAGGGAATAAGATTTTATACCAACCTATAATGAATGGACCATAGTCAGTGGTGTTTCTCTATTTTGCATTAGACAAGCGAAAATTACTGCAAGTGCATGGTAACCATTTCTCCTTAAAACAAACAAAGACAATATTTCTCAGAGTAATTATTATATATTTACAAGCTTTGCGATTCCAATTTTAATATACATTCATAGACTACAGTAGATCTGGACTGGACACGAAAATGGAACTTTGCAGTAAGGGACCCAAAATCTGAGAATGAAACCCCAAGTTCGAACCTCGAAACCGCGAAAATGTGATATTTTCGCGGGTTTGAGGTTCGAACTTGGGGGTTCGTTCTCCAATTTTGGGTCCCTTATTGCAAAGTTCCATTTTCGTGTCCAGTCCAGATCTATTGTAGTCTATGATACATTTTAAGCATAATGGCTGAAATTTTCAAATGGGCAAATAAATACGGCCACATTACAAACATCTTGAACACGAATGGGAGGCGTCTCCTCCCTTATTTCTATTGTGGAATAACAAATTCGATGCAAACTTCATATTTAGTGGTTTTTCATTACTCTGTACATGTTTCGGGGGGTTTGTCAAGTAATTGTGCAATGGATTATGAACTTTATATGCTGGAATTTACCCTGAGATTCAATGTCAATTGCATAGTACCGACTACATATAATGATTAAGGCAAACTGCATACAAAATCTAATTTGAGCGTAGTAAAGCGTCTTCGTTGTCAGCATATCTGATTTATACTTCTAGAGATATATATGCTAGCATTATCATTGAATTATTACGACCAATGACACATGGTTGAGTAGGCTTTCTATCACTATATTTTGTTTATCTAAAGTTGGCGATAAATTGGCTTATCCCCTTCTTAATTACTTAACTATTACGTTTTCATTTTATTTTCAGTTATTTAAGAAATAATGTTGTGTTTATTGCACAGAGACAATGCAGTTCCCTATTGCTCTATCACTTATTACAAATTGCTGTTAATGAAGTAACATTTTCGCCAGCTTACAGCATGTATAAAAACGAGGATTCACAGATAATCTTAAATGTGTTACACATAAAATTAAATGTCCGACTGAAATTCCAATCCCCTTTCTTTATATTGCAAGGCATGCATTTATCCACATAACATACAATCTGGTTGCACTGATTATTTTATCTACAGAATTAGTTTAATCCCTTAATCCCGGCCTACATAGAGTATCTTTGGCCATACCAGGAAAAGTTATGATTGGGAATGCATATATTGTTGTTCGTATTCTTGACACATCCATTACGTGAGTTGCAGTTGGGATGTGTGTACATGCTTAGATTGATATGCAGGATTCGAAGTTGCATAATAAATCGTAGACAGTGTCCACCATCCTTTAACTGTCTTCGTGGTGCGATGCATAAGGTGGTGATTTTCGGTGTGAGCATCCTGGGTTCGAATCCACGGACTGCCACATGTGTTTGTAAATTTCATTAATCGATTTTAGGAGTATAGTTGGTTGTTGAAAGGAACATAATAATTGATATTGGTTCAGGGGCAATTTATCGAGAGGACTTCCCTAGTGGTTAAGGCCCCATTAATTGCTCTTTCCATTCACATATGCATAGCCTACGTGAGTTGCAGTTGGGATGTGTGTACATGCTTAGATTGATATGCAGGATTCGAAGTTGCATAATAAATCGTAGGCAGTGTCCACCATCCTTTAACTGTCTTCGTGGTGCGATGCATAAGGTGTTGATTTTCGGTGTGAGCATCCTGGGTTCGAATCCACAGACTGCCACATGTGTTTGTAAATTTCATTAATCGATTTTAGGAGTATAGTTGGTTGTTGAAAGGAACATAATAATTGATATTGGTTCAGGGGCAATTTATCGAGAGGACTTCTCTAGTGGTTAAGGCCCCATTAATTGCTCTTTCCATTCACATATGCATAGCCTACGTGAGTTGCAGTTGGGATGTGTGTACATGCTTAGATTGATATGCAGGATTCGAAGTTGCATAATAAATCGTAGGCAGTGTCCACCATCCTTTAACTGTCTTAGTGGTGCGATGCATAAGGTGTTGATTTTCGGTGTGAGCATCCTGGGTTCGAATCCACGGACTGCCACATGTGTTTGTAAATTTCATTAATCGATTTTAGGAGTATAGTTGGTTGTTGAAAGGAACATAATAATGATTTAGTCGAACAATGCTTACAATATAGGCATACTGTGATGTCTTTACTTTGCAGAGATGTAGCAGTTACGATATCCATGAACATCGCACTATATTTAATGATAATTTCCGGCTAAATAGATAGAATATTATCAACTCCAGCACGTGTTTACACACCCACACCCTCACATGCTTCTAAGGTTTAATGAGAGGGAATGAGTCAGATATCATGCTTGTGCAATGTTCTAAAACTAAAAATAATACATATATAAATACAAAGATAAATAAATCGACCCAAACACGATGCGAACGCAGATCTAATTGACAAACCACAAAAATTCACTAATAGAGTTTTGGCAAACCAGTATATAATAGTTATCATTGCATCTTTTACTGTACAGTCTGGGACTAAAGTCGTGGTATGGATCTTCAGCCATCCAGTAAGTGCCCTCTGACGGCCGTATTCAAAACTATTCGAGATATGATGGCTTTGTTCGACACGTCCAGGTAGCGCCAAAAGTAAGCGAGAAACTTCCTGTTTCTTGCTGGGTTACGACCATGCCAACTACAAAATACATACACACACACACACTATTGCCTTATCAGAATGCAAGGCATATTAGCCTAGTATGCTCTACAATTATAATTAATGTATAATCGAGTGATGCCAGTTTTACTCTTGCATAGGAATATAATCCAAATAAATGAGAATACTGTATTTAGACGCCATTTCGGATAATAATGATAAAATATAAACTAATGGTCAAATATAGCAATGTAGATAAAGCACAACGAGTATTCTAGCTTACTAGGGACATGGTGTATAGTGGATACAGTATACAATACTTTGAAAGTGAATGCAACGTAAGTATATAGCCTATTATAATATTCAGTAGTCATATTTCATGTAGGATATATTATATTTTTTTTAAATATATTATACCCAGTGGATATTGGCAATACTTTTTGCGTAAAACATCTACTCAACTTGATCATGCCGTGACCTATTCTTGTATCTGATTATTTTTCAAAGGTTGCCCAACTCCTCCGTCAGTGGTGGCAAATAACAATCTACGCTTCACTAAACCCTAGTTTAGTTCCCTGGCAGTGTTCTTTCCATCATAATAGAAGGTAGGGGACTGTCTTGATTCGCCTGAGACTCTGCCACACTACGATCATACATGGCTTTTTTATATCGGGGGATGTCCCCACGCTTTGCCCCTGTTGCCAGGTTCCAGTGACAGTCCGACATCTTTTGATAGACTGCTCCTAGTTATTATTTATAAGGACACACCAAGTTTCGACTCAATATGGAGATGTATTCAGTTGTGAAGAGCGGTTGTGAGAGTCAAAACTTGTCGCGTCCATGTAAGTAATAAAATATCGTTTTCCAGACGGTGAGTATAATTCTCCATTCACACATTCACTGCATTGAGAGTATCTCTCCTCGAACTCGTATTTCTCGGGGTAGTGGGAGGTAGAGGAAAGGAGGGGATAGTGTGAGGTGAAAGGAGGGAAGGGGTAGTGTATGGCATCTGATCCCCGCCACCTTCTCCGCGGACGTTAGCCCAAGGTCCGCGGAATTAGCAGGGGGTGGGGATATAAGTGTGATGATCTTAATTTCGCCTATTAAGCTATTTTTCTAGTCAAGATTGTACCAAAAGGTATGATAAATATATATAATATAACAGCGACGCTTAACCCTTCCTACCCGGGCTGCCTTAGGTAAGGATAGCGCGGCTGAAGGGCCGCTACCCGGTATGCCTTACCTAAGACATTTGCTTGAAAGCGTGCTATAAATTTCGCGCGGGCAAATTTTACTTTGCGGGGGCGATCGTAGCGCAACCAAGCCTCAACTACCACGCTTATCAGTTCCTACGTTGCCGCCATTGCGAGCTACAGCAAAAAAATGAATTCCGACGCGTCCGATACTGTGCAATCTCTCGCGCGTCCCAGTGCTACCCCGCTTGCAACATCTACGCCTCTGCCAACCGAGAAGAAAAAGAAACTAAGGAAAGTGAAACGTTTGCTAAGTGATAGTGCAATACAACGTGAACTTTTCAACCAGGATTTGAGCAGTGGTGAAAGCTCTGTGGACAAAAACCTCTATATTCAAAGTAGAAGTGGGAGCGAAATTGACGATTTTGTGGGATTTGGTGCTGATGACAATGTTGATTTATTTGAGGGGGGTGATAGTAGTGATGATCCTGATGTGGAAGTGGTGGAGGAAGGTGCTATTGAAGTACCAAGTGTGCTAGAGCCAACCCCTTCGCCTAGTTTCGTAGGTCAGGGTAGGCCTAGGCCTAGCCCTACGCCAGGACCTTCCCCTTTGCCTGCCCGTACGCCCTTGAAAGTGGGTAAATACTTCTATAAACAGTCTTTAGTGAAAAGTGCAGCCAAGAAAGCACGCAGGGAGGCAGAAGAAGTGGGGGAAGGCGTAGATAGTGAGAGTGACGCCGACCCAGGCCTAGCAACCACCCGCATTCCTTTGTCCCGACGCCTTGACCCGGGACGCCGGGAGGGCCACCCACAGCCCTCGGCTTCATCTGTCCCTCAGAATGACCAAAGGGCCTCTACAAGTGCGCCATTGGCCTCCCACAGTGTGTCACCACAGGCCCCGCATCGTAGGTCCTTATTTCCTGCGGAAAAGTCCACGGCTAGCCGCAAAAGGAGCCCAACTCCCGAGGCTGAGGCTCCCATTGCTCAACCTCCCACAGCCCCACGCCGCCGACGCCCGGTCTATTCTTCACCAGAGTTGTCTCCTGAAGAGGATGCTGATGACCCCAACAATGCCCCAGATGACCTGACGTCACCTGAGGAAGAGGAAAACGAAGAGGAAGAGGGAGTCCCGACAAGAAGAGACAAAGGACCTCAAGGTCGTGGACGTGGTCAGCCTGCCGACGCCGCTGCCCCTGGGCCTGGGCCGGGGTGGGCGTGCAGGGCATCCGCCTGGGCATCCGCGTGGCCAAGGGCGTGTGCCAGGGCGTCCAGGGCGTGTGCCTGCTGCAGCTCCACGTCCTCGTCCTCGAGCAGCTGAAATGTTTGTGTGGTCAGATGGGGCGGATTTTGTGCCAGATTTTCCTTCCTTTGACGAGGTACAACAGGGTTCTGGGGTGTCACCAGCATATCCCTGTGGCCCAAATGCCACCCCCAGTGAACTTTTCTGTGGCTTCTACGACAATGAAGTCATGGAATACCTTGTCAAAGAGACAAATAACCACCAGGCTATCTGTTCAAACTTTCTTGGCAGGAAGACCAGTGCCAAGATGGTGGCATGGAGAGCTCTCACTGTGGCAAAATTATATGTGTTCTTGGCACTCACAATGCTGATGACACACATAAAGAAGCACGTTCTGGCCAACTACTGGATAACTGGCGACCTCACAACGACTCCAGCATTTAGCAAATTCATGTCAAGGGATAGGTACTTCGACATCCTCTCATATTTCCACTTGACAAATAACATGCATGTCCACGAGCCCGACACACTCTGGAAGATCAGGCAACTGTATGACATGATACGTCATCGGTTTTCCACCTACCTGATTCCATTTCAGAAGCTGTGCATCGACGAGTCTCTGGTCCTGTTCCGTGGTAGGCTGCACTTCCGACAGTATATCCCGTCAAAGAGACACCGCTTCGGCATCAAGCTCTTCGTCCTCTGCGACTGCAAGACGGGATATGTGCTCGACTTTATAGTCTACAGCGGCAAGGGTGGTGAGGTGCAGATTGACCCCCTCATTGGTTTTGGCGGCGCTGTGGTAAAGAGGATGATGGAGAGGTACTTCCATGACAACCACGTCCTCTATACCGACAATTATTACACGTCGCCTATCCTCGCCAAGTACCTCCATGACCGCAAGACCGGAACTGTCGGCACAGTGAAGGGGAAGAGGAAGGGCATGCCAGCCTACCCAACCAAAACTAAGAAGACGGACATCTTCCATAAGAAGAGTGGCCTCTCCATCCACTGGCATGACCAGCGCAAGGTCAACCTCCTCACCACATGCCACAAAGCAGAGATGGTCCCCACAGGGAAGGTGGACCGAAAAACGAAGAACCCTATCACAAAACCAGCTGCTGTTCTGGACTATAA
The DNA here is from genome assembly GCA_032716605.1 of Paralithodes platypus. NCBI lineage: Eukaryota > Metazoa > Arthropoda > Malacostraca > Decapoda > Lithodidae > Paralithodes > Paralithodes platypus. The sequence continues at coordinate 37,891,184 of CM064497.1, forward strand.
CCTGAACATGCGCCTCGTCGACAAGTCCGACATGCAGATGGGCTTCATAGACTGCCTGCGAACATCTTGCAGGTGGTACAAGAAGTTTGTCCTGCATACAGTAGATATGTCTGTCCTCAACGCGTACAACATCTACCGTTTGAGGAGTCGAGTCATCAAGTACAAGAGCCTGCGGACCTTCCAAAAGCAGCTGATACATGAGCTCCTGGTAAAACATGCGGGTACACCAGGGAGGCCACTACAAGGACCAGGCATGATGGACAGAATAGGGTGTGCCGAGTTCTTGAGAAAGCACCAGCTCGTCGCCCTTCCTTTCCAGGGTCCTAACAGCCGAATAAGGATGCAGAAGAGGTGCTATGTGTGCACCCGCACAACTCGACGACCAAGCAAACCCACAAAAACCACTTGGCAATGCCTCGAGTGTCAGGTGGGACTGTGTGCTGGCACCTGCTTCAATGATTTCCACACTCTGGCAAACTATTGAAGTGTAAGTGACAGTGATAGTGACACTCAATAATAATAATAATAATATAACTAAGTATAAGTGAAAGAGACACATAAGTAATAATAAGTGCCTTCAGAACAATATGAACAAGTGAAAGTGACACTAAAATATATATTCCTAACAATAAAGAAGTGAAAATTACACTATCAATTACCATAGTCCAGTATAAATAATCATAACTACTATAATAATGACTATAAAACTAAGTCTAAGTGAAAGAGACACACATAAGTAATAATAAGTGCCTTCAGAACAATATGAACAAGTGAAAGTGACACTAAAATATATATTCCTAACAATAAAGAAGTGAAAATGACACTATCAATTACCATAGTCCAGTATAATAATCATAACTACTATAATAATAACAATAAAACTAAGTATAAGTGACAGAGACACAAATTACTTCAGAAAAATATATTTATTGAGTGAAAATATCATAATAACAATAATATATGGCATAATAAACAATAAAACACTAAAAAATCGCTTCCCGCCATAATTCAAGGTAGAGCGACGAGTCAAAACGTTCGTCGTAGCCTGGGCCGCGGTTGAGCGTTCGGACGCGGCGAGGTAAATATGCGGAAAAAGTTACCTCCACTTCCATCACCATAACTCCGGAACTACTTGAGCTAGAAAGCTCTACTCAACGCCATTCTACGCGGCAAGGTAAGGCGCCCATTTTGACATATGCTTGATTAATGTAGGTTGTATATTAAGCGAGATTAGCTTTAGTTTACTTTTGTTGTGTTTTCAGCCAGATCGCCCGGATACAGCCTCCGTCCTTAAGAAAGGCTGCCCGGGTAGGAAGGGTTAAAAGAGCTCTACATACAGATAATTATCTAAAACTAAATAATATAATAAGGTGCGTCGTCTGCCTTACTGAAGGTAAGTCACAAGTGTTGCAATAATAAGGGGGGGGGGGAGGCTGAGGATATAAGTGTGATGATCTTAATTTCGCTTATTCAGCTTCTTTTCTAGTCAAGATTCTACCATAATGTATGAAAAATATCTAGAATATAATAGCATATCTTAAAATAACTTTAAATGCAGGCAATAATAAACCTACATAATAATAATATGTGCGTCGTCTGCAATAATTCTTCGGGATGGAGGGTGGTCAGTGACTCAGTGAGAGCAGGGAATATGGGGACTGGACGACTCAGCCCATGGGACAACTCGGCTCGGACAGCTCGGCCCACTTTTGGACAACTCGGCCACGACGGCGAGACAGCTCGGCCTATTATTTGAGACAGCTCGGCCATGACGGCGAGACAGCTCGGCCCCATGTTATGCTATGGGGCAATTATTTTAATATAGCCGTGAAAAAACCTGTAGCCTTGAAATTCGTGATTGTATCTAACTTTGTGATATAGCCATGAAAAAGCCTGTAGTCTTGAAATTCGTGATTGTATCTAACCTTGTGTGTGTATATATTATATATATATATATATAAGAACATAAGAACATAAGACAATGGGAGTCTGCAGAAAGCCGATTTGGCCTAAGCAAGGCAGATCCCTGTCCCACACAACCCCAATTACAAAGCCCAATTATAGGCTCAACACTCTAATACCCTGAGGATCATCTTACCAAAACGGTTAGAGATTAACGCAGGATTACGGGGGTCTGCAGAGCGCTGATTGGCCCAACCCGGCTGATCCCCCTTCACACCCAACCCTTCTCGTCCATATGCTTATCCAATTTTATCTTAAAGCTCCCTACTAGTCAGGGAGCATTTGGAAATCCGTGGGAATTTTGGTATGAAAGCAAGCCACCCATCTAGATGTCTTAAGGATGCACCAAATAACAATAAAAAACATGTTGGCAGTCTGAGAAACGTGTGTGAATCTTGTGAGTTAAATTCAAAACAAATTCTCAAATTTTCAGATTTTGTTATTTGTATTCACTTGAGGATCATCCCTTTTTTGTCAGTTTCTCCAACACAGACATCAGACTACTCTTCGAGGAGCAGTGGAGCATGGTCCCATCTGCAGCAAACATCGAACGTGGCACAACAGAAAGTTCATAACTGCCAACTGTTTCCTCCAGGTCAATGTTAGGTCTTGACTTTGACAACAGCAGCATGCGAGTGAACAGCTTACGGTCTTCTTTGAGCTCAACAGTCTTATCTCCTGCACTCACTTTCACCCTTTTTCCTGTCACTTTCCATGTTTGCAGCCTCTGTTTTTTCATTGGTGCCCAGAGGTTTACGGTCGACGTCTTGATCCTGTTGGCCACAAAGTCATTCAGGAGCTTCTTGCCCATAGTATATATGGCGGATAGGTCACTTTTGACCTTCTCTGGCATCACAGCTTTGGTTACCAAGTTTATCAGGTCAGAACTATCATTCTCAAAGGGATTTGTGAAGGTTTCCAAAGTGTGTGTAAGGGCTTTGATATTTTTCTCCAGCCTGGTAAAGACTGCAGTCGATAGACCATGGTGACGCTTCTGTGCTGGGGATGACATTCCGGCAATCTCATGGGCTTCCTTGGCAAGCCGAGCGAGTTCTGGTGAAATGAAGAAGAATTTTGAACGAGCATAGGCATTCTGGGTGATGCCCACAAGCCCTCCAGCCACTTTCATGGACCGGTTAATTTGCTCCAGAGCATGATCTGCACCAACCGCACAGAATGGCACCTGCCCATTCTTGTTGACCACCCAATTGCCTTGCATAAATTCTTCATAGATGTCTGGATTAGACTCTTGTAGACCTGCCACATCAGCCAGGTATAATGGGATCATCCGTGCATAGACTAGCTTGTCTAGAGCAAAGAATAAAGGAGTGAAGGATTCCAGTGCCAGCCAATGTAGCTTCCAATCTCCAGTTCTGACGGCTCTAATGAACATGAGCATACTCATTACCATCTGCATGTATTGTCGGATGACTGCATACAGAGGCTTTATCTCATTGGCAGAGTCAAACTGATCTATCTTCTCCATCACTCTGCATGACTTGATAAGCTGAGCCATGGCTGAGTGGGCTTCTTTCATCTCTTCAGGACTGCCATCTGTACATGCCCGTTCAAGTACTTCTGCTGCTGCTGTGAGGGTTTCCTGTAGGTCGGGGTGCTCTCTGAGGAATGCAACCTGGTACAGCTGGAACAGAGACTGTAGAGTGACTACATGAGCATCCACCCCTCTCTTCACATGTTTGCCCTCGAGGATCTGCCGCACTGTTGCGGGCCCATACAAATCTGCCTCAATCCAGCAAAAGTCCAGGCCACTGCTTTCGATATAGGCACCAATGCAGCGGAGCTCTGCCATTACAATGTGAAGCTCACCAGGTCGTAGTATCAGGTGGTCCATGTCCTTACGTGCCATCTGCATTTGCTTTGCTGGTTGGTAGAGCCCCATGTCGAGGGAGACCACTGTCTTGTGATCTGGTCCTATGACTTTGGCACTAATACTCTGGGCTTGCATTAGAACTGTTAGCAGGGTCTGCCATTCATGGGCTGGAGCTGGGATTAGTGGTGGTGTACCTAACCCGCGTAACAGGCAGTAGTTCACTATCTACCAGCGAGTGGTATGCAGACCATGTAGGAATACCAATGCTTCCTTTCCCAACAGTGATATCTTCACTAGGAAGCTCCTCGTCATCATCCTCTTTTCCAACTAGTTCTATGGTTATTGGTTGCTGAGCTCTTGCCATGGTCCGCCCCATTAACCAGACAACATCCGGAATCGATCTATCTGAGGGTAACTGTGTTTCTTCTCTTAGTTCAAAGGAGCTATACACAGGGCTTTGTGGTTTTCCAGCTGGCTTTGGGCAGTCAAGCAGCTTAGGAGCTGCAGCCTTCATCAGATCCTTAGTACTGCTCCTCACTGACTCCGTCAGCTCAAGTTTAGGCATTTCATCTCCTGGGTGTGACCTCTGGTAAATGGCCATTGCTGTGGCATGCAGGATTCGCTTCCCATCAGGGGTATCTTCAGCGAAGTCAACGTTGTCCACAGCAAAGTATATGTGTCTTCCCTGAACAACATCTGGGGGCAAATAAACACCATCATTGACCAGCACTCTCTGTAGAACAGCATTCAGAATCTGTCCTTCCATCCGCAGAAGTCGTGTATACCCCACTGACATGCCGAACCCATGCAGCATGTTGACTATCTTCTTGCTTCGAATGGCCTGGCGAATAGCCACCCCTACTGCAAGCTGTTGTGGCATTTCATGCGTCAAATTCAGGGATTGCGACTTCGTGTTGTTGACCTGGCGACTGGACAGTGACATAATAACGGTGCTTTGGGCTAGGCTCTGGGCATGTTTGTTTACCTCTGATGATTTGTTGTCAGTCGAGAGGGTTTTGCTTGGACCTTGAATAAGCCAGCGAAAAAAGCAGTACAGCTCTTTTGGTACATGCTGGCTCGTTACATCTGTGAGAGATCCAGCAAATTTCCACTTCTCAGCTTTGTTGATAGCCTTTCTGAGAATTTATGCAGCATTGTAGAGAATTAGCATATCATCTTTACTGCTGCCGCCAGTATCATCCATTTGCTGGACCGCAGCATCTCTAGTGTGCTTCAGGGTTACACGTTCTGGTTCGTTCACACGCTTGGGCTTGTGGAACTCCACTGAGGGGATTTCCGTTTCAATTAGGTGTTTCACCTTCTTCCGATAGCAGTGTGTATTCTCCGCATTATTGGCTGAGAGTATACCCTGATAAACATCCTGGAGTAATGCAATACTAACCACATTTTCTTCCATCAGAGTGCTTTCAACCATACTCAGGAACTCTATCTGTGCACCAAGTATATCAGCATTGCTTTGGTTCAGTTCAAGTGGGGTTTTTCTGTGATCGATATTGCTGACATGTGTGGCCCAGCATCTCTTGTGGTATCTGATGTCGATTGCATGTGCATCTTCTGGATTAATTGATGTGCAAAGTTTGACATACAGTTTCTCGTTTCTGCTCTTCTGAATAGCTTGGTTCAGAGCTTGGCCAGCACTTGTTGTGGAAACCTTGTGCAGAGGATTTCGAACAGACCCAGAGCATTCACAGAAAAAGCAAAGATCCTTGTTGTAGGGCACTGACTGTGAACGGGTGAAGCTGCTACCACTTGGTGATTGAGTCCAGCAGGAACTTCCAGGGGTGTTCATGTCCGAGAGTTTCTTCTCATAGCGTTCCTTGGCTCGCCTACACATTCCGGCATGGACTGTGTCTTGGTAGCATTTTCTGTGCCATGTGGCTGACTTAAGTTTAAGTGTCTCATGAGTAACATTACCCAGGCGCCTGCTGATTTCTGGGAAATTACCATCACCACACCTGGCACGCTCTCGGATCACATCAAGTACTTTCTCGTGAGAACTAGGAGCAACAATTAAGTCTTTGTCTGTTTCAGATTGGCAGATGATGCAAAGCTTGTAGTCTGTGTCTTGTCTTCTTGATTTTGCAGGTGGTGCAGACTCCATGTCTCCGTCAACAATCAGTGCAGACCCCATGTCTCCGTCAACAATCAGTGCAGACTCCATGTCTCCGTCAACAATCACCTTTGCAACAAGAAATAATGTGAATTAGTGCACCAAGAAAATTGTGAATCCGCCAACACACACACACACATATATATATATATATATATATATATATATATATATATATATATATATATATATATATAAATGAATCGTATGATCAAGACAAGGGTGTATATATGCATAACAACAGATAGATATCACAAAATAATTGGACATCAAAAAAACAATCAAACGTTTCGGCAAACCTATGCTATCTTCAGTGATAAAGTTATTACACGGCGCACAAGTTACAAAACAGACAATATCAAATTACAATATCAAATTATATATATATATATATATAGGTATATAGGTAGGTATATATATATGATATTTTGTATACGATATGTATGATATTTCATATACGATATATATGACATTTCTGTAGTATCACTCAGCAAAATGTGTATTTTTTTTTCGAATCACCATGCTGGTCATACACGTATCTCAGACTGCCAACATGTGTTTTATTGTTATTTGGGATGTCCTTGAGACATTTGAACAGGTGGCATGCTTTCATACCAAAATTCCCACGGGATTTTATTTTGCTACACATGCTCCCTGACTATACCGTTTGTAATCCCACTATAGCACTTGGTAGTCCATTCCACCCATCAGGTATAATATATATTATATATTATAATTATATATTATATAATGACGATCAGACTAAAACACGCCCATTAATAGGAAAAATCACAACCATTTTAATTTTCAGCCGATGGTGATTAGCATATTTCCCATTTGTATAGAAATCAGTTACTTTGCAAATAGAGTAGCGAAATATGGAGTGATCATATATAAGATTTTATTTACTTTAATTAGGCTAGCCTTTTTCTTTGTTGTTATAGCACTTAAAACTTTAGCAAATGTACAAGGAACTCTCTGTAATGGCTTGATATAGCCTCATTTGGGTAAAATATCTTCAAACCCAAATGCTATGCCAGACCTTCCTCACAGCCACAGGAATTGCGAAAAGGCAAAACTTAGCCTACTAGGCCTATAGCCTAGGCCTAGTCTGTTTCTTTTCAACTAACGGTTAATTGCAAGTTCCCATCAAGATTTCTCAATTAGTCTGAATAGTTTGTAATGAAATGTGGTGCTAGGCTAATACTATAAACTTGGTCTTAGTAGGCCTATGATGCAGAGACGTAGCCTAGGCCGAACCTATTATAGTCTATTTTTTCCCAGCTGATGGTAAATTAAATCCCTTAGTAGCCTAGCTAATTACTCGATACTTAATGGAAATATATGAAACTAGGCTACTATGGCTGTGTCTCGTATTAATGTAAAGTTTTCATAATTAACATCATATTTCGCAACAAAATCTACCTTATAGCTGAGTAACAAAGATAGAAACATGACAATTTACACTCAGCTGGAAAAAATAGACTAGCCTATAGTTTCACATTTTCTTCCATTAGGCCTAGCCTAGCCTCTGCCTACTACCTAGGCCCTAAGTATTGATAAATTAGCTGCTAAGGGATTCAAGGTAAGATTAGGAGTAGGCTAGTGGGCGTACCACTACCAACATACAGCATAGCCTAACTCATCTATAAAACATTAACCTAACCAAACAACCTAACCTAACCTAACCTAGTATTCATGTAGTAGGCCTACTAGGTTAGGTTAGGTTAATGTTTTATAGATGATTTATGCTGTATGTCGGTAGTGGTACGCCCACTACTCCTAATCTTACCGGATTACATTTATTGTCACTTGAAGAAAAAAAAACAGTAAGCCTATAGCCTAGGCCTAGTAGCCTAGCCTAGCCTACATTAATACAGTTTACCAATGTAAATTATAGCATAGGGAATCAGTATCATTATCATAGGTGAGTCGGTGACAGTCATAGACCTATAGGCTTGTGAACAATTTCACTAATTGCCAACGAGAACTAAAATGTCCTCTTAGCTATTTGATGATAATCTTCGGAGTAGGCTAGCCTAACATTAAAGTGGAGTATTCTGTTATTCTGTATTATTTTGCAAGTGTTCCATAATTTACAAGTTTGCCACCAATTCTCCCTACCAACAATTCTCTTGAGACCTCTGGTGGACGCTTCTGAACTAGCGCCAGAGCTACGACTGTAGACATCACAATACCCAACACCTAGGATATGCTCAGTTTATCTCAATTTTTGTGTGATTCTACACGTTTTTATTATACAGTATACGACTACACTAAGCACTTAGGCCTAGGCCTATATAGTATAGTAATAAAGGGAAAGTCCATATGCAGCTGATAATGACTAGGCTACAAACATAATTATAAGCTGATTAATTATAACAAAATTGGCGTGAAAATACCTGCTGACTTTGTATTGTAAATATATGTTATTTATGAATATGGGTGATTTTAAAATATATAAAACAACAGTATGCATAGACCAAAGTATGTGTCAGCTACAGAAATTTCGACTTAACTGCATTCCGGTACATTATAGAATTGAAGGAGAGGGAGGGTGGATAGCTCCGCGATGTCGCCCATTTCCCACAATGCACCGCGGTAAACCTTGCGTTCAGCGCCTCTTATCGGTCACTGTAGGCATTTATTGGTAGGGAGAATTGGCCTTCTCTAGGCTTATAGCCTATTCAATTCAAAATTAGGCTATATGGTAGTTAAGGCTAATTGGCCATCTAGGTTAGATTATAGATTTACATAAACATGGTTACAATCGGTTAGGTCGAGTAGCCTAGGCTAGATTAGGTAAATTATGGTTATAGGCTATAATAGGTAAGTTTAGATTAAGTTAGGCGGTATAAATAGTGTTAGCGGACGTACGCGTCGTCGTCGACTTGTTTACATAAATCGTATGATCTCGGTTCCCTGGTGTCTAGCCTAATTTGATTTTTTTTTTTTGGTAAGAGTTGTGTTAGTGGGCGTGCCGTCCGCTTTGTTTACATATTCGCACGCCGGCAGTTACATTCGCGTCTAATTAGACTGCTTATTTATTCCTGATATTTACCCCTGCTGGTAATATATATGATGATGACAATAAGTCATGGGGGGTGAGTGGCTGAGGGCGGCAAAACCCATTATTGTATCTCACGGCCAGGTGTTGGGTAAATATATATATTTTTTTTTACCAGCCGTGGGATACAATAATGGGTCATGGGGGGCTTTGCCTCCATCACCCCCCATGACTTCTTGTCATTATCATATATATTACCAGCAGGGGCAAATAATAGCATTAGACACCAATGTAACTGCGAGCATGCGACTATGTAAATTGTAAACAAAGCGGACAGGGGATGGATGTAGAGTTCGGGCGTACGGTCGTCATGTTTACATAGAGCGATCGCCAAGGTTAACTCAGCGTCTATTTTGACGGCAAATTTTTCGGTTATTTGCCCCCTGCTGGCAATATATATGATGATGACAATATGTCATGGGGGGGTGAGGGGGGCTCAACATATTATTGTATCCAATGGCATTCAAAATAGACGGGAACATGATTGCAAAGGTCTGACGTCTCCCCCGCCGCCGCCGCTGTCATGTTTACATTTGTCGATCGCCGTGGTTAAGTTCGCGTCTATTTTGACGGCGATTTTTTTCGGTAATTTTCCCCCTGCTGGCAATATATATGATGATGACAACATGTCAGGGGGGGTGTGTGGGGGGGCAAAGCCCTCCCTCAACATAATATTGTATCCAAAGGCAGTCAAAATAGCCGGGAACATAATGGCAAAGGTCCGACGCCACTACGCATAGTGTAAACAAGGCTGGCAGTACGCCCGCACTTAACATTCTTGCTGCAGACAGTAGCGTACACTCGTTAACAAAACTCTTACTGAATTGGGGTACGATGTAGCGAGCGGGCGTACCGCCATCTTTGTTTACATTACGCTAGTGGCGTCGGACCTTTCCCATCATGTTCCCGTCTATTTTAACCTAACCTAACCTAACATAGTATTCATGTAGTAATGACAGGGGGCAAATAGCAGAAAATATAGCGTCGAAATAGACGGGAACGTAAGGGCGACCGCGGCGATCGCCCTATGTAAACAATGACAACCGTACGCCCGAACTCTACATCCATCCCCTGAGTTGTGTTAGCAGGCGTCCCGTCCGCTTTGTTTACATAGTCGCACGCTCCCAGTTACATTCGCGTCTAATTTGACTGGTGTTATTTGCCCATGCTGGTAATGTATAAGGTACCGGTAGTATGATGAGTTGATGACAATAAGTCATGGGGGGGTAGAGGGGGCAAAGCCCCCCTCAAGCCATTACTGTATCCCACGGCCGGTAACAAAACAGTTTAGCCCTACCCAACACCTGGCCGTTGGATTCAATAATGGGTTGAGGGGGGCTTTACCTCACTCACCCCACATGACTTATTATCATCATCATATACAGTATATTACCAGCAGGGGCAAATAATAGCAGTCAAATTAAGACGCGAATGTAATTGCGAGCGTGTAACTAAGTAAACAAACCCCTGCCGGGGCTGTTCGGCCAGACAGCTTAGGGAACGACAAGAACAACAAAGCGGATGGTACGCCGTAACACAACTCCTACCTTGATTTTATTTTATTTTTTTCCAAAAGTATCCCACGGCCAGCTGTAATTTGCTCCCTGCTGGAAATAGCCTATAGGCAAGAATGTAGTTACCGGGTATACCACCCGCCTTGTTTACACTACACGGACACTCGCAATAATGTCATGATTAGACGCGAACGTAACTTCGTTCATACGACATATGTATACAAGGCGACATGTACGACCGCTATCACCATCCTTATCAGTTATTATTAGGTAACAAGTGAATTTGGGCAGAAATTAAAGTCAAATTATAATCACATCAGAAAAGCCTGTTTACATTTCTTAATAAATTATGGGACCCTTATTAAAAAATACTATAATACAGTATCTATTTAATCATTCTAAAACAATAATAGGCCTATAGTTTTCAGCTTAAACTTTAATCGTAATTCTTTAGCTTGGGGCCTTACGCTTCCTTGTTTTAAAAATTATTCCAGATTATATGAGATGGCATTTGAGACCCATACAATACTTAAATTTTGAATGGAAATGCTAAATTTATGATACAGTAAATTATGTGTGGGCATTGACGACCTCGCGTTCGAGTTTACCCTCGTTTTCTATTGTTACGGTGCACGATCGGGTAGAATGTAGAGTTCGGGCGTACCGCCCGCCTTGTTTTCACTACACGGAGCGGCGGCGGACGCTTTCCATCATGTTCCCGTCTATTTTGACTGCCGTTGGATACAATAATATGTTGAGGGCTTCCGCTCACCCCCCCATGACATATTGTCATCGTCATATATATTGCCAGCAAAATAGACACAAACTTAACCGCGGTGATCGACCATGTCAACATGACGGTGGCGGCGGACACTTTTTTTTTTTTTTAAGAGACAATGAACGGAGGAAGGAAAAACACAGATAAAACAAAAAGGTCCATGTGCCTAAAGGCATCCTCCATTCATCAAATGTTTGTAACAACTGGATTTAAACATTTGTAGATTGTAAGTTTGTGGAAAGCAATTCGAGGGAAGTGAATTCCAAAGAGTATGGGGTATGTGTCCGAATATATTCATACATACAGTACCGTACTGTATTTATATTCATGAGTGGGGGGCAGCAATCTTAGTTTGGACATTAAGCTAGGTTAGGCGAAACTGTTCTAGCCTACCGTGTACCAGTCTGCATTTCCTCCCATCCAAAATTCCCCTCGGGGGAAATCTGGCCCAGTATAGATACTCCCCGGAGGGAATTTTGGCCCAGGATAATATTCCCCCTCACTCACCTGGTTATATGGCAAGAGTAGTAATGACTTTAACTTAACAAAACATCAAGAAATGGCTCAACCAGGTTAGGTTAGGTTTGGTTACCTTAGAACAAATATTATTTTATATTTTATATTCAGTAAAATATAGGCCGAGGAGTGCAGAGGAGCAAGGGCCTAAGTGCCACTTTAAAAACGCTTAGTTAAATGACTTAAAAGTTGAATAAGTGTCACTCAATGAAGAATAAGAGCAGCAAAGTGGGGAGGAGTTTAAAATATAAAATGGTACAGACCCCATTTGCTGCTCTTATTCTTCATTGAGTGACACTTATTCAACTTTAAAGTAATTTTACTAATTTATTTTTAAAGTGGCACTTAGGCCCTTGCTCCTCTGCACTCCTCCCTGGTCCATTACCACCATCCATATTTTTTTGTTAAACATATGTGCACTTAAGTAACTATGTCAACTTCTCGTTCTTATGTAAGATGGAAATAATGACCAAGAGGGGAGAAAAATGTCCTAGGTCTGATTCCCCCCGCTACAAAAAAACAAAACCAGTCTAGGCCATCGTTTCCATGGGGAGAGTGAGCCTAGGCTAGTTTTATCCATACTATTCAAGCAAGTTGAGAAGTCAGGACTTACTGTCATCATCATATATGCTGACAGCAGGCGGCAAATATCAGCTGACCGTGGGATAATTTTGATAAAAGAAAAGAAAAACAACAGGAGTCAAATTAGACATGTAACAGTCATGACCGAGAGCATATGAACATCGCTGCGAAAGGTTGCTTGCATTTAACCCTTTTGCCGGGGGGAAATTCAATGAGGGGGAAAAAGTCCTGCTCATAATTCCTACCCTATCCTAATCTAACCAAGTGTCTTCAGTGGGGCTGCTACCCGCCGACGTTAAATATGCATGCCAATCTTTAAAAATTTGGATTTGATATTATCATTAATAAGGATCCAGTAAACTAAGCAATGCAGAAATGTTAAGCAGATTTATCTTGTTTTTTTTCTTCACAGTACTGTACTGTGTACAGGTACAGTATATAATGTACTGTATATAATGTACTGTACTGTACAGGTACAGTATATAATGTACTGTATATAATGTACTGTATATAATGTACTGTATATAATGTACTGTACTGTACAGGTACAGTATATAATGTACTGTATATAATGTACTGTACTGTACAGGTACAGTATATAATGTACTGTATATAATGTACTGTACTGTACAGGTACAGTATATAATGTACTGTATATAATGTACTGTACTGTACAGGTACAGTATATAATGTACTGTATATAATGTACTGTACTGTACAGGTACAGTATATAATGTACTGTATATAATGTACTGTACTGTACAGGTACAGTATATAATGTACTGTATATAATGTACTGTACTGTACAGGTACAGTATATAATGTACAGTATATAATGTACTGTACTGTACAGGTACAGTATATAATGTACTGTATATAATGTACTGTACTGTACAGGTACAGTATATAATGTACTGTATATAATGTACTGTACTGTACAGGTACAGTATATAATGTACTGTATATAATGTACTGTACTGTACAGGTACAGTATATAATGTACTGTATATAATGTACTGTACTGTACAGGTACAGTATATAATGTACTGTATATAATGTACTGTACTGTACAGGTACAGTATATAATGTACTGTATATAATGTACTGTACTGTACAGGTACAGTATATAATGTACAGTATATAATGTACTGTACTGTACAGGTACAGTATATAATGTACTGTATATAATGTACTGTACTGTACAGGTACAGTATATAATGTACTGTACTGTACAGGTACAGTATATAATGTACTGTATATAATGTACTGTACTGTACAGGTACAGTATATATAGCATTTTGTCATCCTCTAAGCCTAGGCTTATATCAATGGTTACCCCAATGAGAGTCCAGGGCCAGTTTAGCTTAGGTGGTTATACTATATTCTATTTGTTTTCCAACTGATGGTAAATTGCTATGTTACTATCTTGGTTACTCAGCTAGTAGGTAGATTTTATAGCGAAATGTGTAGTTAATTATGAAAAATTGGCATTACTATGACATAGAGACATAACAGATTCATATTTTTCCATTAAATATCGAGAAATCAGATAGTAAGGGATTCAATTTACCATCAGCTGAAATAAAACCGACCAGTGGTAAGTGTAAAAAATAGAGGGAAGGATGTAGTATTCGGGCGTACGATCGTCATGTTTACAAAGATCAATCGCACGCGGTTGAGTTCCCGTCTAATTTTTCTGTTATTTGCCCCCTGCTGGCAATATACAGTATATGATGATGACAATAAGTTTGAACAGAAATATTGAGAGTGTAAATGAGAGGTTAAATGGAACAATTTTAGCGTCAGGCGAAAGCGATAAGGATATTCAGTCTCATGCTAAAAATGATGACTATATTGCAAATGATAGTAGTGATGGTGAAACGGAAGATGGAAATGTCGTTAGAAATAAAGGTAAATTAGGTATAAAGAAAAGAAGTAAATTGAGAGTATATTACACAAACTGTAGGAGTCTATGTAACAAAATGAACGAACTTAGAGCCCTTGTTAGCAAAGAAAATATAGACATAATAGCGCTAACTGAAACGTGGATTCATACAGAAACCAGGCATTTTTTAGCAGAATTTGATATACCAGGGTATAGTTTGTTTAAATATGACCGAACAAGTAAGAGGGGTGGCGGTATAGCAGTGTTTGTCAGGAGTACATTAAAAAGCTGTATTAAATCAGGTATTAGACTAAATAACGATAATGAAAGTGTTTGGGTAGAGGTTAACGAAGGTAGTGAGACCATAGTTATTGGAGTTATGTATAGACCGCCAAATATGAGTAGAAATGACAGAACGTCATTATGGGAGGAAATTAAAATGGCATCAAGATTTAGCAATGTGTGCATTATGGGGGATTTTAATTTTCCGAATATAGATTGGCAGCATCAAATAGGAGACTCTGATTCTGAGGAGTTTATAGAGGTAGTACAAGATAGTTTTTTATTTCAATTCATAGATAATATTCTCGATTTAGTTTTCAGTAACAATGAACATATGGTAAATAATGTAGAGATAGGGGACCACCTAGGAAATAGTGACCACAATTCTGTGTATTTTAATATACAATGGAAAGGTAATACCAGAGAGAATACAACATTAATACCTGACTTCAGAAAAGACAATTATGATGGGTTAAGAAGAGCCCTATTAGCTGACCCTATGGTCAAAAAATTAAGTCGATCCAGGTGTCCAAATGAGTGTACCCCTTCTCAGGCACCTGTCATCGTAAGTCAGGAAGAGACGTCAACCTTGGTAGATACATACGATAATTTTATCGAGTCAGTATTCAATGCACAAAATAAATACATCCCCAAAAGAAAATTTAGATCAACACAGAACCAACCCCAATGGATAAATAATAGACTATTAGATCTTCTAGGACAAAAGAGAGGAATATATAGAAAAATTAGGAAAGGCGAAATTCACCTACTTGCTTACTATCAGAATCTATCAAGACAGGTAAAAAAGGATATTAGGAAAGAAAAAAGAAATTATGAAATTAAGGTTGCCAATGACTCAAAAAATAATCCTAAAGCTTTTTACCAACTATATAAATCCAAGGTTAGAGATGTAATTGGTCCCCTTAAAACTTCGATAGGAGAAATGACCGAAAATGATTTAGAAATGTGCAGTACATTAAATAGTCAATTTCTTTCCATTTTCACTAATGAAAATTTGGCACAGTTTCCAGAAGTCCGTAAGGTATATAGCGATAGTATAGAAAATAGGTTAAGTACGATTACTATAAGTAGAAATGATGTGCTTAAGGAAATTGACAGACTGAAACCTCATAAATCGCCTGGTCCTGATGAGGTATATGCTAGAGTATTAAAAGAATGTAGGGATGAGTTACGTTACCCATTAACATTTTTATTTAACAAGTCATTGGAAACAGGTATAGTTCCAGAAGCTTGGAAGCTTGCAAACGTAGTTCCGATCTTCAAAAAAGGTGACAAATCAATAGCATCCAATTACCGTCCCATTAGTCTTACATCAATCATAGGAAATTTACTAGAGTCAATTATTGCTAGTAAAATTAGAAACTACTTAGATACATTTAATTTAATAAATTCTTCTCAGCATGGATTCACTAAGGGACGTTCTTGCCTTACTAATTTGCTTAGTTTTTTCTCAGAGGTATATGAAGCAGTAGATTAAGACAAGTCATATGATATAATATATTTAGATTTCAGTAAAGCTTTCGACAGAGTCCCCCATGAGAGATTGATGAGAAAGGTTGAGGCGCATGGAATAGGTGGGGCGTTGTTGGGATGGATTAGGTCATGGCTAATTGGTAGGAAGCAGAGAGTCAGCATAAATTGTACGAAGTCAGAATGGGGAGCAGTCAAAAGTGGTGTCCCCCAGGGATCTGTATTAGGTCCTCTGTTGTTTGTTATATACATAAATGACCTTGATTTAGGTATAACTAGTAGGATAAGTAAATTTTCAGACGATACCAAAATGGGGAGAACAATTGATTCAGATAGAGATATAGAGTGTCTCCAAAGGGATCTAGATACCTTACACGAATGGTCAGTAAATTGGCAGATGAAGTTTAACATTGACAAATGCAAGGTATTAAAGATAGGGAAGATGCATACAAATGTTAAATATAAACTAGCCAATATGGAATTAGAAAACTCGAATTGTGAGAAAGATCTAGATGTGTTTGTTAGCAATGATTTGAAGCCTAGACAACAGTGTATAAGCGTTCGAAACAAGGCAAACAGGATTCTCGGGTTCATCTCTAGGAGTGTGAGTAACAGAACTGCTGATGTTATCTTAAAACTTTACTTGTCATTAGTGAGACCCCATATAGATTATGCTGTTCAATTTTGGTGTCCTTATTACAGAATGGACATAGATTCATTGGAGAGAGTACAACGTAGAATGACAAAAATAATCCATAATATTAGAAATCTTCCGAATAATGAAAGGTTGAAGAAATTAATCTTACATTCATTAGAGAGATGCAGAGTTAGAGGGGATATGATAGAGGTGTTCAAGTGGGTTAGTGGGATTAACAAAGGGGACATGACAAATGTACTAAAGCTAAGTGATAGCGAAAGAACTCGTACCAATGGTTTCAAATTAGATAAATTTCGTTTCAGAAAAGATATAGGCAAATATTGGTTTGGTAACAGAGTTGTAGATGGGTGGAATGGACTACCAAGTGCTATAGTGGGATTAAAAACGATAGGGAGCTTTAAGATAAAATTGGATAAGCATATGGACGAGAAGGGTTGGGTGTGAATGGGGATCAGCAGGGTTGGGCCAATCAGCGCTCTGCAGACCCCGTAATCCTGCGTTAATCTCTAACCGTTTTGGTAAGATGATCCTCAGGGTATTAGAGTGTTCAGCCTATAATTGGGCTTTGTAATTGGGGTTGTGTGGGACAGGGATCTGCCTTGCTTAGGCCAATCGGCTTTCTGCAGACTCACATTTTCTTATGTTCTTATGTTCTTATGTAATAAGTCATGGGGGGGGGTGTATCCCACGGCAGTCAAAATAGACGGGAACATGATCGCGAGCGCTCGCCTTGCACGGTCGCACCGCCTCCCATAAGGCTCCATTTTTGGGAAGAATGTAGTATTCGGGCATACGGTCATCATATTTACATAGGTCGATCGATCTCGGTTAAGTAAATTAAGTTCCTGTCTATTTTGATGGCTATATTATCTATTATTTGCCCCATACTGGCAATATATATGATGATGACAATAAGTCATGGAAATGGGGGGATGAGGGGGGCAAAGCTGACAAGAATGTAGTTAGCGTGTGTACCGCCCGGCGGCCGGCGCCCACCTTGTTTACACTATGCAGAGCGGCGGACGCTCGCGATCATGTTCTCGTCTATTTTGACTGCCGTGGGATACAACAAAGCCCCCCCTCACCCCCATGTTATTGTCATCATCATATATATTGACGGCAGGGGCAAATAACATATAGAGTAGACGGGAACTTAACCGCGATCGATCGACCTATGTAAACATGACGATCATACGGCCCGATATTTCATCCTTCCCGCAAAGCCCCGTCTCAACCTATTATTGTATAACACGGCAGCCAAAATAGACGGGAACATGATCGCGAGCGTGTGAATAGTGTAAACAAGGCGGGCTGTACGCCCAAATACTACATCCTTACCCCATTTCTGTTGACTAGGCTAGGCCTAGGCTATACATGCAATGTCGGGTGGGTTTTTCTCATACATTATATTCTAGTAATTTGACACGTTTGCGGGGTGTGGGCCTGTGGGGGCAATAATAATAACATTAATAATAATAATGCTTTATTCCAGACTCACACAGTACAGAGAGGACCATACTGGGGTCTATATATAACTTACAGTAACATAAATATACATACTGTACATAGGCCTAGACGCCTAGGCTACATAAAATAAAAATAAATTAAATAATACCCAGCTTGCTAGCAGCTAGTTTGTAGTTCACAGCACTGCCCCAACAAAAATCAGCCCCCACCTATGGTATTATAGGCTGCTAGCCTAGCTACTAGATTAGGTTAGGTTAATGACACTATAGCCTATATAATTTGTGGCTTTACATTGACAGGGGGAGGAAGGTAGTTAAAATAGTATATAGCCTATAATCCTACATTACTGATACAAATTACTCATCGCACTCAGGAATAACTCCAATAACTTCTACAAAGCCTTCAGTGAAGATAAAACAAAATAGGCCTAGGCCTATAGGCTAGCCTAGGCTAAGCCTAATATTGCAAAGACAAATGGAGCTCTAGCCTAGTCTTGTAAAATCTTACCTGGATAATTAGGCTAGGCCTAGGCTAGGCCTATTAAAGTTTGATGTGCTCTGGCAACCAAGAATAAGGCTAATTAAATTAATGTGGCATCTTAATTTCATCTAGGCTATTTCCTGTCTACCTGTGCACTCTGAAACATGTAAGGCTAGGCTAGTATCAGGTCAGTAGCCTACTGCACTCTCAAATCTCACTCCCAATTTAAAGATGCAGAAACAATAAAATTCCACATTGTTTCTTTTCAGGTGACAATAGCCTAAATCGATTCCCTTAACAGCTAGGCCTAATTTCTCGATATTAAAGGCTAGGCCTAGGCCTAGGCCTAATGGAAAAATGTGAAACTAGGCCTAGGCCTAGCCTATGTCTGCATCATACTAAGTAACTAAGACCAAGTTTATATAATTAGCACCACATTTCACTATAAATATTCAGACTAATTGAGAATTCTTGATGGGAACTGCAATTTACCGTTAGTTGCAAAGAAACAGACTAGGACTAGGCTATAGTAAGTTTTGCCTTTTCGCAAGTCCTGTGAGGAAGGTCTGGCATAACATTTGGGTTGTTTGAAGATATTTTACCCAAATGAGGCTCTATCAAGACATTACAGAGAGTTCATTGTACATTTACTAAAGTGTTATGTGCTATGACAACCAAAGGATATAGCTGATTGAAGCACTTTAATCTTATATATTCCCTGCTCTCACTGACCGCCCTCCGTAAGAATTATTGCAGACGACGCACTTATTATTATTATGTAGTTTTACTCATTGCCTACATTTTAAGTTCTTTTAAGCGTCGCTGTTCTATTATATATATTTATCAAACCTTTTGGTACAATCTTGACTAGAAAAATAGCTTAACCCTCTCGCATCTATAGGACGCGATCGAGTCATAACGCCACCCCTCCAAGAGTGCTCGTATGACGCAATCGCGTCATAATGCCACCTGTAAGTTAGAAATATTCGCCAAAAATAAGTTTATGACTCGATTTTGACTCAATTTGGACTGGTAAGTTAGGCATCAGTAAGTTACAAAAGGAAGTATCTAGCAACCCCATAGCGTCCCTCTCTGAGGAGCGCGGGCCTCTGTAAAGTCAGTAGTTTCCTGGCCCCCAGACTGTGAGGCAGGGTCCCGGCCCTTTAAATTCTGGGCTCCCTCCCTCTGGCCGACCATGCCTAGCTATAGGCAGGCAATTATGGATTATTTCATCTACCCAGTGAAAGTGTTTAGTGAATAATTTGAACTATATAATTATGTATATTAGATGTTACTTGTGACTTTTGGTGACTGAGTGGAGTGAATCTTGGTTAACCCCTTGAGTATTGATGCAGTTTTGTCTAGGTATCATTGATGACTTTACACTATTTTTTGCTTGAAAGACAAATATATTTATCAATAAATACTGCCTACGAAATAAATACATTATAATCACGAAGATGTCACAGGAATGCTTACAGGAAGTATGGTAAGTACTCTATGGAATTTTAGTTATATTACAGTATATTATTATATATATATATATATTATATATATAGCCTATATACAGTATATAACAGCCCCAAGGTCCCGAGCAAGCCCAAGGCCCATAATCGAGTATTTATATTATTATCATATTTTGTATTTTATTTAAATATTTATATATTTGATTTATTAGTTTTTATTTATTTTATTTTATTTTTTTCATTTTGTTTATGTTTATTTTATTTATTTTATATATATATACCGTATACATTTGTTTTGTTATTCCTGTTCCCCAGGGTGTCTAGCAGATCAGCCCCAAGGTCCTGAGCAAGCCCAAGGCCCATAATAGAGTATTTATATTATTATTATATTTTTTATTTTATTTATTTTATTTATATATACAGTATATATATATATATATATATATATATATATATATATATATATATATATATATATATATATATATATATATATATATATATACGTATATACCCGGTATATATATTTTTTTTTTCTTTATTATTCCTGTTCCCCAGGCTGTCTAGCGGATCAGCCCCAAGGTCCCGAGCAAGCCCAAGGCCCATAATCAAGTATTTATATTATTATATTTTTTATTTTTTATTTATTATATAGCTTACATATATATATATATATATATATATATAAATATATATATATATATATATATATATATATATATATATCTATATATATATATATACGTATATACCCGGTATATATATATTTGTTTGTCTTTATTATTCCTGTTCCTCAGGCTGTCTAGCGGATCAGCCCCAAGGTCCCGAGCAAGCCCAAGGCCCATAATCGAGTATTTATATTATTATTATATTTTATTTATTTTATTTATTTTATTTATATATACAGTATATATATATATATATATTATATATATATATACCCGGTATATATATTTATTTTATTTTTTTTATTCCTGTTCCCCAGGGTGTCTAGCGGATCAGCCCCAAGGTCCCGAGCAAGCCTAAGGCCCATAATCGAGTATTTATATTATTATTACATTTTTATTTTATTTATATATTTATTTATTTGATTTGATTTATTTCATTTTATTTATATTTTGATTTCATTTATTTTATATATATATATATATATATATATATATATATATATACATATATATATATATATATATATATATTTATATAATATATTTATATATTTATATAAATGTTGTACATTGTGGCAAAGATATACAACTGTATAAACATTCTCATATATTTACATAACAATAACAATGCATGGAAACAATTGCGCATAGCTCCCGAACCAATAACGCTATATTATTTTTGTTTTCACCATTAGAAAGAGCATAATTTTCCGATGACGGTGATATAAACAGTTATATACGTATCCGAGCAAATAAACCAATGCCGAGGTGGGGAACAGCTCGGAACCCGGCTAGCATTGGCGGAAAAGAGACGGGTGAAGCGTAAATATTCGCATTTTGGCTCTGCATTTCAAATATTCATAGTGCAAAAAGTATTTGTCCTAGGAACTTCTAGTTTGTTTTATACTCATCAGCATTATTTGCCGTATTCATACAGTTTAAATTTAAAACCATACACTTCGTAGCAACGAAATAAATCGAAAATGTTATAAACCATATCTATTATTTTGTTTTCGGTCACTGCATGGAAACAATTGTGCATAGCTCGCGAACCAATTACGCTATAGTATTTTTTTTTCACCATTGGAAAGAGCACAATTTTTCGATTCTGGTGATATATACAGTTATATACGTATCCGAGCAAATAACGTAACCACGAGGTGGGGAACAGCTCGGAACCCGGCTAGCATCGCCGGAATAGAGATGGGTGAAGCATAAATATTCGCATTTTGGCTCTTCATTTCAAATATTCATAGAGCAAAAAGTATTTGTCCTAGGAACTTCTAGTTTGTTTTATACTCATGAGCATTATTTGCCGTATTCATACAGCCTAAATTTAAAACCATACACTTCGTAGCAACGAAATAAATCGGAAATGTTATAAACCATATCAATCAAAATATATATATATTTTTTTCGGTCACTGCTTGAGAACTATTGAAGATAAACAATTTATTTTTTCAGATTTGGAAAGAGAAGAAAAAATACTATTATTTGAGCCAAAAAAAAATATATGGTCATCACTCACAATTTAGAGCTAGGACGGTGTGAAGACAATTGCATGGGAAATAATTGTATTCCGGACTCATTTACACTTTCATATTTCGATTTATTTACATTTTTTTTAGTTTTATCATGTACTATAAATATTCCTCTTTCCATTGACATATGATACATCACAATAAACAGCATTTTGGTGGATGAAAATACAGAAAAACACAAGGCTTCGAAAACTCGCCCCGCCTGATATTTCATGGCAAATTAGAGAATGTCTGACCGTAAGTTAGATAAATAAGTTGCTGGATGCGGGAGGGTTAATAGGCGAAATTAAGATCATCACACTTATATCCCCACCCCCTGCTACTGCTGCGGACCTTGGGCTAACGTCCGCGGAGAAGGTGGCGGGGATCAGATGCCATAGTATCCGCGGAGAAGGTGGCGGGGATCAGATGCCATAGTAGTGGGAGGTGGAGGGAGGGAGGGGGTATTGGGAGGTGAAGGGAGGGAGGGGGTAGTGGGAGGTGGAGGGAGGGAGGGGTAGTGGGAGGTGGAGGGAGGGAGGATTAGTGGGAGGTGGAGGGATGGGTAGTGAGAGGTGGAGGGAGGGAAGAGCTGGTGGGAGGTGAAGGGAGGGAGGGATAGTGGGAGGTGGAGGGAGGGAAGAGGTAGTGGGAGGTGGAGGGAGGGAGGGATAGTGGGTGAGAGAGGCTTTATTTATTTCATTGGAGGTGTTTGGTGTTGGAGTGAAATTAATAAGAAATAGATTCTGTATTATCTAATTATCTCCCTTATTAATGGACAGAATTATATGTTGTTTGATGTCATTGTAATAATTGCTGTGGAAAATAAAAAAATAATGTCCTACCATTACATTAATAATTATTATGACAAAAGAATATAATATAAATTTCCCCCGTCTTTTATTCAAGCCGATCTAGGCTATTGACAATTTATCTTTTCAGAAATGTAAGTCTCTGTTTCATAACAAGCTTATTTTTGCTCACGTTATCGATTGCTTTTACTTCTCACTGAAGAATAGGGAACATAATTTTGTACATATTTTTAATCGACTTGTGTCATTATGCTCATTATGTGTTAGTGGTTTAATTAGCCAATCAAATCAGAAATTATTCACAGATTCCATAGAGACCAAATAACAAATATAAAAGCTTATAAATAAGGGAGATAGCTAGATACAGATGGAAATAAATACAGTAGATAGAAATATAGGTAATAGAGAGAGAGGAAGCATATGACAGGGAAAATTACAATACGAAATGTACACAAGTAACACTAGAGGTCTCTGTTTTCTAATAGATCACCGATGTTACGATGTTTTCGATGTGTTTTCTAAAGTACAAGAGTCAAGACAAGTCAGGAAGAGTTAACAAGAGTCAACACATGTTGACACGAGTCTACACGTATGTCCTTCGGACTTGTGACGGGGACAAGAAATTTCATGCAGGTTGGAAATTTCTAGGCTACATCACGAGTACCAAGGACACACCCTGATACCAATAGTACTCACACGAGTGTAACACGAGTCACAAAGAGTATGCCAGAGTCATTACCGAATATGGAAATTTCATCACTCGTGTTGGAATCGGGCACCGACTCATGTATGTGTGATGATGGCTAAAGTCACACAGAGAGGGATAGAAGCTGAAGGAGAGTAGTTTGGAAATTAGAGATTTGTGCCAGACTCTAATG
Organism: Paralithodes platypus; assembly: GCA_032716605.1. NCBI lineage: Eukaryota > Metazoa > Arthropoda > Malacostraca > Decapoda > Lithodidae > Paralithodes > Paralithodes platypus. The sequence continues at coordinate 37,915,172 of CM064497.1, forward strand.
AAGGCTTTTGATATGTCTAGCTTAATAGAAAAGTCTCACCAAAGTCCCAAAAGGAGGATGACCAAGAATTAGTAAGATAAGCAAGAAGATTACCAGTAGAGCGTCCCTTCAGGAAACCATGCTGGTGATCTGAAAGTAGATTATGGGAAGATAAATGTGTAAAAAAAAATGAATTAAGAAAAGTTTGAAACATTTTAGAGATGCAAGAAATGAGAGAAATTGGCCGATAGATGAAGGGTGGAGAGCGGTCATCCTTCTTTGGGACAGGTTGAATGAGAGTAAGCTTCCAGCAAGAAGGAAAGATGTTAGAGGAAAGATAGAAATTAAAGAGTTTGCCTAGGAAGGGAGTCAGCATGGAAGAACAAAAATTCAGTATACCCGGAGGAACACCATCTGGTCCATCCACCTTCTTAGTAGCCCAGAGAGGGCAGAAAGTACATCGTTAGAAGAGATTATGATATTGCGCATAAGTAAGTGAGCCCCTAGGGGGGTGGAGAGGGAGGAATAGTACCGGAATCATCTAAGGAGGAGTTTTTACTGAAAGTTTGAGTGAAAAGTTCAACTTTGTCATAGGAAGAGGTACCGTCAGAGTGGAAAAAAGGAGGGAAATACGAGGAAGTGAAATTGTTGGAGAGGTTTTTGGCTAGATGCCAAAAAACCTTAGGAAGATCTAGAGTTGGAAAGTTCAGAGCATTTGTTATTGATGAAATAGTTTTTGGCAAGTCGAAAGACAGATTAGGCTTGATTCAGGGCAGAAACATATAAAGTACAGGATTCTTGAGTTTGAAGGCGACGAAATTGATAGATAGAATAAAAGTTAGAGGTCTAGGGCACATTGCTAAGTCTGCAACAGGGGTTGGAAAGCTGATTGGGGCATTTATGGTCCATGCCCCTCAGGACTCTGAGGCAGGGCATATTGACATCATTATTTTGAAAATATTGCAAAGATAGTGAGGTATGTAATGTGTTATAGTATAATCTATTGATAAGAAGAGAAGTTATTTTGGAGGGCAGACTGGGTTTTGCTCTCAGTATTTATATGGCACAGAAAGGATTAACTAGGGAGGCAAGGTGGTGAAACTGGAGTTCCAGCTGTCCTTGTCAACCACCTGTAACACTCCCCGGGAGTACTGCCCTGTTCAGCTGGTGCCTACAGCCTCCTACTAGCAAATGATGATTATATAGTTTGATCAGCATTTACCTAAAAGTATAATGTGTTCAAATGTAGTGTGCTCATTGGCTAATCAATTGCATTAAACATTGTAATCCGTAAATGAACCTTCACTTCATATTTTTCATTTCCATCGTGCTATTTGACAAACATATTTGTATGACGCACTTGGTGCATTCCCCGACCGTTCCTTTTATTTCACCGACATTTCGGTTGCATTCGGAAACTACAGTTTTGTTGTTTTGTCGATTTGTCGGAGCCGCTCATGGAGTCGGGCTGTCATCCGGCTGTCTTTCGAGCAGAACAATCCGATAAGTTGTGTCTTGTCGGAAACTGTTCAGAGACTGTTCGCCGAATCATTTTCGACATTTGCACGCTGAGGGGCATCATCGGCGACTGTTTCCTTCGCGCGACAAACCACCCGATAACACCCGAAGTCGGCAACCGTTCGGCGAATGGTTTTAAACATGACTCGACCATCATTGAGTTCGCCGACATTCACACCAATTTTGGGAATTTCCAAAACTTACGCGATAAGTCGCGAGGAAGCCTGCTTTGTCGCCAAACGTTCGCAAATACAATCCGACTCACAACGAAGGCTAACGACTGGTCGCGCGAAACCTCCTAAATTTGTTGTCAGAGGCGTTTAGAGACAAAAGTCGTGAATGTGTGACAGGGAGTCTAAGGACTGATTAAGCATTAATTGACCAATGGACTATCTGGAGAGGTATGTCTAGGTGTGCGATAAAGGTGTGGTTAACCCATTCAGTACCGATGCCGCCCTTTTCATTATATTCTGTCAATTAATAGATGATTTTATTCAGCTTAGAAAGGGCATCTAGTAAAAGGCTGCAGACTATGTCAATTAATTCTTGTAACTACCATAGATTCTTCCTTAGCTGCATAAAATCGTCTATACAGTATATAGCAGAAATAATAATTAAAGGACTTCACCGGTACTGTAAGTGTTAATAGCTGGTTAATACTGGTTTAATTAACTTTTGACTAGATAACTGAACTCATTGTATGAGCTATTTTATTCAAATGTATCTAGCTGTTGTATGATGTATCCATGTGACTTGTGTATTGCAATGTGACCTAAGAAAAAGGGGATCAAAGTGTTTATTGTGTTTGGCATATGAGGGTTCATAAGCAACCCCCATCCTCTAATTAACCTCTGAATCAAGCTACTGAAATGGTCGTACAGTTGCCGCCTGAAATGCTTGTATCACCCAGTAATTCTCTTATAATACAATGTTTAAACCTATATTAAAGGATTGCTAACATGGCTATATATGATCCTATAAGTATATTGCATAACATTAACCATATCTGATGCGAAGAGGTCATCTTGGTTCACTTTATTAGAGTGGTGCTTCACCCCATTAAGTTTTTAAGTTTTGTTTCTCCTTTCTGGTGGGGGTTCAGTGCGATGGGGTTCGGCGGGATAGCGAGCTTGCAATATAGGGGAGCCCGACCTTCGGCCGGAACTATTTTCTGCCGAAAAATGTACATATTTACTTTGAAAAGGGTCTGAAGAGGGTTTTCTCTTAGACTGGAAGGCAAACTAGAAAATTGATACATTGCTCGATAATGCCAGCAGCAACCAGAAACCTCAATTTAACTGAACATAATAACCTCCATGACGTCGCATTAAATAGTGTAAAATACCTTTAAGTTGCTGCAGAATTAAGGACACTTTGAATACCCTTTTCATACCCACACTCTTAAAGACTGTAACAAACTCCTAATGATGCCGTTCCTTACCTGTTTACAACGTTATAACTAATTATCGTTTCACAAAAATAGGACAGGCGTAATTTTTAAATTCTACTAATGACGTGTTTTGAATGTATTTGGCGCTATAGATAAGACTTTGGCCGTTAACCCTAGTTGGGCCGAAGCTATGTTGTTTATCAGGACATTATATTACTGATGAATTTGCTTGCCTTTGCCATTTTCGAGTAATTAATTATAATTTGTCCCATAGGCTAACAAAACCGGACCCTAGCCAGACCCCTTTCAAGCTAAATTTGTATATTATTCAATAGAAAAACGTCCAGGCCGAAGGTCGATTTCGTATAAATTACAATCTCGCCATCTCTCGCCCAGCAATAAAATCGACACCTGAATTGAATGAACCATCTTATTATCATGAAATTAATGAAGTGAAACAACTTAAAATCTGCAAAGTAATGGAACGAAACAGAGAGCGCCAAAAACACCTCCTTCGGACCAAATAGGGTTAACCCCTTCAGTACGGAGATGCCTTTTTTAGCTTTTATTCTTGCTAACATAATCCAGTTAACTTGCAGAGTGCCAGCTGGTCCGTATATATACGGACTGGGGCGTTGTCACGCCGCCCAATGCCAGGTCCGTATGTATACAGATTTGACCAAGAAAATTGGTAGCGCCAAAACTAGGTAACCCACGCCTTCCATATTCATATCACAAGTACCCTACCCTTTGGCCTTCCCGCTACCACCCCCCACTCACCTACCAAACATCATGTAATTGACATGTAAATATAAGTGTAAAAGAATATAAGAATATATATATATATATATATATATATATTTATATTTATTCTTATATTCTGTATACAGTATATATACAGTATACAATATACTGTATATGGATATTTACCAGTGATTTTGTGTTATAAGACATGGTGACAATAATTAGTGTGGGTTTTAGGGATAAAAGACAAACCCAATGTTAATTGAAGATAATGTGACATAACAAATTGTGTGTCTTTGGCGTACTTTCCGGACCCGTAGATCGTCTCCTGAGTATGCTTACATCCCATTAACAATTGTGCGTCTAAACAACAATTCATACTCAATGTTGATATACCCCAAATACTCTCTGTGTTTTCAAAGAAAAGTATTAACTCAAATATTTTGTTTAAAATGCATATTTATCGTACTTTGCGTAACCATGCTGCCCCTCGGGTGTGTACCTACATCACAAACATATGTGTGTATACTAAAAATAGTCCATATTCAACATAACACTACTTGAAATGCCTGCAATCGACAAAACCAGACAGTGGGAGCAGTTGCAATTTGGCCGGACACCCCAAAAAAGTCGGTAAAGTCTACGGTGGTATACACGTTGATACTTTCAACTCTCTTAATTAATACGATATTGGGTACCTATTATCAGATAAAAATGGACTAGGCGAGTGCTATTTTTACCGCTATTCTTCCCTTTTTCATACAACTTGATAGATTTTGCCAATACAAAAAAAAAGGTTAATCGGCCGGCACTGAGGGTGACACAAGGTCAATAAATCTCCGGCACTTTGCTGATTAAGAGGGACCAATATTATTTAGATGCTTTATTGAGATAATAGTTACCCCTCTGATTGCTAAAAATAGATAAGCTAAAGAAAATCGTTTTATGGTAACCAGAATTAAACGAAGAATACATCATCGTGCTGAAGGGGATAAGTTACAGCGATGTAGTATAGTATAGCATATATGTATTTATTACAGCGCTTTTGTCCTATATTCTCACAAATACTGAATGTGCAGAGGGTAATTAATAGGTCCATTATAATCTACCTAATTTGAGGTAATAAACCAATCTTATGAGATGATACAAATGTAAATCACAGTCAATATACCCAATAATTATATATGCCTTTTTCATACTTTTGTTATGCCTTGAGCAAAATAAATTTACTTTGAGGTGATTGGCCGTGAGTTTTGTTTAGTATAAATCTTGATTTATATTCTATTCTTTGGACGCAATACAATTCAATTCAATTCAAAATATTTTACTGACACAAAAGTTGAATACAGTATATTTACAAATTGCATATATTCACATCCTTTGTGTCAATGAGGAACTGATGCCATCAGGCATATGTGTCCTCATTGGTACTCTTATACATACAAGTAAGGTCAACAAAGAAAATAATTAAAGTTTTGTCACCCTAAAAAATAAAAATAAAAAGTAATCTAAATTAATAAAACAAAAATAAATAAAAACGGAAAAATACTACTGAAACATCCTTAATAATATTAATGGCCAAGGGGATCTTATTGCTTATACAATTGAGAATATATATTTTTGCACACAGATGTTATAACTAATAAATCTATTTGTTCGAAAAATATTGTCCTAGATTTCTTTTAAATGCTGGAAAACTACACTGCACATCAATTGTATCACGCAATTTGTTCCAAATGTGGACTCCTTTGTGCCTGAATGTTCTTTTCATTAGGTTAGTTCTTGTTATAGGGGTATGTAATTGCTGTATCTGTCTTGTTAGGTGGTGATGTATATTCATATTTGTAGTAAACATATCATTCGGGATCGGTGGTACTATGCCTTTAATAATCTTGAACATCAATTTTGATATTGAAAATGTATACACATCGGGAAAAGGTAATATGTTTAGCGATTTGAATATTGGTGGTGTATGTGCTATGTAATGAGTTGATTTTATTGTTCCCACTACTCTTTTTTGCAAAGTTTTAATAGGCTTGATGTTGACTTCACTGGCTGTACCCCAAATTTCTATGCCGTACGTTAAATGTGGATACACCAAAGAGTTATATAGTTACAAGTGTTCCAGAATTTAGAGATTTCCTCGCCTTACATATAATTCCAAATCCTTTTGATATGTTGTTCTTGATATACTTAATATGGTCACACCACGACAATTTAGAGTCCACAATTACCCCTAACAATTTTGTACTTTCTACTTTTTTCAAAGGTCTATCGTTTATACATACATTCATGTTAGTATTAATGCGTTTGCCCTTAGTAGTGAAGATCATATAGTGAGTTTTATCTATATTCAATGACAACTTGTTAGCAATCGTCCAATCTAATAATTTCTTTAATTCGTTGTTCATCTAATCAATAACATCGTCAATACTGTCCCCACTTAAGAATATATTTGTATCGTCTGCAAACAATAATGGTAAAATATTTGGGGAAACAATCTCGATGTCATTGACATAGATTAAATATAGTAATGGCCCAAGAACAGATCCGTGGGAACACCAGAATTTACCAAACCACTGAAGGAGTTTTCACCATTGTAAGTTACATATTGTGATCTCTTTTACAAATAACTTTTAAACCACTTCAATGCAACTCCCCTAACTCCATAATGATTGAGTTTTACCAAAAGAATCTCATGGTTAACAGTATCAAATGCCTTGCTGAAATCCAAAAATAATCCAAGTACATTTTTACCAGAGTCAAGGCCTTCGAAGATTTTGTCAATCATTACAATCAATGCCAATTCAGTGCCACAACCTTCTCGAAACCCAAACTGATATTTGTATAGTAAGCTATGTTTATTTATGAAAGACATTAATCGTTTGTACATGATTCGTTCGAATATTTTCGAGAAAATAGATAGCACTGATACTGGGCGGTAATTGTTTACAAATGAAGTGTCACCACTTTTAAATAACGGTATAAAGGATGATTAAGTTCTATTGATGGTTGACAGTGATTTACAAATGTTACTTCCAATATTGAGATACAAATTCATTAAAAGTATCAGCAATAATTATATCGTTGTTAACAATTCTACCGTCTATGTTGAAAGCTGGTCCTCTCTTCTGTGTTTGTTTTTTATTTATTACTTCTTTTATCACTTCCCAAGACTTTTTAATATTGCCTATGTTTTGCCTTAGTAACCGATCATAATGTTTTCTCTCTGCACATCTTAGTAATCTATGCAGTACTCTTTTGTATTCTAAATATTTCGTTTTGTTTTCTTTTATTGTATTTTTTATAGATAGGACATAAAGTTTATGTTTTATTTATACAGATTGTTTAAGACTAGCAGTGAGCCAACACTTACGGTTACGATATGAAATTTTAACATTACGAAGAGGAAAGGATTCATTGTAATATCGAGTAAAAACATTATGAAATTCAGAGAAAGCGTCCTGGCAGTTCCTATTACCAGTGATATTTATCCAGTTAGTGTTATGTAATTTATCTTTGAACATTTACATGTTATTATTGTTTATTATTCTTTTAGTGATAAATTTAGGGCATATTTGTACTTGTTCACTTTTGCTGACAGAAAACAATGGAAAATGGTCAGATACATCAGTGTACATTATCCCATTTATAATTTCTAAGTCAACAATTTAAATTGTAACTTATGAATACAATTATACACACAGAATAGCCCTTTGAGCAGTGAGACACAACACATATTGAAGTATTACGATAAAACATCGACGTATACAGTACACATATAAATACATAATATATCTTTCCTTATGAAAGTATTCCAGAAATGGTAAGCATTTGTCCTTTTGTAAAATAGACTTAAATATAAACACGATATAAGTGTCTTGTTAATAAACATGTGAATGAGATATAGACTTACATTACAAATTTCAGTTGAAACAACGATCCCCCCAGGAAATAAGAATAAGAACTAAACAAATATTTTTCCATAACTTAAATCTAGTAAGCAACAATATGACATGTGTATATGGAGGGAGGATGCACAAAATATAAGCAAATATATTTAAACTGACAAGCAGCCAATCAGCTCAAAGCATAATTGTATATATCCACCTTAACCCTTAACTGGCGGCGTCCGGCTATTGTCGAGTGCAATTTTGAGCACGTAATGTGCTCTGAGAGAGAGCGGAGCGGTGGGAGGAGCATATATTACCTCCTGACCGCTCGCCACGGCCGCCGTGGACCTACTGATATTTATTGCACCCTCCTCCACCCTCTCGCACTCGCTACACATGTAATAATGTAAGAAAATGACCGTATTTTAGCGATTTTGCCCTTCAGTTGCACGATCGTTGCAAGACAACCAGTGATTGTAGAAGGATGGTTCGGGTGTCATTGGAAAGCTCAATTTACGCCCTTTCAGGGATACATACTTGTATTACGTTCTGGGTCTTGTTTATGCATGAAAAAGAGCACGGAAACAACCCCATTTATGGTCAAAACCCCCAGCTGGGCGATACATAGAAATTACCGCCTAGGCCGCTCGAAAGGTGTTAATAATCTGCTATATCCCCACCTTAATAACCTGCTATATATCTACCTTAATAACCTGCTATATCCCCACCTTAATAACCTCCTATATCCCTACCTTAATAACCTGCTATATCTCCACCTTAATAACCTGCTATATCCCCACCTTAATAATCTGATATATATCTACCTTAATAACCTGCTATATCCCCACCTTAATAACCTGCTATATCCCCACCTTAACCCTTAACCAACGGCGCACGACATCTGTCGAGTTAAATAAATTTGGACTATGTGGCGGTGCACGACATCTGTCGAGTTAAATAAATTTGGACTATGTGGCGGTGCACGACATCTGTCGAGTGCCATTTTCAGCACGTAATGTTGCTGAGGGAGAGTGAGCTGAGCGGTGGGACGAGCGTAGTAACCTTATGACCGCTCCCCACGACCACCGTGGGTGTACTGAACTGTATTTTACCTTCCTCCCCCTCCTCTCACTCGCTACACAGGGAATTATGTACGGATATTACCTTATTTTAGGTTTTTTGCACTCGTGTTGCATGATCGTTGCAAGAGAACCAGTGATCGTACAAGGATGGTTCGGGTGTCATTGGAAAGCTCTGTTTACGCCTTTGCAGGGATAGATACTTGTTTTACGCTCTCGGTCTTGTTTATGCATGAAAATGAGCACGGAAACAACACTATTTAGGGTAAAAAACCCACGCTGGGCGGCACAGTGTAAAATACCCTACCACCCGCTCTTTGTGTGTTAATAACCTGCTATATATCTACCTTAATAACCTGCTATATCCCCATCTTAATAACCTGCTATATCCCCACCTTAATAACCTGCTATATTACCACCTTAATAACCTGCTATATCCCTACCTTTATAACCTGTTATATCCCCACCTTAATAACCTGCTATATCCCTACCTTAATAACCTACTACATCCCCACCTTAATAACCTGCTACATCCCCACCTTAATAACCTGCTTTATATCCATCTTAATAACCTGCTATATATACACCTTAATAACCTGATATATATCCACCTTAATAACCTGCTATATATCCACCAAAATAACCTGCTATATATCCACCTTAATAACCTGCTATATATCCACCTTAATAACCTGCTATATATCCACCAAAATAACCTGCTATATATCTACCTTAATAACCTGCTATATCCTCACCTTAATAACCTGCTACGTATCCACCAAAAAACCTGCTATATATCCACCTTAATAACCTGATATATATCCACCTTAATAACCAGCTACATAGCCACCTTAATAACCTGCTATATATCCACCAAAATAACCAGCTATATATCCACCTTAATAACCTGCTATATATCCACCAAAATAACCTGCTATATCCCCACCTTAATAACCTGCTATATATCCACCTTAGCCCATAAACGGCGAGCGTCCTCATATGAGTCCCTACTGGGCGAAGGCGAGCATCCTCATATGAGCCAAGGCCTAAAAAAAAAAAACTATTAAAAGGCCTCGGTAGCATTTAAAAAAATAAAAATATAGTGTTTAATTAAGTGAGCTAATTCCCCTCCATACCTCCTATCACCCCTCCACATGTGTCAAAATCCCCCCCTTCCCCCCTCCTTCAATTATCACCTATTTGTCCTCTTATTCCCATATTTATTTTTATTTTTTTATCATGCCAATATCTCCAATTGGTTTAACAAGGGGAGGCTGAACCTTCGCTGAGCCCAGATATCAAAATTTCTAATTTTTGTGTTCTTGTTCTATAATGCTTCTTTCAACATAGGAGAATAGCATAGGAAGGAACAAAAAAACATATCGCATCCATAACCCCCCGGGCCGGGGGTTCGACCTCGACCCCCGAAAAACTAAACAAATTTCTTTCAGCCACCCAAAATTTTGTTTTGTGTCTGTAGTCTAAAGGGCTGCTGTAAGCAATAGAAATGATCATATGAGGGCATAAACACCCATATGACATCCCTAGGGCCCCCTTGGGGGGGCCCCAAAATCATGGATTTTGGTAAAAAAAAATCTAATATAATTCTACTAAGTTTTCCCCTGATGAAAATGTTGTTTAGTTGGTCATCAATCTCGATCAACTATGTGCGCACTATGGTAGAAAACGGAAGCTAAGGAGGAGTAACTATGTTATCTGCCCCAAAAATAGTGTTGACTGATGAAAATATTTGAATTTAGCTTGCCAGAGATCCTATTTTGGCACTTACGAGATCATCTACTTTTGTGTTTATTGCTCAAATTCTTTCCCCTTCTACACACTACATATAGGACTATATAGCAACTGGAAAATACATAGATAATGGCATTATCTCACATATTTTTCAAGATTCGACATTGTTTAGGTTGAAATGTTGGATAAAAAAAACATATATATATATTATATAGTTTTGTTAGCCCCTTCTACTATGCAATATGGTAAAACTAGTTCATTTTCTTGTAGGGGATGCAGGTAGAATATGCCATGCAAAAATTGCAGGAAATTTGAACAATTTTGAGTGAGAAGATGATTATACAAATATTTCAATGAAATTCTGCGCTCGCGCGCGCGCGCAAATAGAGAGCTGATTTTTTTCAGCGAGTCTTAGTATTTCCATTGGTAATAAGATGGTATACTTGCAGAAAACACTATCTCTTATACAGGCTGACTTGGGGGTCAAAGCTTCAGCCTGCCCTATTTTAATAAGCCGTGCTCATGTTGCTAGAGAGGGTGTAGAGTGTCCGAGAGTATGAGTGAGTAAGTCATTCTAGCTTCAGGCACCGAGAAGGGAGGGTGTGGCCCACCTCAGCTCCACACCTGATGAATGGATGGTCGGCAATTATTCGCAATTTTGACCATCCAAACTCTATTCCCACTTGTTTTATTGTTGTTAAATGTTGCTATCTTCATATTAAATGTAAAATAGGCGGATGTGAATAAGTAATAACGATATTTATCGTAAAATGACGATTATAGGTGGGAATGGAGCCTAATATGTCCGCCCCGTTGTGTGGTATCCATTACACATAACTCGCCATTTTGGGGTTAATAACCTGCTATATATCCACCTTAATAACCTGCTATATTCCCACCTTAATAACCTGCTAAATCCCCACTTTAATAATCTGCTATATATCCACCTTAATAACCTCCTATATCCCCACGTTAATAACCTGCTATATCCCCACCTTAATAACCTGCTATATCCCCACTTTAATAATCTACTATATATCCACCTTAATAACCTCCTATATCCCCACCTTAATAACCTGCTATATCCCCACCTTAATAACCTGCTAAATCCCCACTTTAATAATCTGCTATATATCCACCTTAATAACCTGCTATATCCCCACCTTAATAACCTGCTATATCCCCACCTTAATAACCTGCTATATCCCACCTTAATAACCTGTTATATCCCCACTTTAATAACCTGCTATATCCCCACCTTAATAACCTGCTATATCCCCACTTTAATAACCTGCTATATCCCCACCTTAATAACCTGCTAGCCTATATCCCCACCTTAATAACCTGCTATATCCCCACCTTAATAACCTGCTATATCCCCACTTTAATAACCTGCTATATCCCCACCTTAATAACCTGCTATATCCCCACTTTAATAACCTGCTATATCCCCACCTTAGTAACCTGCTAGCCTATATCCCCACCTTAATAACCTGCTATATCCCCACCTTAATAACCGCTATATCCCCACCTTAATAACCTGCTATATACCCACCTTAATAACCTGCTATATCCCCACCTTAATAACCTGCTAAATCCCCACTTTAATAATTTGCTATATATCCACCTTAATAACCTCCTATATCCCCACCTTAATAACCTGCTATATCCCCACCTTAATAACCTGCTATATCCCCACTTTAATAATCTGCTATATATCCACCTTAATAACCTCCTATATCCCCACCTTAATAACCTGCTATATCCCCACCTTAATAACCTGCTAAATCCCCACTTTAATAATCTGCTATATATCCACCTTAATAACCTGCTATATCCCCACCTTAATAACCTGCTATATCCCCACCTAAATAACCTGTTATATCCCCACTTCAATAACCTGCTGTATCCCCACCTTAATAACCTGCTATATCCCCACTTTAACAACCTGCTATATCCCCACCTTAATAACCTGCTAAATCCCCACTTTAATAATTTGCAATATATCCACCTTAATAACCTCCTATATCCCCACCTTAATAACCGCTATATCCCCACCTTAATAACCTGCTATATACCCACCTTAATAACCTGCTATATCCCCACCTTAATAACCTGCTAAATCCCCACTTTAATAATTTGCTATATATCCACCTTAATAACCTCCTATATCCCCACCTTAATAACCTGCTATATCCCCACCTTAATAACCTGCTATATCCCCACTTTAATAATCTGCTATATATCCACCTTAATAACCTCCTATATCCCCACCTTAATAACCTGCTATATCCCCACCTTAATAACCTGCTAAATCCCCACTTTAATAATCTGCTATATATCCACCTTAATAACCTGCTATATCCCCACCTTAATAACCTGCTATATCCCCACCTTAATAACCTGTTATATCCCCACTTCAATAACCTGCTGTATCCCCACCTTAATAACCTGCTATATCCCCACTTTAATAACCTGCTATATCCCCACCTTAATAACCTGCTAGCCTATATCCCCACCTTAATAACCTTGCTATATCCCCACCTTAATAACCTGCTATATCCCCACTTTAATAACCTGCTATATCCCCACCTTAATAACTTGCTATATCACCACTTTAATAACCTGCTATATCCCCACCTTAATAACCTGCTAGCCTATATCCCCACCTTAATAACCTGCTATATCCCCACCTTAATAACCGCTATATCCCCACCTTAATAACCTGCTATATCCCCACCTTAATAACCTGCTAGCCTATATCCCCACCTTAATAACCTGCTATATCCCCACCTTAATAACCGCTATATCCCCACCTTAATAACCTGCTATATACCCACCTTAATAACCTGCTATATCCCCACCTTAATAACCTGCTTTATCCCTACCTTGATAACCTACTACATCCCCACCTTAATAACCTGCTACATCCCCACCTTAATAACCTTCTATATCCCCACATTAATAACCTGCTATATCTCCAACTTAATAACCTGCTATATGCCCACCTTAATAACCTGCTATATCCCCACCTTAATAACCTGCTATATCCCTACCTTAATAACCTGCTATATCCCCACCTTAATAACCTGCTACATCACCCCCTTAATAACCTACTATATCGCCACCTTAATAACCTGCTATATCCCCACCTTAATAACCTGCTATATCCCCACCTTAATAACCTGCTATATCCCCACTTTAATCACCTGCTATATCCCCACCTTAATAACCTGTTATATCCCCACTTTAATAACCTGCTATATCCCCACCTTAATAACCTGCTAGCCTATATCCCCACCTTAATAACCTGCTATATCCACACCTTAATAACCTGCTATATCCCCACCTTAATAACCTGCTATATTCCCACTTTAATAACCTGCTATATCCCCACCTTAATAACCTGCTATATCCCCATTTTAATAACCTGCTATCTCCCCACCTTAATAACCTGCTATATCCCTACTTTAATAACCTGCTATATCCCCACCATAATAACCTGCTAGCCTATATCCTCACCTTAATAACCTACTATATCCCCACCTTAATAACCTGCTATATCCCCACCTTAATAACCTGCTATATCCCCACCTTAATAACCTGCTATATCCCTACCTTAATAACCTGCTATATCCCTACCTTACTAACCTGCTATATCCCCACCTTAATAACCTGCTATATCCCCACCTTAATAACCTGCTATATCACCCCCCTAATAACCTGCTATATCTCCAACTTAATAACCTGCTATATCCCTACCTTAATAACCTGCTATATCCCCACCTTAATAACCTGCTATATCCCCACCTTAATAACCTGCTATATCCCCACCTTAATAACCTGCTATATCCCCACCTTAATAACCTGCTATATCACCACCTTAATAACCTGCTATATCTTCACCTTAATAACCTGCTATATCCCTACCTTAATAACCTACTATATCCCCACCTTAATAACCTGCTATATCCCCACCTTAATAACCTGCTATATCCCCACCTTAATAACCTGCTATATCTCCACCTTAATAACCTGCTATATCCCCATCTTAATAACCTGCTATATATCCACCTTAATAACCTGCTATATCCCCACCTTAATAACCTGCTATATCCCCACCTTAATAACCTGCTATATCCCCACCTTAATACCCTGCTATATCCCTACCTTAATAACCTGCTATATCCCTACCTTAATAACCTGCTATATCCCCACCTTAATAACCTGCTATATCCCCACTTTAATAACATGCTATATCCCGACCTTAATAACCTGCTTTATCCCTACCTTAATAACCTACTACATCCCCACCTTAATAACCTGTTACATCCCCACCTTAATAACCTGCTATATCCCCAACTTAATAACCTGCTATATTTCCAACTTAGTAACCTGCTATATCCCAACCTTAATAACCTGCTACATCCCCACCTTAATAACCTGCTATATCCCCACCTTAATAACCTGCTATATCCCCAACTTAATAACCTGCTATATCTCCAACTTACTAACCTGCTATATCCCCACCTTAATAACCTGCTATATCCCCACCTTAATAACCTGCTATATCCCTACCTTAATAACCTGCTATATCCCCACCTTAATACCCTGCTATATCACCCCCCTAATAACCTGCTATATCTCCACCTTAATAACCTGCTATATCCCTACCTTAACCTTTTCAGACTCATATGACGCAGAGGTTGCCAGATTAGCAATAAGAAATAGAGTTCTCTCACTCTTATAATTACCTCTCCAAAATTAGTTTTCTGCCCACAGCTAACTCAAAGACAACTGCAGAACTTGAAGTAACTAAACTAAAGGTTTGTACATACCCCTGATGGTAACAAAGGCTTTAATGTATCCCTAATAGGCTCAAAATCGTGTCATATGTCGGAGAGGGTTAATAACCTGCTATATCCCCACCTTAATAACCTGCTATATCCCCACCTTAATAACCTGCTATATCCCCACCTTAATAACCTGCTATATCCCCACCTTAATAACCTGCTATATCACCACCTTAATAACCTGCTATATCTCCACCTTAATAACCTGCTATATTCCTACCTTAATAACCTACTATATCCCCACCTTAATAACCTGCTATATCTCCACCTTAATAACCTGCTATATCCCCACCTTAATAACCTGCTATATCCCTACCTTAATAACCTGCTATATCTCCACCTTAATAACCTGCTATATCCCCACCTTAATAACCTGCTATATCCCCACCTTAATAACCTGCTATATCCCTACCTCAATAACCTTCTATATCCCCACCTTAATAACCTGCTATATCCCCACCTTAATAACCTGCTATATCCCTACCTTAATAACCTGCTATATCCCCACCTTAATAACCTGCTATATCTCCACCTTATATGTCCCGGCTGAGGACGGTTCCACCTAAATAACAGGCTCGCTTTCGCTAGCCAGGAAAAAACCCCCATCTAAATGACGCGAAAGGCATTATTGACAAACAAATTGGGCGAAAGGTCTTAAAATGGAAAAACTAATGGGACGAACGTCTTAAAATATATATAACTAATGGGACTAAATATCAGGGGGAAGGGGATCCAGAAATTCAGAACACCTCCCCTAAGAAACAATAACTCGTAACTTTTGTCGTCAATAGCGACTGGAAACTCTCATGCCTTAACTGTGTGTTATATTTATACAGCAACAGAAGTCGCCGCTGTAGAGTTATAAATACCGATATGAAACGTTACCATAAATCTCTCTTTGCCACTTCAAGCAAGAAAGAAAAAAAAAATATATGTATATATATATATATACATATATACAGTATATACTGTATATGTACTGTATACTGTATATATATATATATATATATATATATATATATATATATATATATATATATATATATATATGCTGTATATGTATAGATATATAGATATGACTTTCAGACCCTCTTTTACTTAAATACGTGCATTTTTCAGTAGAAAATTTGTCTGGCCAAAAGTCGGTCTCCAATAAATTGCAGGCTCGATTTTGCTCGCCTAGAAAAAGAAAGGGCGAATGAAGTGAAATGTCTTATAATCGCCAAAATTAATGAGGTGAAATGTCATAAGTTATTCAAACAAATGGAATGAAACAGAAAGGGACCCAAAGGACCTGTCTCGCACCAGATAACGTTAACCAATGGCAATACGATGGCCACATTTTAAAGTAACTCAGGATTACACTAGAGTGACTAGACCATTATATTCAGCTTAACCCTTTGAAGATAATGATGCATTAACACAGCTTATTCTGGTTACCATTAGACGATCTGATCCAGCTTATTAGGAATGATCTGTGGAAAGTTACAGGGTAAATGAATATCGCAATTAGCCCTCTGACTTCCATGTACCCTTCCTAATCTTAATAAAATCGTCTAGTAATAGCCAGAAACAGAAACCAAATGCGTCATCGTATCTTCTAAGTATTCGGAGGGTCCTCTGGTTAACAGAGGCCAGCAGGTATTCCATGGGGCACACTGACAAACTAAGGGCATAAACAGGTTATACAAAAGCTATATACAAATATTGGGTATATTGAGAGTGATAGATATTTTTATATTTCTATTATTATGTTGTTTTTTCTTTTTCTATTACGAATAATCCATTAAAAGGGCATCTTGATATTAATTTTATGGTCACTTTATATACCCTCTTCATAACCATAACTGTGATAGTGTCAGATAAGGGAGGCTGGCCACACATAACTGAACAGATAAAAAGACAATAACACAGGAGAATGATTACTTATTATTACCGATGTATCATCACCCCTGAGGGTAGGGGAATAGAATATGCCCCAAGGGCCTCCTGCATGTGAGTCGTAAAAGGCGACCAAAGAGGTTGAGTCGGTAGGATTGCGACCACCCACACGTGAAAAATACATACGGCAACGATGAACGAACGAACGGCCTCGGATCTGGACGGACCTAATGTTGACGAACTCTGACCTACAATGGACAGCCTTGGAGTTTAAGAGGCTTGAATGATAACACAAAAGAGAGACAGGTCCAGGAAGTGTTAGTGAATGCCATGCTGGATGTATGCAGAATAACTGAGACCAAATTGAGGGGTACATGTGTGAGAGAGTGGGACTGTGGAATGGGCGTGTGTGCTGAAGTGAGTGAGGGAGCGAAAGAAGGTGCGTGTTTGTTTGTAAGTAACAAATGGAAGGAGCGTGTAATAGACTATGGGTCTGCGGGTGCAAGGATTGTGTGGGTGAGAATGAAAGTAGGAATACAAACATGGGTGGTTGTGTGGTATGCTCAGACAGAGGAAAAAACTGTAAGAGGGAAAGAGGAGTTCTGGGTGAATGTCTGGATAAGCTTGGCAAGAGCGAAAGAACATATCTGATTGGGGATATGAATGGGAAGGTGGGTGATAGGAAAGTTGATGGAGTGGTGGGAGGGTGGGGTTTACCGTCAGAGGTGAATGGGAATGGTAGTGCACTTGTGGACGTATGTGTGGGGAGGAGGCTGTGGATAGCCAACACCTTCTTCCGACACAGAATGATAAACAGGTACACATGGAAAGTGGTGTGGAGGAGGAAGGATGAGACAGTGGTGGAACTAAAGGCACTGATTGCTTATATATGTGTGGATAAACGATTGAACAAATCTGTGTTGGATTGCTAAGGTGCAGAGGGGTATTGGGGGGGGGGGGGTCTGTCTGACCATTGTGTAGTAGTAGTAGCTAACATTAGGAAACAAAAGAAGTGGGTGAGGAGACCTGGAGGGAGGCGAGAGGAAGGTGGAATGGCGAGGAGGGTGGAGAGGTTGCAGGAGGAGGAGATCAGGGAAGAGTTCAGGAGAGCAGTAGAAAGGTGACTAGGTAGGTTTGACCTGGAGGGTATGGAGGAGGTGGAAGAGGTGAGCAAAGTATTTAAGGAAGAGATCTTTGCAGCATGTGAGGAGGTGTGTGGAGTAAGGAGAAAAGCGAGGGGAGTGAAAGGTACAGCATTATGGATTGAGGAGGTAAAAATAGATGTTGAAGACAAGAAGAAAGCATATAGAGAGTGGTTGGGTAGTAGAGGGAATGATGATTTGGAGAGACAGAAAAGAGCGAGGTACTCGCTCGTAGATGAGGAATTGGAAGGAATCTGAGTATTGTTACGTCCTGGAATATATATACACTGGGCTCTTTCTATTGGACTAGGTATGCGGCAACAAGCAACAACGGAAAACGCTAGATCCAACCCTTATCTATAAACCCAGGCAACAAACCACCCTAAACCGTCAAGAGTCCTGCCTGGACAACGAGGTATCCTATGACTCGGTTACAGGGTGCACGCACTATAGACTGCTGATAGTCAAGCAGGCTATATAAAAGATCACACAATTAAGTTGACTTAAAGCTTCAAGGAAAAGATATATAACGGAATTAAATTGCAGAAACAATTTAATAACAAACTAGAAGAAAGTACATTTAACGTTACGTTAATTAATACAACTAATCACCCCTGCGTGAAAGAAGGTGAAAGCAAACAGTCTTCAAAACATCGTACAGGTAGACAAGATGCCGGTTTCTAAACTGCATGCGGCTGCTGTAGGATCTGATGCTTAGCAAAGAAAGTACGTTACGGATTTAGAGAACTCTTAACTCATAAGCAGGAATAAATACTAGTGATAGGCCATACAGTGTATAATGGCATAGGTATAATTAAATAAAGGCAGCAACTCGCAACATAACCACATACAGGTGTGCTTCTCACTCTTAGTCAGGCAAGCCTGCTCGGACAGAGTCTCTAAGCCACACCCTGACTCACAATGCTCACAAAAACGGTAAACTGTGGCACAATAACAAGCATACAGAGATAATAAACCCCTAGCTGTTAATCTGCCAGGTGGCAGAGGTCTAGCCGGAAGGATATAGGCTTCGGATACCCGGGCTGAGCCACCGGCTCTAGCCTAGGGACGTTCCCAGGTCTGTGCGCCAAATTACTCTAATTGAAAGGGTGCTCTCTTGAGAGACTCAGATCGCAAGTATCTGACTCTCTCCTGGCGACCCTAAAACAAAAGCAAGACGTGCTAGCGCAGTGCTGAGTGGACTAGGCAAGGGCCCTCACACAACACAACACTAGACACACAGGGACACAGACAAGAAAATGCCCCCCAGACTCCCACGGGTATCCTAGAAAAGTCGTGCGGGTCCACAGGACTCGCACCAGCAGACTTTACTTAAAGGAACGCAAAAAACCTCCCCTCCGGTCTAGCCCCTGCTAACCTGACACAAGAACACACTAGCAAGCATGAAACCACCAAATATGAGACAACAAAAAAGCTTCCTAGGTCTCATTAACAATTACATCTCTGCATAAGGCCCAAAATCCTATCTAGTTATCTGAGAGCTCGTCGTTAATACAATAATAGATATAAGGTCTATCAAGGGGATGGGATAATTAAATAGATTGGTGAAGTAGTGGAAGGAAGGTATACAAAGTAAGAGAGAAAGTTTCTAAGTGGGGTTGAGAGGGATAGATATCAAGGGGGTCCGAAGGGTACGACAGTGAGGTGAGCTCTGAGTCTTGAATGTGTCTGGACCCCGGCCTAGACATGCAGAATACATCCCAGGCTTGGCAACACTCAACACAGTTGCCGGGTCAAAATCCTCTACCCCGTGCATGAGTCGAAACTAAGCCTAACGTTGCAATCAAATGCATGTGGCAACATCAGGCTCGTCCCAAGCTAGACTCTCCGCGCGAAGCTACGTCCCCCAGCCGGTCTCTCTCTCCCGCTCGTCTCCTCCCACTCTCACTAGACTTACATCTTATATATTATAATGAAACAATCAACTATCGAGAATAAAATATACGAAGAGGCGTTGGTTAAGAATAAGGGCAGCTACAAGCTGTGAAACAACATAAGAATATCCCAGACATTAGTTACATTGTCGTAGGATATATACTAAGAAAAAGCCGGCCGGCCGGCTGCCACCAGCCGGTTTCTAAACGGCTGGGCAGCCGACGCGCGCCATTGCCCGCACGTGGCTACTATGCAGAAGCGTCACAGTATATAATGGAGGGAGTGTAAGAAACTGTTCTGGAAAGAGGTCAAGAAAGTTAGGGAGGGTAGCAAGGGAAATAGTAAGGGTGTGAAAGATAAGAATGGGCAAGCGGTAGCCGAGAAGCAAGAGAGAGTCGAAAGATGGAGGGAGCAGTTCAACGAATTGCTAAATGTAATGAATGAAGCGCCAGCAAACATAGTTAGTTGGGGTATGGGATGGAGAAGAAGAGGAGTAGCGGAGGAGGAGGTGGGGGATCAAGAGGTCAGAGGTATGTGAAGCCTTGAAAAGAGTGAAGTTAGGGAAAGCATCAGGAATAGATGGAGTGTGTGGGGAAATGCTGAGTAATGGTGGTGAGATAGTGATCGAATGGGTATGGAAAATGTGTAAACTAGCATGGGAGAAGGGGAGTGCACCTGATAACTGGAAGACAGTGATTGAGAGAGTGAGAACGAGAACAGAGAAATGGATAGGTGACGAGCAGGGCGATTTTAGGAAGGGAAGAGGATGTATAGATCAGATTTTTACCCTGAAATGTGTAGTGGAGAAATATCTGGAGAAGCAATAAAAGCTGTATGTTGCCTTTATGGACTTGGAGAAGGCCTATAACAGAGTGGATAGAGAAGGAATGTGGAAAGTACTGAGAAAATACGGAGTAGATTGCAAGTTGCTGAAAGCAGTGAAGAACATGTATGAGGGTGCAAGGGCATCAGTATGTGTGGATAATGAGCAGAACGAGTTCTTTGATCTGAATGTTGGGTTGAAACGGGTGTGTGATGTCCCCGTGGTTGTTTACTATATATATATGGATGGAGTCATGAAAACAATACATGCAAGAGCAGTGGATGTTGGTGTATTGCTGATAAGGGAGGGAAACGATTGGATGCTACCTGCACTTCTGTTTGCTGATGATACAGTTCTGATAAGCGATAGTGAATGGGAGTTGCAGGGGCTGGTAAATATGTTTGGAACAGTGTGCGAAAAACGGAATCTGAAGGTAAATGCGGGGAAGAGCAAGGTTATGGTCTTCGAAAGGGGTGAAGCCACAGAGTGTGAGGTGAGGTTGAACGGTCAGGCTATGGAGAATGTTAGCATATTTAAAAATATGAGCATTGTGCTGAGTAAAGATGGGATTATGGATGAAGAAGTGAGGGAGAGGGTGCAACAGGGGAAGAAGGTTGTAGGAACGCTGAAAGCAGTAACAAGAAATAGTGTGGTCAGCATGGAAGTAAAGAGCTCCTTGCATGACAGTTTGGTAATCCCGACATTGACTTACGGAAGCGAAGCATGGACGTTGGTGGAGAGACTCAGACCAAGAGTGTGAGGGGTGGAAATGAGTTACTTGAGAAGTGCGTACGGAGTTACATGGACGGATAGACAGACGAATGAGGAAATAAGAGAGAGGTGTGGTGTGGATGTAGACGTGCTGGAAAGTGTGAAAAGGAACACCTTGAGAAGCTTTGGCCATATAGAACGCATGGGAAGCAAGAGAATGACTAAGAGGGTGTAGGAGAGTGAGGTGGAAGGATAGAGAGGGAGAAGTAAACCGAGAGAGAGGTGGAAGGATGGCGTGAAGAAGTATATGAGTGAAGGCGGTGCTGGTTGGGAGGAGGCGCGTCGACTGACTGGAGACAGAGGTGCATGGGAGTATTTTGTTCGTGGCCACCCCTTCGGGGATTACTATTTTACTATTTATCTAACTCATATGGCTACGCAGAGCCCCTCATTCTCAAACTGGCTAATACGTCGAAAGCAGCGGTATAGATTAGCACAATTCTAAAAAAAGAAAGAACAAAAAAAGAAACGTTTCTACATAAGAAAATGTATTCAGTTGTGCAAGTTAATAATTTACATAACCTCTAACGTTCACCGCTTGCGGTTACGACGATTTCTCACTTATATTATTGAAATACAACTCTGAAACATTTGTCTTTCTATGTGGATGAGGGAGTGATACATAGAGAAAGTTAGATCTTGTTAGATCAGTCTTGCTTTACGCCATATGATGGACATTTTTAGAAGTTTCACCCCATAAGTTTGAGAATTATAAGCCCCTTATTTAGATGTTGATTTTGTGTTGGCGAGAGATAGCGAGCCTTTTACTTAGGAGAACCCCGGCTTATGCTAGGATATTTTTCTGCCAAAAAAATGTACATACTTAGCTTGAAGGGGACCGGGGGAGATTTTTTTTCTTCTGAGAAGGGTCTAGACAATAAATTTGAACACTTAATTGTAACAACAAATCTACACTTAAACAGTGATCTTCGGTTTATATATTTATGTTAGAACACATAAACGATTGTAATTCTGTTTATGTGCACCAGTGTTGTTACAATTAAGTGCTTCATGTTTACTGTGTGAGGAGGCAATGTGATTATTATACAAGGTAAACTGAAATGATAAAGAAATAGTAAAAACATTCCAAACCCTTTGAAGGTTGCCTGTAGCTAATGTACCCATTGCCGTGAACAAGAGAAAGGTTGGACCAACAGCGATGGAGAGGTTGGTGGGAGCACATGTTAGTGGGAATGTATTATTGGACACAAATCACAGTCAGGTAGCTTTTCTGATCTCACTTTAAACCTTTTTCGACTCTCCCTGTTCCACTTCAATAGTTAAGATATTTTAAGACGCTTCAACCCCGAGTAATGTATCAATATCGTTCATAGTACTATGATTATAGTTTCTGAACACAGTTTTTGTTTTAGAGCTGAAGCCCTCTAGTTGATTATTGCGGCAATCTCTTTGTTTAAACAAGTAGCCTAGTAAGGACCACTAAGTCTGTTGTTGCTTGTCTTCCTTTGTATTCCTATATATTTTGATGTTTTATATAATATTTTGTTTCCACTCAGATGTCGATTTTGTATAGGAGAACGATAGCGGAGGTTTACAATGAAGAAGAAACCGGCCTTTGGTTGGTACACATTTCTAACGAAAAATGTACAAATTCACTATGATTTTTTTTTTTTTTTTTTTTTTTCTATGTGATTGAGGGAGGCAAAAGGCATAACTGCCTATAGCGAGTGCCTCCCCCATAGTTGAAAGAGTGACAGGGCCAAAATCAAGGGACGTTTGAGCCAAAATGCCTGGAAACACGGAGTTTGAAGCAATTTATGTCATAGGAAGAGGGAAAGACTGATTCTGGGAGAGAGTTCCAGAGCTCAGATGTTGAGTAGAAGAAAGTTTGAGAGTAACGTTTCACTCTTGGGTTGGAAAGTTGCACAGAGTAGGAGTGGGATTGAGTTGCAAGACGGGTACCACGTGCCCTACATAAAGGAGGTGGTATGCACTGGGATAGCTCTGAGGAACACTGATTATTATAGTAGCGATAGAATAGCGAGAGAGATGCAACATTGCGGCGGAGAGAGAGAGAGATTGCAGAGAGTTGGTGAGTGGACGGGAGTTAATGATACGAAAGGCCTTCCTTTCAACTTTGTCTAGGAGAGCGGTGTGAGAGGAACCTCCCCACACATGTGAACAATACTCAATACAAGGGTGCACTATGCCCCTGTACAGAGCAAGAAGCTGTGCAGGGGAAAAGAACCCCCTAAGGCGGTTGAGCACACCCAGCTTCTGGGAGGCTGCCTTAGCAAGACTGGTAATATGGTCCTTCCAAATGAGAGCAGAAGAAAAAGAGACACCAAGAATATTGAGAGAAGATGAAGGGTTGATTTTTGTATTGTTGAAGAATAAGGGATAGTCCGCTGGGAGATCCTGACGGCTAGATAGATGGAGAAATTGGGTTTTGGAAGCATTAAAGTTAACAAGGTTTTCTCTGCCCCAATTGGAAATAGTATTTAGATCAGAATTTAAGAGTTCTATGGCTTCATTACGTTTGTCGTTGAGGGATTGCTGGCTGGGGCGTTCTGAAAAACTAATGGAGTAGTGTAAGGTTAAGTGGTCTGCGTATGAATGGATGGGAATTAAGGTACAGTTAACCCGTACAGCCCCAGCGACGCGTCTGACGCGTCGGCGATGTATGTAACGCACAGCCCCAGAGACGCGCCTGACGCGTCACCCTAATTGCGCCGACCGTAACCTCAGGTGTAGCCACTCAAGAGGGCTCAGATTTGTATGGGAACTGTGTACGTATCCCACGCAACCGTGCCGATGGTTGAAAACTCTCAAAGTCCATGTGCGTGCGCGCGAGCGCTCAATAACCTGTTTTTTGGGGATAATTGCCTTCAATTTTTTACTCTTGTAAAACCCATTTTCGGGGCTCTGTAGGACCATTTTTTAAGCTTTTTGAGCAGTTTTTCGTGGTTTTTCCTTCATTCCTAACCCATTCGCTATTGTTTCTGGAATAAAACCATTTTTTGAAAACCGGCCGGGTTCTGGTGCGCAAACATTACAAAACTAGCCGGGGCTCCACGGGTTAAGGGGAGATTTCCACTTGAGGGATTTTTTTCTGGACCCCTTTCTCCCTCATGTTTAGCCCCATTGCTTTTGAGATTTTAAGATGTTCGCCCTAGTAGTTTAGACATTTTAAGACATTTTGCCCCATTTCTGTCAATTGTAAGACCTTTCGTGCCATTAAGGTGTCGATTTTTTCCTGGCGAGCGAGCCTGTAATTTAAGAGCAATCGGCCTCCGGCCGGGACATTTTTCTACCGAAAAATGTACAAATGTATCTTGAAATGGGGTCTAGGGGGTGTAATTTTAAGCTTTATGAAAACGTAGGGAACAAACTAAATACCTCCCCTTAAGGAGATCATTTATAAAATTAGAAAGAGAATAGGAGATAGGACAGAGCCCTAAGGAACACCAGAGTTTATAGGGTGAGGAAGTGAACAATGGCCGTCCACAACCGCGGGTATGGAACAGCCGGAAAGGAAATTAGAGACAAAGGCACAGATGGAGGGATAGAAACTGAAATTAAAGATTTATGCCAGACTCTATCGAAGGCTTTCGATATAGTAGTCATTTTCAGAGCTTCCGTGACCGTGTTTAGGATACCAAAGTTTCTCAGTGAATTTAACAAGGGCAAAAAAAAAAAAACCCATACACCTCACCAAAATGACAGGAAAGTTGTTATTTTAGACGTTTTTCAAAATGGCCGCCGCCGTCATCTTAAAAAATTGATAAAGTTCTATTTCTTGAAGTGAATGGCCAAAAATGACAATTTTGGTGTCTATTCCCACTAATTTTGGTGTCAGAAAACCAATGGGATGGCATAATTAAAAAATAATTAATAACTAATTACCAAATAATTAAGAAAATAAGAAAATAATTAAGAAAATCAATGGGATGGCATAATTCATGATTTAGAGTCCCATTAACCTCAACATCTAAGACAAATATGATGTTGTTAAATCCACTGAGAAACTTTGGTATCCTAAACACGGTCACGGATCCTCTGAAACTTACTCAAATACTATAATATATAATTTAAAATGTAAACCAAGAATGTTGACTGATCAATTCCTTCTTTTTCAGGTTTGTTGCATCGAATTTGGCGTGAAGAATCATAAGCATGGAACGTAGAGGAGTTAGTGATGTGCCTGACCCAGGACCTGGATTAAAATGCATATTATGTCAACATCCCTGTATAGCTGATGATAGTACGGACAAGACATCTGATACAAAGTGGGAGAATCTAAGGAGCAAGTGTTTTCGGTGGAAGGAACTTGATAAATTTCAGCATGCCTATGCAGCAGTGGAGTGGGACAAGGGGCCTAAAGGCCTGTACATGCATAGTAAATGTTACACCCAGATCAGTAGTAATCGCTATATTCAGCAAGCACAGAATCGTAAACGGAAATCTGAACAGGAAGAAGTTCAAGCATCAACTTCAAGTCAACAACTCCCAGGAAATGTGCCTAAAAAGCTTCGTTCTAGTACTGGAGTGGTTCATGATAAGAATCTCTGTGTGTGGTGTATGAAAGGACCACAAAAAACCAGTAATCCTGGCAAGTCCAAACTTTTGCTGCTGTCAACAGTAGACGCATGGAACCGGTTCAAGTTGCATACAGTTTGTCTGTCAGATGAGCCTATAAAGAGAAAGATTGAATACCCTACTTGCATCTATCCCAGACAGTCGAACGGCGTTTGGATTGGAAATTCGTTATCATCGTGAATGTTGGCGCAATTATGTCAGCAACCCTCTGAAGGAGTCTTTTCCTGATGAAAAAACAGAGCATCTGCAACATGTTAATCTTCGAGAGGCCCAAAATATCTTCTTTCATCATGTCCGTCAAGTTATCTTTGAAGATCATGAAATCCGTACACTGCAAGGTCTTGTAAAGGATTACAAAGGCATTACTTCAAATTATGGTTACTATTCCACAGCAAAGTCCAGTTTCGTGAAGGAAATTCTGATCAAGGAATTTGGAGATGACATAGCATTTCATGAACGAGGTCAGAAGAATGTGAGTGAACTGGTATATGATGCAAGAGCTGCAGGTTCATATCTTGAGGCTGCAATATCCTCTCTAGGTGTAAGTGACGATCAGCTGGTGAAGAATGTAGC
Organism: Paralithodes platypus; assembly: GCA_032716605.1. Lineage (NCBI taxonomy): Eukaryota > Metazoa > Arthropoda > Malacostraca > Decapoda > Lithodidae > Paralithodes > Paralithodes platypus. Next base: position 37,942,026 of record CM064497.1, read on the forward strand.
TGGGCGACTCAGAGATCAGATCATCAAAACAAAAACTGTTCCTTGGCCTCCATACATACATGAGCTAGAATATGAAGACCTGAATGATCTCCTATTGAAGCTCATCACTTGGTTAAAGCACCCCACAAAGTCTGAAGTCGATGACAAGCCCCAAGTCAGATCAATTGCATCTATTTTGACCAGCTACATCACTGGAAGACGTACTGCATTTGAGACAAACCTCGGTGTACTGCTACATGGTATGACAAAGAGCAGAAAATTGGTAGACATATTACATAAGGATGGCCTGGGAATCAGTTCCAATGATGTGCTTTTGCTTAGAGATTTCTGGGCAGTTACTGACCTGAAGCATTCAACTGAGTGTCCTTTTGAACTTTCTGAAGGAACACTGGCAATATGTATAGTCGACAACGATGACTTCAAAAGTGACACTTTGACTGGAAGTGGCCAATCACATCGTACAAATGTCATGTTTGTTCAGCCAGACCTACCTAAGCTAAATCTACCTACCCTAGATGATGATAGACCAGTTGCAAATAGCACCTTGCCTTCGTACCTCTCTGATAGACAACTGAAGAAATGGAGAGTAAGGCATTTACCTCGGTCATCAAACTTGTTGAGGCAAGTGACGGCTTAAAGATGGAAGACTTAATGCAGCATCGAGTAACAGATGAGTGCCTTTCAATTTTCAATGCAAATGGTACTATGCGCAAAACGCAGAAGAGTAAGCTACAGGAAAAACTGACAATGACATCCATACCGTACCCTGATATTTACACATCAATAGTAGACATGGGACTAATCTGGCGTCTAACAACGCCTACTACTGAAGACAGAGAAAAAGCAGATGGAACCAAGTTAACGTTGGGAGACTATGGCGAGAAACTTGTGAACTTTGTCCTGAATAGACATTCGAATGCAGAATGTGTTATCTTGGTTAATGACTCGTACGAGCAAGACTTCTCCATCAAAGATAGTGAACGACAACACCGTCAAAAAAATCAGTCCATTTGCAATGTGTTTATGAAGTCAGAGGACAAATTTCCTTCTAATAGAGACTTTCATGCTCTTCTTGGTAAGCCAGAGAATAAAGTTCGCCTTCAAGCATTTATCAAGGCTGCTTTCAAAAGAAAGGCATCTACAACCACTATTCAGCTCATACACTGTGTTGTTGGCAAACCAGCAAGGAATCTCACCACAGATGAAGTTTTGCAGAATCTCACATACGCCCATGCAGAAGCAGACACAGCTCTGTTCACTCTTTATGGTAAGCTGCAGTCAGAAGGGTATACAGAAGCAGTTGTCATAGACACTGAAGATACTGATAACTACGTTCAGGCAGCCTATGTGGCTCGGCAAATATCAGGACTCTTGTGCTTGAAACGCAAATCTCAGCTGATAAATCTCCGGTGTTTGTGTAGTGAGGCAATGGCGGAGTCTTTGATCCCACTTTATGTTCTTACCGGATGCGACCATAACTCCGGCTTTTATGGAATAGGCAAGAAAACTATTGTTGACCGTGTAGAAAAATCATCAGAAGCTCGCAACCTCCTTAAAAGTTGTGGCACAATCATCCCAGTCACACAGGAAATCATCAATGACTTACAGAAATTTGTTATCCGGTACATCTATTGTGACACCAAACACAAGACCCTAGCAGAGGTGAGAGCAGCAAAGTGGTCAGTACTCAAGAAAAAGAAGATCATCAGACTGGTACCTGATTCTGACAGTCTACGACCACACTTAGAGCGCACCAATTATCTCACATATCTGCAGAAGAATTTCCAGCTTCAGAATCATCCATCACCAATTGGCCATGGATGGCACCTTGTAAATGGCTTATGCCTCCCAGTACGCTATACCCAACCTGCACTTCCATCATTCCTGGATCTTCTAAAAACTCCAAGTCATCCACAAATGGAGAGCAGCGATGATGACAGCGGAAGTGATTCTGACAGTTGTGCATCATATTTGTCCTGCAGTGATAGTGCATCTTAATGCAGTAGGTCTCATGTTTTATTAATTTAGGATACCAAAGTTTCTCAGTGGATTTAACAACATCATATTTGTCTTAGATGTTGAGGTTAATGGGACTCTAAATCATGAATTATGCCATCCCATTGATTTTCTTAATTATTTTCTTATTTACTTAATTATTTGGTAATTATTTATTAATTATTTTTTAATTGTGCCATGCCATTGATCTTCTGACACCAAAATTAGTGGGAATAGACACCAAAATTGTCATTTTTGGCCATTCACTTCAAGAAATAGAACTTTATCAATTTTTTAAGATGACGGCGGCTGCCATTTTGAAAAACGTCTAAAATAACAACTTTCCCGTCATTTTGGTGAGGTGTATGGGGGCTTATTTTTTTTAGTATCAGTTGCCCTTGTTAAATTCACTGAGAAACTTTGGTATCCTAAACACGGTCACGGAAGCTCTGAAAATGACTCTACTAATATGTCTAGTGCAATAGAAAAAGTCTCACCGAAGTCCCGAAAGGAGGATGACCAAGAGTTAGTAAGATATGAAAGAAGATCACCAGTAGAGCAACCCTTAAGGAAGCCATACTGGCTATCTGAGAGCAGATTATGAGAAGAGAAATGCTTAAGAAATTTGGAAGCAAGAATAGTTTCAAAAACTTTAGAAAGACAAGAGATGAGAGCAATTGGACGATAGTTGGAGGGTTGAGAGCGGTCACCCTTCTTTGGGACAGGTTGAATGTGAGCAAACTTCCAGCATGAAGGGAAGACGTTAGAGGATAGACAGAGATGAAAGAGTTTGCCTAGGCAGGGAGTCAGCACGGAAGCACAGTTTTTGAGAACAACAGGAGGAACACCGTCCGGACCGCACGCCTTATTAGTGTTAAGCCCAGAGAGGGTAGAAAGTATATCTTTAGAAGAGATTAGGATATTAGGCATAAGTAAGAGAGAGGAGGGCGGAGAGGGAGGAATAGCACCGGAATCATCCAAGGTGGAGTTTCTAGCAAAAGTTTGAGCGAACAGTTTAGCTTTGTCAGAGGAAGAAGTGATGGTTGTGCCATCAGAGTGGGAAAGGGGAGGGAAAGACGAGGAAGAGAAATTGTTGGAGAGGTTTTTGGCTAGATGCCAGAAAGCTTGGGAAGAGCTAGAGTTGGATAGTTCAGTGCATATATTATTGATGAAAGAGTGTTTGGCAAGTCGAAGAACAGATTTGGCTTGATTCCGGGCAGAAACATAGGAAGAATGAGAGTCTTGAGTTTTAAGGCGTCGGTACCGTTTGAATGCTTCCTCCTTATTGCGGACAGCAGTAGAACAGGCGTGAGTAAACCAAGATTTTTTAGCATTAGTCTGAGAGAAAGAGAATGGAATGTATGCTTCCATGACCGATAGGATTATCTCGGTAATGCGTTCAGCAGTCTCCAAGGGTTCTCGGCCACGGCAGCAGAAATCATTCCATGGGAAATCAAAGAAGTACTGCCGGAGAGCCTCCCAGTCGGCAGCGCCAAAGTGCCACAAGCGCCGCCGGCTAGGAGGATCGGGTGGCCGTACTGGAGAGATAGGACAGGTGACAGAGATAAGTTTATGGTCGGAGGAGCCCAAAGGAGAGAAAAGATCGACAGTATAAGAAGAAGGGTTAGAAGTTAGAAACAAGTCAAGAATGTTGGGCCGATCTCCGATCAGATCCGGGATACGGGTGGGTTGCTGAACTAACTGCTCTAGGTCATTTAGGATAGAAAAGACGTAGGCTTGTTCACCAGGTGGATCAGTAGTGTGAGAGGAGAGCCATTGGCGGTGGTGAACGTTGAAATCTCCTAAGATGGAGATTTCTGAGAAAGGAGAAATGGATAGAATGTGTTCCACTGTAGAGTTTAGATAGTCAAAGAATTTGGGAAAGCTGGTAGAGTTAGGGGAAAGATAGACAGCACAGAAATATTTAGTAAGAGAATGACAGGAAAGTTTGAGCCATAAAATTGAGAATATATATATATATATATATATATATATATAACTAGCAGGGGTACCCGGCGTTGCCCGGGTTTAAATTCTACCATAATCACCATCACTACTACCACCACTACTACTACCATAATCACCATCATCAATCACTACTACCACAATCATCACAATACTACTACTACTATAATCACGGGCCTCGACCTCCCTGTGCCTCATTAAACGGCGACCTCGATTTCGGCCGCTAAATGACCTCCGATTTTGGATCTGACCTCATCCGTACCCCCTTTTGGGGGGCTGCGAACAACTTTCGTTCCATACACCTTTTCGATCGGAGGGCTCTTTCTGCCCCAAACGGCCATTTGTTTCAATTTGTTTTCAATTTCGGCCTCGAAACGACCTCCGATCGTGGCCTCGCCCCCTCTATGACCTGACCCAGGTCAATTGACACCCACATGCAAAGTTTCAGATCCCCAGTTCCAAAACTGCGGCCGCCTATTAAGAGCACACTGACAAACAGACACACGAACTGATTTAATAATATAATTATGTAAAGCTTGATGGAGGTCTAGGTAGCAAACTGAGAACTTCCCCTTTATTTAGTGTTGGTGGAAGATAAGAAATAAATACCTCGAATATTGGTGCCATATGGTATGCAATTTATGATTATAAGATATGCATCATACTTAATATTGTTTACCTTCCAATATTTCATCACTTAGACGTCTGGAGAGTTATTGTGGTTTTAAAATAAAATAACTCTCCAGACGTGGGATAACTAGTGTTCAAAAAATGAAATGTAAACAACAATTACCATGATGCATATCTTATCATAAATTGCATACCATATCGCACTTATACAATTAACATGTATCTGCCACATTCACATATACATAAATTGAGGGTTTAATAATTAAGATGAGCATTTCATAATTACAAAAGCAAATAACACTTATCCTAATGCAGACCAAGCCGAGGAGAGCTCTGAAGTTGACTCTATAACTCCTAACAACGATTATCAAGGATATTTTGGACTCGACCTGGTTTGCCTTATTAGTTAGGAGAGTTTCGCCCAATTAGTTTGACGATTATAGGACATTTCGCCCTATCTAGACAACGATTTTTTTCTGATTGAGTGATAGCGAGCCTGCAACAGAGGTACAGTATAATATAATCGGCCTTCGGCCGAGACATTTTTCTACCGTAAAATATATACAAATTGCTTGACGTCAATTCTAATGGGGTGTTTGTTTAGCTTGAAGAGGGTCTGAGAAAGCGCTCAGATTATTCTAGGGGGAGGAGATAAAGAGTTAGATAATGACAAAACAATACATAAAAACCCAATAATAATTTAAAGATCACTACAATAAATCTCCAGGCTACCTAGTAGTAACGGATTGCATATACAAACATTAATATTATGCATATCTTCTAAGAATGCCATGCAATGTAAACAACTAGTATTATTCATAATTATGGTCTGAACATCCTCTATGAACCAGATTGCACACACACACAAAGGAGTACAAAGGAAATCAAGCAACAACAGATATAGTGACCCTTCTAGGCTGCTTGTCCTCCAAAACACTGAGGATCAAGTGTCCAAACAGTGGTTTAGAGTGGGTAAGGGAACATTGGAAAGGGAACTACTGTTAGTGGCAGGACTAGGAAGTTAGTAGGGGACATATGGGTTAGTAACTGAGGGGAGGATAAAATAAAGTTATTCATTTACAAACGCAGTCAGTCGCGGGTTTGATGCGAGATATTTGTCTAGCGGAATTTAAATGAATCAACGGTGCTGCAGTCTATAACGTCTCAGGGAAGCCCATTCCACAAGTTGACAACTCGATTGAAGAAGAAATTCTTAGATTCGTGTAAGTTAAAAGATTTACCAATAATTTTGCAACCGTTTCCCCGCGTGTAATTAGATTGGTCGATAGTGAAGTACTTACTACAGTTCATATTGTCGATGCCTTTGATGATTTTGAACACTTGAATTAAGTCACCTCTTAATCTGCGCTGGGTTAAAGGAAATAGATTTAATTCTCTAAGACGCTCTGTATGGTTTGTTCTTTAGGCTAGGTATCATTTTGGTAACTCTACGTTGAACTCGTTCTAGCTTGTTTATGTCTTTTTGGTAATAAGGGCACCAGCATTGAACGCAGTATTGCAGAAGAGGGCGGACTAAGGAATTGTAAAGGGTTAGGATTACGTCTTTGGATTTATGATCAAATGATCTGCCTATAAAGCCAATTATTTTGTTTGCCTTCTTAACAACTTCTGAACATTGTTGACTCGGTTTTAGGTTACTCGATATTGTTACTCCCAGATCGGTTTCTCTGTTTGCATTCTTAAGCTGAGTGCCATTCATCGAATAGTTTGCTTTCTCATTTAGGTATCCGATATGTAGTACTTTACATTTATCCGCATTGAAACTCATTTGCCAAATTTGGGCCCAATGTGACAATTTACCTAGATTGTGTTGCATATCGTCAACTTGATCTTTTGAGAGTACGCTATTTGCAATTTTTGTATCGTCAGCAAATTTTGAGATTGTACAGGTGAGACCCTCATCTATGTCGTTGATGTAACTTAGAAAGATAATTGGTCCTAGTACCGATCCCTGGGGTACCCCGCTACTTACATTGGTCCATTTAGATGCCTTACCGTTTATGACTACTCTTTGCTTTCTGTCGCTGAGCCAATTTTCTATCCATTTCAACACACCGTCTTGTATTCCATGCGCTTTTAGTTTTAGCAGTAAACGTTTGTGGGGAACTTTGTCAAAGGCCTTTTGAAAATCAAGGTATATAATATCTACAGCTTTACTCTCATCGTAGAGGTTGAGGATATCGTGGAAGAAGTCTAAGAGGTTTGTTAAACAGGAACGTTTTTTACGAAAGCCGTGTTGAGTATCTTTAAGTATGATATTTTCCTCTAAGTGATTTACGAGTCTGTCTCTTATGACCATTTCTAGCATTTTACATACAACTGAGGTTAAGCTAATTGGACGATAGTTACTGGGTAGGGATTTGCTGCCTTTTTTTAATATCGGTGTTACGTTGGCTATCTTCCACTGATCAGGCATAGTTCCAGACTGCAAGGATTTATTGAATAGTAATGTCAGTGGTTTGGAGAGCTCATCCTTAGCTTCCTTTAGAACTCTAGGCGAGATTGTATCAGGTCCAGGCGTTTTATTTACCTTGAGTTTATCTAAACAATTCAATACTTCTCTCTCTGTAACGGTGATATTGCTTAGAACATCTGAATTATCAATCTGAATCGGCGATGGTGTAGGGATATCACTGAGGTCTTCTGTTGTAAAAACTGATGCAAAGAAGGTATTGAGGGCATTACTCATTTGTACACACACACACACACACATATATATATATATATATATATATATATATATATATATGTATATATATATATATATATATATATTCCCGATAATAATAATAACAATAATTATAATTATCCATTAGTAGATCCGACAGTTGATGGTTCAGTAAATACAATACTAACAATAAGCGTACTGCACACACTAAGCCCCGGAGAGCCTAAGTTGACTCTATAACTCCCAACAGTGATTACCAAGTTGGGCATATATTTAAGGGGAGTATTATAGGCTTATCCCGGAGCTCCACAATACCACGGATTCCACTCTTTATTAAGGCCAAATTTTCTCTCAAGGGGTGGTTTTCATCTAATTTTTTTTTATTTTGGACCCACTTCGCTTTCATGTTTAGCCCCATTAGTTTTGAAATTCTAAGACGTTCTCCCAATTAGTTTGGCGTTGTTATGACATTCGCTCCATTTCTGTCAATGTTAAGATCTTTCGTGCCAATTTGGTGTAAACAAAAATCCTAGCGAGCGATAGCAAGCCTGTAATTTAGGAGGAACCGGCCTTCGGCACACGTTTCTTCAGAAAAATGTACAAATATATCTCGAAAGGGGGTGTTGGGGGTATTATTTTTTAAACTTGATGGAGGTCTTGGGAGGAAACTAAGTAACATAATAAGTAAATACATAGGCCTAGCTGTAAATACAAATCTCCCATTAAGGTAAGTAGTATAGGCTTATCCCACAACAACAGGGTAAGGTACGCCACTGTTTATATAACTCGGGGAAGATTAGGATGCATTATGGCAGTTTATTCTGGCTACCAGTAGACTGTTTTGTAGCATAGAAAGTATTAATTTTGTGAGAAATAGAATGGTAAAGGCTATCTATATTAACCCACTGACTTCCATATACCCTTCCTAATAGAATGGTAAAGGCTATCTATATTAACCCACTGACTTCCATATACCCTTCCTAATAGAATGGTAAAGGCTATCTATATTAACCCACTGACTTCCATATACCCTTCCTAATAGAATGGTAAAGGCTATCTATATTAACCCACTGACTTCCATATACCCTTCCTAATCTGAATAAAATAGTTTCATAATAAGCCAGACAACACAAACAAATGCGTAAATGGCTCGTTAAAGGGTTGATATGGTATATTCTCTTCTAACTTAGTCTTACATTCCTATAATTATGTACACTGTAAAATCGTGTGCGGAATGTTGACCACACCACTAACAACAATGGCATGCGTCATAAATGTGTAATTATAGTTTCACTATTAGAATTTGAACACATTTTCAGACATTTTAAACACTTAACCCTTTGAGGATCATAATGCATGTTGACACTTTTTTCTGCCTATCATTAGACGATTGTATACAGCTTAAGAATGATCTGTGGGAATTATAATGGTAAAGACTGTCTCGGTTAACCCTCTGACTTCCATATACCTTTCCTAATCTAAATAAAATAATCTAATAATGACCGATATATACAATCAAAATGCGTCATAATCCTCAAGGGGTAAAATATTGAAATATACTAATGTGTTCTATATTGAATGCCAACATAATTATATTTCCTAACATGTGTTCAATTGAAAACGCTAACAATGTGTGCTAATGTTGTTAGTGTTATGTGTTCTATTCTGCACACAGTGTACACTCTGAGGCTTAACGGGAGATATATTTGTATTCCTTCATTTATATATTTAGTTGAAATTTGAGTTAGTTTTCTCCCGAGACCTCCACCAAGCTTTATGACCCCCATTCAAGACATATTTGTACATTTCTTAGGTAGAAAAATGACCCGGCCAAAGACCAGTTCCTTCTGATTTACAGGCTCGCTATCGCTCGCCAGGACAAATAGACACCTACATTGCACAAAAGATCTTAAAATCGCCAAACTAATGGCTCGAACGTCTAAACTCTCAAATTAATAGGGTTAAGCATGAAAAAGGGGGTCCAGAAAAAACAAACCATCCCTTAAGCTATCCCGAATGGAATGAATATTGTAATGAAATATTTACCTAGTATATGCATGTCGTGGATTCATTAAAGCAGTTCGATGCTTCAGAAGGGGTTACATGAACTTGTACAATATGATTAAAATAGGCGTGTAGATATTATGTATTAGTTAATCCATATGATCAAATATTGGTTCTATAACAAATCGTTCATCTAAATCAATCACACTATTTTTACTATCATATATACACACAATTGAGCAATTAACTCACTAGGCATTGTCCCCCTGTAGCATATTTTGAATCTGGGAATATTCATACAGTCCTATTTAATAGGGACTGAGCGTCAGCTTATTTGCAAAAAACACCCCAATACAACATGATCACTCCCACAATGATAACTTACAAAATATTAGTTAACTTATTTCAAGAAGGGTCCCTGTTGTGAGGCAAGACTGAAAAGTCTACAAGGGAGTCAGACACACTACAATACAAAGTTAAACTCCACCACATTGTAGACCTGTAGCATCTCAATAATATTGCCAATTATGTATATCCTAAAAATAGCCTACCAAGATAAATACTGTTTAGCAATTAATTACTTATAATTTAGTAGAATATAACATCAGTTAATTCTACATACAGATTATATTATTTGGTGGCCTAACACATGCTGTCAAGAATAATTGGTGGCCAAACACATGCCGTGAATTACATTTGGTGGCCTAACACATGCCGTGAATAATATTTGGTGGCCTAACACATGCCGCAAATAATATTTGGTGGCCTAACACATGCCGCAAATAATATTTGGTGGCCTAACACATGCCGCAAATAATATTTGGTGGCCTAACACATGCCGCAAATAATATTTGGTGGCCTAACACATGCCGCAAATAATATTTGGTGGCCTAACACATGCCGTGAATAACATTTGGTGGCCTAACACATGCCGCAAATAATACTTGGTGGCCTAACACATGCCGAGAATAATATTTGGTGGCCTAACACATGCCGTGAATAACATTTGGTGGCCTAACACATGCCGCAAATAATATTTGGTGGCCTAACACATGCCGAGAATAATATTTGGTGGCCTAACACATGCCGTGAATAACATTTGGTGGTCTAACACATGCCGTGAATAATATTTAGTGGCCTAAAACATACCTAATATAATATTTGGTGGCCTAACACAAGCTGTGAAGAGTATTTGGTTAACTAACCCATGCCGTGAATAATATCTGGTGGCCTAATCCATGCCGTTAATAGTATTTGCTAGTTAGGCCACAAAGGGTTATTAACGGCATGGGTTGGTCACCAAAATTGTTTCGCAGCAGGGGTTAGGCCACCAAACATTTTTAGTAGCATAGACTACAGTAGATCTGGACTGGACACGGAAATTAAACTTTGCAGTAAGGGACCCAACATCAGAAAACGAACCCCCACGTTCGAACCTCGAAACCGCGAAAATTTGATATTTTTGTGGTTTCGTGGTTTGAACTTGGGGGTTCGTTCACCAATTTTGGGTCTCTTACTGCAAAGTTCCATTTTCGTGTCCAGTCCAGATCTACTGTAGTCTATGTTAGTAGCATAAGAAATGCCACCAAATATTGATTAAATATTAATGGACAAAGCACTAAGCTGATCATCGACAGTGACAATAAAACCTGCCCCCCCCCCCAGATCTGGCTTGCCCCCACCCTTCTCAAGTCCCAAGACCCTCATCATACTTCCAAGGCATGTGTATATACATCATGCATAATGTCTATTAATAGGACATTATGTATGTACAAAGGAATACAAAGGAAAGGAAGCCACAACATCCGCAGATCCTAACGAGGTTGCTTGTAAATAACTACATAAATTCTTAATCTATTATAAAGGAATGACAGCTCAAGAAGTATAAGATTCATTTACTCCATGCAACTGAACTTAAATGTTAGGTGAAAAGGGAATTTAACACTCCCGAAAATATCTGGGCCTGGCGCAGTTTCGAACCCTGGTCAGTAGGCATACCAAACTCGCGCCCTAACCACTGTACTACCACGGACGTACAATAGGATAGCAACTTTAATTCTCCTTGAAAGAACCAGGTGTTAGTCTCGTGGTGATTCACGCGGTGGGTTTGTTAGACTTTTCTATCAACGACTATTTTACTCTTCCCCAGGCGTCAACTCAGGTAGTTTTGTGGTTGCAGGATTTTTGCGGGTACAGGGTATTACACAAATTAAGGTCAGGTCACCAGACACATTGGTTTATCTAACCAAAAATATTAGGAAAACTTTTATTATTATCCTTAATATGAGCTGTGGCAACTTGAGCAATACTAGCCTGGGGCCTATTATTTTTTAGGGTGAAGTGCATTAGGCCTAATCAGCTGACACAGTGACAAATTGACAAAATATAATCGTTGTAACACATACAGTTGGTAGGCTTATGTTACTTATTCATTGATTCAGAGATGTGTGTGTTTAAACTTTAAAACTTTAATCAATTATACATCTTAGCATAGGTAGAAGATTGGGTTTAGTAGGAAAGAATGTTGGTGATTGGGAGTTAAATCAATTCCTGTTTGTTGCTGACACAGCACTGGTGGCGGATTCTGAGGAGAAGCTGCAGCGAGTAGTAAAAGAGGTTGGTGTGGTATGTGGGAGGAGGAAGCTGAAGGTGAATGTCAACAAAACTAAAGTACTTGTGTGTAATAGAGATGCTCGTAGGGTAAATAAAATGTACAACTGGATGGGGAAATGCTGGAGCAAGTGGGGTGTTTTAAATATGTAGGAGGAATGATAAGCAAGGACGCAGGTGTGGAAATGGAGGTAAGACAGAGTGAGTGAGGGAAGGAAACTTTTCGGCGCAATGGGAAGTATGTGGAAGGTGAGAAATATCGGAATGAAAGCTAAAAGTGCAATGTATCAAGGGATAGTTGTACCAACAGTGATGTATGGGGCTGAAACCTGGGGTCTGTATAGAAAAGAGAAAAGAAGGTTGGATGTGATGGAGATGAGCTACTTGAGGAGTATGTGCGGAGTGATGCGTAGAGACAGATTGAGACATGAAGAAGTACGTAGAAGAGTGGGACAACAGGAAACCCTATCGGCCATTGTTGAAAAAACGGGTGTTATGCTGGTATGGACATGTTGAACGAATGGGAGATGAAAGGCTTTCAAAGAGAATAAATGAGTCAGAAACAAGGGGAAATAGATCGAAAGGAAGACCTCGGAAGAGATGGAATTAAAGAAGCGTTGGAAGATAGACAGAGGACTGAAGAACAAGCAAGATAAGTGGTGAATGGAGAATGATTGTTAATAGATGAGTGGGGGTCAAGCGCCAGTTGGACTAGAAAATAGTCCGTCAGGCGCCTGGCCCAGGGAGCCCATCTATGTGAAGGGTCATGCCTGGAGGTGATGTGGGCGGGCATGTGGTGGTGGGGCTTCGCTGCGTGTCTGCCTGCTGTGACCAGAACCTCTCCGGGAGGTCTGGGACCTGGGAGTGGCTGGAGGTCCCTAGTAATCCTTTGTGGCTGGGTCTTCTCCTGGACGGCCTAGATGTGTGTGAAGTTTCTTTTTCTTTTATTGTGTTGTTTCTGTTCAAGCTCTGTCTCGAGTCAGCCACCCCCAGCTATGGGGTATGTGCCTCAGTATATACATACATACATACTGTACATGTAGCCTAAACTGTCGGCTAAATTCTGTATTTCTGTTGCAGGTAACATTCTCTTCCGCCTCTTTCATGTAGTGTTGCTCATGCGTAGGCCTATTTGAGAGATATACTTGATATTAATGACGGCTGGGAGTATAGACATTTAGTAGCTCACATGTATTTGTGAAATATACTATATATATATACTATATATATATCGTGTTTTCTTCTATTTTTACCTCAATATAGCTTTGCATATGACTTCGAAGTGCTCCTAGAATTGCTCAATTTTCGATTGTTTTCTGGGGGGTGGGGGTGCTTACAGCCCCCCCCCCCCCCTTGAACCCCCTAGTTGATTAGGATCGCTTTGCTCGCCACTCCACCCTTGTGGCCAGGTGGAGGAGGGGGGGGGGGGAGGGGGCTCCTAAGCTGTTCTTGCACCTCCCCCCCAAAAAAAAATAAATAAAAAAAAAAATAAAAATGAAGTGACACCACTGAACATGAATCTTTTAATAGAACATGCCTGCCAGATTGGAGATACCTGCTATTAACGCGACATTACTCCCACGTTGTCCTGCAACTATTCTGTTGACATGGTGTCCTCATGGAGCTCGGCCGAAGTTCTTACTTGTGTAGAGGTTGTAGCCGGTTTCATCCACGTACACACGATGTTGGTGAATGCCCTCGTCATACTTGTACCGAGCAAATGATACACGAGCACCTTCAAACGGCCTCTCAATTGCGATCAACCGGTACATTACGTGCCTATTTCAAAGTTATAAGCTCGCCATCCAAAGCCCTACTAACAGTCATGTTACACACCAGCGAAGGCGAGAGAAGAAACTCTGCAGTTTGCCCAGTCCAAAAGTCGAGGCTTGACACTGAAAGACGAGAGCCATTCTAGAAGCCCATCACCCATAGAAAGCGAAACATCATTAAGTCCCCCCTTGATACCAAGATAGTCACTGAAATAAATACAGTAGACCATAGTGTGTTTCTAATTTTAGAGTCCCTTATTTGCTGTAACGTATTTCTAACCCTTCAGGAATACAAAACACACACTTGGTCCTTGCTGTTTCCCTATTTCAATATTCTAAACTTATGATTGGAAATTCCAGTACCAATATTAAATAAGATACTTAATAGTATGAAATTAACTCCAAAATTATACAAAATCCACCGCTCACAGCCGCACACTTGTTATTAGTGACTTCCATTTAGTTAGTTATTAGCACCCAGTGGGAATATAATTAGACTATAGTTGAGCGACTAGAGAGAACATGTTTTTTCTTATTGATGATTCAGGATGACTACGCTAAACTCAATTTCTGTAACTTAATAAATTAATGATAATATTTCCATAACCATTTCCATCTGTATAAGTCCAATATATCTACCTCATAGTATTGATAGCAGAAGTTTGATTAATTCTAAGAACTCATGCCAAGATGTAATTCCAATAATATATTCGCACTTGTTAATAGTGTATCACAATCTCTTGTGTAGAGCACGCGCGCTTTCGAGCACTAACCAGTTGTAATTAGATATTTTCTTGTGAGCTTGTATATGTTTTCTGTGTATTTGATATGCCCGTGTATTTTTGTGTGAAACCATATATATATTTGTGTATAACAACAGTGTTATTCTGTACCTATTTTATAACTTATCTTGTATTTTATCGTATTTATACATAGACTTCTTAGTTTCTACCTGTTAGGAGAACTCACCAATATCCAGATTTGCTTTGGCAGAATACATATTATTGGGATTCACTAGTTAACCGTTTGAAGAATATGACGCATATTGACAGTTTATACTAGGTATCATTAGACGACTTTATACAGCTTACGATGGACCTTTAGCAATTATGAGGATAAAGACTATCTTAATTAACCCTTTTCCTATACTTTCCTAATCTGAATATAATCGTCTAATGATAGCTAGTAAACAGAAAAGGCATGCGTAATCGAATCTTGAAAGGGTTAAAGCTCACTTTCTCATTTATATCGATGTTCAAGTATTGCTGACTACGCCCGTACAGTACTGCACGCACATAGAGATAAACTGAAGAGAATGAAGGATTACTAAGACTCGTATTCTTAAACTTTCCCATAGTGAAACCCTACTCCTTATTAATGAACGAAATAAGACTAGATTAATTGTTAGCTTATATAACTTGGGAAATTAAAAGTTCTCTTACATCAATTAACGCTCAGTTCCAATATCTTCGTATATTATGGGCTAGATGACACCTACCCCACACGTAACGTCAAGGTATACGGTTAGAAAGTCCCATAAACTGTCCTCAGGGTAATGTTACTGAATATAATGTAGATGATGAAACTCTACGGATAACACAAACACAATGGTATACATATATGCAAGTGTTTACCATTACCGACTAATTTGGCTTGATTTTCACTTAAGGGGTGTGATTTTCTCGAACCCCTTCTCCCTCATGTTTAGTCCTATTATTTGTGAGATTTTAAGACGTTCGCTCCATAAGTTTGGTAATTTCAAGACCTTTCGCCCCACTTCTTTGTCAATTTTATGATCTTTCGTGCCATTTAGGTGTCGAGTATTTCCTGGTGAACAAAAGTAAGCCTGCAATATAGGAGAAACCGGCCTTTGGCCAAAATTAGTTTTTACCAAAATATGTACAATATTATCTCGAAGGGTGTCCTGGGGGCATTATACTCAGCTTGATGGGATTCTAGGGATTAAACTAACAACCTTCCCTTAAGTTTAGATATGTTTATTTATATATAATGCGATCATTCTGATATGTGGCTATTATTCATTGTGGCCGTCTAGGGATTGTGATTATAACCGTTATATCTGAGGTTGTTTTGATTGTGTTTGTCTGGGGTTTGGCCATTTTGATTGCAATCATTTAATCTGAGGCCGTTCTGATTGGGTGCGTCTAAGGGTTTGACCATTGTCAATGTGACAGACAACGAGAAAAGCCGTTCTTATAGTGGCTTTTCCTCCTCTTGCACTCTCACTCTCACTTTCTTATTCTCATACACTTACGCTCTCACTCACTTTCACACCCTCACTTTCTCTACACTCTCACTCTCTTTCTCCGGAAGTGTGGCCGATATGCCTAGAAATCATGAGGAGCGCCCCATCACGGCAGGAATGAGAACCTGGTCGGCGGTCTGGCAAGGAACCGAGGATCAGAGGGCAATTAGTGATCTTCTTTTGTCTAATGATCCTCGCAGCCTCTGTCCGCCTCTTTCCAATAGCTCCCTTTTCTCTCTCTCTCTCTCTCTCTCTCTCTCTCTCTCTCTCTCTCTCTCTCTCTCTCTCTCTCTCTCTCTCTCTCGTCCGGAGTGGTCAGAACAGGCATATGCTCTTTAATGTAAGCAAATGTCAGATACTACAAACAGACTCCCAAAACAAGAAATGCGAATACTATGTGAGAGGAGAAAAGGTAAAGAGCGTAATACAGATATAAGACCTAAGAGTGCTTATAAACGAAAATCTAAAATCTACAAGCCAATGTACTGCAGTAGATAAGAAAGCAAACCGAGCACATCAAAAAATAACACATCATATTAATAATAATCATTATCATAGCATAGACATAGTTATACAATTATTCAAACGTATTGTGAGGCCACATATGGAGTGTGCTGTGCAGTTTTGGTCTCCCTCCTTAAATACAAGATAATAACCATAAAATGAGACACTTGAGATCTTGACCCGTTTTTGCTTAAGAAATGAAGAAAATGAGGGAAGCTGAGAGAGTTTGTTACGATTCGAAAAGATATCAGTAAATTAACGCCAATCTATCTATCTATCTATTGCCTGACGCCGTGATCCCCGAAGGGGTGGCCACGAACGAACCGCCCCCATGCACCTCTGTCCCCAGTCAGTCGACGCCCCTCCCCCCAACCAGCACCGCCTTCGTTCATGTAGTTCCTCACTCCATCCTTCCACCTCATATTCGGTCTACCTCTCCCCCTCTGTCCCTCCACCTCGCTCTCGTACACCCTCTTAGTCATTCTCTCGCTTTCCATA
The DNA here is from genome assembly GCA_032716605.1 of Paralithodes platypus. Lineage (NCBI taxonomy): Eukaryota > Metazoa > Arthropoda > Malacostraca > Decapoda > Lithodidae > Paralithodes > Paralithodes platypus. Next base: position 37,958,959 of record CM064497.1, read on the forward strand.
CGTTCCATATGGCCGAACCATCTCAAGTTGTTCCTTTTCACACTTTCCAGCACATCTACCTCCACACCACACCTCCTTCTTACTTCCTCATTAGTCTGTCTATCCCTCCATGTAACTCCGCACGCACTCCTTAAGTAATTCATTTCCACTGCTCTCACTCTTGGTCTGAGTCTCTCAACCAACGTCCATGCTTCGCTTCCGTAAGTCAGTGTCGGGATTACCACACTGTCATGCAAGGACTTCTTCACTTCCATACTGACCACCCTATTTCTTGTTACTGCTTTTAGCGTTCCTACAACCCTCTTCCCCTGTTGTACCCTCTCCCGCACCTCTTCATCCATAGTCCCATCTTTACTCAACACACTGCCCAGATACTTAAAAGAGTTGACGATCTCCATAGCCTGACCGTTCAGCTTCACCTCACACTCTGTGACTTCACCCCTTTCGAAGACCATAACCTTGCTCTTCCCCGTGTTTACCTTCAAATTCCGTTTTTCGCACACTGTTCCAAACTCATTTACCAGACCCTGCAACTCCCATTCATTATTACTCATCAGAACTGTATCATCCGCAAACAGCAGTATAGGCAGCTTCCACTCAATTCCCTCCCTTTTCAGCGATACACCAACATCCACTGCTCTTGATAGTATTTCTTTCATGACTCCATCCATATATACAGTAAACAACCATGGGGACATCACACACCCCTGTTTCAAACCAACATTCAGGTCAAAGAACTCGCTCTGCTCACTCTCCACACGTACTGCCGCCTTTGCACCCTCATACATGCTCTTCACTGCTTTCAGCAACTTGCCCTCTACTCCGTATATTCTAAGTACTTTCCACAAACCTTCTCTATCCACTCTGTCATAGGCCTTCTCCAAGTCCATAAAGGCAACATACACCTTTTGTTTCTTCTCCAGATACTTCTCCACAACACAATTCAGGGTAAAAATCTGATCTACACATCCTCTTCCCTTCCTAAAACCTCCCTGCTCGTCGCCTATCCATTTCTCCGTTCTCACTCTCACTCTCTCAATCACTACCCTACTGTATACCTTCCCTACTACGCTTAGAAGACATATTCCTCGGTGGTTACCACACACTCCTCTTTCCCCTTTGCCCTTATATAGGGGGACTATTATGCCAGTCTTCCAGTCATCGGGTGCACTCCCCTTCTTCCATGCTAGTTTGCACATTTTCCATACCCATTCTATCACTATCTCACCACCATACCTCAACATTTCCCCACACACTCCATCTGTTCCTGGTGCTTTCCCCAACTTCACTCTTTTCATGGCTTCCCACACTTCTGACCTCCTGATCCCCACCTCCTCCTCCACTACTTCTCTTCTTCTCCCTCCCATACCATATCCAGCTATGTTTGCTGGCTCTTCATTCCTTTCATTTAGCAACTCACTGAAGTACTCCCTCCATCTTTCGACTCTCTCTTGCTTCTCGGCTAGCATTCTCCCATTCTTATCTTTCACACCCTTACTGTTTCCCTTGCTACCTTCCCTAACTTTCTTGACTTCTTTCCAGAACAGTTTCTTACTCTCCCTCCATTTTACACTCAGATTCCTTCCAAATTCCTCATCTACTCTTCTCTTACTTTCCTTCACTACTCTCTTCACCACCCTCTTACTCTCCACGTACCTCGCTCGTTTCTGTCTCTCGGAATCTTCATTCCCTCTACTACCCAACCACTCTCTATATGCTTTCTTCTTTTCTTCCACAGCTATTCTTACCTCTTCTGTCCACCATGCTGTACCTTTCACTCCCCTCCCTCTTCTCCTCACTCCACACACCTCCTCACATGCTGCACAGATCTCATCCTTAAACACCTTGCTCATCTCCTCCACTTCCTCCATAACTTCCAGGTCGAACCCACCTAGTCGTCTTTCCACTGCTCTCCTGTACTCCTCCCTGACTTCCTCCTCCTGCAACCTCTCCACCCTCCTCACCATTCCCCCCTCCTCTCGCCTCCCTCCCGCTCTCCTCACCCACTTCTTTTGTATCCTAACCTTAGCTACCACTACATAATGATCAGACAGACCCCCTCCAATACCCCTATACACCCTAGCATCCATCACAGATTTCTTCATTCGTTCATCCACACATACATAATCAATCAATGACTTTCGTTCCACCACTGTCTTATCTTTCATCGTCAACATCCGTTTCCACGTGTACCTGTGGATCATTCTGTGTCGGAAGAAGGTGTTGGCTATCCACAGCCTCCTCCCCACACATACGTCCACAAGTGCACTACCATTCCCATTCACCTCTGATGATTTATTTAAGATGAACAAAGATGAAAACACTAAAACATTCAACAAAACTAATAGGTAGGAAAGTAAACCTACAAAAAAAAAAAAAAAAAAAAAAAAAAAAAAAAAAAATCACCCACAGTATAATTGATGAGTGGAATAAGGTCCCTGATGAAGTTATAGACCGTGGCTCAATAGATACATTTAAACAAAGGTTATGCTTATGCCTCAGATAAGTTGTTTTGGTGTAGGTAATGATTACTGATAGAAGAACCTGGCAGAAATGATCACAGATTTCAGTTGAAGAGACTCCTGCAAAGTTATAAACTTTTATCTATGTTCATGTACAGCAAATTTCCGGAGGGAACGAAGGAATGTGAGAGAGAGCGTTCATTTTTGCTATCCTTTCCTTTAATTTTCCCTTACTCTTAGGGTTGCTATCTCTACTAGGATTAAGTCCTAGCCACCTCGCAGTGATCATAAGATCTGTGCGGCCAGTGTATCTACAGTATATACAGTACATCTAGTTTTGTCTCTTTCTACATGTCTCGTTTGCTCTAGTCATTCTCTCTTTCTATTTGTCTCCTTTGCTGTCTAATAATCCCTGCAGCTCTGTCCCCCTCTTTCCAATAGGTCCTTTTTGTCAGGCCGCAACACCACTCACTCTCATTATTTGTTCTCTCTTTCCCTCTCTCTCTCTCTCAGAGTGTGTGTGTGTGATTGTGTGTCAGAAGAGAAAATTCTTCTGTTTTATCCTTGTCTTCCACTCTCCTTTGTTTGGGGTTCTCTCTCTCTCTCTCTCTCTCTCTCTCTCTCTCTCTCTCTCCTATGCAGCGCGCACACACACACATACACACACACACACACTCTCTCTCTCTCTTCCTTACTTAATTATTATGTTCTCTCCACCAACCGATTTTATTTCTAAACTCGATTAATTAAATTAACAAACAAATGTGGCAGTCCGGGGATTCGAACCCAGAACGCTTACACCGAAAATCAACACGCTTATTCATTGCGCCACAAAGTGCATTTATCTTCCTGAAATGCCCGTATAGGCTATACCTCCTATGTAGCGCGCGCGGACACACACACACACAGGCACACACACACAAACAAACACATGCACCCACACGATTACAAAATATTACAGAAAAGAAGCAAGAAAGACATAAGAAGATATGGCTGTCCTAATAGAATCGTTGACGAGTGGAATAACTTACCGAGATAAGTGATGTGTGCTCAAAGTGTTCATTCATTTAAACGAAACTATGATCAAGTTTAGACGGGACAGTACGAAATTAATTTCAATCTGTAAACAAAAAATAGGTAAATACAATTAGGGAAATACACACACACACACTCTCTCTCTGTCACCTTAACCTTTATTGAGGTTATTCTAACTCTATTGGTCAATTCTCCGTGACTTCAAGGTCTGTCTGTGGTCAGTGTATCAACATAATTCTTCACTCTCTCTCTCTCTCTCTCTTACTTTATATACATATATATATATATATATATATATATATGTGTGTGTCTGTGTGTGTGTTTGTAGTACCGATATATACTGTGTACACTGTATACTATAATATATCTTCACTGTCTGTGTGTGTGTTTGTAGTACCGATATATACTGTGTACACTGTATACTATAATATATCTTCACTGTCTGTGTGTGTGTTTGTAGCACCGATATATACTGTGTACACTGTATACTATAATATATCTTCACTGTCTGTGTGTGTGTTTGTAGTACCGATATATACTGTGTACACTGTATACTATAATATATCTTCACTGTCTGTGTGTGTGTTTGTAGCACCGATATATACTGTGTACACTGTATACTATATATGTGTGTGTCTGTGTGTGTGTTTGTAGTACCGATATATACTGTGTACACTGTATACTATAGTATATCTTCACTGTCTGTGTGTGTGTTTGTAGTACCGATATATACTGTGTACACTGTATACTATAGTATATCTTCACTGTCTGTGTGTGTGTTTGTAGTACCGATATATACTGTGTACACTGTATACTATAGTATATCTTCACTGTTGGTAGTTTATTTGCTGTGTCGCAGTTCATATGCATTCTTTCCAGATGATATTTGTAGGCTTTGTTAATATCCGTGTTCAGGTTATTTTTCCGTGCACGTATCTATATTGTATTCCTTTCTAAATACATTTTCTTGCATTAACATCTATTTGTTGTGTTGGTGTGCATTTTCTATAACACTTGGTATACGTATAAAAGATGTTCACTCTCATTTGTTCCGGTGTAAATATATTTCTTGATGTCGAAATTATACAAGAATTATATATGAGTAGTGCATAATTATATGTAAATAATTCAAGAAAATATAATAACAAACAGATAGATAGGTAAATATTTTAGTTTTTAAAATAAACAAATATATAAATCTATCTATCTATCTATCTATTGTCTGACGCCGTGATCCCCGAAGGGGTGGCCACGAACGAACTGCCCCCATGCACCTCTGTCCCCAGTCAGTCGACGCCCCTCCCCCCAACCAGCACCGCCTTCGTTCATGTAGTTCCTCACTCCATCCTTCCACCTCATATTCGGTCTACCTCTCCCCCTCTGTCCCTCCACCTCACTCTCGTACACCCTGTTAGTCATTCTCTCACTTTCCATACGTTCCATATGGCCGAACCATCTCAAGTTGTTCCTTTTCACACTTTCCAGCACATCTACCTCCACACCACACCTCCTTCTTACTTCCTCATTAGTCTGTCTATCCCTCCATGTAACTCCGCACGCACTCCTTAAGTAATTCATTTCCACTGCTCTCACTCTTGGTCTGAGTCTCTCAACCAACGTCCATGCTTCGCTTCCGTAAGTGAGTGTCGGGACTACCACACTGTCATGCAAGGACTTCTTCACTTCCATACTGACCACCCTATTTCTTGTTACTGCTTTTAGCGTTCCTACAACCCTCTTCCCCTGTTGTACCCTCTCCCGCACCTCTTCATCCATAGTCCCATCTTTACTCAACACACTGCCCAGATACTTAACCCTGGACAGGTTTCGCGTTCTAACGCGTACGGTAAAGGAAACGAGGGTCGAAAGTGGCACGCCGCACCGCACAAAAATATTCGCACAAAAAAATCAGGTAATTTGAGATAGGATTTTTTTTTTTTTTGTCACATGGAACTGTAATATAAAGGAATGCTTAATCTAATGTGAAGTGGAATTGAAAATCAGAGTGATGTTTATATTTTTCGAATGATTATGCTAGAAAAATAACTGAAGAAAAAAAAAGGAAAATGACTAAATTTACTAAAAATAAAAATAAATACCGCTACTTACCAGTTTCATGCGAATAGTGGAAACCTTCTGGTGACTAGTTAGGGGGGATGGTGTGGACCTCATGCAGCTGCAGTCTTGTCGAACTGGCGGTTTCCCCCCCCATAGGGAGCGATTCTGTGCAAAGAATAAAAAGGGTTTTTAATTTCAAAAACTTCAAAAAAAAATGATCAATGGGTTACAGAAAAAAATCATTAGGGTGCCGAAATAGTGGGGGAGTGTGGTTGAAACGTTGTCAGAATAGTGCCAACCAACACTGGAAACGACAAGGGCGAAACCCTAAAAGATTGAGATCAGACACTGTAAATAGCAACTGACATAGCATTGGGTTACACTTAAACTCCGAGACGTCAGACAGTTTTCGGCAAAAAATTTGAGAAGAAAAAAATTCATAACTGGAACACCAATTGTTTATGAATCTGCCTATAAACTCACCATGGACATTTCCTACACAACACCTCCTAGACCATACGTAATGAATAATGGGGTTTTTGGGAGTAGTGTATACCACACACCAGTACTGACAAGGGTTAAACCTTATCTCCCAGCACCGCTCCGGCCGCAACCCTTCTGAAAGTAGACAAACACTTTTCCACAATGTATAGGATGATTTATAAATGCAATGAGTTTGATCAACAACTCATGTGAATGATGAATACGGCTTGAATAATACATACTACAAACCTAAAAATATTAAAAAAAATATAAAAAAAAAAATGTGGGGGCCATAACAGGTAAAAGTACTTGGGTTAAATTTCCACTCAGCGGAACAGTAAAATGGTAATTAAAAAGGGGTTCGCTTGTCCCTGGGCAACTGGAGGGCATGAAAGGTAAAGTCCTTTAGGTACCAATCATCAGCAGAAACGCAGGTAAAATTATAAGGAAATGGGTAGGTAGTCAATGGGGCACAACAGGTAAGTACTTTGTCAAATTAAATCACCAGGAAATGATATTAAAATGGTAATAAAATTGGGTTAGCTTGTCCCCATGGGCAACTGGGGGCATGACAGGTAAACTAATTGGTTACCAATCAATCAGCAGGAAACCAGGTAAAATTATAAGGAAATAGGTAGGTATAGTCACTGGGGGAACAAACAAGGTAAGTACTTTGTTCAAATTCCAATCACCAGGAACAGCGGTAAATGGTAATAAATGGGGTAGCTTTGGTCCAGGGCAAACTGGGGGCATGACAGGTAAACTAATTGGTTAACAATCAATCAGCAGGAAACCAGGTAAAATTAATAAGGAAATGGGTAGGTCGTCAATGGGGGCACAACAGGGTAATACTTTGTCCAATTCACTCACCCGGAAACAGGTAAAATGGGTATAAAAATGGGTAGGCTTGTCCCTGGGCAAACTGCGGGCAGGGACCAGGTAAGTCATTGGTACCAATCAATCAGCAGAAACCAGGTAAAATTATTAAGGGGAAATGGGTTAGGTGTAGTCAACTGGGGGCATAACAGGTAGAGTACCTTTGTCAAAGCAATGGGAAATACACAATTAACGAATCAGAAACAAAACAAGAAAACCCAAAACAAAACAAGAAAAAAAAAAATTGTGGCGGCCTATGGCAACTCAGATATCTGCCAAAAGTCAGGACACGACGTCACACAAATCTAGCCATCATGTGTAGAAGACTGAAACGTCCTAAGTCTATAATACAAAGGCATGGAAAAATATGATTACTGTAACTTTCTAACAATATGGGTACAAAAACTTACGTGTTAACTCTGGGTCATATGTGGCACCGGAAAAGGGGTGTTGAAAAGGGTGTGGTGGGAGGATGCGAGGCAGCGCAGGTCTGTCTTTGGTGGGGGTTCCCGCTCCTGACTGATAGATGGCTTGCCTCAAACAGGAAATTAAGCCTCCTATTGGATACCCGGTCACGTGGACAATGCAAGCAAAGGACAAAGGCGGATTTTAGCGTTTCCTTAAATGACCCCAAGAATTTCCTGTCCAGGGTTTAAAGAGTTGACGATCTCCATAGCCTGCCCTTTCAGCTTCACCTCACACTCTGTTAAATTCAACCCCTTTTCGAAGACCATAACCTTGCTATTCCCCGTATTTTCCTTCAAATTCCGTTGTTTCGCACAACTGTATTCCAAACTCATTTACCAGACCCGGCAACTACCATTCATTATCACTCATCAGAACTGTATCATCCGCAAACAGCGTATAAGGTTAGCTTCCACTCAATGTCCCTTCCCTTTTCGAGCGATACACCAACTCCACTGCTCGTGCATAGGATTCTTATCATGACTGCCATCCTATATACATCAGTAAACAACCACGGGGACATCACACACCCCCCCCCCCCTGTTTCAAAACGAACAGTCAGGGTCAAACGATACTCGCCTCGCCTCACTCTCCAACCAACGTACTGCCGCCTGTGGCCACCCTCATACATTGCTCTTCCACCTGCTTTCAGGCCAACTTGCCCGTCTACTCCGTCTAATTCTAAGTACTTTCCACAAAACCCTTCTCTATCCAGCTCGTCATAGGCCTTCTCCAAGTACAATAAAGGCAACATACACCCTTTTTTGTTTCTTCCGCCAGAGACTTCTCACAACACAAATTCAGGGTAAAAAGTCTGATCTACACATCCTCTTCCCTTCCTAAAAACCCTCCCTGCTCGTCGCCTATCCTATGTTTTAGTTTCTCCATTCTCATCTTCACTCTCCTCCCTCAATAACTAACCGTACTGATATACATTCATACCTACGCGTAGAAGGACATATTCCTCGGGTGGGTTACCCACAGACTCCTTCTTTCCCCCTTTGCCCTTATACTAGGGGGACTATTAATGCCAGTTTTCCCAGTATCGGGTGCACACCGCCCCTTCCTCCCATGCTAGTTTTGCGCGACAGTTCCATAACCCCCATTCTATTACTAATATCACCCGACCATACCTCCAACATTTGCCCCACACAATCCATCTGTTACCTGGTGCTTTCCCCAACTTCACTTTTTCATGGCTTCCCACACTTCTGACTTCCTGAATCCCCACCTCTCCTCCACTACAATAATCTCTTCTTCTCCACCCATACCAGATCCCAGCTATGTTTGCTTGGCTCTTCATTCCTTACATTTAGCAAACTCACCACTGAAGTACTCCCTCCATCTTTTGCGACGATCTCGCTTGCTTCTCGGCTAGCATTTCTCCCAGTCTTATCTTTCACACCCTACTGTTTCCCCTTGCTTACCTTGCCTAACTTTCTTGAGCTTCTTTCCAGAACAGTTTCTTACTCATCGCCTCCATTTTTACACTCAGATTCCGTCCAAATTTCCTCAATCTACTCTTCTCTTACTTTTCCCTTCACTACTCTCTTCACCACCCTCTTACTCTCCCACGTAACCTCGCTCCGTGTTCCTCGGTCTCTCGGAATCTTCATTCCCATCTACGAACCCAAACCACTCTCTATATGCTTTCTTCTTTTCTTCACAGCTATTCTTGACCTCTTCGTCCAACCATGCCTGTAACCCTGTCACTCACCTCACTCCCCTTCTCCTCACTTCACACACCTCCATCACATGCTGCACAGATTCTCATCCTTAAACACCTTGCTCATCTCCTCCACTTCATCCATTAACTTCCAGTCGAAACCCACCTAGTCGTCTGTTCCACTTGCTCTCCTGTCTACTCCCTGACTTCTCCCTCCTGCAACCTCTCCACCCCCTCTCGCCTCCATCCCGCTATCTCCGCACCAACGTCTTTTGTATCCTAAAACCTTACTACCACTACCTAATAGATCAGGAACCAGGACCCCCTCCAATACCCCTATACACCCTAGCATCCATTACAGATGTCTTCATTCGTTCATCCACACATACATAATCAATCAATGACTTTTTCCGGGGGGGGTTCACCACTGTCTTATCCTTCCATCTCAAAATCCGTTACCCACGTGGACCTGTGGATCATTCTGTGTCGGAAGAAGGTGTTGGGCTATCCAAGCATCCTCCCACACACATACGTCCACCAAGTGCACTACCATTCCCATTCACCTATGATGGTTAACCCCCACCCTCCCACCACTTGCCCTCAACTTTCCTATCACCCACCTTTAACCATTCATTATCCCCAATAAGAAATTATTCTTTCGTTCTTGTCCAAACTTCCTACAGGCACGCCTCCAACATTTCATCCAGAACTCCTCTTTTCTTTCTTTCAAGTATGTCCTCTGTTGGGGCATACCACAGCCATTACAATCACCCCCTTTTTTGTATTCCTACTTTTCATTCTCACCCACACAATCCTTGAACCCACAGAACCCATACTCTCTTACACATTCCTTCCCATGTGCTACTTACAAACAAACATCGCACCTTCTCTCGCTGTTCCTTGCACTCACTCCAGCACACACACCCATTCCACACTCCTCACTCTCTCACATCTGAACCTTTCTATTTGGTCCCATGTCATTCCACAAAATCCAGCCCCTGGCATTCACTAACATTCCAGAACCTCTATATCTTTTGTGCCATAAGTCAGGCCACTGTAAACTTCCACGTAGCCATTCTCAGAATGTCCGAAGGCAATGTCCTTGGAGTCCGGTCGGGTGGTTCGGTCAACGTTGGTTTCCCGTCCGCAATCCGAGGCTGTTCGCGTTCGTTTTTCTTTGCTTAAGGATATTTTTTTCCGGGTGGGGGTGCGCAAGCCCACCGACCCGACATCTGTTAGTCGACTCTTACGACACGCAGGAAGGGCACGTTGGGGCATATTCTATTCCCTAACCCCCAGGGGTAATACATATACATATATATATATATATATACATATATATATATATATACTGTATATACCGGTATATACAGTGTATATATAGATATATATATATATTATATAATCTATATATATATATATACCCGGTATATGTATACATACTGTATATATATATATATATATATATATATATATATATATATACTGTATAATTATATAATATGTGTTTGTGGAGGAGTGGTCTTGCCACTGGACCGGTAATCCAATGGTCCCCGGTTTAAATCCTGATATGTCAATGGGAAGATATTATTGGAATGGAGTTTGTACTGTACCTAGTATAAGTGTATCACCACAATGCCCACAGAAACGCCCCCTGACCCCCCAAAAAAAAAAAAAAAATAAATAAAACTCATTGTTCAATGATAAAATAGCACTATATGAATAATCCTATATTCAAATTATGCTACAGGGGGGCAATGCCTAGTGAGTTATTTGCTCAATAGGTGGCGTTCAGAGAGTGAGGGTCCGAGTCTTGGGGATGAGACAGTGAAGTGCAAATGCGGAGCAGCTTCAGAGATATGCTGTCAGAACTGCTGACAGAACTGCTGTCTTGGCCTGAGGCAATGTGTTAGTTAACTCACCTTTTAATAGATGGCACTTTAATCGCTTCTAATAAAACGGGGCAGGGTTTACTAAGAGTGTTCAGATAGGGGAGGGAAGTCACAACGTGGTGTGTTTGTGTCGTGTGTGTGTGGTTCGAGAACGGCACGCAGAATAAGTTTATTTGTTAAAACATACCACACAGGCTTAGTATTATAAAATTCGCCCCATGCTGGAGCATCCAAATAAGTAACACAGGCACATAGGTGTTTTGCTTATTTATGAGACATCTTAATAAAAAGACAATAAAGTTTTCTATCCTTCCGCACTTGTCCATTCCCCTCCTCCTCTTCCTCTCACCTTTGCACCCCAACTCTCCTTCTTCACACCGCTTCCTCTCTCCTCCCTCGACTCACCACCTCGCTCTCTCTCTCTATCTATATCTCATTCTCATTCTCATCTCGATTCGTCGTTCTCTCTCCTCATCTCTCTCGTCTATCTCTCTCTCTCAAGGACATACAAGGATACATTCTAAAATACGCCAGAATAATACTATGCGAGTTGTTTTGAGTACCATAGACATAATCTATGGAGTATTAATTTCACCACACCACCAAAAAACGCCTCCAAGAAAGTAATGAAAGCATGTCTGTGATCCACCGGGATTCGAAACCTGGGTTATCACACACAGATGTTTAGGACACCTTAACCATTCACCACCGAAAAAGGAAAACCACCAAGACGGTTAAAGGTTTATGCACACGCCTACGACTCAGGCCATGTCATGGCCATGCTTCGAGCCGCGAATGGGCAAGATGGCGAAGGCTGGTCACAGCTCTAAGTGCTTCACATGTCTCACTCCCTAGACTGGAACGAGACCTCACGGGCTTCACCGTGTTGAACGGTAGAAGGTACAGGTTCTCAGCCTATGCCCAAGAGGGAGTAGTTGGAATATAGGAACAAAAAATACCTGTATATATATATACAGTATATATACAGTATACAGTATATATATGTAATTATATAATATATATATATATATATATATATATATATGTCGGTGGTAGGTACATTTCCAGGATATCTAATTTTGTAGATGAAGAATAGGACAAGAGCCACAACAGTATACATGTTGAAAATTATTTATTTGCAAATTTTCGGACGAATCACACATCCATCATCAGGCTATATTTCAACATACAATCTTAAAAAGAAAGTAACCTAGTGTAAACATATGTTAAGTACAAAGCTTGTGAGAATCTTTTAACTTTTTCCAAAAGTAACAATATAAAATATACAAAAGAAGAACTTCATCCTTTTAACCAATTAATATGTTATTAGTATAAAGCTTGGGAGGATTTCTTTACTTATATCCAACTGTATAATTAAGAATATTACTGCACACTTGACAGTGGCTGCGAAAATATTATGCAAAAAACACATTAATGATTTTTGCGAAAATTATTAGACAAATCTTTTATCATAAAAAGTTAAATTATGTTTAAATTATTATGTTGACTAACACACCAAAAAAGAAGAAAAATATCTATTAGATATATATCAAATTCAAAGGCACGCCTTATAAGTTTATATTTTACACTTAACCAAACGAATAAGGACATTCAAAAATGTATGTGAACAAAAAAGATTAATCTAACCTATCAATATAAATGTGAAAAGGTATATGAAGTACAGTCTACGACAGAACTGCTGTCTTGGCCTGAGGCAATGTGTTAGTTAACTCACCTTTTAATAGATGGCACTTTAATCGCTTCTAATAAAACGGGGCAGGGTTAATATAGAGGTTCGAAGGAGGAGGAGTCAAACGTGTGTGTGTGTGTGTGTGTGTGTGTGTGTTCGAGAACGGCACGCAGAATAAGTTTATTTTAACATACCACACAGGCTATATTATAAAATTAGCCCATGCTGGATCACAAATAAGTAACACACATTAGGTGTTGCTTATTTATGGAATTTAATAAACAGACAATCAAGTTTCTATCCTTCGCACTTTCCATTCCCCCCTCCTCCCCCTCTCCCTTTCACCCCAACTCTCCTTCTTCACCCGCTTCCTCTCTCCTCCCTCCCTCCCACCTCGCTCTCTCTCTCTCTCTCTCTCTCTCTCTCTCTCATTCTCTCTCTCTCTCTCTCTCTCTCTCTCTCTCTCTCTCTCTCTCTCTCTCTCTCTCTCTCTCTCTCTCTCAAGGACATACAAGATACCTTCTAAAATACGCAGAATAATACTATGCGATTGTTTTGAATTTACATATACATAATCTATGGTGTATTAATTTCACCACACCACCAAACGCCTCCAATGAAATTAATGAAAGCATGTATGTGATCCACCGGGATTCGAACCTGGGTTATCACACACAGATTTTTAGACACCTTAACCATTACACCACCAAGACGGTTAAAGGTTTATGCACACGCCTACGACTTATGAAATAAATAATAAATGTTAGGGATGACCAAAGTAACACATATATATTGATTAGCAATAGGATAAATAGCGAGGCAGCGAACAACACCTGTTACTCGCTGCCTCGCTAGATATCCTATTCCTAATTAAGCTACGATTCACGAAGAACACGTCTATATTTGTTTATATATATATTAAGTGTAACAATAACACTTAGGATTTACGTTATTTGTGTTGGCTTAAGGAATAAGTTGGATAATACATATACTTGTGACCTCCACAATTTGTAATGTTTGAGGAGACGGCGCTTCAACCTCTCTCCTCTGTCCATCACATTCAAGCACCAACCCACCCACACCAACACTAACACAGGATACAAAACAGACACACACACACTCACACCCAATAACATAAAACGCACATCACACACATGATCACATACAACGTAAAGGGCACAAATCACTCACACATGATAACATAAAACGCACACACACACACACACACATACACACACAGACATACACACACACACACACACACACACACACACGCATACACACACACACACACACACATACAAGCACACACACACACACACACACACTGGTCCAGGCAAACAAGAAAAGGTATTAGCATTATTGAGGAGATGCTGCTGTCTTCAGTGCGTGTCATGGCCATCCTGAGCCTTACGACGTATACAGACTAATAACACATAACAAAGCCACTATAACAACTTCGTCTCTCTCCAACACCCCTTCTCCCCTCTCTACACTCTTCAGAAAATAGGAAAAGTAGAAAGTAGCTACGAGGTGCCGTTGTGAAGGCTTATCCTTCAATACCTTCACCTGACCTGACCCCATCCGGGGTTTAGCTGGTCCACAAGAGTGTGTGACATGAACCCAATAGAGAATTTGTGGGCCATCATGTCATGGAGTGGAATGTGGTTCAGGTTAGGATTGGAAAGGGCGGGAGGAGTGGGATCGGGTGACAGGGGGGGTGGGGGGGGGATCCGTCGCCGCCCTAATATAAGTTGGAAAATGTTTAAATCAGCTCCAACGAGAATACAGGAGGTAGTTGATGCAGCTTGTGGGTGGAGATCATATTGATTTCATAAATATAAATTGTAAATGTTTACTTTAAGATCCCTTTATATGTATTATATAATGTGTATGTGTTTCCAATGTTCACCGTAACATAATGATGGTGAAATAATACATATTAAATTAAATTCAAGGTAACATACACAGAGCTATAGTAGACTTTTAATTATGTTTGGACGATAATTTAAACAATACGAAGTAAAAATATAAAAGCCTAAACAATTTACAGTATATCAACTTTAAAACAACATAACAAGATTACTTGGATTATCGTTAATTGTTCAATTTGATGACTTACTTTATAGTAAATCATTACAATGGGTAACGCCGAACTGTTTACTGATAATGGGAAGCCACAGTAATTAAGCTAGTAATTAAGAATCCACTGAGAAAAGTATAATGCAATAATCATAGCGTGTCATATTACATGTTAAGGTAATATGTAATATGACATGTTTAGGTAGGCGGATGCCCAACCCCGAAAGGGGTTGAAATAGGGGAGCTATCCCCCCGCCAAAGGCGGCTTTCTAGGGCCTTTCCTAGCTGATGCTGAGAGGATTGGGTTCTAGTCATGTGGTGATGGGCTGGTCTATCAGAGTGAGAACTGAGCGATCTCTGCCATACCCATAGCTTACTCTGACTGTTCCTTTTACTAATATATTTTCTAGATCTCAAGTGACGGCACCTCTTCCGTGGATTGACCTCCCAATCTACCAAGATTGGAAGCCAAAGCGTCACATTTTTCCTTTGCCCCTCAACTTTCTCTTCATAATTGCTGAGGGGCGCAGGGCCCTGGGTCGGTCTTTGGTTTCCCTGGCGTTTCCGCACCCTCCTTAGCCATAGAGTGGCTTCGGTCACCCAGGCTTTATTGTGGTCGGCAGGGAGGGTTCTGTGGGGGCGCTCGGTTATGGCCTTGGCCTTCAACGGGACTGTTCGGCCAGGCAGCTTGGGGAACAACAACAACAACAACATGTTAAGGTAGATTATGAATTGGTCAACCACAGTGCTGTGAATAGTGGTATGGAAGAATATTTGTTTTACTCTAATATGAACATTTGTTTTTATTAAAAAAAAAAAACACGTTTCGGCTCATCTAAAGTGTTTTCTCTAACTGGGCCGATATTATCTTGTCTTCATGATATATATATTTGGTTAAAATTTGGTCAAAGCTAGATTACAATGTGATCCAACTTGTCTTGATGCGTGGATTGTAACATCCCGTTCAATTACTTATATATTTATACGATTGTTTTCACTAAGCAGGACGCCAAGGTTGGCAACTTTGAGTGTTTTGCAACGGAGCATACTGTATATATTTATTTTCTATAACACATTGTATAAGGTAAATAATATAATACGAGTTAATAATTGAGAATCAGTAGAGGTAAAAAGAACAGTATTATTAAAACACCAAAGATATTTTTATGGACAGCTTTGAACACGACGATGAGGTAAATTATATATTCGGTTAGGAGAGAGAAGGGGGAGAGAAAAAGAGAGAAGGGGCGAGATAGGGGAAGGCAGCAGAGAGAAGGGGAGGAGGGGGGAATGGGAAGTTCGAAGGATAGAAACTTGATTGTGTGTATATTAAATTCCATAAATAACGCAACACCTGATGTGTGTTACTTATTTGTGATCCGGCATGGGCTAGTCTAATAATATAGCCTGTGTGTTATGTTAAAATAAAGTTATTCTGAGTGCTGTTCTAGAACACACACACACACACACACACACGTTTGACTCCTCCTCCTTCCAACCTCTATGCTAACCCCGCCCCCTTTTATTAGAAGCGATTAAAGGGCCATCTATTAAAAGATAAGTGAACTAACACATTGCCTCAGGCCATGACAACAAGTTCTGTCGTAGACTGTACATACACACATGTGGCTTACTATGATGTTGAGAAACTGCTGTGTAGGTGGTGACTGACGTAAAAATACACAGTTAACTCCTAGTTTATATACACACAAAATATGAGCTGCCAACTATGAATTTACAAAAGTTACCGAAATGAACAGATTAAACAAAAAGAAAAAACACACCTACTGTAGACCTCAAGAAACTTAGTTCAACAAAAAACACTCACAGAAACAATACAGTGGAAAACAAAAAACTGAAGCTTCCTATAAATGAAGCTATGTATTTAATTCTGGTTTGAATTGACTTATATAGTACTTTTCAGCAATAAAGGTATCATTCTTGTTCCTAAATTAAGATATAATTTAAACAAATAAAAATCACTGAATCTATGGTCTGAGTCACGAGAATGATTTCTAATAGCAGAAAATTTTTGCTTATTTATATAGATACCAGTTCTGATATGCTCGAATATTCTGGATCGGAAAGCTCTAGAAGAGCAACCGACAATCAAATTGATATACAATATTCGAACATATAGAATCGGGAATAGTATCCTTGAGCTTGAAAAAAGATTGAATTTTTACTTCATTTGTGAAAATTATACGAACATTTATAGCAGGGAAATTAATGCGAAAAATACTATTTAGTTGTTTTCTTAATTCAAAGCTAGGTTTACCGTAAAATGGCAGTTTTACATATTTGTTTAATTTATGAACATCATATACTATATCTCTACTGCTGAATTTTGATGCAAGGAAAGACTTTACAATTTTGTGAAACAGATTTGAACAATAATTATTATTAAGAAAGAACTTTTCTAATGTTTTGAATTAAAAGAGTTAAGATAGTTGAAAGCCAGCGAATTTTATGGAGGCCTTTCATAAACTAAATAAAATTGTCTTAGTATCAAGTATGAAATGAAACCGACAGAACTGTACTGAACGGGTTACGTATCGTCACCAAATTTTGCTGGCAAATTTGGTTGGTCAATGCAACGATTGTCCAAAATGTATGTTTTTGTTATTCAAAGGTCAAGGTGAATGGTAAAGGTCACAAAATATGGTCACTATTTCTTTCTTATATATATATATATATATATATATACTGTATATACTGTATATAAACTTATTTTACCTACGAGATTCAATACTACTTGCAGAATTACAGGCCGCAGAGTTGCGTATGCATTTTTTTTTTTTGGGGGGGGGGGTAATGCGAAAACTGCACACCTACTTTATTATAGGGAAAAGGCTCGCCGTCTTATTATATATATTTTAATAGGGACACTGCAGGTCTATGGAATCCTTATACTGTACTCATGTATAATCCACTGTGGGAGAATAATTTTGATCACATTAATAAAACTCGATTATTCCTGGACAAAGCGCATTCACTCCCAGAGCTCACTCGGACGTCCTCACTGTTTACAAACTTCTTCATTATGGAGTATAATCGCTATAGGTTAGGTTGTAGGCTAGGTTAGGTTAGATTTAATTTGATCTGGTTAGTTATATTTTGGCTTGAAAAACAATATATATATATATATATTCGTAACCATGCACTTGTGTTTGTAACGATAAACACCGTCGCTTACATGAGTGTATTATCTGAGTGTGTGTGTGTGTGTGTAGAAGGAAGGATTGGTGAATACATGTCTGGGTGGAGGATGAGGGGGGGGTGAGATACAAAGAGTACAAAGGAGTACAAAGGAGTACAAAGGAAATCAAGCAACAACAGGTCTAGTGACCCTTCTAGGCTGCTTGTCCTCCAAAACACTGAGGATCAAGTGTCCAAACAGTGGTTTAGAGTGGGTAAGGGAATCTAAAGGTCGTTAGGTCCAAGTGAGCGTAAAATGTGCGAATTATGAAATAAGCCTATACACTCTGATAATATAAGGTGTCGGAATCATAGGTTCAGCCTTACATAAAAGATAGAGGGAATGCTTTTATTTGCTGTTTTTTCATAATAATTATTAATGTAATGGTAGGATAGTATTTTTGTCCATTGTATAGCATTAGAAACTAAACAATGATTAAACAAAAATGAAACAACAAATAATTCTGTTCAATAATAAGGAAGATAATTAGATACAGAAGATAAATACACTAGATTGATAGAGGGGAAGAGGTCATTCGGTCTAAGCAAGCGATAATGTATGTGTGCGACAATTTATGAAATTTTCAGCGCTATTTCTTTTCTTTATATGTTTTTTTCTATATATTTGTACTATATACTATTTACTTACTATTTTCTATCTGTCTATTTTACTGTCCTACTTTTCCATGTGGGTACGGTAGGCTAGGAATCCTCCTCTCCTTGTAAATTTCATCTACTAGACGAGATAGAAAGGGGTGAGGGAACGCGGAAGTGGTACCAAACAATAAAAATTTGAACTTTTGTTGTTTCTGTTCGTCTGGCTCGAGTCGAGTCGGCCCCCCCCCCCCCCCCGCTATGGGGTGTGCATGAGTATATACATACATACATATATTCCGGTACATTGTCCGATGACACCCCAGATGACGGCACTCTTCGTTACTCTTGTTACACTCTTGTTGGCTCTTGTTACACTCTTGTTGAATCTTGTTAAACTCTTGTTGACTCGTACGGACTTTGTTTTTGTACCCTGGAATTTGTCCGTTATTTTTCAAATTTTCTCAACTCGTGTTGGGTTCGTGTTACACTCTTCATGACTCTTGTTGACTTTCCGTGACTGGTACTGACTCTTGGATGAACACGTACGGACTCTTGTTGACTCTTGGTGAATCGGGAACAGTGACCTACTCGGGCTGGTTCTTGCCAGAGTCACGAACAGTGTCACCCATCGTTCACTCGTGCTGGACTTGGGCACCGAGTGTGTATGTGTGATGATGGCTTTTGTCTCTAACTTTTCTTTCTGACCGCTCCATAGTTGTAGTTGTGGACGGGTCATCGATCACCTCCTCAACCTATCAACTCCGGTGTTCCTCTCCATTTATCTTTCTAATATTCATTAACCCCTTCTGTACCGGTGGCGTTTTTCTAATTTTATTCTAGCTATACTTAGACGATTTTGTTCAGCTTAAGAAGGATCTGTTGTAGCTAAAAGGATTAAGTGAGCTAGTCTGAAGAGGTTTAATAGCTATAGATCCTTCCTAAGCTGAATAAAATCATCTAGTGGTCGCAGGAATATAACGAAAATGACGCCACAGGTAGAGAATGATCTCCTCAACAGTACCTCTAGTCATATCCACTCATATGCTAATGACTCTACCTTTCAATTTTTCAACTGGTTTTTCACATCAACCCTATATGTAATCACTCCAAAACTCACGTGACAGGGCCATATCACGCCTGTCTTCTGATCTATCCATCATCCCTGATTGGGGTAGATAAATTCGTTTTACTTTCAATGTCTCCAAGACCCAACTTCTCCCTCTATCTACCTGTCGCAATCCTCCGCAACACTATCAATTACCCTTCAACAATAAACAAATCAACCCTTCATCTTCTCTCCATATTCTAGGTGTAACTTTTTCATCTGACATTTCTTGGAAAAATCATATTACCACTCTTGTTAATACAGCTTCCCAAAAATTAGGTGTGCTCAACCGGCAACGTGGGTTCTTCACTCCCACATATTCTTGCTATGTATTGGGGCACAGTGTGTCCATGTATTGAGTATTGCTCGCATGTGTGGGGAGGTTCCCCCCATACCACACTTCTCAAAAGAGTAGAGTCAAAAGCATTTCGCCTCATCAACTCGCTTCCTCTTACTAGTTCCCTGCAATCTCTTTCTACACACTGCAATGTTGCATCTCTCTCACTCTTCTATCGCTATTACAACAATCAGTGTTCTTCAGAGCTCTCTCAGTGCATACCCCCTCCCTTCCACCGAGTGTGAGGCACCCGCCTTTCAGCCCAGTCCCACTCCTATTCTATCCAGCTCTCTAACCCAAGAATTGGCAAATATTCTGTCTTTCTTCTTCTCAACAAGTGAACTCTGGAACTCTCTCCCTCAAATCAATTTATCCTTCATCCTATGACTTAAACTGCTTTAAACTTTGTGTGTCTAGGCATTTTGACCCCAACGCCCCTTGAATTTAGCTCCTTCTTACACATACAAAAAAAGATAACAAACAACAACAATAACATAATTTCCTGAATGGACTATCAATATCATTTCCAGCCAACAAGACAATATTTAATAGTGGCCCCTCCATCATTGACGATATGCCTATTAGTATAATAGTCTCCCATTAAACACCGCGGTCGCTAGTTTGAATCTACCGCGCGGGAGGACAGGAGTACAACTTCATAAGTGCAACGCGTATTCTCTTATGGAATCGTCCTTATGATTGGGTACTCACTACGAAAAAACTTCGTAAAAAAAGAAAAAAACAAAAATTAACTTAATACTTGCTATACTCAAGCTTCCCACTGCATGGATTTCTTGCGTGTGGATTCCTGACGCTGGCCCTCTAGCGTCCAAACTTCCTTCCTCTTCCCGCGTCTCTTACGTGAGGGTGGGTTACTCTGTGCTCCTGCTTCATTCTTCGTTCGCTCAATTCTAGTGAGTCCTTGCTCATTCGTATACATCTGAGTTGTATTGAACATGTTTTTAGATTAGCTAGCACAGACTACCCCATTGGTACGTCCGCAGGAGGTGTGTAAATTAGGGTACTATTATAACAGATTGCCTACGTGTCCCAGGATCATCGCGCTATGTTTGTTATTGTGTGTTTTGTTTTGCGCCTTTAGCTTTCTGATAGTTATTTAGGAGGCTACCATTCCGCAAGTTTATGCTTCAGGCCGTCATTAAGAGGTAATTGCATAGTTTATTCTAGCAGATGCTCCAGTTCAAGGGTTGCCACACGTGGTGTGAAATCTTCTGGAGTCCGTATCTGCGCTTGTGCCCCTATCGCGGGCCTCTGCCTCCTCGTGTTGCTGCTGCTGGGTCTTCGGAGCGTCTGGATGCAGCCACCTTGATGTTTCCTCGTCACCTCATGGTCAGCCTCATTAGGGGTCTCCAATGTAGGCTAGGGGTTATTTATAAAATTATAAATTAAGCTCTATATACAGTATATGTGTAAGCCTAATAATTCCCTGAGATAATTGTATTTTGCATTTGTGCTTTCATGCTTGAGGGACTTGGGAGACGTCCCGTTTATTTGGTGGGGATTTTGGAGGTTTGGACTTTCCCAGATAAGTCCTCACCTCTGAAAATTTTGGTTCGTTTTTCCGGAGGCTTTCTCAGCAGAGACGGCGTTTTCTCGTCTCAGACGATAAGAAACCAACCAAATGTCCCGGCATGGTGTGCTGAACCACAAACCTTCCGGTGGAATATGCTGAATTCTTAAGGGAGTCAACTCGGCCCGCCGAGTGAACTCGCCCTGACCGATAGCCTCACGCAGTAACTTCTCTCGCCCGGTGTAGTTAAGTGAGCTTAACCATGACTCAAGTCATGAAGCGAGTTAACTATCCATCTAATGCTAATAGTCAATGATAGTAAAATGCTTAAGGTTGATTGGGCCAGTGACACTTTGTCACAGGAAAGCAGTTCATAATGAATGATAACAGGAAAGACCCGGGGCCTTTCTACCAGGTCCAGCGGAAGGTTAGAGTAGCAGTGGCTATAACTAATTTTCCGGCGGACTTGAAATAGGATTTTTTTTTTTTTTTTTTTTTTCTATATTCCAACTACTCCCTCTCGGGCATAGGCTGAGAGCCTGTACATTCCACCACTCAACACGGTGAAGCCCGTCAGGTCTTGTTCCAGTCTGGGGAGTGAGACATGTGAAGCATCCATCATGGCTCGAAGCAGCTCCATATCTGAAGCGGCTGGTTGCTTCGTTCAAGTGCTTCACCGTCTCACCCTCCAGACTCAGACCCTCACTCTCAGAACGCCACCTATTGAGTAGTGAACTCACTAGGCATTGTCCCCCTGTAACATATTTTGAATATAGGAATATTCATACAGTGTTATTTAATCAGGGAACAATGAGGGTATTTTTTTGGCATTTCGGTGGGCTTTGTGGTAATGCACTGATACTAGGTACAGCACAAATTCAATCCCAATAATATCTTCCCATTGACATATCTGGATTTGAACCGGGGTCCATTGGATTACCAATCCAGTGGCATGACCACTCTCAGGTTATCCTTATGAGCATTGATTCATGGACATTTTCTATTTCCAGAGTCTCAATACTTCAGTAGTAGCGGTCCGGCAGAGGAGTAGCCGCTTCCGGCAGAGGGGGGGATCCCTAACTCCATCATGCCTCGCTTTGACCTTTGCGCTACGCCTGCTTGCTCATTATTACCAGTTTTTGCCCACAATTTATGTATAAAGTGTGTAAAGTGTCTTGATCGCTCAAGGGGACTATGGGTGTCTAAACGGTGTACCGTGTGTTCTGAGTTACGGGCGACGTTTTTTATAACAAAGACTTGTCTTGCTTAGCAGCCTTGAAGGAGATCAAGTCCATTTTTAACGTTTATGCGAAAGACACTGCTCATAAAGCTCTCCATTGTGATGACGAGGAGCTCTGGGAACACCTCGTCATTAAATCTCCATTAGTTAAGCCGGCTCCGGCGAGGTCAACCAAACCTAAAGTTAAATCGAAAGTACTGTCCAAGCAGGTAGTGACGAGTAGTGAAAGTGACAATGCCGGGCTGGAGTCTAGTCCCAGGGATGAACAATCATTAAGTGAGCCACAAGACTTTACATTCGCCATTCCTAAGCTTAGTTATGTGCCACGTAAAGGTCCCCCGGTTAACAGAGTGTTAGCGGATCAGTATAAGGGTTCTCCTTCTTGCTCATATCAAATTTTTGATGACTCTCAGGTGATACAGGACTCCCAGTCACCCGCGGCACAAAGCCAGGGGATCTGGAGACAATCAGAGCCCTCACAGGTTAGTGTTCAGGACAGGGAAATTGAACAGGTAGATATCATACCCTCATCAGTCCCTGATTTGGTGTGGCCACCGCCGGCCCCAATGACTACTCCCCGGCCTCCAACACCGGAAGTGATAGAACTGCAAGAAGAGCCGGAAAACATAGAACTGTCTTCAGCTCAACCTATTAATAATGAAGTAGAGTCAGAAGGTGGGTCTCAGTCCTCTCGAAGATCCCACGGTAAGTGTGTGACTACTAAGGAGCTACATGATATTCTCCACAGAGTAATGCAACAGTATCAGGTACCTTCTTCTCAGGCTCCTTCCACTAGCACAGCGGTAGTTGCCCCACTTGAGTCTACGGTAAGGCCGTTAGAGCCCTCAGGTGTTTCACATCCCTTTTTGCCTTCGGTTAACGTAACTCCGGCGACTGCCACGGCTAGTATCACGACAGTGCCGGCCTCCTTGACTACCACAAACGTCCGTGTCATTACAGACATTACTCCTCCCCCTCTTGATAAACCTCCACAGAGAAAAGGCCCTATGCCTCTTCTCTATGGACCGGATTGCTCATGGGTTCAGTCAATACCTCAGAAACCTCACCTGGCACAAGCTACCGTATCGGGGGAACTACCGGTACCTAGTGAATGGACCATTGAGGTTAATAAGAGTAGAAAACTAAGAGCTAAGGATGTCCAAGGAAGGTTACTAGATGTTACCATTAAGGCCATCCCATCTGTTTATGGTGCTGATTTCTCTGTGTATTCGGCCTCCCTGGCGATACCTCCGGCCTCATCTGCAAAACTTTTTGCCGACTGGTCAAAGAATGACGGTGTCAATGATATAAAAGCTCTACATGCACTACGCCGGAACTGGATACAGTTCCGGTACTAGATCAGACAAACACACCAGTCTTGCAGGTGGGGCAGGTAAGTGTAGGTCCGTGGGTGGACTGGGAACTAGAGGCGCAGGTTTTTGCCTCTATTACCACTAAATCCTCCCATCAGGTACCTCAAGAAGTTCATTCATGGTTCACTTTGCCGGTTACCAAAGCAGGCGGAGTGTCACCGGCTCTATTTGAATTCCTTGCAGCTCCAAAACTATCACGTTACGACCTGCATGAACCATTTGCCACACCCCCTCCGGCTCACTTAGACAGAGACTTTAACCCTTAATTAGCGGCGAGCAACATAAGTCGAGTTAAAAAAAGCTGGACTATGTGGCGGCGCTCGACATAGGTCGAGTGGCAATTTCAGCACGTAATGTGGCTGAGAGAGAGAGACAAGTGGTGGCAGGAGACTAGCGAGCGTATGACTGCTCCAGACCACCGCGGCGAACCTACTGACACAAATCTCAGCTCCCTCCTCCCTCTCTCACTCGCTACATACTCAATTATGTACCGAAACTACCGAATTACCTGCTTTTTGCACTCGCGTTGCACGGTTATTGCAAGAAAACTATCCATCATACAAGGATCGTTATGGTGTCATTCGAAAGCTCTGTTTATGCCCTTTCAGGGATAGGTACTTGTTTTACGTTCTGGGTCTTATTTAGGCATGAAAATGATCACGTAAACAGCCCTATTTTGGCTAAAAACACCCCGCTGTGCGGTACATATAATAAACCGCATAGGCCGCTCGTAAGGTGTTAAGTTACGCAATAAAGCGTATAGACTGTTCTCTCAATATCTCATCAATCGCCAGGTTGCCCAGTCAGTCACGAAAGCTATATCAGCCATATCAGATCAATATGCAAGGAAAGCCACGGACTTGTCACGCAGGCTCCTTCTACAAAATTCTATTCAATCCCTAGGTGATATTAGAATAGCAATCATGGAGGCGGTTAGAGCAAGACAGAATCTAAGGGTGTACTTGGTAAAGAAGTTGCCGGAGGACATAGCCCGCCGAGTAACTCTTTCCCCGGTATTAACTGCACCACTTCTTCCCCCAGATACGTGGAGTATTGTTTTCAATTTGGTAGATTTGTGAAAGCAGGGTACCTCCCTGCCAAAGAGAGAGACCTTTAAGAAACCTTACTCGAAACCTAAGAGCGGCGGGAAGCCCCATCCTACTCAAACTAAACAGTCCTTTCGAGACCCAAGGCCTCCTCAAAAGCAGGGAGGTACTCAGCACAGACCTAGGCAGGGGAAACAGTCAGGCTATAGAGGTAAGTCATACCAGAAGCCTACTCAAGGTCAGACGCATGCCAAACCTAGCCAACCGTCCAACCCCACTCCGCCGCCACCACCACCAAAAAACTAGTCAGTTACACTCTCTCTCTCCCAGGGCCTACCGCAGGCGAGGTAGACTCGAGAGTTGTCCTACCGGACAGACCCAGTACAGAAACTGGGTCGTTCCGAGCATGTCGCAGGGCTTGGCCCCGTCGGTCATGGGCCAGGACAGTGATAAGCAAAGGCCTATCTTGGACGTGGCTCCGGCGACCTCGTTTACGTCAAACTCTAGAATTCAACAATGTTTCTTTAGAGGTGGAATCACTCGTCCAGGAAATGATTGACAAGCAAATCATTGTCCAAGTAGATCCAAGTTGCCTTGTTTTCACCTCCAGACTATTTCTAGTGCCGAAGAGAGACAGTGTGCAGATGCGACCAGTAGTCGATCTCTCGCGTCTGAACACATATATTCACAATTCACCCTTCAGGATGCTTACAGTGAATCAAATCAGGCTCTCACTCCCGCCGCAAGGCTGGATGTGCTCATTAGACCTGAAAGACGCCTATTAGCATGTCCCCATAAACAAAAGGTTCCAAAATTTCTCGCCTTGATGATCAGGCAAGAGACTTACGTCTTTCAGAGAATGCCTTTCGGTTTGAGCCTGGCACCGAGAATTTTTCAAAATTAGTCCAGCAGGCCCTCATGCCCTTGCTAGCCCAAGGTATCAAGGTGTGGTGGTATCTAGACGACTGGCTAGTAGTGACGGAGTCAGAGGAGTTATGTCAATTTCATGTCAAGCAAGTGTTAAATCATGTACAAACTCTAGGATTCAAGGTCAACTTGGCAAAGTCGCTCCTTGTTCCCACAAGATAAATTCAGTGGATAGGACTGGTTTGGAACACTACCAATCTGACTCTTACTCAGAGTGTGGACAATTGCAACAGATTTCGCAAGAAACTGTTTCTTTTTCTCCACAGTCTGAATACGACGAGGAAAACGTGGGAGTCCCTAGTCGGTTCACTCAACTGGATCCAATTAACCGTAAAGTTGGGCCGGTTGAAAGTAAAGAGATTAATCATGGAAGGCAAAACATTTTTCCCACTATTGCCGGCGGGAAAACTATGGCCGATTCCTCAACTTACTGTCGGTCTGGGCAAAGACCGAAACATTGTACTCGAAAATGACATGGGTTTCTCCTCCACCTACAGTATGGGTAGACACAGACGCTTCGGGGGTAATAGGCTGGGGTTATCAATCCAACCTAGGTCACCAAGCTCAAGGGCTCTGGTCCCATGATGTAACTTTTCACATCATCAAACAAGAGCTTCTAGTCCCATTGTATTTCCTTCAAGCTCACGGCTCTTCCCTACAGGGGAAGTCAATTGCATTCCGAATGGACAACTTGACTGCAGTTCACTGCATTCAGAAGCAAGGGTCAACGAGGTATCGAGAGTTGATGGGGTTGTCAGAACAAATTTTTGCTCTGGCCGAATCGCTGAGCATTCATCTACACGCATCTTACCTCCCGGGGATAGTGAACATCTGGGCGGACGCCTTGTCTCGGAGACAGAGCACCCTAGTAGAATGGGCTCTCAAGCAAACCATCTTCGACAAGATGATTGTAGAGCCATACCGTCCACAAGTGGATCTCTTTGCATCCGAGGGGAATCACAGGCTACCTCTCTATCTGACCCGCCGGGCAAGAACTCTGGCGGGGGGTCCAGACGCTTTACTGGAGGACTGGAACAGTTGGAATTCAATCTATCTTTTTCCGCCTCTAGACGCTTCACTCATGTGTCAAGTAGTTCACAAACTACGGGGTTACCGGGTCATAGTCTCTATGATCGCGCCAATATGGCCGGCTCAAGTGTGGCATCATCAGTTGCAAACGTGGTGCAGGAACCCGGTATCACTCCCGGTCTCTGCCTTCCACTTGGAGACAATTGGCAACCTTCAGACCTCGCTAACTTTTGCCTTATGGACATTTACAATGCAAAATGGCTAACTCGGTATGGGCTAGTCATGTCACTAGTAAATTTCTGAATCAATATACTCTGCCAACCCGGTGACAATACCAATCACATTGGAAAACTTTCACAACCTGGATAGTAGAAACGGCGCAATGTGATGCCTCAGTGGCTTTAATTTTTAAATACTTAGATAATTTATTTGAACAGAAGTGCTTCTCAGTAGTTACTTTAAAGAATCACTTATATGCCATTAGAAACCCTTTTTTCGACTTAACTGGTCTATTCATGCTGCAGGCGGAGGAGAAAGGGTTAATGAGAGCATGTTTCAAACTACGCCCACCACCACGTCAGCTCATGCCTACCTGGTCGCTAGACAATGCATTACCATTACTTCAGTCGCGCAAGTTTAACCATGCGCCGGATTTTGAGTCAGTATTAAAAAAGGCTGTGTTCCTTATGGCTTTGGCGACAGGTAACAGAGTGTCAGGGCTGGCGGCGATGAGCAACGAGCCAAATTGTCTCAGGTTTGGGAGACTGCACGAACATGTGCAGATCGCGCCGTCTCCCACATTTATTGCCAAAAACGAACATGGTGATCATGTTATCTAAGCATTCTAACCACTCCAGCCAGGCTTCCTATGGGTTTACCAGACAGGTACTCGCGTCACGAGAAGGAAATTAGCTTCTTTACTCGTAGATGTAATTATGGAAAGTAATCCCGGCGTAGTAGGCAGGGGCCACGATATTCGAAAGAGGGATGTCTCCCTCCGGTTTATGCTAAATGTTTCCATTAACGACATAGCCGACACTCAATTGTGGGCACACATTCCTTACACGATACCTATCGGTCGCCCTGGACAAGCCAAAGCAGACCTGTGTAGCATTACGGCAACGGGTCTAGCAGTCCATGTGCCATTTGTTTTTAGTTATTTGTGACGTCTACCAGCGTTGGCAGAATCGCCTCTCGTTAGCCACTAGCACTCGCCAGGGACATCGAAATGGGCTACACTTATCAGAGAATGTTGTTCTTTCTTTCCTAGGAATCGCATTGTCACAGACAGTCCAGTGGTGGTCTTTGTTTTCGTCTGTGACAACGGGTTATATTTTATATCAACAGTAGTGATAATAGTACCAGCGTGTGAATGAGAAAGACTTTCAGAGCGAGGAGGTAGTAAGTGTCTTGATGTACGGGTGCATTCCTGCCTCTCGCTCGCCATTGGACGGCGTGTCTTGCTGTGTCACGTGACACCTGCTGTCTTGTGACGTCTCGGCCCGTGATTGTCCGACCATCGCGCCTTTGCGGTCTCCTGTGTAACTTACCTTCTCCATGAGGGTCCCCAGGAGCTGTCCTCGTCAGGACAGGCTTGGCGCGCGTGCTTCTAATATCCCTTTGCATACTCCCTCCCGATCACCACCTTTATCACTGTTTCTCTCACTCGATTCTCTCTTTCCATACTCTAACCTTTATTAACTGCACAACACTCCCCTTGGGTTCTGCATACGGTTTTCATAGCCGGCCCATTGTATTGCATGCGCCATCCTCAGAGATATTTACATGTACTTAGAATAGGTTTGAGGGTTCTTAGTTAGTATAGGTTAAGAACTTTGTGTGTCTCCATTATTGATTTAGTGTTTCTGCTCTTTTATTTAATGCTAGACTGGGATAAGGTAACTGTAGTCGTTGTCTCCGATGTGTGTACGGTTTGCTTATACCTACACGACTTCGACCGGTCCTGTGGTAGCCTTGGTTGTCTTTTCGGTTGCGTCCTTTGCGAGTGCAGCATTGTGTAGACTGAGGGTTTTGGCCTGTACCAGTTCCACACTTTGCTGCCTCTTTGCTTGTCTTTAGAGGGTCGCCAGGATAGAACCAGATACTTGTGATCTGGATCTATCGAGAGAGCCCCCTAGTCAATTAACGTAACTTAAAGGATGCAGTCTTAAGGACATCGCTAGGCTACGAGCCTGTCTTGCTCAACCCCAGTTCCTTAACTAGAGTATCCCAGCTAGACATTATTAATCGAGTAGACACTGGTTAGTATTTAATATAAGCTCTTTGATATGTGCACATTATTATTCACAGCATTTATTAGTCTAGGTTGTTGTTGAGGCGCACAACCATAGCAGACTGTTTCGTTGAGGAGGAAGTACTTCTTTTTGTGTCGAGCATGGCTACCGTTGCGCATTTATAGTATTCTCGCGTCAGTTAACATTATAATTTATGTCCTATCTTTTAGTGTATTCGATTTACACGTGTGGTGTCCTGCCTCCTGCCTTTATATAGTTCTAATACGAGCATCTTATGAGCATCAGACTTTCTTCAGAAGTTTCCAGGTCTATGCTGTAGGACTATACTTCACTTTCTTTCAGATAGGAGTGAAGAGTTTATTGTTGTTTAGAGTAACTGTATTGAAGCATCTTTTTATTGTATTAAATCTTGCAGTGAGTAATTGATCTTTCCATAGATTCCTTTTTATGCATTTTAACGGAACTTGCATCTTGTTTGTTATCAGGCTATACCAGTGCCGGTTAGCCTGAAGTAGAGTACATTTATGCCCAGTTAAGGATACCCCGCTATCGCAGATTCACCCTGGAGGGTATAGGTGTTTTATTCGCCGGCATATAAGTTCGAGGGTTTGGATCTAGCGTACCGTTGTTGCATAGTGCCCTATTACTAGTCCAACCATTGAGTGCCCTTGTTTTATTCGTAGTCCCGGTCGTAACATATTCTTCAGGCGAAAAGGGGGGGGGGGGGGGGTATGTGCAAAATAGCCCTAAGACCCACTAGAACCCTTCCGCCGGAGATTGTGATAAATCACGAGCTGTGATATGAATAGAACTGGTTATACAATTTAATCAAATTTTATTTTTATTTAAAAACAAATCTATCATAGTTGTATCTATGTAGTATTAAAACAATGTACAAACAGATTTTATTGTACAAATCATTTTAAGGCCAGTACATGATCCTAAGGATTAGGGTTCTAGAGTACAAGAATGTTCTCACTAAACATGCAATAGATCTCATGTGAAGGTCCAGTCATGTACAAGCAGCTCTTCTTCGAAGTAACGCACTGCTTACCTCCTTTTATATTTTTATATATTGTATGAACACAATAAAATTAAAAATTAAAATGTTATACAAATTCTCTGTTACCTACCGTATGGTATTTGGGGTGGTGGTTTTGATATTGTCACGAATGTCCCCCTCCAGTCTTATATATCAGGCATATCGTCAATGATGGAGGGGCCACTATTAAATTATAGGTTTGATTCCCAGAGGGAAGTAAAGAAAACCTAATATTTAGTAGAGCCCCGTAATCATTGGCGATGTTAGTGCCCTCCCTGCCATCCCCTTCCCATTCGCTGGATTTCTGAGTTGCATCTTGATATGTCAGTGAAGGAAGTTTGGACGCTAGAGGGCCAGCGTCAGGAATCCACACGCAAGAAATCCACGCAGTGGGAAGCTTGAGTATAGCAAGTATTAGGTTTATTTAAATTTTTTGTTTTTTACAAAGTTTTTTCGTAGTGAGTACCCAATCATAAAGGCGATTCTATAAGAGAATATGCGTTGCACTTATGAAGTTGTACTCCTGTCCTCCCTCGCTGTAGATTCAAACTAGCGACCGCGGTGTTTGATGGGAGACTATTATACTAATAGGCATATCGTCAATGATTACGGGGCCCTAATAAATATTAGGTTTTCTCTACTTCCCTCCGGGAATCAAACCTATAATGTTGTTCATGCAAATAAAGGGGTAATGAAAAGATAAGTGTTATGCCGAGGATTGGGCAATCCGCACTCGACACTCAGCTGTCTGCCGCTGCCAGAGCTTACCAGGGCACCCCTAACACCACTACCAGATACCAGATGATGGGAGCCCCTCCTACCCCTGGCCGGACATCATAACAGCTCTACCACACCAGTGCCATGTCCTCGACATGGTGAGGGACACCCCAGAGGCGTCCCCATACAGCCGCCCTCCCTTCCGGTACCCACACCCGAGGGTTCCCCCTGCACCATCCAGAGCCAGCCTGGACTGTGCAGCACCTCCTTCAGCCACACCGACGCCGCACATCTCGCCCCGCACACACCAAGGGCAGCGTCGTGCATTTGGACCCCACAATGATAGGGTCTCCCTTTCGCCCGTTTTATCACATTCAGAACAAGCCCTGAATTCACAAGTCCCTCACACTCTTAAACAAAACAAACTCCCACGGACTACTTGGTCACCACAAAGGCGGTGCTATGGCTCTGCGCCACCAGAAGTGACGTCACCCGCACAGGCGGACCTTTGGTTGGCCAGCTCCTGGGTCACCTCAGCCAACCAGGGTGACCAGACGCCAGCACTACCCGTCGCCGATTGGTCCATGGAGGGGATCCGGAGGCTAATCCTGAGGCCACTACTCTCCCCATTGCCGGAGCGACAGGCCTATGTTGACAGTGGAAAGGGCCAAGGTCGCCCTTTTTCCCTGCAGCCAAAAAGGGCAGAGGAGTGCCTAAATAGTGGATAGGTGCTCAGACCATGTTAGGGAAAGTATGTCACCTTCCCTCCTGAGTCTGAGTGTTCTATAACCTTTATAGATGCTTTAGTGACCCTAACACTCAGTGTGGTAATTAATTGTGTGTTATTGTACCTGTATACGGCTAATCCCGACAGGTGTTAGTCAGGAGTATTTAACCCATAAATGGCGACCGTCCTCATTAAATATTTTTCTGGTGCACTGTGACCGTCCTCAATAGATCCAAAGCATTAAACAAAAAATAGAAAACCCCCCAGTGGCACTCAAAACAAAGCAATTTGTGATTAGGTAAGATAATTCCCTTCCATTACTTGCTGCCACTCCTACATATGTGTCCCAACCACCCCAACCCCATTTTCCCCCCTCCTCAATTATCAGCTATTTTTCCATTTATTCCCCCTCTTATCAGGTAATGTTTGGTGTGAATTTCCCCCACCCGGTCTCTTTAACACGGCTGAGGCAGCTAGAGATCCTTGCAATACAGAGACTTCTACTAACAAGCATCAGTGTCGCTTGAGAGCTGGGAGAGGGAGGATATACATCCCCCCTGCTCTCCCCTCATGATGTGACCTTACGGCAATAATACGTCTTTTTCACCCCCAAAATGCTATTCCCACTTCTTTTGTTGCTCTTAAATGTTCATATGTTCATAATAAAAGCAAAGTAGGCACATATGGATAAGAAATAATTATATATATTGTACTATGACTATTTTCGTCAGAATAGAACCAAATACCTTCGCTGGGCGGGAGGGTTTGAGCTACCATAGTTTCGCAGTTTATGAGTTAAGATCTCCTCGTACCTCTGTCAGCCTCATTGTAGCAGATACTGCTAGTTGATGTATATTATTCATGATCTGTCTGTCAGCCCCTCTCTAACGTAACTTTGTATTCGACCAGTTTGCCTATATACTGTATATTATTCTCAACACGCTACCTATATCGTATATTGTTATCTGTAAGTAGACTGTTACATGTTTGCTCAGCTACTCAACTGCCAAACCTCTGCCTAACGCCTGGTTCACACATAGCCGAGTCGGTGCGCAAGTTCAACACGAGTCATACTCGTCGATTATCGCCGTCGCTGGAGGCCGAGTCGGCCGCGAGTAGCAATTGCTCCCGAGTCAAGGAGAGTGTAACACGAGTTAACTCGAGTCAATACGAGTCAACACGTGTCCATGCAAGAGTCTGTATGAGTAACTGAGAATCAAAACGAGTGTAACACGAACCAAACACGAGTGTCCAAAATTTGAAAAATAACGGCCACATTCCAGAGCACGCAAACAAAGAGTATGGACGAGTCTAACACGAGTCAACGCGAGTCAACACAAGTCAACACGAATCAACGCAATTGTTACACGCATGAACACGGATGTTATACGAAACAACACGAAAGACAACACAAGTTTACACGAGTCGTCACGAGTGTACAAGAGTCGCCGAGAGCCCACCAAGAGTCATTGAGAGTGACAACCACTGTGCATGAAAGTTATATAAAGGCAGCCCCCACCACCACCCATTGCCACACAACCACCCATTGCCACACAACCACTCATCACCACGGAGTACACACCCACCCACCCACCATGACAATCAATCGGCGCAACGAGGCAGCTATGCTAAGACTCCTGAAGATGCGGATGGATCTCCTAGACATCGAGGAAGCAGAGGCGCTAGCTGAATGCCAACGTCAACGGGAAAGGAAAGCAAGGACAGTTTGGGCCAGGAGTTGGTTACTGAGACGGTCACACTTCGGTATTTACGAACAACTCCTGAAGGAGTTTGAGGTGGAGGACCCCAAATCATACCGGAACTTCCTGCATGTGGACAAAGTCATGTTTAAGGAGTTGGTGGAGCGTGTCGGGCCCAGGATAGAGAAGCAGGACACGTTTTGGAGGGAGGCTTTGTCACCTGGGCTGAGATTGGCAATCACACTCCGCTACCTGGCCACGGGTGACTCCTATCCTAGCCTGTAGTACGCGTTCCGTGTGGTCCGGAACATCTTCTCCCTCATTGTGCCTGAGACATGTGAAGCCATCATCGCAGAGTACCAGGAGGAGCTTATACGTTGCCCCAGGACCCCGACGGAGTGGAAGACGGTTGCCAGGGAGTTCTCCAAACGGTGGGATTTCCACCATGCCGTTGGTGCCATCGACGGAAAGCACTGCGCCATCCGATGCCCTCCCCATGGCAGAACGGAATTTTACAACTATAAGGGCTTCCACTCCATCGTGCTCATGGCTATTGTAGATGCAGACTACAAATTCCTGTACTGCGACATTGGCAATCACGGTTGCTGCTCAGATAGAGGTGTTTTTCTAAGAACAAACATCAGAGCAGCATTGGATGGGTGCACCCTGGGACTCCCTGCTGCCGAACCTCTGCCCAACGACGACTCCCCTGTTCCCTACTTCCTGGTTGGTGACGACGCATTCCCCATGCGAAGGTGGTTGATGAAGCCACACTCTACCCGCCAGCTCACTGTACCTCAACGCATCTTCAATTACCGTCTGTCCAGGGCTCGCCGCGTTGTGGAGAATGCCTTTGGCATCATGTCCTCCAGGTAAGCGTAATGTCATGTTATGTTAATGTCATGCCATGTCATGTTAATGTCATGTAATGTGATGGTAATGTTACGTTATTTCCCACAAACACAGGTTTCGTAGAGGCAACATGTGATATAACAAGGCAATTTATATGCCACCCTCATAATATCAACTATAACTCCAGTCAAGTATAAATATACATCATCCTAACCATTCTCTCCCAATCTCAGGTTCCGGTGGCTCCTATCCAATATAGCCCTCCACCCATCCCGTGTCAAGTCAGTGGTTCTGGCCTGCTGTTGCATGCACAACCTGATGCGGCTGCGGTACCCTGGTCAGGACGCCAACATATTGGACGATGAGGACCCTGTGACGCATGTTGTCATTCCTGGGGCGTGGAGGGAGGATTTGGAGAGGATGAGTCCCCTGCAGAGACTCTCCGGGAATGTCGTGACAGCCCAGGCCAAGCTTCAACGCCAGCACCTCACAGACTACTATTCCTCAGCAAGGGAAAGTGTCCCCTGGCAGGACGGCATGATATAAGGTTAATACTATCTATCTATCTATTGCCTGACGCCGTGATCCCCGAAGGGGTGGCCACGAACGAACCGCCCCCATGCACCTCTGTCCCCAGTCAATCGACGCCCCTCCCCCCAACCAGCACCGCCTTCGTTCATGTAGTTCCTCACTCCATCCTTCCACCTCATATTCGGTCTACCTCTCCCCCTCTGTCCCTCCACCTCGCTCTCGTACACCCTCTTAGTCATTCTCTCGCTTTCCATACGTTCCATATGGCCGAACCATCTCAAGTTGTTCCTTTTCACACTTTCCAGCACATCTACCTCCACACCACACCTCCTTCTTACTTCCTCATTAGTCTGTCTATCCCTCCATGTAACTCCGCACGCACTCCTTAAGTAATTCATTTCCACTGCTCTCACTCTTGGTCTGAGTCTCTCAACCAACGTCCATGCTTCGCTTCCGTAAGTCAGTGTCGGGATTACCACACTGTCATGCAAGGACTTCTTCACTTCCATACTGACCACCCTATTTCTTGTTACTGCTTTTAGCGTTCCTACAACCCTCTTCCCCTGTTGTACCCTCTCCCGCACCTCTTCATCCATAGTCCCATCTTTACTCAACACACTGCCCAGATACTTAAAAGAGTTGACGATCTCCATAGCCTGACCGTTCAGCTTCACCTCACACTCTGTGACTTCACCCCTTTCGAAGACCATAACCTTGCTCTTCCCCGTATTTACCTTCAAATTCCGTTTTTCGCACACTGTTCCAAACTCATTTACCAGACCCTGCAACTCCCATTCATTATCACTCATCAGAACTGTATCATCCGCAAACAGCAGTATAGGTAGCTTCCACTCAATTCCCTCCCTTTTCAGCGATACACCAACATTCACTGCTCTTGATAGTAATACTATGTTTGGTTTTATATTAGTCTCCTGTTTGGGTAAGATCTAGTTTATTTATATATATATATCTGTAATTTTAAATTTATATTAGTCTCATATATAGGTAATATAATTAATTATTATTCAGTCTCATCATGATATTCTCTCTCTCTCTATATATATATATATATTTTTTTTGTTTTTTGTTTTTTTTGTAACATCTGCTATTGGTTTCTTATTTGTCTTTTGTTTTAATAATATAATTCAGTATGATTATTATATGTTCTTTATATATTAATACATTTACAATTATTTATATACTTCTGTGTCACCTTTTCTGTGTGTTTTCAGAGTCATTGATATATTCGACATAACTTTCAATTTACATTTGTCTATGAATTACTGTGACCTTATTTCTATTTGTCTCATATTAGGGTATTTGTTTTCAATTGTTCTGTCTCATTATTATATTATTTATATATTATACATTTATATGTTTCATTATTATATTATTTATATATTATACATTTATATATATCTTATATGTATTTCGGTAAAACTTTTTTCTGTTAAACTTATAGCTAAAATAACTAAATAATAGGTGAATCCAAAACAACATCTCAAAACACCTTCATTTTATTTATTTATCAAAAATATAAAGTTTCCTTAATACTAATAAACACCTGTATAATAATGTAATGCCTCGTCCTCCCCATCAATGGGGTTCATGACTACATTGAACATGTTAACACCCCAACTCACACCTCTCCGCAGGCCTGGGGGTGGTGGCTGCCGGGTTCATTCTGGTGTATTGCAGAAATCCACCAGGTGTTGGCGGTCTGCTGGGGGTTGAAAGAACCGGGAGGTTGTTGCCATGTGTGGGGGTCATAGAGCCCGCCCACCAGTCAGGTACAGGTGACCTCAACGAGGCCATCATATCTGAGAATGTGGGGGGGGGGGGGGGGGGGGGGGGGGGGGGGGGTGAAACCTGGGGGCCCACGTGGTATCACAGACGAAGGTCCTGCCTGCTGGGGAGGGGTTGGTAGCTTGGGTTGTTGTGGTGCTGTGGTGGCCTGAGGCGAGAGAGATGGATGAGAGGGTGACGCCTGTGGGCTGCCATCCATATCTTCCCTGGCCTGCAGCACGAGCATCATAATTTTGCGTGACAATGTGTCACCTACTGGGTTAGGTAACATGTCCAGCTGCTCCTCCAAGTAGGAGACGAAGTTGGAGTACCTCGTCTGCTTGCCTGCCAGGGTCGACATCAGCCCGGCCATGTCTCTCCTCAGCTCGTCCCGTTTCTCATCCACCTAGAAAAACAAAAATGCGTTGTTTAGATACATGTTGTTATTATATATTAATATATGCACACCATGGTAACTTGTAATCATTAACAGTTTATCATTATCTTCCTCCACAGTTGACGCATGTTCTACAGCCATTATTATATAAATAATCTCGTTATTGATGATATTACAATGCTTTCATATTTACCTCCACAGGTGGGCTCGTCTGGCCAATATATAGCATCCACAAAAATATATTTAATATGAATACTATAGTTATGAATTATGTTAACAATGCTTTCATATTTACCTCCACAGGTGAGCTCGTCTGGCCAATATACAGCATCCACAAAAATATATTTAATATGAATACTATAGTTATGAATTATGTTAACAATGCTTTCATATTTACCTCCACAGGTGAGCTCGTCTGGCCAATATACAGCATCCACAAAAATATATTTAATATGAATACTATAGTTATGAATTATGTTAACAATGCTTTCATATTTACCTCCACAGGTGAGCTCGCGTCAGCACTTTTGCGGCGCTTTTTGGTGCTGGAGCCAGCAGTCAGCCCTGTCCCGGATGGTGGGGGCATGGAGGAGTCTTCTCCATCACTCTCTGGGTCGTCTACCACCACCACCTCTGGCGTGGAAGTAGGGGGCTGGTCGGCCTGCTGGGACTCTTGGAACTGAAAGAAAGGCATAAATATAGTATTTCAAAGCAATAATTAAGCTATGATTGATAGCATATGTAACTTGACAATAAATATTAATACGTAAAGACATTTGATGTTTATATAAATCCTTCTTTATATATGTATACCTGGAATAAAGCACTAAATATATATTGAAACTTTAGATATGTTACAACCCACAATATTATAAAAATGGGAGCATATTATTACAATGTTCTTTTCTTAACAGGAGAACTTATATATTTTCTGGCTGGTTATAACTTGGTCTTATAGTTTCCAATTTATTTATTATTGTCACAAATGTAGCGAGGCAGGTCAGCGAGGCAGGTCAAGGTTGGTGTCGGTCACTGGTGCTGCGGTGGACTGGGACGAGGCAGCGTGGGTGGGGGCACTTTATAGGGAGTGGGAGGTGTCTGTGTGAGTGGCGCTGTTGCAACCTCTTCACACGGTGTTGCCACCACTCGGGCTACACTCCACGATTCGTGTAGCTTCGTGTAGGTACGCGTTGACTCTCGTTGGATCTCTGTTGTACACGTGTTGACTCGCGTTACATCCGTGTAGACTCGTGTAAACTCTCGTTGATTCGTCCAACATTTTTGAAATAACGGTATTTCATATGACACTCTCGCTTTTTCGTGTTACACTCGTGTTCTGTTCTGTGGTTCGTGTATACTCTTGTTTACTCGTGTTTTTACTCGTGTTTGAATCGTGTAAACTCTTGCATCATGGTGCCACCATATTTTGGCATTCACATTCGTGCTTTGTACTCTTGTTTTAACGTGTAGACACGTGTTGTTACGTGTAGACACGTGTTGATTCGTCAACGGCGAAATGATGACGAAAAGCGACGAATCAGCAAAGAGTGTTACACGGGTTTACACGAGTCAACACGAGTTAATACGAATAATGAAGTTATTCAGAGTTCAGCACGAGTTAACACGTATGTACACGAGTCTACACGTATGTAGGCCACAATCGTGGGTACTCGCCACGTGGCCCAAAAATTTCATGCATGCATGACATTTTTGGACCCCGTGGCGAGTACCCATGAGTGTGTCGAGTAAACAAAGAGCATACACGAGTCTAACACGAGTGTTGAGGAGTCTCGACGTGTCATTGCCGAATAGCAAAATTTCAGCACTCGTGTTGGACTCGCGCAACGACTCGGCTATGTGTGAACCACCCTTTAACACGCTGAGTGCCAGGAACGTATATATACGTCCTAGGGTGTTGTCACGCCCAGTGCCAGGGACGTATATATACGTCCTCGCCGAAAAAAAATCGTAGCAGTGAAACGACTTCACCTATGGCTTTCATATTTTTACCACATGTACCGTACCCTTTTGGCTACCCACCACAAAAATCCCAAATCCCTCCTCCCACCCACTCGCTGACTGTCGGTCCCGTCAGAAGGAAAAAAAAGGAAAATCTTTGGCGGCGAAACGACTGCACCAATCGGTTCCATATTTGTGTGACAAGTCTCTTACCCTTCTGCCTTCCCCCCACCACACCCCCAACCGCCTCCCACCACCCACTTCCAGCGTATCCGTACGAAGATAAGGAAAAAAAGGAAAATCTGTGGTGGCGAAACTACCTCACCAATCGGCTTCATATTTGTAAAATGAGTTAATTACGCTTCTACCTTCCCCCCACCATCCCCGAAACCACCCTCCCACCACCCTCTTAAACATACATTCCGATACCATAAAAGTCTCTGTAGTTTATAGTGTCTTTTCAGCTACTTTCGGGACCATCGGGGACCTGATTTCTGGCGAAAATGGACAAGGGGAGTGTTTTTTTTACCATTATCCTTCCTTTCTCTCCCAACTTGATAGATTTAGCCCCCCCCCCCCCCAAAAAACAAAATCTGGCACTGGCAGAAGCACACCGTCAAAATTGGCTGGCACTCAGCGGGTTAAGCAGGTGTCACACTATGCCGATTTAAGTGCAGACGCTCCAAGACTTAAGGAGTGGCGATACAAGGGGGAGACTACTGCCGAGTATTGTGGCTGATAGAGGGGCGGGACGCCCATGGCGGGCAGTATGGACGGGCATTTAGCCTAACGGCAACTGGAAGGGGTCGAGACATGGAGGGGGCAACCATGCAAGACCTAAGGAAGATAAATGACGCCGCTGGGGCGGCGTCATGCACCGTAGCACGCAAACTGGTTGGCGACAAAGCTCCTGACGAGCGGCGCCTATAGGAGATAGGGCGGCGCCGATAGATACTACGGCGGCGATGGACAGCCACCCTGTCACACTGGACCCCTACTCCGTCACACTTGATCCCGACCGATGCAAACCGGTCCGTCGGAGACGACGTTTGTGTGTGTGTGTGTGTGGGGGGGGGGGTTACGCTCGAGATCTAGGGAGGAAACTAAAAACATTATAAAAAGACCCATAAATGAGCAAACATATGCACCCATCTCCCCTAATTAAGTGTTATTTTTGTTTAGTAATTGGTAAAACAAGGCCATCTATAGTTAACCCTTTCAGTACCGGTAACGTCTTTTTCGTTATAGTCTGGCAACTATTAGGTTATTGTATTATGCTTACAAAGGGCCTGTAGCAATCACAAGACCTCCATTCCTCTCATTTATCTCTCTTAACTCCCACAGACCGTTCTTAATTAATTAATTTTTAAAATTAATTTTTAATTAATATTTAATTAGGGGAGGCTGCACCTTGCCTGAGCCCAGAAATCAAAATTTCATTTTTGTTTGTTCTTGTTCTATAATGCTTCTTTCAACATAGGAGAATAGCATAGGAGGGAACAAAAAAACATATCGCATCCATAACCCCCCGGGGCGGGGGTTCGCCCACGACCCCCCAAAAAAACAAATTTTAGCATTCAGCCACCAGAAAAATGTGTTTGTGTCTTTTGTCTAAAGGGCTTCTGTAAGCTATAGAAATCATCATATGAGGGCATAAACACCCATATGACATTCCTAGCACCCCCCTCTGGGGCCCAAATATCATGGTTTTTGCTAAAAAGTTATCTCAAAATAATTCCTACATCTATATAGAAACGAACTTTTAATTTAGTTTGCCATAAAAACTTCATTTTCTATGTGCGCGGCATTAGAGAAAACGTTTGGTTAGGAGGAGAATCTCTTCTATTTCCCCCAAAATGTACTTTTGTGGATGGAAATTTTAGATTTTCGCTGACCA
This sequence comes from Paralithodes platypus, assembly GCA_032716605.1. NCBI lineage: Eukaryota > Metazoa > Arthropoda > Malacostraca > Decapoda > Lithodidae > Paralithodes > Paralithodes platypus. Next base: position 37,999,913 of record CM064497.1, read on the forward strand.
GCGATCACATTTTGGCACTTTCGAGTGTATCTATATTTTTTTGTATTGCTCAAATGCATTCCCCTTCTAAACACTATAAATAGGGGTATATAGGAATGCCTCTACATTTAGATAGTGGCCGTTATGCCGAAAAAATCTGAGTTTTGACAAATTTCAGTGTCAAAACGTAGCTCTACCCCACTAATAATGATATAATATATTTTTTTCAGCACCTTCTATTATTCAATATGGGTAAACGAAAACGCTACGCTGTAGGGTATGCTTGTAGGATACGCCATGCAAAAATTGCGGGAAATTTGAAATTTGTTCAGTGACTAGATGATTTTACATGTATTGCAATGAAATTCTGCTCTCACGCGCGCGCACACATAGAGAGCTGCTTTTCTCATCGAGTCTTAGTATTTCCATTCATATTAAGATGGTATAATGCCAGAAACACAGTCTCTTCTACAAGCTGATTGGGGGTCAAAGGTTCAGCCTCCCCTTATTAAATTTAAGCTGCATAAAAACGTCTAAGTATGGCAGAACTATGGCAAGACAGACGCCACCGCTATCGAAAGGGTTTATAGATAGTCACTCTTTGATGGGATCAGATTAAGGGGACAGTGGTGATTTTTGGGGTCTATTTATTTATATATTATTTTATTTTTTAGTTTCCTCGCTAGACCTCAATCAAGGTTAAAACAAAAACACCCCCAAAACCATCTATCAACGATGTCCCGTGCGATGTTGCCAGGTCGCGGATTCACGGTATGCCCTCCCCCTATGATGGCGCCTGGGCGTTACCGGGTCGATGCCTGAAGGCGACCTACCTTATAAGCGGCGTCTGACGCAGACAGGTCGACACCCTTGTACCGTCTGACGTCTACTGGATGCCGCTCGACGCCACCCGCCTACCGTCCCCGTCCCGCCAATTTACTAGCCGCCGACTCAACTCATGAAAGTTGTGCATGTCAAACTTTTCCTGAGGCCCCTGATGACCTCTCCCGACGGCTCTCTTGAGTAGGCGCCCACCCACGTCGCGCGGCGATGTAGGCAAAGACATGCTCCCGACCCTTAAGTCGTGGAGCGTCAGCACTTAAATCGGCATAGAGTGACACCTTCTTTACCTATAGATGACCAGCTCTGCCTTACATCCACACCATATTAGAATCAAGCTAGTTTTCCTCAAACACATCTGCCGCAATCACCTGGCACTGTTTAGATTAATCATATTATCATCTCTATGTATTTCTTGGTACATCGTGCATTCTTAATTTGTCTATATTTGTTCCTAATTATTATCCAAGTCCTTGAGGCATGTGATGTAAATAATCTATATAAATCTGATGAAGGATATTGCCCTCTACTTACGCTAGACTCTAGATTATTCATTGATTTTAGGCACATGACCTTTATAACCATATGATTTCCGTATTCTGCTAGGACTGCTGTCCATATACATATGACTCAACTCCTACTATCCCTCCCTATAATAAATGTGCAAACCTAACTCAAATATTTAATGAAATACCTCTCCCTCGACATAATAGAACCCACATCCATATGGTGTAGTTTATGCAGCCCTAAACACCTACTCATCTATAAAAAGGGCTGGTATCTCAATGGTCTGCAAGGCTAGAGGTAGTGAAAGTGTGTAATCAGTTAGAAAATTACTAGTTGCCCCGTAGAGTAAGAATAACTCAGCAAATATATCAGGAGAAGCCTTCTTTCCAGAAACCATGGACATCACAACGTACCTGGAAATGGTCATGCCTCCCATCACCATGAACTATCCCAAACCTAATTGCACCTCCATCTTGCTCACTAATATAGGATGCCGGACATATTCTCGGTTGACCGGAATAGTGACCACCAAGATATCATGGGACGATCTTACGGAATTTATCATCGCTACCCTGCAACCCTCAATGGGCCGCATCCTCGCTCTCAATAAGCTTCACAACATTTCCTATACAGGGGATTTTGGCGACACCACAATAACTATCATGGGCATCGCGCTTACCGTCATTATTCGCAAAACCCCCCAAGTCTGGCCTTGATCGACGCTGGTCCTCCGGCTCCCACTACCCCCCTCAATACCCCTCTCAAGTTCCTTCCGCCACTTCCCAGCCCCCTCTTCCCTAGCTCCACTAATCCTCTTGCTGAATACAAGATGAATTTTTAGCAACATCCCAACACCCTTTCAGGTTGCGGCGGTCCAGTCGTTGATACACCAGCTACCCGTATATCAAAAGTTAAAATGTAACGGGTTACCAGTGCGTCTTCTCGTAGATACGTGCGCCGGACGGTCCTGCCTTCGTACTAATTTCTAAAAGTGGCTATGCCACAAATTTGGGCTCATATGACCGTCGTCACTTACACTCATCAGTGCCAGAAATACCCTGTTACAAATACGGGAGAAACTTACCCCGTCACCATTACGCTTCTCCACGGGTCCTTAGTCGATCACAAATTCGTCGTGCTAGACTCGTATCACGCCGCCTACGACGGGTACCTCGGGTTAGACCTACTACAGATACTGAAAGCACAGATCGATTGAAAACACCGGCACTTGCAATTCGAAGCCCAACCTCAAATGCCACACCTCATTACCCAGGCCATCACGACCGACACCATCTCCATTCCCCCACATAATCAGGCCTAGTTAAATATTAACCACCCCATCAATGTCTCCTCGGTGCTCTCCCCTGCCTTTCATTCCACACCCCGCTGCTTAACCTCCCACGTTTTGCTTCCCCCGTCCATAAACTGCCTGAAGGTCGCAAACATTTCCGACCACCCCATCAGCCTGCCGATGGGTTTGTTGATATGAGTTAGCGACATTCGAGGATGTAAAACCCCCCTGTTACGCCCCTCATACACCCCTGTCTTACCTTCAATACCCCCTCATCTTTCCCGCTATCAGCAGCAAGCCTTACAGCAAAATTAATGTTACTGTCTTTTCAGGACATATTTTCGCAAACCCTGGACAACATTGGCCACACCAGGGTCCTCAACCACCCCATACACACCACGGGGCCCCCCATCCAGCAGCTCCTGCGTCGTAAGAACCCTATCCAGTGTCGCGAGGAGGAGAAGCAAGTCCTAGACTTGTTAGATGTTGGATTAGTAAACCCCTCCACAAGCCCTTGGTCTTCCCCCGTCGTAATAGTAAGAAAGAAAGATGGCTCCCTGCGGTTCTGCATCAATTACCACCAATTGAATGACGTAACGATTAAAAATGCCACCCCCTTGCCACGTATAGATGATTCCCTCGTCTCTTTACATAGAGCGAGCATTTTTTCTACCCTCGACTTACAAGCAGGGTACTGGCAGGTCCCCGTACAACCTCACCACACAAAAAAACAGTGTTCTCTACAAGCAGCAGCAGACATTATGAATTATACGTTTTACCCTTCAGCCTATGACATGGCCCCGCTACTTTTTCCAGATTAATGGATTCTGTCCTTCAAGGCCTCACCTGGGAAACATGCCTAGCGTACCTGGATGACGTCATTGTTTTTGTCAGCTCCTGGGAGGAGCATCTCACCCGCCTCACGGAAGTTTTCACGTGGATACGATAAGCCGGGCTAAAATTAAAACCCTCCAAAATAATGTACTCTGGCCCGAGATTCCGTCCCTTACCTGGAACACGTAATCTCGAAACAAGGCATTCCATCCGACCATGACAAATTAGCAGAGATCCGGGACATCCAACCACCTCATTCAGTTAAAGGTGTACGGTCGTTCCTCGGGTTAGCCTCCTACTATCGACGTTTCTAAGGTTTCGCGTTCATTGCTAAACCCTTATATGAGCTGACTCAGAAGGATGAAAAATTTGTGTGGACAGAAACCCGTCTGGAAGCTTTCAACAATCTTAAAGACGCCCTCACTTCGGCGCCTAAAGTGGCTTTCCCTGACTACAATCAACAATTCTGCCTGTACATAGACGTGTTCTTGATGGGAATTGGTGACGTGCTGGCCCTAACCGCAAATAATAAGGAAAACATCGTAGCATGTGCCGGTCGCACGCTTACGCAGTCCGAAACCAACTATGCGGCCACAAAAAGGGAATGTTTAGGGATAGTGTGGGCCCTACAACACTTTAGATCATATCTCTTGGGCGCCAAAATCACCATCACTTTAACTGACCTGCATGCTCTGCAATGGCTCCGTACGTCGTCAAGGCCTCACCTGGGAAACATGCCTAGCGTACCTGGATGACATCATTGTTTTTGTCAGCTCCTGGGAGGAGCATCTCACCCGCCTCACGGAAGTTTTCACGTGGATACGATGAGCCGGGCTAAAATTAAAACCGCAGATAATAAGGAAAACATCGTAGCATGTGCCGGTCGCACGCTTACGCAGTTCAGTGGTGGGCTGACCCTTTGTCAGAGTGAGGGTTGGTGTCCTCTACTTCCCATAGCCCCTTCTATCTTTTTCTCCTTCTGCATCTCTAATTTTTTCAAATGGTGTAGGGATGCGGCGACCCCAACGCCCGCCACTTTCTGGTGCAGGTAGCCTCCTCTCTGGTGGAGGGGTGAGAAATTTCCACCACCGCTTTTCTCCGGCGAGACGTAGAAGTCGGCTAAAGGGGATCAGGGGCGGGGGGCCTGGTATCTCTCTCCCCTTAAATAAATCTACCAAAAAAACGAGACAGAGATAGGGGCGAGGGAACGCGTTCGTGGTCCCGGACCCTAAGAATAGGAGCTTTGAATGTGCGTGGATGTAGTACGAATGAGAAGCGAGAGGATATTGGAAGGTTAATTGAAAGAAGGATGTATGATGCCCTTGCACTGAATGAAACAAAGATGAAAGGAGAGGGAGAAGTGGATTTTGGAAACGTGATAGGTAGAAAGTCTGGAGTAGACGAGGGAGTCAGGGGGAAAGAAGGAGTGGCTATTATTGTGAAGGAGGAGTTGAGAGAGTTTATAAAAGAGTGGAAAGAGGTGTCATCAAGGCTAATGTGGGTGAGAATGCGGTTTAAGGGTGAAAGGTGGGTTTTTGTAAGTGTGTATGGACCAGGAAGTGAAAGAGAGTTAGACGAGGTAGAGGGTTTCTGGGAGAATTTGAGATATTGTCTACAAGGGTTTGATGAAAATGAAAATGTTATAGTTTTAAGGGACCTAAATGCTAGGGTAGGAAATGAGCCTGTCGAGGGAGTCATCGGTAGTTTTGGTGTGGATGGTGTAAACGAGAATGGAGAAAGACTGAAAAATGTATGTGAAGAGTGTAGATTGAGTGTAGGTAATACGTTCTTCAAAAAAAGGCGTATACACAAGTACACCTGGCATAGACTTGTGAGGGGAGAGATTGTAGAGAGGGCATTGATGGATTATGTGCTGGTGACAAGGGAAAGATTGTGTAGACTGCTGGATGTGAATGTGATGAGAGGTGAGGCGGAGGGTATGTCAGATCATTACCTGGTGGAGGGAAAGCTAAGAGTTAAGAGTTACAGGAGAATAAGAGACAAGCGTGAAGTAAGAGAGGTAATAAAAGTTAGTGAGTTAGAGAAGAGTGAAAAAGAGAGGGAGTACAAGGAAAGACTAAATGAAAAGTGGATGGAAGTGAGAGAGATGGAAGAGAGAGAAGTAGAGGTTGAATGGCAACAGTTTAAGGAAGGAGTGAAAGCAAGTGCAGAGGTAGTATGCGGCAAAAGGAAAGTAGGAGGCAGAGGTATCAGGAAGGGAAGCGAGTGGTGGAATGATACGGTGAGAAAGGCAGTTGAGGAGTAGAGACAGTGTTTTGCGAGGGTTTTACAGGATGATAGTGTTGAGGTATGGGAGAGGTACAAGGAGAAAAGGAGAGAGGCAAAACGGAAAATTAGAGAAGCGAAAAAAGATGCAAACGAAAGGTGGGGTCAAAGGCTGAGTGAGAATTTTGAAGAACGAAAGAAGATGTTCTGGAAGGAGGTAAATAAAGTAGGGAAAGGAGGACAAAAGAGGGAAGAGTCAGTGAAAGATGAAAATGGAGAATTACTAGTGGAACCAGTTGAAGTGAGGAAAAGATATGCCGAGTATTTTGAATCTTTGTTAAATACAAGAGATGGAAGAGAAGCAGTGATTGAAGCAGAGGTGGATGGAGATAGGTTATCTACCCAGGTGGCAGGGAATGAATGAAAGGATTGAGGAAAATGAGGTGAAAGAAGCAGTGAAACAAATGAGAGCGGGAAAAGCAGAAGGTTTGGATGGTATTGCTGTGGAGTGTATAAAGAAGGGTGGAGATGTGATAATAGATTGGTTGGTGAGACTTTTCAATATGTGCTTTACTGTGTCAATGGTACCAATAGACTGGAAGAGTGCATGTATTGTGCCGTTGTACAAGGGGAAGGGAGATCGGCAGGAGTGTTCAAGTTATAGAGGTATTAGTTTATTGTCAGTGGTTGGAAAGCTGTATGGCAGGGTGTTGATAGAGAGGATAATAAAGTGTACGGAAGTTGCAATAGGAGAAGAACAGTGCGGTTTTAGGAGGGGAAGAGGGTGCGTGGATCAGATGTTTGCAGTGAGACAGTTATGCAAGAAGTATTTAGAGAAGCATAAAGAGATATTTTGGGCTTTTATGGACTTGGAAAAAGCGTATGATCGTGTGGACCGTGAAGCAATGTGGAAGGTGTTAAGGACTTATGAAATAGGAGGAAATTTGTTAGAAGCAGTTAAGAGTTTTTATGAAGGGAGCAGAGCATGTGTGAGAGTAGGAAATGGTGAGTTGAGTGAATGGTTTGAGGTAAAGGTAGGTTTGCGACAGGATTGTGTAATGTCACCATGGCTGTTTAATATGTTTATGGATGGTGTGGTGAGGGAGGTGAAAATGAGAACTATGGGAAGAGGATTGGGTTTAGTAGGAAAGTATGGTAGAGATTGGGAGTTGAATCAGTTGCTGTTCGCTGATGACACAGCATTGGTGGCGGATTCTGATGAGAAACTGCAGCGGGTAGTCAAAGAGTTTGGTGTGGTTTGTGGAAGGAGGAAACTGAAGGTGAACGTCAATAAAAGTAAAGTAATGGTGTGTAATAGGGGAGAGCATAGGGTGAATCTAGATGTGAGGCTGGATGGGGAGATATTGGAACAAGTAGAGTGTTTTAAATATCTAGGAGGAACGATAAGCAGGAGTGGAGGTGTGGAAGTGGAGGTAAAACAGAGAGTGTGTGAAGGAAGGAAGGTTTTCGGAGCAATGGGAAGTATGTGGAGGACGAGAAATCTCGGAGTGAAAGTAAAAAGTGCACTGTATCAAGGAATTGTTGTGCCAACAGTGATGTATGGGGCTGAGACATGGGCTCTGAAGAAGAAGGAGAAAAGAGGGCTGGATGTGATGGAGATGAGCTGCTTGAGGAGTATGTGTGGAGTTACTCATAGAGACAGATTGAGTAATTAAGAGATACGTAGGAGAGTGGGGCAGCAGGAACATTTGTCAGCCAGAGTGGACAGAAGGGTGCTGAGCTGGTATGGTCATGTTGAACGAATGGGAGATGAAAGGCTTACAAAGAGAATATGTGAGTCAGGTACAAGGGGAGATAGAAGGGCAGGAAGACCCCCATTGAGATGGAGAGACTGTGTAAGAAAGGCTTTGGATGATAGAGGAATGACTATAGATCAGGCAGGGGAAGTGGTGGTGGACAGGAGTGAATGGAGAATGCTTGTGAATAGTTGAGTGAACATGTGGTCATTTGGAGTAAGGGGTCGGGTGCAAGTTGGACTAGATAATAGTCCATCAGGCGCCTGGCCCGGGGAGACGATTAATATGAAGGGTGCGCCTGGAAGTGTGGTGGGAGGGCTTGTGGCTTTGGCTCCGCTGCATGTCTGCCTGCCGAGATCGGAACTTCTCCGGGTGGTCGGGGGCCGGGGGAGTGCTGGAGCGACCTGGGTGACCCTGGTCTTTGGGTCTTCTTCTGGGTGACCTGGATGTGTGTGAGTTTGTGCTTTTTATCTGTGTTTATTTGTTGTTTTATGTTGTTTTTGTGTTTTCCCTGTTCTTGCTCTGTCTTGAGTCGGCTACCCCCAAAATGGAGATTGGGCCTGAGCATATAGATAGATAGATAGATAGAAAATTAAAACCTTCCAAATGTACTCTGGCCCGAGATTCCGTCCCTTACCTGGAACACGTAATCTCGAAACAAGGCATTTCATCCGACCATGACAAATTAGCAGAGATCCGGGACATCCAACCACCTCATTCAGTTAAAGGTGTACGGTCGTTCCTCGGGTTAGCCTCCTACTATCGATGTTTCTAAGGTTTCGCGTTCATTGCTAAACCCTTATATGAGCTGACTCAGATGGATGAAAAATTTGTGTGGACAGAAACCCGTCTGGAAGCTTTCAACAATCTTAAAGACGCCCTCACTTCGGCGCCTAAAGTGGCTTTCCCTGACTACAATCAACAATTCTGCCTGTACATAGACGTGTTCTTGATGGGAATTGGTGACGTGCTGGCCCTAACCGCAGATAATAAGGAAAACATCGTAGCATGTGCCGGTCGCACGCTTACGCAGTCCGAAACCAACTATGCGGCCACAAAAAGGGAATGTTTAGGGATAGTGTGGGCCTTACAACACTTTAAATCATATCTCTTGGGCGCCAAAATCACCATCATTTTAACTGACCTGCATGCTCTGCAATGGCTCCGTACGTCACAAATCGCGAACGCTTTAATAATAAGGTGGCGAGAGACGTTGGAGGAAATCAATTTTGAAAAAGCTCATCAACCCAGGAAACTTCATACGAACGCTGATGCTCTCGATCGCCTACCCACTTCCCCCCTTTCCCTAGGCTGCACCACAGCCCCCCTCTCCCAGCCGCACCTATCACATCCATAGCCAGCATTTCCACGTGGGACAAGAATAACAAGCCCGAATGGCTACCGCAAGATATATTTACCACCCTCACGTGCATCGGATATTTGCTTTTTAATCATTTCGGCCACATCATATTTAGCCCTGACGAGGCCAAACAAACCTTCGCACTCCTACACTATGGTAACGGAATCCACTGGGGTTATACAAAGTTATTACAAACTTGATATGTTGTTCTAATTATCTAATCATTATGACATTTACACATTATCATCAGGGGCCCAAAAAACAAAGCTTCCCAAAATGTCAAGCCGATTCTCTAGTTTACAATAGATTTTTCGAATTTAATAACTTAATAACTCTGCTAAGGGTATTGATTTATTGAATCTATTTATATAGTTTGATATTCTCAGGTGTGTTATTAATAAAATGGCCTTATTTCTAAATTTGTTTACAAATTATGTTTCATTACGACCCAAAAACAAACAAAAAACAGGATATGTAAAAATAAAAATATTCATATAAATTTATTTATTTTTTAAATAAAGAAAAGTCTCTATTAACCCCTTCTGTACCGGCGACGACTTTCGTATTTTATTCTGGCTATATTTAGACGATTTTGTGCAGTTTAAGAAGGATCTGTGGTAGTAAAAAGGGTTAAGCAAGATAGTTCGAAGCCTGTTAATTGCTGGAGGCCCTTTTTAAACTGAACAAATCGCCTAATAGTAGCCAGAATAAAGCTTAAAGGACGGTACCGGTAATGAAGGTATTAATAAATAATACCCAATTACTACTGATTTCGTGTATATTCAAACATTCAATATAACTAAACTTTCAAGAGAGTTATTCTGCATTTTATGGAGATATCCGAGACATTTTTCTATGGAAAAATGTACAAATTTAGCCAGCTGTCTAACTCATCATCCAAAATATGAAGGCTCGCTATCGCTCGCCAGGTTTAAATCGACACTTGGATGGGGATAAACATCTTAAAACAGTAGGCTGAATGGGGCCAAATGGATACAACCCACAGAGAGAGAAAAGCAGGTCACCCCCATTTGAAAAGAGGTCGGTCCCCTTAAAGCAATGTATTGGACCCTCGCTCAAATCCCATTGCCTGTAGAATCCTGCCTTGCCTGCACCGGCGAAAAAGATATCTCACGAACCCAAGGCCCCTCCGCCACCATGCCCTGGCAACCCCTATCCCTTGACACCGTAGGACCTTTCCCCGCATTTAAATAATTTCACTTCGTACTAACATTTGCTGACAACCTACTCGAGGTTCCTCATTGCCATTCCCATCAAAGATCATATGCTAAAAACAGTCGCCGACGCAATGCTGAACCACATTTTCCCCAACTTCGGCTTACCCAAGGCCCTACACACAGACAACACGCCAAAAGTCTCTGGCCTGATCTGGGCAGCCTTGTCAAAAGTGATGGGGTATGCCATTTTGCACTCGTCCCCCTATTGGCCCAAGGTCAGCGCCATCTGTGAAAGGAGTCACAGGAGCATAAATAATCAAATACGCACAAAATTCATCGCCAGCCAGTCAAATGTCTGGCCCAGTCAGATCAGAATTATTCAGTGGGGGTTAAATTCAACCCCAAGGGAAGACGGCATCTCCCTACACAAGAAAATATTCGGGGTTGCGCCCGTCTTTCTCCCCCTACACCTCTTAATACCCTCCCCCTCCCCTGACACTCACCCCACTATCACACACATAAAAGCAAGGTTACGTCAATTGCAAGCCTGGCAAGACCTGTCACGGGACACACATAACGCAAGAAACCCCTTCAAAATTGGTGATGATGTTATAGTGGCGAATGTGCTCAGTCAAACTGCAGCCCCAAGTTAATGGCCCTTTCAAAATAATACAAATCCCGAACGTGTACCGAGTGATAGTCGACTATCACAGAGAAACCAGAATTTTCCGGAACCGCCATGTGAGCAAGGTCCATCATAGCAACAAAGCACCCCAGCAACCTCCTTCTCCACCCCTACCTCCCACATTCAACCCAGCCTGGCTGCCCGGGCCACCTCCTTCCCCGTATCCACCCCACACACCTCCCCCCACTTGTCTTGACCAATCCCCACCTCATCCACCGCAATTCCCAACACCTCCACCACCACACATTCATCCACAACCACAAAACCAACTCCACCCGCCACTACACAAACCACCGTCGCCTTCCCAACCTAATATCCCATCCACTTCCGAAATTCCGACGCCAACCTACCACCCCCTCCCCTTTCACCACCTTAACCTCCTATCCATCCCCAACTTTCACCCACACACCATTCCCCAGACTCCACCCCTACGACATCCAACCTCACGAACCCTACCCTTCCCAAATCTTATCCACCTCACCTCGTACCCCCGCACTAAACCCCAACCAAGTACATACCTCAACAACCTCACAAACTGCCGAAAAACTTCCACAGATACAAATGGTACCTCCCCAATTGCCACAATCTGCACCATTGCCTACTAACCCCTCAATCCCTGACTCTCATAATTCACCATATACTGTACCTTCCATCAACCCACCTTACCAACCCACTTCCACCTCTTCCACCCTCACCAAACCCCCCTGAAGTGCTCTCCACAAACACAACCACCCGCTCGGGCAGAGTTTCCCACCTACTACCCAGGTTAGGTATTAATTGTACTTTTACGTTTGCAGTGATTAACATAAGGGACACATTGTTATGATGTTCCACCATCGTAAGTTTCATTTAGTTAATCTATGTTCATAACTTACTATAAGTCACATTACTACTATTCACATGGTGAATATATCATTCCGTCTGGCGGTAATTCCAATAGTGCGCGAAGCAGTGATCAACCCTGATTCACATTATACGTCGATATTATATCCGTATATTATCGCCTGATTTGAATTCATATTGTTTCGTTAATATTATTTCGTTTAATGACGTGGTCTCTTTGATTTTCCTATGCTCTAGACGGTGGCGAAATTATGTAACCCATTTATTATGAATGGGGTTTTCCGGTATATTAATATAGTACGCATTGTCGGGAATAGGGAAATGATCCCGACAGTTTTAGGTCCAATAGGACATTTGAATTTGGCGGTATCGTATCGCATGTACGATTTCGGCTGGTTCTTTGTGTATTGTAGTTTATTCTTAAGTATAGGTTAAATATTAACTGTAAGTATAAATATCTACATCAGCTCTAGATGTATCATGAAACCAAGTTATGGGTTATAATTATTATGAGCCGGCAGCCATATGTAATTTCGCGAAGCGATCGGACGCCGGCCCTTTAGTCTCTCAATCAACACCATACAGCCAACATCTCCTCCCCCGGCTCTGACTCAACCCACAGTTCACCATGTGCTACAAATATTAATCTATAACAATATTAACAACAGTCCTACATCACCAGTCATCTAAGCTAAGTTCATTGTATCGATATTGTATTATGTGAACATTCCTACATGTCATGCAATTGAATTAGCCGCGTGTGGGGGACTGGATTACACCCATCGAATACCTCGTTGGTAATTATATTATAACTATTTGTTGGGATATTTCATGTACCAGTGATATGTAATTTAACCTCTTTATCTAAATTCCCGACAAATAATGGTCCTTCGTGCCCTAAGGTTTCCTTACCGTAGTACCGTTTTGTTTGCTTCCTTGCCGCTTGTGGGTTTACAAATGGCTGCCGCCTCGCGCGTTGTTGGACCGAATGCCCTTTCTCAGGTATAGAACCAGCTTCTTCCCTCGTGTTTTTTAACATTTAGGCACCATCCCTATCTTTTTGGGGGCTAGTTTCCAGGTTTTTTGGGCGTGTGATCCTTGGCGTTTTTTTTGGAGGGTTAGCTGGGCTGGGGATTGAGGTAGGGGTAATTTCGTCGGGCACCATTTTGCGCTCATAGGCTAGGCTAGGCTAGGCAGTCTAGGCCTGCAGGTGTCTGAGGTTGCTGTTCATTTCGCTTTGGTGGTCTGCCTGTGGTGTTTGTTGTGTTTTGTCATTGTGGGACTCATTATTATTTTTGCTGGAGGGGAGGGTTCTCATGTGACCTTTTATATTTCAATTTCATAATAGCCTAGGCCTAGTTGCTTATAGTGGCGGTCATGAGTGTCGGTCTTTGTTAATTCCTAAGCGATTGACGGTTAATAGTCAGACCTCATGATTGTAGCTTAACCAACTAGGCTTACCTATAAAGGGCTTATAATAATTAGTGCTTCACCTTACCCTTTCTTTTAATGGATTTAGTATTTAATTCTTTTGTATAGTTAGATAATTTCCTTTCGATAGTTTATGTTAAGGGGGATGTAAGTACTATGTAATTCTTTTTGAGTAAAATTCTTAAGTAATGGGGATTTGCCGCTGTTGATTCCTAAGCGATTAACGGTTTGTAGTCTGACCTCATTGTAGTTTAAGTTGCTTAAAATTAGACCTTAACGATGACAGATTTGAAGAAACTTAAGATTCTTAAGGGAGGGATGAAGGGAAATTTAAATAGATGTTTAAGAGATCTTGATGAATTTTTAATAAGTGCCACGGCTGATCAAATAAAGGGTAAATTCGCTACTGTTACTAAATCGCTAGCTACTTATGATAGTTATGCTCAGCAGGTATATGGTTTATTGACAGTTACTGACGATGTGGAAGAAGAAATGTCGGCAGATCTTGAGTACTTTGAGGATGTTAATACAGCCTTAGCCAGACTATCTTCCACCCAAGAATCAACCTCTGTTAAGGATACCGGTACACCAAAGGCGACTGGTTTTAACCTGCCGAAGCTTACTTTGCCTAACTTTTCCCGGGGATTCGGCTACCTGGACTGGATTTTGGGATATCTTTGAGTGTTCTGTCCATCATAATAAAACACTCACATCCATCCAAAGGTTCACATATCTCCGTGGTCAATTGAAAGGGGAGGCATTGAAGTTAGTCGATGGGTACAAGCTAGAAGCTACCAGCTACAAGTCTGCAGTGGAGATGCTGAAGAGAACTTACGGGAGAGTGGAAGTCATCAAGACCGCGTTAATTACTAAGTTCTTCACGCTAGATCCTCCATCCTATGATGTGACGGCCCTCAAGGAGTACTATGCCTCCTTTGAGAGCCTCCTCCAATCTATGGAGACAATGGCCGTCACCAAGGAGGAGATATTTAGTGTGAATATCTTGAATAAGATACCCTCCCCCCTAAGGGAAATCTTAAGACGACAACTAAGCGACTCTCCACTAAACTTGGAAGCGTTGGTGCAGGTGTACCAGACTAAAGTCTTCAATATGGAGAGTACTGGACACTACCGACAAGTGGAGATGTCGCCATCTACTGCAGCTTTCCCGGTACAGACTTCTCCTAAACAGAAAAGGCCAATATCATTAGGTTGTAAGTTGTGCAGTGTCCACAGGCATCTGTGGTATCAGTGTCCTAAGTATCCTAAGGCTACACAGAAGATTGGCCGGGCTAAATCGCTTAAGTTATGTACCAGCTGTCTGGCAAGAGACCACTTCAACAGTAATTGCACCAATTCCTACATCAAACCTTGTAAGTATTGCAAGGGGAAACATTGGTTTTCCCTTTGCACCCAGTCTGATCGGCACGACGGCAAAGAAAAGGGGAGAACCCCCAAAGAGTCACATGAGAAAGGCAAGAGCGAGGGTGATAAAGTAACTGCCATGTCCATTGCTTCTCGAGAATGTCAATTGCTTCCTACTATGATGCTGCCAGTAGTGGGGAGTAATAATAATACTATAATGACGCGCACCTTACTTGACCAGTGCTCACAGAGGTCATTCGTTCTGCGGTCATCATTACCCCAGCTCAAGTGTACCAGCAAGGGTCAAGAGAATTTGCGTCTCCATGGTTTCACTGGTGAAATAGATACCAGTGACTATGATATAGTGGAGATTTCCTATGTTTATAGAAAAAAGGTATGTCCCATCAAGGCTGTTGTGGTCGACACACTACCCAGTTTCTATATAGCATCAGAGATTCAACCACATTTGAAATATCCCAGAAGCAAGGGTTATAAACTGGCTGATGATCAACTCTCTGCTAACAATGGTATTATGCTACTGGTCGGAGCTGATTATTACTACGACCTGGTTCACCCTGGATATCGGCGGGTAGATAAGCTTATAATGCTCCCCACGATCCAAGGGTATGCCATTTCTGGATCCTATGCCACTTCCTCTCAAGACACAGGTGGAGGTGGTGACGGTCCTCAAGGTAGCAGTAAGCCCCATAGATAAATATATTAGGCCAAATGTGCCTGATAATACATGTACTGATATAGATAAGCTATGGGACTTGGACAATATTGGAATTGACTCACATGAACTTGATCGTGAGTCCAAGCTAGCGTTAAGCTCGTATGAAGAGACTGTAACGTATGACTCTGGCAGAGGTCAGTATGTGGTAAGGCTCCCTTGGAATGATAACAAGAGTAAATTACCTACTAATTTCCATCTAGCACTTGGTAGGTTACGTGGCCTTCAGAAGCAGTTTGTCAAGGATCCAAGTTATTGCGAGACTTATGCGGCAGTTTTAGCCGAGCAGGTACAACGTGGATTTGTGGAGAGAGTAGATCTCAATGAGGATGGGGATAACATCCATTACCTTGCTCACCATGGGATTAAAAAGGACAGTCCACCACTCCTGTTCGTATTGTGTATGACTGCTCTGCTAAATCCAGTGATCGCTCCTATAGCCTGAATGATTGTCTGTACATGGGTCCGTCCCTGGTCTCTGATCTAGCGCAAATTATGTTGCGCTTCAGATGTCATAAGTTTGCATGGGTCGCCGATATTGAGAAGGCCTTCCTGATGCTTCAACTCCATCGTGAAAACAGGGACTCGACAAGATTTTTATGGCCGCGGGACCCAATGGATCTAGATTCAGAGTATCTGGTCTACAGGTTCAGAGTCGTCTTGTTCGGGGCGACCTGTTCCCAGTTCCTTCTCAACGCTACTATCTTGCGTCATCTTGAGGAGGCTGGACTAGATCCTGACTTAAAGAATGAGATCAAGCAGGGGATCTATGTGGACAATCTTCAAGGCACTGGAGACGATGAAGATATATTGCTCGACAGATGCAGGGAGATCCGCGATATATTTGCCAAGGCTCATCTATACTTGAGAGAATGGGCCACTAATAGTGATCTTTTGAAAGGTCAATTTGCTTCTGACGGTGTAGCTACTGAGAATAGTGAGGTGAAGTTTTTAGGCCACAAATGGGACACTACCACAGATTGTATATCCTTCTGTCACACCCGATGCGGCAGTGAGCTTATGACCAAGCGAAACTGCTTAAGCTTGTCAGCGAGGTTGTTTGATCCCCTAGGTTTTTTGCTGCCGGTCACTATCCGTGCTCGTATGTTTTTACAGCAACTATGGCGGCTAAAACTAGATTGGGACACGCCCCTCCCGACTGAGTTACAAGATACTTGGCGGTTGATTCGGTCGGACCTTTCCACATGTTGCAAGGTCCAACTTAATCGTCAGGTTATTAGTGGTCAACAGGTGGATCTACATGCCTTTTCTGATGCTAGTAATAGTGCGTACGGTACTGCCATATACATATGCAATGGTATTGAAGCGACGCTGGCTATAGCGAAGGCCAAGGTAGCCCCTATAAAGAAGATTACAGTTCCTAAATTAGAACTTACTGCATTGCTTCTGTCTGCTTGTCTAATACAGTTTACACTGGATGCTTATACAGACATACTACAGATTAATAACGTCTATGTCTGGAGCGACAGTCAAATAGCGCTTTCATGGGTACACAGCCAGAAAGTGTTACCTGTTTATGTTTCTAATCGCACTGATGAGATACATAACTTAGTTCCTACAGCTAAATTTCGCTATGTGAGCACCAGGGATAACCCCAGTGACATAATTTCCCGGGGGATCTCGGCGCAACAGTTTATGTCGTCCTCTATTTGGTGGCATGGACCTCCATGGCTTACATCTCCAACTGAATGGCCTCAGGATTTCAGGGAATACATATCTGATCCTTCTAGTCGGCCCCAAGATGATGTGTTAAGTAGTTCGAATGTGAGTACTACACATCAGGATAACAAGTTGGTAGAGTGGGAACGTTACGGCAGCTATGATCAAGTAATACGGGTATTTGCATGGATATACCGTTTCATTAACAACATGAGAAGTCGGGCTCACGGGTCTTTCCCTAGTGAAGATTCGAAGCATATCTGACTCCATGAATTGAGATCAGCAGAAGCGAAACTAATATGTTTAGTACAAAAGGAATCTTATCCTACTGAACATCAAATCATGAGCAAGGAGTTAAAGGCCAAACCCTCAAACTTAATGAGGCAGCTAGGATTATATATGGAAGGAGGCATAATTAAGTGTAGAGGCAGGATACAAAAGGCGGACATTATTGATTCTGCAAAATATCCTGTCCTCTTTAGCTCCTCTCATTTGATTACCAAACTGTTGATTCGCCAATGCCATCGGACCTGCCTACATTTTGGCGTAAATTATGTTCTGGCGTATATGCGACAACGTTGGTGGATCCCTAAGATGCGACAAGCAATTAAAGGGATCCACAATAGCTGTACTATCTGTAAAAGATTACAGGGTAAGCCTTACTCCCCAGTTGATCTACCTCCCTTGCCTGAGTTCAGGGTACAAAGGACTGAACCATTTCAGGTAACCGGGGTAGACTACACCGGAGCGATTCATGTTAGAGAATCGCCCGGTAATATCATAAAGGTATATACCGTTCTATTCACATGTGCGGTAACCAGAGCGATTCATATTGAATTGATTGACGACCTATCCAGTCAGGGGTTTTTGCATACTCTAAGACGCTTTGCAGGCCGCAATGGTTTCCCTCAAATTATTATGAGCGATAATGCGACTTGTTTTGTCGGGGCCTCTAAATATCTCCAGAGTTTAATGGATGACCCGCAGGTTGTGGCTACCCTCACTGGAAAGGGTTGTCAATGGAGATTTATACCAGCACGTGCACCATGGTTCGGGGCGATTTGGGAGAGAACAATCGGTATCGTCAAATCTGCCTTGAAGAAGGTATTAGGAAGGGCACTGGTGACCAGACGGGAGTTGCAGACCATCTTAATAGAAATTGAGATGTCAGTCAACGACAGGCCCTTGACCTATACCTCGGCAGATGTTGATGACCTCTTACCCATTTCGCCTTCCATGATGACACGTGGACGAACCCTTAATACCTTTCCTAGATCGTCCGTAAATGACGAAGATCTGCATGACCCTACGTTCGGCAATGCTGACGCCACACGTCGTCGCTTCCAGTATGTAAACAAGGTGTCCGACGATCTATGGAAACGGTGGACCCAATAATATTTGCTGTCTCTTCGCGAGCGTCACTCTAAAAAGATCAAAGGGACAAATCGAAGATGGCCTCGTATCGGGGAAATCGTCCTGATTCATGAATAGCATCCTAGGTTATTTTGGAAGCTTGGGAGGATTATCAATTTGTTCCAGGGCATTGATGGTCTTATAAGGGTTGCTAGAATACGAACTTCGACTGGGATTACTACTCGCCCAGTCGTAAGGTTATATCCCTTGGAGCAGGATGTAGAACTGCCGGATGATCCTGGCGTCTCTACTGATACCCCTCCGCAGGAGAGTGCTGGTGACAGTGCTCCTCAAGGTGGGGCAGCTGATGATGAGAAGGATGATCCTCCTCAGGCTTCAGGTGGCGCTCGTCCCAAAAGGAGGGCGGCTATGAGTTCCGTGGATCTTTGGAGATCAAAGATCAAACTAGGTGATCTTTGACTTCGATGTCCTTTTTTTGTTCTCTGTATATAGCTCCTTTATATCATTTTTGGTGGCGGGCAATATGTCGGGAATAGGGTAATGATCCCGACAGTTTTAGGTCCAATAGGACATTTGAATTTGGCGGTATCGTATCGCATGTACGATTTCGGCTGGTTCTTTGTGTATTGTAGTTTATTCTTAAGTATAGGTTAAATATTAACTGTAAGTATAAATATCTACATCAGCTCTAGATGTATCATGAAACCAAGTTATGGGTTATAATTATTATGAGCCGGCAGCCATATGTAATTTCGCGAAGCGATCGGACGCCGGCCCTTTAGTCTCTCAATCAACACCATACAGCCAACATCTCCTCCCCCGGCTCTGACTCAACCCACAGTTCACCATGTGCTACAAATATTAATCTATAACAATATTAACAACAGTCCTACATCACCAGTCCTCTAAGCTAAGTTCATTGTATCGATATTGTATTATGTGAACATTCCTACATGTCATGCAATTGAATTAGCCGTGTGTGGGGGACTGGATTACACCCATCGAATACCTCGTTGGTAATTATATTATAACTATTTGTTGGGATATTTCATGTACCAGTGATATGTAATTTAACCTCTTTATCTAAATTCCCGACCCATTTATTATGAATGGGTTTCTCCGGTATATTAATATAGTACGCATATTATATTATGCGTTGTATAAGTATGTTTTATTTAGTTGTTTAGTCCTACTTGTATTATTTAAGTAAGGATTACATTGTACAAAAGAACCAACAAACTGGTACCATCAGGTGGAGCAATCTGGCGGCATTAGTTTGTACCAGCTAGATGCGAGTCAGTACGCATTCAACTATTGAAAGAGCAACATCTAGCTCTCGTTTCTCGCATAATGGCAAAATTATCCTTATTATCTTACACTTTTACTTATTCATTGGCATCGTTAACGTAATATTAGACGGACTATAAGGGTGTGCAGATTTAAATGTGTTTTCCTATATATATGTTTTCTTTCTTGCCTTCCTAGTCTTTGTAGAGCCGCAACCTTGGCCTTGTTAAGGTAGCCAGTATACTCTCGGTATTGGTGGAGGGGTAAGATTTATTCCTCGCTGGCATAATAGCTAGGACTCATTACGCATTTTCTTTTATTCCTGCAGTGACTTGTGTTTATTCCAGCCGATAGTTATTTATTTCCTGTGCATTATTTTAGCTAGGGGTCCAGGCTATTGGGGTTGCTTTGTTCGAAGTAGTGGGTGGTGGACTTATATAGTCTGTCAGTTACAGGGTGGATTACTTCGGCGAAGCAAACCGATAGTCTGGACAAAATAGATTGTGGCGTCTTATAGCTGTGTTGCAGTGCGCCACAGGTAGGCTGTGTTGCCTACCTGGGTATTCCTTCTCTACTCGCACGAGCAATGGCACAATTATAAAAACCTGTTGAGTTGAAGTCGGCTTAAGACGCCTCAACGATTATTAGGGTAAGCTTAGGTGGGTGGTGGTTGACAGGTGTTTGTTTCATCCTAGATTAATTTGTTTATGCTTGATATTTGCTTCATCATTTTGGCATTTATTGCTGGCATGTATTTACCGTAATTTAATTAACGTAAATTGAATCAGAGCTTTCTCTTCTTTGGGCAACTTAGAAAGAATCCTCCTCAGTATTGCTATTCGGTACTGAGTTTTGTTGATAGTTGTGGCTTAAGATATCTTTTCACCACAACTAGGAGTTCCAGTTAATTGCATTGTTTGTGTAACGGAACCCGTTCGGGGATTGTGTGCACCTTTGGTCCCCAGAGAGACTGGAAGTTGCAGATGAGCTCTGTTCTGTTGCGATAGGCTGTGTTACGAATTGAGGCTACGGAGGTGCTGTGTATTTAATAGTCTGTGTTAGTCCAAGGCCTAGAAGCATGTCGGGTTGAGTCGGTGGAGACATGTCTGGTCCGCAGCCTCAAGCTCGTGTCCGCAATTGACAAAGCGAAGGTATCGGAGTGGTTCATTCTCTTCGAAAGAAAGGCGCACGAGTTTGGGTGGGATCATGGCCGGTGGGTGACACTAACAGCCAGCGTATTAAAAGGCAAGGGCCTAGAGTCTTATGACAGACTCACGGCAGAGGAATTGGCAGACTATGAGTTTTTTAAAAGATGAGTGCTACAGGCATACGAGTTAAGGGGAGGTTTTTAGTTGATTCCCTAGACTTCCATCAAGCTTAAAATTACTCCCCCTTGACCCCCTTTCAAAGTAAATTTGTAAATTTTTCGATAGAAAAATGTCCCGGCCAAAGGCCGGTTCCCCTTAAATTACAGGCTCGCTATCGCTCGCCAGGAAAAAATCGACACCTAAATGGCACGAATGGTCTTAAAATTGACAGATATGGGGCGAGGGTTCTTAAAATCGCCAAACTAATGGGGCAAGCATCTTTATGTCTCACAAGCAATGGGGCTAAACATGAGGGAGAAAGAGGTTCAGAAAAAAATCCTCCAGGTGGAAATCTCCCCTTAAGACCCGAGGCCTACCGTCTTTTGTTTAGAAATGCTCGTAAAAGACCATATGACAGTCACGTCGAGTTTGAGAAGTACTTAAGGACGCCCTAGATCGCTGGTTGCTAAGAGTTTGAAAACATTACCATCTATGTTGAATTTCGGGAACTGCTCCTCCTTGAACACTTCTGCAAGGAGGTGGATAAAGAAATGTGTGCAAACATCTGAGAGAACCGAATTAAGCGGACTCGGGAGGCAGCATTATGGGCGGATGACAGGATGTTGGCCTTGCGCAGTACTAGGGGCAGGGCTTCAGGTACATCAGCTGGTGTGCATCGGCAGCATGCAGGTGGTGTTGTGCCCGCCAGTACACCGTCCACTCCCAAGGCAGTTTGGGAGAAGATGGGCGCGGATAATACAAATACTAGTAAGTCTAGTACTTATGATTCACGTCAAGTGGTATGCTATTTTTGTCGGCAGAAGGGGCACATAAAGCCTAACTGCCCAAAATGGAAGCAGTCGGTGAGCAAACCCGTATCATTCCTGGTGTGCTTCCCAGCTGATGGGGGATCCGGGCTACAGGGGGAGTTGCAGGGCATTGTCTGTGGTAAGTCTGGGAAGGAGTCCATTAACCCTTATTTAGCGGGTGGTAAGGTATTTTACACTGTACCGCTCAGCGGGCATAATCCCGAAATATTCGCTCAATTTCACTCGCCCTAGCGCCGTTACTATGGCTCCAATGCGAACGAAACGATCATTTTTGGAAAGAGCAACTCTTCGTCTCCCCATATAAGTCTATGAATGTATGTTATGAATGAGTGTGGAGGGTGGGAAGAGGTGAGGAAGAGGAGGTACTTTTTGGTCTATTTCCCAGGCGCGTTCGGTTGCGTTCGCTTTGGCCTGACTTCGGCCTCTAGGGCGTCTACTATTCCTTCGGTAATCGGTCTTATTTTTCTCTTATTTCTCCTTATTTCTGTATTCTCTCTCTCTCTCTCTCTCTCTCTCTCTCTCCTGTCTGTCTGTCTGTCTCTCTCTCTCTCTCTCTCTGGCTTGCTCGCTTTCCCTCTCTCGCGCGCTCTGTCTCTCTCTCTTCCTCATCCGTATATGTAATTCTCATTATTATTTTCTCTAATCTCTCTCACTCCTCCTGTCTGTCTGTCTCTCTGGCTCGCTCGCTTTCCCTCTCTTGTGCTCGCTTTCCCTCTTCCTCATCCGTATTATGTATTTCTCATTATTATTTTCTCTAACTAATCCCTCTATTTCATTTATTTGCTTGTAATATTTCTGTATTATTATATCTTTTTCACTCTGTCTTCAGTTCAGGTTCTGTATTCTCTCTATACGGTGGGAATGGTATTTCGTATGAGGGATGTGCAGCACAAATATTCAATCTTTCGTTGTTTGGTTGTTTGCATTACCGTAAGAAATTTACTGAACGCCTGCAAATAATACGCTATAAAATGCTTGCAATCAAACTCTCAAGCAATTTCAAGGTCACATGCAATTATAAATGTAGGCTATAGGTAACCGACCCAGAGAGGAAGAGACAAGAGAGAGAGAGAGTGTCGTGATAATATAACAATGTTACATATGTATCATATATATATGAAAAAATAATATGTACGTAGGCCTACATCTGTTCCCCACAATCATATAATGCCAAGCATAAATATTCAATCTTTCATTGTTTGTATTACCGTAAGAAATTTACTGAACGCCTGCAAATAATACGCTATAAAATGCTTGCAATCTCTCTATTTTCTCTAATCTCTCTCACTCCTCCTGTCTCTCTCTCTCTCTCTCTCTTGCTCGCTGGCTTTCCCTCTTCCTCATCCGTATTATGTATTTCTCATTATTATTTTCTCTAACTAATCCCTTTATTTCATTTATTTGCTTGTAATATTTCTGTATTATTATATCTTGTTCACTCTTTCTTCAGTTCAGTTTCTGCATTATCTCTCTCTCTCTCTCTGTTTCGCTTGCTTTGCAGGAATTTTGTTTTTGTTTTATATATAATATATAATAATGTACTTATCATTACTTACTATATCGTATAAACAATAGTAGGTAGCCAACTTACCATAATACCGATACACCAAACCGATCCGCATGCGGTTATGTTTATCACCTGTTTACTAAAGTGCCACCATTATCGATTTTCTTGGAGCCGACTCGAGCGGGAGGGTTACCAATTGAAATTAAATCCGCTAGCATATATTGTTAGATGTAAGACATGATAAATACCACTAGAAATATGAATTGGCAAAATCCATATAATATCACTTCGAAATTGTTCTGAAATTTCAAAACAAAACCGCTAGTGTAAGTCATTGCTGCTAGATCGAAGTAAAGGTCTCTAGATCTAGCGGAAGTCGTTATACGTATTGGCAGTACTGCACACTCATTCATTCATTTTCTATTGAGCTCGTCCTGGAATCTTTACGACTCTGAATCTTACGATTGCCGACGGCGATACGTTGTTGACATTGTTGTTGATGTTCCAGTGGAGGGATGAACAAAATATTGTCCTTGTCCAATAATAGCTATTTCATAGTCCCACAGGACTTATTTTGATATATTTATCAAATTTATTGAACGCCTGAAAATAATACGCTATAAAATGCTTGCAATCAAACTTTCAAGCAATTACAAGGTCACATGCAATTATAAAAAGGTATATTGTAGACCACAATCTTCGCCAAGCTTCGTTGTTGCTTGTATTATCGTGAGAAATGTACCATACACCCTGGTTATCGTGAGAAATTTACCGAACGCCTGCAAATAATACGCTATAAAATGCTTGCAATCAAACTCTCAAGCAATTTCAATGTCACATGCAGTATAGGTAGACACAGAGAGGAAGACAGACAGAGAGAGAGGCGAGGTCAAAAACATCTGCTAGGTGTGATTTCCCCTGGGAGGGAAGAGATTAGTTAGGGGTGTGCCCTGGCCTACATCAGACAAAGAGAGTACAAAGGAGTACAAACAAAGAGAGTGAGACAGAGAGAGAGAGAGAGAGTCGTGATAATATAAAAATGTTACACATGTATCATATAATATATGAACACATAATATATACGGTAGGCCTACATCTGTTCTCCACAATCATATAATGCCAAGCACAAATATTCAATCTTTGGTTGTTTGTATTACCGTAAGAAATTTATCGAACGCCTGCAAATAATACGCTATAAAATGCAAAGGAAATTTCTTGTAGAGTGCAATTTTGAGGACGTAATGTGCTCTGAGAGAGAGCGGAGCGGTGATTAGGAGCATAAATTACCTCAAGACCGCTCGCCACACAGGGAATTCTATAAGGAAAATACCGTATTTTAGGGTTTTGCACTCGTGTTTTACGATCGTTGAAAGACAACCAGTGATCGTAAAAGGATGGTTCGGGTGTCATTGGAAAGCTCAATTTACGCACTTTCAGGATACATACTTGTATTACGCTCTGGGTCTTGTTCATGCATGAAAAAGAGCACAGAACAACCCCATTTAGGGTAAAAAAAAAAAACCCGCTGGGCGGCACAGTGAAATATACTCCACCAGCCGCTCGTAGGTGATAAAATGCTTGCAATCACGTTTTCAAGCAATTATAAAATATAAATTGTACTTACCAACACCCACACCAGTATGTTCTTCATCAGGAACGTCTCCAATTTGCTCAAGGGTCTGTCCAATATCAACCACAACATCCACCCCACGCAAATTATGCTTGGGGTGAAAGCCTATGATCGGGTTATTTTCGTCTTCCGAGTCATCCACACTACCAAAACTCTCACCCAGACCTTCGACGGTTTCATCCAACAGCTTATTAGAAAGTTCTGAAGCGTTCAGCATGATATCTAGTTTCTGGGTGGTGAGCCGGGCGTGGTTAGTAGGGTGGCGCGACGCACTAGGGATTGGCGGCCACCGAATCGAACACGGGCAAATCTTGACCTTCCATTATGGCTGCTTGAGGGTCACTTAGTCACGGTCACGCAGTGGGGATTTGTGGGTGGGCCCTTGTAGTACACCGCCTGACCACCAAGTTTCGCTTTCCACCTAAATTAGGGCGGGAATACGCCCACGGACTTAAGTCCGACCCCGCCATTTAGTCCAATTTTCTCGTATCGGACTTAAGTCCGACCCCGCTAAATAAGGGTTAAGGGAACCCACCCAGGCCAGACGACTGGGAGCCCAGTTCGGGACTCCCCGGGTATCGCTGGTAGTAGTTCGGAGGAACCGAAGGTTTGGGGGCGGGCCTTTTTGCATGATGGGGAGGTAGAGCTGGAGAATGGACACGTCTTCTCTGTTAAAGTATTCAGGGACTCAGGGGCCCGACAGTCTTTGTGTGTCCGGTTGCCTGGGATGGACACTAAAGGGGACGACTTTGTGCTGGTGCGTGGGGTTAATTCTGAAGCATGTCACCTCCTGGTTCAGATGTCATTGAGGTGCCCTGTAGTGACTTCTTCTGCACCTGTGGCAGTCATGGAGACTTTGCCCATGGAAGGAGTGCACTTATTGCTTGTAGTCCGGTAGCCATGGCGCTGCACCTTGTTTTGTCGGATAAAGTTTTTTTTTTTGCTGTTTCTTGTAGCTTGGAGGTACCTCTTCAAAATACAGGAGGGTGCCCAGTGGGCACCCTTGGGCATTTTGAGATATTAACCCCATAAACACCAAAATCACAAAAGAAACGTGATTTATTATCAAGTCCGTCACCAGAGATGTCAGGGAGACAGTGGTCAACAAAAATCATCATCTCCTCCTGTCAACCAAACTACCAGCCCAGAAAGTTGTCCTGTTATCCATTGAAAACAAAAAACAGCTGAACAAATTACTGTGTGAGGAACTGAGCAAAGACAGGCTATTTCATCTACGGAGCACAAAGAAGCACAAGTTGGTGGTGACAGGTGAGGACCCATGTCCCATCGAGATCAGGATGGAAGAAAGACGGGACAGATATGATCTAGAAAATCAGCAGGAAGAAGCTGACACCATCATCGTCCAACAAGTCCTGAGGTGTGCTGGAGAAGCCCATCACATCACTGTGGTTTCTGATGACACAGATGTGTTTGTCCTCCTCCTTCACCATTACCATCAGACAGGACTGGATGTACTACTAATCATGGATTCCCCCCGCAAGGACAGAACAATAGTGGACATCAAGTCAACACTGGCCAAGCAGACACAAATTGTCGAACACCTTTTACCAGCCCATGCCATATCAGGATGTGACACTGTAGCATCGTACTATGGGTTGGGAAAAGGCTATGTCATCAAAGCCCTGAAAGCTGGTTATGACCTATCAGCCATTGGCAACATGGATGCACCATTCCAGCAAGTCCTTGAACAAGCCACTGCCTTCATCTCAGCCTGTTATGGCATAACAGAGAGCACGGACATGTCCCACACAAGGCTATTTGTCTGGGGAAAAAAGAATGGGAAAGGACATATGTCTGCACCAAATCTGGCTGCTCTACCACCAACAAAGGAAGCATTCCTTGAAAATGTTAAGAGGACCCACTTCCAAGCGTACTTGTGGCGAAATCTCGATGTGAATCAGCTACCAGCACTGGAACCAGAGGAATTTGGATGGGAAAAAGACACCTGTAACAGGGCACTGATCCCAATCCACCTACAAGAAGATGCTAAACTTGTATTGTATTGTTTTGTAGATGTTTAGGTGACAATCACCACGGTCGATCTGGGGATCCGCCGCTGATGAGCTCGTCCTGGAATCTTTACGACTCTGATTCTTACGATTCTTTACAGGACTGAACATGCCATTTTTATCGGCAATAGCTCAGAGAAGAGTGTTGAGAGGGGAGAAGGGGTGTTGGAGAGAGAGGAAGGTGTTGGAGTGGCTTTGTTATGTGTGTTTTGTCTGTATACGTCGTCAGGATGTCCCCTGACTGGGTGCAAGCATGTGAAACATGCTAGGACGTACTACCGCACCCACTAAATGTCCGCCGTGGCAGGGATTCGATCCCGGGGCTTTCAGATTCACACGCGAGCGTGCTCACCACTTGATCACCACGGCCTGGGACACTTGTCCCAGACTACATCCTGAAGATGATCCGGTGTGGCTGCAAGAGTGAGACCCCTTGTGCTTCCAAGAAGTGCAGCTGTAAAGAACATGGTTTGCCATGCACGATGTTCTGTGCATGTTTCAGGGTAGGATGCTCAAGATCCTAAGTTTTGGGCATGAAGGGGTTGATATCTCAAAATGCCCAAGGGTGCCCACTGGGCACCCTCCTGTATTTTGAAGAGGTACCCCCAAGCTACAAGAAACAGCAAAAAAAAAAACTTTATCCGACAAAACAAGGTTCATCAATAAATCAGGCTATGGCTCCCGGACTATTGGAGCTGATATGGCGGGTGACAAGGTTTTCCCACCGCCAATGTGTGTCTCCAGTGTTATTCTGCCCGATGTTCCCGAGGACAACGACTCTGAGATTTATCCTGTATGTACTGTAACGCGGTCAACGGCCAAGGTCGCGAGTCAGGATGAATTTGTTGCGGAGGAAGACAGAGTGGATGACGTGATAAATAGTTCAGAAGAGGGAGTGGACAGCCAAGAGTGCGCACTACCAATATCTCCCACGAACTGTGTTGCTGCCCAGAGTGATTTGTGTGATACTGGGATGCTTGTTGACTTAGATCCTTTAGTAGACTCTGGTGCCAGAGGTGTTGAGGAAGGCAATAATGGGGGCCCTACGAGTGGCACAGTTATCGCTTCGCCACCAACCTTGCCCCATTTTATGTCACATGAGGGATTGGCGGCGGTGGCTGCAGCTGAATTAATGCGGTGCCAGCAGGCAGATGAGGAGTTGGTACCTCTCTTTAGCCAGGTGGGCAAGGTGTGTAACCGTTCTGATGGTGCAGGGGAAACTTTTATATGTGAAGGGTTGTTGTTCAGATGTAGGGGTTCTGGATATAGGGGTGGAGAGAAGTTATTTGACCAGCTGGTGGTGCCGCAGGTGTTTCGACAAGAGCTGATACACCTGGCCCACGCAGCTCCTCTGGCAGGCCACCTTGGAGTCAGTAAAACGCTTGACAGGCTGTCTCAGTATTTTTGGTGGCCACGAAAGTCTGCAGCTGTAGCAGATTTCCTACAGTTGTGTCATGTGTGTCAGCTGGTGGGGAAACCTAACCAGAGTATTCCTGTTGCCCCTTTTGTTGCCCCTTTACAGCCTATACCCGCTGTAGGTATCCCTTTTCACCGTGTCATCATTGATATGGGGGGACCCTTGCCCCGCACCTCAGCCGGAAACCAGTACTTGTTGACCATTCTGGATGTTGCAACTAGGTATCCAGAAGCTATTCCAGTGCCTAGCTCACGTACTAAAGTAATCAGTCGTAAATTGCTAGATTTTTTGACCCGTTTTGGACTCCCCCAAAGAGATCCAGTCTAACCGTGCGTAAAATTTCACCTCTAACATGTTCAAACAATTGTTGCAGGAACTTGGGGTCGAGCAGACCCTATCGTCTGCCTATCATCCGCAGACTCAGGGAGCATTTGAGATAGCCCATCAAACTCTCAAGTTGGCACTGCGCAAGTTCTGCTTCGACCATGACCGTGATTGGGACGAGGCAATTCCCTTAGTCCTTTTTGCCATCCGGGAGGTCTCCTCGGAAGCCCTAGGGTTTTTCGCCTAATGAGTTGGTGTTTGGGCATAGGGTTCGAGGTCCTCTGGTGGTTGTGAGGGAGGCCTGGGAAGGAGATATGCAAGTCCCAGAGGTTGGTTTGTTGGACTTTGTTATGAAGACTCGGGAAAGGTTGGTCACGGCTCTCCAGTTTGCACAGGTTAATCTTGTTGGGGCGCAGCGTAAGATGAAAGCACGGTATGACCAGAAAGCTAAGCTGAGGGAGTGAGGGAGTTTGCGCCGGGTGAGGAGGTGCTTGTACTCCTCCCCTTGGTTGGTCAGCCGTTGAGAGTGAAGTTTAGTGGGCCCTACAAGATAATACAAAAAGTGGGAGATCTGGATTACCTTGTAGCTACCCCTGACTGCAAGAAAGCACATCAGTTATGTCATGTCAACATGTTAAAACCCTATTATTGTCCCCCGACAGTGTCTCCCCCTGCTTCTGATGCATGCTTGTTTTCATTAAACCATGGTTCTGGGGATGTAGATGACACTGGCTCTGCGCAGGCAGTGTGCGCGTCGAGCATCGCCAATGTAAGGGGGTGCGACTCTTCTGTCGATATACAGAGGACCCCCAAGCTTGCCGATTCTTGGGCTGGACAGGCACATTCAAAGGAGCAGTGGATGGGGAAAGGGAACATTGGAGTTGCAGTTAACAATTCTCAGGGTGTTGGTGTGCAGGTCCTGGCTGTATTAGACACGAAGGAGGATGAGGAGGGAGATATGTTTCATGGGAATTTTCCCGATGCGGTGTCGGCTGGGGCCTGGTGTAAGAACAATTCAGAGGGTTTGTGCGCTAAGCTGGTGCATCTCAATGAGTCCCGTAGCCAGGGTTTGTTTAGTCGGTTGTCACAGTATCCTTTGGTGTTTAGTGATGCGCCTGGGCTGACCACTTGGGCGGTCCACGACATCGATCTATCTATCTATTGCCTGATGCCGTGATCCCCGAAGGTGTGGCCATGAACGAATTGCCCCCACGCACCTCTGTTGCCAGTCAGTCGACGCCCCTCCCCCCAACCAGCACCGCCTTCGTTCATATACTTCCTCACTCCATCCTTCCACCTCTCTATCGGTCTCTCTGTCCCTCCACCTCGCTCTCATATACCCTCTTAGTCATTCTCTCTCTTTCCATACGTTCCATATGGCCGAACCATCTCAAGTTGTTCCTTTTCACACTTTCCAGCACATTTACCTCCACACCACACCTCCTTCTTACTTCCTCATTAGTCTGTCTATCCCTCCATGTAACTCCGCACGCAATTCTTAATTAATTCATTTCCACTGCTCTCACTCTTGGTCTGAGTCTCTCAACCAACATCCTTTGCTTCGCTTCCGTAAGTCAGTGTCGGGATTACCACACTGTCATGCAAGGACTTCTTCACTTCCATACTGACCACCCTATTTCTTGTTACTGCTTTCCTACTTCCCTCTTCCCCTGTTGTACCCTCTCTCGCACTTCTTCATCCATAGTCTCATTTTTACGCAACACACTGCCCAGATACTTAAAAGAGTTGACGATCTCCATAGCCTGACCGTTCAGCTTCAACTCACACTCTGTGATTTCACCCCTTTCGAAGACCATAACCTTGCTCTTCCCCGCATTTACCAAATTCCGTTTTTCGCACACTGTTCCAAACTCATTTACCAGACCCTGCAACTCCCATTCATTATCACTCATCAGAACTGTACCATCCGCAACCAGCAGTATAGGTAGCTTCCACTCAATTCCCTCCCTTTTCAGCGATACACCAAACATCCACTGCTCTTGATAGTATTTCTTTCATGACTCCATCCATATATACAGTATACAACCATGGGGACATCACACACCCCTGTTTCAAACCAACATTCAGGTCAAAGAACTCGCTCTGCTAATTCTCCACACGTACTGCCGCCTTTGCACCCTCATACATGCTCTTCACTGCTTTCAGCATATTGCCATCTACTCCGTATATTCTAAGTACTTTCCACAAACCTTCTCTATCCACTCTGTCATAGGCCTTCTCCAAGTCCATAAAGGCTACATATACCTTTTGTTTCTTCTCCAGATATTTCTCCACAACACAATTCAGGGTAACAATCTGATCTACACATCCTCTTCCCTTCCTAAAACCTCCCTGCTCATCGCCTATCCATTTCTCCGTTCTCACTCTCACTCTCTCAATCACCACCCTACTGTATACCTTCCCTACTACGCTTAGAAGACATATTCCTCGGTGGTTACCACACACTCCTCTTTCCCCTTTGCCCTTATATAGGGGGACTATTATGCCAGTCTTCCAGTCATCGGGTGCACTCCCCTTCTCCCATGCTAGTTTGCACATTTTCCATACCCATTCTATCACTATCTCACCACCATACCTCAACATTTCCCCACACACTCCATCTGTTCCTGGTGCTTTCCCCAACTTCACTCTTTTCATGGCTTCCCACACTTCTGACCTCCTGATCCCCACCTCCTCCTCCACTACTTCTCTTCTTCTCCCTCCCATACCATATCCAGCTATGTTTGTTGGCTCTTCAATCCTTACATTTAGCAACTCATTGAAGTACTCCCTTCATCTTTCGACTCTCTTGCTTCTCGGCTAGCATTCTCCCATTCTTATCTTTCACACCCTTACTGTTTCTCTTGCTACCTTCCCTAACTTTCTTGACTTCTTTCCAGAACAGTTTCTTACTCTCCCTCCATTTTACACTCATATTCCTTCCAAATTCCTCATCTACTCTTCTTTTACTTTCCTTCACTACTCTCTTCACCACCCTCTTACTCTCCACGTACCTCGCTCGTTTCTGTCTCTCGAAATCTTGATTCCCTCTACTACCCAACCACTCTCTATATGCTTTCTTCTTTTATTCCACAGCTATTCTTACCTCTTCTGTCCACCATGCTGTACCTTTCACTCCCTTCCCTCTTCTCCTCACATGCTGCACAGATCTCATCCTTAAACACCTTGCTCATCTCCTCCACTTCCTCCATAACTTCCAGGTCGAACCCACCTAGTCGTCATTCCACTGCTCTCCTGTACTCCTCCCTGACTTCCTCCTCCTGCAACCTCTCCACCCTCCTCTCGTCTCCCTCCAGCTCTCCTCACCCACTTCTTTTGTATCCTAACCTTAGCTACCACTACATAATGATCAGACAGACCCCTCCAATACCCCTATACACCCTAGCATCCATCACAGATTTCTTCATTGTTCATCCACACATACATAATCAATCAATGACTTTTGTTCCACCACTGTCTCATCCTCCATCGTCCACACCCGTTTCCATGTGTACCTGTGGATCATTCTGTGTCGGAAGAAGGTGTTAGCTATCCACAGCCTCCTCCCCACACATACGTCCACAAGTGCCCTACCGTTCCCATTCACCTCTGATGAGACCCCCCACCATCCCACCACTCCCTCAACTTTCCTATCACCCACCTTACCATTCATATTCATATTGATGTGGAGGATAATAAACCGATAAAGCTGGCTCCCTATCATCTGAATCCTGCCCGAGCTCAAACCCTTCAGGCCGAACTAGATTATATGTTGGAGAAGGGTTTGATTGAGCGTGTGTGAAGTGAGTGGGCGTCTCCTGTCACCCTGCAGCCTAAGCCGGGTGGCAAAGTGCATTTTTGTATTGACTTCAGGCGCATGAACGACCTCTCCCGCACTGACGCATACCCTCTCCCTCGGGTAGATGATTCCGTTGACTCTATAGGGGCTGCCCAGTACATCACTAAGGTAGACCTACAGAAGGGATATTGGTAGGTCCCCTTGACACCTCACGCACAGCAAATTGCCAGTTTTGTTGTGGCAGGTGGTGTGTACCAGTGTAAGGTAATGCCATATGGAATGAAAAACGCCCCAGCCACTTTTCAGTGTCTGATGGATCAAGTTGTGGATGGGGTGCCAAATTGCACAGTCTATATAGACGATGTGGTAGTATATGACACATCATGGGAAGCCCACCTGAATAATGTCACTACACTATTTCGACGACTCAGTGTCTTGTGGTGAATTTCGACAAGTGTAAATTCGTCAAGGGACAAGTGCAGTACCTAGGTTACATCGTGGGACAGGGTAGAGTTGCTTCCCCGAACGCCAAGGTTAAGGCGATACGGGCTTTTGAGGTGCCCAAGAATATGCGAGGAGTGCAACGCTTTCTCGGTATGAAAGGGTACTATCGCCGCGTCATACGTAATTATTCAACTGTACTGGCCCCCTCACTGATCTCCTCAAGAAGGAGGTAAAGTTTTGTTGGACTGATAAATGTGAGCTAGCATTCAAGGATGTGAAGGCACTCCTTTGCTGTCATCCAATATTGCATGCACCAGAATTTTCCAAGCATTTCAAGTTAGCTGTTGATGCGAGCGGCGTCGGCGCTAGGGCTGTCTTGCTTCAAGACTCCAAGGATGGTGTTGAACATCCAATCTCATATTTTTCTAAGAAATTTAATAAGGCCCAACACAATTATTCTGTGATTGAGAAGGAGTTGCTGTCTTTGATTCTGGCTCTGGAACATTTTTCAGTGTATTTGCCTTCCTTCGGTCCCAATATTGTAATTTATTCTGATCATCGCCCTTTACAATTTCTCAGTCAGTTTAGGAACAAGAATCAGCGATTGACTCAGTGAAGCCTTATGCTACAGGAATATTCCCTTACAATTAAGCATAAAGGAAGTGGATAATGTCCTAGCGGATTGCCTGTCACAGGGTCATGAGGAGATGGGGTGTCATCGTGACGGCCATGTGCGCCACCCATTGCGCAAGTCAAGGGCCGAGCAGGGTAACCTACCATAGCATGCATTGATTCCTTGTGTGGCCGACTGAGGTGGATTGGGGTGGTAATGAGATGAATGTTGTAATTATAAGTTAGTTGTAAGCACATTACAAAACTTTACAACAAAAAAACATATATAGTATCAAAACCCAAGAAAAAAGTATATACTTATTATGTATGTTTATTGGCTATAGTGAGGTTGCATTATGATGCGAAATTTGCATTGCCTTGAAAATACCCCCCCCCCCCCCCCCCCCCCCCCGGTGAGGGTGTTACGATGTTCCACCATCGTAAGTTTCATTTAGTTAATCTATGTTCATAACTTACTATAAGCATTGGTCATATATTCACATGGTGAATATACCATTCCGGCTCGCGGTAATTCCAATAGTGCGTGAAGCAGTGATCAACCCTGCTTCATATTATACGTCGATATACAGTATATCCGTATATTATCGCCTGATTTGAATTCAGATTGTTTCGTTCATATTATTTCGTTTAATGGCGTGGTCTCTTTGAATTTCCTATGCTCTAGACGGTGGCGAAATTATGTAACCCATTTATTGTGAATGGGTTTTTCCGGTATATTAATATAGTACGCATATTATATTATGCGTTGCATAAGTATGTTTTCTTTAGTTGTTTAGTCCTACTTGTATTATTCAAGTAAGGATTACATTGTAAAAAGGAACCATCAAACTGGTTCAGGTGGAGCCATCTGGCGGCGTTAGTATGTACCAGCTAGACAAGAGTCAGACGGTCAGACCTCAGTCAGTCCGCATTTAACTATTGAAAGAGCAACATCTAGCTCTCGTTTCTCTCATATTGGCAAAATTATCCATATTATCCATATGATTTTGTTAAAGCAAATGAGAGGAGTGGACATAATACAAGAAACATGATGTTTAATTTTAAGGTCCCGAGAATCCAAGGACAGGGTAAGCAAACATTCTTCTTCACTGCCATCAAAGACTGGAACGACCTACCCCAGTCAGTCCGTGAAAAGAGAACACTGTATTCCTTCAGACGTAGCCTGAAGGAACACCTGAACTGGACAGCTGCGAGAAGGGAGCACCAAGCTTATGTCTACTACTAAATACGACATAAGAGATAGACAAACCAAACTGAAATGATTACTGATTACGGATTACTGATATTTACTATACGATGTAAGGTATCTTAAAATAACCCCCTAGAAATACTTTCTCTAAAGTATCTTTTCTTTATCCTCCCCATTTCCCCAGCTAACCTAATCCCACAAGGACCCCAATGGAAATACGCCTAACGGCCTTATTGGGCTATCCTTAGTTGGAATTATGCAAGGCTGGTACATGTCATATTTATAACAAACTATGTGGTACCAACTCTGTAAATTGCTAACTGAATAAATATTATTATTATTATTATTATTATTATCTTACACTGTTACTTATTCATTGGCAACGTTAACGTAATATTAGACGGACTATAAGGGTGTGTGGATGGCGGATTTATTGCAGATTTAAATGTGTTTTACTATATATATGTTTTCTTTCTTGCCTTCCTAGTCTTTGTAGAGCCGCAACCTTGGCATTGTTAAGGTAGCCAGTATACTCTCGGTATTGGTGGAGGGGTAAGATTTATTCCTCGCTGGCATAATAGCTAGGACTCATTACGCATTTTCTTTTATACCTGCAGTGACTTGTGTTTATTCCAGCCGATAGTTATTTATTTCCTGTGCATTATTTTAGCTAGGGGTCCAGGCAATTGGGGTTGCTTTGTTCGAAATAGTGGGTGGTGGACGTCTATAGTCTGTCAGTTACAGGGTGGATTACTTTGGCCAAGCAAACCAATAATCTGAACAATATAGATTGTGGCGTTTTATAGTTGTGTTGCAGTGCGCCACAGGTAGGCTGTGTTGCCTACCTGGGTATTCCTTCTCTACTCGCACGAGCACTGGCACAATTATATAAACCCGTTGACTTGAAGTCGGCTTAGGACGCCTCAACGATTATTAGGATAAGCTTAGGTGGGTGGTGGTTGACAGGTGTTTGTTTCATCCTGGATTAATTTGTTTATGCTTGATATTTGCTTCATCATTTTGGCATTTATTGCTAGCATGTATTTACCGTAATTTAATTAACGTAAATTGAATCAGAGCTTTCTCTTCTTTGTGTAGCTTAGAAATGATCCTCCTCAGTATTACTATTTGGTACTGAGTTTTGTTGATAGTTGTGGCTCAAGATATCTTTTCACCACAACTAGGTGTTCCAGTTTTTTGCATTGTTTGTGTAACGGAACCAGTTCGGGGATTGTGTGCACCTTTGGTCCCCAAAGAGCCTGGAAGTTGCGAATGAGCTCTGTTCTGTTGCGATAGGCTGTGTTACGAGTTGAGGCTACGGAGGTGCTGTGTATTTAATAGTCTGTGTTAGTTCAAGGACTAGAACTTCTACTGGCAGTCGTAACAACATGCAGGTCAAAGGTCACTAGTTACCTGCCTGCTACTACACGGAACACACCTAAGTGAGCCTCAGAAGTCCCAAACATGTTTAACGCTTTGTTTTGTGGACCTCAGTTGAGGGAAGGAAGTGCAGCCTCAACAACCCAGGCCAGCTAATTTGACAAGTTCAAATCTGCAGACCAATACACCATTCTAACCATCGTCAGGGGGGGACGGGCCCAGCAACGAATTCACACACCGCTGGTACTATCCGCTCCGGCATCATCAGCCCTTCGTCGTCACGGCTTCTTAGGAGAAGTAGCTTCTCCAGCCACGAGGTTGAGTCTTCTGTAATGAAGGGGGTTGTGTTATGCCGAGGATTGGGCAAACCACCCTCGACACTCAGCCGCCTGTACCTGCCGGAGCAAACCAGGGCACCCCTACCACCACTACCAGTCACCAGACAATGCGAGTCCCTCTTACCACAACAGCTCTACCACACCAGTGCCATGCCCCGACAGGTGAGGGACACCACATAGGGGCCCCAATCCAGCCGCCCTTCCTTCTGGTACCCACACCTGAGGGTCCTCCCTGCACCGTCCAGAGCCAGTCCGGGGCGTGCAGCTCCTCCTCCAGCCACACCAACGCCGCGCCTCTCACCCCCCATAAACTAAAGGCAACACCGTCCATTTGGACCCAACAATGATAGGGTTACCCCTTCGCCCGGGTTTTCACAGAACAAGCAATGAATTCACAAGTCCCCCGGAGAAAGAGAGCGCCGCTGCCCCACAGTCTAAAACAAAACAAATTCCCATGGACTACTTGGTCACCAAAAAGACGGTTCTACGGCCCCGCACCACCCGAAGTGACTTTACTCGCACAGGCTGACCTGGGTTTGGCCAGCTTCCCGATCACCTCAGTCAACCAGGGTGACCAGACGCCACCACCACCTGTCGCAGATTGGTCTCTGGAGAGGATCCGGAGGCGAATCCTGAGGGACCCTACCACTACTCTCCCCCCTACCCCTGTCACCGGAGCGACAGGGGCATATGCAGACAGTAGAAAGGGTTAAGGTCACCCTTTTTCCCTGCAGCCAAAAAGGGCCGAAGAGTGCCTAAAAAGTGAATAGGTGCTCAGACCAGGTTAGGGAAAGTATCACACCTTCCCGTCTGAGTGTTCCATAACCTCTTTAAGTGCTCCAGTGACCCTAACACTCAGTGTGGTAATTAATTATTTGTTACTTTACCTGTATACTAATCTGACAGTTGTTAGTCAGGAGTATTTAAGATGTCCTTGTATCTCTGTCAGCCTCACTGTAGCAGATACTGGTAGATGACGTATATTATTCGTGGTCTGTCTGTCAGTCCCTCTATAACGTAACTTTGGATTCGACCAGTTTGCCTTTATATATTACCCTCAACACGCTACCTATAACGTATATTGTCATCTATAAGTAGACTGTTTCATATATGCTCGGCCACTCGGCTGCCAAACCACTGCCTTACCTATAGATGACCAGCTCTGATATGGTGTGCATGTAAACGCACACCGTATTAGAGTCAAGCTAGTTTTCCCAAAATACCTCTGCTACACTCACGAGCGCTGTCTGAATTATTCATATCATCACAATATATTTCTTGGTACGTGTTGTATTCTTTGTTTGTCTATGTCTGGAGGCATGTGATGTAAATAATCAATATAAATCTGATTAAGGAAATTGCACTACAGTATTAATTGATGTGATTTCCGTGTTGTGCTAGGACTGCTATCCATATGTATATGACTTAACTCCTACTATCCCCCTCTATAAATAATTAGTAAACCTAACTCGAATATTCACTGAAATACCTCTCCCTCGACATAATAGAACCCACATTCATACGGTGTAGTTTATGCAGCCTTAAACATATCCTCTATAAAAAGGGCTGGTATCTTGATAAGAAACATGGAAATTATTATATTTATTATTATTTTTTTTTTGGAGGGTGATCGAATTATATATTAAACCATGGCATCCTGCCATGGCATGCTTTCTGCGGGAGAGTTATAGTAGTCTCGCTGTGCCTTCGCTTGTTTCGTATCCGTGTTACGGCTGAGTACCTCATGGGTGCGAGGGGGTTGCGTGGGTTCGCTGCTCCCGCACCAGGCCATGCCAAATAATTCTTATCACCAAGGATAACTTTATTGGTGGATTTTTTTATACGGTGCAGGTTGTGCAGGCTGCAACAGGCCAGAACCACAGACTCGACCCATTTTGGTCGCAGGTCTGGAGGCACCGATACCTGCAAGGAATACGACTTTAACAAAACAAAAGCAGGGCCGCATCAATAGAACATTTGTGTTAGCAGAACGGAATTTGATTAAAAAAAAAAAATATTATTATTCCACAGACTAAACATAAGATACCAATATACAATGTACCTGCTTGACATTATCCCAAATGCATTTTCCACCCGTGATAATCTGTAGTTGAAGTTTCGGCATTTCTTTGTCAGGCTTCTACTGGGGTATGGCTTCATCATCACCTTACTAATTGCAAATGCATCATCCCCTACCAAGAAATAGGGCACAAGCTTGTCGTTGTCAGGTACTGGGTCGGGTGCTGGCATCCCCACGGTGTTGTCTTCCATAAACATTCGAAAGGCAGTATGTTGTAACAAACCTCCGTCTGATGTAGATCCTGGGGCCCCAAATTACAGTATAAAAACTTATTATCAGCATCCACCATCGCCAGTAGAATGATCGAATGGAAGCTTTATAGTTGTAGTACTTTGATCCACCACCATGATGTATTTTGAAGGCCAGATGTTTGCCATCAATAGCACCGACGGCATGATGAAAATTCCACCTTGCTGTGAAGAGGTCTGCAACATTTTCCCACTCGGCTAGGGTGGATGGCAAATAGAGCACCTAATATGCATAATGTGCTATGATTGCCTCGTAAACTTCAGGCACAATGCTGGAAATGAAGCTATGGGCAATCCTGAAATGGTAGGCAAGACTGGTATAACTTTCACCTAGAGCCAAGTATCGCATTGTATCTGCAGGTCTCAAACCCTGCTGCAGGGCTTGTCTCCAAAAAGTGTCCTGCTTCTCTATTGCTGGCGCCATTCTCATGAAATTTCTGGAACATTTTGGGTCCTCAGCTTCCATTTCATTCATGAGGTTGTCATAAACACCAAACTCTGTACACCACAGCAACCAATCCCTTGACCAAAGTGACTGTTTATTTTTCTTCTGTCTTTCTTCTTTCTCTAACTCCACTATAATGCGAATTTCAAGCAAAGTTGTTTCCTGTGTAGTATCACTTCAAGACTCAGGAGCTCCAGATCAGGGTCAATGTAGCTAACCATAGCAAACTGATAGAAATCAAGCTTGCAAAAACAGAATACGTTCTGGGAGTGATGAGGGAACTCGAAAGGTGGCTCTTATATACAAGTTAGGTGGAATTTACCTGCAATTACCAATGGGTAAAAATTGTAATCTGGGACATTAGTCGACGCTTCATAAATTGTTTGGGGCATTGTCGGAAACTTGTTGTGAAGCTAAATGAAATGATCTCAAAAATTCTGAAAAAAAAACGGAAGTGTTCGACACTGCTGACACGGTAAGGGAAATTAAACTCAAGTTTCTACCACTCCTACACTCCCCCCCCTTTTCCCCCCTCCTCCATTATCAGGTATTTTCTCTATTATTCCCGAAATTTATCAAGTACTTTCAAGCGAGAACGAGTGAGAGAGAGAGGGGTGGTGGAGGATTGTATCTCCGACCCTCCAAGCCAGTCTGAAAGCTCCCCTTGTCTCTCAGTACTGTCCGAGACAAGAGAGAGGGAGGGTGTTTGTCTCTCACCGGTCAAGGTCAGATTATGACCGCGGGGCTACCACCAACCTTTAACTGTCTTCGTGGTGCGATGTATAAGGTGTTGATTTTCGGTGTGAGCATCCTGGGTTCGAATCCACGGACTGCCACATGTGTTTGTAAATTTCATTAATCGATTTTAGGAGTATGGTTGGTTGTTGGAAGGAACATAATAATATACGATTTTCACCAGCCAATTGCTGTTACCACTGATTTTATTGCTTTCCCATTTTGATATGTTCATATTAAAAGTAAAATAGGCATATATGGATAAGTATTAACACCTTACGAGCGGCCTATGCGGTTTATTTATATGTACCGCACAGCGGGGTGTTTTTAGCCAAAATAGGGCTGTTTACGTGATCATTTTCATGCCTAAATAAGACCCAGAACGTAAAACAAGTACCTATCCCTGAAAGGGCATAAACAGAGCTTTCGAATGACACCATAACGATCCTTTTATGATGGCTAGTTTTCTTGCAATAACCGTGCAACGCGAGTGCAAAAAGCATGTAATTCGGTACTTTCCCCATATAATTCAGTATGTAGCGAGTGAGAGAGGGAGGAGGGAGCTGAGATTCGTGTCAGTAGGTTCGCCGCGGTGGTCTGGAGCAGTCATACGCTCGCTAGTCTCCTGCCACCACTTGTGTCTCTCTCTCAGCAACATTACGTGCTGAAATTGCCACTCGACCTATGTCGAGCGCCGCCACATAGTCCAGCATTATTTAACTCGACTTATGTGGTGAGCCGCTAATTAAGGGTTAATTATATATATATATATGATAAATTAACGATTTTAGTGAGGAATGAATCAGAATACCTTCGCATGGCGGGAACTTTCAAATACCATAACTGCGAAGTTAAGAGGTTAAGACACAATTTACCAATTTGGGAGCAAATTAAGTGGAATTGGACTCTACTGAAGCAAGATTGGCATATGGTGTTAGCGATATGAACGAAACAATAAGAAATTCCAAAACCAGTGTTACAGCTGAAACATCATCGCCTGGCCGTGATGAACAAAGGTTTAGTGAGGTATGTGGGAGAGGGATGAGCGATGTGAGGAGTCTTCACCATGGGATGAGCTACACAGGAGCTGTTGTTGGCGGCTACATTGGTGATACAACGCAGGGAAACATCGTGGATGGTAACAGAGGATTTAAGAGAGACATGAGTTAAGGACCCTCGTAATGGAGATGTTAGCAAACAACCACAGCGTTTGGCATCCATGCACGACACGGCGGCACATTCACCTTACATGCCATGACCAACATCTGGTGATAACCCTACACAGGACGGATGGAATCTAGTGCAGCGCAGGAATATAAAGAAGGATTTGTAAGAGAAAAAAGG
Source organism: Paralithodes platypus (assembly GCA_032716605.1). NCBI lineage: Eukaryota > Metazoa > Arthropoda > Malacostraca > Decapoda > Lithodidae > Paralithodes > Paralithodes platypus. The sequence continues at coordinate 38,040,963 of CM064497.1, forward strand.
TAGTGACGGTACAATTAGAGGGGTAAAGAGGTGTGCTGATGTCTTTATTGGCCGTGTGGAGAAGGATGTTACTGAAGATGGTCTTAAAGATTATATTATTAGTAACGTTGAAGTGGATGTTAATGCAATCACCAAGATTGATATTGTATTTGAAACTTTTAACCCCCTCAGTCTGATATGACGCGATCGCGTATATAAGTACTTTGGACCAAACACCGATTATGACGCGATCGTGTATATAATCCCGGGCGAAACATGGTGAAACTTATTTAAACCTAGATAAGTTATTATATATGCGATCGCGTCAATTCTTTCGCCAGCGTGTCACTGAGAATCTCGGCATTTACGTGATGTAACTTGCAACACTGTCAGGTAAAAATATCTATAAGCGAGTGAGCTCTGAATGTGGAAATTCCTCAGTTTGACTCGGCCAGCCAGACTGGGAGGATGCGTGGGCTAGACATTTAAACATGGCTGCCCCCCGGATATATCGTCATAAAGTGGCTTATGTGATATAAGTGATAATGTATATCATTGAGAATTAATGAAACATGGTTGGATAGTCTCGATACATATGGGGTTAACATATTACGGTCAACAGATGACGTTTAAGGTAAGTTTAGTTCAAATGTTTCAATGTAAGGTATGCACATATGAAAATATTCATATAAAATAGGTTTTATCGAACAGAGCTGGTTCAAAGAATATAGTAATCTGTATACATTGCCGATACAGGAAGTTGATATCTAAAAACTGTATCGATCCTTAACCCTTGTCTATCGGGGCCCGATTTAAGGCCGTATCGAAAAATTTGGACTATGTGGCGGGGCCCGACTTAAGTCTGTGTGTAATTTTGGCGCAATATTGGCTCTGAGAGAGAGACGAGCAACGGGAGGAGCCTGGGTTACCTCATGACCGCTCGCGACGGCCGCCGTGGACCGACTGAAATGTACTCCACTTACATCCACCCTCACTCCCTCGCTACATACGTAATTATATAAGAAATGACCGTATTTTAGCGATTTTGCCCTTCGGTTGCACGATCGTTGCAAGACAACCAGTGATCGTAGAAGGATGGTTCGGGTGTCATTGGAAAGCTCAATTTACGCCCTTTCAGGGATATATACTTGTATTACGCTCTGGGTCTTGTTTATGCATGAAAAAGAGCACGGAAACAATCCATTTATGGTAAAAAAAAAACGCTGGGCGGCACAGTGAAATATACTCCACCTCTTTGAGTGTTAAATGATGTTTAAATAGAGCGTCAAGTGAACCGAAAATGTTGACCATTCAGTGATTTTGGCACACGGACAAGAAAATTTTCGGGAAAAATAGAAGTTTTGATCGTACATTGATGATATACCAACCATTGGAAAGCCAATGATAAATACTAAATAGCGCGATTCAAAAAATATCCATTGTCCCACATTTTATTGGTGAAAATGGGTAGTGGAAAAGAGGCGTGAAAAACATGACAGACGGAAATTTTCGATCGACGTACGATGCGCATATGAAAATAATCATATCAAATAGAGTTTTGTCGTAAAGATCTCGTTCTTTGAAAATAATAATCTCTATTATTTGCCGATGTACGTATTTAAAATATGAAAACTGTATCGATCCTTAAATTATATTTAAATAGAGCGTTAAATGAATAAACAAATTTGACCAGTCGGCGAGGCCGGAACTCTGACGAAAAATTACGCGCCACACGGACTAAAATATTTGGGAAAAATATTAGTTTTAATCGTACATTGATGATATAGATACCATTGGAAAGCTAATGAAAATCCTATAATGCCCTTACCTACAATATATCCAATCCCACGAAGTATCGGTCAAAATGGGGAAGGCAAATTCGGGCAGACTGAAGATATGCTTTCACCTACGGTGAAATTCCACATATTATATTTTTATTATTTTTAGAATTTTTAGAATTTTTAGAGTGTTTTTATAGAAACACCTTTCCTCTTGCAGATAAAAAAAATAACTAAAAGAAAAACTATTATTATGGGTGAAATCCGACTGAGAGTGAATATTTTGGTGCGGCATGGATTTTGACACGAGCGAAAAACTATTGTTATAGATTTATTTCTATAAATTCCAATATTGAATTTAGATTATTCTAAACACCACCATCATGTTCAGCGGAAAAAAATATATGTAATTTAGTACAACAACAACAATATATTTTGTAAGTTTCGGAAATATCTTGAGGGGAAGTGAACAAAAATCACAATTTTCAGCAGAAATATTAACTAAATTTACGATAACCATTATTGATAAATTATTTTTTGTTGATAGAAATATTGTAGTAAAGACTTCCCTCTATCTTGTGAAGTGTATTTAAATGCAGTTGGGTGATATTTGTGGGTGAAAAACGAGCGATAAGATAACTATGTTGGCCGCGGCTGGACGATTTTTGGGCGGGAATATTCGAATTCAGTGATGTCAGTCCACAGATCAATAAGTAATAATCATCCGTCTGAAGGGCTTAATGCCTCTAAGGTTACAGTTCAATTATCCGAAATATAAAAACTTTTCCAATATGAGCTGCGGCTGGAAGACATAATAGAAAATAAGTTTTATAACAGACGTAGGTCTGTGTATAATAACTAGGTTTAGTATGTGTTTTTTTCCTTTTTAATTTAAATTGAAATATCTTATGTATATTCATGGACATCAGGATTTGCACTTAAAATTATTGCTCGCTGCGTAAAAATATCGACCTAATTCGCGAACTTGCAAGTCACCAGTATGATTTTATTTTCTTACAGGAAACTTTCATTAATCATGAGCAAAATTATATCCTTGATTATATTGATGAGAAATATAAAAGTGTTGGTGATCCCGCCACCTTCTCTGACAAAGCTCTTCTGCCATGGCTGGTCGTCCTGAGGGATGAATGGCTGTATTATGGAGGAAAAACTCCCATATTAATATTAATATAATTGTATTATACACTAATTTTATGGTCTCTAACATTAAGATATTTGATACTGATATTTTATTAATTAACACGTATATAAATAGTGATATAGGGGAAACTAGAACATTAAATAAGTACTTGGAAACCCTTTCAGCCCATGAAGATATGATTCTGAATTATATTTTTGACGCAATATATTGTTATCGGCGAATTTAATGCCGACCTCTTTCGGGACGGGCATGGCGTAACTTGTCTAATTTTATGAATGATAATTCTCTTACATGTTATGATGTTGATATGTTGCCCTCAAGTTATTTTATATTTATTACCTATGATAATATGGAGAGATACTAAGGTTAGGGTTAAAATTATTGCCGTGCTAAATAATTTTATTGGATCAGATCATCTGCCTAAAGTTACGACACTTTCAATTATCCCACAATGTTTGCCAACTATGCAGTTGGGATACAATTGTACACAACCTAATAAGGTCGTAAATCATGAAAATGAACATGTAAATTGAACTTGTTTACAACCATCTGATCTTAGAGAGATCGGCGATCTATTTGCCTAAATCTCAGTACAATTAATTTTAATATATTTGAAAACTGTTCTAAAGTTGGATACCGAAATAGTGAACACTTCAAATGTATTGATAAATTATATACACAATTATGTTCAGCCGTGGTGGATGTTTCACAGTCGTATAAAACTAAATTAGTTAAATTTGATGTATATATATATATATATATATATATATATATATATATATATATATATATATATATATATATATATAAAGTAATCCAGGGATGGAACCGAAGGGTTAAACAGAAACATGAAATTGCTAGACATTATTATCTGAAGTGGAGAGTGTGACGCTCACCGCTTCCCCCAGAACCGCATGGCTTACTCGCTAGGACTCGCCAGGGCAGAGAATATAGCTACAGTCTACCTATCATTGTGTACTTTCCTTCTCGAGAAAGCTTGTGTTGCAGACAGTTCAGAACCGTTCTTTATTTTCGTCTGTCACAATCCTTTCTATTTTATTTAGTCAATTGAAAGTATTGTGTTAAGTAGTTGAATGATGGGAAGGCGAGCGGGAGAGGGAGAGAGAGAGAGACAAGGTGGTGTGACTTGGTAGTGAGTGCGGCGCGTGGCTGGCCCCCTTACATAGGCCTCGCGAGATTCGTTGCCTCCTGCCTAACACTGCCTACTACGCGGCTGCTTACTGGGCGACTGTCGCGCACCCTCGTGCCATTCTTGCGAACTGGGACTCCAGCCAGGAGGTCCATGGGAATATCCTTGTCAGATCCTTCCCAGACAGCATACTCTAAGCATCTCCCTTGAACTGTCCCACACTCTTGTCTGAGAATCTTTCTCTCCTACTGCCTCTATCATTTCCACTACTTCCTCACCTTTTATTAATATCAATCCCCCTCTGGTTCTCTGCATCCACACCTTGAATTGGTGGCCAGACTGTATTATATGCTGGATCTCTCATTTCTTATATACTAGATTAAGGTTGAAGATAGTCATTGTCTTTTTGGGAGATTGTATTGCTCAGACTGTCTCCATCAATCACTAATGTGTCTACAGGGTTAAATATTGCTAGACTAGGGATCAGGTACCTTGCTGTTGGTGTTTTCAATGTGTGTAGGCTACTTTTGAGCTACACGACACTACGGATTATGTGAGTTACCTGGGCGGATCTTTTGTCTGTGTACCTTGGAGTTTAGACTGTGTAGTGCATGAGGGCTGCTTGCCTAATCCAACCAACACTGTTCTAACTCTATTTGCTTTTACTTTTGAGGGTCGCCAGGAGGATACTCGATACTTGTGATCGAGAATCCTCAAGAGAGCACCCCTTCATATTAACGTAATCAGGCCGCACAGACCCAAGGTCCACACTAGGCTAGGAGCTGCCTTGCTCCACCAGAATTCTGTACCTTTGCGCATCCCAGCTAGACTTTTTTAACCCGGGTAGACATTAGCTGGATTAGATCATATACTCTTTTATGCATACCCATTATTTTTACACAAGCATTTTGAGGTCTAGGTTGCTGTAGAGAGACACAACCAGCATAGACCGGTTTTGTTAATAGGAGTACTACTTTTTCGTGGTGAGCATTATTACAGTTGCACCGCTTATAATATTCTTGTGTCCAATAACATTATATGTCCAGTCTTTTTGTGTATTTAGCCTACACGTGCATTGTCCTGCCTCCTGCTATTTTGTGGTTCCATTTCCGATACGTTCTTCTTAGTAGCATCCGACATTATTCAGAAGATTCCTTGTTCGGTGCTTGAGGACTTTACAACACTTTCTTTCATAAAGAAGTGACAGATATTATTGATTAAAGTAACGTTAAGTAAACCTTCTTCTTGTTTGCATTAGATCACTCTTGTGATTTAATTAAGTTAACTATCTTTTCCTTGTGTACCATAACTAAGCAACCATATGTTATAGGTAATAGGCTGTTTCAGAGAACATCAGCCTATAGTAGAAGCACATAGATACTGAGAGTTAAGATACCCCGCTATCGCAGATATAACTCTGGAGGGTATATGTGTTCTTTGTTCGACGGGATTATATATCAGGGGTTGGATCTAGCGTTTCCGTTGTTGCATTTATGCCAGTCTAGTCCAATGTATAAGAGCCACTGATTTATAAGAGACCCGATCGTAACAGGAGAACTTGGAAGAAAGAGAGACACACTGGAATATTTAAACATGTTGGAATCTAAACAAGAATTTAATAGTAATCTTAACAGTTGCAAAAGAGATAAACACGGAAATATGTCAGTCTATTGTAGATTTTTTTTCTAATAAATATAATACATTTTGGAAAAAAAGTGAAGAAGAGAGGGAAAGCGAAGATTTCTAATTTAATTGATTGAGAAACCTGCATTACACATTAAACAAATATATTCACAGATACATTTCTGGGACATCAAGTCCAAAGAAATTATTCGAATGAAGTTAATCTTCTTATTAACGTTAAAAGAGTTTGGTCAAATGGTACAAAAATGCACTTAAAAATATCGAAAGTTTCAATTAGGAGAGTGTTTGGTAAATTATACAATGGAATTGGCCAGGATGGAATTCACACTGTTCTTTTGAAAAATGCTTCCGATACTTTACTATATATTCTATCACAGTTTTATAATGCATTATTCTCCCACTGTTATATGCCAGTCGATATGCATAAAGGGTATATTATTCCAATAATTATCGATGATAAAAAGAAATATTAATGCATCTTCAAACTATATACCTGTGATGCAGTCATCATGTTTACTGAAGGTGTTTTAGATTCATTTATTAGAGGTATCATAAAAGATTAATATTAATTAAAGGCAATTAGGTTTAAACAAGGAATATCAACAAGTGATGAATGTCTCTAACTTAAAGAAGCCATTAAGAAATATTAAAAATATAAATGAGGCATCATAATGTTCGTCGATCTGTCTAAGGCTTTCGAAAATGTCAATCATTTAATATTAGTAAACAAACTTTTAGATAGGGGTGTTCCTGTCGATATTGTTTTATGAGCATGCATTATTTGTATTTAAATTGTATATTGATGACATCATTAAACAAATAGCTAACACAGAGCATGGCTTTAAATTAGGAATAACTAGAATGAATATCCTCGCCTACGCTGATTTGCCAGGACTGCAGACACCATAGAAAGTGTCTACAAACATTTGTGTACTGAACTTGAACATCTTGGCTTAGAAATATATAAAAGTCAATCTAAATGCATGGAATGTAAGCCACATACCACTAAAAAAACGTATGTACAATACAGCTAGATACAGATATATTTGATGTCGTTGATACATATAAATATCTTTGACATATAATACGCTCGGATCTGCAGGATGAAGACGATATTGAATTTAATCTCAAGAAATTTCACAATAATTTTAATAGCATTATAAGGGGTTTAAAAAATGTAGATCAAAATACGTTTATAATACAGTTTAATTCTAATTGCATACCTGATTATGGACTTTGTTTACGGAACAATAACAATGTTTTAAGAGTGAAACTTTTCAAAGCATTTGATGTTGCCTTTTTCAAATGCATTGCGTCGTATAGCTGGTGCTTTCTCTTACGGCAGCAGCCACGAGGTGGCCTGTTATTATTGAGACATCACCTGGCTCGGGTACAGGCTCGTTTTAATAAAATGATTTTACATCCCACATCATCTATCATCATGTTCAATCTCCCGTTGGTACAACTTGGAAATTTTTGTACTTATATTCACAACACAGGTCGTGATTTGTATAGTATATCAGCCACACATAATGAACTAGACATAATTATAGCAAGAGTTCATTGGGTACAAAGATACGAATCTCGACAACCTCCCGTACTGTTACCTGGAGCCAGGTTACGATCTCGATTTTGTAACTCTGAATTCTATACTTGTAATCTATTTTTATCAAATTTATTTGTATTAAAGGTGGGTGTGCAATTGTGCATGCTATTATTTTCCTCCACAATCATTACCGGCAGTGTGCACTATAGCATTTGGTGCAATATTTTCTGCTACAATGGCTTAATTATTTATATAATGGCCAAAATAGGATATGGGTGACACTTTTCTGGATTCGAAGTTTAAGCGCTCTGATGACGTATGCCCAGCAACACAACAAGCTCTTCTGACAGGTGGAAATGGAGGATAGTGACAGTAGTTCCGATTCGTTTGCCAATACTGAGGATGATAACCGTGATTATGGCGAAGAACCTCAAGTGATGAATATTGGTGGTGTCCAGGCTTATATGTATGAACCTGTAGGACGAGATCCAGCAGCAGGAGAGGAGGGAGAAGCAGCTGTGATTACCGCCCGCCTTGTTTACACTACTCGGAGCCGCGGCGGACGCTAGCGATCATGTCCCCGTCTATTTTGACTGCATTTGGATACAATAATGAAAGCCCGCCCCTCACGTCTCCATGACTTATTGTCATCATCATATACATTGCCAATAGGGTGCAAATAACAGAAAATATCACCGTAAAAATAGACGGGAACTTAACCGCGGCGATCGACTTATGTAAACATGATGACCGTATCCGTGCGCCTGGTCACTACATATCCTTCCCAACAATGTTTGCGCCACTCACTGTTTTTTTTTTTTTTTTTTTTTTAGCCTAGTTGCTAGTAGTTGAATTTCAGCCAATAAATTTCTTTAGCCTAGGTTAGGCCTATATCCATCGACGCTGACTGTATAATTTGGGCTAGGCTTAAGTTAGCCCATATTATCCACTCTCCTGACTCCTGAAATTGGCAAGCACGTATGGGTGGGAGGGTGGTTTGGGGAATGGTGGGGGGAAGATAGAAGGGTAATTGACTGTGTTACAAATATGGAGCCGACTGGTGAGGTAGTTTCGCCACCACGGATTTTCATTTGTTTATGTGATGATCTACGGATAGGCTGGAAGTGGGTGGTGGGAGGAAGTTGGGGTTGTGGTGGAGGGAAGACAGAAGGGTAGGGAACTTGTCACACAAATATGGAACCAATTGGTGCAGTCGTTTCGCCGCCACATATTCTCCTTTTTTTCCTTTGTGATGGCCTGATGCGGCGACCCATGGTCGGCGAGTGGATTAGGGGAGGGGGTTGGGGTGGTGGTAACAAGAAGCCAAAAGGGTAAGGTACATGTGGTAGAAATATGAAAGCTATAGGTGCAGTCGTTTCGCTGCTACGATTTTTTTTCCACGAGTCCGTATATATACGGACCTGGCACTGGGCGTGACAAGACCCCAGTCCGTATAGGCATAGGCAATCAGCAGGTGCATCTAGCCATACCCATACTCCACCGCACTTTATTGTCAAAGCATTCATCACGAAAATGTCCATTGCATATGAAGCTTGTTTTGGGCTTTGCCTCCCACACTCTGGTTCTTTGTATAAACTTCACCCATTTGTTACAATGGTATGGATCACTTGGAAACTTGTGTAGTGCTATGTTTGGTCCAGGGATGTTGCTACACCCAAAAACAGCACACCTATTCACCATTTTTGCTATACTTGCTGATGTTTACTTCCCAAATGTTTGCCTGGGCCTACGTCACATCCTCACGTGAGTACTAGTTGCAAGGGGTCGCAATTCAATATCTATTTTTGATTTGTTCTCTAATATTGAAGATTAGTTTTGACTGAGGAGTAGTCAGGTTGATTACTGGAGAGCTAAACATCTCTTTAAATACATTATAAATTAATTTTAATTTCGCATGCCCCACCACCTTTAACATTAGTTTTAATTACAATAATTTTACTGCTAATCACAGTCCTTAATTGTCATGCTCCCTAGTTTTAGAAGGACTTCTAGCTTTCATAGGGGTAACAACTATCTCATTCACCCCTCTGACTCCAACAATTCCTTCTTAAGCTAATTATAATCGACTAATGATTGCCAGAATACACCGTGAAAATGTCAATCCTAAAGGGGTTAATATATGTGTATATGTCTGGTAACCGAATTGATAAACAATAAACACGAACCTCGATACATACTGTAAGAATAACCCTTTCATTATACAATTACGGTTTATATATTTACATTTTTATATAACATTTGTAAACGCACATGACCACGATTCCTAACTTGATTATTCCAATTATAATAATCAACTTATATGTGTATTTTATTTTACGTTACAGTATACAATATAATTAAATAGTTTGGTTAAGTTGATTGCATGTAGTAGATGACCACTGTATTTGGTCGTAATATATATAATTATTATCTTTATTATCATTACTATAATTATTATTTATATTATTATTATTATTATTATTATTATTATTATTGAAGGAGCAATTCCGTCCGCCAATCAGGAGACTGGATTAGCTCAGGTAGATCGGATCGGATCGGAGGAATATAGAAAAGTTTAGAAAGGACAGTTTGATATTGTTGGACTCGAGGGAAAATTGTGAAGAAGAATGTTTTTAATTGGTGGAAGTTTTGGTGGGTACTTAATGAATGGGGAATTTTGTTTATAGAGTAAGGAAAAGCTAAGAAAATTAAGGAAGTAGAAGTATTAAAGCGACCGGGCTAAACTGGTCTGCTCCATTGTTAAATTTATATTGTAATTTCAAATATTAGCTTGTTGTTTAGTAAATCCAATCCTGTTGATGTTCATGTCTTAATTTGCATCACAGTCTCTCCACATCTATTAAGTAACCGTACAGTAGTGGCTCGCTTTGCAAGGTTAGCTCAGTGCATCATAATTTATCTACTGCTGGTACTTTACTTATTAATGTTATTTAAGCGAAATGTAATGTGTTATACATGTTACATGTACTCATAATAGTCTGTAGTATATACAGTATTATATACCAAAACTGATTATTTTTGAGATGCGCAATGTTGATGTATAATATCGGATTAACCATCAAACATACTCTCTTCAACATTGCATAATATGAACACAAATATAATACATCAAATAACATCATCCTATATTTGTTGCTGAAATATAAGCTTACTGTTTGTTTTTATATATATTTTTTCTTATTATTTATTTTTTATTTTTTTATTTTTATTTTGTTTTTTTTATTTTGTTTTTACTTCAGTCCTATTTGCATTCCACAAATATATATAAGCATGTGACCTTCATAACACACCCTGCATACATATAAAAGTGGTAAATTATTGATGATTATCTGTTCTTAATCATAAAGTTCTGTTGGTTACTGTTCCGAACATTCCCACGAGCATGTAAGCACCTACTGTACTTTCACACTGCACATGTATACGAACTAGTCCAGCAATCAACCCTACCATATAATAGCCAACTAACAATCTTATAGTCATTACCCATGTTGCTCGTTGGTATAGGCCTATACTGTAAATGCAGGTACAGTATATAATCATATTAACTATTTCTTAATATAAATTTAATACTTATAATTTTACTATATTTGTTACATAAATCATAAGTTTTGAGTGCATTTTTGTTTATTTATTATTTGTTTTAAATAACTTTTTTGTATTTTTGACCATATTAATATGAAAATTATCATAAATTAAAGAAAATAATTTGTTAAGAAAACAAAGTTCCTATCTGTGGCAGTGCCTTCGCCCCACTTACAGACAAACACATATTCTCCATATATACAAATTTGAATTGAATACATATTTATATATATATACAGTATACACAAAATAATAATTATTATTATATATATATATATATGTTTTTTTTTGTTTTTTTTTACGCTTTTATTTTATCAAACCTATTCCGTAATTAATTTACTTAATGATAAGTATAAATTGGTTCTAACTGTTGATTAATTAACTCTTTTCCGCTTCTAATGTGTATGGAATCTTTACTTCTAGATCAGGATTATTCTGAATATAATAGGCTTGATTATCTATATCAATGTCTTGAATGATATATATCATTGTTATATATGGTATATCAATGATATACCAACTCAAGTGGCCAAATGATCAGTGGGCATTTCTAGCCCAGACTGCTTTCATAGGTAAAGCCAAGCAGGTTTACACTAATCTCCCCATTGATTCCTTGACCTATGAAACTCTTAAAACTTCAGTCTTAGCAGTGTATGATCAGGTTCCTGAAACTCATCGTCAGTGTTTCAGGGATATGCAGAAAGGTGAAAAACAAACCTATCTAGAATTTGTAAAGGAAAAAGAGCGAATGTTTCGGAGTTGGTTGAGAGCCAGTAAAGTGACAACCTTTGAGCAGTTGTGCCAGCTAGTTATGCTTGGAGAATTTCTCCGCAAAGTCCCCTACCCCTTTAAACTTTACCTCCAAGAGAGAGAGGTGCAATCTGTAGACAGGGCTGCTATTTTGGCTGAAAATTACCGATTAACTCATGGCAAGTCTTATTTCAGGACAGGACAGAGAGGGCCTGGCAGCCGACCACCGTCTGGTGCTGGTCCTCGTGATGGTGGTAGTTTCCAATATACTGGTGGTAGGTCTGGTTATGGTGGTGTCTCCCAACCAGTTTCAAGGGTAGCTTCTGGGGGCAATGGATCTGATAAAAAGGAATTTAACAAAACTTTTCTTTCTTCCATTAAACCTCCTGGACCCTTAGTTTGTGCCTACTGTAAACAACTTGGACATTTTATCAGAGAGTGTCCCAAATTAAAGTTAAAAGAGAACACCCGTAAACCAGAGAGTAGTGCTGTTCTAGCCTCTTCCCTTGTACTTCATCCAAATAGAGTAGCAGTATCCCCTCCTACTCCACCTGTGTTGAGTGCATGTTCTGACTCTGATGGCTCTCACAACCAGGTTTTCCCTAGTATACCACCTAACTGTTCTAACCAGTTCCAACCTTTCCTTTCCACAGGATCAGTTTCCTCTACTGATGCCTCCACTGACTATCCCATTCATGTTTTGAGAGACACAGGAGCCTCTCATAGCCTCTTGGTAAGAGGATTGGTGCCCAGTATTGAGGACTGTTTGCTGGGCCAGAGTATACTCATTCAGGAAGTCAGTGGGTGTCTTGTTGTTCCTTTGGCTAGGGTGTATCTAAAAACTGATTTAGCTAGTGGTTACTTTACTGTTGGGATTCAAGATTCCCTACCTGTAGAAGGAGTGAACTTTTTGATGGGCAACGATATCGCCGGTGGCAAAGTGATACCAGACCCCATTGTTACCTGCACTCCCTCCTCTGATAAAAACACTAAGCAATTAGAAAGTCAGTATCCCAGTTTGTTTCCCTCATGTGTAGTGACTAGGAGTGGGGCTGGTCACCACAGTAAGAAGGACAAAGTTGATCCTGATAGTGTTGACCTAGACACTTCTTCCCTATTTCCTGATGTAGAGTCAGAGGATATTAGCAAGATTCCCATTGATTCTGAAACTCTCAAAGAGGCTCAGAAGCAGGACCCTGAACTGTCAATATATTTTGATAGGGCTGTGGAAGAGTTAGATATAGAAAACTATCCTCAATGCTTCTATCTAAGTAGTGGTACCCTGATGCGCAAGAATAGACCTCCCAATGTGCCAGCTGATGAGCCCTGGCAAGAGGTGCATCAAGTAGTTGTGCCACATAAGTATAGAGTAGACATAATTCCCATTGCTCATGACCTTAGTGGTGGACATTTGGGTGTCAACAAGAGTTATGACAAAATTCTCAATGATTTCTTTTGGCCGAGGATGAAACAATCTGTGAAGTCTTACTGTAAAACTTGTCATGTGTGTCAACTTGCTGGGAAACCCAACCAGCCCATCAAGCCTGCACCCTTAAATCCCATCCCTGTAACGGATGAACCGTTCAGTAAAATCATAATTGACTGTGTAGGACCTTTGCCAAGACCCCGTAGTGGGAATGAGTACTTGTTGACTGTCATGTGTTCCACCACTAGGTATCCAGAAGTGTTCCCCTTGAGGCGTATAACATCAAAGAATGTAGTAAAGGCGCTTAGTAAATTTTTCACCCAGTATGGAATACCCTGTGTGGTACAGTCTGATTTAGGAAGTAACTTTACCTCTCAGCTCTTCAAGCAAACCATGGAAGAGTTGGGAGTACACCAGTACCATTCCACTGCCAGTCACCCACAGTCCCAGGGGGCATTAGAAAGGTTCAATCAGACCCTCAAATCAATGCTCACTAAATATTGTGAAGAGAACAATGCCGACTGGGATGAGGGCATCCATTTTGTATTGTATGCAGCAGGGTACAAGATTTTCTAGGATTTTCACAATTTTCCCTAGTTTTTGGTCAGAGGTCAGAGGTCCCTTGAAAGTGTTAAAAGATACTTGGATCAATGCTAACTCTAATAAACATCTTCTCACTTATGTGCATCAATTTAAATTTAGACTGAGATCTGCAGTAGAACTAGCTATGAACAATTTAGAGAAATTTCAAGATAAAATGAAAGTGCAGTATGATAAGACTACAGTTGTCAGAGAATTTCAGCCAGGAGATCTAGTGCTTGCCTTTCTGCCTATACCTAAAAAGCCGCTACAAAGCAAGTACCATGGTCCATATGTTGTGCTTAAGAAAACAAGTAATGTGAATTATGTTTTAAAAACTCCTGATCGTAGGAAGTCGGAAAGACTAGTACATGTTAACCTGCTGAGAGCCTATCACTGCAGAGATCCAAATAAGGTATTAAACTTTGAATCAGTAGCACAGTTTGAAGGTGAACTAGAGGATCTAACGATCAAGGAGCATAATGACATCCAGTTGCCTCTTGATAACAAATGGCAAAACTCTTGACTTCTTGACTAACCCCCATTTAAAATTCCAGCACTTGTTGTCTGACCAAGGTGAAGACTTGGAGTACCTTCTTTCCGAGTTTCCACAGCTGTTTGGTGACGTTCCCCAGCAGTGTCCCCTGGTGGAACATGATGTGGTCCTGACGGAGGGGGCCACTCCCATCAAACAACATCCCTACCGCGCCAATCCAGAGAATCGATCGGCACTTCAACAGGAAGTGGATTTCCTACTCGCCCATGGATTGGTGGAACGGAGCGACAGCGAGTGGGCCTCTCCATGCCTACTCGTGGACAAACCTGATGGCACATTTAGGATGTGTACGGATTATCGCCGGGTAAACCATCTCACCCGCCAGGACTGCTGTCCTCTACCACGGATCGACGACCTTTTTGGACCGTTTGGGAGGAACGAAGTACATCTCCAAGATTGACCTGCTGAAGGGTTACTACCAGATAAAACTATCGGAGAGGGCCAAGAGAGTGTCTGCATTTGTCACCCCGGACGGGCTATTCCAATACACCGTCATGCCTTTTGGTATGGTGAATGCGCCCGCCACCTTCCAGCGACTAATCCAACGGGTGACAGATGGCCTCTCGGGCGTGCAATCCTACCTCGACGATATTGTGGTCTACAGCGAATCCTGGCAGGAGCATCTTCACCAGCTACAGAGTCTCTTCTCCAACTCGGCCAGGGCAGGACTCACTGTCAACCTTGCCAAGAGTGAGTTCGGCCATGCCAAACTAATCTTTTTGGGTCACGTGGTATAAGTAGGAGAAGGGGAAGTCAGCCCTATTTCTGCCAAAGTCGAAGCCATTTCAACACTGCCTATTCCCCAGGACCGCAAGGCAGTAATGCGCTTCTTGGGTATGGCTGGGTACTATCGGAGATTTGTACCCAACTTCGCTGACCTCTCCGCCCCCTAACAGACTTGATTAGTCCCAAGAGAAAATTTGAGTGGACCCCAGAATGCCAAACTTCATTCACAAAGATTCGTTGCCTATTAGTCAATGCACCTATTCTGAAGTCCCCTCAGTTTCATAAACCGTTCATAATTCAGGTGGATGCTAGTGATGTTGGTGTAGGAGCAGTTTTGTTACAGTACAGTGATGCTGAGATTTTGCATCCAGTTTGCTATGCATCCGGTAAACTCAAACCTTATAAGAAACACTACAGCACTATTGAAAAAGAGTGTTTTGCCTTGCTCTTTGCAGTGGATAAGTTTAATGTGTATCTTAGTGGTTCACATTTTCCCGTGAAAGTGTTTACTGATCACAACCCCCTGAAATTCTTGTATAAAATGAAAAACTCGAATCAGCGGTTAATGAGATGGTGCTTGGCATTGCAACCATATAACCTTGAAATTCACCACATAAAGGGAAAGAACAATATGATCGCGGACATGTTGTCCCGGAACTGAATGAGAACTATTTTAGTTGTTAAAGCTATTTTGCCAGCAATAATTTGTAAGTTTGTTAATGTGATTTTGGTTTTGGTTTATGGTTTGGTGAATGGTGTTAGGTTTAAAATTATTGTATTAGGATTTAGATATAGTTTCGCTTCTCTTATAAATCTCTTTGTGAGGGAGGTGTTAGGGATTTCTATTTCATTCAAGTGTCACTGGTTGTAATTGAGGTATTGTGCTTGTTATGGTGGGTACGATCTTTAATTATTTATGATTTTAACATCGTATGCAATGTTATGAGCCCGGTATAATTAATTCGACCTGTAGATAGCTTCGTTTCATATAGGAAGATATTTTTGTTCAAGAGTGTACAGGAACGAGTGAGGTGAGGGAGGCTTCGTGCAGACTACCCCCCTTTCGTTCACATTCCATTCTACCCCCTATCGTCCTACACTCGTAACCCTATTCATTCTCCCCCCTTTCTTCCAACCCCCTTGCTCTTCTTTGTTGCCTGACGTACGAATGATATTGATTATAACTAGGTAATAATGTATTTGGCTTTTCTAATCATAAGTAATGTTTAAAAGATATATCATAGAGTTCTTGGTAAAAGTAATACTTTAATTCAGCAAGTATATAAGGAGTTGAGATTAATACAGTTAGAGAAGTTGGTATCAGAGCCAGCTGCGCTAAGGGTATATAAACCGCTAGTACCGTAACCACAGGTAGTGTATTCTCCACCACCATCTTAAGCTGACCTGCCCTGAGTTCGTTTGTAAAAGAATCACCATGAGTTGAATAAGTATCGCCTAGGATTTTTTCTATGTTTATTGATTGCTTTCACTTACTCTCTTGGAGGGTATTTATATAACTATGTATTATTTTTCTTATGAGTTTCTTTATTATTTCACATCAATGTTTCTCAAATTTGATATTTTCACTAGAAGTAACTTTTGTGTATAATTAATCATTTAAATAAATGTATATAATTATATTTTACATACTCTTTACATTTTACCTTTATATGCTAATATATTATTCTTTTGATTGTTGGGATAAATCTAAGTCAAAGTAACTAAAGATAACTAATTCTGAACGAGTGATAAGAAAGGAATAACATTGGGGTTTTTAGGCTAAAACAGCCATTTGATATCAACTGATATTTTATGAACTTGCCACATCTTTTCACCTACCAAGGTTTTAGTGACTACAAAGAGAGTTGCTAGTTTTTGCGGAAGTTTAACATACCACTTATTCTTGACTGAAACAGATAGTCATATTTCCGCATTTTGTGAGGCTAAATAATAAGTCCTCGTTTTGTGGTTTTTAGTGGAATGTTTCGGGTTCGAACCCCGCTCATAACGTAACATACTTTAAATTAATTTAAGTTAATCTGTTACGTATCTTGATTTAGAAGTGGTTAACTAAATAAATGAAGATAGAACAGTTAAGGTGAAAGTGTAGCAAAACAGCTGAAGGCCAAAAGAACGAAAAATATTAAAGTTAGTTCTGTTGTCACTTGCTTTCCCTCAGTTGTTGGGACAGTTATCCTTTATACTCTGATACACTTCTATTATATTTAATCAGTAAACTAGTTAAAGTTACATTTAAAGTTTAATATGAAATAGGCTATTTATAACGAATACAAAAGTTCGTATGCAAGCAAAGTTTTAAGACACTAGAATATCTCAATTAATCTTGATTATCAGCAAAGTATCAAGATCTTTTATATATAATTAATTTAAGTTAGTAAACCCTCTAAAGAAGGTTTTACTCTTTCTATGTTATCTCGTTATTCTTAGTTTATTATTATTATTCTCCTTTAGTATTTTATCTTATTTATTCTTATTACTGAAAGACATTTGACTAAATAAAAATGGTAAGGAAATATTATAAAGTCACATATAAAAGGGAATTATATTTATAAACGTAAATAAGGTATTTTACAATTATTCAAAATAATAAGTTAGGATAAAGTTTCAGGATCGTTTTGCATACGTTCTCATTTCACTAAAGTACAAATTAAAGAATAATAGTCAGGTAAGCATTTATCTTATACTAGGCTTTATCCTTAATTATGAATGACAATAGCTTTACATCCAGTTAGTTAATCGTTAATATGTAAAGTAGAATATTCACTCACAAATCATCTCTGAATCAAACCTTAATTCTAATCACCAAAATTTAACAGTAATTCAAAATATATATATCTCCAATTAAATTAAACATATATGATTTCTCCAAGTAAATTAAACATATATGATTTCTCAAAGTAAATTAAACATATATGATTTCTCAAAGTAAATTAAACAGTAAAGTAAAATGATTTCTCCAATCACAAAATCTTAAAGCAAATGAGTGTATGTTTTCGACATACCTCTGGTTAATTAATAGTCACAAATAATCCCTAACTAACGTGTAAGAGGTCTCTCCCGGACGCAACTTAACACATAATAATATACAAGCCTTTGAAGTCTGTCTCGTCTCCCCACCACACTGCTCGTGTTCCCCAGCTAGAAATGCACTGGTTTGAATTATCAAATCCCCATCTTATATATCGTTCCCTGGACCTAGCTAACCAATCAGGAGGTAGGAAGCAGGTGCCGGGACCAGTAAGAAGGCAGGAAACACTTCCACCAGTTACAGGTGAGAAGCAGGTGAACGAGACCCGTGAGAGGTTGGGGCAGTAGGGAGAAGGGGGCTGGTTCTGTCTCGTCCGGTAGTTTGCCCCTCCACGTCCACACAAACTTGGCTGGTTTCTCTCTCTCTCTCTATCTCTTTCGTACGCAAGGTGAGTTGTTGCCACGAGGTAATTGTAAAGTCGTGTTCAACAGGTTGGTCTGGCCACATGACATCCGGTCGGTACGGATGTTACACCTCCACCGCTAGAAAAGAGTTCAATAGGAGGAAAGTATAGGACACATTTTCAGACTCTTGACAGACAATCTGCCAACACATTCTGGATCCCCTTGATGTGTTTGGCATCTAAGGCGTACTCCTGCAGCAACAAGCTCCACCGTGTCAGTCTCTGATTCTTGTTTTGGAACTTGTGCAAAAACTTTAATGGGTGATGGTCAGTATATACAGTAATGGAACAAGGGGCAGATTGAACATAAACACCAAAGTATTGGAGGGACAAAATCAATGCTAACAGCTCCTTTTCTTGTTCATAGCTAGTTCTACTGCAGATCTCAGTCTAGATTTAAATTGATGCTCATAAGTGAGAAGATGTTTATTAGAGTTAGCATTGATCCAAGTATCTTTTAACACTTTCAAGGGACCTCTGACCTCATGACCAAAAACTAGGGATAATTGTGAAAATCCTAGAAAATCTTGTACCCTGCTTCTTACAGCATACAACACAAAATGGATGCCCTCATCCCAGTCGGCATTGTTCTCTTCACAATATTTAGTGAGCATTGATTTGAGGGTCTAATGGAACCTTTCTAATGCCCCCTGGGACTGTGGGTGACTGGCAGTGGAATGGTACTGGTGTACTCCCAACTCTTCCATGGTTTGCTTGAAGAGCTGAGAGGTAAAGTTGCTTCCTAAATCAGACTGTACCACACGGGGTATTCCATATCTTGGGGACAAATTTACTAAGCGCCTTTACTACATTCTTTGATGTTATACGCCTCAAGGGGAACACTTCTGGATACCTAGTGGTGGAACACATGACAGTCAACAAGTACTCATTCTCACTACGGGTTCTTGGCAAAGGTCCTACACAGTCAATTATGATTTTACTGAACGGTTCATCCGTTACAGGGATGGGATTTAAGGGTGCAGGCTTGATGGGCTGGTTGGGTTTCCCAGCAAGTTGACACACGTGACAAGTATTACAATAAGACTTCACAGATTGTTTCATCCTCGGCCAAAAGAAATCATTGAAAATGTTGTCATAAGTCTTGTTGACACCCAAATGTCCACCACTAAGGTCATGAGCAATGGAAATGATGTCTACTCTATACTTATGTGGCACAACTACTTGATGCACTTCTTGCCAGGGCTCATCAGCTGGCACATTGGGAGGTCTATTCTTGTGCATCAGGGTACCATTACTTAGATAGAAGCATTGAGGATAGTTTCCTATATATGACTCTTCCACAGCCCTATCAAAATATATTACCAGTTCAGGGTCCTGCTTCTGAGCCTCTTTGAGAGTTCAGAATCAATGGGAATCTTGCTAATATCCTCTGACTCTACAACAGGAAATAGGGAGGAAGTGTCTAGGTCAACACTATCAGGATCAACTTTGTCCTTCTTACTGTGGTGACCAGCCCCACTCCTAGTCACTACACATGAGGGAAACGAATTGGGATACTGAGTTTCTAATTGCTTAGTGTATTCTCCACCACCATCTTAAGCTGACTTGCCCTGAGTTCGTTTGTAAAAGAATCACCAAGAGTTGAATAAGTATCGCCTAGGATTTTGTCTATGTTTATTGATTGCTTTCACTTACTCTCTTGGAGGGTATTTATATAACTATGTATTATTTTTCTTAAGAGTTTCTTTATTATTTCACATCAATGTTTCTCAAATTTGATATTTTCACTAGAAGTAACTTTTGTGTATAATTAATCATTTAAATAAATTAGAATTATATTTTACATACTCCTTACGTTTTACCTTTATATGCTAATATATTATTCTTTTGATTGTTGGGATAAATCTAAGTCAAAGTAACTAAAGATAACTAATTCTGAATGAGTGATAAGAAAGGAATAACTGGGGATTTTAGGCTAAAACAGCCATTTGATATCAACTGATATTTGATGAACTTGCCACATCTTTTCACCTACCAAGGTTTTAGTGACTACAAAGAGAGTTGCTAATTTTTGTGGAAGTTTAACATACCACTTATTCTTGACTGAAACAGATAGTCATATATTCCGCATTTTGTGAGGCTAAATAATAAGTCCTCGTTTTGTGGTTTTTAGTGGAATGTTTCTTTATGTTATGGGTTCGAACCCCGCTCGTAACGTAACATGGTGCTGTGTGACCAGGATTCCTTTCTTTCCCTCTTTTGGTAGTAATTGAGAACATTAGTGAAACATTAAGTCCCTCGATAGGACATGCATACTCATTTCATCCATCTCGTTTTGTTCTGTTTATGAGTTGAGAGAGCTGTGTCAGCCTCTACGTTCTTTAATGCTAATTATTCGCTGTTCTCACTCATCCTAATTAGTCATACATTTTCTCGTTCATCCATTGTTCATAGCATTCAATCATGGAATTTAAAATTAGTGAATTTGTCACTGACCCCTCCTTGAGCACCTTGTCTGTGTCGAAGCTCAGAAAAGTAGACTGGATTGCCTTAGCCACAGAGTATGATGCACCTTACAGAACTAGTAATACCAAAGGTGAGATTAGAAGGAGTGTATTCTCCACCACCATCTTAAGCTGACCTGCCCTGAGTTCGTTTGTAAAAGAATCACCATGAGTTGAATAAGTATCGCCTAGGATTTTGTCTATGTTTATTGATTGCTTTCACTTACTCTCTTGGAGGGTATTTATATAACTATGTATTATTTTTCTTAAGAGTTTCTTTATTATTTCACATCAATGTTTCTCAAATTTGATATTTTCACTAGAAGTAACTTTTGTGTATAATTAATCATTTAAATAAATTATAATTATATTTTACATACTCTTTACATTTTACCTTTATATGCTAATATATTATTCTTTTGATTGTTGGGATAAATCTAAGTCAAAGTAACTAAAGATAACTAATTCTGAACGAGTGATAAGAAAGGAAAAACATTGGAGTTTTTGGGCTAAAACAGCCATTTGATATAATATAATTTATTTAAATGATTAATTATACACAACAGTTACTTCTAGTGAAAATATCAAATTTGAGAAACATTGATGTGAAATAATAAAGAAACTCTTAAGAAAAATAATACATAGTTATATAAATACCCTCCAAGAGAGGGTACGGTGCACAACTTATGTCGACCGCCATTTTCAGCACGTAATGTTGCTGAAAGGGAGAGCTGAGCGGTGGGACGAGCGTAGCAACGCTATGACCGCTCCCCACGACCACCGTGGACATACTGAACTGTATTCTACTTTCCTCCACCCTCCCTACCTCGCTATACAGGGAATTATGTAAGGAAATTTCCTTATTTCAGGGTTTTTGCACTCATGTTGCACGATCGATAGTTGCAAGAGAATCAGTGGTCGTACAAGGATGGTTCGGGTGTCATTGGAAAGCTCTGTTTACGCCCTTTCAGGAATAGATACTTGTTTTACGCTCTGGTTCTTAATTAGGCATGAAAATGATCACGTAAACAACCCTATTTAGGGTAAAAAAAAAACAGCTGGGCGCTACGGTCAAATAGACCACCTAGCCCGCTAAATAAGGGTTAATTAGATA
Organism: Paralithodes platypus; assembly: GCA_032716605.1. Classification (NCBI taxonomy): domain Eukaryota; kingdom Metazoa; phylum Arthropoda; class Malacostraca; order Decapoda; family Lithodidae; genus Paralithodes; species Paralithodes platypus. The sequence goes on from CM064497.1 coordinate 38,062,893, forward strand.
TTCACCTCGTCGACAGCATACTTTCGATTGCGCGTACATATCTAGCCAACTAGTTTTAAGGATGTCATTGATTGAACAATAGTTTGTAACATTGTTAAAGTAACCTAAAGGACATAGTGTTCTGAAATTGTAAAGGTGACATAAATACCTGTTGATTTAGTAATTATGTTCAATGTTATAAAGGGGATTTAATACCGTGGATCGAATAATTGTTTTATTCGTATGGTCATGGTGATGTAAATAACTACAGGTTAATTTTTAGTGTCTAATATGATTAAGGTGATTTAAACCCATGTTCCCATGCAAAGGAAAAAGTGTTTCTGATATTGTCATGGTGATGTGAGAACATAGTGGTAAAATCCTCGGTCCTAATATTGTTAAAGTGATTAAAAGGACATATTGAGGGAGAGTTATAGTATGGTTGTGTCAATCATTGTGAATATAGTGATGTGCCTTTGGTTTGAAATCGAAGTGAGTGAAGACTCTGAATAGCGATTGTCCAGATAGGTAGTGATGGGAATGTAAACATTCCAAAGTGCAATCTATACTGGGCCGTCGTAGGTATTCAAATAATAGTTTGAACTCATCTTGACTCGAACAGAGAATCAATTGTTATTTGGATTACGGTTACCATGGCAGTTTGTTTAATAAAGATGCGAACTTCCAAATACCTGTCGAATTATGCCTACCCTAGTAGAGAAGTGAATTTAAGTTTAAGTACAACAATTATTATTATTATTATTATTATCATCTAAAATGTTATTTGTATTGTTATTCTGAAGAAGTTATCTACCCCTATAATATTTATAAACACCTAGCATTGATTTTCTACGTTGAATAGCTGGTATTGCCGGGCTTGCTTGCTTGGACTCTCCTGGGATTAGAAACGCAGCGAAATTCCAAACTTTTTATTCGAGATTGGATTAGCCGTTTGTCTTTTCAATTACAGGTCCTAGTTACTGTGGTGTGTGTGTGTGTGTGTGTGTGTGTGAGAGAGAGAGAGAGAGAGAGAGAGAGAGAGAGAGAGAGAGAGAGAGAGAGAGAGAGAGAGATGCAAAGAGAGAGAACAAAAAATAAAAGAGAGAGAGAGAGAGAGAGAGGTAGTGAGAAATATAAAATTAGTTACAAGGAATGGTTAGCATCTCAAAGATCCTTCCGGTCCATTCCGGGGAGATAAACTAGGTATAATCTAGTTTATTTATTTCACTTCCAACACCAAACACTTGCCAATAAAATTAATGAAAGCATTTGATTCTCCCGGGATTTGAACTTGAGTTACCAACTACAGTGTTTAAACATTCTAATCATTACACCATCAACACAGTTAAAGGTTAAGTATATGACTACGATTATGTATCCATTTATTGAATACTGGGTATCAATCTAATCATGTACTCAAACCCAACAGCACACTGAATAGCCTAATGTTTAAGTAGAAGGAAAGACCATTAAATGGGGCACAGATCTCTAAGGGCCGACCTCGTGATGAAATGTTGCTGTACCTTTAGGAATAATATAATTTATTAATTTCACTCCCAACACCAAACACCTCCTCAATTAAATTAATGAAAGCATGTGATCCTACCGGGATTCGAACCTGGGTTATCACATGCAGATATTAAATACTTTTAACCATTACACCATCAAGACAGTTAAAGGTTAAGTACATGACTACGATTTTATAACCATTTAACGAATACTGGATATCAATCTAATCATGCACTCAAACCCAACTGCAAACTGAATAGCCTAATGTTTAAGTGAAGAAAATAACATTAAATGGGGCACAGATCTCTAAGGACCGACCTCGCTATGAAATGTTCCTGAACCTTTAGGAATAATCTAATTTATTAATTTCACTCTCAACGCCAAAACCTCCCAATGAAATTAATGAAAGCATGTGATCCTAACGGTATTACCACATACAAATCCTAAACACTAACTATTACACCAACAAGACAGTTAAAGAAAGAACAAAACAAATAGAAGTGAGCAAAAGAGAGATAGTGAGAGATAATTACAACGAGTTAAAATGAATGGTTAACATCTCAAAGACCCTTGCGGTCCATTCCAGAGAGATAAACTAGGCATAAAGAGAGATGTTATTGATTACACTACACTCATTGCAGTATGTGCAAAATTCGATTGATTCTATACTTCAATGGCTCTATAGAAGTGCTATTTAAAGCTTTTTGGGGAAGATTTGTACAGATATAACAAATCTACACATATACTAGTGTTGATCATATTCAAATATAATTTCCAGCAATGGTTGCATATTGTATTCATATTGAGACTAAATATTGTTATAATCCACATTGTTAAACCCATTGATTATAATATTGAGTTGACTGCTAAGTCTACGCATTTCCGATGAAAAGAGATCAAGAACTCAGACTAGATCTTCATACCTCAGTCAGAGAGAAAGAGAGAAAACAAACAGAACAAAGGGAAAGAGAGAGAGAGAGAGAGAGAGAGTTCCAAAGACTCCCAAGGAATAGTTAGTATCGAAAGACCTTCTGGGAAGATACCGTACTCAAGTGGAGAGAGACTGTGTAGTCTCCATAGGTAGTAGTATGCTGTATGTAAGAGGAGGCTGTAGGCACCAACCGAACAGGGTAGTACTCCCAGGGAGTGTTACAGGTGGTTGACAGGACAGCTGGAACTGCAGTTTCATAACCCAGCCTCCCTACCTGATCCTTTCTGTGCCTCATCAATAATGAGGGCAACCCCAGTCTGTTCTCCAAAACAGCTTCTCTTATACTACAATCACATGACATATGTCAATACCTTTGCAAAATATGCAAGTAAACAATGATGACGTTAAAACGCCTTCCCTCGGAGTTCCCAGTGTGTGTGTGTGTGTGTGGGGGGGGGGGGGGGGGGGCATAAAAATGCCCCCATCAGAATGCCCCCTGTTGCAGACTCTGCAAAGTGACCTGGACCTCTTCCTGCTACTCTATCCGTCAATTTCTGTAACATTCATTGCCTTTCTTCTAACTTCCTCTCTGTACAAGACCATCTCTCTTCTTCCAAACCTAACTTAATTTTCCTCACCAAAACTCAGTTGTCTAAGGCAACAGACAGCAAACCTTTCTCTATATCCTCCGATTATCTCTGTCCCCAATTAAAATCCAAAGGTGGATCTTGTATGTACAGTTGTGGACAGATGAAACAGATACAGCCTTGGTCTGTCCAAGACCTCAATAGAGGGCAGCACAATTAGTGCCCATAAATGATCTGGTAACATTGATGGTGTGGGGGTAGGAGGTGAAGGTATGGGGTGGAGGAAGGGAGGCGAGGGAAGGGGAAGGAGGGTACAGGAGTAACCAACGGCGAGGTGGGAGCAGGTGGGGGTGGAGGGAAGTGGGTGACTAAATACTTTACTGTGAAATAATTATAAATGTTGTGTTTTGATCATTATGTGGGATTATGATTGCGAAATATTGGAATCGTGAGGTGTTTGTAGCATAATAAACGTGCTACAGGCTGCTAACCTGCTATTGCTCTCTATCTCTCTCTATCTCTCTCTCTCTCTCTCAATCTCTCTCTCCATATATAATATATATGTGACATATAGGCATTCAAATATATGATATCTTAAATCTTTAATGTAGTACTACTTCATCTTTTATCTCTGCTTAGAGCGCCTACCGAGTTGTGACATCGGGAACGTGGTATTGTTCAAACATGGGAGCGTCAGATACAACTGAACTACCTGTTGGTTACCTAACAAGGGGGAAATATAGTAATTGTTATTATTTGTCAGTTGGTGAGTCAGTCAAACTTTAAATATTATAGTTAGTGTTTCAGCATAATGGTGAGTGTATAGGTCATAGTAGTAACGAAAGTATGCAATGCATATATGGTGTATATAATACGGTATCAATGACACGCCAATTAAAGTGTTTTCCAAGTGTACCAGAGGTGTTATCAGTGTTCGCATTGCCACGGGTATATAATCGCTTTTCATTATATACGTCCATAAGAATTTAAACAACATAATATTTTAAATTAATAAAACATTATTCAACGTATCTATAAATAATCTATCTTTATTAATTTCACTCCAAAGCAGAAACCAGGAAACAAAGGATGACTAATATATATTTACATAGCAATACACCTGTTCAAGAAAAGCAACCAGTTATATATAATGTGTCAATACAATCCTCAAAGTTTCGGTATAGAGGTGCAAAAGACCATGTTATAAAATAATATCCCCACATTAAAAACTAAGTTATATTTATTGGTCAAACCTCTTGGTAGATATGCTCAACAATAATGACGCAAGGGTGGTGTAAGCTTAATTAATATCAAATGAAAACATGATTATGCAGAACCTTTCCGGTATACCAGTTATTTTTGTTTACGTTTTGACGGCATCAGTAGAAGTGAAAGCGTTAAATGAGATAGCGTTAGGGCCATTCCTTGCTACGGGTTCTAAGCTGTGTACAATTGGTTAGTGCCTCAGAGAAATGAGGATACGCTTCTTCACCTATTATGGCATATAGTAAATGAGTTCATTAATTGTTCCTCTTGTAGTTGGAGGAGTAATTGAGATAGCCATTACCGATTTTATAGATAAATAGCATTCCAAAACTGAGGAACATCCTATAATGATCGTGAAAATAAAGTGAAAAAGCTACACGTATTAAGAAAGGGTTGGAAATACATTAAAATTAAAATACTGAATAGGATTGTAATAATTATGGTGAACAAAGATGCATAGTATATACAACTAGTAAAACGAAATTAATGCCTTGTGCTGCTTTATGATATATAATTGTGTTTAAGATAATTAGAGAATTCATAATATCATGACATAGGCAAAAGTAGACTTTGAAGGTTTGAGATAGCTACTAATAATCTAGTGAAAGATGAACCAGGAGAGATACTTAAAGCTTTATAAATTAACTTTAACAGATTACAGAACACAAGAAGAGATTAAAGGCGCAAAAGATAACGGGAGCAACGAATTATCCGTCCCCATTAATAATTTAATCCCGTTCTCAATAAACAGGGTGTATTTCCATGTATGTGAATATATGACCTGTGATTTCGTAACATATTTAACAGTAAATTGTGAATAACATAAAACTTAACAACAAGGTCAGTATCTAAAAGATGATTGAACAGGAGGAGTTGCAGCATTTCCTACGTGTTTATTGTTGTCAGAATTAGTGTAAGAAAAAACACACTTGGTATGGAATATATACACATATATTTAATTTATGGGGCTTTCAAACTATTGCACGTAACATAACATTTCGTAATTCAATATTTCATTATGATACAAATAATTCAATGTTGACAGATATTGCCAATCAATAATATAAGGGCCATTGATTTCTTAATATATTTAGTTACAAACCAACTTTACAATAGCATTATTGGTAACTCTAGATTGTATACATCCTTATTAACCAATAAAGAGGGTAATCTTAAGCTTACTAAATAATTGACTCACACAAAACGTGTAGAGAGAGACTTGAAATAAAAGCATGGTCATTTTATAGTTAGTAGATAATTTTTCTATGCGAGTTAGTAAGACAAAGGGCAGAACTGCCTGTGACGAATGCCTTCCCCATAGTTGAAAGAGTGACAGGGCCCAAATCAAGGAATGTTCGAGCCAAAATGCCTGGATACACGAAGTTTAAACAATTAAAGTCATAGGACGAGGGAAAATAGATTCAGGGTAGAGCGTTCCAGAGCTCATATGTTGAATAGGGGTTAAGATTGGGAATATCGTTTCACTCTTGGGTTGGAGAGTTGCAAAGAGTAGGGGTGGGATTGTGTTGGAAGACAGGTTCTACTTACTCTTCGTAGAGGAGGTGGTATACATTGAAAGAGGGTGAGGAACAATGATTATTGTAATATCGGCAGAATAGCAAGAGAGATGCAACTTTGCGGCGAAGAGAGAGATCACAGAAAGTCAGGGAGTGGACATGAGTTAATGAGACGAAAAGTTTTCTTTTCTACTTTGTCAAGAAATGCTGTGTGAGAGGATCTTCCCCACACATGTGAACAATACTCAATACATGGATGCACTGTGCCTCTGTACAGAGCAAGAAGCTGTGCCGGGATAAAGAACCCCCGGAGACGATGGAGCATACCCAGCTTCTGGAAAGCTGTTTTAGCAAGGGTGGTAATATGATCTTTCCAAGTGAGATTAGGAGAAAAGGAGACACCGAGAATACTGAGAGAAGATGAAGGGTTGATTTGTGTATTGTTAAAGTATAAGGGAAAGTCCTGTGGGAGTTCTTGATGGGTAGATAAATTGAGAAATGGGTTTTGGAAGCACCAAAAACAACAATATATTTTCTACCCAAAATGGGAATTGTTGATAGGTCAGAAGATAAGTGTTTTATGGCATCGTCACGTGATTTTTTGAGAGATTGCTTGCTGGGGTGTTCTGAAAAACTAGTTGAATAGTCATCAGCATATGCCAGAATAGCGGATAATCGATAGGTTGAGGAAGTGAAAGATGGCCGTCCACAACTGCAGCTATAGAATGGCCAGGAAGGGAAATAGAGATAAAGGCACAAATTGAGGGACAAAAACTAAAGATGGGTAGTTTAGAAGTTAAGAAATTTGTGCCAGACTCTATTAAAGGACTTATATACTGTATGTCTAGCACAATAGAAAAGGTTTCACCGAAATCATGAAAGGAGGATGACCAAAAGTTAGTAAGATGTGAATAACATATGAAAGAAGATCACCAGTAGAGCAACCTCTAAGGAAGCCACACTGGCGATCTGAAAGTAGATTATATGGGCAGAGAGATGCTTAAGAAATTTCGAAGTAAGAATAGTTTCCAAACCCTTGGAGATGCAAGAAATGAGAGCAATTGGACGATAGTTGGAGGGTTGAGAGCGATCATCCCTTCTTTGGGATAGGTTGAATGAGAGAAAACTTCCAGCAACAAGGAAAGACATTAGAGGAGAGACAGAGACGAAAGAGTTTGCCTAGGCAGGGAGTCAGCAGGGAAGCACAGTTTGTTTTATTACAACAGGAGGAACACCATCACAGCTTCTTAGTATTAAGCCCAGAGAGGATAGAGAGCACATATTAAAAATAGATTAGGATATTAGGTATAAGTTGGAGAGGAAGGAATAACAACAGTATCATCCAAAGTGGAGTTTTTAGCGAAAGTTTGGGTGAAGAGTTTAGTTTTGTCAGAGGAAGAAGTGACGGTAGTGCCGTCAGAGCAGAAAAGGGGAGGGAAAGACGAAGAACAATTGGTGGAAAGGTTTTTGGCTAGATACCGGAAAGCTTGGGAAGAAGCTTAGAGTTGGATAGTTCAGCGAGAGGTAACCTGACCAAGATTCGAACCCACTCACTCCAGGTATATTTGGAAGAGCTGGGCACCATAACCACTCGGCCATGAACATATGGCCGAGTGCTTATGGTGCTCAGCTCTTCCAAATATACCTGGAGTGAGTGGGTTCAAATCCTGGTCAAGATACCTCTCTCCCAACCTGTCCAACATTAGCATTAGATATTGGATAGTTCAGTGCATTTAATATAGAATCGATGAAAGAGTGTTTGGTGAGTGGAAAAACATATTTGGCTTAATTCTGGGCAGAAACATAGGAAGAATAAGATTCTTGATTTTGAAGGTGTCGGTACCGTTTGAATGCTTCATCCTTATTGCAGACAGAAGTAGAACAAGAGTGAGTAAACCAAGTTTTTTTTACATTAGTCTGAGGGAAAGAAAATGAAATGTATGCCTCCATGCCCGAGAGGATTACCTCGGTAATGAGTTCAGCACTCTCCAAGGGTCCCCGGCAACGGATGCAAACGTTATTCCGTGAGAAATCAAAGAAGTACTACCGGAGAGCCTGCTAGTCGGCAGTGCCAAATTGCTACAAGTGCCGCTAGCTGGCTAGTTCGACTCAATCGGGTGGCCGTACTGGAGAGATAGGACAGGTAAGAGAGATAGGTAAGAGGAGCCCAAATGAGGGAAAAGATCACACAGTATAAGAAGAAGGGTTAGAAGTTAGAAACAAGTCAAGAATATTAGGCTGATCTCCGAAGCTATCTGGGATGCGGGTGAGTTGCTGAACCAACTGCTCTAGGTCATTTAGGATAGACAATATATAGATTGTTCACCAAGTTAGTCAGTGGAATGAGAGGAGAGCAATTGGTGGTGGAGAGCATTAAAATCTCCTAATATGGTGATTTCTGAGAAAGGAGAGATGGCTAGGATGTGTTCCAGTTAAGAGTTTAACACAATAAGAGCGGGTGGTGGAGTATATTTCACCGTGCCACCCAGCGGGGGGTTTATACCATAAATGGCCTTGTTTCTGTGCTCTTTTTCATGCATTAACAAGAGCCAGAGCGTAATACAAGTATGTATCCCTGAAAGGGCGTTAATTGAGCTTTCCAATGACACCTGAACCATCCATCAATTGGAGAATGTTAATGTTATGTGCACGATGTATGTTGTGTGCTGCTGCACGAGGATGGGGTGGGAGTGAGGGTGGGGGTGGGGGTGGGGGTGAGGGAGGGGCTGAGGGTTGGGATGGGTGAGGTGGGGGTGGGGAGTGGGGAGCAGGAGATGGGGGTTGGAATGGATTAGGATGGGGCGTGGTGTGTTGAGTTGAGGATGTGGATGGTATGAGAAGGTTAGGGGGGTTAGGGAGGAGAGGTGGACGGGTTTTAGGGGGTGGAGTGGATGATATGGGAAGGTTAGGTGGGTTGGGGAGGAGAGGTGGACGGGTTTTAGGCGAGGGATTTGACTTGGAGAGGGAGGGGCATGAGGAACAGGTCCAGGTGTTCGTGTAGTGTTTCTTGGAGGCAAGTGTTGTGCAGGTGAAGTGGGTCCCGTTCCTGCATGAATTGCAGAGAACTGAACCCTTAGTGTGGCGACTCGAAGTGATGGGTTTTGAGCAAGTTGGACATATGTATGTGTAGGTGGGTCCTGGGTTGCTCTCAATGTCTCCGGCTAGAAGAAGTCTTCGAGAAATGACAGCCGGAGAGTCATTTCTCGGTGTAGGAAAAACTGTGTGATGTGTGTGTGTGGTGCTAGAGGTGTGGAAATTCCCGGCGCGACCGAAGCCGCTCCAAGGACTCCTGTACGAGTAGGCATAATTGCCCGAAATTGCCTTCATTCCCTGATCATTTTCATGCATAAGCAAAAGCCAGAGCGTAATACAATTATGTATTCGTGAAAGTACGGAAATAGCTTTCAAATTACTCCTGAATCATCCCTGTACGACGTCTGGTTTTCTTGTAAAAACAAAGGGCAAAATTGCTAAAAATTACCAAATCCGATGGGCGAAATCGCTAAAAATTACCAATTATTTTCTGTTTTCGCTATGTGTGACGCTGCACATAAGTGAGCTCTCTCTCACACAAACTTCAGTGTCGTGGCGGGGCCTGTAGGCTCCGGCTGACGTCCATCCGTGCTGCTTGCAAAAGCTGGCCTGGCTCACAGGCTACAAAATAGCCGGAAAATCGTCTCCGTCATATGAGGGGCCCCGCGGGAATTGGTTTAAGAAGTGTGGTTGTTTTGATTATTAGATAGGGTCACCATAAGGGTAATGGTGTGGCATTTTTTCTGTACAGAAGCTTGGTCTTTTTGGTTGGGGCTTCTTAGGAATGTGACCTTTTTCGTTAGCCATGGAGAAACTGCAGAGGTACAAATTATTATAAGCAACCTCATGTTAAAAATATCTTATATATTTTTGTTTAGCTTTACTTGGCATTCCTCTTCCTCTATGTATCTAGCAATTTAACCCCCTCAAACTCCTTATGACGCGATCGTGTGGTAATTACCCCGGGCCAAAAAGCTCTAAAAGACGATCGAGTGATAACTCAAGCGAGCTTGAAATACGCAGGCGTTTCGTTCATGGTCACCCCTTCGGGGATCAAGGTGTCCGGCAATATATGCCGGTAGGCTTATTGATAAATTAATTTTTGGGCTATTTCTTCCATTTTATTTATCCTGTTAAAGTGCTTGATTGATTTTTGTGCTAATGTAGTTAGTATTTGGTGTAATTATACATATTTCAGCTAAATCTGAAGAGCACATGCAATTTATTTGTGCATGTTCAGTAAGTATTGCTGGGGAAAGGGTGAACGTATTCATCTTTTGGGGTATTTATTCTATGTTTTTATCCTGTTTCTGTGATTGATTGAGTTTTGTGCTAATGTAGTTGGTATTTGGTATAATTTTACATATTTTAGATAAATCAAAAGAGCACATGCAATATATGTGGGCATTTTCAGTCAGTATTGCTGGGGAAACGGTTAACATACAGTATTCATCATAGGAAGGGAAGAGGATGTGTAGCTTGGATCTTTGCCCTGAAATATGTTGTGGAGAAATATCTTGAGAAGGGACAAAAGTTGTATGCTGGCTTCATGGACTTGGAGAAGGCCTATGACAGAGTTGATAGAGAAGGTACCGGTATGTAGAAAGTACTTGGAATATACGGAGCAGATAGCAAGTTGCTGAAAGCAGTGAAAAGCATGTATGAGGGTACAAAGGTGTCAGTATGTGTTGAGAATGAACAGAGCGAGTTCTTTGATCTGAATTTTGGGTTAAAGAAAGGGTGTGTAATGTCCCCGTGGTTGTTCAATATATACTGAACTGTATATGGATGGAGTCATAAAAGAAATGCAAGGATGAGCAGTGAATGTTGGTGTACCACTAATAAGGGAAGGCAACGAGTGGAATGACAGAGTTGATAGAGAAGGTATGTGGAAAGTACTGAGAATATATGGAGTAGATGGCAAGTTGCTGAAAGCAGTGAAGAGTATGTATGAGAGTGCAAAGGTATCAGTATGTATGAAGAATGAACAGAGGAAGTTCTTTGATCTGAATGTTTGGTAAAGCAAGGGTGTGTGATGTCCCGATGGTTGTTCTATATATACAGTATATGGATGGAGTCATACAAGAAATACAAGGAAGAGCAGTGGATGTTTGTGTACTGCTGTTTGCTGACGATATGAATGGGAGTTGCAGGGTCTGGTAAATATGTTTGGAACAGTGTGCGAAAAATGGAATCTGAAGGTAAATGCGGGGAAGAGCAAGGTTATGGTCTTTGAAAGGGGTGAAGCCACAGAGTGTGAGGTGAAGTTGAACGGTCAGGCTATGGAGATTGTCAGTTCATTTAAGTATCTTGGCAGTGTACAGAGTAAAGATGGGAGTATGGATGAAGAAGTGTGAGAGAGGGTGCAATAGGGAAAGAGGGTTGTAGTAATGCTGAAAGCAGTAACATGAAATAGGGTGGTCAGCACGGAACTGAAGAAGTCATTGCATGACAGTGTGGTAATCCCGACACTGATTTACGGAAGCGAAGCATGGACGTTGTTGGAGAGATTCAAACCAAGAGTGAAAGGGATGAAAATGAGTTACTTGAGAAGTGTGTGCAGAGTGACATGGAGGGATAGACAGACGAATGAGGAAGTACGAGAGAGGTGTGGTGTGAATGTACTGGAAAGTGCGAAAAATAACACCTTGAGATGGTTCGGCCATGTGGAACGTATGGGAAGCGAGAGAATGACTAAGAGCGTGTACGAGTGAGGTGGAAGGACAGAGGGAGAAATAAACCGAGAGAGAGGTGGAAGGATGGAGTTAAGAAGTATATGCGTGAAAGCGGTGCTGGATGGGAGGAGGGGCGTCGACTCACTGGGGACAGTGGTGCATAGGGGTGTTTCGTTCGTGGCCAATCCTTCGGGGATCAAGGCGTCCGTCAATAGATAGATAGATAAATTCATCTTTAGGGCTATTTCTTACATTTTCTTTATCCTGTTAGTGTACTTTATTAAATTTGTTGGTAATGTAGTTGGTAATTGGTGTAATTTTACATATTTCAGATAAAGGATGTCAACAGAATAACAAATGATGAGCTGAAGAGACGTTTAGGTATAAAGAGTATTAGCGAGGAGATGCGTACAAGTAAACTGGGATGGTATGGACATGTGGAGAGACTGGATGAACAAAATTGGGTGAAAAGATGCAGGTCTGCGATTGTGGAGGGAGCTGCACCAAGGGGTGGACCGAGTAAGACCTGGGATCGGACTATACGTGCCGATCTCAAATCCCAAAACTTGACAAGTAAAGCATCCCTTAAAAGGGTTGCCTGGAATGCCGCCATTAGGAAAAGAGACTGAAACTGCACATCTGTGTGGAGCACTCAGTCTTAAAATGTTATGTACGTATGTATGTATAAATCTGAAGAGCACATGCAATCTATTTAGGCATTTTCAGTCAGTATTGCTGGGTAAAGGGTTAACATATTAATCTTTTGGAGTATTTCTTCCATTTATTTATCCTGTTAGCGAGTTTTATTGATTTCAGTGCTACTGTAGTGGTATTTGGTGTAATTTTACATATGTTAGATAAATCTGAAGAAGACATGCAATATATTTGGGCATTTTCAGTCAGTATTGCTGGGGAAACGGTTAGCATACTGTAGTCATCTTAGGAAGGGAAGAGGATGTGTAGCTCAGATTTTTGCCCAGAAATGTGTTGTGGAGAAATATCTGGAGAAGCGACAAAAGTTGTATGCTGCATTTATGGAGTTGGAGAAGGCCTATGACAGAATTGATAGAGAAGGTATGTGGAAAGTACCGGTACTGAGAATATACGGAGTAGATGGCAAGTTGCTGAAAGCAATGAAGAGCATGTATGAGGGTGCAAAGGTGTCAGTATGTGTGGATAATTAACAGAGCGAGTTCTTTAATCTGAATGTTGGGTTAAAGCAAGGGTGTGTGTGATGTCCCCATGGTTGTTCAATATATACCGGTACAGTATATGGATGGAGTCATGAAAGAAATACAAGGAAGAGCAGCGGATGTTGGTGTACCGCTGATAAGGGAAGGAAACGAGTGGAAGTTGCCTCAACAGTACAGTACCGGTACTACTGTTGCTGACAACACAGTTCTGATGAGCGATAGTGAATGGGAGTTGCAGGGTCAGGTAAATATGTTTGGAACAGTGTGTGAAAAACGGAATCTGGAGGTAAAAGCTAGGAAGAGCATTGAATGGGGTGCAACCATAGAGTGTGAAGTGAGGTTGAATGGCTATGAAGAATGTCAGCTCATTTAAGTATTTGGGCAGTGTGTTGAGTAAAGATGTGAGTAGGCCTATGGATGAAAAAGTGTGGGAGAAAGTGTAACAGGGGAAGAGCGTTGTAGGAACTCTGAAAGCAGTAAGAAGAAATAGGGTGGTCAGCATGGAAGTAAAGAAGTACTTGCATGACAGTGTGGTAATCCCGACATTGACTTATGGGAGGGAAGCATGGATGTTTCTGACTGGGATTGATAATTGATAATCATCGGTTATGCTAGTTGGTAAATTAGTGGGGTAGAATGTAGAGTTCGGGTGTACCGCCAGCCTTGTTTACACTACGCGGAGCGGCGGCGGACGGTGGCCATCATGTTCCCGTCTATTTGACTGCTTTTGGATACAATAATAGGTTGAGGGGGGTCACCCCCCCATGACATATTGTCATCATCATATATATTGCCAGCAGGAGGCAAATAACCGAAAAAAACGCCTTCAAAATAGACACGAACTAAAGCCTGGTTCACACATAGCCGAGTCGGTGCGCGAGTCCAACACGAGTGATGAAATTTTGCTATTCAGCAATGACTTGTCGATACTCAACACTCGTATAGACTCGTGCTACGCTCGTGTATACTCTTTGTTTACTCGACACACTCGTGGGTACTCGCCACGGGGTCCAAAAATGTCATGCATGCATGAAATTTTTGGGTCCCGTGGCGAGTACCCACGAGTCCTAAATACGTGTAGACTCGTGTACATACATGTTAACTCGTGGTTGACTCTGAATAACTCTTCGTTATTCGTGTTAACTCGTGTTGACTCGTGTAAACCCGTGTAACACTTTGGTGATTCGTCGCTTTTCGTCATCATTTCGACGTTGACGAAGCAACACGTGTCTACACGCAACAACACGTATATAGCACACATGCAACACGTATCAACAAGAGTAGAAAGCACGAATTTGAGTGCCAAAATTTGGTGCCCCCATGATGCTAGAGTTTACACGATTCAAACACGAGTGAAAACACGAGTAAACAAGAGTAAACACGATCCACTGAGAAAAAAACATGAGTGTAACAAGAAAAAGCAAGTGTCATTTGAAATACCGTTATTTCAAAAATGTAGGACAAATCAACGAGAGTTTACACGAGTTTACACAGATGTAACACGAGTCAACACGTGTGCAACAGAGATCCAACGAGTCAATGCGTTGTCTTTCGTGTTGATCCGTATAACAATCGTGTTGATCCGTGTAACCACATCAACACCATGGGTCTTCCCAGCCCACCCCTCACCACAGCCAGCAGAACGTGTACTACGAGACCCTGCAAGCTGCAGGCCCTTCCTACTACCAGGGTGGAAAGAATATCGCAGCCCCTGCCACGCCACGAGGATGGAAGTCCCACCAACCCTTCGCTGGACGACCTGAAGCCAATCCAGTGGAGATGAACAGGCCCCCAACCCCAAGGATGGTTGACATTTCACCCGGGTTTGTGAGTCGGATCATTGATGACTTTTCGTAAATCTGCTCAACCCACCCCCCTATATTACTAATATTCCTAATTAATTGTTGTTGTTGTTGTTGTTGTTCCCCAAGCTGCCTGGCCGAACAGCCCCAAGGCCCCGAGGAAGGCCAAGGCCATAAACGAGCGCCCCCACAGAACCCTCCCTGCCGACCACAATAAAGCCTGGGTGACCGAAGCCACTCCATGGCGGGAGCTGAGAGGGTGCGTAAACGCCCGGGAAACCAAAGCCCCACCCAGGGCCCTGTGCCCCTCAACAATTATGAAGAGAAAGCTGAGGAGCAAAGGAATAATGTGACGCTTTAGCTTCCAATCTCGGTAGATTGGGAGGTCAATCCACGGAAGAGACGCCGTCACTTGAGATCTAGAAAATATATAAGTAAAAGGAACAGTCAGAGTAAGCTATGGGTATGGCAGTGATCGCTCAGGTCTCACTCTGATAGACCAGCCCATCGCCACCTAATTAATTGTTGGTCAGTATAGCTAACATTGT
Source organism: Paralithodes platypus (assembly GCA_032716605.1). Lineage (NCBI taxonomy): Eukaryota > Metazoa > Arthropoda > Malacostraca > Decapoda > Lithodidae > Paralithodes > Paralithodes platypus. The sequence continues at coordinate 38,077,933 of CM064497.1, forward strand.
GGTGTAACATATCACTCCATATTACTTTATATTCCTAATTGATTGTGGGTCACTATAGATAACCTTGGGGTGTTTACTTGCTCATAAAGGTGTCAATATTAATGTGGTGTAACTTGCTTTTGGCCATCATTCATATTACTCTATATTCCTATTATTTTTGTTGGCAAATGTATATCAATTATGGCTAATAACTTGCTCTTATTACTCATCATTGTTATTAAAATAGAAGGTATCTGGGTATAATTACTTGCTCTTATTACTCATCATTTAGATAAATATATAGCTATTCTGGTTGGGGTCACTATAGAAACCACATGATTAGTCAGTGGGGGGTTGGCTGTGATGGCAAATCTATAGCAATTATGGCTAATACATTTATCTTATTACTCATCATTGTTATTAAAATAGAAGGTATCTGGGTATAATAACTTGCTCTTATTATTCACCATTTATATAAAAATGTAGCTATTCTGGTTGGGGTCACTATAGAAACTACATGAATGGTCAGTGGTGGGTTGGCTGTGTGTATATTATGTTGCAAATTATTTTTGATAGGTTTAACATAATAGTCATAGTTTTGTGGGGGCAGGCTGGTGGAAACCATGGATTCGTGATATTGATATGTACACAATATTATGGTAGCTGGTATGTAATATGGTGGCAATACTAAGTGTATATACATACAAAGATAATTTGTAAGTTGTTTGCATGGTGAATACAATTATTATGTGTATATGTTGGTTGCACTTTTCCTTTTTATGCAATAAAGTGACTAATAATGATTATGTGTATATATTGGCTGTAATGTTCCTTTTTACACAATACAATGTGTACTAACAAAATGTAGACAATACAATGAATAATAATATGGGGAACATGAATGGAGGACATTTTTATAATACATAATAATATATAGATATATAGAGTGGATAAACGAATTTACCTTGACGTTTTCAAAAACTAATGATATCTCATTATACAAGAGAATAATATATGTATACTGAACTCATAATACAATATTGAGGGGCTAAATTAATAAACTTGGCGGTTTATAATGATAAGGTAACTCATTATTATACGAGAGATGCTAGGAAACTATAATGTTCATAATAATGATAATTTACATCTTATTTATGATAGTTGCAAATGAACTAGAAATGTGACTGGTATATAATTTGGTAATAATGAAATTCTAATAGGTCTGGCATATCAATTAGGTTGGGCATGGATTTATGGGGAATAATTGGAATGGCAACTTACCTGTTCAGTTTTGAGGTACCTGCCAGGGCAGGCGCTGTTCTGGCCGGCTGTAGTATTCTGCCAAGTAGTCCCGGTGAAGTTTGGCAGTGGCTGGTCCCCTCTGCCGTGGCAATGGTTGTATTTCATCCAAGGGGTCCCTCCTCCAGTCACCTTGTTCCATGTTCTCTTGACACTGAATACTGACAGGAGAACAATGGAGTGATAGTGTTTGTAGTTGTAGTACAGGGAGCCGCAGTTTCCTGGAGGTTGTATGGCTATGTGCTTGCCATCGATTGCCCCTGTGGTGTGCCGGAAGTTCCACCTCGCTTCGAAACCCTTGGCAACCTCTTTCCAGCCTTCGGGTGTTGATGGGCACACAATAACCTCTTCCATATACTCCTGGATTATAGCCACGCATGTCTCCCGTCATGCTTTCGAAATTGTGTTTGCACCAACACGAACATTTAACGACATGCTCATGTATGTCTCCCCTGTTGCCAAAAATCGTAGTGTCATGGCCAATCTCTAACCTGGCTCCAGGGGCTTCTTCCAATTGGTGGTCTCCTTCTTGATCCGGGGTGTAAGACGGCGTACTATGTCATTGAATAGGTCCTCGTCCATACGCAGATAATACCTGTAGGTGGTCTGTCCGTCTCCATTAGGCATTTAGCAGTTGGTGGTAGTGTCCGTAGTGGCTCTCTGGGCGACCCAAGGCTTGACGCTGCAGCTTCTGGGTTTCCTGGGTCGTACACGGCGCTGACGCTCCTTCTTCAGGAAGGTGGCGATGAGTAGCTGGTGGTTAAGGTTGGCTACAACAAGCTCCTGAAACAGATTGGCCATCTCCAACTCCACCTCCGTAACTTCAGTTGATGGCTCGAGTTCCGTGAGGTCCATGTTGCCGTGGTGATGACTGATGTGCGACTGCCATGTGTGCGACCACACCCACTATATATATAGAGCAGGTACAGGTCGTCGTCCCACATTCGTTTAGCATCGTGTTAACGTTTTCTGATGGTCGGCCCGATGCGGCTGGGGTTCCTCATAACTTCTTTCATATCGGGTATAGGTCGGCTGACAGACGTATCTCATTCGCACTTGGTTGGTTGATTCGGCGCACATTCGGGTTATCGTTGGGTCATGCTCTGGCATGCATCGATTTATATTCGAATCATGGTCGGGTCTTTGTCGTAAGTCGTTCGGGAGTATCGGGTTATATTCGACTCTTATTCGGGGCATTGTCTGGGGATGTTCTTCTTCTACCAACATCGGGACAATATCGGTTGAATTCGCCTCAAATATGCAAGTCATCGTGTTCGGGAGAAGGTCGCCCGACGTTCGAGTTCTGTATGACGCGGCCTTTACAAAGAGAATATGTGAGTCGGGTACAAGGGGAGATAGAAGGGCATCCATTGAGATGGAGAGACTGTGTAAGAAAAGCTTTGGATGATAGAGGAATGACTATAGATCAGGTAGGGGAAGTGGTGGTGGACAGGAGTGAATGGAGAATGCTTGTGAATAGTTGAGTGAACATGTGGTCATTTGGAGTAAGGGGTCGGGCGCAAGTTGGACTAGATAATAGTCCATCAGGCGCCTGGCCCGGGGAGACGATTAATATGAAGGGTGCGCCTGGAAGTGTGGTGGGAGGGCTTGTGGCTTTGGCTCCGCTGCATGTCTGCCTGCCGAGATCGGAACCTCTCCGGGTGGTCGGGGGCCGGGGGAGTGCTGGAGCGACCATGGTGACCCTGGTCTCTGGGTCTTCTCCTGGGTGACCTAGATGTGTGTGAATTTGTGTTTTTTATCTGTGTTTATTTGTTGTTTTATGTTGTTTTTATGTTTTCCCTGTTCTTGCTCTGTCTTGAGTCGGCTACCCCCAAAATGGGGATTGGGCCTGAGCATATAGATAGATAGATAGATAGATATATATATATATAATTTATATTGTTAGGGATTTCTATTTTATTCAAGTGTCACTGGTTGTAATTGTGGTATTGTGGTTATTATGGTGGATGAGATCTTTAATTATTTATGATAGAAAATCGTATGAAGTGTTGTAAGCCTGGTATAGTTAATTTGACCCGTAGGCAGCTTAGTTTCGTATATAAGAAAATATTATTGTCCCTGATTGTACCAACACGAGTGGTGTGGTATGGTGAGGGTTTTGCTACCTACCCCCTTTTTTCTCGACATTCCAATCTACCTCCTAGTCTTTTACACCCTTACTCCTACTCAATTTCCCCCCCCCCCCCACTTTCCCTCCTTTCCTCCAACTCTCTTTCTCTCCTTCGTTGTCTTACGTACGAATGATATTGATTATAACTAGGTAATAATGTATTTGGCTTTTCTAATCATAAGTATTGATTACAAGATATATCATAGAGTTCTTGGTAAAAGTAATACTTTAATCCAGCGAGTATATAATGAGTTGATGATTAGTACAGTTCGAGAGTTTGGTACCAGAGCCAGGCGAGCACAGGGTATATAAGCCTACCTTCTGCTTGTAGCAGGTAGTGTAATCTCCACCACCATCTAAAGCTGACCTGCCCTGAGTTTGTGTGTAAAAGAATCACCATGAGTTGAATAAGTATAGCCTAGGATTTTTCTATGTTTATTGATTGCTTTCACTTACTCTCTTGGAGGGCAATTATGTAACTATGTATTATTTTATCTTAATTTAAGAGTGTCTTTATTATTTCACTTCAATGTTTCTCACTTTGATATTTTCACTAGAATTAACTTTTGTGTATAATTAATCATGTAAATATATTATAAATTTATTTTACATATTCTTTACATGTTACCTTTGTTCTAATATATTATTCTCTTGAATGTTGGGAAAAATCTTAGTCAAAGTAACTAAAGATAACTAATTCTGAACGAGCGATGAGAAAGGAATATCTTTGGGGTTTTTAGGCTAAAACAGCCATTTGATATCAACTGATATTTTATGAGCTTGCCACATCTTTTCACCTACCAAGGTTTTTGTGACTACAAAGAGAGTCTCTAGTTTTTGTGGAAGTTTAACATGCCACTTCTTCTTGACTGTGAAAATGATAGTCATATTTACCGCATGCTGTGAGGCTAAGTAACAAGTCCTCGTTTTGTGGTTTTAATGGAATGTTTCTTTATGTTATGGGTTCGAACCCCGCTCATAACGTAACATGGTGCCGTGACCAGGATTCTTTTCTTTCCCTCGTTAGGTAGTAATTGAGAACATTAGTGAAACATTTGGTCCCTCGCTAGGACATCGCATGCTCATCTCATCCATCTCGTTTTGTTCTGTTTATGAGTTTAGAGTGCTGTGTCAGCCTCTACGTGTTTTTATGCCAATTATGTGCGTTTCTCACTCACCCTAATTTGTCATACATTTTCTCATTCATCCTTATTCATAGCATTCAATCATGGACTTTAAGATTAGTGAATTTGTCGCTGACCCCTCCTCGAGCATCTTGTCTGTGTCGAAGCTCAGAAAAGTAGACTGGATTGCCTTAGCCACAGAGTATGAAGTACCTTACAAATCTAGTAATACCAAAGGTGAGATTAGAGGGAGTGTGATTGAGAAATTGGTAAATACTGGTGTTTTGTCTGAGGCAGCATATCAGTTGTGTGCAGAGGAAGGAGGTAGTGATGCATGGATGAGAGTGAAACTATTAGAGCTAGAGAGTGCAAAAGCTGACAGAGAACAGAGAAGGCTTGAAATTGAACATTAGCATGAACAAAGACAGTATGAGTTTGTACAAAAACAGCGTGAGATTGAACATTTAGCGTGAACAAAAACAGTGTGAGCTTGAGGAGAAACAACGTGAGAGAGAGAGCATGATGAGCACATGTTAAAGTTAAAAGCTGAAGAAAACCGGAATCAAAGGGATTCGGTTGCAAATAGATATTTTTTTGATAAGGGTCATAGTTTGAAATTTGTCCCTAGTTTTGATGAGACTAACCCGGAGAATTTCTTCATCCTTTTTGAGAAGGTAGCCAACCAACTCAAGTGGCCAAATGAGCAGTGGGCATTTCTAGCCCAGACCGCTTTCATAGGTAAAGCCAAGCAGGTTTACACTAATCTCACCAGTAATTCCTTGACCTATGAAACTCTTAAAACCTCAGTCTTAGCAGTGTATGATCAGGTTCCTGAAACTCATTGTCAACATTTCAGGGATATGAAGAAAGGTGAAAAACAAACCAATCTAGAATTTGGGAAGGAAAAAGAGAGAAAGTTTCTGAGTTGGTTGAGAGCCAACCTTTGAGCAGTTGTGCCAGCTAGTTATGCCTGAAGAATTTCTCCGCAAAGTCCCCTTCCCCTTAAAACTTTACCTCCAAGAGAGAGAGGTGCAATCGGTAGACAGGGCGGCTATTTTGGCTGAAAATTACAGATTAACTCTTGGCGATTCTTATTTCAGGGCAGGACAGAGAGGGCCTGGCAACCGGCCACATTCTGGTGCTGGTCCTCGTGATGGTGGTGGTTTCCACTCCACTGGTGGTAGGTCTGGTTATGGTGGTGTCTCCCAACTAGTTTCAAGGGTAACTTCTGGGAGCAATGGATTTAATAAAAAGGAATTTAACAAAACTTCTCTTTCTTCCATTAAACCTCCTGGACCCTTAGTTTGTGCCTACTGTAAACAACCTGGGCATCTTCTTAGAGAGTGTCCCAAATTAAAATTAAAAGAGAAAACACGTAGGCAAGAGAGTAGTGTTGTTCTAGCATCTTCCCTTGTACTTAACCTGACAAGCGCGAAATAGACCTAGGGGCTAGGGTAGTTATTTGTGCATTTCTACCCTTGGATTCTGACAGAATTAGTTATATTTACAATATAGAGCATTATTTGTTTTCGGTATGCTTTTATTTTACATATATGATGCATATATGAACCTTCAAGAGTGCTAAAATAAGTGGGAAAAGCATTTGGGTGGTGAAAAACGAAGATATTGGCCACCCGGTCATAATCTCAGGTGAGAGAGAGCCACAGGCAACCCTCCTCTCTCGCTGTCTGTGAGGTAACTGAGACGAGCGGGGCGGTGTGGGCCGGTGTCTGGGTGTTACATAACGATCTTTTCTGCAACCCACTTGTGCTACATTATCGCGGGAGAGAAAAATAACCGATAAATGATGATAATAAGAGGAAAAATAGGTGATAATTGAGGAGGGGAGGGAGGGGGGAATAAGGTGGGGAAGGAGGGGAGGGGGGTGGGTGAGATTTACATGGATGAGTACTGGAGGGGAATTATCTCACCTAGAGACAAATTCCTTTGTTTTGATAGGCCCTTTTTTTTTGGAAGGTTTTTTTTATGGTCTTGCTTCCGTGAGGCCTATCGCGTTCCCTATAGGAAGCCTTCCGTGAGGCCTATCGCGCTTGCTGGGTTAATCCAAATAGAGTAGCAGTATCCCCTCCTAGTCCTCCTGTTTTGACTGCCTGTTCCGACTCTGATGGCTCTCACAACCAGGTTTTAACTAGTATACCACCTAGCTGTTCTAACCAATTCCAACCTTATCTTTCCACATAATCAGTTTCCTGTTCTGACGCTTCCACTGACTATCCCATTCATGTTTTGAGAGAGACAGGAGCTTCTCATAGCCTCTTGGTAAGAGGATTGGTGCCCAGTATTGAGGACTGTTTGCTGGGCCAGAGTATACTCATTCAGGGAGTCAGTGGGTATCTTGTTGTTCCTTTGGCTAGGGTGTATCTAAAAACTGAGTTAGCTAGTGGTTACTTTACTGTTGGGATTCAAGATTCACTACATGTAGAAGGAGTGAACTTTCTGATGGGAAACGATATCGCCGGTGGCGAAGTGATACCAGACCCCATTGTTACCTCCACTCCCTCCTCTGATAACAACACTAAGCAATTAGAAAATCAGTATCCCAATTTGTTTCCCTACTGTGTAGTGACTAGGAGTGGAGCTGGTCACCATAGTAAGAAGGACAAAGTTGATCCTGATAGTGTTGACCTAGACACTTCCTCCCTATTTACTGATGTAGAGTCAGAGGATATTAGCAAGATTCTCATTGATTCTGAAACTCTCAAAGAGGCTCAGAAGCAGGACCCTGAACTGGCAATATATTTTGATAGGGCTGTGGAAGAGTCAGAGATGGGAAACTATCCTCAATGCTTCTATCTAAGTAATGGTACCTTGATGCGCAAAAATAGACTTCCCAATGTGCCAGCTGATGAGCCATGGCAAGAGGTGCATCAAGTAGTTGTGCCACATAAATATAGAGTAGACATCATTTCCATTGCTCATGACCTTTGTGGTGGACATTTGGGTGTCAACAAGACCTATGACAAAATTCTCAATGATTTCTTTTGGCCAAGGATGAAACAATCTGTTAAGTCTTACTGTAAAGCTTGTCATGTGTGTCAACTTGCTGGGAAACCCAACCAACCCATCAAGCCTGCACCTTTAAATCCCATCCCTGTAACGGATGAACCGTTCAGTAAAATCATAATTGACTGTGTAGGACCTTTGCCAAGAACCCGTGGTGGGAATGAGTACTTGTTGACTGTCATGTGTTCCACTACTAGGTATCCAGAAGTGTTCCCCTTGAGGCGTATAACTTCAAAGAATGTAGTAAAGGTGCTCACTAAATTTTTAACCCAGTATGGGAATACCCTGTGTGGTACAGTCGGATTTGGGAAGTAATTTTACCTCTCAGCTCTTCAAGCAAACCATGGAAGAGTTGGGAGTACACCAGTACCATTCCACACCCAGTCACCCAGAGTCCCAGGGGGCATTAGAGAGGTTCCATCAGACCCTCAAATCCATGCTCACTAAATATTGTGAAGAGAACAATGCCGACTGGGATGAGGGCATCCATTTTGTGTTGTATGCTGTAAGAAGCAGGGTACAAGATTCTCTAGGATGTTCACCATTTTCCCTAGTCATTGGTCATGAGGTCAGGGATCCCTTGAAAGTGTTAAAAGATACTTGGATCAATGCTAACTCTAATAAACCTCTTCTCACTTATGTGCATCAATTTAAATCTAGACTGAGATCTGCAGTAGAACTAGCTGTCCATACTTAGTGTACTCAAACTAGTATGAACAGTCTCGATGTTACGTAATCTGGGTTGATGTAGCGTTACGTATCATTCCGTAGTCTTAAGTTGAACGCTTCCATAACCTTGGTCGAACGTTCCATGATTGGGTAGAATATATTATTCTATAGTTGTATATGGGAAAGTATTGTAGGATTATAATTCCCATATATATATATATTTGTATTATTTAAGATTGTTCATAAGTATCTCATTGTAAAGAAGATGGGATACATTTTCCATATGTTATGCGTGTGTGCGGTATGTCACGACAGAGATAAACATAACGCGCTCGCTCACTCTCCAACCAACCTCCGTTTCAGCTACACACGCTAAGCCTTCTTTTCCTAGTTACTTCACCAGGTGTTTTCGCTTCACTTTTCATCTCATACTCCATATAGTCACTACATCATCATCTTTGTTAATTAGCACAACTTAACGTAAATATCTAGCCTATCCTAGCCTATTGTAGCCTCTTTTCATACGCTGTTTACCTTACTAACCACTTCCAGTCATCTAGCCTATTTTCCGCCATCCTCCAATAACCAGCTGAGTTCATCAAAGGGTAATTATTTCAATATGGTTAATACTCATTTAATATAAATAATATACAGTCCACTTATCTAAATTAACCATATAATTGGTCCTTAAACCTTTCACTAGTTTCCCCCCCCCCCCTCCCCCCTTTTTTTTTGGGGGGGGGGGGGGGAGTTATTCGGCGGTCATTAGTTGCCTTGCTTGGAGTGGGGCTGGCCTATCCCTGTTTTTGTCATGAGTCTTACTACGTCCTCCAGGCCCTGGTCTTTTGGCCCCATGGGGCTGTCGGGTTTTTTCGTCCGCTCTTTGCTCTGGCCGCCCCAGGTGCCTGACCACCAGTGGGACAGGATGTGGAAACTAGTGGATAGGTCAGGGCTGCGACGGGAGTTTTACCCAGAATGAAAAGTTATAAATATGATCCAGTACAGTACTCAAAACAATAATTAGCCTACTTTAAATTCTTTTTCGGGCTCATTAAATTATATTAAAACTACTTTAGCCCTAGAAAATCTTGCACAATTGGCACAATTCATGAATACTGTACTGTATAATAATTTAAATCTAGATCAAAATTATACTGAAAAATCACTTCTTTAAAATTTAAAGGTTATTCATTCACATATCTTTCTAAATTCTACTCTCGTCGTGTGCCCTGAAGGCAGGGTAATATGATAGCTGATAGGCTAAGTGTGTGTTAATCCAACTCAAAACTGTTTTCCTTGTGACTTCTTGAGATGAACTTTTCTTGTGTACAATTTTCACATTTATTAAATTAAATAATATAGAATTAGCGGTACCCATTGAGTTTAGCCTGTTTAAATTACCCTATAGGCTCTCTCTCTCTTAACAATTCTTGAATTAATTATAACTTTAAACGGTACCTCTCTTTTTAGAAATATAGAGACTTTTGGCCTATACTGAATTGTACTAAATTTCCCTCCCGGCTTTTCTTAACTTATGGTGTAATGATTCTATAATTTCATAATTATTATGTAAGGAGTTAAATTGAAAAGCTCCGGATTGCTAGTCTACATTGCGCACAATTCTTATTCCGCATTTCGTGAGGGTGTTTTATTTTCGGCTCGCGATTTATTTGATTTCTCTGAGTACTGTATTGTTGTCCGCAACTTATTCGGTCTGGCATTGATAGTTTGATTTAACGTCAATAGATTTCCTTCCCGTGTAATGATGGCTAAAAGTGTACAAAAGCGTCGGGCTGGGCTTAAGGGCTCTTTGACGGTCTTGACCTCTGACATTGACGAATTCCTTGATTCGGCGTCTAGAGTGGAGGTGGAGGCCAGGGTGCTCAGTATTCAAAAGCAACTTGACAAGTATGAGGTCACACAGGAGGACCTGGCCGACACTTACGAGGACGCCGAGTATATCGACATGATAAGAGAGGATACCCTATATATGGAGGGCATACAAGTAATCGTTGCCACACTGAAGGGGATCTTGATTCCAGAGGTCAAGAAGGAGGTCAAGAAAGAGCCAAGGAAATCCGCAGTCAAATTACCACATCTTACTCTTCCAAAATTTGAAGGTGATGCCACATTGTGGTCGGGATTTTGGGAGATGTTCAAGTGTACCATCCATGACAATCCCGACCTCACAGATATACAACGCTTCACCTATCTAAAGGGTCAGCTTCTGGGTGATGCACATAAGCTAGTCGAAGGATTCATTATCGAAAGTGCAAGCTATGCCCCAGCAATTGAGCTCCTGCAAGAGACATATGGGCATCCAGATCGAATCAAGGCAGCTTACGTTATCAAATTCAATCAATTAGTGTCACCCAAACACCAAACAGCTGACCTGAAGGACTTCTATGCCAATACAGAGAGTGTGATGAGGTCAATTATTAGCCATGGTATTAGTTTGGAGGAATTTTGTGTGGTGACTCTTGTCAATAAGTTACCATCACCACTAAAAGAAACCATAAAACGGGAAATGGGAGACTCGAGCCTGGATTATAAGAAATTCACCCATTGCTTCCAGGCTGAAGTGTACAATATGGCGGGTCAAGACAGGGTAGGGGGTACACCCATGGCTACGGCGACGTTTACCGCCCAAAGTGAGTACAGGAAATTCAAATGTATTCTGTGTAGTGGCACCAATCATTTATGGTACAAGTGTATGAAGTATAAGACTTAAAGTTAAAAGAGCCCGTCAACTACGTCTCTGCACTGGGTGCTTGTCAAAAGACCATGGCCATTTGGGTTGTACTAATCCTAACATAAGAAGCTGCAAGTTTTGTAAGGGCAAACACTTTCATTCCCTGTGTACACAAATACAAGGGAAAGAAAGTAGACCAGCGGAGGATAACACCAAGAGAGAGCAGAGTGCTGCTACTTCAACTACAATGTCTTTTGCCACAGGTAAAAATACAGTAATCTTGCCCACCGTACAGCTGCCGGTAAAGGGTAAGGATAATAATTGTGTTAATATCAGATCGCTACTTGACCAATGTTCTCAGAGGACCTTTGTGAAGTCTTCTGTTCTATCCTCCCTTTCCTACATTTCTAAAGGAACTGAAGAGTTATGTCTTCACGGATTTACAGGGAAACAAGCCTCTAGGGAATATAATGTTGTGGCACTGCAATACAAACACACAGGTAAATTTCATCATCTAGACGCAATAGTGGTTGATGAATTGCCAAGACATAAAGGTGAACTTAACCTAAAGTCTAAACTGGTTAGTTTACAAAGTAAAGGCATAAAATTAGCCGATCCTCACGCAACGGACACAGATCAGCTGGAGCTGCTCATCGGTGCGGATCACTACTACAATATAGTGCGACCTGGTTATAAAAGGTCGGGTAGCCTAATTCTGCTTCCTACCAAGTACGGGTACGCCATAAGTGGTTCATATGTGACACAGCCTACCAGCTCCAGCAAAGAAGTAATTACTGTATTGAAAGTAGCAGCAACCCCAATGGACGAATACATGGCCACTGGTAATATTCCACCATGCAAAAATGACTTAAACGTTTTGTGGGAATTAGATCACATCGGGATAACCCCTAAGGAATACTCACAGGTTGAGCGTCAAGCACTATCGTCGTATGAGGATACCGTTACCCTCTCATTCAGCATTCAGTACGCGCAATATTCGCAGATTACAAAACAAATTTACTTGAGTATGACGGCTAAACTTTTTGACCCTTTGGGGATAGTTCTACTGGTGCCGATCAAATCAAGATTATTCCTTCAGCAATTATGGAGGATAAAATTAGGTTGGGATTAGGTTTTGACTGGCGATCTGGTTCAGGAGTGGGAAGACATTATATCGGATCTTCGTCTCTGTAAGGGTTTTAATTTTCCTCGGAGAGTTGTCATGGACCATCCTGTTTCCATTCATGCCTTCTCAGACGCTAGCAAGGTCGCGTACGGCACCGCCATATACTTTGTTGACACAAGTGGCAGCCGTCTAGTCATGGCGAAGGTGAAAGTCGCCCCGATCAAATCCCTTTCCATCCCAAAATTAGAGCTGACTGCAGTTTTGTTGGCTGCTAGACTCGTTCACTTTGTAGAGGAAACTTTTTAAAATTTGCTAAATATCTCGGAGACAGTTATATGGAGTGACAGCCAAATTACGCTCTACTGGTTACATAGCCGAAAGAAGCTACCAGTGTACGTCACTAACCGTGTCGACGAAATTCGTACCCTGCTCCCAACCGCACAGTTCCGGTATGTGTCTACCAAAGAGAATCCAAGTGACTGCATTACTCGTGGTGTCTCTGCTAAATTTTTCAAATCTTCTGTGTTGTGGTGGAATGGCCCATGCTGGCTTAATGAGCCCAACGAATGGCCAGAGAATATAGATTTGTGCGAGCAGCACACTGCTATTGTGGCACCGGTAATTGACTCGGTGCCTGACGAAGACACACGGTTATGGGACTGGGATAGATTCAGCAGCTATGAGAAGTTACAACGTGTTACAGCATGGGTGATACGATTTGTAGAAAATGTAAAAGCAAAAATTAAAGGCACACCGCCCACAGGTAGTGCTTACCTCAATGTGAAGGAGATCAGAATTGCAGATAAATTATTACATAAGCTCTGTCAACAAGAAATATATACGCAGGAATATAAATTACTGATTAAGGGAACAAAGTCTAGGAATAACCTGATCAACCAGCTGGGCTTACACTTGAAGGGGGACTTGATACATTGCGGAGGCAGATTACGATTGGCAGCCCTCTCTGAGGCAAGTAAGTATCCAATACTACTGCCCCCCAATCATCCCTTCACCCATTATATCATCGATAGGTGTCACCGACTCTGTTGTCATTATGGGGTTGGTCATATAGTCACCTATGTAAGACAACGATGGTGAGTGCCTAGAATCAGGCAGGTGGTCAAGAAAGTCCTTCGCAAATGCTTAAAGTGTAGAAGAGTACAGGGAACACATTATGATCCCGTCGGAATTCCTCCCTTACCAAACCTGCGAACCACCCCAGGTGACCCTTACAAAGTTACCGGGGTTGACTACAGTGGAGCAATCCCTGTAAAAGATTCACCCAATCTTAAGGTGTATATGATACTTTTCACTTGTGCTGTTACCAGGGCAATTCACCTGGAACTGGTCACCAACCTCACTTGTGATAGCTTCCTACATGCCTTCCGAAGATTCTGCAGTAGACAGGGATATCCGTGTATCATGCTGAGTGACAATGCAAAGACTTTCATAGGGGCATCTACATATCTTAAAGAAGTGAGCAACAATCCTAAGATTCAGACCTGCCTAGCGGATGTAAAATGTGAATGGCGTTTCATTCCCGCCAGAGCGCCTTGGTTTGGCGCCATATGGGAGAGAGCCATAGGCATCGTGAAGGCGGGTCTGAAGAAGGTGTTGGGTAGAGCTCTCATCTCGATTGAGGAACTCAACACCATACTCTTGGAGATTGAAGCCACCGTAAATGATCGCCCTCTATACTATGCTTCTGGTGATTTGGAAGACCTTACCCCAATCATACCCTCAGTACTGGTACGTGGATACAGACTTCGGGATCTTCCTGAAGACCATGACGAGGATACTATGGAAGATCCAGACTACATAAGTAAGGACGTGATATCGGCCCGCTACAAATATATTTGTAAATTATCGCGAGATATTTGGCATCGCTGGTCAACAGAATATCTGGTGACTTTAAGGGAAGCGCAAAAGAATAAACTAACATCATTAAAAGGTCATTGGCCTAGGATAGGGGACGTGGTAACCATCCATGAGGAGGGCCCACGCACATTTTGGAAATTGAGTCGGATAGAGGAGTTGTTACCAGGTCATGATGGTGAGGTTCGGGTAGCAAAGGTTCGCACCAGGACTGGAGTAATCACACGGCCAACAGTACGACTATATCCTCTTGAGGGTGACCTCGATCGCAAGGACACCCCCTCGGATCAGTTATCCATTGAAGTCCCCTCTCTGGCTTCTACTTCGGCGCAGCCTGTTGACGCGTCCGGCGGACGCCCACGTCGACAGGCAGCCCAGATATCCTCCCAAGCTTGGCGGGATAAGATTGCCTCTGGGCAAATCTAATCATGTAAATTTTGTATATTTTCTGTTGGTGGGAATATGTCCACATGACAGAGGGGGCCGTTCCCATCAAGCAGCATCCCTACCGCGCCAATCCTGAGAAGCATGCGGCACTTCAACAAGAAGTGGATTTCCTGCTCACACATGGATTGGTGGAACGGAGTGACAGCGAGTGGGCCTCTCCATGCCTACTCGTGGACAAACCTGATGGCACATTTAGGTTGTGCATGGATTATCGCCGGGTAAATCAACTCACCCGTCAGGACTGCTACCCTCTGCCACGGAATGACAACCTGTTGGACCCTTTGGGTGGAACGAAGTACATCTCGAAGATTGACCTGCTTAACCCACTGAACCCCAGCGACGACGTGTCGTCGGTAATGTATGTAACGCTAGACCCCACGACGCACAAGTGTCGTCGGGGGATAATTACTCCGGTTCTATGGCACCTAGAGGGCTCAGATTTGTATGGGAACTGTGTAAGTATCCCACGCAACCTTCCCGATGGTTGACAACTCTCAAAGTCCAACCGCATGCGCGTGAGCGTGCAAAAACTTTGTTTTTGGGTGTTTTTGCAATCAATTTTTTACTCTTGTAAAATCGACTTTCGGGCACACCGTAGGACCCCTTAACCCTTTCACGCATTTATGACGCAGAGGTTGCCAGATTAGCAATAAGAAATAGAGTTCTCTCACTCTTATAATTACCTCTACAAAATTAGTTTTCTGCCCACAGCTAACTCAAAGACAACTGCAGAGGTTGAAGTAACTTAACTAAAGGTTTCTAAATACCCCTGATGGTAACAAAGGCTTTAAAGTATCCCCATTAGGCTCAAAATCGAGTCATATGTCGGAGAGGGTTAATGACCTAGGTAATCGGTTTTTTGGGGGCGGTCCTTCATTTCTAACCCATTCCTGGTGTTTTCTGAAAATAAAAATAAATTTACAACCCTCTGATCCCTGGTGGTACATTTATTCATAACTAGCTGGGGCTCAGAGGGTTAACCCGGGAACTGCGGGGAGACTCTTAAGAGTTCCCCCGGGGGACTGCGGGGAGACTCTTAAGAGTGAGTGATTTTTTTTTTTTTTTTTTTTTTTTTTTTTTTTTTTGCCCCTGGGCCATGCAAAATCTCAGTCCTCTACCTCCCCTCCTTCCCCACTTTCCTCCTCTCCTTCAGTTATCACCTATTTTCCCTGTTATTCCCTTATTCTGAGGTATATTTTCGTGCTAACATTAGAAATCCGGTTGGAGGGTGTGGTCATCACTGATAGCAAGCGAATGCAAAAGAGAGAGAGAGAGTATCGATCGACTGTGTCTCAGTGGCCTTGGGGGAAATTGGCGGGAAAGCAGCTTGCCTCACCCATACATTATACAACTCGCGGGCTATATCTCCGATTTTGACCATCCAAACGCTGTTTTCACTCGTTTTATTGTTGTTTCAGGTTAATACCTTTATAATCAACCCATAATAGGCGCATATGGATAAGTATTAATGCTATTAATGGTCAATGAATATTTTAGTGACGGAAACACCTCAAATACGTCAGCACAGGGGGACGTTTCCAATTACCCCCATGCACACTTGTTAGGTTAAGGATTACTATCAGATAAAATTATCGGAGAGGGCCAAGAGAGTGTCTGCGTTTGTCACCCCGGACGGGCTATTCCAATATACAGTCATGCCTTTCGATATGGTGAATGCGCCCACCACCTTCCAGCGACTTATCGACCGGGTGACAGATGGCCTCTCGGGCGTGCAATCCTACCTCAACGATATTGTGGTCTACAGCGAATCCTGGCAGGATCATCTTCACCAGCTATACACTCTCTTCTCCAACTTGGCCAGGGCAGGACTCACTGTCAACCTTGCCAAGAGTGAGTTCGGCCATGCCAAACTAATCTTTCTGGGTCACGTGGTAGGAGAAGGGGAAGTCAGCCCTATTGCTGCCAAACTCGAAGCCATTTCTACACTGCCTATCCCCCAGGACCGCAAGGCAGTAATGCGCTTCTTGGGTATGGCTGGGTACTATCGACGGTTTGTACCCAACTTCACTGACCTCTCCCCTAACAGACTTGATTAGTCCCAAGAGAAAGTTTGAGTGGACCCCAGAATGCCAAACTTCATTCACAAAGATTCGTTGCCTATTAGTCAATGCACCTATTCTGAAGTCCCCTCAGTTTCATAAGCCGTTCATAATTCAGGTGGATGCTAGTGAAGTTGGTGTAGGAGCAGTATTGTTACAGTACAGTGATGCTGAGATTTTTCATCCAGTTTGCTATGCATCCGGTAAACTCAAACCTTATCAGAAACACTACAGCACTATTGAAAAAGAGTGTTTTGCCTTGCTCTTTGCAGTGGATAAGTTTAATGTGTATCTTAGTGGTTCACATTTTCCTGTGAAAGTGTTTACTGATCACAACCCCCTGAAATTCTTGTATAAAATTAAAAACTTGAATCAGCGATTAATGAGATGGTGCTTGGCATTGCAACCGTATAGCCTCGAAATTCACCACATAAAGGGAAAGAACAATATTATCGCGGACATGTTGTCCCGGAACTGAATGAGAACAATTTTCTTTGTTAGTGCTATTTTGCCTAGCAATAGTTTTGTAAGTTTATTAACCCTCCTGGCCCGGGCTAGCCCTCATAATGACAGTGCGGGATACCCGGGCGATCTGGCCGAAAAACGTCTAGGCCTAGGCTACTGTATCTTTGTTATTTTAACTGCTAGAAATTCCCCACGCATCTATAAACGTAGTGCGGTTTCCAATCTGTAGACTGGCGTTGAGTAGAGCTCTGTAAGTCAACTGGTTCAGTTGTGATGACGATTTCAGTGGAGCGAATTTTTCCGCGATGTTGACAATATCGGAGCTTTTCAGACACTAATTTCGTCTGACGTCACAACAATAACATTGATCCGATGTCTCCTTATTGTTTTCGGAGGTGCGGTGACGCAACGATCGGCTTTGTTTACGTGCGTCGGACGCACGGCGTTCAGACCAAGCTGAATAGGCTTTCAAGCTTACGGATTTAAACAGGACACCCGGGTTCCTGCCCATCTGCTGCGGTGTCCTTTTAACATGCTGCCCGGGCGGGAAGGGTTAATGTGGTTTTGGTTTATGGTTTGGTGAATGGTATTAGGTTTAAAACTGTTGTATTAGGGTTTAGATTTATTTTCGCTTCTCTTATAAATCTCTTCGTGAGGGAGGTGTTAAGGATTTCTATTGTATTCAAGTGTCACTGGTTGTAATTGTGGTATTACGCTTATTATGGTGGATGCGATCTTTAATTATTTATGATTGAAAATTATATGCAGTGTTATGAGCCTGGTATAGTTAATTTGACCCGTAGGCAGCTTAGTCTCGTATATAAGAAAATAGTATTGTCCCTGATTGTACCAACACGAGTGCTGTGGTATGGTGAGGGTTTTGCTACCTACCCCCCTTTTTCTCCACATTCCAATCTACCCCCTAGTCTTTTACACCCTTATTCCTACTCCCCCCCTTTCCCTCCTTTCCTCCAACTCTCTTTCTCTCCTTCATTGCCTGACGTACGAATGATATTGATTATAACTAGGTAATAATGTATTTGGCTTTTCTAATCATAAGTATTGATTACAAGATATATCATAGAGTTATTGGTAAAAGTAATACTTTAATCCAGCGAGTATATAATGAGTTGATGATTAGTACAGTTCGAGAGTTTGGTATCAGAGCCAGGCGAGGACAGGGTATATAAACCTTCCTTCTGCTTGTAGTATACTCACTTGACGAAACATATAAAAAAACATGAGGCCCACACCCCCCCCCCCCCCCCCCCCGAACAGACATGTCGGAATGGCATGGCAGATGATACCCAAGCCAGCATGGAGTCTCCCCCAACGCGCCCCTGTCGACTTGCCCTTTCCAGTCTCTTTAGCAGCTAAATCAGGAAAACCCTCAGGCAGTTCCAGTCAAGCCTGGAAACCTTTCTCTCTGGCTAAAATTGACTTCAATCCAACTGATTCTTCCCCTATCCCCACTTCCCTCTAACCCCCTTTCACTACTATTTTTTTTATCTTGATTGTAGCAGGTAGTGTAATCTCCACCACCATCTAAACCTGACCTGCCCTGAGTTCGTTTGTAAAACAATCACCATCAGTTGAATAAGTATAGCCAAGGATTTTTCTATGTTCATTGATTGCTTTCACTTACTCTCTTGGAGGGTAATTATGTAACTATGTATTATTTTTTCTTAAGAGTGTCTTTATTATTTCACTTCAATGTTTCTCACTTTGATATTTTCACTAGAATTAACTTTTGTGTATAATTAATCATGTAAATAAATTTAAATTTTATTTTACATATTCTTTACATTTTACCTTTATATGCTAATATATTATTCTCTTGGTTGTTGGGATAAATCTTAGTAAAAGTAACTATAGATAACTAATTCTGAACGAGCGATGAGAAAGGAATATCTTTGCGGTTTTTAGGCTAAAACAGCCATTTGATATCAACTGATATTTTATGAACTTGCCTCATTTTTTCACCTACCAAGGTTTTAGTGACTACAAAGAGAGTCGCTAGTTTTTGTGGAAGTTTAACATGCCACTTCTTCTTGACTGAAAATGATAGTCATATTTACCGCATTTTGTGAGGCTAAGTAACAAGTCCTCGTTTTGTGGTTTTAGTGGAATGTTTCTTTATGTTATGGGTTCGAACCCCGCTCGTAACGTAACTATATATATATATATATATATATATATATATATATATATATATATATATATATATATATATATATAATTATATAATATATAGATATATAATACATATACAGGTATATAATACATATACAGGTATATTTACTGTATAATAATATATATATACATACAGTATATATACAGTATATATACAGGTATATATAAAGAGAGAGAGCGATAGAGAGAAAGAAAGCACCCATTATAGCTTCTACTTACACAAATTCAGAAAATTACAAAGCTAGATAAATTTGTGCAGGGCAAGAAGCTGTGCAGGGTTAAAGAACCATCGGAGACGCCTATTTTACGTTTAATATGAAGATATTAACATGTAACAACAATCAAACAAGTTGGAATAGTATTTGGGGGTGAAAAAGACAAATTATTGCCGACTGTCCAGTCATGAGGTGAGAGGCGCGCAAGACATACACCCTCCCCTTTCGAGGCCTGAAGCCAGACTGATGTCTCGCTAGTGAAGTCTCTCTCTCTCCTCCTCCTCTACTCACCTTCCTTTCGACCCTGGAACTGGCTGGGATATATTGGCGCAAAAGATGACCCAATAAACAGGGGAATAAGAGGGAAAATAGGCGATAAATGAGGGGGGGAAAGGGGGGGTTTAGACACATGTGGAAGAGTGATTGTAGGTATGGAGGGGAATTATCTCACTCAATCACACATTCCTTTGTTTTGAGTGCCAGTGGGATGTTTTGAAAGGCTTTTTTTAGGCCTTGGCTCATATGAGGACGCTCGCCCTTGTAAGGTTCAGACTCAATTGAGGATGCTCACCGTTCTTGGGTTAAAGTAACAAGGTATTCTCTGCCCCAATCAGAGATAGTAGACAGGTACGAAGATAAGTGGGCTATGGCCTCCTCACCTGAGTTTGGAAGTCATTGCTGGGAGGGATGTTGCGGAAAGCTAGTTAATAGTGTAATGTATAGTCGTCAGCATATGAGTGAATGGGGCTGGAAGTGCTGTTGAGGGCAAAACCCTGAGGAACAGGAGTTGATAGGTTGAATAAGTGAACGATGGCCATCCACAACCGCAGCTATGGAACGGCCAGAAAGGAAAGCAGAGATAAAGGCACAGATGGAGGGATAGAAACCGTAGAAGGGTAGTTTGGACATTTGAGATTTGTGTCAGGCTCTATCAAATGCTTGCAGTATATCTAGTGCAATAGAAAAAGTTTCACCAAAGTTCCTAAAATAAGATGACCAAGAGTTAGTAAGATAAGAAAGAAGATCACCATTAGAGCGGCCATTAACCCCTTACCGACGGGGATGTTTGTAACTTCTACTACCTGCCAGGCGGGCATATTTACCCTAAACAAGCTTCATTCCATGCTCTTTTTCATGCATAAACAAGAGCCAGAGGGTAATACAATTATATATCCGTGAAAGGGCGATAATAGAGCTTTCCAATGACACCTGAATCATCCTTGTACGACCACGGGTTATCCTGTAGCGATCGCGCAACGCGAGGTGAAAAACCCTAAAATAGCGTAATTTCCCCCAGTTTTTTCCTGGTCTCGCGAGGACGTGGATGTGGAATGTTGCAGAGGGGAGCTCAGTCGCGGCTCTGTGGTCGGGCCGAACGGTCAGAGCCCGCCTATTGTCCTCCCAACGCGTGGACTCTCTCACTGAACCGATAATGTGCTCAAAATCCCACCCGACTATTGTCGGGCACCGGACAATAGTCCATTGTTCTCTTGCCCGACATATGTCGGGCGCCGCATCTTGAGTGTTAAGGAAGCCATACTGGCGATCTGAGATTGGATTATGGGAAGATAATTGCTTAAGAAATGTTGTAGAAAGAATAGTTTCAAAAACATTAGAGATGCAATAAATGAGACCAATTGGACGATAGTTGGAAGGTTGAGAGTGGTCACCCTTCTTTGGAACAGGTTGAATGAGAGCAAACTTCCAGCAAGATGTTAGAGAAGAGACAGATATGGAAGAGTTTTCCTAGGAAGGGAGTTGACACAGAAGCACAGTTTGTTAGTATAACAGGAAGAACACCATCCAGTCCACACACCTTCTTAGTATTAATCCCATAGAGGGTAGAAAGCACATCCTTAGAAGAGATTATGTTAGGTATAAGTAGGAGAGAGGGGGGTGGAGGGGGAGGAATAGAACCGGAATCGTCCAAAGTCGAGTTTCTAGCGAAAGTTTGAGCGAAGAGTTCAGCTTTGTCAGAGGAAGAAGTGATGGTAGTGCTGTCAGAGTGGAAAAGAGGAGGGAAAGACGAAAAAGAAAAATTGGTAGAGAGGTTTTTGGCTAGATGCCAGAAAGCTTGGGCAGAGCTAGAGTTGGATAGTTCAGTGCATATATTTTTGATGAAATTATGTTTGGCGAGTCGAAGAACAGATTTGGTTTGGTTCCCGGCAGAATCTTTAGAAGAATTAGAATGAGTTTGAAGGTGATAATACCGTTTGAATGTTTCCCCCTTATTGTGGACAGCAGTAGAACAAGAATGACTAAACCAAGGTTTCCTTGCATTAGACTGAGAGAAAGAAAATGGAATGCATGCCTGAGAGGATTACCTCGATAACCGGTTCATCACTCTACGTAGGTCCCGGGCCATGGGAATTAAAAGAAGTACTGCCAAATAGCCTCCCAGTTGCAAATGCCAAAGTGCCACAAGCGCCGCCGGCTGGAAGGCTTTGGTAACCGTACCGGAGTGATAAGACAGGTGACAGAGATAAGTTTATGGTCGGAGGAGCCCAAAGGAGAGAACACATTTACAGTATAAGCAGAAGGTTTAGAGTTTAGAAGTAAGTCAAGAATGTTGGGCTGATCTCCGAAGAAAAGATAGACAGCACAGAAATATTTAGTATGAGAGTGACAGGATAGTTTGAGCCATAATGTTGAGAATTCAGAGGATCCGATGTCGGGAACACGAGAGCAAGTGAGTTTGTTGGGCACATATGCACAACATCCACCTTTGGCTTGGAAATAACGATAGATAAAGTAGGAGGATGCAGAGAAAAGGATGCTGGCAGTTGCTCCAGACACCTGAGTTTCGGTGAGGAAAAGAAGATCAGGTTTGTTGGAGGAGAGGTAGTATTCAATAGAGTGGAAGTTAGATGAATGGCCACAGATGTTGCAGAAATTGATTGTAAGAGTAGAAGGTCATGGTTAGGAGCATTTACACAAGTTTTAACCAGGAACAAACAAATCGGGGGATTTGTGATTCCCCCCCCCCCCCTGGGGACTAGGGGACTCCGAGGTGGGTCGTGATTTTTAACCCTTTCGCGCACGTGTGGACGCAGGAGTTGCCGATTAGCAATCATAAAGAGTTCTCTCAATCTTATAATTACCTCTCCAAAATTAGTTTTCTGCTCACAGCTAACTCAAAGACAACTGCAGAGGTTGAAGTAACTAAATTAACCCGTACAGCTCCAGCGACGCGCCTAACGCATCGGTGATGTATGTAACGCACAGCCCCAGAGACGCGCCTGGCGCGTCACCCTAATTGCGCCGACCGTAACCTCAGGTGTAGCCACTCAAGAGGGCTCAGATTTGTATGGCAACTGTGTACGTATCCCACGCAACCGTGCCGATGGTTGAAAACTCTCAAAGTCCACATTCGTGCGCGTGAGTGCGCAATAACCTGGTTTTTTGGGGTAATTGCCTTCAATTTTTTACTCTTGTAAAATACGGTTTTGGGGGCTCTGTAGGACCATTCTTTAAGCTTTTTGAGCGGTTTTTCGTGGTTTTTCCTTCATTCCTAACCCATTCGCTATTGATTCTGGAATAAAAAAAAAAATTGAAAACCGGCCGGGTTCTGGTGAACAAACATTACAAAACTAGCCGGGGCTGGACGGGTTAAAGGTTTCTAAATACCCCTGATGGTCACAAAGGCTTTAAGGGGGGTGACCTGCTTTTTGTTATTTCTGTCCTTTTCTCTCTTTCTCTGGCTTGTATCCATTAGGCCCCATTCAGCCAACTATTTTAAGACGTTTATCCCCATCTAGGTGTCGATTTCTTCCTGGCGAGCGATAGCGAGCCAGCTTTGTATGAAGAAATCCAGCTTCGCCGGAGAAATGTTTCTATCGAAAAATGTACAAATTTAGCCTGCTGTCAAACAAAAATACAAAATATGCTGGCTCGCTACCGCTCACCAGTAAAAAATTGACACCTGGATGGAGATAAACGTCTTAAAACAGTAGGCTGAATGGGGCCAAATGGATACAAGCCAGAGAAAGGTAGAAAAGGACAGAACAAAAAACAGGTCACCCCCCTTAAAGTATCCCAGAATAGGCTCAAATCACGTCCTGTGCGTGAAAGGGTTAAGCCATTGTTTTATTATTGTAAATTGCGAAAAGATATTGTAGTATGTAAGATGTTGAAATATATTATATTGAAAGAGATAAAAGGGGTTTAGGAGGGCAAACTGGGGTTGCCCTCTGTTTTGGGGAGACACGGAAAGGATCATCAAAGGAGGCTAGGTGGTGAAACAGGAATTCCAGTTTTCCTTGACACCCACCTGTAGTGCTCCCTGGGAGTGCCGCCCTGTACGACCGGTGCCTACAATCTCCTGTCTGTTTACATGTTATGTGTGTGTGGTGGATGGTGCGGACTACGAAAGCCTGTAATCAAGAGAGACCAAGACCTATGCAAGGAAATCTAGAGCCTAATACATTGAGAGAGACAGAGAGAGAGTGAGTCAGTAACTTTTCTGTATTCATTTCGTCTTGATAGCGTAATGCATAGAGCGCGAAATTTCGATGTGAGTATCGTGGGTTCGAGTCCTCGGAGTGCCACATGTATTTGTTGATTTCATTAATTGAGTTTAGATGTGAAGTTGGTTGGTGTAAAACACATAATAATTCATATAATATGCCAGACCAATTCCTAGCCAAAATACATGAGTATGCTGTGAGTGTGTCTGTGTGTGTTAAAAGGAACCGAAAGTGACGGAGACAAAAACCAAGAAGCCTTTTAATAGAACTTTTAACCCAAACTGACCCATACCTACTTCTGTGTATCTTATTTTCACAAAAATTTCAACACTTTACAAAGCTAAATTTTCTAAGAAAATTGTGTGTTTTAGTTTGTGTGGCAGAGACTAGGGGACATAGACTGCAACAAAGAGATTGAGACCCACAAACCTATAGACCGAAACAGAGAGAGACCTAGAGAGACCTTGAGATCATATAACTCGTCTTCACACCAAGTCAGACCACTAGCCAACCAAAAAGGACAATAGTCAGTGCTCCCAGGGTTGATAGATTTTCCATTAATTGACAAAACGCACTATCAGGATCTTATTTTGTTTTGCATAGATATTATTATATTTTCTAGGTGTATGAAGGACACAACAGGCAGGTTGCCTGTAATAGAGTGTCGCCCCAGAGTCAATAGAGTGACAGAGAGCCAAATTCAAGTGACGTGGTCAAAATGCCTGGACAAACGACGATTAAAGCAGTTTAAGTCATGGAATGCAGAATACAGTCACTAGTTCACTAGTTGGGTAGAAGAAAGACTGAGAACATATGATAGTTCTTGTATTGGAGAGTTGGACAGAATAGGAGTGGGACTATGTTGAAAGGCGGGTTCCTTGCACTCGCCACCAGGGAGGGGGTATGCACTGAGAGAGCTCTGAAGAACACTGATTGTTGTAATAGCGATAGAAGACAGAAAGAGTTGCAACATTGCGTAGTGTTGAAAGAGATTGTTGGGAACTAGCCTGAGGAGGTGAGTTGATGAGGCAAAATACTTTGGACTCTACTCTTTCGAGAAGTTCGGTATGGGTGAAACCTCCTCACACATGCGAACAATACTCGATACATGGGCGTACTGTGCGCTTATACAGAGCACGAAGCAGTGCGGGGGTAAAGAACCTATGGAGACGGTGGAGCACACCTAGTTTCTAAGAAGCTGTTTTAGCAAGAGTGGTAATATGATCTTTCCAAGAAAGATTCGATGAAAAAGATACACAAAGAATATTGAGAAAAGATGTAGGTTTGATTTGTTAATAGTTTGAAGAAAAATTGGTAGTCTTGTGTAGGATTGCGATGGGTAGATTGATAGATAAGAAGATAGGCGCACTATGGTCTCGTGACATAACTTTTGGAGTGATTGCATACTAGGTTGTTTTGAATAATGTAAAGTAGAGTCATCAGTATATGAGTGGATGGGACTAGAGGTACAGTTGAGGAGATAATTAATTACTATCAAGAAGAGAACTGGAGACAGGACAAAACCCTGAGGATCACCAGAGTTGATAGGTTGAGGAAGTGAGTGATGGCCGTCCCCAACTGCAGATATGGAACGGTCTGAAAGGAAATTAGAGACAAAGGTGCAGATCGAGGGATAGAAACCGAAGGAGGGTAGTTTGGAAAATATAAATTTGTCTATTGAAGGTTTTCAATATGACTAGCGCAATAGAAAAATTCTCACCGAAGTCTCGAAAGGAGGATGACCAAGAGTTAGTAAGATAAGCAAGGAGATCACCAGTAGAGCGACCCTTAAGGGGGAATGGTTCACTCTTTGGGCAATTTTTGCATATATTCATTATTTTTCTAGTTTCCTCCCTAGACCTCCATTAAATAAAACAAAAAAATCCATTAGATCCCCCTTCTAGATTAATTTGTACATTTTTTCATTAGAAAAATTTCCCGGCAGAAGGCCGGTTCTCCCAACATTACAGGCTCACTATCATTCGTCAGGGAAAAAATTTGACACCTAAATAGCACCAAAAGTCTAAATATTGACGAAAAAATGGGGCGAAAGGTCTTAAAATCGACTAACTAATGGGGCTAAACATGAGGGAGAAAGTGGTCCAGAAAACCAGCCCATCTCCCCTTAAGGAAACCATACTGGCGATTTATATCTATCTATCTATTGCCTGACGCCGTGATCCCCGAAGGGGTGGCCACGAACCAACCGACCCCATGCACCTCTGTCCCCAGTCAGTCGACGCCCATCCCCCCAACCAGCACCGCCTTCGTTCATATACTTCCTCACTCCATCCTTCCACCTCTCTATCGGTCAACCTCTCCCTATCTGTCCCTCCACCTCGCTCTCATACACCCTCTTAGTCATTCTCTCGCTTTCCATACGTCCATATGGCCGAACCATCTCAAGTTGTTCCTTTTCACACTTTCCAGCACATCTACCTCCACACCACACCTCCTTCTTACTTCCTCATTAGTCTGTCTATCCCTCCATGCAACTCCGCACGCACTTCTTCTTAAGTAATTCATTTCACTGCTCTCACTCTTGGTCTGAGTCTCTCAACCAACGTCCATGCTTCGCTTCCGTAAGTCAGTGTCGCGATAACCACACTGTCATGCAAGGACTTCTTCACTTCCATACTGACCACCCTATTTCTTGTTACTGCTTTCAGCATTCCTACAACCCTCTTCCCCTGTTGTACACTCTCCCGCACTTCTTCATCCATAGTCCCATCTTTACTCAACACACTGCCCAGATACTTAAAAGAGTTGACGATCTCCATAGCCTGACCGTTCAGCTTCAACTCACACTCTGTGACTTCACCCCTTTCGAAGACCATAACCTTGCTCTTCCCCGCATTTACTTTCAAATTCCGTTTTTCGCACACTGTTCCAAACTCATTTACCAGACCCTGCAACTCCCATTCAGTATCACTCATCAGAACTGTATCATCCGCAAACAGCAGTATAGGTAGCTTCCACTCAATTCCCTCCCTTTTCAGCGATACACCAACATCCACTGCTCTTGATAGTATTTCTTTCATGACTCCATCTATATATACAGTAAACAACCACGGGAATATCACACACCCCTGTTTCAAACCAACATTCAGGTCATAGAACTCGCTCTGCTCACTCTCCACATGTACTGCTGCCTATGCACCCTCATACATGCTCTTCACTGCTTTCAGCAACTTGCCATCTACTCCGTATATTCTAAGTACTTTCCACAAACCTTCTCTATCCACTCTGTCATAGGCCTTCTCCAAGTCCATAAAGGCAACATACACCTTTTGTTTCTTCTCCAGATATTTCTCCACCACACAATTCAGGGTAAAAATCTGATCTACACATCATCTTCCCTTCCTAGAACCTCCCTGCTCGTCGCCTATCCATTTCTCCGTTCTCACTCTCACTCTCTCAATCACTACCGGTACCCTACTGTATACCTTCCCTACTACGCTTAGAAGACATATTCCTCGGTGGTTACCACACACTCCTCTTTCCTCTTTGCCCTTATATAGGGGGACTATTATGCCAGTCTTCCAGTCATCGGGTGCACTCCCCTTCTCCCATGCTAGTTTGCACATTTTCCATACCCATTCGATCACTATCTCACCACCATACCTCAACATTTCCCCACACACTCCATCTGTTCCTGGTGCTTTCCCCAACTTCACTCTTTTCATGGCTTCCCACACTTCTGACCTCCTGATCCCCACCTCCTCCTCCACTACTTCTCTTCTTCTCCCTCCCATACCATATCCAGCTATGTTTGTTGGCTCTTCATTCCTTACATTTAGCAACTCATTGAAGTACTCCCTCCATCTTTCGACTCTCTCTTGCTTCTCGGCTAGCATTCTCCCATTCTTATCTTTCACACCCTTACTGTTCCCCTTGCTACCTTCCCTAACTTTCTTGACTTCTTTCCAGAACAGTTTCTTACTCTCCCTCCATTTTACACTTGGATTCCTTCCAAATTCCTCATCTACTCTTCTCTTACTTTCCTTCACTACTCTCTTCACCACCCTCTTACTCTCCACGTACCTCGGTTGTTTCTGTCTCTCGAAATCTTCATTCCCTCTACTACCCAACCACTCTCTATATGCTTTCTTCATTTCTTCCACAGCTATTCTTACCTCTTCTGTCCACCATGCTGTACCTTTCACTCCCCTCCCTCTTCTCCTCACTCCACACACCTCCTCACATGCTGCACAGATTTCATCCCTAAACACCTTGCTCATCTCCTCCACTTCCTCCATAACTTCCAGGTCAAACCCACCTAGTCATCTTTCCACTGCTCTCCTGTACTCCTGCCTGACTTCCTCCTCCCTGACTTCTTCCTCCTGCAATCTCTCCACCCTCCTCACCATTCCACCCTCCTCTCGCCTCCCTCCAACTCTCCTCACCCACTTTTTTTGTTTCATAACCTTAGCTACCACTACATAATGATCAGACAGACCCCCTCCAATACCACTATACACCCTAGCATCCATCACAGATTTTTTCATTCGTTCATCCACACATACATAATCAATCAATGACTTTCGTTCCACCACTGTCTCATCCTTCATCGTCCACACCCGTTTTCACGTGTACCTGTGGATCATTCTGTGTCGGAAGAAGGTGTTAGCTATCCACAGCCTCCTCCCCACACATACGTCCACAAGTGCCCTACCATTCCCATTCATCTCTGATGATACCCCCACCCTCCCACCACTCCCTCAACTTTCCTATCACCCACCTTACCATTCATATCCCCAATCAGAAATATTCTTTCGTTCTTGTCAAACTTCTCCAGGCACGCCTCCACATTCATCCGGAACTCCTCTTTCTTTCTTTCAAGTTTATCCTCTGTCGGGGCTTACACACACATAATCACCCACGTTTGTATTCCTACTTTCATTCTCACCAACACAATCCTTGAACCCACAGACCCATACTCTCTTACACATTCCTTCCATTTGCTACTTACAAACAAACACGCACCTTCTCTCTCTGTTCCTTCACTCACTCCAGCACACACACCCATTCCACATTCCCACTCTCTCACATCTGAACCTTTCCATTTGGTCTCTGTCATTCCACATACATCCAGCCTGACATTCACTAGTACTTCCAGAACCTCTCTCTCTTCTGTGCCATCATTCATGCCACGAACATTCCATGTAGCCATTCTCAGAATGTCCGAAGGAATGTCCTTAGGCTCACTATCGTTCGACAGGGAAAAAATTGACACCTAAATAGCACGAAAGGTCTAAATATTGACGAAAACATGGGGCGAAAGGTCTTAAAATCGACTAACTAATGGGGCAAGCATCTTAACATCTGAAAACTAATGGGGCTAAACCTGAGGGATAAAGTGGTCCAGAAAACCAGCCCATCTCCCCTTAAGGAAACCATACTGGCGATTTGAAGGACGATTATGGGAAGATAAATACTTTAGATATTTTGAATTAAAGATAGTTTATAAAACTTTAGAGATGCAAGATGGACAAGCAATTGGACAATAGTTGGGACAGGTTGAACGAGAGCAAACTTCCAGAAAGAGGGAATAACGTTAGAAGAAAGAAGGAGACGAAAGAGTTTGCCTAGGCAGGGAGTCGGCACGGAAGAACAGTCTTTGGGTACAACTGGAGGAATACTATCCGGTCCATACGCCTTCTTATTATTAAGACTAGAGAGGGGAGCAACTACATCCTTAGAAGAGATTATGATATTAGGCATAAGTAAATGAGAGGAGGGTGAAGAGGGAGGAGTAGCACCGGGTCATCCAACCCAACGTGGAGTTTTTACTGAAAGTTTGAGCAAAGAGTTCAGCTTTGTCAGAGGAAGCGGTGACGGTGGTACCATCAGAGTGGAAAAGAGGAAGGAATGATGAGGAAGTGAAATTGTTGGAGAGGTTTTTGGCTAGATGCCAGAAAGCTTGGGAAGAGCTAGAGTTGGAAAGTTCAGAACATTTGTTATTGATGAAAGATTTTTTTGCCTAGTCGAAGAACAGATTTGGTTAGATACCGGGGAGAAACATAAAACATACAAGATTCTTGAGTTTGAAGGCAACGGTACCGTCTGAATGCCTCCTTCCTACTGCGGCCAGCAGGAGAACTGGCGTGAGTAAACCACAATGTTTTTGCATTAGGCTGAGAAAAAGAAAATGGAATATATGCCTTCATGCCCCAGAGAAATACATCGTTCAGCTCTCTCCGAGGGTCCCCGGCCAAGGAAGGAAAAGTCATTCCATGTGAAATCAATGCAGTACTGCCGAAGAGTCTCCCAGTCAGCAGTGCCAGAATGCCATAAGCGCCGCCGGTTTTGGGGGTCAGAAGGCCATACTGGAGAGATAGGATAGGTAGCAGAGATAAAGTTGTGATCGGAGGAGCCCAACGGAGAGAGAAGATTTACAGTGTCAGCGGAAGAATTTGAGGTTAGAAATAGGTCAAGAATGTTGGGCCGAACTCCAGGGCGGTTCGGGATACGGGTGGGGTGCTGAACTAACTGCTCTATGCCATTTAGGATAGAGTAGATGTAGGCTTGTTCACCAGGTTGGTCAGTGAAATGAGAGGATAGCTCTCCTAAGATGGAGATTTCAGAGAAGGGAGAGATGGATATAATGTGTTCCACTTTAGATGTAAGATAGTAAAAAAAAAAAATGGATAGTCAGTAGAATTAGGGGGAGAGAAATACAGCACAGATCAAATTAGTGAGAGTGACAAGATAGGTTGAGCCAGAGAGTTGAGAATTCATAAGAGTGAAAGTTGGGAACACAACAGCAAGAAAGATTGTTGCATACGTACACACAACATCCACCTTTGGCTTTCAATTGAGGATAGAGACAGTAGGAGGATACAGAGAAGAGTTTGCTGTCAGTTTTCCCAGACAACTGTGCTTCGGTGAGAATGAGAAGATGTGGGTTGGCAGAGGAGAGGTGGTGTTCAACAGAGTGGAATTTAAGTTAAAGAAAAGGCCACGAACGTTGCTGAAATTGATAGTAAGTGTAGAATGTAGTTGTCCAAAATAATTTGATGGGTCATCGCCAGGGGCCAAACCAATAGGAGTACTTCTGGTCTCTCTCTCTCTCGCTCTCTCTCTCTCTCTCTCTCTCTCTCTCTCTCTCTCTCTCTCTCTCTCCCCTCCTGGGGACTCTGAGGCGGGCCGTATTTGTGTCACCATCATAATTAAGAATTTTTAAAAGCAAGTGTAGCATGTAAGGTGTTTGTAATGTCCTGTATTGAAAGAGAGAGAAGGTGTATGGGAGGACAAACTGGGTTTGCCCTTTGATTACGTGAGGCACGGAAAGGATCAGCTAGGGAGGCCATGAAACAGGAGTACCAGTTTTCCTTTACACACACCTATAGTGCTCCACGGGAGTACCGGCCTGTTCAGTGGGTATACAGCTTCCTCCTATGTATGTGAGAGACCGAGAGAGACTGAAACCTTGAGATCGAGACCTAGAAACCGCCGTGCTCTCACCAATTCGGAATATTACCAAACCTTCATAAGAGTAGGAATTGTTTCTGTGTGACTATTCGAGTGTTTGAGACCGAGACTGAAACCAAGAGACCAAGACCTAGAGAAACCACGAGACCTCCCTATAACTCGCACTCACACCAAGTCACGCCAATAACCAGCCAAAATATAGCATTAATGAAGTGTTTTGCAAGCCTCTGTGGGTGTTTAAGGCAGAAAGAGGGACAAACAAAGAGATCGAGGCCTAGAAATACCACGAAACCTCCCTGTAAGTTGTCCTCGTACCAAGTTAGGCTATTAACCAGCCAAAATACGACAGTAGGCAGTATTCCAAGGGTTGTTATATTTCCTTTTAATTGATAAAATACAAGAGTAGGATTTGCGTAGATGTGTTGCAAATAAGAGACCGAGACCTCCCTATAATTCGTCCTCACACCAAATCAGGTCAATACCCAGCCGAATACTGTATAATTATGTGATGTTTCTTTTAAGCCTTTATAAAGCAACTAAAGAGATAAATACCCATATTATTACAGACCGAGACCACGAGACCTCCCCCTATAACTCGCGCTCACACCAAGTCAGGCCATTAGCCAGCCAAAATACGAGAGTAGGCAGTGCTCCCAGTGTTGCTATATTTTCCTTTAATTGTCTGCCCTTCATACCGCTGTCCCCCGGGCGGCATTAGCGTTATATATTATGGCCCAAGAGGAAAATGGAGCTGCAGCTTAATCATTTACACTCTCTTCTTCTACATCCTACTAATGTTTTACTCTTGTAGGATTATTTAGATTTGTGATGGTTTATTACCTCCATCAACGAAGTTGGAGGAGGTTATTATTTTGCCTCCGTTTGTTTATCCCTTTGTTTGTCTGTTTGTCTTTAAACATGACATATCAAAACTTTATGAACCGATACTCACGGAAGTTGGTGGTCATATGTGATATGCGCCAAGGAAGTAGTGACTCAATTTATGTGATCGGTAGAGCGAATACCTCCGCTAGCGTAGGCGGCACACATACAGTAGCTATGAACCGATTTTCACGAAAATTGGTGGACAGAAAGGAAATGCACCAAGGAAGAAGTAATACCATTTGGGAGGTAATTAGTAGAGCGCATACCTCCGCCAGCGTAGGCAGAGGTATGCGCTCTACTGAGTCCCTCTCTTCTTCATCTGTGTTATCATTTAGGAAGATGTTCTTCGAGACTGGAAAATTAATGTGTTGTAATTGTTTCCATTCGTTTCTTCTATAATCCTATTTTCTTATCCTGCAGGCTCTTAAAAAAGGTAATGTTTTATTATTTATGGTTTATGTTTTATTATATAGGGAAGCATTAATTAACATCTGTGTTATCAGTAAGGGAGATACTCTTTGAGACTGAAAACATAATATGTATTGTAATTATCTCCATGTTTTGCTATAAATTTGTTTTTGTTTTCTTGTTAACTTTTTATATGGGTGCCGTTTAAATGGTGATGCATTTTAATTATTTCCGCCCTTCTTCTTCTTCTATTGTTTGTTTTATACAGTGTGTGTAATTTTTGCATTCATAGTTGTTCTTATTGAACGAGATGTTTGTTAACCCTTTCAAGATACAATGACGCATTTCCTTTTGGTTTTGGCTATTATGATATTCAGATTAAGAAGGATATATGGAAGTCATAGAGTTAGTTGAGATAGTCTTTACCCTTTTTATTCCCACAGACCCTTCCTAAGCTGTATACAATCGTCTAATGAAAGCCAGAAGACACTGTCAACATGTGGCATAATCCTCATGAGGTTAAAGCAAGGGAAGGATTCGTACCGCAAATTGGAGCGTCATTCTGAAATGTCCACTCTCGTCTTTCATAATCCTTGTTTATCTTATTATTGTAGGCGTTTAAGAGGAGGTTTTTGGGTTACTCTGGAATCCTTTTTTCTTATGCTTATCCCCATTAGTTTTTACATTTTAAGACGTTTCGTCCCTATAGTCTGGCGATTACAAGACCTTCCTTACATTTCCTTGCCAATAATAAGACCTTTTTGCCATTTACAGTAGGCGTCGAGTTTTTCCTGGCGAGCATGTCATTTATGAAGAATCGGCCTTCGGCCGGGAAATTTTTCCACCGAAACATATAAACAATTATCTCAAAGGTGGGGTCTTGGGGGTGTTTTAAATGTTTGATTGAGGTCTAGGGAGCAAACTAAAAGAACACCCTTAAAAACTGTGATTTAGTGCTATTTTATATTCATATTATTTTATATTCATATTATT
This sequence comes from Paralithodes platypus, assembly GCA_032716605.1. Classification (NCBI taxonomy): domain Eukaryota; kingdom Metazoa; phylum Arthropoda; class Malacostraca; order Decapoda; family Lithodidae; genus Paralithodes; species Paralithodes platypus. The sequence continues at coordinate 38,111,418 of CM064497.1, forward strand.
TTAGTTATCCTAGACATTCTTCTAGACAGTAAACTAGATGTATATATCTATGTATTACCATTAGCTTCTTCTACAATCCTACTTTATTTTATTCTAGCATGGCCTTAAGTAATTGTAAATTATGTGATATTCAATTTTGGTAATAATAGTTGTGTCGGCTATAAAGGTCAGGATATAATTATGTACTTTATATATTTTAGCAGCGCTTTCAATACAATTCAGCCCTATGTCTTTCTTAACAAATTATTAGGAATGTATGTAAGTAGTAATGTAAGTTTGTGGATCTATAGTTATCTTTTTGAAAAATCTCCATATGGTCAAACCAATATGTTAAATCTGATACTGATTTCACTAACACTGGGGCTCCTCAGGGGTATGAACTTGCGCCGTTGTTTTGAATTACATTCACACATTAATGCAAAGTAATTACCCAAGCTGCGCCACAGTAAAATATACGGACGATACCGCAGGTATAGGTAAAACGAGTAATGATTTTTTTTTTTTTTTTTTAATAGCTTTGTATCTTGGTGTAACACTATTATATAATCCTCAACGTAAAGAAAATAAATCGTAATACATTGTACAGTGAAACAAATATGTGTGTGAACCAATTGTTATAGCCAATGAACAAGTTGAAAGAGCTAAAGCATATAAGTACCTAGGTATAATAATTGATGACAAATTAACGGGATCTGCAAATACTCAACAGGTGTTAAAGAAATGTCAATAACGTATTCATTTTCTAAGAATAATTTACAATAATTCAAGTAGATCAGACGATATTAGAGCTATTCTATAAGTCCGTGGTAGAATCTAGTTTGTGTTTCAAAATGTCAATATGGTAAAGACAAATTTGCATGTAAAGATAGCATATAATGAAAACTTTTGTTAAGACCACGGGATGACTCCAAGGTAAAACTGTATCACTGGATACAGTATACAGTAGTAATGTAATGAAACTGTATCACTGGATACAGTATACAGTAGTAATGTAATGAAACTGTATCACTGGATACAGTATACAGTAGTAATGTAATGAAACTGTATCACTGGATACAGTATACAGTAGTAATGTAATGAAACTGTATCACTGGATACAGTATACAGTAGTAATGTAATGAAACTGTATCACTGGATACAGTATACAGTAGTAATGTAATGAAACTGTATCACTGGATACAGTATACAGTAGTAATGTAATGAAACGGATAGATAAGATCATGAACGATATATAAACACCCGCTGAACTATCACAATATTGTTATTAGATCAGGCAGGAGGTTAGCATTCCATATACAACACACAATTAGACATAAGAATGATTTTCTTCCAAAGAGTATATAACTCAACTATTTAGCTTCCCGGTAGTATGGGCCTGTGAATAACTGCAACGATCTGTGGTACATATACGCGGAGACAGGTGTCTGGTAATGTGATATGATGTACAATTTGTATTTTTAGCATACGGAGGAGCTTAATGGCAACATTAATTTCATGCTGTATTTTTGTATCCAATGTCACAATAACGTTATCTTATCTTATCTTTAAATGGAGCTACATTATAATTATTTCAACTCTTCTCGTTTCCATTATTTGTGCTTTGAAATATTGTGATGGTTTGACAAATAATATTTTTGTATTATTTTTTCAGGGAGACGAGCTATGATAATATGAAAGGATTAGCACTGTAACAGTTGAACTAAACTAATTATTTCCACTCCTTTATTATATCATCCTATCTTCCCTTCCTGCATGTTCTTAAAATCATCGTAATGTTTTGTTGTTTATTGTTTGTTTTAATATTTGTGTAGCCATTAGCGTTATTTACGGGCGTCGGGTAAAATGTAGCTGCTGCATAATTATTTCAACTCCTTTCTTCATCTTTCTCTATGACTATGCTTTGATAACTTTGAGTTTGTATATAATATTATATATATATATATATATATATATATATATATATATATATATATATATATTGAAATGTCGGGTTGGTATTTCAACTCGATTAACTATGATCTCGGTACAATCTTATAATAAGATATCTTGAGATAGAATATGCTCGACAGGGTCACGTCTAGCTTTATATATCTTGCATCAACTCTTTATCCCAAGGCAGAATTCACACAATAAGAACACAATATTACTTCACACTTTAATTTATTTATAGGACATAGGTTATTGGATATAGTATATTGCTTTGACAATAGAGGTACTCAAGTGACGTATCAATTATATAATGGTCTATAATGATAACTTTATTATATTTAGTCACGTTACGTTTACACACAGTATAGGTAATATAAATATGCAGGAATAAGAGTGGTACACATGTACATAGGCAATCAACTCAAATGATAACGCGTATGTGAGTATAACGTCTAACGTGAAGACTTCTGGTATGAGGCGAATTGACTTGACTTTACGTTCACGAGCGTGGGGCGGTGAGCACTTATCAAGGGGATTAAGAAAGGGTCACACAGGTAAGATAAATACAAGGTAGTGCGTTTGACCCTAGGTCAGAGTGACTGCTTTGGTATGAATTTATAATTCAAAATAGTGCGACCATAAGACATTGGGGAATAGTAAATATATACCAAGGAGCTTATCGACAGGGTGGTTTAAGTTGGAATTTACTTATCTAAGCGGTTTCTGTGAAAGACTCGACACACGGCTACGAAAAATAAATTTACACCGGGTAAGAGATCGATACACACATGTATAGAATTCAAATTCAAATTTAGATCAATGAATCGCTATAACAGGTTTTTGAATGAATGCAAGTTAATTTAAAATGAGGAAAAGACACTCAATTAAAATGCGACTGAATAATCACCCTAAATTATAATTCGGAAGAACTCAGAATATAAAAGGGCTACACGACGAAGTTGTACTAAGTTGAAATACTACGGTAATAGTATTAAAGGAAATTTGAATATATTAACAAATCCCTATCTGGCAATGCGTGGATCAAAGATATGGCGTATGCGACTTACATGAACATATGATGTAATTAAATAATTACTATAGAAATAGTAAGATCGAAATGGTAATGGTCTCTACGATAATAAGGAGACACGAATAATAAATAACTTGAACGAGAGTTACTATAAATGTGTGAACATCATTATTAATTACCCCCACACGTACATCAGATTAATTCATAAGCACTGGTATAAACTAGATAGCTCGAAAAATAGAATTAAGGTTTTAACTCAACGGAGGGGTTCTTGACTTTTCGGTAAGGAAAGATAGAAAGATTAAATTTTGGGCGTAGGTCCTAGGTAAATGGTAGTAAATTAGGGAATACCTTCATGGTATACGGTTACACTTCAACTTGAATACACAAGAGAATAAATACCATATATAGGTGACATCTGAGAGTATTCCGTCATGAGTCTGGATCGAGATGAGTGTATATAACGGATGTACAATTTACAAGGAATAATAACACTTCAGAAAGATACTGCAAAGGGGTATGCGTAGCAATATCTAGTGCGATGAAATTACTTGCACAGATCAAGATTTATGGGAGGGCAAATGACTATGTAACATTTACACAGATCGATAATTGAACAATAAATAGACACAGATCCTTGGCACAGATCAAGATTAATGGAAAGACAAATGACTATGTAACGTTTACACAGATTGATAACTGAACAATAACTAGGCACAGATCCTTGGCACAGATCAACTTAATAACACTTCACGGAATACTTGCATATATTACCTTACCTTCAAAAATAGCCACAAATTGAGATAAGCAGAAACACTTAGGGTTAGCGTGGAGGAGGGATGAGGGCCAAGTACGAGGGGCGGGGCGTCACAGAGGTCCGGGCACGGCAGCTGGACTTAAGGGGGCCACTCGTCAGGGGTCCAGGGGGCAGGGCCAGGCGTCAGGGTACTGCTTCGGCAGGAGTCCAAGGGCAGGGGGGCAGTGGACAGCAGGCTCCTTCTCTCTCTCAGGCAAACGACTCCCGGACAGCAATTATCCAGACGGAGCGTTTAGGTAGTTATACTCCCGGACATGTATCCGGACGGAGCAAGCTAGTGAGTGTGAACTGAATTCCCGTAGTTTCAGTCAGTACATATTTGGGTTATTTCTCTTTGTCAGGTTGCGTGATCTCTTATGAATAGGGGCATAGTAATTTTTTTTTTTTTTTTTTTTTTTTTTAAGAGACAATGAACGGAGGAAGGAAAAACACAGATAAAACAAAAAGGTCCATGTGCCTAAAGGCATCCTCCATTCATAAAATGTTTGAAACAACTGGATTTAAACATTTGTTGATTGTAAGTTTGTGGAAAGCAATTCGAGGGAAGTGAATTCCAAAGAGTAGTAGCTCTGGGGATAAATGAATTCTGATAAGCAGAAGTTCTGCATTGTGGAGGAGAAAGTGTAAATTCATGGGCGCTCTCAGCTGCCCTAGTTCTACGGGGAAAGATGTGGAGAGGCGGCACAATTGAAGCAAGTTCCTCGGAACAATTGCTGTGAAAATATCTGTAGAATAATGCAAGGGATGCAACGTTTCTTCGTATGGCTAATGTAGGAAGGTCCTGTGTGATTGCAGGGTTATTGATTAATCTAATAGCTTTATTTTGAATTTTTTCCAATTGCCTCAATGCAACCACTCCACTTCCACCCCACAGAGGTGAACAGTAATCCATCTGAGAGCGCACATGACTTTTATATATTACGGCCAACTGCTCGTCAGTGAAGAATTCTCGAACTCTGTACAGGAGTCCCAGTTTTTTAGAGGCATTCTTAGCAATGCTTCTAACATAATGTGTCCAGCTCAAGTTAGTAGTTAATGTTACACCGAGAATGTCAATACTAGGGGAAGTGGGAATATTTACATCATTAAAAAATATATGCGAGTCAGTGAGATTCTGTCGGTTAGAAAATTGAATGTACTTGGTTTTCTGTGCATTAAAGGAAACTAGATTCTCTTGTCCCCATTCATTAATTCTAGAAAGGTCCTGGTTCAGAGAAATTGCAGTGTTTATTTTTGAATTTATAAGATCGGGTTGGGTGAAAGAATTGGTAAATGTGAAGGAACTGTGGAGTGTTGAGTCATCTGCGTAGGAATGTATTGGATTATGAGTGGTAGATATGAGATCATTGATATGAATGAGGAACAGAGTTGGGGCCAAAACTGATCCCTGGGGAACACCAGCATTTATTGAGTGAAATTGAGAATAAAGGCCATCTACCATTACACATATTTTTCTGTTATGAAGATAAGAAGAAATTAGTGGAACTAATGATGCAAGGCCGTAGTGTGACATCTTCGACAATAAGGATTGATGCCAGACTCTATCAAATGCCTTTGATATATCCAGTGCTATTGTATGTGTTTCACCATGTTGGTCTGTAGCTTGGTTGATTTGATGCGTAAGAAGGCAAAGAATGTCTGCAGTTGATCGACATCGTCTAAAACCATATTGCCTATCACTGATTAATTTATTATTCTCCAGATGCTTAATTATGTGATTATTTAATATAATTTCAAAAACTTTGCCAAGAGTGGAAGTTATAGCTATTGGTCTGTAGTTTGATGGATCTGAAGAGGCACCTTTTTTAGGAACTGGATGGATGTTTGCTTCTTTCCAGGGTACTGGGAAGCATGAGGTATGAGTACACAGACGGAAATTTTTGCCAATACAGGAGCGAGCACCAAGGAGCAATTCTTAAGTACTATTGGAGGAATTTCATCTGGACCAGGAGCCTTATCTACTGAGAGATTCTGCAAAATAGTTTTGACATGTCTGGTGTGGATCTTAAGTGAGGGAATTTCAGGTGAATTAAAATTAAGTACAGGGACATCTTGATTTATGTCATCTAAGGTTGAGTTGGTGGAGAAAATATCTGCAAGAAGGTTAGCTTTACCTCGTGGGTCACTTATAAGATTGCCAGTCGGAGATTTTAATGGTGGAATGGATGAAGCAGTAGTGAAGTTGGATTTGAATGAGTTAAGAGTAGACCAAAATATTTTGTTATCATTTGGATTATTTAGAAGTTTATTTGCCTGCTTATGGAGAAAGTTTGATTTAGTTAGGTTTAATACAGTTTTGGCATGATTTCTGATGTTTCTAAAGTAATTAAAGGCTTCATGTGTTTTTGATCTTGTGTATGCATTGTAGGCTATTGCTTTTTGTTCAGTTACTCTAGCACAATTATGGTCAAACCATTTAGGTGAATTAGATCTTTTACTGTACTTTTGATGAGGAATAAAAGTTTCCATTCCAATTTTTACAAAATCTTGTATGTGGCTCAAGGTGGAGTGTGCATCATTAGAAAAGAAAGAGGTCCAGGGAATATCAATAAAGAAACCTTGAAGACCCTCCCAGTCTGCCCTATCGTAATGCCATTTAGTCACCAAAACAGGTTCAGAGTGGGAAGGTGTGGTAGGTGATAGACAGGTGGCCTGTATCAGACAGTGATCAGAAGATCCAAGTGGGGACCTCACTGTAACATCATAATTTTCTGAATTGGTTGTTAAAAATAAGTCCAGTAGGTGGGAATTATGATTAGGATTATCTGGTACACGGGTGGGTTGGTTGACTAGTTGAATGAGATTAAATGAGTCAGCAAATAGCTCACATTCAAGACCAGCATCATCAGTCCTGGCTGAATGAGTGAGCCATTCAACATTATGGACATTAAAATCACCCAACACAGTGATTTCAGAAGAAGCATTTAAGTTGAGGACACTGAGTTGTGAGGACAGAGAATCAAAAAGACTTTGCTCTGGAGGAGTATTTGGGGAACGGTAGATGCAACATATGTATTTAAATACATAAAAGTGGGCTATGTTCAGGTTAATAATTACATGAAAAATACATTATGGTGCTTAATGACATCACACTGAGGTTCTCGTCTGTTTGACCTTTGGTTCTTTCTTATATCATCAAGACTGATGACGTAATTCGTGATTTCTTGTTCACTCATTAATATGGCTATTTGGACTGTTTATTGTATGATTTTCTTCCGTGGCACTTTATATCACCATCTCACTTTTCTTCTCGTCTGGCAGCTTCTTGAGGATGGAGGGCTCCAACGATTTAAAGATTCCCAGGGCTCTTTATGTTGAGATTGCATAAACTTTTTCATCATAGTACTCGGGATGGGGGGGGGGGGGAGGGGTATTCGGGGAGAAGTTCTGCCTTGGTTATTTGAGACCTGCCCTGTGATTGGCGGGGCCGCGTGAGGTGCTGATTGGAGTGGCTTGACCTGCCCTTCGGGGGTAACTCACCTGTACGTGGCATTAGAGCATGGGTATAGGGGTCAGATTTCCCGTTCTCTGGAGAATGGGAAATTAATCTATTTCTAAACCCTTGTCTCCCGGGATTCCCTTATGGTGGCTATCTTGTGTGATTGTCCTTCTGGCTCCGTCATTTCACCACTTTCTACGGAAACAAAGTCTCGACCTCATTACATATTTGCGGCAGGTGGGAGTGGTGAAAGTCCTTGTTAATCGGTCCAGTACCAAACACCAGAGGGTCTTAGTGCTGTCAGGAGGAATGGAGGGGTCTGTCCTCACAGTAATCTCGAGGGGTGTCTTCGAGTTACTCGTAACCTGAAGGAGATGGTCCGGGGACGTGAGGGGCCTAGGGTGATTCCGGTCGAAGGACACAAACACACTGTTGATCTTCATGGTGACTCCAGGCTTCAAGGCTGCTGGAGTTGTTGCTGGTGGAGGAGTTGCTTGGGTAGTGGCCACTGTAGGAGTGTTGGTAGTGGTCCTCTCAGGTGGGGGAAGTCTGGCGGTGAGGGGGCCTGTGTCATAGGTGCGAGGGTGTGACACAGGCTGGCTTGTTGACCTCGCAGTAGAAGTGGCGGTGCCATTGATGTGCCGCCGCTTATAGGTTAGCTGGAAAGTGGGAGCACATCTCTGCGGTGGCTTCACACGACGCCCGGATCTCGTACATGATGGATTAGATAAGAGGGGTATTAGGTAGGGAGATTGAGCATTTTATGGGGGGTGAAGTAGGGACAGTTCTTGGAAAGTTAGAAGGTTCATGTGACAGTAAATTAGGCAGGATGGGAGAGGTGGCTGGTTGAGAAGGGGGCTAGGCAGTTGCCCTTGACGGAAGGGCCCGGTCAGGTCTTATTTGAGCAGGGGTACTAGTAAGGGGGATGAAGGTGTTGGCTGAAGCATTAGGTAAGGGTGAAGGGAGGGTGATTATGTCAGAGGTGGATTGTTGTTGTAAATTGGGAATATTTGTTATTATAGGTGAACTAGGAAGAGTGCATGATGATTCTGAAAAAAAATGGGAACTAATAGAAGGAGATGGGGGGCAAGGGGTGAGGGTGTTTCTGGTGGCATTAATGTCGGCTGGAGTAGACAACTCGGGAGAAGGCTGTGTAAAGGGGCTGACAGATCCAAAGGATCTTGATGGCAGATTAAGTTGGAGGGGATTTGGGCGGTTATGAGGTTTAGGTACAGAAGGAAGAAGTTGGCGGATGAGTTCCTCTCTTAGTGGAGGTAGAGGGGAAACGGAAGAAAGAGGGGAAGGAGGGGAATCTGAGGTCCCCAATTTCTGATCATTAGTTAAAGGTAACATGTTTTTCTCAGCGGAATCTGCAAGCATAATGGCATTCTCATCTAAGGGTTGAAACCTACGTACATATCTATTTCGGTATGTGCGTAACTCACCAAAATAGTTAATGGTTACCTGGTAGCAGTTAGGAACAGTTAAAATTTCAAATGGACCTTGATACCTGGGTTTAAATTTGGATGGCACGGGCAGTTGTGCAACCATCACGAGGTCACCAACGTGATTAGGACTTACCTTGGCGGTTTCGTCAGGTTTTAGATCTTGCAGATATTGGAGTTGTCTCAGTCGATTTTTTAAATGAACCAGGGATTGGTCAAAATTAGATAAGGGCTAATAGGGGACAGCTAGATGACGTAATGGGAGTAGTAGGGGGGGTACTCCGAAGAGGCGTTCATGGGGGAGATCCCGTCTTTCCTGGGGCAAGTGTTGATTCCCCACTGAACGATTTTTACTTGACTAGGCCAATCCTTCGTGTTCATCTGTTGCAATCTTGTCCGGACTTGGTTTGTAATAGTGCAGTGGCTCCGTTCACAGATGGAATTTCCTTGGGGCCAGTTTGGGGAGGAGTGGCTGATCTTATATCCACACATTTGCTAGAGTTGGGACCAGATGTGGCTGGTGAATTCTGGGGCGTTGTCCGAGTGTATGGCTTCTGGTAAACCAAAGTATGAGAATACTTGTTGAATCATAGCTTCTGCTACGGCTATTGCAGAATGCTCTTTAGCGGGGAAGGCGATCACATATTTGGAGTATGTGTCCACGAAGGTAATTATGTACTTGAAACCTTGACTTCCTTCTAATGGACCCATTACATCAACGGCTAAAAGTTGCCAGGCTTTTGTTGCTACTAATTTTCCCGAAGGTCCTGGGGTGCGGGTCCTGTCTTTGCCTAGGGCACAGGCGCGACAGGCTTCGGTGATCCGTTTTGCAGGGATGTAGGTGGAAGAGGTCCAATACACCTGTTGGAAGGTGGCAGTCAGCTTCCGTTGGGCCAAATGTATGCCATTATGCAAATGGATGGATTGCATAGTGGCTAGGGCAGTGGCTGGAGTAATTACAATTCTCCCTTCGGGTGTGAACAGATTATCTCTTCGTCTAGTGAGTTGGGAGAACATGGTTTGGGGCATCCAGTCAGGTTTTTCTTGTTTTTGAAATTGCTTGAGTAGTTGTTGTTGCTCTTGATCCGCGGAATCTTGGTGGTGGACGGCTAAAATGAAGTGCATCTCCACGGGGGTGGGGGGGTTCTCTGGTGTGGCAACAGTGGGTAGTCGGGACAGTGCGTCAGCATTGGTGTGGAGTTTCCCAGGCCTGTAAGCTATCTCGAAGTAAAATTCTTCTAAACTTTCTCTCCATCTGATAGTTAAGACATTCTTGGTGTCAGATTTCCTTAACCATTGTAGGACGTAGTGGTCTGTGATGATGGTGACTTTTACCCCGGCTAATAGGCCTTAAAATGTTGCAGGGCCCAGATGATACCCAGGCATTCTCTCTTCGTTACAGGTTAGTTTACTTCAGCTGGGTTTAGAGTTCGGCTGGCAAAGGCTATGATGTGTTCACAGCCCTCTCGTGTCTGTCCTAATACGGCACCTATTCCAGTTTGGGAGACATCGGTGTACAATCGGAAGGGCTGGGTGTAGTCGGGGAAAGAAACGACGGGTGAGGCAATCAAAAATTGCTTCAGGGTATTGAAGGCCTGCAGGCATGGTGGTGTCAATAGAAATGGTTCCTCTTTCTTGGTGAGGTCATGAAGAGGCTTAGCAATGGTGACAACATTTTTCACAAATCTCCTATAGTAGGAGGCTAGTCCGAGATATGCTCGGACTCCTTTTACGTTAGTGGGGGGGGGGGGGGGGAGAAATGTTCCCAATGGCATCTAGTTTGTGGGGGTCTGGTGCAATTCCTTGGTCGGATACGATGTGGCCTAGGAACTGCACTTCGTTCTTGGCCATCGTACATTTGGAGGGCTTTAGTTTTAAGTTGGCCTCTCGGATTCTTTGGAAGACTTGTTAGAGGCGTTGTATGTGCTCAGCCCAGGTTTTTCCGAACACGATGATGTTGTCTAAATAAGCCAGGCAGGTTTCCCAAGTCAATCCTCACAATACGGATTCCATCAACCTAGAGAATGTGGCAGGTCCATTGCATAAACCGAAAGGCAATACGGTACTTTCAGATAGGCGGCCTTGGCTGGTGGCGAACGCTGTCTTCTGTTGATGTTCTGGAAGGACTGGCACTTGCCAATATCCTGCTTGCAAATCTAGAGTAGTTTAGCTCCAAGTAGGGAGTCGAGGGAATCATCAATCCGAGGAAGGGGAGTGGCATCTTTGATTGTTACATCATTGAGTCTGCGATAATTTATGCAGAATCTTGTGGTCCCTTCCTTCTTCCGTACAAGTACTACTGGGGATGACCAAGGGCTTGTCGAGGGGCGGACCGCTCTGGTGGCCAACATTTCTTGTACTTGGGATTCTTCTTCTTGTCATTGAATGGGATTTTTTCTTCTGATGGGTTGCTTGACGGGATGTCCCACGGTGTGGATAGGATGATGGAGGATGTTGGTTTTTCCCACATCTCGATTTGAAATGGCAAAGATGTCTTGGTAGGTGGTTAATAGATTCTTCAGGTCGGCTTGTTGTTGGGGAGTTAGATGAGAAGGAATGGAGGGTAGTAAAGGAGCGTTAGAGGGAGTATCAGCGGGAATGGATAGTTCTTCTGCATAAGGCTCTAGTTCGCCAATGGTTGAACCTTTTGGTAGGGTAATGGGCTTGTCTGATATATTGGCGATCTTTATGCAACTTGATTTACCAGAAATTATACTAGGAGCGGTTAGGCAGTCCCTATCAAAGGGGCTTTGGAGGTGAGGGGTCATATGGTATCCCCAGGCAAGGTGGGTACAATGGGGATCCACTTCCCATGATGAGGGGGGAGTATCACGAGTTTGGCAGTGACTGCTTGAGTGATGAGCATTATGCAAGGTGGAGAAATCGGAGTCTGAGGGGAAGGAACAGGATTGGGGAGTGTTAGGGTATGAATGGGCTGGCTTAAAGGTAAAGTTTTGGTAGAAAGAGGGCAAAGTCGGGGGGTATCCCTAGTCTGGGTTTTTGGTTGGGTGCCTCGAAGAGAGACGCTAGCTTTTTTATTTGTTTTTATTTACTTGGGGGGGGGGGGGGGGGGGAGAATGTCAGGGTCCTTCTCCCACAATCAAGGGAAGCACTTAGCTTTGTGAGTAAGTCGAGACCCAAATATCCATCATATAGGGTCTCTTTGGGGTCATACACCATGAAAGAGTAGTTTGTTCCGTGATGAGGAACAATGGTATTTACATACAGGGGAAGTGTTTGTCCAAAATGTCTTATAATTTTGGCATCGGCACTCACTAACACAATGGAGGAAGGATGAATAGTGCCTAAAGCTTTCTTGTGTTGTTTGAAGAAAGGAGGGAAAAGGCATGATCGGGATGCTCCCGTGTCGATCAGTAGGCGGACCTTGACTCCATTAAGAGTAAGCTTCTTGTCCGAGTCTGCCTCCTCATGAGCCCCCGCCATTTTGATGGTTATTAGTGTACGGGGGCGGTCTGAAAATCCAGGTCATGTGGTGCCTCTATTTCTGACTCTGGTTCTTCTCCATTATCCTCTTCGGATCCTTCATCGAATCCGGCCTTGCCGTCCTCCGTAATGGTGGCGATCCGCTTTGGCTTGATCCAGGGAATCTGGGCCCACCAACTGGGTGCTCTGGTCCTTCTTCTTGTCAGTTCGGTAAATGATCTTCGTAATGACGTCAGTAGGCATGGGCTGTTGCACGGTTTCCAGTCGGCCGGGCGAATCCTGGCCCATTCCTCTGCCTTATGACTGGCTCGGGGGGCCATAGGGCTAGGGGCATGTACGGTGGATGGGTGTGTGGTGGCTTTTTGGATGGCGGCTATCATGTCTTGACCCCAGGATTGCCTCAGGGTAACAATCCGCCTGACGACCGGCATGTCAGTAGCATAATTGGTTGGCTCGACAATAGAGAAATGGTCCGCCGCCAAAGGCAAAATCCTTAACAAAGCCCTGAAAATAACCTTCTTTCATTGGGCGGGGGTTTCCTCTGTGAACTCGGTGACAGCGAGCTGTGTCACCTCATTGATCGTGTGGTCCAAATTCCCATTATATCTGACTTGGTGAAAATGTCTGTCCGAAATTATTTTTCCTAGGACAGGGTTAATATCGGTGAAAATAACCGAAAGGGAGCTGTAAGGGAGCTTAACGATGCATTCGTGAATACACCTTCCGCATTCCCTCAGGAACGATCGTAGGTTGCTGTACGACATCGCACGGTACGACCGTTAGTGAATCCGGGCCCTGGTCGCCGTGTGAAGCCTCCTCAAAGATGGGCGCCGACATTCCTACCTACTTATAAAAGGCGGGCCCCTCCCAAACCTACCTCGCCACCTTGAAGGGTTCCCGCCACGCCTACTGCGAGGTCACCATCATTAAGAGGTCAACAAAACACCACTATCGTATAAATACGATAGGCTATGACTCTTTTATGATCCTGTATGTCTCTGTCGTTCCCGCTGCATGGCGTAGGACGAGTAGATCGTATATTATAAGATTGTAAGTAAGTTAAGATTGTAAAGCCCTAATATGCTATGCAGTGCATAGTGTGTTGATTTTCGGTGTGAGCATCCTGAGTTCGAATCCCCGGACTGCCACATGTGGTTGTTAATTTCATTAATCGATTTTAGGAGTAGAGTTGGTTGGTGGAGAGAACATAATCATTAATTCGGGTTCAGTAGTAGTTTATCGAGAGGCCTTCCCTAGGGTTAAGTGCCCCATTAATTTCTATTTCCTCTCACCTATGCATAGCCTCCGATAGCGCAGTTGGGATATTGTACATGCTAAGATTGGTATGCAGGATTCGAATCTGCATAATAAATCGTAGGCTTGTGCAGTAATCTTTTAACTGTCTTCGTGGTGCAGTGCATAGTGTGTTGATTTTCGGTGTGAGCATCCTGGGTTCGAATCCCCGGACTGCCACATGTGGTTGTTAATTTCATTAATCGATTTTAGGAGTAGAGTTGGTTGGTGGAGAGAACATAATAATTAATTCGGGTTCAGTAGTAGTTTATCGAGAGGCCTTCCCCAGGGTTAAGTGCCCCATTAATTACTATTTCCTTTCACCTATGCATAGCCTCCGATAGCGTAGTTGGGATATTGTACATGCTAAGATTGGTATGCAGGATTTGAAACTGCATAATAAATCGTAGGCTTGTGCAGTAATTGTTTAACTGTCTTCGTGGTGCAGTGCATAGTGTGTTGATTTTCGGTGTGAGCATCCTGGGTTCGAATCCCCAGACTGCCACATGTGGTTGTAAATTTTATTAATCGATTTTAGGAGTAGAGTCGGTTGGTGGAGAGAACATAATAATTAATTCGGGTTAAGTAGTAGTTTATCGAGAGACCTTCCCCAGGGTTAAGTGCCCCATTAATTACTATTTCCTTTCACCTATGCAATGCCTCCGATAGCACAGTTGGGATATTGTACATGCTAAGATTGGTATGCAGGATTCGAAACTGCATAATAAATTGTAGGCTTGTGCAGTAATCTTTTAACTGTCTTCGTGGTGCAGTGCATAGTGTGTTAATTTTCGGTGTGAGCATCCTGGTTTCGAATCCCCGGACTGCCACATGTGGTTGTTAATTTCATTAATCGATGTTAGGAGTAGAGTTGGTTGGTAGAGAGAACATAATAATCAAGCAATATTGACATGGTCTTATGTAGTATATATGAATTTATCGTATATATTAATATAATTTATCGTATTGAGCAACCTAGATGCGGTACGATAATTTGAGCTCCTGGCATTTGCCAAGGCAGCAAGGTGTGCCTCTGAGGAAGACAGCTCAGAGCCTCCACGAACCCCAACCAGTTAACATCTAATTTCCGCCTTCAGTTGATCGAGCTTTTGTGCCTCTAATCACTATATACTGACTGCAATACATACAGCTACACCATCACGACGCTCTCATCGACACCATGACTGACTGACAGATAAGCATAGTATTCATGTCCATTCCCATACAATCATTTGTTCCTTCTTTCACTTGACTCGAGCCTCAGGGCCGAAGTCTCGTTTCCCCATTGTCAGCCATATTGGGTAAAACGTTCTCCTTTGCCTCTTTGCCACGTGGAACTATTGGTGAGTTAATTTCTGGCTAATATTAACCCTTATAATCTTACCCTATATATAATTTATTATGTGAGACCTTTGGATATAAATTAGCTTGTTTCAGATTTGATTCAATTTAGATATGGAGTAAATTAAATTTAGATTGATTTTATTTGAATCATTATAGCTTAGAAATATTTAACTTCCATTGATAGTTTACCACATTGGTGCCCAGACCTCGGGAATTAGCTACCAGTAAGGGATTCTTAGGCAATGAGCAAGGGATTAGCCCAGGGATGCAGGAGCAAGGACCCCGGAGGGGTGGGGCTTGGATATATTCCTGTACCTCCGGCGCCAGTACCTCAGAAAATTGCGATTGTGGGGCATTCGTATGCCACTAGGCTAAGGGCAGCCGATCAAGGAACTGTGTGCTATCGGGCGTCGGAGGGGGATAGAGAGTTTCAGCTGTCCTACTTCAGGGTGCCTGGAGCCACCGTTGATAACCTGAGAGCCTCCCCACAGTGGGGACAGGTGGTCCATTTTAGGCCTCATATGATTTTTTTATTCCTGGGTGGCAACGATATTCGCCCCGATACCGTACCCCGTGAGTTCGCCAACGCCATCAAAGAGGTGGTGCTGGATCTGGAGCGAGAGTCCGGGGGGAGCTCAAGATTGTAGCGATAGAGAGCCGGACTAGGGTCCGAGGCGTGTCAGCGGAGGAATACCACACCTTTAAAAACTCGGTCAACTGCACCCTGAGGTGTCGGCTGGTAGAGACGCGGCACCGCTTTGTCTCGATCACCCTCAGCACCCGGGACCTCGACCAGGATGGCATCCACCTCGATTTAGATACTAATCAAGTCCTATATAATAAAATTGTAGGGCTAACCAAGTGTTGGTTGGAGAGGGACGCTGGGGTGATATCGTTGCGCCTGCCTAAGTCCTGCATCCCACCCATCATCTTCCCCCAATAATTTTCTTTTTCATTTCAGACTTCCTGTGACATAATTATGACCTGACCTAAAAAAGATTCTTGTTCAATATGACCCTTTAGTAGGTGTTGCTATGTTTTCTCCATAAAATAGAAGTCCGCCAGTCGGCGTCTCTTAACTAGACCATTTTGCCGTTGTATTTGTAACATTTTAGGTAAATAGCCTACAGGCTTACATGCAAAATGAGTAAACAGGAAGAGACACCGTCTAGTGGGGTGCTGAGCAAAGCCCCTAAAAATCAGAGGGCGGGACTTCGGGGAGTATTAAATAGGCTAATTGTAGATGTTAACACTTTCATCACTACTGCTGACCTCGAGGAATTAGAAGCTAGATTAGACAATGTCCAGGCTACCCACGGTCGTATTATGGCTCAGAGTGAGGTGATTGTGGCATGCATGACAGAGGAGGAAGAGATAGTTACAGAGTGTGATAATCGGACCTATATGATGAACCTGTCTTTAGAGCGAAGCACATATTACAGCGTGCTGTCGCAAGTAAGAAGGGAGGCGAGAATGAGACCCATAGAAGGGTTGACCCAAAACACATTGTGCACCTCCAAAAGCTCAATTTTCCTACATTTGGGGGCAAATTGACTGAGTGGTTAGCTTTTTGGGGCGTATTTCTGTCTACAGTACATGAATCCTCTTTGGATAATGTCCGTAAGTTTCACTACCTGAAAGGACAAATGGAAGGAGAGGCCTTACATTTGATAGAGGTTTTTGCGGTAGTAGTTGATAGTTATCTTGAGGCAGTACAATTATTAAAGTCCACATACGGGGATCAAGAGCAGATGAAGATGGTCCATGTCGTTGCCTTGTTAAAGCTCGCAGAACCACAGTATAAGGTTGAGGAGTTAGCAAATTTTAGGGCAAATATGGAGTGCCATACTCGATCGCTAGAAACCCTAGGGCTCACCACACAGGAAATGATAGTCATTATCTTACGTCAGAAGCTTCCTATGGCAATACTTGACAAGGTTAGATAATTTTTTTGATCTGGGGGAGTTCAAAACTCAGTTCAGTAAAGAAATCAATAATCTACAGGATGTGTGGGGTTAATCTTAGGGACAGGGTATCGAGCGAGGAATTGAGAAGGCGTCTGGGCATTAGGAGTATCAGTGAAGTGATGCGCACTAGCAGACTTGGTTGGTTTGGACATGTGGAGAGAATGGATGATCAGAACTGGGTGAAGAAATGCCGGACAGTGAACTTGGGGGGAGCTGCGCGTAGGGTGGACCTAGAATGACGTGGGCTCGGGTACTCCGGTCCGATCTCAAAATAAAGAACTTGACAACACAGGCGGCCCTTGACAGGACCGCCTGGAAAGCTGCCATTTAGGATGTGACTGTAACCTCAGCTTCTGTGGACAAACGGTCTATCGTAAATACGATAGGCTATGACTGTTTTGTGATCCCGTATGTCTCTGTGATGTCATGGTCGCTCATGCAGCACGACATAGGACGAGTAGATCGTATATTATAAGATTGTAAATAAGTTAAGTTATAAAAGGCCTAATATGCTATTAAGCAATATTGCCATGGTCTTATGTAGTATATATGAATTTATCGTATATATTAATATAATTTATCGTATAGAGCAACCTAGATGCGGTACGATAATTTGGGCTCCTGGCGTTTGCCAAGGCAGCAAGGTGTGCCTTTGAGGAACACCAGAGCCTTCACGAACACCGACCAGTTAATATCTAATTTCCGCCTTCAGTTGATCGCGCTATTTTGCCTCTAATCACAATACACTGACAGCAATACAAACTGCTACACCATCACGAGGCTCTCATCGACGCCATGACTGACTGACAGATAAGCATAATATTCATGTCCATTCCCATGTAATCATTTATTCTTTCTTTAACTTGACTCATGTCTCGGGACCGAAGTCTCGTTCCCCGTTGTCCACCATATTGGGTAAAACGTTCTCCCTTGCCTCATTGCCACGTGGAACTATTGGTGAGTTAATTCCTGGCTAATATTAACCCTTATAACCTTACACTATATATAAATTTATTATGTGAGACCTTTGAATATAAATTAGCTTGTTTCAGATTGAATTCAATTTAGATATGGAGTAGTTTTCATTTAGATTGATTTTATTTGATTCATTATAGCTTAGTAATATTTAACTTCCATTAATAGTTTACCACATTGGTGCCCAGACCCGGGATTTAGCTACCAGTAAGGGATTTTTTAGGCAATGAGCAAGGGATTAGCCCAGGGATGCAGGAGCAAGGACCCCGGTGGGGTGGGGCTTGGCTATCTTCCTGTACCTCGGGCGCCGGTACCTCAGAGAATTGCAATAATAGGGCATTCGTATGCCACTAGGCTAAGGGCAGCCGACAGAGGAGCTGAGTTGTATCGGGCGTCGGAGGGGGATAGGGCATTCAAGCTGTCCTATTTTGGGGTACCTGGAGCCACCGTTGACACCCTGAAAGCCTCCCCACAATGGGGGCAGGTTGTTCGGTATAGGCCTCACATGATCTTTTTGTTCTTGGGCGGCAATGATATACGCCCCGGTACCGTGCCCCGCGAGTTAGCTAACGCCATCAAAGAGGTGGCGCTGGATCTGGAGCGTGAGTCCGGAGGGAGCTGCAAGATTGTGGCAATTGAGAGCCGGACTAGGGTCCGAGGTATGTCAGCGGAAGAATATCAAGCCATTAAGAACTCTGTTAACCGCGCCCTGAGGTGTCGGCTAGTAGAGACGAGGCACCGCTTTGTGTCAATTACTCTCATCACCCGGGACCTCGACCAGGATGGCGTCCATCTCGATTTGGATACCAATCAAGTCCTGTATGATAAAATCGTAGGGCTAACGAAGCGTTGGCTAGAGAGGGATGCCGGGGTGATACCGTTGCGCCTGCCTAAGTCCTGCATCCCACCCATCATCTTTCCCCAATAAATTTCTTTTACATTTCAGACTTCCTGTGACATATGACCTGACCTAACATTTTTTCTTTTTCAATATGATCCTTTAGTAGGTATTTCTATTTTGTGTACTATTTTTTCTCCATAACATAGACGTCCGCCGGTCAGCGTCTCTTAATAAGGGGAGGCTGAACCTTCACCCCCAAGTCAGCCTGTATAAGAGATAGAGTTTCTGGCATTATACCATCTTATTACATATGGTAATATTAAGACCCGATGAAAAAATCAGATATCTATGTGCGCGCGCGAGAGCAAAATTTCATTGCACTTTCGTAAAATCATCTAGTCACTCAAAAATTTTTCAAATTTCCCGCAATTTTTGAAAGGCATAGCGTACAAGCATCCACTACAATGTAGCATTTATATATACCCCTATTGAATAATAGAAAGTGCTGAAATAAATATATTACATTATTATTTTTGGGTTACAGCTGATTTGACTCCAAAAGGGTCAAAACTCGGACATTTTCGGCAAATTGGCATTTATTTAAACGTACAGGCATTCCTATGTACGCCTTTGTACTCTATTTAGAAGGGGAATGCATTTGAGCAATACATAAAAATATAGATGGACTCGTAAGTGCCAAAAAAAGATACCAAACCACACAAATTCATAGATTTTTATCACTCAAACTAATTTTGGGGGCAGAGAAAACAGTTAGTCCTCCTTACCCTCCGTTTTCTCTCATAGCGCGCAGATAGGAGATCGAGATTTATGGCTAACTAAATAACATTTTCGTCAGGGGGAAGACTTTTCAGAATTTATGAGACAAGTTATTACCAAAATCCATGATTTTGGGCCCCCACCTAGGGATATCATATGGGTGTTTATGCTCTCATATGATCATTTCTATTGCTTACAGCAGCCCTTTACAGACACAAACAAATGTTTTGGGTGGCTGAAAGAAAAAAAAATTGTTTTTCGGGGGTCGAGGTCGAACCCCCGGCCCGGAGGGTTATGGATGCGATATGTTTTTTTGTACCTTCCTATGCTATTCTCCTATGTTGAACGAAGCATAATAGAACAAGAAGACAATAATTAGAAATTTTGATGTCTGGGCTCATAGCAGGGTTCAGCCTCCCTAGACTACTATTTTGCCGTTGTTTTTGTAACATTTAGATACATAGCCTATAGGCTTACATGCAAAATGAATAAACAGGAAGAGACACCGTCTAGTGGGGTGCTGATCAAGGCCCCTAAAAATCAAAGGGCGGGACTTCGGGGAGTATTAAATAGGCTAATTGTGGACGTCAACACTTTCATCACTACTGCTGACCTAGAAGAATTAGAAGCTAGATTAGAAAACGTCCAGGCTACCCACGGTCGTATTATGGCTCTGAGTGAGGTGATTGTGGCAGACATGACAGAGGAGGAAGAGATAGTTACAGAGTGTGATAATCGCGCCCTGTACGATGAACCTGTCTTTAAAGCGAAGCACATATTACAGCGTGCCGTCGCGAGTAAGAAGGGAGGCGAGAATGAGGCCCATAGAAGGGCTGACCCAAAATACACTGTACACCTCCCAAAGCTCAATCTTCCTACATTTGGGGGTAAATTGACTGAGTGGTTAGCTTTTTGGGATGTATTTCGGTCTACAGTTCATGAATCCTCTTTGGATAATGTCTGCAAGTTTCACTATCTGAAGGGACAAATGGAAGGAGAGGCCTTACATTTGATAGAGAGTTTTGCGGTAGTGGGTGGTAGTTATCTTGAGGCAGTACAATTATTAAAGTCCACATACGGGGATCAAAAGCAGTTGAAGATGGCCCATGTCGTTGCCTTGTTAAAGCTCGCAGAACCACAGTATAAGGTTGAGGAGTTAGCAAATTTTAGGGCAAATATGGAGTGCCATACTCGATCGCTAGACACCCTAGGGCTCACCACACAGGAAATGATAGTCATTATATTACGTCTAAAGCTTCCTATGGCAATACTTGACAAGGTTAGATCATTTGATCTGGGGGAGTTCAAAACTCAGTTCAGTAAGGAAATCAATAATCTACAGTTGAACAAAGGGAGAATGTATGTGTCGGGGGGGAGTGAGAATGTGGAGAAGAGGGGAACAGTAAGCATGACAGTGGGGACTAAAGAAAAGAAAGAGGGTACGTATAAAAAACCTGCTCAGATTCTATGTAAGCTATGTAACAACAAACATAAATGGAGTTTCTGTGTAAAATACCCAACAAATGAGACAAAACTAGCACAGGCGAAAATATTGAAGCTATGTGTAGGTTGTCTAAGTAAGGAACATGGTAAGCAGGGACAATGTACTGCTACATACTTAAGGCCCTGTCGCCACTGCAAAGGACATCACTTTGATAAGTTGTGTCCTACAGCAGATAAAGTCAAAGACGTCAAAACAGAGGATACTACAACTGTGGCACTAGGTAGCACGCAAGACACCACTATATTGCCCACAATACAGATTCCCATGGAAGGTAATGACAGTAACAAAGTTTGTCGGGTACTTCTAGATCAAGGGTCTCAACGTCCCTTTATAAAGAGGTCCGTACTAGTGGGACTGAAACACCGAATCGTAGGGACTGAGACACTTCGATTACAGGGCTTAACAGGGGTTACTGATAAACAAGACTACGAGATAGCGGAGATTTCATATTTCTACCGTAAAAACCGGTACTTTATGACTTGTATCGTAGTAGACACCCTACCAGAATATGTATCTGTAGGATTGAAGAAGGTGGAACACGCATTACGTAGCAAGGGGGTTAACTTGTCAGATCCCATGGGAAATCAGAGTGAGGTGCATGTTCTACTTGGTGTGGATCATTATTATGAAGTAGTATACCCTGGATTTAAAAAGATGTGTGGTGTAATTTTAATCCCCACTAAATTTGGATATTGCATGAGCGGAAAGGTGCATACTACACAGTCAAAGGTCCTGGTCGACACGGTCTCGATATATAGAGTCAATGTAACCGCGGCAGAGGAGTTGGGAAGGGAGGATTCCCAAACTAGTGACCCTAAGATGGCTGCCGAGTTCGACCTGGAACGACTGTGGAGATTGGATCACATAGGCATTAATCCTATGGAGACTGATTATGACTCGGAAGTTGCGCTGCAAAGGTTTGACGAGTCTGTGAGCTACTGTGCCTCAGACAAGCAATATAAAGTTAGTTTACCCTGGAAGAACAGTGAGATAAGCCTGCCTACCAACTATGGTTTGGCATTAGGTCGCTTGCGCGCATTGCAGCGGAAATTGTCTAACGAACCGAGCACGCGCCAGGCGTATGATGATGTATTTCGGAGTTATGAAGATAGGGGCTTTATTGAGAGAGTCGATGTCAAGGAACCGATTAAGAAGGGTAGGGTTCACTATCTGGCCCATCATGGGGTAAGAAAAGACAGCGTCACCACACCAATACGGGTGGTGTATGACTGCTCTGCCCATCAAGGTCAACAACCCAGTCTAAATGACTGCCTGTTGACAGGTCCATCCATGGTGTCGGACCTGTCCCAACATCTATTGCGGTTTAGGCTGGGGAAGTACGCCTATACCAGTGACACTGAGAAAGCGTTCTTGATGGTCAAGCTATTAGGAGGAAGATAGAGATGTTACCCGCTTTCTTTGGTTCAGCGACATTAGCGACTCTGAAAGTCCGGTCATAATATACCGTTTTCGGGTTGTCCTCTTTGGGGCCACGTGTTCACTGTTTTTGTTAAATGCCACAATCAGAAAACATCTAGCTGACACTCATGAGGACACAAGTAAACTATCTCGCGGATTATATATAGACAATTTGCAGGGTTCTAGCGATAGTCACGATGATTTGTTATATACATACTGGCAAGCACGCAGATTGTTTGCGGATGCACATCTATTTCTCCGCGAGTGGGTTACTAATAGTGAAGATCTTCAGAGTTTGATACAGGTGGACGGTACAGCATCTCTTAACCAGAAAAAGTCCAGAAATTTGGGGATGATCTGGCAACCTAAACATGACATACTAACTTTTCAAACAGGGTCTTTTGCTCAGCAGACAGGAGCGCACACAAAAAGAAGTCTGTTGAGCAAAGTTGCGCAATTTTTTGATCCTTTGGGTCTAGCATTACCCGTTACCATAAGAGCTAGGATTCTAATGCAGGAAGTTTGGAGACGTAAAATAGGATGGGATGACAGTTTGCCCGAGGACCTGAATGACCAAGGGACATTGTTGTTGAATGAGTATGACATCCTATGTACTAAACCTATACCTCGTAAAGTGGCGGCGTTCGGTGACGTTACGTTACACACGTTTTGCGATGCTAGCGCCACGGCGTACGTGGTAGCCATATATGTCGTTACTTCATTTGGGGCACATTTAGTTACAGCCCGGGCCAAGGTAGCCCCGTTTAAAAAGGTAACTATCCCTAAAATGGAATTGACTGCCATGCTGCTCTTAGCACGTCTGGTGCAACATGTACGCTCAGCATACGAGAGCGAGTTAAACATTGAAATCGTTCACGAATGGTGCGATAGTCAGGTCGCACTCAACTGGATACATAGGAAGAAGTCTCTGCCAGTTTATGTGCGGAATAGGGTAGATGAAATTAGAGCCCTTTTGCCAGAAGTTGATTATCATTATGTAAATACAAAAGAAAACCCTAGTGATCTCATAACTAGGGGTATAACGGCTAGCCAATTAGTGAAGTCCGAATTGTGGTGGCATGGTCCAAAGTGGCTGCTCCATGAAAGTGAATGGACGATTTGGCATGCTGTTGGTGAGGGACTTCTGCCACTGGAAACAGTGGCAGTTACAGCCCAACCAAATGAGCCACCGGGTCCTATCATAGAGTGGGCAAGATTCGGTGACTATAATAAACTAGTCAGAGTTGTAGCTTGGGTATTGCGATATGTATCCAATCTCAAGCTTAAAGTAACGGGCCAACTCTGCAACAGGGGTCACAACATTGATGCTCGTGAATTTAAAGCAGCTGAAGTAACTTTGATCAAATCGGTTCAAGTAGAAACCTTTTCCAATGAATTAGAATCCTTGAAAAGCTCGAATAAGGCATTAACACCTTACGAGCGGCCTAGGCGGTAATTTCTATGTGCCGCCCAGCGGGGGGTTTTGACCATAAATGGGGTTGTTTCTGTGCTCTTTTTCATGCATAAACAAGACCCAGAGCGTAATACAAGTATGTATCCCTGAAAGTACGTAAATTGAGCTTTCCAATGACACCCGAACCATCCTTCTACGATCATTGGTTGTCTTGCAACGATCGTGCAACCGAAGGGCAAAATCGCTAAAATACGGTAATTTTCTTACATTATTACGTGTGTAGCGAGTGAGAGAGGGTGGGGGAGGGTGCAATAAATCTCAGTAGCTCCACTGCGGCCGTGGTGAGCGGTCAGGAGGTAATCTATGCTCCTCCCACTGCTCCGCTCTCTCTCAGAGCACATTACGTGCTCAAAATTGCACTCGACACTAGCCGGGCCCCGCCACATAGGCCACATTTATTTAACTCGACAATAGCCGGGTGCCGCCAGTTAAGGGTTAATGCCTAATATAGTGCGTCAACTAAGGTTGCACCTAGACAATGGCCTCATCAGGTGTGAGGGTCACCTGAGGTGGTCCGGTGTACCAGACTGCACAAACCGCCCTATACTTATGACAACAAGACATCACGTTACTGATCTATTGATCATACGTGCACATAGGGAAGTAAAACACTACGGGGTATGTCATATTATATCAAATTTACGTCTCACATGGTGGATACCCAGAGTTCGACAAGTAGCTCGACGCGTAGTAAGAAAGTGTGTAATATGCCAGAGACTAAAAGGTAAACCATATGCAACTGGACCAGCTCCACCTCTACCTGAATGCTGTGTAAAGCACATAGAACCTTTCCAAGCTGTAGGATTAGATTACACAGGGGCATTGAAGACGAGAGAGCATGAGAAAGTTTATATATTATTGTTTACCTGTGCAACATCTCGAGCGGTACACCTAGAACTATTTGATAATATGTCTAGCGAAGAATTTATGCTGGCGTTTAGACGGTTTTGTGCCCATCGTTCATTCACTCAAGTCATTCTTAGCGACAATGCTCCCACTTATGTCCAAGCATCAAAATATCTAAAGGATATGAGTAGTGATCCTACTATCATCACTTTTCTGGGAGAGAAGAAGTGCGAATGGAGGTTCATTCCAGTTAAGGCACCTTGGTTTGGTGGAATGTGGGAACGGTGTGTCGGCATAGTAAAGTCAGGACTCAGAGCGGTAGTAGGACGTGCTCTATTAAAGAAGAGTGAGTTGACGACAGTCCTCACAGAGATAGAGGCAGTCGTGAATGATCGCCCGCTTACATATGTGTACACCGACCTGCAAGAACCACTACCTTTAACGCCAGCTCACTTGCTATATGGAAAACCATTGACTGCGTTTCCATCTGATTTCCAATCCATAGTAGAGTTAGAGGATCCCTCGTTGTACTCTGAGATAGCGGTGTCTAAGAGATACCAGTATATATCCAGGATAATCGAGGATTTTAGGAAACGGTGGATTAGTGAATATCTGCTAGCATTGAGGGAAAGGAGTGTTACTCCCTCTGGTAGACCAGCGGCACCTACAGTTGGTGAAGTTGTTTTAATTAAAGAAGATAGTCATCGTTTATACTGGAAATTGGGCCACGTGTTGGAGGTATACAAGGGGTCAGACTCTGTAGAGCGGGTGGCACTATTGAAGACAGCCACTGGAACTACTGTTCGTCCTATCGCACGTTTGTACGCTTTGGAGCTCGATTCCGCATTGCAATCTGATGCTCCACCTGTTATTGCTGGGTCTGAGGATTCTCAAAGGAACGACTCACCTCTTACTGATGGTGATCATTCTCGGACCGGGACGCGTCCCAGACGCGCTGCTGCTGGCACCGTCGACATGTGGCATCAGAAGATAGCCTCTGGGCAACTTTAAGTTTAAGGTGGGGTTCAGTTATTTTTTTGTGGGGGGAGTGTATCGCAAATACGATAGGCTATGACTCTTTTGTGATCCCGTATGTCTCTGTGACGTCATGGTCGCTCCTGCAGCACGGCGTAGGAGGAGTAGATCGTATATTATAAGATTGTAAATAAGTTAAGTTATAAAAGGCCTAATATGCTATATGCAATATTGCCACGGTCTTATGTAGTATATATGAATTTATCGTATATATTAATATAATTTATCGTATAGAGCAACCTAGATGCGGTACGATAATTTGGGCTCCTGGCGTTTGCCAAGGCAGCAAGGTGTGCCTTTGAGGAACACCAGAGCCTTCACGAACACCGACCAGTTAACATCTAATTTCCGCCTTCAGTTGATCGCGCTATTGTGCCTCTAATCACAATACACTGACAGCAATACAAACAGCTACACCATCATGAGGCTCTCATCGACGCCATGACTGACTGACAGATAAGCATAATATTCACGTCCATTCACATGTAATCATTTATTCTTTCTTTAACTTGACTCGTGTCTCGGGACCGAAGTCTCGTTCCCCGTTGTCCACCATATTGGGTAAAACGTTCTCTCTTGCCTCATTGCCACGTGGAACTATTGGTGAGTTAATTCCTGGCTAATATTAACCCTTATAACCTTACCCTATATATAAATTTATTATGTGAGACCTTTGGATATAAATTAGTTTGTTTCAGATTGAATTCAATTTAGATATGGATTAGTTTTCATTTAGATCGATTTTATTTGATTCATTATAGCTTAGTAATATTTAACTTAAATTTATAGTTTACCACACGGTCTTTAACCTTGTATGTATGTGTATGTCTATCTATCTATCTATCTATATGCTCAGGCCCAATCCCCATTTTGGGGGTAGCCAACTCAAGACAGAGCAAGAACAGGGAACACACAAAAACAACATAAAACAACAAATTAACACAGATAAAAAGCACAAACTCACACACATCTAGTTCACCCAGGAGAAGACCCAGAGACCAGGGTCACCAAGGTCGCTCCAGCACTCCCCCGGCCCCCGACCAGCCGGAGAGGTTTTGATCTCGGCAGGCAGACATGCAGCGGAGCCAAAGCCACAAGCCCTCCCACCACACTTCCAGGCGCACCATTCATATTAATCGTCTCCCCGGGCCAGGCGCCTGATGGACTATTATCTAGTCCAACTTGCGCCCGACCCCTTACTCCAAATGACCACGTGTTCACTCAACTATTCACAAGCATTCTCCATTCACTCCTGTCCACCACCACTTCCCCTGCCTGATCTATAGTCATTCCTCTATCATCCAAAGCCTTTCTTACACAGTCTCTCCATCTCAATGGGGGTCTTCCTGCCCTTCTATCTCCCCTTGTACCTGACTCGCATATTCTCTTTGTAAGCCTTTCATCTCCCATTCGTTCAACATGACCATACCAGCTCAGCACCCTTCTGTCCACTCTGGCTGACAAATGTTCCTGCTGCCCAACTCTCCTACGTATCTCTTCATTCCTCAATCTGTCTCTACGAGTAACTCCACACATACTCCTCAAGCAGCTCATCTCCATCACATCCAGCCCTCTTTTCTCCTTCTTCTTCAGAGCCCATGTCTCAGACCCATACATCACTGTTGGCACAACAATTCCTTGATACAGTGCACTTTTTACTTTCACTCCGAGATTTCTCGTCCTCCACATACTTCCCATTGCTCCGAAAACCTTCCTTCCTTCACACACTCTCTGTTTTACCTCCACTTCCACACCTCCACTCCTGCTTATCGTTCCTCCTAGATATTTAAAACACTCTACTTGTTCCAATACTTCCCCATCCAGCCTCACATCTAGATTCACCCTATGCTCTCCCCTATTACACACCATTACTTTACTTTTATTGACGTTCACCTTCAGTTTCCTCCTTCCACAAACCACACCAAACTCTTTGACTACCCGCTGCAGTTTCTCATCAGAATCCGCCACCAATGCTGTGTCATCAGCGAACAGGAACTGATTCAACTCCCAATCTCTACCATTCTTTCCTACTAAACCCAATCCTCTTCCCATAGTTCTCCTTTTCACCTCCCTCACCACACCATCCATAAACATATTAAACAGCCATGGTGACATTACACAACCCTGTCGCAAACCTACCTTTACCTCAAACCATTCACTCAACTTACCATTTCCTACTCTCACACATGCTCTGCTCCCTTCATAAAAACTCTTAACTGCTTCTAACAAATTTCCTCCTATTTCATAAATCCTTAACACCTTCCACATTGCTTCACGGTCCACACGATCATACACTTTTTCCAAGTCCATAAAAGCCCAAAATATCTCCTTATGCTTCTCTAAATACTTCTCGCATATCTGTCTTACTGCAAACATCTGATCCACGCACCCTCTTCCCCTCCTAAAACCGCACTGTTCTTCTCCTATTGCAACTTCCGTACACTTTATTATCCTCTCTATCAACACCCTGCCATACAGCTTTCCAACCACTGACAATAAACTAATACCTCTATAACTTGAACACTCCTGCCGATCTCCCTTCCCCTTGTACAACGGCACAATTCATGCACTCTTCCAGTCTGTTGGTACCATTGACACAGCAAAGCACACATTGAAAAGTCTCACCAACCAATCTATTTTCACATCTCCACCCTTCTTTATACACTCCACAGCAATACCATCCAAACCTTCTGCTTTTCCCGCTCTCATTCGTTTCACTGCTTCTTTCACCTCATTTTCCTCAATCCTTTCATTCATTCCTTGACACCTGGGTGGCCTGGGTAACCTATCCCCATCCACCTCTGCTTCAATCACTGTTTCTCTTCCATCTCTTTTATTTAACAAAGATTAAAAATACTCAGCATATCTTTTCCTCACTTCAACTGT
Source organism: Paralithodes platypus (assembly GCA_032716605.1). Lineage (NCBI taxonomy): Eukaryota > Metazoa > Arthropoda > Malacostraca > Decapoda > Lithodidae > Paralithodes > Paralithodes platypus. Next base: position 38,139,883 of record CM064497.1, read on the forward strand.
TTCCACTAGTAATTCTCCATTTTCATCTTTCACTGACTCTTCCCTCTTTTGTCCTCCTTTCCTTACTTTATTTACCTCCTTCCAGAACATCTTTCGTTCTTCAAAATTCTCACTCAGCCTTTGACCCCACCTTTCGTTTGCATCTTTTTTCGCTTCTCTAATTTTCTGTTTTGCCTCTCTCCTTTTCTCCTTGTACCTCTCCCATACCTCAACACTACCATCCTGTAAAACCCTCTCAAAACACTGTCTCTTCTCCTCAACTGCCTTTCTCACCGTATCATTCCACCACTCGCTTCCCTTCCTGATACCTCTGCCTCCTACTTTCCTTTTGCCGCATACTACCTCTGCACTTGCTTTCACTCCTTCCTTAAACTGTTGCCATTCAACCTCTACTTCTCTCTCTTCCATCTCTCTCACTTCCATCCACTTTTCATTTAGTCTTTCCTTGTACTCCCTCTCTTTTTCACTCTTCTCTAACTCACTAACTTTTATTACCTCTCTTACTTCACACTTGTCTCTTATTCTCCTGTAACTCTTAACTCTTAGCTTTCCCTCCACCAGGTAATGATCTGACATACCCTCCGCCTCACCTCTCATCACATTCACATCCAGCAGTCTACACAATCTTTCCCTTGTTACCAGCACATAATCAATCAATGCCCTCTCTACAATCTCTCCTCTCACAAGTCTATGCCAGGTGTACTTGTGTATACGCCTTTTTTTGAAGAACGTATTACCTACACTCAATCTACACTCTTCACATACATTTTTCAGTCTTTCTCCACTCTCGTTTACACCATCCACACCAAAACTACCGATGACTCCCTCAACAGGCTCATTTCCTACCCTAGCATTTAGGTTCCCTAAAACTATAACATTTTCATTTTCATCAAACCCTTGTAGACAATCTCTCAAATCCTCCCAGAAACCCTCTACCTCGTCCAACTCTCTTTCACTTCCTGGTCCATACGCACTTACAAAAACCCACCTTTCACCCTTAAACTGCATTCTCACCCACATTAGCTTTGATGACACTTCTTTCCACTCTTTTATAAACTCTCTCAACTCCTCCTACACAATAATAGCCACTCCTTCTTTCCCCCTGACTCCCTCGTCTACTCCAGACTTTCCACCTATCACGTTTCCAGAATCCACTTCTCCCTCTCCTTTCATCTTTGTTTCATTCAGTGCAAGGACATCATACATCCTTCTTTCAAATAACCTTCCAATATCCTCTCGCTTCTCATTCGTACTACATCCACGCACATTCAATGCTCCTATTCTTAGGGTTCGGGACCACGAACGCGTTCCCTCGCCCCTATCTCTGTCTCGTTTTTTTGGTAGATTTATTTAAGGGGAGAAGGATACCAGGCCATGTGTAATTGTGTATGTACAGTTGAACAAAGGGAGAATGTATGTGTCGGGAGGGAGTGGGAATGTGGAGATGAGGGGAACTGTAAGCATGACGGTGGGGACTAAAGAAAAGAAAGAGGGTACATATAAGAAACCTGCTCAGATTCTATGTAAGCTATGTAATGACAAACATATGTGGAGTTTCTGTGTAAAATACCCAACAAATGAGACAAAACTAGCACAGGCAAAGAAGTTGAAGCTATGTGTAGGTTGTCTAAGTAAGAGGAACATGGTAAGCAGGGACAATGTACTGCTACATACTTAAGGCCCTGTCGCCACTGCAAAGGACATCACTTTGACAAGTTGTGTCCTACAGCAGATATAGTCAAAGACGTCAAACCAGAGGGTACTACAACTTTGACACTAAGTAGGAAGCAAGACACCACTATATTGCCCACAATACAGATTCCCATGGAAGGTAATGACAGTAACAAGGTTTTTCTGGTACTTCTAGATCAAGGGTCTCAACGTTCCTTTATAAAGAGGTCCGTATTAGTGGGACTGAAGCACCGAATCGTAGGGGCTGAGACTCTTCGATTGCAGGACTTCACAGGGGTTACTGACAAACAAGACTATACGACATAGCGGAGATTTCATATTTCTACCGTAAAAACCGGTACTTTATGACATGTATCGTAGTAGACACCCTACCAGAATATGTATCTGTAGGAGTGAAGAAAGTGGAACACGCATTACGTAGCAAAGGGGTTAACTTGTCAGATCCCATGGGAGATCAGAGTGAGGTGCATGTTCTACTTGGTGTGGATCATTATTATGATGTAGTATACCCTGGATTTAAAAGATGTGTGGTGTAATTTTAATCCCCACTAAATTTGGCTATTGCATGAGCGGAAAGGTGCATACTACACAGTCAAATGTCCTGGTCGACACGGTTTCGATTTTAAGAGTGAATGTAACCGCGGCAGAGGAGTTGGGAAGGGAGGATTCCCAACCTAGTGACCCTAAAATGACTGCCAAGTTCGACCTGGAACGACTGTGGAGATTGGATCACATAGGCATTAATCCTATGGAGACTAATTATGACTCGGAAGTTGCGCTGAAAAGGTTTGACGAGTCTGTGAGCTACTGTGCCTCAGACAAGCAATATAAGGTTAGTTTACCCTGGAAGAACAGTGAGATAAGCCTGCCTACCAACTATGGTTTGGCATTAGGTCGCTTGCGCGCATTACAGCATAAATAAACTAATGAACCGAGCACGCGCCAGGCGTATGACGATGTATTTCGGAGTTATGAAGATAGGGGCTTTATTGAGAGAGTCGATGTAAAGGAACCGATTAAGAAGGGTAGGGTTCACTCTCTGGCCCATCATGGGGTGAGGAAAGACATCGTCACCACACCAATACGGGTGGTGTATGACTGCTCTGCCCACCAAGGTCAACAACCCAGTCTAAATAACTGCCTGCTGACAGGTCCGTCCCTGGTGTCGGACCTGTCTCAACATCTATTGCGGTTTAGGCTGGGGCAGTATGCATTTACTAGTGACATCGAGAAAGCATTTTTGATGGTCAAACTAAAAGAGGAAGATAGAGATGATACCCGCTTTCTTTGGTTCAACGACATTAGCGACTCTGAAAGTCCGGTCATAATCTACCGTTTTCGGGTTGTACTCTTTGGGGCTACATGTTCACAGTTTTTGTTAAATGCCACAATCAAAAAACATCTATCGGATACTCTTGAGGACACAAGTAAACTATCTCGCGGGTTGTATATGGACAATTTGCAGGGTTCTAGCGATAGTCAGGATGATTTGTTACATACATACTGGCAAGCACGCAGATTGTTTACAGAAGCACATTTATTTCTCCGCGAGTGGGTTACTAATAGTGAAGATCTTCAGACTTTGATACAGGTGGATGGTACGGCATCTCATAACCAGGAAAAGTCCAGAAATTTGAGGATGATCTGGCAACCTAAACATGACATACTAACTTTTCAAACAAGGTCTTTTGCTCAGCAGACAGGAGCGCACACAAAAAGAAGTCTGTTGAGCAAAGTTGCGCAATTTTTTGATCCTTTGGGTCTAGCATTACCCGTTACCATAAGAGCTAGGATTCTACTGCAGGAAGTTTGGAGACGTAAATTAGGATGGGATGACAATTTGTCCGAGGACCTGAATGACCAAGGGACATTGTTGTTGAATGAGTATGACATCCTATGTACTAAACCTATACCTCGTAAAGTGGCGGCGTTCGGTGACGTTACATTACACACGTTTTGCGATGCTAGCGCCATGGCATACGGGGTAGCCATATATGTCGTTACTTCATTTGGGGCACATTTAGTTACAGCCCGGGCCAAGGTAGCCCCGGTTAAAAAGGTAACTATCCCTAAAATGGAATTGACTGCCATGCTGCTATTAGCATGTCTGGTGCAACATGTACGCGCAGCATACGAGAGCGAGTTAAACATTGAAATCGTTCACGTTTGGTGCGATAGTCAGGTTGCACTCAACTGGATACATAGCAGGAAGTCTCTGCCAGTTTATGTGAGAAATAGAGTAGATGAGATTAGGGCCCTATTGCCAGACGTTGCTTATCATTATGTAAATACAAAAGACAACCCTAGTGATCTCATAACTAGGGGTATAACGGCTAGCCAGTTAGTGAAGTCCGAATTGTGGTGGCATGGTCCAAAGTGGCTGCTCCATGAAAGTGAATGGACGATTTGGCATGCTGTTGGTGAGGGACTTCTTCCACTGGAAACAGTGACAGTTACAGCCCAACCAAATGAGCCACCGGGTCCAATAATAGAGTGGGCAACATTCGGTGACTATAATAAACTAGTCAGAGTTGTCGCTTGGGTGTTGAGATATGTATCCAATATCAAGCTTATAGTAACGGGCCAGCTCTGCAACAGGGGTCACAACATTGATGCTCGTGAATATAAAGCAGCTGAAGTAACTTTGATCAAGTGGGTTCAAGCAGAAACCTTTTCCAATGAATTAGAATCTTTGCAAAGCTCGAATAAGACATTAATGCCTAATTTAGTGCATCAACTAAGGTTGCACCTAGGTCCTAGATAATGACCTCATCAGGTGTGAGGGTCACCTGAAGTGGTCGGGTGTAACGGACGGCACAAACCGTCCTATACTTATGCCAACAAGACATCACGTTACTGATCTATTGATCATACGTGCACATAGGGAAGTAAAACACTACAGGGTATGTCATATTATATCAAATTTACGTCTCACATGGTGGATACCCAGAGTTCGACAAGTAGCTCGACGCGTAGTAAGAAAGTGTGTAATATGCCAGAGACTAAAGGGTAAACCATATGCAACTGGACCAGCTCCACCTCTACCTGAATGCCGTGTAAAGCACATAGAACCTTTCCAAGCTGTAGGGTTAGATTACACAGGTGCATTGAAGACGAGAGAGCATGAGAAAGTTTATATATTATTGTTTACCTGTGCAACGTCTCGAGCGGTACACCTAGAACTATGTGATAATATGTCTAGCGAAGAATTTATGCTGGCGTTTAGACGGTTTTGTGCCCGTCGTTCATTCCCTCAACTCATTCTTAGCGACGATCCTCCCACTTATGTCCAGGCTTCGAAATATCTAAAGGATATGAGCAGTGATCCTACAATCATCACTTTTTTGGGAGAGAGGAAGTGCGAATGGAGGTTCATCCCAGTTAAGGCACCTTGGTTTGGTAGAATGTGGGAACGGTGTGTCGGCATAGTAAAGTCAGGACTCAGAGCGGTAGTAGGACGTGCTCTATTAAAGAAGAGTGAGTTGACGACAGTCCTCACAGAGATAGAGGCAGTCGTGAATGATCGCCCACTCACATATGTGTACCTGCAAGAACCACTACCATTAACGCAGCTAACTTGCTATATGGTAAACCATTGACTGCATTTCCATCTGATTTCCAATCCATAGTAGAGTTAGAGGATCCCTCGTTGTACTCTGAGGCAGCGGTGTCTAAGAGACCCCAGTATATATCGAGGGTAATCGAAGATTTTAGAAAACGGTGGATTAATGAATATCTGCTAGCATTGAGGGAAAGGAGTGTTACACCCTCTGGTAGACCGAAGACACCTGCTGTTGGTGAATTAGTTTTAATTAAAGAAGATGGTCCTCGTTTATACTGGAAATTGGGCCGCGTGTTGGAGGTATACAAGGGGGAAGACTCTGTAGATCGGGTGGCACTATTGAGGACGGCCACTGGAACTACTGTTCGTCCTATCGCACTTTTGTACGCTTTGGAGCTCGATTCCGCATTGCAATCTGATGCTCCACCGGTTATTGCTGGGTCCAAGGATTCTCAAAGTAACGACTCACCTCAAACTGATGGTGATCAATCTCGGACCGGGACGCGTCCCAGACGCGTTGCTGCTGGCGCCGTCGACATGTGGCATCAGAAAATAGCCTCTTGGCAACTTTAAGTTTAAGGTGGGGTTCAGGTATTTTTTTGTGGGGGGAGTGTATTGTATATATACGATAGGCTATGACTCTTTTATTATCCCGTATGTCTCTGTGACGTCACGGTCGTTCCCGCTGCACGGCGTAGGACGAGTAGATCGTATATTATAAGATTGTAAGTAAGTTAAGATTGTAAAGGCCTAATATGCTATTAAGCAATATTAACATGGTCTTATGTAGTATATTATATGAATTTATCGTATATATTATTATCATTTATCGTTTTGAGCAACCTAGATGCGGTACGATAATTTGAGCTCCTGGCATTTGCCAATGCAGCAAGGTGTGCCTCTGAGGAAGACAGCTCAGAGCCTCCACGAACACCAACCAGTTAACATCTAATTTCCGCCTTCAGTTGATCGAGCGTTTGTGCCTCAAATCACAATATACTGACTGCAATACACACAGCTACACCATCACGACGCGCTCATCGATGCCATGACTGACTGACAGATAAGCATATTATTCATGTTCATTCCCATATAATCATTTGTTCCTTCTTTCACTTGACTCGAGCCTCAGGGCCGAAGTCTCGTTTCCCCATTGTCCGCCATATTGGGTAAAACGTTCTCCTTTGCCTCATTGCCACGTGGAACTATTGGTGAGTTAATTCCTGGCTAATATTAACCCTTATAACCTTAGCCTATATATAATTTATTATGTGAGACCTTTGGATATAAATTAGCTTGTTTCAGATTGAATTCAATTTAGATATGGAGTAAATATAATTTAGATTGATTTTATTTGAATCATTATAGCTTAGAAGTATTTAACTTCCATTGATAGTTTACCACAACCACCATGACCAAGGACCAACAATCACTCACCCGACCTTCCCAGGTCGCTCAACCTGCAGAGCTCCCAGCCACCTCATCTCCTCCAACAACGACGACTCCTTCGTCCACTACAGCAGCTCCATCGCCCACTCCAGCAGCCATGAAAATCAACAGAGCCAACACCCCAACACCCCAACACCCCAACACAATTGGTGCAATCTGCAAGGCAATCTAAAATTCCTCTACATGTCCACTTGATCTTCGACACCACTACAGCAGCTGATGTTCCAACAACCATGTGGCTATTGACACTACGAAACTTAAGCATGGTTCACGCATAGACGAGTCGGTGCCCGAGTCCAACACGAGTGATGACATTTTGCTATTTGGCAATGACTCGTCAATACTTTGCAACACTCGTGTAGACTCGTGTTACACTCGTGTATACTCTCCGTGTATACACGGACTCCTGGGTACTCCTGGGTACTCACCACGTGGCCCAAAAATGTCATACATGCATGAAATTTCTTGTCCCCGTCACGAGTCCGACGGAAATACGTGTAGACTCGTGTACATACAGTACATGTTGATTCGTGTGGACTCTGCATAACTCTTCGCTACTCGTGTTAACTCGTGTAACACTCTTTGGTGATTCGTCCTCGATCGTGGACATTTCGATGTTGTATTTTGTATGTCAAAATAAAATGTATGTGACTCCAGGTATTGTTTTGCATCCAATTAATATTTATAGTTACTTTATTCATATAAGTTTCATTTACAATTTTACTTTACGCAAGTTTTAAATGACTTGTTAAAAGAGAAACAAATAAGTATTATGAATTAAATACTTTTTGGAAGAATAGATGAAATAATTATGATGATTAAGCAATTTGAAGGGCATATTTCATGGAAGAACATGTAAGGGAAATATGCTGAAAATTATTATAATACTGTTATGGATATACAGATTGAAATATATACAAAGAAAATATAATATATGTAAGATATGTACCTAGAAAAACATACGAAACATATGAGACAAATATTAATATATACATAAATAGAATATATTAATGATTCTGAAGCCACATAAAAAACCCTACAAAACAGTATATGAGACATATATAAATGTATGCATATATAGAGAGAATATAATAATGGTATTGAAAGGACTTGGAAAAACATTACTCAAATGGATGAGAAAAATATAAATAAAATCATAGTAATGAATATCATCGCTGAAATATATATAGAAAATAAATAATCATGTACGAGGATTGTTAATATTGACACTCGTGTTGACCCGTGTTACACTCGTGTTGATCCGTGTTACACTCTTCGTGACTCGTGTTGACTCGTACCGAGTCTTTGTTTTCGTACCCTGGTATTTGACCGTTATTTTTCAAATTTATCCCATTCGTGTTGGATTCGTGTTACACTCGTGATGACTCTCCGTTACTCGTGCGGACTCTTGAATGAACACGTGTTGACTCGTGTTACACTCGTGTTGACTCGGGATCGGTTACTACTCGTGTAGTAATCGGCCTCCAGCAACGCCGATAATCGACGAGTGTCACTCGTGTTGGACTCGGGCACCGACTCGGCTATGTGTGAACCATGCTTTAACCCCAGTTCTGGCCAATGAGACAACCCGGACCTACATTTTTAAATCGCGAGATCGCGACTTTTTCTTTGCCGAATGTGGTGAAGCAACGGGGTTGAGTAAGACTTGCAAGATTGCCAGCCTTCACGAGAGCAGAAAGGGCAGGAAGAGAAGCCAACAGGAGCAATGGGAATATCAACAAGCTTCCCATGCTTTAAAAGAAAACGGAGCAGAAGAGTTCCCCATTCCATCAGGTCATTCCCGTTCTTTAATGACCAGGAAGCTAGGCCAGTCTCCCATAAAAAAGACTGGGAAGCAGGACCAATCACCGACGAGCTTTTAAACCATCTCGACCAATCACCAGCCTCCCTTCGACCAACAACCCGACTTGCAATATGACTAGCAAATGTTTATGCAAGTTAGGCATCAGGGACCGGAATGCTATAGGAACAAAAGGAGATGTTAGGACATCTCTCGCAGTACTTTTCCGGAGAACTGAACATAACCCAGAGAACCCACAAACTCCCGGAGATATAAACTTCACAAAGAATAACCCCTGATTCTCATAGAATCACGGAAGTCACAATTATATCTTACCTAGACCCCTTCACAACATCGGGGATTTAAATAAAACACTTCAATTGATTATGTATAAACCTATCACTACCATGTATTTTTAGACTAAGTATTACCTTCACAAATTACATCACAACCATTCACTATGTCCTTCTAAAGTTGAATTACTATAAGTTAACCCTAAGAAGTAAACCGAACATAGTCTCACCGAAATTTAAAGTAAGTAAGCACCTTTACCTAAGTAATATTCCTCAGGCTGAAAAGTCTGGGATATCTAACTGAAGTAGAAACCGCCTCCCCCTCCCCCTCGAGACTACAGCCAGACTTGCTGCCTCCCTCTGATGTCAGGACCCCTGACCCCTGCGCCTGTGAGAGGCAGTTCCACTTGATGTCCAGCCAGCCGAATCTATGATCCACGTTCGGCCAGACTTGCTCTCGAAATGCTATCCTCTTAACACCTTACGAGCGGCCTATGCGGTTTATTTATATGTACCGCACAGCGGGGTGTTTTTAGCCAAAATAGGGCTGTTTACGTGATCATTTTCATGCCTAAATAAGACCCAGAACGTAAAACAAGTACCTATCCCTGAAAGGGCATAAACAGAGCTTTCGAATGACACCATAACGATCCTTGTATGATGGATAGTTTTCTTGCAATAACCGTGCAACGCGAGTGCAAAAAGCAGGTAATTCGGTAGTTTCGGTACATAATTGAGTATGTAGCGAGTGAGAGAGGGAGGAGGGAGCTGAGATTTGTGTCAGTAGGTTCGCCGCGGTGGTCTGGAGCAGTCATACGCTCGCTAGTCTCCTGCCACCACTTGTCTCTCTCTCTCAGCCACATTACGTGCTGAAATTGCCACTCGACCTATGTCGAGCGCCGCCACATAGTCCAGCTTTATTTAACTCGACTTATGTTGCTCGCCGCTAATTAAGGGTTAACACCTTACGAGCGGCCTATGCGGTTTATTTATATGTACCGCCCAGCGGGGTGTTTTTAGCCAAAATAGGGCTGTTTACGTGATCATTTTCCTGCCTAAATAAGACCCAGAACGTAAAACAAGTACCTATCCCTGAAAGGGCATAAACAGAGCTTTCGAATGACACCATAACGATCCTTTTATGATGGCTAGTTTTCTTGCAATAACCGTGCAACGCGAGTGCAAAAAGCATGTAATTCGGTACTTTCCCCATATAATTCAGTATGTAGCGAGTGAGAGAGGGAGGAGGGAGCTGAGATTCGTGTCAGTAGGTTCGCCGCGGTGGTCTGGAGCAGTCATACGCTCGCTAGTCTCCTGCCACCACTTGTCTCTCTCTCTCAGCAACATTACGTGCTGAAATTGCCACTCGAGTTATGTCGAGCGCCGCCACATAGTCCAGCTTTATTTAACTCGACTTATATGGTGAGCCTCTAATTAAGGGTTAACATACCCTAAGTGTCCCTGAGTACCTTACGTTGTGATTATTGATGTGAAGGTAAGGTAAAATATGTGAGTATTCCAGTGCTAATTCTTATCTAGATCTGTGCCCAAGATCGATATATATTACGTTATGTGTTAATCCTCCAGAAGCCCTAATTAATTATTGAACTAGATCTGTGCCCAATATCTATTATTATCTAATATTAAACATCTTACATAATCATTATACGCATACGTTACATACTCATGTCAACTGATAACTAGCTCGAATACTCACAGATTTTCCTTGTATATGCCCATTCTATTGTGTATGTATCAAGTCGAAGTTGAAGTGTATAACGTGTATCTATTCCCTATTCAAATTTAGCATTTACCTAGAACCTACTCCCAATTTCCTAATGAATTATTATTCCAATTCTACTTCTCGAGAAGAAATATTATTGATTGATATTCTAATTAAAATATAATATAAAACCCCAACTCACGCTCTGCGATAATCTTAATTAATTTGTTCCGTTGTGAATAAAGTATTTACTTCTTCTGATATGAAATAGATAATTTCGATTCATCTCGTCTAGGAATTCTAGTTCTATATAGATCTTTTATCTAAACCTTTCATAATCTCGAATACAACGCTAATTCGTTCTGTATTCCTTATAGGAATCTGTTAACCAGTTCAGAACTCCTTCATACCTTAATAGGTATTTACATAAGTGAAACTTCGTCGTGTACGTCATTTTATGCTATTAGTGTATATATAACTATTAGTACACGCTATTTTATCAATGCATTTCTTAACCTATTGAGTCAAAAGTATTATATGATTCATGTAGGTTGTATTCAATATCAAATCTTTATTTAGTATATCTAAATAATTAAATCGGAATTCCTCGACCCGTGAGACTATTACTTCATATGCAAATTAAGTAATTGTATATTTATAATATAATTTCTTCACAATAAACTAACTACATAATTAATTGTCAAAACAATTCATATCCTTACTCCTTTATAAATTAAAGTATTCCTCCCGCATTCAAGATAAATATCGCATTAACCGCAAAAGTTATTTTCCGGACCGCAGTCCAACAGATGACCTGCTGACCTACCTTGCCCTGTATATTTACGCGCGGCATCCTTTGTACTCCCTGGGCGCATCTCGCTCCGCGCTCCAGAGTGATCACTATAGAAATCTTTGTGCGTTACACCATATTGTTTATTAAGCAATTCTAGATTTCAACTTAACTTTTCTTGAGATTATCAGAATACCTCACGATAGACACTCAACTCACATAGATATTATTATCAAGGAGTTATTCTATGTATATGTATGTCTATATATAATTGCATATTTCCCCAATAATACTATCCATTATTCCATGTTCATTTGTAAGTTAATAAGACATCTTGTACTCTAAATATATTCAGTGAGTCACTTACTATTATTGATAGTAGCTAAGTGAAACTTACACTCACATTCTATGTCCATAATTATATAAGTTAATAAGAGACATCTTGTACTCTAACTATATCCAGTGTTTCACTTGCTATTACTGATTAGTAGCGAAGCGAACCTTAATATCACCTTTTATGCTATTGAATAAATAAGAGTATATAATTACCTATGTGTGTTTATTGTGTTTATTACAACCTGATTGAGTACATAATTGTGAATAAGAACGTGTTAGATGTGTTCCTGTAGAGCATATATTGAGTCTAAAAGTCCACAGTTGGATTTGAGTAGAGACAATAACGAAGCTAAGTTGTATTACAACCCGGCATAACACATATCATGCGCAGTCAATAAAGTGAGACCTGGAACATCCTGGAACACACTTGAAGTCTGTGAAATAACATATATTAGTGGACTAGCTTTATCAGGGGGAAGGGGACACAAGTGATAAGGCACCTCTTTCCAGGCAACAGAATTATCCCCAAAAGTACTTATATTACCTAGAGTTAAGTGACTGAAGACATCCTCAACCTCGGAATCAAGACTGACAAATACAGGACCCGGGACAGTATGGTGTGGGGGAGATGAACAATTCTAATTACCCACAGCAGAGTGCCCACAGTTACACACATTAAGTACAGCAACTAAGGGAGAAACGGGAGGAGAAAAGTCAGGGGCCCGATGATAAGGCTTCAGCACACCCTTATCCCAATCTCCTCTAGGCTCCTTACATAAATCCAACACCTGATAGACATCCGACATTCTATCATTGACAGCCATATGCGGGGGTCGCCATCTCTACCATAACACATCATTCAATCCACAACAATCGCCTACTTCAGTCACATTATTTTCCTCATTCAAGCCACTGGCAAAGAAATCCTTACATGCATCATCTCGCTGCATATCTACCAGGCCACTAGAACAGTTTGGAGGAAAGATATGGTCTGTAACCCCTTCTTTACCGGCGACGTCTTTCTAATTATATAGTTGCTATATTTAGATAATTTTATGCAGCTTTAGAAGGATTTGTGTTAGTAAAATGGGTTAAGTGAGATAGTTTAGTTCGAAGCCTGTTAATTGCTGGAGGCCCTTATTAAACGTAATATAATTGTCTAATCATACCCAAAATAAAATAAAAATACATCGCCGGTAAAGAAGGGGTTAAGATCAGCCATGAATACATCCGGAGGATTACTTCTAGGACTAGGCTCAGTTGGAACACCATCGAAGTCATCCATAACATCCATCTCATCCTCACACTCGGTTGAAGTGCCAGAGAAGAAATTCACAAAATCAAGTTCGGTTGGAACATCATTATGCTCAGTTAGAGCATCATTACCCACCTCCCAACTCCCAGTTGAAGTTACAGAGGAAGGAGTATCGGGAGGTATATCGTGCTCAGAGGGAGCTGTCGTGGACCTGGTTGTCGCACATACTGGGAAATCCAAAAACATCTCCTTATTGAGCAGACCAGTCAGTGGCTCATCAACAGGGACAACCGATAGGACCAGGTCAGGTTTTACCCGATCCGCCGACAAATCGTTACCCAAAGGAGACTCACACCTGGCACAGACAGCTCCTCTGCTAGGCCTACACCGGCTTTATCCTTGAACAAGTCGCATTCTAGTTCCACCTGAGCTTGGGGAATAGAAAAAGGCCCACCAGCACTCTTCAACACAATATGTACAAGATGAAATAAATGAGCAGTAACTGTCAGGAGAGCCAACAATGGGTGGAAAGATTTCTACTGGTTTGGCTATAGGATATTACATAACACATGCCACCACACCATTCTCATGGTTACTCTGAGGTTCATTCATATCATTCCCACAAGAATCCGACACTACTGCCACAGATTCTCTTTGTCTTTCATCTCTTTCTTTGGTCCAACATTGAGACGCCAAGTGGCCAATTTGGCCACAACAAGTACACACCTTCTGGGAGGCATTGCCTCTGTTAATATAATTATTACCTTGATTCCCATTACCATGGGTTTGAGTAGCAGTCCTGACTCGGGGAGCATCCTGAGGGTTACGAGAGTAAGGCGGCACAACAGGCTTGGGAGAGGAAGTTGTTTTACTTGCAACATGATTCCTATTTTGATTAAATTTATTGAAGTGATTGCCATTAGTATTATCATAAGGCTTCTTACCACGGGACTTATTAACTCATTAACTGCGAAGTCATGGTAGTTCAAACCCTCCTGCCAGGCAAAGATATTTGGTTCTATTCTGACGAAAATCGTCATATGTAACATGTATATAATTATTACTTATCCATATGCGCCTAGTTTGCTTTTAATATGAACATATGAACATTTAAGAGCAAAAAAATAAGTGGGAATAGTATTTGGGGGGTGAAAAAGACGTATTATTGCCGCAAAGTCGTATCATGAGGTGAGAGCAGGGGGAGTGTATGTTCCCTCTACAAGGTATCGATCGTTACTGATGAGTCTGAGTAGAAGTCTCTGTGTTGCTAGGATCTCTAGCTGGCTCGCCCGTGTTAAAGAGACCGAGAGGGGGAATTGCGCGCCGAAAATTACCCAAAAAAAGAAGGAATAAGAGGAAAAATTGCTGATAATTGAGGAGGGGGGAAAAGGAGGGGAAGCTGGGGATTGGGACACATATTTAGGAGTGGTAGAAAGTAATGGAGGGGAATTATCCCACCTAATCACAAATTGCTTTGTTTTGAGTGCCACTGCAGTGTTTTCTAAGTTTTTGTTTATGCTCTGGATCTATTGAGGACGGTCGCAGTGCACCAGAAATACCTCTATTGAGGACGGTCGCCGTTTTCGGGTTAATAAGAACATAATCATCAGCCATGGCAGCTGCAACTGTGAGACTTTCTTACCTCTCAAATGATAAACCAACTTTCGTTCAATTTTCCATAAGAAGTTTTCCAGCAAGACCAGGTCCTTAACCTAAGAAGTGCGCATGGGGGTAATTAGACACCTCTCCCTGTGCTGACGTATTTGAGCTGTTTCCATCACTAAAATATTAATTTTACCATAAATAGCATTAATACTTATCCTAACGCACCTATTATGGGTTGATTATAAAGGTATTAACCTGAAACAACAATAAAACGAGTGAAAACAGCGTTTGGATGGTCAAAATCGGAGATACAGGCCGCGAGTTATATAATGTATGGGTGAGGCAATCTGCTTTCCCACCAATTTCCCCCAAGGCCACTGAGACACAGTCGATCGATACTCTCTCTCTCTCTCATGCACTCGCTTGCTAACAGTGATGACAAGGCCCTGCTTGCAACTCGCTAATGTTAGCACGAAAATATACCTCAGAATAAGGGAATAACAGGGAAAATAGGTGATAACTGAAGGAGGGGAGGAAAGTGGGGAAGGAGGGGAGGTAGAGGAGTGATATTTTGCATGGCCCAGGGGCAATTTTTTTGTTTTTTTTTTTTTTCGATGTTTAAATTTTTTTTTTTTTTTCTCTGACTCTGAGTCTTCCCGCAGTCCGCCGGGGGAACTCTTAAGAGTCTTCCCCCAGTTCCCGGGTTAAGATCCTCAAAATCAGAAAGAGATTTACAATTTAGCCAATTATTAAAGGATTTAGTCATAGTCCTTGAGAACACAGCATGAGTCTCTTCAGGCTTCTTGTGAACCTTCCAGAAGGTCTGCCTATAGGCTTCTGGTCTCAACTGATATGCCTTCAGAATTGCTAATTTGAGGCGATCATAGTCATGTCTCACGTCCCGTTTCACCGCTATATACGTGGTGCGGGCTCGTCCTGTCAAAACAGTTTGGAGCATGAAGGGCCATTGTTCTCTGGACCAATTCATGCCCTTTGCAAGATCCTCGAACAGTACAATATAATTATCAACATTATCATCGGTAAATGGGGGAAAGACACTACTCAGATTTAAGCCTTGAGGGGGAGAGGGAACCGAGGAACTGGTGGTGCTCTGGCCAGCCAACTTAGCCATTTGATGTTCATGGTCTGCTTGAGCTTGTTGGACTTGTAACTCTGCCTGAGCTGAGTTTGTTGGGCCTGTAACGCGGCCTGAGATTGGGCAGCGTAAATTCTAGCAAACTCTATATAATGAGCCGCGTTAAAGCCTGGCGGAATGCTCGGGAAGGGAAATTATCCACTCAGGTCTTCGACCGGAGCCGTCAACAAGCCATCTAGAGTCAATCAAGTCACCAACAGTTGCCTCATCCATCCCACCCTCAAGTCTCTGGCTAGTGTCATGTATCCCGAATATCTCCGTCTTAACGGAGTTGGATAACATGACCTTTATTAAACTCTTAAAGGATGGCAACTATATACGAGGTGAGCATCCAGAGGCTCATCCATATATAGGAGATCTACCTCCTCAGCTGTGGGATTTGAATCTAGAAAATTATGTGCGTCTTCCTGATTGATTAACTCTCTCGGACATATAAAGTTACAGTAAGTTACGGTGGACAGCCCGCATGCAATATTGCGGCTGGGCTCACAATGGGGGAAAAAGTGCGTCATATCATGTTTCAGGGTTGCGTCAAAGCTCCACATGGAGATGTAACTTACCTAACTTACCAGCCAAAATATGACTCAAATCGAGTCATTAACTTATTTTTCCTGAACTTCCATAAGTTAGATTTATGACGCGATTGCGTCATCATCAGACTTTTGGCCCAAGCACCGTATGACGCGATCACATCATAAATGTCGGAGAGTGTTAATATAGGCATAATGAAGTTTAAATGAAAATGCTAAAGATCGTAAATAAATGTAATAACTAGCAACAAACGTATCCACGGAACAATCTATCCTGGAAGGTCGCCAATTCCTGTTATGACCCTGGCGGCCACGAAGCAGTTGGCTCACTTGACCAGAGTGGTAACAGTGAGTTTTTAAAATTCTCAAGTCTCTGGTAGGATTTTGGCAGTCTGTTGTTGCTCACTTTTCTTTCACTTTGAAAAAATCAGACAGCTCAAGAATTATATACTAGTCATAAAGGAAGCTTAGCTAAAGAAAAATATATGTTCCAGAAGCCCTTTATGATTATATTAATGTACTAATGATAATTTCAATTAACTCCTTCAGACATATTATGTTCCAGTAAGTCTACGGAGGCGGGAGCCCGGTATCCTTGCCACCGCCTCGCACTACACTCACAACAACACTGCGGCCGTTAGAATTATCGGAGGTGGCTGTGGTTGCCACCAACGGTTTTATCGTAAGCTAACTTATCGGACTTACTGAGCTCCATATGACGCACTAGCGTCATATAACTTATTAGAGAGCCATGAAGATAAGTCCATATGACGCACTAGCGTCATATGAGTTTTTGGCGCACTCGACCATATGACGCGGTAGCGTCATATATGTCTGAAGGAGTTAATTAAGATTATTAACTCCCAACCAGCGGGGGGGTGGGGGAGTATCATGGTAGCGCCTGTCGGGCATATTTACCGAAAATGTACATCATTCCATGCTCTTTCTCATCCATAAGTAAGAGCCAGAGCGTAATACAATTATATATCCATGAAAGAGCGAAAAACTAACTTTCTTATGACATCTGAATCATCCTTGTACGACAACAGGTTCTCATGCAACAATTCTGCAACTGGAAGTGAAAATACCCTAAAATGAGGAACTTTCCCCAGATTTATCAATATTTTGAGAGCTACGTAAGTTGAGGAGCGATACAGTAGGCCTTAGTACCCGTCCCGCCGCTGTCACGAGCGGACCGAGCCCGCCTGTTGTCCTTGCAATGCTCGCCTTCTCTCTCATCGCTCATAATGGCCTCAAAAAGGCACGAGTCATATGACGGGCACCGCAAGGGTGGCCATTATTCTCTCTCCCGTCATATTATGACAGTCACCATCGGTTGAGGGTTAAGATAAATTAACCCTTAGGCGCACCTATAGTTTCCAATCAAAGTTTTTTCCCACTCCCTCCTAAGTATATCTCAGCTCACTCAGAGCCAGTTTTGTGCCCGGCGATAATTTGTTTCTGTGACGTTTTTATCCACCAAAAAATCCTTGTATTTGGATTAATGAGGTACCATCGGCTTCGTTATTGATTGAACTTGAAGATAAGCAAATAAACACATAGAATAAATACAAAACAACCACATTGGGGCACTCCGAAATAAGAATTGTAAAAACAAAATGAAATACCTTATCTCCAACTCGCGCTAGCTCAAACCTTTGCCCACAACATTTTTTATTTGTATACAGATATGGAAGCGGAATTTAATAACGATTCCACTGGTAACTTCAGAATTACTATAAACCAAATAGTTAATGAGATACATGAATAAACGTGAAAGTATCAAAAAACAGACTGAGCTGTACTCTGCTCCCTTCCCAGCCAGCCGTGAGTAAACCGTTAAACTGAGGGCGTTGCCAATTGTACCCATTGAACTAGACTTAATACTTAATATCTATGCCAAATATGACATGCGTCAGACGAAAATTTAATTTTTGGCAAATATTTTTAAGTTTAATGACTCTTAAAGAGTCATCGTGCGCCTAGTAAAAAAAAAACTAATGACTCTGAACGAGTCATCATGCGCCAAAAGGTTAAGCTTAATAATTATAACAAATTAAAATACACCAGGAACGAAATCTTCATCCCCAACGAGATCCCCAGGAACGAGAGGACCAAGGAAATGCGACCACGCCCAAAACAGGAATTTCAAGGTCGCGTACCCCAGCCAGGGAAGAGTGTCCGAGATGGGAGAAACTGGATCATATCGAAACGGCCAATACTTTGTCTGATCAGCAGGGGAATTTAGATATCTTTATCCACAGATTTACTCTTTTATTCATATTTCCTTCAACACACATATTTATACGTCTTATTAACAACAATCCTTCCAGTAGACAAAACACATTATCTTCCTTCGTGTCTTTATATAAATTCCTGATGATGCCTACGAGTAACAGCTAGCTCTAACACGTTACAGAGTATTGGTGAAGCGAAGATTGCGACACCTATCAGATCTTTAGGTTTTTGTTTTTAACCCGAAAACGGGGAGGGGGGGTATTGAACTAGCTCCCCATGGGCGAGCATATTGGCTCCATTCAGGCCTATAATCGTCATTTTACGATAAATATCGTTATTACTTATTCATATGAGCCTATTTTACCTTCACTATGAAGATAGTAACCTGTAACAACAATAAAACAAGTGAAAATATAATTTTTCTGGTCAAAATTGCGAATATAGATGGACCAGCCCATTCATGAATTATGGAGAAAATTGAGGCAACCCCTCCCTCCACGAGGCCTCAAGCCACACTGAGCCTACTCATACACACACTCGGTCATGTAACACACCCGCTAGGGACGTAAGCACATCCTCCACACAGTTTGCTAATGTTAGCACAAAAATATACCAACGAATTAGGGAATAACAGGGAAAATAGGTGATAATTGAAGGGGGAGGGGAAAGGGAGGAAGGAGGGGATGTGGAGGAGTAATATGAGGTATAGGGGTAAAAAAAAAAAAAAATGTTTTTTAGTGCTACTGGGGCTGTTTAAATGTTTTTTTAAGGCCTCCCTCTTAAGAGCTTTGCTGCCGTCACCCAGTAAAACCTCTTAAGAGCTTTGCAGCCATTTACGGGTTAATGATGTATGTAAGTATACAAAAACCATGTTCCACAATATTAACCCTTTGGCTGCGGCCTTGTTTGGGCTATTTAGGGCATATTCCGGCACTCCTGAATGATAAATCAAGCATCTGCATTAAATGAAGTGTATTCTGCCGAAAACTAGGCGAAAATAGCTTCAAAATGACACCATAACGGACCGTATACGTGGTCTGGTTCACCCGCAATGATCCCAGTGAAACGCGGGAACCCCGCTATTATGTAACACTCGCTCGCTTAGCTGCACTTATGAGAGAGACAGAGAGAGACACGCGCGAGACACAGCCTAGCTCAGTGAGCCGCTTGGTGCTCTGAGGGTCGGAGGTGGGCCCCTCACGCTCCCGCCCACTGTCACTCGATTTTTACGTTTTTTACAGGCTTTTAAAGCCTGGAAATTGCTGTAACTTGCCAAAACATTCCAGAATGTCACCCGCAGCGAAAGGGTTAATATTGCGAAGGCTATAATATTACCATTTGGATGTACCAGGTCCCACAATATTGATATTACGAAGGTTATGATACCAGCCATTTTTTATATATTAATTAGGTATGTATGTAATTATATAAGAACCATGTCACCCACACATGTCATGTATGTAATTATGTAACAACCATATCCTACAATATTAATACTGGCGATGGGCTGGTCTATCAGAGTGAGACCTGAGCGATCTCTGCCATACCCATAGCTTACTCTGACTGTTCCTCTAGATCTCAAGTGGCGGCGTCTCTTCCGTGGATTGACCTCCCAATCTACCAAGATTGGAAGCTAAAGCGTCCCATTATTCCTTTGCCCCTCAACTTTCTCTTCATAATTGCTGAATATTAATATTACGAAGGCTATAATACCTACCATTTGGATGTACCAGGTCCCACACTATTGATGTTATGAAGGTTATGATACTAGCCATTTTTGATGTTTTGATTAAGTATGTAGGTAATTAAGTAAGAACCATGTCACTCAATATTCATAATACGAAGGTTATGATACCTTCCATGTGGATGAGTTAATTGTGCATGTATTTAATTATGTAAGAACCATGTCATCCACACTGTTCGTTTATGCAGGTATGTACTTAGGTAAGAATCATGTCCCACAGTATTCATATTACGAAGGTTATGATACTCGCCATTTTTGATGTATTGATTAAGTATGTATTTAATTATGTAAGAACCATGTCAACCACACACATGATATTGAAGAGTGTAATTAATCTTAATCCTGTCCCTAAAAAGAGTTACCCAATTATAATAAACCAAACATGCATAAGGACCTCGTAAACTACGAGAGTCCCCTCAGACCATCCCCTAGGGATGTTTATATCAACTGCTATCATACTGACAAACCAACACACATATACACACCTTCTTTATTAACTAACTATTTTCCTTATTTAGAATCAAACAAACCACACAAACTTTCTTCAGAGTGGGTGAGGCAGCCACCGAACTTTTTGACTCTCACTAATCCCTAGATAAAGACATGCCAACCAACATGCCAACCAACACAGCTGGAGGTACAGAAGTCTTAAGTATTAAACATGCATGAGTTTACATGAATATTTACGTGACTAAAATAACCCCTTTAGTATACCAAGTAACCATAACCTAAAGAACAGATCTAAAATGTACTCAATACAACTATACAACTCGTCTGTCAAAACTTCCCTCTTTCAAACTCAGGAGAGAAGTTACGTGACCTATGGACGCCACCAATATAGCCAAGTCCACAGTCAAGATTGCCACCCTCGTAAGTTAAAATGAAACCTGTATGATGTATACTATTAAGTTAGAAAATAGTATGTCACTCTACCAAAGAAACTACCCTGTCCCTATATTAATCCAAGCTATTGTAAAGATTTGCCAGCTATCTACTGTATAGCAGAAAAAACCTAAAGGGACGGCAGACCATCCGACGCTTCCCGAGTGACCCCCCGATCGATGACCTTAACCACATCAGCAGGCTAAGGATATTATTCGATATAGAATTACCTATGTATTATTATTTACAGACAAAGCCTAACAAATGTTGCAGAAGTAGAGGCGGAGTGACGTCTATAATTTGTATAACCATAACCATGCCCACTTAGGTTTAGATAAATCCTACCTTCCTGAGTTCAGGCAACACCCAGCTATAAACACTCCTTAATACCTCCTTGTACAAATAGTGGCAGCATCACCGACCCCTAGTGACCCAGTACTACCAACTTAACCCTCTTACCATCGAGTTAAGCATCTATATAGAATTATCTAATTTCTATACATTTCTCTAAATTAATCCTGAACAAATGTTGCAGCCCTAGAAAACAACTTCCTCCTCTAACTGTCATTCACAATACCCCTGCACCTTTCCTATCAAAATAAATAAAAGTTCTCCCAGTACCGACAACATTAGTTTTATCAACCTTCCCCTCCTTTTTGCACGACTATATAAACTTCGAGTGGGGAGCAGACAAACAAGTAGAAAGAATGTTTCTTTGGATCGTCATCCCGCTCTGAAGGAACATTGATTTTTACGGCAATAGTTATTGATCACGGCACCCCGAAAATCTTTTTTCTATCTGTAGATACAATTACTTGATTCTAGGATCTTTGTTATTTGTGGCAAACCCATTACTTAACATTGAGCCCTAAAAGCAGTTCTTGTATAATAGTGTACCAAGTAGACTATATAAATAGACGTTCTTATTTCTGGCATCACTCAGAGATTAAGATTGTTATGTTTATTGGTTACATTTCTATCTAGATAAAACATTGAAAGAGTAAGGCAACACCTCCCTTTCAATATTTTTCTATTTAAAAATTATACCCACACTTCTCACAGAGATCTACGATAGAAAGATCTTTTGTGTTAAAAGAGTTTAACCTCACGGGCACTTTGCATATATAAATCCTAGGCTCAAATGGTCTGTGGCAACCCACCAGAATTTGAGACTGAAATATTAACACCGCCTCGAATTCTTTGAACCCTCTTTTAACGGTTAGCACAGTCAAGCAGAGAAATTATCTCGGCTGATCTTGCGTGCGTCCGATGATAAGCTAATCCGGCAAGACCTGAAGCTTATGCATTCAAAACCCCAGTTCAAGAGTACCTTAACAGAACTTAATCACCGATTAATATAAAGGTCAGGACAGTCAAGAGTCGTTGGAAGCTAAATGCTGAGAATACTTGCATTTGTCCGATGTGGTGACCAACTGTTATCTTTGAATAATAAGTTACGGAACCATATTTAAGACCCTAAGCCCATTAATCCAACTGTAACTTCTCCATACACCGGACAACCTGGACGGCCTACGGAACATCAGAAGACAACTCAACAAAGTACACCTCGCCAGCAGAATAAGAAATAATATGAAAACCCGGGAATTTAGTATCAGTGTCGAGATACTCTCAAGCGCGAATATAAAGTGATTGCAATTATCAGAGTTTTTACCATATAATAATACGTGGAAAAGTATAAACAAGTGTCTATGTAATTCAGAGATAAATAATAAGGAAGATCAAGACCTCCTAACCTAATTGAACTTTAAGGCGCCATTCTCACCCTTCAGATAACATATATATTGATTTTTGACGGATTTCTACCTGTTCAGTAACTCAATCATATTTCTGTCAAGTGGAAAATAAACAGAGTCCGTTCCTCCCTAAAATTCGAGTTATCTAAGCCAAGCGTAAAGTTATTTAGTGAGCATTACCATCCTATTAGTGAAGTGTTCATATAAGAATTACACCTATGATCCTTGCCTACTGTAATTCTGAACTTTCAATAATTTGCGAGAATTACTATCATTTCACGAACTCTGAAAAATATCGCAGTAGAGACTTATAATATTTTAGAGTCCACAATCTCGAGGAAGTTGAAAATACCTTGAGACTTGAGTTATCGTATTTAGTGCAAATAAATACGAGAATACGTATCCCCATAACCACTATCATTCAGGGATTAATTTCCTTCAATATTAATGAAACTGAACCAAATCACCTTTTAGTGATTTTCATTTGTTACTATGTTCGCAACAAGATAAATGTACCTAATTCTCAAGAAGAATTATAAGATATAAAGTTGAAGTGATATACCTGATTTCTATCCAGAGCCGGGCATGTACTGGGAGATTTTAAACTGAGAAGTTGTACCACTTATGAGTACCCCATGTGTTAAAAAGTGTTTATACAATTCATCATATGTATTCTAGTGAATAAGTGAATAAAGCTGTATTACAAATTATCTTTCGAGATTATACATGTCCTCTATTGATTCTTTATATGTACAGTCAGAAACCGCAGTTTCTGAGACACCTGGATAGGGCCCGAACATTGGGAGCGTATTGTTTCTGGACGACAGCCCACTTTAACTATCACGAGGCCGCACACGTACGAACAAACGTTTCGAACCAACAGATGCTTCACTTAGTCTGTCATGTAAAATGAGTGTGCTGTTGTTATGCTACAATACGAGTCATACAACGGAATCTGATATAAATAAAAGACAAAAATACCATAGTTTGTTATTCCCTCCTGTATCTACATTAAACACGGATAACTATTAAAGAATTAAGAATATAAAGAAACACTACCAAACCGCAGTGAATGGACAGGCTTTCGTTGTATGTGTGTGTGATTCATTAGACATCATCAATAGTAGTTAATATTAAACACATACCGGTAACAGCCATTGCTTAACGTAATATCACGATGATGCGATGCCTATATAGCCTTTACCCTCTAGAGTGTTGTATACATATTTTACTCAATTAATACCGAATATATAAACCTATCAGCGTCCGAAGCTTAACTTTGTATGGTATTACATAATACCCTCCATATATCACTACTGATAACTCATTGCCGTTCCACACCTGAATCTGGTAACCAGATAATAACATGTAATATTAAATTGCATATTTCGTTGTATTGTATGTCATGAACCAGACTCTTCTGTTTTCAGTGATTGTCACTGTAGAGCATCGGTTTACTCACACACACACACACACACTCGACTAATCGTAACTAGCAATTCACACCATAATTGTCATTGTTACTATACACAGCAACTGTTTAATACACACCAATGCAAGGTAAACATTTACACTGTAATACTGAACATCCTCCTCTTTGAAATTAATACAAGTATGCATAATGTGGTCACTGGGAACATGGAAATAAAGACAGCTCTCTAGGAAGTGGGGGACAAGAGAGCGAACCTAAACTACCAAATTTCGCAACAGTCAATGAAACGTTTAAGGTTGGAACCAGAGCCATTCTCGTGGGGCAGCAATTTTGATTGTCTTAACACATTCCGAGCGGCCTAGGCGGTAACTTCTACTACCTGCCAAGCGGGGGGGTTTTACCCTAAAACGACCTTGTTTCTGTGCTCTTTTTCATGCATAAAGAAGAGCCAGAGCGTAATACAATTATGTATTCCTGAAAGGGCATAAATTGAGCTTTCCAATGACACCAGAACCATCCTTCTACGACCACGCGTTCTCTTGCAACGATTGTGCAACACGAGTGCAAAAACCCTAAAATAAGGTAATTTCCTTACATAAATCCCTGTGTAGTGAGGTAGAGAGTATGGATGAGTGTGGAGGGGGCCTCAGTCGTCGCGCGGGAGCCGTGCCGACTGGTCAGAGGGAACCTATGCTCCTCCCACCGCTCGGCTCTCTCTCAGAACACATTACGTGCTTAAAATTGCATGCGACTATTGCCGGGCCCCGCTCTTTAGGTTGGGGTTCTTTTGTCCGGCTATAGCCGGGGGCCGCCAAAGAGGGGTTAAAACCTACGGTAATATTAGTGTCCGTATTTACTGTAGATACGTAAGGGAATGCAATAAATGTATTGTCATTTGTATATTCATAAATATATGGATGCGGATCATAGCATAGCAGCAGTATTATAATTTTACATGGCAGACTGAGTGGAGTATCTATTGCTACGATACGTGTGTTCATAGGTATGCGGCCTTGTGCTATTTAAACTGGGCTGTCGTTAAAAAAGGATGTGCTCCACATGTCAGGGCCCTATCAAAGTGTCTCAGAAATTGCGGTTTCCGACTGTACTTGCCTGAATTCCAATATCCCAGTCTAGAAGAACTCACCTTTACCGATTGTTAATCCTGCATAAAATCAGGGCATAACACAAATATTATTATTATTATATATTATGATTGATGATGATGATTAAGATTAATTGTTATTATTTAGATTAATTTTGATTATGATTAATTACTATAAAATATTATTTCGTAAGTATTTAGAGTATTTCTTATTAATTGGATAATGTACTATTTATTATAAATATTTATGGTCATCATCTAATTATATATTATTTTGTTTCATTATCATTATTTTATTATATATTATTATAATCTACAATTACTATCGTGGAAGGGAAGATATTAAAGTCACCAATTCAACAATAAATGTATTTACAACCCAATAAGCAAAAGAAAACGTACGTGGAAAATAAAGGAAAAAATAAATAGATAAATAAATATGGAGATCCAGGACGTACCGGTTTATGATCGTTCACTGCTCGCTAGTTTACCAAATATTCAATTATTGCAATGCTTAATCAAGTATCACTATTACTAATAGAAATAACAACGAGGACGCATTGAAAGTTCTTTTATAATCAAAAATAAAATGTGCATGCCAAATCGATGATAAATAAACGACTAGTGTCACTGTTCATTACTAAAGTAACCACTAAACCTCTCAATCGTCAACTTGCGGGCCAGCCGATTGGGTGTTCTCCGCATGGCACGCTCAATCACTCTCGCGGAGTTGTTTATGCGAAAGAACTAGTGATGTATGACAAGGTGTGTCTCCAGGAAGAATTTGCTTCGCAACATATACTCAAAGTCAAACGTATTAAGCAGAGGGTTGATGGTGAGCTTGTCCCCACACCGACCCTAATCCTCACCTTTGACCTCTTAGACCTTCCTGACCTTCTGGTGGCTGCCTGGTACCGTTACAGGGTTAAGCCTTATGTTCCGCAACCACGACGTTGTTTCCATTGCCAGCGCTTTGGACATATCGGGCGTTCCTGCTGACGACTTGCCCAGGGACTGCCGTCTGTGTGCGTCTCCTGTGGGGGTTCGGTACATGAGGGTATGGACTGCCCGGGTCCGGTGTCTTGCGTGAATTGTGGTGGTGGACACACTGCTTTGTCCAAGTCTTGTGATCGATATAGATTTGAACAGGAGGTATTGTCTGTAAGTGCGAAAGAGAAACTGAGCTTTGCTGAAGCTAAAGATCGTGTGTCATCTATGTTTGTTCGACCTGGTGTTTCGTTTGCATCTGTCCTCACAAAGTCAAAGCCTGCTGCACCTATGCATAATGTTCCTTCTGCTCCACGAACGGGCCTTCCTTCTCGAGTCTCCTCCGATGCCATGCGTCCTCCTGGTCCTCCTCCTGGGAAATCTGAGAATCCTGTGGATCCTCCCTCTCCACCTGTACCCGAGGCTGACGATCCCTCTGTCATTGTGCGACCTCCTTCTGTGACAAGCTCTGTGGCAGGTCGTAATTCCGATTCTGCATGTACTGGCGTGGAGATGGAGGTGGAGATTGGCAACCTCAAGCGGGCGAGGAGTGTGGAATCTTTGGAGGAGTCCCCTCCTTCTAAGGTTCAAACAAGCGTGCCTCTTGGGGACTCTGAGAGTGCCTCTCCCTCAGGGTCTAAAGATAATTTGACATCAACGTTGGTGGCTGATAAGGACAGCCTTTCTGGGGTTCCAGTTCCTGCACCTAGCTCCATTGTGACAGTGGATGCGTCTTCGGACGCACATGCGGCTTGCTCACCAGCTCCCTCTGACCCAGCCTCCTGCAGACAGCCTTCGGTTGATTTGATTGAGGACGGTCATGGTCCGGCTGACCCTGTCGTGGCACCTGATCACTCGTTGAGGGCTGCGGACAAGGCAGGTGTGTCTCAGCGGAGGGTCTATGTGCCTCGGTCGCGTACTGCTGCTAGGGCGGATGTGACTGTGGATAGAGATTCCTCCAAACGTTGTGACGTTAGATTATCATCATCATCCTCTTGATTGGTTAGACCGAGACCCACCCCTGGGAAGAACGGCTTTAAAACCCTTCCCAGCGAAAGTCCTACATAGGTATTTGTAATTTTAATCTTTTATATTTTTAATTTTTAATTAGTAACTCCTTATGGCTACTACAATTTGTCTTCAATGGAATTGTCGTGGTGCATTGGCAAACTGGGAGGAATTACAATTACTTCTCTCAGATCTGAATCCATTGTGTGTCTGTCTTCAGGAGACAATGGTGGGGCTTCGACCGTTGCCTTCACCTAAGGGTTATTCAGTCTTTCTTTCCGGTCCTCCCCTGGCTGGTGGTTATTGCGGTGGATGTGCCATTTTATGTCGTTCCGATGTCCCATTCACCTCCTTTGCTGTACAGTCTCCCATTCAGGTTGTAGCTGTACAGATGCACCTTGAAAGGTGTTTTACCATCTGTTGCCTGTACCTCCCCCCTTCAGTCCCAATATTGCGATCTGATTTAGAGACCATTATCCGACAACTTCAGACTCCTTTTATTTTACTTGGCGATCTTAATGGTCGCCATCCAATATGGGATGATTCAGTTTACAATCCTCGGGGTGAGCTTCTGGCCTCGTTGTCTTGAACGATGGGAGACCAACCCATTTCCATGTTCAGACTGACAGTTTTTCTGTTCTTGACCTCACCATTACTTCTCCTGACTGTGCGCTTGATTTTTCCTGGGATATTTTGGATGATCTGCATGGTAGTGATCATTATCCAGTGTTGGTCCAGTCCTCTCACTTTACTCCAACTACCCGTTTGCCTCGCTGGTGTCTGGGTAGGGCTGACTGGCCTCTTTTTGAACAACTCTGTGAGTTTGATTTGACTGTACATGATTTCCCAGCTATTGATGATGCAAACATTATTTTATTACGACTATGATTAAAGCGGGGCTTCGTTCCATTCCACGGTTTTCGGGTGTATATTCCCGGAGACCTGTGCCGTGGTGGACTGCAGCCTGCTCTTTTGCTCGGGGGGTTTATAAAGCTGCATCTCGTCGATACCATGCAAACCGAGAGATTATCTTTCTTAAGTTCAATTTCGCAAAACACGTGCTCGCTATCAATGGGTTCTGAAAGATGCTCGCCGAAGCTCGTGGAGGTCCTATTTTCTACGATTACTTCTTCCACTCCTTTGCCTATGGTGTGGAAGAGAATACGCAAGATATCTGGAAAGTTTTCTCCCTCCTCTCCACCAGTGTTGACGATCCAAGGTAATCTGGTGTGTGCACTTGGTGAAGTAGCCTCTTCCCTAGCTACTAACTTTTGCAAGGTCTCCCAGAGGGATGATGCCAAACCTTGTGCAAGAGCCCGACGTAGCCAAGAGAGACAGGGTCTTAATTTCCGGTCTCATGGCGGAGAAACTTATAATGTTGAATTCAGTATTCGTGAACTGCGTGCGGCCCTCTCGGAGTGTGGTGACACTACTCCTGGTCCTGACGACATCCCTTATGTCATGCTTCGTCATCTCCCGAATGCCTCCTTGGTGTTTTTATAAGACTTGTTTAACCCTTATTTAGCGGCGAGCAACATAAGTCGAGTTAAATAAAGCTGGACTATGTGGCGGCGCTCGACATAACTCGAGTGGCAATTTCAGCACGTAATGTGGCTGAGAGAGAGAGACAAGTGGTGGCAGGAGACTAGCGAGCGTATGACTGCTCCAGACCACCGCGGCGAACCTACTGACACAAATCTCAGCTCCCTCCTCCCTCTCTCACTCGCTACATACTCAATTATGTACTGAAAGTACCGAATTACCTGCTTTTTGCACTCGCGTTGCACGGTTATTGCAAGAAAACTATCCATCATACAAGGATCGTTATGGTGTCATTCGAAAGCTCTGTTTATGCCCTTTCAGGGATAGGTACTTGTTTTACGTTCTGGGTCTTATTTAGGCATGAAAATGATCACGTAAACAGCCCTATTTTGGCTAAAAACACCCCGCTGTGCGGTACACATAAATAAACCGCATAGGCCGCTCGTAAGGTGTTAATAGGATTTGAGGTAAGGGTACTCTACCTGCAAGGTGGAAGTTGGGCATTGTCCTTCCTATTCCTAAGCCTGGAAAGGATCATAGCAATGTTTCTAATTACCGCCCAATTTGTTTAACGTCGTGTGTATGCAAATTGTTTGAAAAAATTATCAATGTCAGACTTAAGTGGTGTCTGGAGAGGGGCGACCATCTCTCCCCTTCTCAGAGTGGCTTCCGCAAACTACGGTGTACTTCTGATAACCTTATCCGACTTGAATCCTCAATCTGTGAAGCTTTTGCCTCTAAGCAACATCTTGTGAGTGTGTTTTTTGACCTCGAGAAGGCTTATGACAGCCTGGCGCCATGGAATTCTACGGCAACTTCATGCTTTTGGATTACGTGGTCGCATGCCGGTGTTGCTTAGAGACTTCTTGACTGATCGTGTGTTTCGGGTCCGTGTGGGTTCTTCCCTTTATGCGCCACTGTGCCAGGAGGAAGGTGTCGCTCAGGGTTGTGTCTTAAGTGCATTTTTGTTTGAGGCGGCTGTCAATAGCATTCTAGACGCTGTGCCTGCTGGGGTATCCTCGTCCCTATATGTGGGTGACTTGGCTATCTGGTTTTCTGGTTCCCGCATGTCTGCTATTGAGCGACGTATGCAACTTACGTTGGACAGGATTTCTGCATGGGCTGATTCCACGGGCTTTTGGTTTTCCCCATCAAAGACTGTGGCTATGTACTTTTGCAGAATACGAGGGGTTCACCCAGACCCTGATCTAATGCTCTGTGGCAGGAGACTCGGTTGTGTGGCAGAGACAAAGTACTTGGGTCTCACGTTTGATTGCCGTTTGACTTGGGTTCCGCACTTGACAATTCTGAAGATATCGTGTATGAAGGCTTTGAATCTGTTAAGGGTTCTGTTACACACCTATTGGGGTGCTGATCGCAGAGCACTGCTGCATTTGTTTCAGGCATTTGTTTGCAACTGATGTATGGCTGTGAGGTCTACTCCTCTGCCACGGACTCCAGACTTTAGACTCTAGATGCTGTTCATCATGCTGGTCTCCGTCTTGCAACTGGAGCTTTTCGGTCATCTCCGATACCCAGCTTGCTGGTGGAGGCTGGTGTACCTCCCTTAGATTTACTGCGTCAATCTGTGGTTGTACATTGTTGGTTTCGTATACGGCGCCTTCCAGACTCTCTTGTTTGTACCCGT
Source organism: Paralithodes platypus (assembly GCA_032716605.1). Taxonomy (NCBI): domain Eukaryota; kingdom Metazoa; phylum Arthropoda; class Malacostraca; order Decapoda; family Lithodidae; genus Paralithodes; species Paralithodes platypus. Next base: position 38,170,415 of record CM064497.1, read on the forward strand.
GTCTCGGGTCAATTTTTGTTTTCATATTATGGTCAACATCCTCGAATGCCTCATCCTTTTGGCTATAGAGTTCGTGAAGTTATGAAGGAGCTTAATCTGTCGACGGTTCCTGTGAGTCCCGTGCAAATTCCAAGGATTGCCCACTGGGTCCTGCCAGAACCATCATTCTGCAGGTTTTTTACAGGCTCAAAGGATTCGGTCACTCCTCAGTCTCTTCTTCATTTGTTTTTTGAACATTCTTCTAGTCATAATAGTTCTCTGCCTGTGTATACTGATGGCTCTAAATCTGCCTCCGGTGTTGGTTTTGGTGTTGTGTTTCCTGACTTCAGCCATGGATGTAGTCTTCCTTTAGCTGCCTCGGTTTTTACTGCGGAATTGTCTGCTAAAATGTTAGCTCTGAAATTGTTGTTTGCTCACCGAAACAATCATTTTACTATTTTTAGTGATTCTCAAGGGACTCTCATGTCTCTTGAATCTTATAATTCTTCCCATCCTATAGTTTTAGTGATTTTAGAGTGGCTGTTTCTCATTCATCGTCGAGGGAAACGAGTGGATTTTTGTTGGGTCCCTGCACATGTTGGTGTCAAAGGTAATGAAAGGGTTGATGCTTTGGCAAAAGCTGCAGCTTTGCGACCTTCGAATGTAAATTACCCTCTGCCTGCTTCTGATCTGCGTACTCTTCTCATGTTTGCTGTTCGTGCTTGTTGGCAGGCACAGTGGTATTGTGTTACTGTTAATAAGCTCAGGGAAGTTAACAAATAAATCTCGCCAAGAACTTGCCCTACCATTCCTCGCAAATTGGAATCTGCTTCGGCTCGTCTCCGCATTGGACATACCAGACTAACGCACAAGTTCCTTATGTGTGGAGGTGTACCGCCATTCTGCGATGACTGTATAGTTCCTCTTACTGTCAGGCACTTGCTGGTTGAGTGTCCCAGTTTGGTCGAATTTCGCCGGAGGTTGCTTTTGCGGCACCGGAAGGCAGATGGTACTTACTGTCTCTCTTCGGTGCTTGGAGGGGAAGCTGGTTCCCCTGAAGATGATGTGTTTTTATTTTTGAAAAAGGCTGGGCTCTTTCAGTTTTTATGATTGCAATGATTTAACTTTAATATCTAATTTTACACATGTTGTTTATACTATTTTAGTTTTCAGCAAATATGTTAGATTGTTCGGCGCCATTTGACCTTGTTGTTGCGGTGCAAAGATTTCTATCAATAAATTCGAAATTCTCAATCGTCACACCGCATTATTAACCTTTCTAGATTCACAGAACAAATACAATTTAACACGCAAGCTCACCTCAACACACCGGGTATTTATAAACTGTCATAATTAATTGTATGACCACACCACATATGTTAAAAACGGTATCTTGGGTTACAATTCAAAGTTAAGCTAAATCATTTCACATAAATAGATCACAATTACCACTTCAATAAATATTAAAATTCAAATCTTATCTGTTTACTGCCATTTCTGAATCCTCCTCCCGTCACCTCTCTTCACCTTCACGCTTGAGTCAGTATCACTACTAATTCCTAAACACCAGTCTACCCCTTAATACACATTCTATCATTCTAGTCTCTAGCAAATCACCAAGCCAGCCTATTCCCATGACGTGATGGAAAACTCTAGTCTTGAGGTGCCACTCCCAATCAGATTGCTAGTTTTATGCAGGCGCCAATAAGAACAGCTCTCCTCCCCACTCTTTTGCCCCATCCACACTGGCCGAAACCACCGAATGACTTCCTATTTCCAAAGGGGGTCCTTGGAGTCATGGTGGGGTAAGTGAAGAGGGCATGATCCTGCCAGCTGGGCAGCTTAAAACTCTAGACTGGTTGCTCTGTCTGGCACAATAATATATATATATATATATATATATATATATATATATATATATATATCAGGATTAAGGTAGGACAAATATTCTATAATCAAAATTCCAAATTTTGCTCGTTACAGATATATTGCATGGTGAAAATGGCATTTTCTTCAGTATTTCCCCATAAAGCTAGCCTAGCTGTCCTAGAGCTTACCACACCCCCATCTTACTGCAATTATTTGACCATGTTATTATCAAGATATTGTAAGTCTGTAAATTGCAAAATTATTAGAGACATAATATTAGCTCACTTTGGACCTGCTGGAAACTATTTGACATAGAAGAGTCCATTACAGCAATGCAGGGGAGGACACTATAATATATCTTAAACGGTTGAGAGTATATACATATATATATATATATATATATATATATATATATATACCGGTATATAATTATATACACAGTATATATATATATTTTTATATATATATTTATATATATATATATATATATATATATATATAAATACATAAATATATATATATGTTAGTAAAGCCAAGTAATACATTTTCTTTAATACATACGAGGTTGAAAGAAACGGCAATTTCTGCGTTGGAAATTTTATTATTCAAGGTTTCCAGGTCTCTGATGAGTTTTCGCTGGGTGGCAGGAAGTAGATGAATGAGGTTAGCAAAATTCATGGTTGTACAGTGTTACATTAATGTTGATGATACAGGATATACGACGCATTTCACTGGACAACCAGCATTATCAAGATATGATAGAATGATATAAAAAGTAAACAGGAAGGGTATATATAGAGGGAGGAGGATCAGAAGGGTCGAAAATCAGGGGGCAAATGTCTGCTATTGGTGGAGAGAAATTCTAGGTATGTTAGTGAGAGATCCGCGTCACGCAGGCACACTGGATGCGGGAAGGTAGTGGTCGGTTAGCGAGGTCGAAGCTGATTGGCTGCGTGTCAAGGGGCGTGGCCTAAGTTGCGTAGTACGTGTGGCGCCGGCAGCAGACGAAGCTGAAGGAGGTAGCGCGGGGGGCTGCATCAAGGGCACCGGGGGGCGAGGGGGGGCGTTAGGCCCTGTAAGGTAGTGCCTTTTGGCAGAAGGAAGGATCTGAAGGGTTCAGAGTTTGGTTGTTGATGTTAGGATGTAAGGCTTGGATATATAACGCTTCGAGTATTGGTAATCTCCTTGGGTCACTTTCTTTATCGAGTATGGTGGTGTGTTTCTCTAAATCGTTGCGTGTGAGGTGGGGGTGGTTAGGGGTGAGATAGTGGTCTTTGATGGCTCCAGCCTGAAGGTGAAGAGTTAACCGACGTGATAGACGAGTCTGCGTCATGCCATTATAGGAATGAGGTCCACAGTCCTCATAATTACAGGTATGTTGGTAAATGAAGTGATCGTCGGTCATCGGGCTCTTTATCTTGGTGGAAGCTGGATTGTTGTGGAGGACGAGGTTGGAGGTTTTGGGGGATTTGTAATAAATTATTAATTTGATTTTGTTTTCCGTGTTGGTTGGGTGGACATGCTTGGAGATTATTTCTTTTATGACGGCCTCGTCATTTTTGTGTTCAGAGGACATAAAATTGCTGTAGAAGATCTTGATTTCATTGGGGGGGTCAATGTTGGGAGGGCTTTAGGTGAACCATTTTTCAAGATGGTGGTTGATGGTGCTGGAGATGTCGGAGTTGGAGTATCCATTATTCACTAAAACTTGAGATAGTCTTTCCAGTTCCTGGTGGGTGTCGGCCCAGGTAGAGCAGTGCGTGAGGGCTCTCCTTACATAAGCGGAGATAGAGGATAGAAGAAAACGGCGGGGGCATTCACTATCGCCGTTGAGGTATTGTCCTGTGTTAGTTGGTTTAATGTAGACGGTGGTTTTGAACCCGTGGTCGTTCAGAGGTACGAGGATGTCGAGGAAGGGGAGTTGTCCATTGTTTGATTTTTCAAAGGTGAAGTTATGTCCGCAGGTCATGAAGCGACGCTGGAGTTCCTGTAGTTCGTGGAGGTCCTTGATTTGCACGAAGATGTCATCCACGTATCTACAGTAGACGGTGGGTCGTTGGGCAGCTAGGAGCTCTTCCTCGATGGTACCCATAAAAAAGTTTGCAAAAAGAACTCCTAGGGGGCTGCCCATCGCCACACCGTCTATCTACATGTTGCCCCGGGGGCAAAGGAAGGGGTCTCGTTGGTACATAGCTCCAGCAGTGTTTTCAGGGCCTTCTCCGGGATGTCCAGTGTTGGTGTATCAGGGCAATGGTAAATTCGACGTAGAATCATGTCAATGGTCCTATCCACTGGCACGTTGGTGAACAGGCTTTCTACGTCGAGGGAGGCGATTGTGTGGTTGTTGTTCCGGGGGGCGTCTCGTATAATTTCCAAGAAATCGTGGGCTGAGTTAAGGTTGTATTGGCAGGGCACCTAAGGGGTGAGGAGGTTGTTCAGGGCCTTGGCGATCTGGTAGGTGGCAGTGGGGATCTGGGAGATGATGGGGTGGAGGGGGTTCCAAGGTTTGTGTGTTTTGATGGTTCCGTACGCATAGCCAGTGGTGTATTCTCCGACGAGTTTTTTAAGGTGGACCCCTCCTTGTTTGGCGTTGATGGCGGTGATGGTGGTGTTGGCAGTATGTTTGATTTCGTCGGTTGGGTTGCGGGTGATCCTTTTAAATTTGGTGTTGTCACTTAAGATGACGTCCATTTTTCCAAGATATTCCTCCTTGTCATGAATCACGAGGCAGGAAGCTTTATCCGCACGACGGATGATGATGTTGGGGTTCTCTCTTGGTCCAGACCCCGGACCAAGAAGACCTCCTCAACAATTGGGCCTCAACTGCCACTACAGCTCCATACCTGGCCCCCACCAGACACGCCTAGAAATGGAAATCCTCCTGGACGACATCCTACGACTTAAGAAGGATGGCAAGGTCACCACTACTCCCGCTCTACAACCCACTCTCCTCGCTGAAGCCGCCAAAACCAGAGGAACTCACCATAGCAAAATCCTCAACAAACAACACTTCCAAGCTGCCAATCAACTAAGAGAGAACCCCAACATCATCATCTTACATCCTAACATCAACAACCAAACTCTGGACCTTCAGATCCTTCCTTCTGCCAAAAGGCACTACCCAACAGGGCCTAACGCCCCCCCTCGCCCCCCGGTGCCCTAGTCGCAGCCCCTCGCGCTACCTCCTTCAGCTTCGTCTGCTGCCGGCACCACACGTACTACGCAACATAGGCCACGCCCCTTGACACGCAGCCAATCAGCTTCGACCTCGCCAACCGACCACCACCTTCCCGCATCCAGTGCGCCTGCGTGACGCGGATCTCTCACTAACATACCTAGAATTTCTCTCCACCAATAGCAGACATTTGCCCCCTGATTTTCGACCCTTCTGATCCTCCTCCCTCTATATATACCCTTCCTGTTTACTTTTTATATCATTCTATCATTACTTGATAATGCTGGTTGTCCAGTGAAACGTGTCGTATATCCTGTATCATCATGAACATTAATGTAACCCTGTACCACCATGAATTTTGCAAACCTCATTCATCTACTTCCTGCCACCCAGCGAAAACTCATCAGAGACCTGCAAACCTTGAATAATAAAATTTCCAACGCAGAAATTGCCGTTTCTTTCAACCTTGTATGTATTAAAGAAAATATATATATATATATATATATAATTATAAATTTGTATTTATATATTTATATACAGTATATATACAGTATATATATATATATATATATATATATGTTGGTAAAGCCAGGTAATAAATTTTCTTTAATACATACGAGGTTGAAAGAAATGGCAATTTCTGCGTTGGAAATTTTATTATTCAAAGTTTCCAGGTCTCTGATGAGTTTTCGCTGGGTGGCAGGAAGTAGATGAAGGAGATGAGCAAAATTCATGGTGGTACAGGGTTACATTAAAGTACATGAAGATACAGGATATACGACGCGTTTCACTGGACAACCAGCATTATCAAGTAAGGAAGGAATGATATAAAAGGTAAACAGGAAGGGTATATATAGAGGGAGGAGGATCAGAAGGGTCGAAAATCAGGGGGCAAATGTCTGCTATTGGTGGAGAGAAATTCTAGGTATGTTAGTGAGAGATCCGCATCACGCAGGCACACTGGATGCGGGAAGGTAGTGGTCGGTTAGCGAGGTCAAAGCTGATTGGCTGCGTGTCAAGGGGCGTGGCCTAAGTTGCGTAGTACGTGTGGCGCCGGCAACAGACGAAGCTGAAGGAGGTAGCGCGGGGGGCTGCATCAAGGGCACCGGGGGGCGAGGGGGGGCGTTAGGCCCTGTAAGGTAGTGCCTTTTGGCAGAAGGAAGGATCTGAAGGGTTCAGAGTTTGGTTGTTGATGTTAGGATGTAAGGCTTGGATATATAACGCTTCGAGTATTGGTAATCTCCTTGGGTCACTTTCTTTATCGAGTATGGTGGTGTGTTTCTCTAAATCGTTGCGTGTGAGGTGGGGGTGGTTAGGGGTGAGATAGTGGTCTTTGATGGCTCCAGCCTGAAGGTGAAGAGTTAACCGACATGATAGTCGAGTCTGCGTCATGCCAATATAGGAATGAGGTCCACAGTCCTCATAATTACAGGTATGTTGGTAAATGAAGTGATCGTGGGTCATCGGGCTCTTTATCTTGGTGGAAGCTGGATTGTTGTGGAGGACGAGGTTGGAGGTCTTGGGGGATTTGTAATAAATGATTAATTTGATTTTGTTTTCCGGGTTGGTTGGGTGGACATGCTTGGAGATTATTTCTTTTATGACGGCCTCGTCATTTTTGTGTTCAGAGGACATAAAATTGCGGTAGAAGATCTTGATTTCATTGGGGGGGTCAATGTTGGGAGGGCTTTGGGTGAACCATTTTTCAAGATGGTGGTTGATGGTGCTGGAGATGTCGGAGTTGGAGTATCCATTATTCACTAAAACTTGAGATAGTCTTTCCAGTTCCTGGTGGGTGTCGGCCCAGGTAGAGCAGTGCGTGAGGGCTCTCCTTACATAAGTGGAGATAGAGGATAGAAGATAACGGCGGGGGCATTCACTATCGCCGTTGAGGTATAGTCCTGTGTTAGTTGGTTTAGTGTAGACGGTGGTTTTGAACCCGTGGTCGTTCAGAAGTATGAGGATGTCGAGGAAGGGGAGTTGTCCATTGTTTGATTTTTCAAAGGTGAAGTTATGTCCGCAGGAGGTCATGAAGCGACGCTGGAGTTCCTGTAGTTCGTGGAGGTCCTTGATTTGCACGAAGATGTCATCCACGTATCTACAGTAGACGGTGGGTCGTTGGGCAGCTAGGAGCTCTTCCTCGATGGTACCCATAAAAAAGTTCTCAAAAAGAACTCCTAGGGGGCTGCCCATCGCCACACCGTCTATCTGCTTGTACATGTGCCCCGGGGGCAAAGGAAGGGGGCCTCCTTGGTACATAGCTCCAGCAGTGTTTTCAGGGCCTTCTCCGGGATGTCCAGTGTTGGTGTATCAGGGCAATGGTAAATTCGACGTAGAATCATGTCAATGGTCCTATCCACTGGCACGTTGGTGAACAGGCTTTCTACGTCGAGGGAGGCGATTGTGTGGTTGTTGTTCCGGGGGGCGTCTCGTATAATTTCCAAGAAATCGTGGGCTGAGTTAAGGTTGTATTGGCAGGGCACGTAAGGGGTGAGGAGGTTGTTCAGGGCCTTGGCGATCTGGTAGGTGGCAGTGGGGATCTGGGAGATGATGGGGTGGAGGGGGTTCCAAGGTTTGTGTGTTTTGATGGTTCCGTACGCATAGCCAGTGGTGTATTCTCCGACGAGTTTTTTAAGGTGGACCCCTCCTTGTTTGGCGTTGATGGCGGTGATGGTGGTGTTGGCAGTACGTTTGGTTTCGTCAGTTGGGTTGCGGGTGATCCTTTTAAATTTGGTGTTGTCACTTAAGATGACGTCCATTTTTCCAAGATATTTCTCCTTGTCATGAATCACAAGGCAGGAAGCTTTATCCGCACGACGGATGATGATGTTGGGGTTCTCTCTTGGTCCTGACCCCGGACCAAGAAGACCTCCTCAACAATTGGGCCTCAACTGCCACTACAGCTCCATACCTGGCCCCCACCAGAAACGCCTAGAAATGGAAATCCTCCTGGACGACATCCTACGACTTAAGAAGGATGGCAAGGTCACCACTACTCCCGCCCTACAACCCACTCTCCTCGCTGAAGCCGCCAAAACCAGAGGAACTCACCATAGCAAAATCCTCAACAAACAACACTTCCAAGCTGCCAAACAACTAAGAGAGAACCCCAACATCATCATCTTACATCCTAACATCAACAACCAAACTCTGGACCTTCAGATCCTTCCTTCTGCCAAAAGGCACTACCCTACAGGGCCTAACGCCCCCCCCTCGTCCCCCGGTGCCCTAGTCGCAGCCCCTCGCGCTACCTCCTTCAGCTTCATCTGCTGCCGGCACCACACATACTACGCAACATAGGCCAGGCCCCTTGACACGCAGCCAATCAGCTTCGACCTCGCCAACCGACCACCACCTTCCCGCATCCAGTGCGCCTGCGTGACGCGGATCTCTCACTAACATACCTAGAATTTCTCTCCACCAATAGCAGACATTTGCCCCCTGATTTTCGACCCTTCTGATCCTCCTCCCTCTATATATACCCTTCCTGTTTACTTTTTATATCATTCTATCATTACTTGATAATGCTGGTTGTCCAGTGAAACGTGTCGTATATCCTGTATCATCATGAACATTAATGTAACCCTGTACCACCATGAATTTTGCAAACCTCATTCATCTACTTCCTGCCACCCAGCGAAAACTCATCAGAGACCTGCAAACCTTGAATAATAAAATTTCCAACGCAGAAATTGCCGTTTCTTTCAACCTTGTATGTATTAAAGAAAATATATATATATATATATAATTATAAATTTGTATTTATATATTTATATACAGTATATATACAGTATATATATATATATATATGTTGGTAAAGCCAGGTAATAAATTTTCTTTAATACATACGAGGTTGAAAGAAATGGCAATTCCTGCGTTGGAAATTTTATTATTCAAAGTTTCCAGGTCTCTGATGAGTTTTCGCTGGGTGGCAGGAAGTAGATGAAGGAGATGAGCAAAATTCATGGTGGTACAGGGTTACATTAAAGTACATGAAGATACAGGATATATGACGCGTTTCACTGGACAACCAGCATTATCAAGTAAGGAAGGAATGATATAAAAGGTAAACAGGAAGGGTATATATAGAGGGTGGAGGATCAGAGGAGGCGGAAAACAGGGGGCAAAAGTCTGCTATTGGTGGAAGGGTAAACTAGGAGAGAGAAGGGGGGAACCGCCTCACGCATGCGCACTGGATGCGGGATGGTGGTCAGTAGGGGGGGTCGAAGCTGATTGGCTGCGTGTCGAGGGGCGTGGCCTAAGATGTGTGGCGCCTGCAGAAGACGAAGCTGAAGGAGGTAGCGCGGGGGGCTGCGTCAAGGGCACCGGGGGGCGAGGAGGGGTGTTAGGTCCTGTAGGGTAGTGCCTTTTGGCAGAAGGAAGGATCTGAAGGTCCAGAGTTTGGTTGTTGATGTTGGGATGTAAGGCTTGGATATATAAAGCTTCGAGTATAGGTAATCTCCTTGGGTCACTTTCTTTATCGAGTATGGTGGTGTGTTTCTCTAACTCGTTGCGTGTGAGGTGAGGGTGGGTAGGGGTGAGATAGTGGTCTTTGATGGCTCCAGCCTGAAGGTGAAGAGTTAACCGACGTGAAAGACGAGTCTGCGTCATACCAATATAGGAATGAGGTCCACAGTCCTCATAATTACAGGTATGTTGGTAAATGACGTGATCGTCGGTCATCGGGCTCTTTATCTTGGTGGAGGCTGGTTTGTTGCGGAGAACGAGGTTGGAGGTCTTGGGGGATTTGTAATAAATTATTAATTTGATTTTGTTTTCCGGGTTGGTTGGGTGGACATGCTTGGAGATTATTTCTTTTAAGACGGCCTCGTCATTTTTGTGTTCAGAGGACATGTAATTGCGGTAGAAGATCTTAATTTCATTGGGGGGGGTCAATGTTGGGAGGGCTTTGGGTGTACCATTTTTCAAGATGGTGGTTGATGGTGCTGGAGATGTCGGAGTTGGAGTATCCGTTATTTACTAAAACTTGGGATAGTCTTTCTAGTTCCTGGAGGGTGTCGGCCCAGGTAGAGCAGTGCGTGAGGGCTCTCCTAACATAGGCGGAGATGGAGGATAGAAGATAACGGCGGGGGCATTCACTATCGCCGTTGAGGCATTGTCCTGTGTTAGTTGGTTTAATGTAGACGGTGGTTTTGAACCCATGGTCGTTCAGAGCTACGAGGATGTCGAGGAAGGGGAGTTGTCCATTGTTAGATTTTTCAAAGGTGAAGTTAAGTCCGGAGGAGGTAATGAAGCGACGCTGGAGTTCCTGTAGTTCGTGGAGGTCCTTGATTTGCACGAAGATGTCATCCACGTATCTACAGTAGACGGCGGGTCGTTGGGCAGCTAGGAGCTCTTCCTCGATGGTACCCATGAAAAAGTTTCGCAAAAAGAACTCCTAGGGGGCTGCCCATCGCCACACCGTCTATCTGCTTGTACATGTTGCCCCGGGGGCAAAGGAAGGGGGCCTCCTTGGTACACAGCTCCAGTAGTGTTTTCAGGGCCTTCTCCGGGATGTCCAGTGTAGGTGTATCAGGGCAATGATAAATTCGACGTAGAATCATGTCAATGGTCCTATCCACTGGCACGTTGGTGAACAAGCTTTCTACGTCGAGAGAGGCGATTGTGTGGTTGTTGTTACGGGGGGCGTCTCGTAAAATTTCCAAGAAATCGTGGGCTGAGTTAAGGTTGAATTGGCTGGGCACGTAGGGGGTGAGGAGGTTGTTCAGGGCCTTGGCGATCTGGTAGGTGGCAGTAGGGATCTGGGAGATGATGGGGCGGAGTGGGTTCCCAGGTTTGTGTGTTTTGATGGTTCCGTACGCATAACCAGGGGTGTATTCTCCGACGAGTTTTTTTAAGGTGGATCCCTCCTTGTTTGGCGTTGATGGCGGTGATGGTGGTGTTGGCAATACGTTTGATTTCGTCGGTTGGGTTGCGGGTGATCTTTTTAAATTTAGTGTTGTCACTTAAGATGACGTCCATTTTTCTAAGATATTCCTCCTTGTCATGGATCACGAGGCAGGAAGCTTTATCCGCACGACGGATGATGATGTTGGGGTTGTCTCTTAATAGTTTGGCAGCTTGGAAGTGTTGTTTGTTGAGTATTTTGCTATGGTGAGTTCCTCTGGTTTTGGCGGCTTCAGCGAGGAGAGTAGGTTGTAGGGCGGGAGTAGTGGTGACCTTGCCATCCTTCTTGAGTCGTAGGATGTCGTCCAGGAGGATTTCCGTTTCTAGGTGTTTCCGGTGGGGGCCAGGTTTGGAGCTGTAGTGGCAGTTGAGGCCTTTGTTGAGGAGGTCTTCTTGGTCCCAGGGTCAGAATGGTGTTAGTAAGGTTTATATATCCTTTTGTTGGTTTGGGTAGTTTTAAGGACCAAATAATTGAAAAACGTGAGCTCGCCAACAACCTTCGTAAAGAACGAGATGCTCTTCTACGGATTTGGGAAGACGAAACCCCTCCAGACCACCTCAAAGCCGAAATCAACACAGCCCTCGAACAACTCCTTGAACAACACAGAAAACAAGCCGAAAAGACAACCATAAAAAAGCTTGCCCGTCTTTATGGCGGAAACTTAAAACTACCCAAACCAACAAAAGGATATATAAACCTTACTAACACCATTCTGACCCTGGACCAAGAAGACCTCCTCAACAAAGGCCTCAACTGCCACTACAGCTCCAAACCTGGCCCCCACCGGAAACGCCTAGAAACGGAAATCCTACTGGACGACATCCTACGACTGAAGAAGGATGGCAAGGTCACCACTACTCCCGCCCTACAACCTACTCTCCTCGCTGAAGCCGCCGAAACCAGAGGAACTCACCATAGCAAAATACTCAACAAACAACACTTCCAAGCTGCCAAACTATTAAGAGACAACCCCAACATCATCATCCGTCGTGCGGATAAAGCTTCCTGCCTCGTGATCCATGACAAGGAGGAATATCTTAGAAAAATGGACGTCATCTTAAGTGACAACACTAAATTTAAAAAGATCACCCGCAACCCAACCGACTAAATCAAACGTATTGCCAACACCACCATCACCGCCATCAACGCCAAACAAGGAGGGATCCACCTTAAAAACTCATCGGAGAATACACCCCTGGTTATGCATACGGAACCATCAAAACACACAAACCTGGGAACCCCCTCCGCCCCATCATCTCCCAGATCCCCACTGCCACCTACCAGATCGCCAAGGCCTTGAACAACCTCCTCACCCCCTACGTGCCCAGCCAATTCAACCTTAACTCAGCCCACGATTTCTTGGAAATTTTACGAGACGCCCCCCGTAACAACAACCACACAATCGCCTCTCTCGACGTAGAAAGCCTGTTCACCAACGTGCCAATGGATAGGACCATTGACATGATTCTACGTCGAATTTATCATTGCCCTGATACACCTACACTGGACATCCCGGAGAAGGCCCTGAAAACACTACTGGACCTGTGTACCAAGGAGGCCCCCTTCCTTTGCCCCCGGGGCAATATGTACAAGCAGATAGACGGTGTGGCGATGGGCAGCCCCCTAGGAGTTGTTTTTGCGAACTTTTTCATGGGTACCATCGAGGAAGAGCTCCTAGCTGCCCAACGACCCGCCGTCTACTGTAGATACGTGGATGACATCTTCGTGCAAATCAAGGACCTCCACGAACTACAGGAACTCCAGCGTCGCTTCATGACCTCCTCCGGACTTAACTTCACCTTTGAAAAATCTAACAATGGACAACTCCCCTTCCTCGACATCCTCGTAGCTCTGAACGACCATGGGTTCAAAACCACCGTCTACATTAAACCAACTAACACAGGACAATGCCTCAACGGCGATAGTGAATGCCCCCGCCGTTATCTTCTATCCTCCATCTCTGCCTATGTTAGGAGAGCCCTCACGCACTGCTCTACCTGGGCCGACACCCACCAGGAACTAGAAAGACTATCCCAAGTTTTAGTAAATAACGGATACTCCAACTCCGACATCTCCAGCACCATCAACCACCATCTTGAAAAATGGTACACCCAAAGCCCTCCCAACATTGACCCCCCCCAATGAAATTAAGATCTTCTACCGCAATTACATGTCCTCTGAACACAAAAATGACGAGGCCGTCTTAAAAGAAATAATCTCCAAGCATGTCCACCCAACCAACCCGGAAAACAAAATCAAATTAATCATTTATTACAAATCCCCCAAGACCTCCAACCTCGTTCTCCGCAACAAACCAGCCTCCACCAAGATAAAGAGCCCGATGACCGACGATCACGTCATTTACCAACATACCTGTAATTATTAGGACTGTGGACCTCATTCCTATATTGGTATGACGCAGACTCGTCTTTCACGTCGGTTAACTCTTCACCTTCAGGCTGGAGCCATCAAAGACCACTATCTCACCCCTAACCACCCTCACCTCACACGCAACGAGTTAGAGAAACACACCACCATACTCGATAAAGAAAGTGACCCAAGGAGATTACCTATACTCGAAGCTTTATATATCCAAGCCTTACATCCCAACATCAACAACCAAACTCTGGACCTTCAGATCCTTCCTTCTGCCAAAAGGCACTACCCTACAGGACCTAACACCCCTCCTCGCCCCCCGGTGCCCTTGACACAGCCCCCCGCGCTACCTCCTTCAGCTTCGTCTTCTGCAGGCGCCACACAACTTAGGCCACGCCCCTCGACACGCAGCCAATCAGCTTCGACCCCCCCTACTGACCACCATCCCGCATCCAGTGCGCATGCGTGAAGCGGTTACCCCCTTTCTCTCTCCTAGTTTACCCTTCCACCAATAGCAGACTTTTGCCCCCTGTTTTCCGCCTCCTCTGATCCTCCACCCTCTATATATACCCTTCCTGTTTACCTTTTATATCATTCCTTCCTTACTTGATAATGCTGGTTGTCCAGTGAAACGCGTCGTATATCCTGTATCTTCATGTACTTTAATGTAACCCTGTACCACCATGAATTTTGCTCATCTCCTTCATCTACTTCCTGCCACCCAGCGAAAACTCATCAGAGACCTGGAAACTTTGAATAATAAAATTTCCAACGCAGAAATTGCCATTTCTTTCAACCTCGTATGTATTAAAGAAAATATATATATATATATATATATATATATATATATATATATATATATATATATATATATATATATATATACTGTATATATACAGTATTTTCGCAGTTTCGAGGTTCGAACTTAGGGGTTCGTTCACCCTTACTGCAAAGTTCCATTTTCGTGTCCAGTCCAGATCTACTCCAGTCTATGATATATAATATATATATAACCCTTTCTCTCTCTTCCCCTCTCTTTCTTCCTCCCCCCTCTCTCTCTCTCTCTCTCTCTCTCTCTCTCTCTCTCTCTCTCTCTCTCTCTCTCTCTCGGTAAAGTGGTCTGAAAGATGCGACTGTTTGGATATTTTAATTGTTTACGTTATTTATTAGGGTGTCACTCCTTGTAAAAGGTGATGCCCTGTAATTATGTAATTTTTCTTACACACACACACACACACACTCAGACATACACACCTCTCTCTTTCTCGCTCTTGCAAACAATTACCAGCGAAGGTGGTGGAGAGCATTACAGTTGACTTCTTCAAGAAGAGACTAAACTAACAGTATATCTAGAGGAGGCTGGAGTAATATAGTATGTGTATCCTGTATGTGTCTCTATGTGTATTCTTTACACACACACACACACACATACCATTAATTTATTAGTAAGTACCCTACTGCTACCTCATGCGAGGGAAGAGAGGCTTTGGACACCTCTATAAACAACACCGTTTTACCATTACAGGTTGTGAGAGCCTGGAATTGGTGAAATCCAGGCAGCGGTGACCGATATATGGAAGGTGGCTGCAGTACCCGACAGGCCAACTCCTAACAGTTCCTTTGACCGTTCTTTGGTGCATCTGGCTGGATTGTTCTTAGGTGAGAGAATATTGCTGCCATATTTGTTGCCAGGCCAATTTAAATATTCGGGTTTTTCTACTGGAATAAGTTTGAAATCTCTTGATCATTTGGTTCTGAAGTCGGGCCGTTTGAGGGTGGTTAGTACTACCTAGGAAAGATTTAGGCTGTCACTGTCACTCCTTTTTGGAAATCAGTAACTTCAGGCCATGAATGTTGCTCCGTTGGGAACTGCAGTACGTTGGGATTGTCTGACTTCGGGGAGACCTTTGGCTTAGTGAATAAGCGGATGATGATATCGCAAGAATAATTCACCTTCAATCAGTGGCGTCATTTCAGCTTTTCTTTGGGGGGGGGGGGGGGGGGGCAAAGGCTGTTTATGAGGCCATACCTAATTACAATGGGGGGGGGGGGGGGAAGCGAGCCTAAGCAGTTGGGGGGGTTCGGGGGGGCGCTGTAAGCCCCCCCCCGAGAATTTTTTCGAAATATATACATTGCTAGGAGCATTTTGAAGCTATATGCCAAGCTATATTGAGGAAAATAAAGCAATATATATATAATAGGTAAAGCTAAGTATATTGTGTTACGTTAAATATGCCTATTTTGAGCTTAGTTACTAAACCAGATATAACTCACCTAACCAAACGTAACCAAATAAATATTTTTCATTTGTCCCAAAAGTCCAAATGTCCTTCGTACATACATAATGTCGTATTAATAGGCATTATGAAATATTTATCTAGACAAAGTTTATAACCAACTCTTAGAAGTCTGATGAGTTATTTCATAACGAAGTTGGGACTTGTGGGGGATGGGGGGGCAAGCCAGACCTTGGGGGGGGGGGGGGGGGAGCTGAGTCCCCCCCAATGACGCCCCTGCCTTCAATCCCATTTTTATAGCATTGTATTGGTCATTAGTTTTCCTTGAAGGTAGAAGCCATTGCAAAGTAGTTGAATTGTTAGAACATATTAAAATCCATCTCAGCTACTGGTACTTTTAAACTTCATGCAACTTGCGCTAAGTGCAAGAAGCTAAAATGGTGTATAGACTTCAAAGAAGCTGTATATGCCAGCATCCCCCATGATAGTCTCTGTCTCCTTTGTTAGATAGAAGGAAAACTCATGAGGGAGGTAGATGGAATTGTGGAACAGTTAATGCAAAGAGACACTGATAATGCAATCCAGAAGAACCAAGTTTCTGAAGGAAGAAAAACAATAGAACAATAGAAAAGGCAAATAAGTAACCTTAGTAAAGTAAGAATCCTGCCAGCCAATCAACGTGCTGCATTTGACTATCTCTTTAAACCAGCTGAGTTTGACATTCCTGACGTTTCCCACAACTCTGCCACACCCTCCCATGCAGCCAATCAGGAGCCTCCATTGTCGGAGCAAGAAAATACCGAGCCAGCCGCGCACACATCTTCACTTCTCAAATCGCTCTCGCTCCCTCCACAGGCCGTTTCTTCGAGTTGCAATAGGTCTATGACATCAGTGCAAGCCCTATACTCCCGTAAGCCACTACAAGACCTATGCAACCATCTCCCTGGGATATATTACAAAGAGATAAGACCAGAGGAGAGGGGAAGAAATATTCAAACTGCGCGGCTGGAGAAAGCACTGCCCGGGCGGCTGGCTCAACCAATCACAGCGCGGCAATTCGTGAGGCGGGGTTATAAAGGGGGGGGGGGGGGGAAGGTACTGCAGATGTCACTCCCGTCACGGGCCCCACTGGGTTCATTTGCCAGCAACTCACACTCTCTCCCTCACCTGGACAACAATGGGAACTTTGCTACACCCACTCCAGCCTCCCAGCTCGCCTATCCTGCCACAATAAAGTCCACCTCTGGCCCAACACAGCTATTTTCTACTAACCAGATACACCACAAGTATCCTGGTGCTTGTAGTCACATTACTGGCTTACACACCTATAGCCAAGCAATTCAAGAGGGACGACAGATAGTAGATGGAACTGAAGATTTCCAGAAGAACTATTGGCCGGCCTTGAGGTGGTGAAGATTGTTCCAGTGAAACCCAAGACTTTTTACAGGACCCTTATGGGCCCGAAATACCATTATTAAAAAGAGATAAATGTTTGACAAACCCAGTGGTTCCAACCATTAACATTGATGTGTTCTTATAGAACAAAATAAAAATAAATAGATTAGACTCATGAGTTAACTAAAATGATGAAGTTTTGAGAGAATATAGCTGCCATTTATAGAGAAGGCTTCATGCCACTTAGCTACCAATAGTATAGGATCGTCTAGGTTAGTAGATAAATGTAAACTATAAAGATAAAGGGAGGATGGAATAAGAAATTAAAAGTAAGAAGCAACTATAGAATTGACGTGGGGATAAATAATAGTTGCAGATAGATTAGATCTAGCTTGAGAAATAGTTAGGACGGACACTAGTCCATATGATGAAATATACTTTTTGTTATAAAGGAAACATTGTTATTCGTAGCATTTAAGAAGAAGAATTCGCCGGTATGGTAATGAACTTTGTGGTCATGATATAAATAACAAGTTGAGGCGACTATTGTGAGGAAATATTGTACTCCTGAGATAAGTAGTTAGTGAGTTGATAAATATAGTATCAATCAGATTAAACATTGAGGATAATGCTGTAATCATGATATATTGAAAATTAAGTGTTGAATATTGATAATATAGGTGTTTATGAAATATTGATTATATCGGACCATGTAATGAGATATATTATTTGAGTAAGTGGTATCAGTGTTATTGAGATTATCTATTTGTCAGATAGGAAGTCAGAGTGGAGATAATTCCAGAACAAGGGTTATAATGTAGGTGCCTACGGGTACGGATTGATTTGTATTAATGATAAGAATATATACAATGTAATAGTGTTAAAGATAGGGAAATAGAGGTCAAATTTATTAAAGCCTTGGTCTTTGGATTAGACATATTGAGGCCCGGTAAAGTTGATATATTATTTTGGAGACTAGTAATGTGCCTTTGGATTGAAGTCGGGGTGAGTCAATACCTGAATAGCGGGTATCCAAATAGGTGGTAACGGGAACTTACGAGTTCCAACGTACAATCTATTGTGGGTCGATGATACTATTCAATCTGAGTGTTGAACTCATTTCGGCCCGAACAGAGAATCAATTGCTAGGGGAACATAAAACTATTAGGGAGTTTGTTAAATAAAGGATACGAACTTCTAAACAACTGTAGAATTATTCCCACCTTAGTAGAATACTGAGAATTAGAAAATAAGTACTACATTTTGGTGGCAAGCGGTGGGATTCGACAAATTGTTTGGATTGAGTATATTTATCTAACGAACCAGACATAATTATGACATTGCTTCCATTTAGATTAAGGGAAGAGGGGAAAGAAGAAATCGAGCTATGGATTGAACAATTAGAATGTCAATTCACTCTACTTGATGTGGGAGAAGATGAAAAGAAGATAGCCTATAGAAAAACACACTTAGGCAAGGCCCTGAACGATGTAAGTGTACGTCTAGAGGGGCTAGTGTCGTGGGCAAAAGTCAGGATGCTCTGATAGAAGAATTTGGCCGAGAAACCTCCACAAGGAAGGCCAGAGACAAACTATGGACCAGGAGAGTCAGGAGACAGAAATAAGAGAGATTATGATTCAAGCATGTCCTGTGGAAGTTAGAAAGCTTCATGTTATTATACATGAAGTGACTACCACAAAGGAACTCATGGATGTAATCAAGAAAGTAATGGAAGCCAGAGAGCTAAAGGAGGAGAAAAAGAAAGGGGAGGAGGAGAACCCAAACAAAGGGTATCAGAGAACAATGATCCGATGCTTTATATGCAGACAAACCGGACACCTAGCTAGGAACTGCTCAAACCGTCCCCAAACCCCGACACACAGATTTAACTCGAAACCATCACCTCCAAATGATCGACCCCTGCCAATGGTGACAAAATCCAAACCAGGGAGGAATGCTTCCAGTGGAGTACAGAGAAACAGACACCAAACCAAAAATCACAATGCCAGAAGGGGGAGAAAATGTTCCCCTAAACCTCTCATAGAAGGGCGATATGGCGAGGTTAATATATTAGAGAGACAAACGCCTTGCGAAGCAATAGTAATAAATGGGAAAGCCGCAAACATGTTAATAGATACAGGGGCAAATATAAGTTGTCTTTCGGAGAATTTTGTGAAAAATAGTCAGAAAGAAATAGGCCCACTAAACCAAACTAGTATTCAGTTGTCAGGAGCCGGAGGGCAACCATTGACGATTTTAGGGAGAACTAACACCTTGGTTGTACAATTGAAAGGAATTGAATTCACCGCAGATTTTTGTGTTCTATCGGGAAAATCCAACAGCGGAGTAGATGGATATCTGGGAATAGATCTTAAGGCGGTATTCCACTGTGCGATTTTTCGAAGGCGAACCCCCAGCGACAGGCGGCGAGAGGATTTTTCTGTCTATGTCCCAAAATTCACCATATTCGCTTGAATATTCTCCAATTGTCGCTGAAAGCGCACAGCATTCGCCCTAGCGTCGCCCATGTTTGCCCAGATTCGCCATAAATTTGAGCATACCCTAAAAACGGCTGCAAATTCAAAATGTTGGCGAATTTTTGTACGACATTCGCCCTTTGTCTTACTGCATTCCACATTGTTCGCACGAGAGTCCCACAATTTGTACCATTGTCCCCGAATTGTCCGGCGAATGTTAGCGAAATAGGCGAATGTCGGACGAATATGTCGAATGTTGTACGAATGCCGAGTGAATACCGGCCGCATATGGGTGATTATGGACGAATGGCCTGCGAGCTTTGGAGCGAATATGGCTACTTGCAATTATTGGCAATGCTTCTTGTGAGCGAATTCGCTCAACTATGGCGACAACCGTACGATGGTTGTGCGAATGCAGTGAGTGTTTTGACGAATATCAGCAAATGCAATACGACAGCAGAGCGACATGGGTCGAATGAGGGCGAACGTTGGGCACAGAAATGATATTCGGGATGCCTTGACCCTTGCGATAACACTATCTATGGTCCTTCCAGTTTCACTGACCGATATATATACACCAGTCGTGTCTGGGTGTCATTACCCTAGTTCACTCGACCGAGATCACGCGTCCCTACTCACGACCGCGCACTCGTTTCTGAATTTTATCATGCCATAAGTGACACCCAAACCGTTTAAGAAACAAGTGAAGAAGGCCATGAAGAGGAAAGTGACGAAGGTGTAGAAGATAGCCGCACCCCCAACAGAGCCCCAACCAGGCACTAGTGGAGAAGCCCAAACAAGGGCAACTCCCTCCCCTTCAACATCCCATTCACGATTGCGCTCGGGGTCACTCAAATCACCACTGGATAAACATGAAGAGGAGAGGCGTGTTCTGACACCTGAACAGGAAGACCCGGATCATATCTCCTCCGATTCGACGCCTCCTCCAGGCAAGAGGAATTACGTTACCTTTTTGGAGGAGCAGGAACAGGACTTGGTGGAATGGTTCCAGGAAAGACCATTCCTGTACGATAAAGGCCTGAAGGCGTTCAGAAATAAGGAGAAGGAGGCTGCCTATAATGAAAAGGCCAAATCTCTCAACCTAAATGGTAAGTTGAAAGCGTCAGAGTGAGTGTTTGTGTGAAACTGTGCAATAATGTGTAAAAAAGCCAAAAACAAAGTGTTTTGCATATCAAATCAAATTGACATTGTGTGCGAAGCAGTGTTGGTTTATGTAAATAACGTGATTAATTGGGTGCCCTGGTTTCAAGAACTTTGTCATTTGCATATTTTCTTTATTGCTCAGGTCATTCAAACACGAGCGAATTGTGTAAACACTGTTCTTTGTTACATATTTTGTGCTTTTACAAGTGTACTATCATACCCTGTGTGCCGATGCTTTCGGTGACATATTTCATGTTTTATATAAGTCTATCTATCTATCTATTGCCTGACGCCTTGATCCCTGAAGGGGTGGCCACGAACGAAGCGCCCCATGCACCTCTGTCCCCAGTCAGTCGACGCCCCTCCCCCCAACCAGCACCGCCTTCGTTCATGTAGTTCCTCACTCCATCCTTCCACCTCATATTCGGTCTACCTCTCCCCCTCTGTCCCTCCACCTCGCTCTCGTACACCCTCTTAGTCATTCTCTCGCTTTCCATACGTTCCACATGGCCGAACCATCTCAAGTTGTTCCTTTTCACACTTTCGAGCACATCTACCTCCACCCCACACCTCCTTCTTACTTCCTCATTAGTCTGTCTATCCCTCCATGTAACTCCGCACGCACTCCTTAAGTAATTCATTTCCACTGCTCTCACTCTTGGTCTGAGTCTCTCAACCAACGTCCATGCTTCGCTTCCGTAAGTCAGTGTCGGGATTACCACACTGTCATGCAAGGACTTCTTCACTTCCATACTGACCACCCTATTTCTTGTTACTGCTTTTAGCGTTCCTACAACCCTCTTCCCCTGTTGTACCCTCTCCCGCACCTCTTCATCCATAGTCCCATCTTTACTCAACACACTGCCCAGATACTTAAAAGAGTTGACGATCTCCATAGCCTGACCGTTCAGCTTCACCTCACACTCTGTGACTTCACCCCTTTCGAAGACCATAACCTTGCTCTTCCCCGTATTTACCTTCAAATTCCGTTTTTCGCACACTGTTCCAAACTCATTTACCAGACCCTGCAACTCCCATTCATTATCACTCATCAGAACTGTATCATCCGCAAACAGCAGTATAGGTAGCTTCCACTCAATTCCCTCCCTTTTCAGCGATACACCAACATCCACTGCTCTTGATAGTATTTGTTTCATAACTCCATCCATATATACAGTAAACAACCACGGGGACATCACACACCCCTGTTTCAAACCAACATTCAGGTCAAAGAACTCGCTCTGCTCACTCTCCACACGTACTGCTGCCTTTGCACCCTCATACATGCTCTTCACTGCTTTCAGCAACTTGCCCTCTACTCCGTATATTCTAAGTACTTTCCACAAACCTTCTCTATCCACTCTGTCATAGGCCTTCTCTAAGTCCATAAAGGCAACATACACCTTTTGTTTCTTCTCCAGATACTTCTCCACAACACAATTCAGGGTAAAAATCTGATCTACACATCCTCTTCCCTTCCTAAAACCTCCCTGCTCGTCGCCTATCCATTTCTCCGTTCTCACTCTCACTCTCTCAATCACTACCCTACTGTATACCTTCCCTACTACGCTTAGAAGACATATTCCTCGGTGGTTACCACACACTCCTCTTTCCCCTTTGCCCTTATATAGAGGGACTATTATGCCAGTCTTCCAGTCATCGGGTGCACTCCCCTTCTCCCATGCTAGTTTGCACATTTTCCATACCCATTTTATCACTATCTCACCACCATACCTCAACATTTCCCCACACACTCCATCTGTTCCTGGTGCTTTCCCCAACTTCACTCTTTTCATGGCTTCCCACACTTCTGACCTCCTGATCCCCACCTCCTCCTCCACTACTTCTCTTCTTCTCCCTCCCATACCATATCCAGCTATGTTTGCTGGCTCTTCATTCCTTTCATTTAGCAACTCACTGAAGTACTCCCTCCATCTTTCGACTCTCTCTTGCTTCTCGGCTAGCATTCTCCCATTCTTATCTTTCACACCCTTACTGTTTCCCTTGCTACCTTCCCTAACTTTCTTGACTTCTTTCCAGAACAGTTTCTTACTCTCCCTCCATTTTACACTCAGATTCCTTCCAAATTCCTCATCTACTCTTCTCTTACTTTCCTTCACTACTCTCTTCACCACCCTCTTACTCTCCACGTACCTCGCTCGTTTCTGCCTCTCGGAATCTTCATTCCCTCTACTACCCAACCACTCTCTATATGCTTTCTTCTTTTCTTCCACAGCTATTCTTACATCTTCTGTCCACCATGCTGTACCTTTCACTCCCCTCCCTCTTCTCCTCACTCCACACACCTCCTCACATGCTGCACAGATCTCATCCTTAAACACCTTGCTCATCTCCTCCACTTCCTCCATAACTTCCAGGTCGAACCCACCTAGTCGTCTTTCCACTGCTCTCCTGTACTCCTCCCTGACTTCCTCCTCCTGCAACCTCTCCACCCTCCTCACCATATTATATAAGTGACTTCACATAATACCAGTTTAAAGTGACAATGAATAATTGCTGTTGTTGATCGTCAGCAAAAACAAATTGTGTCCTATATTTTCAATACATTTCAATGTACACGTTTATTAACTCTCTTTTTTTTTTTCTTCAACAGTCCCTCAGCTTAGACTGTGGGTGAAGAGGATGAAGACTCGGTGTAGAAAACTGAGCAATGTGAAGTCTGGGCAGTTAACCAAGTACCCAACCGAGAGGGAGAAATGGATCCTGGCCAACTTCAGTTTCCTGTTTCGCCACATTGCCAGGGTAAAAGGAAACACGAACGAGGAGGTAATTAAGCGTATTTCTTTAATATTCTTATAATAATTCAGGTATTTCATTGATTCGTGATTAAATGTTCACACAATTATTGTTTTTACAACGTAATAACTCAGTCTCATCAACAAAAGAACAGTGTACAGATTATTATTTTCTTTTTATTGACACTTTTTTTACTATTTCATTATTCAGGGAATATTTCTTTATTATAAAATGATTACTTTATATACATTTTCATACTTTAATCACATTACGAAGGCTTAGGTAAAACACATTCTATTCATTTACATTTTATTTATATTATTCTTTAGTTCATATTCATCACCGATCCATGGCCAAGGTCACCTTCCCCGAGTTCCGCAGCGAAATACCACATCTGTAAAAGAAATAAGGTCATATTATAGGTTTGAGTCCCGGAGGGAAGAATGACAATCTAATATTTAGTAGTGGCCCCGAAATCATTGACGATATGCCTATTAATATAATAGCCTCCTTTCAAGCACCCGCGGGTAGCCAGTTTGAAACTCCCGCTGCGGGGAAACGGAGTACTACATCATAAGTGTAACGCTACTTCTCTTATGGAATCGTCTTATGATTGGGGTACACACTACGAAAAAACTTCGTAAAAAATTAAAGAGAAAAAATAAACTCAAACTTGTTTTGCTATAGCTTTCCATCTTGTGGACTTCTTGTGCGTGGATTCTCGCCCACACCGTGGCAACCGAGACGCCATTTTTCCTTCACTGACATATTGAGACTAAACTCAAGATATCAAACGAATGGGAAGGGGATGGAAGGGAGGGCCCTACATCGTCAATGATTTCGGGGCCACTACTAAATATTAGGTTTTCATTCTTCCCTCCGGGACTCAAACCTATAATTTATTAGTGGCCCCTCCATCATTGACGATATGCCTGATATCTCAAGACTGGAGGGGGACATTCGTAATAATATCAAACCACTAATAATACCATAAGTAGAGACAAATAATCGCACAGCAAATTTGAGTTCTTTATTGTTTACATACAATATAGTATACAAAATATAAAAGGATAGAAAGCAGTGCGTTACTTCGAAGAAGATCTGCTATATACATATGATAAGATTCTCATCTCGAGATTCATAAAGTTATTGTCAGGGAACAAAATTATATTCCTGATCAACCTATCTTTTGTTCTTAAACTTATTTGCACATGTTATATAATTTGTACATTTTGACTATATAGTTGCAACTAGTATAGGTATCTTTACATACAAAAATATTTTAGAGCTGTAAAACCAGCTCAACTTATAAAGTATCACAGCTCGTGAACTTATCACATCCTCCTTCGGAGGGGCTCTCAGGGTCTTGGGGCTTACCTGCACCCCCCCCCCCCTTTTCTTTAAGATTAAACTTAATAAATAATAGCACTATGACTCATGAGAGCCTCTGTCGTAAAGCTACACAGGCTAGCTTTGGTTTATCCAGGGCCACCGACAGGTATCGCATCAGGAATCTATGATTTGAAGCCCACAAATTAGTGTTAGCTATGTCATCAATCGAATAATTTTGTAAGAATCTAAGAGAGACAGCCCACTTTCTGATGTCATGGGCTCTGCCCACTACGCCGGGATTACTTTCCCTAATGACTTCTACAAGTAAGGAGGCCAATCTTCTTCTTGTGACGCGAGTACCTGTGTTGGTGACCCATAAGGCTCCTGGTTGTTGAGGGTTTGCTACCCTCATGAACTTTATTAAAGCCTGCACCGGGCACAAAATGTGATGCGCATGCCCGTGTTTAAGTGCCGGTACCGTAAATTATGAAAATACATGATCACAATGTTCGTTCTTAGCTACGAACGTGGGAGACGGGGCGATCCGTAAATGCTCATTCAATCTCCCAAACCTGAGGCAATTAGGTTCGTTGCTCATCGCCGCCAGCTCAGATACCCTGTTTCCTGTCGCCAAAGCCATAAGGAACCCAGCCTTCTTTAGTAATAATTCAAAGTCCGGCACATTATTATATTTACGCGAATGAAGCAAAGATAAAGCTTTGTCCAGCGACTAGGTAGGCATGAGCTGCCGTGGTGGTGGGCGTAGTTTGAAACATGCTCTCATTAACCCTTTCTCCTCCTCCTGCGGTATGGTTAGACCGGTAAGGTCGTAAAAGGGGTTTCTAATGGCAGATAAGTGATTCTTTAGTGCATCTATAGAAAGGCGTTTTTGCTCAAACAAATAATCTAAATATTTAAAGACCAAAGCAACTGATGAGTCTGATTGCCCCGTTTCTACTATCCAGTTTGTAAACGATTTCCAATGAGATTGATATTGTCGCCTGGTAGACATAGTATACTGATTAAGAAATGTATTAGTCACGCTCTCCCCGTACTGAGCTAGCCATTTGGCATTTTGAATGTCCATAAGGAAAAAGTCAGCGAGGTCTCTAGGTTGCCAATTGTCTGCAAGTGGAAGTACGAGACCGGGAGTGACATCGGGTTCTCGCACCATGTTTTCAACTGGTGGTACCACACCTGGGCCGGCCAAAGTGGCGCGATCATCCAGACTAAGCCCCGGTAACCCCGTAGTTTGTGAACTACTTGACACATGAGTGAAGCGTCTGGAGGCGGAAAAAGATATTTAATTCCATTTGTTCCAGTCCTCCGACAATGCGTTTGGACCCCCCGCTGCGGTTATTTTCCAGCGGGATAGATAGAGAGGGAGTCTGTGGTTTCCCTCGAACGCAAATAGATCCATTTGTGGACGGTATGGCTTTGTAATCATCTTGTTGAAGATGTTTTGCTTGAGCGCCCATTCTACTTCTGTGCTCTGTCTCCGGGACAGGGGGTCTACCCAGACGTTCTCTACGCCTGGGAGGTAAGATGCATGAAGATGTATGCTCAATGTTTGGGCTAGAGCAAATATCTCTTCTGACAATTCCAGCAACTTGCGAGACCTCATTGACCCTTGCTTTTGAATGCAGTGGAATGCATTCAAATTGTCCATCTGAAAGGCTATTGACTTTCCCTGTAAAGAAGAGCCATGATTTTGGAGGAAAAACAAAGGGACTATAGAAGTTCTTGTTTGTTGATATGAAAGTTCTCGTCTTTGGACCATATACCTTGACCTTGGTGGCCTAGATTCGACTGATATCCCCAGCCTATCGTCTCTGAAGCATCCATATCTACCCATACCGTAGGTGGGGGAAGAAACCCACGTCATTATTGAGTGCAATGTTTCCTTTCTTGCCGAGACCGACAGTAAGTTGTGAATTAATGGGGGGATAGGCCATAATTTTCCCTCCGGTAAGAGTGGGAAACATTTGTTGCCTTCCATGATTAATCTCTTTACTTTCAACCGGCCCAACTTTACATTTTTTTTTTTTTTTTTTAGTTGAATCCAGTTGAGAGAACCGACCAGGGACTCCCACGTCTTCCTCGTCGTATTCAGACTGTGGAGAAACGCGAACAATTTCCTGAGAAACCTTTCCCGGTTGTCCACACTCTGACTGAGAGTAAGGTTTAGCTGTGTCCCAGACCAGCCCTATCCACTGAATTACCTGTGTGGGAACATGGTTCGACTCTACCAGGTTGACCTTGAACCCTAAGGTTTGTACATGATTTATTACTTGATTGACATGGATACGGCATAAATAGACCAGTCCCTCCAAATATCGTGATTCCGCAGACAGTGAACCTCCTCGCAAGGGTCGCAAAGTAGATGCCTCACGAGAGGAAGCATTTCTACTCGCAATCGAGGACCTAGTCAGTGGCAATGATGATGAACAGACTACAGTGGTTGATCTCGTTGATAGAATGTCCCAGTTGTGCCCTGATGTTGAAGCGTATAGTGTAAAATACATGAAACAGAAACTTATTTCATATTTTGGGGATGAACTGGTTATTAGTAATGTGCATGGACGCAGCGATGTTGTAACTGTCAAAGAAAGTGCTGCAAAGATTTTGCAACAATTCAAAGACTCACCACAGACTGATGATGAGGAAGCAGAACAAAGAAAGATAGTCAGGGCTGCGGCACGGTTGATCAAAGCAGATATAAAGAACGTTGATACTTGTAGAGATTTCTATCCAGATCCTTCTGAACTCCGGTCGCTGGAAAAGAATGTGGCGTACGTTCCGCAGTCCCTTCGTATATTGCTGCAAGAGACGTTCAGTGGCAAGTCATGTGATCTTGAAGTTGCATCAATTGGACAAAGTATCGTGCAACTTACCAGACCAAGGGCCATTGTAGCACCCATTCAGTATGGATTGGCGGTTCAAATGCCACTTTGGTTCCCGCTTTCTTGTGGACAGTTTACACAGCCACGGCTTCTGTCTGCCTTACGCAGAAGTTTTGAGGTTTTCGAAGTGTGCTGCCAATTTCAGGGGCAAATGACTGAAGCATTGTCAAACTCGGACAATAAGCAAAACTTCATTGACTTATTGTGTGAAACATTCAAACAGATTTTTTTTTTTTTTTTTTATAAAAAAGAGGGACAACAGGTCAAAAACCCATACAAGCACAAAGTGCCTGTGTCACCCCTTGTGAAAGAGACAGTTCAGCCTGTCTGTAAGGTTTTTCGGCTGTAAATTAACCACTTTCCAGGTGTCCAAAAGTTGGAGACTTTTATATGTGTTTGTAATACATTTATAGGGTCTAGGAGCAACCAGAAAAAAGTTATCTGTAAATTGAAGCTTTGGACGGCGGCCATCTTGAATTTATGCAAATTAACCACTTTCCCAGTGTCCAAAAGTTGGAGACTTTTTATATGTTCATCAGAGGGACCTAATAAACAAGTTAAAGCCAAAAAACCTTCTATTGCAATTTGTTCTAGGTCCAGTTAAATGATTGCTAGATTTACTGGACTAAAACTCTCTGACTCCGCCACTACTAGCCAGTCGTCTAGGTACCATAACACCTTGATCCCCTGAGCTAACATTGGCATAAGTGCCTGCCGGACTAATTTAGTGAATATTCTTGGTGCCAAATTTAAACCGAAAAGCATTCTCTGAAAGACATAAGTCTCTTGCTTTATCCTCAAGGCGAGGAATTGTTTAAACCTCCTGTTTATCGGGACATGCCAATAGGCGTCGGTCAGGTCTAGTGAACACATCCAGCCTAGCGGCAGGAGGGTGAGTCTGATTTGATTCACTATGAGCATCCTGAAGATTGAATTGTGAATGTAAGTGTTTAGACACGAGAGATCTACTACTGGTCGCATCTGCACAACTACTGCGACTACTGGTCGCATTTCTTTGGCACAAGAAATAGTCTGGACGTGAAAACATGGCAAGTTGAATCTACCGGGACAATGACATGCTTGGTGATCATTTCCTGGACTAGTGACTCCACCTCTAAAGAACATGGTTGACTTCTAGAGCTTGACGTAAACGAGGTCGCCGGAGCCACCGCCAGGTGATTCCCTTGCGTGCCACTGTCCGCACCCATGTTCGCCGTGGCCAGGCCCTGTGACATGCTTGAAACAACCCAGTCACTAGACTTGGGTTGTCTGGCAGAACTACCCTCGAATCCAACTTGCCTGCGATAGGCCCCGGGAGAGAGAGAGTTTGATTGACTAGTTTTTTGTGGGTGCTGGGATAGAGGTAGACGGCTGGCTAGTTTTGGCAGATGTCGTTCACTGATTTGGCTTATGTTGTGACTTATTCTTGTTCCACTTACCGTGAGGCTTACCTTGTTTCTGCTTTTGCTGAATACCTCCCTGCTGTGGAGAAGGCCGGGAGTCGACTGTTTAGCATTGTTAGCATATGGCTTACCTCCAGTCTTTTGTTTAGAGTATGGTTTCTAGAACGAGTCCTTCTAAGGCTGGGAGGTACTCTGCGTCAAGCTGCCTACCAAATTGTAAACTGCTCTCTATGTGTCTAAATTTAAGAGAGAGGCAGTTAAGACAGGGGAAAGAGTCACCCGGCGACCAATGTCCTCCGGTAATTTCTTTACCATAAACACCCGCAAGTCCTGGCGTGCTTGACCAGCCTCCAGTATTTACCTAATTGCCTAATTGTATTTACCTAATTGTAGTTTACAGGAGTTGAGCTAAGCTCGTGTTGTCCCGTCTCTCAGTCTACTTTTTATCCAATTTTTTCTTGAAAATATGGATGTTCCTTGCCCCTACCACCTCCTCCTCCAGCCCATTCCATTTGTCAATACATCTATAGG
Source organism: Paralithodes platypus (assembly GCA_032716605.1). Taxonomy (NCBI): domain Eukaryota; kingdom Metazoa; phylum Arthropoda; class Malacostraca; order Decapoda; family Lithodidae; genus Paralithodes; species Paralithodes platypus. Next base: position 38,199,921 of record CM064497.1, read on the forward strand.
GGAAGCTAAACTTCCTGATATCGTTCTTGCAGGTAGGTCTTTTTACTTTGTAGCTGTGGCCTCTAGTTATTCCTGTATCCATAATTAATATATCCTCCCTATCCAGCCTCTCCAGCCCCCGGGTACATTTGTACATCATTATCATGTCTCCCCTCTCTCTCCTCTCTTTTAGACTCGGTAGATTTAATTTGTCTAGCCTCCCTTCATATGGCAGTTCTCTGAGACTTGGAACCAATCTAGTGACTGCTCTCTGGATTCTTTCTAACTTGTGAATATGCTTCTTTAGATGCGGGGACCACACCACTGCTGCATACTCCAATCTTGGTCTAATCATACTCTTCATAATTTTCGCTACCATGGTCTCATCCAAGTAGTTCAGAGCAACTTTCATATTCCCGGCCATTGCATACATTCCGCTAAAGAGCTTGTTAATATGTTTCTCTGGCGACAAATTATCTTGTATAATCAACCCTAAATCTTCTTCTTTTTCGGCCTCGCTAATTATATTATCTCCCATCCTGTACTCCCAATTTGGTCTATTCACACTTCTTCCCATATTTAACACATGGCATTTACTTATATTAAATTTCATTTTCCACTTGGTGCTCCATTCGTATATTTTATCTAAATCCCCTTGCAGCTCCTCACAACTACTTTTATTTGTTATTTGTCTCATAATTTTTACGTCATCTGCAAACATTGACATGTAAGAGTTTATGCCTATCGGCAGGTCATTCACGTACATAAGGAACATGAGAGGTGCCAACACAGATCCCTGCGGCACACTACTCTCAACTTTCCGCCACGATGAGTAAGTTCCTCTAATGTTGGTCCTCATTTCCCTATCTGTTAAATAGCTCTCCATCCATTTCAGCAAACTCCCCCTGACACATCCTAGCGTCTCAAGCTTAGATAACAATCTCTTATGTGGTACCTTATCGAATGCTTTGGAAAGGTCTAAGTAGACGCAGTCCACCCATCCGCCTCTTTCTTGGAGTACATCTATCACCCTACTGTAATAACATAGCAAACTGGTAACACAAGATGTCCCTTCTCTGAATCCAAATTGCTTTGGGGTTATTATCTTCTTTCTCTCCAACATTTTCATCCATCTCTTCCTAATTAGCTTTTCACAAATCTTGCATACAATACTAGTAAGTGAAACTGGTCTATAGTTTAGAGGGTCCTCAGGGTTTCCATTCTTGTATATCGGTATGATATTAGCTCTTTTCCATTCAACAGGAACCTGTCCTTTATCTAAGGAAGCTTGAATTATGTCCCTCACTGGCTCCACTAATTGCTCTGCACACTCCTTTAAAACCCAGGCAGACACTTCATCCGGTCCCATAGCTTTCCTTACTTCAAGTCCTCTCATCGCAGATAACAGCTCATCTCTAGTTATTTCAATCTTACTAAGACCACTCTCCAGTACTCCCGCCTGTGGTTCGTCAAAACCTTCCTCTCTAGTAAAAACTGACCCCAATTTGTTATTCATTACCTCACACATGTCCGATACATTTTCATACGTCCTAGCATCAACTCTTAATTTAGTAATTTGTTTCTTTACCTTCAACTTACTGTTTATATATTTATAAAATAATCTAGGGTCACTTTCACATTTATTTACTATGTTCTTCTCATAGTTCATTTTAACTTGCCTAATTATGTTAACATATCTATTCCTCTCCTGTTTATATTTATTCCGATTACTCTCAGTGTTCCTTCTTCTTAATCTAGCCCAAGCTGCATCACGCCTACCCAAAGCTCTTTTGCATTTCAAATTAAACCAATCTTTCTGCTTAGTAAAATTTCCAGTTTTATATCTTGGGACAAACATATTGGTTCCTACTCTATAAATTTCGAGGAATCTACTATATTTACCTTGTACGTCCCGTTCCTTCAAAATAAGATCCCAATCTACTCCCTCTAAATATCTTTTCAAGGATACATAATCAGCTTTACTATAATTTAATCTGTCATTTATGTAGCTATTGTCTAATCTATTGGCATTACTCGAGGTCAACTTCCATTTTAGTAATAGGTGATCACTTTTACCTACAGGACATAGATAGTTTATATCACTAATTTCGTGAGGATCTTTTGTAAAAATCAGATCGAGTTTAGAAGGTTCGTTATTACCCCTCATTCTTGTATTTTCCTTCACATGTTGTGCAAGTACATTTTCCGTAACCAACTCCACTAGCCGACTTCCCCAAGATCTCTGATTTGGCCCTGCATCTCCCAATTCCCAATCAACCTCACTACAGTTGAAATCTCCTACCAAGATCAATCGATTCTTCCTTAAAAGCAATCTTCTCAACGACTGAATCATATCCTCTACCATCTCCTCAAACTCCAACTCCCTCCATGCTCTGGTCTTTGGTGGCATGTAAGCTACTGCTATGTCTAGCTTTTTTCCTTCTATATCATTGAGTTCAACTGCCATTATTTCTGCCTTGTCATTATTTAACTCCACGTGCTTTGCTGTCATAGGGTTCTTAACTAATACTGCCACTCCACCTCCCCTTTTACCCTTTCTATCATTTCTCCATATATTATATCCTTCACTAAACACTATGTTGCTGTCAAAGTCCTGGTTCAGCTTTGTCTCTGTCAAACAGACTATCTGTGGTTGATCTTTTCTTAATATATTATCTAACTCTACCTTTTTACTGTTTATTCCATCTATATTAGTGTAGTAGCACAGTATATTTGAATCCACCTCCTTGTTTTTCTTCCCTCTCTGCCTCCTACCAGGTTCACCTCCTCCTTCATCCCTTCCCTGACCCAGTTCCACCTCCCCCACTAATTCTATTCTCCTCCCCCCTCTCTCTCCCTCTGTTCCACCCTCATAGTAAGGCTATTCTGATGTGACCTAGGGACTGGATTGAATTTTGTGAGAGCAGCCGCCGTGACAACTCCGTGGCTTGTCTTACATTTTAATTTTCAATAGCTGAAATAGTCTGTGTGAGGGACTGGGCTATTTGGCGACTTACAATATATTGGGTAAAAAGTCTATAGGCTTTGTTTCTTAGTTTGAAATCTCTATCCAAGTGAGCTGGGGGAGGAGTAGAGAAAGGTTCCCTTAACTCATAGAGAGCAAGTTTGGGGGCCGAAATAAAATCAAAGAGAGCTTGGGACATCCCTCCCGCCTTATTTATGGGGAGTGAGAACCAATAGTGGGTTCCTGAGGAATTTGGTGGGAGGATTTAGTTGTAATGATAGCTGCAACTGTTGCGCCTCAGCTTCCCAGTCCCCCCACGGACCCACACCTACCTGCCCCACCTGCAACACTGGACTGTGTGTTTGATCTAGTGCCGGAATTGTATCCAATTCCGGTGTCAATGCGTTCAGAGCTTTCATATTGTTGATGCCGTCAGGTTTTGTCCAGTTGGCAAAAAGTCTTGCAGATGAGGCAGGGGGCAAAGCCAGAGCTGACGAATACATGAAGAAATCAGGGGTATAGACATTGGGTATAGCCTTAATAGTAACATCCAACAGCCTACCTTGCGTATCCTTTGCCCTCAGTTTCTTGCTTTTGCTAACCTCTATGGTCCAGTCACTCGGGACCGGAATCTCCCCCGATATTGTCATCTGTGCTATGTGATCGTTCTTGGCTATAGCTGGAACCCATGAACAGTCAGGCCCGTATAGAAGTGGCATAGGGCCTTTTCTATGTGAAATTTTGTCTAGGGGAGGAAGTGTAATATCCGTGATAACTCGGACATTTGTAGTTGTCAAGGCGGCGGACATTGTTGTGTCACTCGCCGTGGTGGTCGTTTGATTGACGTTAAAAGGGGGCATGACAGTATTGGGAGGTTGAAATCCGGTAGGTTGTAAGTGCCTCACTGTCGATTTAATCGGGGGAGCTACCGGCGCCGTAGTGGGAGGAACCTGAGAACTAGGGATATGATATTGTCTCATTACTTTATACAAGATATCATTAAGGTCATCTGTTGTCACATATTTAATCTGAGATCCCCGAGAAGACTCTGAACCCGCCTCAGAGCCTTCCTCGTTAACTGGTTGTCCTGAGGATATTTCAAGGTCTTCTAAATCCTCCGGGACTTCCACAACCTCCGGCACTTCCTCAACCTCCGGCGTTTCCTGTCTTTGTATAACTACTGGCTCATTCAAAGGCCACAATAAGTTAGGGACTGAGGAGGGAATATTATCATTACCCCTCTGTCTGTCTTGGCCCTGAAACCTAGCCTGTGCCTGAGGTGGTTCCAATTGTCTTCAAACATTTCTGTTAAGCACGGCGGGAGGTTGGGAGTCCGGTATAATACTAACCTGAGAATTGTCATAATGCTGTACGGTACATGGTGTATAACCCCTATATTGTTCCGCCAGCACCCGTTTTTTTTTTTTTTTTTTTTTTTAAGAGACAATGAACGGAGGATGGAAAAACACAGATAAAACAAAAAGGTCCATGAGCCTAAAGGCATCCTCCATTCATAAAATGTTTGTAACAACTGGATTTAAACTGTTGTAGATTGTAAGTTTGTGGAAAGCAATTCGAGGGAAGTGAATTCCAAAGAGTAGAAGTTCAAATGAATTTTGATAAGCAGAAGTTCTGCATTGTGGAGGAGAAAGTGTAAATTCATGGGCGCTCTCAGCTGCCCTAGTTCTACGGGGAAAGATGTGGAGAGGCGGCACTATTGAAGCAAGTTCCTCGGAACAATTGCTGTGAAAATATTTGTAGAATAATGCAAGGGATGCAACGTTTCTTCGTATGGATAATGTAGGAAGGTCCTGTGTGATTGCAGGGTTATTGATTAATCTAATAGCTTTATTTTGAATTTTGTCCAACTGCCTCAATCCAACCACTCCACTTCCACTCCACAGAGGTGAACAGTAATCCATCTGAGAACACACATGACTTTTATATATTACGGCCAACTGCTCGTCAGTGAAGAATTCTCGAACTCTGTACAGGATTCCCAGTTTTTTAGAGGCATTCTTAGCAATGCTTCTAACAAAATGTGTCCAGCTCAAGTTAGTAGTTAATGTTACACCGAGAATGTCAATACTAGGGGAAGTGGGAATATTTACATCATTAAAAAATATATGGGAGTCAGTGAGATTCTGTCGGTTAGAAAATTGAATGTACTTGGTTTTCTGTGCATTAAAGGAAACTAGATCCTTTTGTCCCCATTCATTAATTCTAGAAAGGTCCTGGTTCAGAGAAATTGCAGTGTTTATTTTTTAATTTATAAGATCGGGTTGTGTGAAAGAATTGGTAAATGTGAAGGAACTGTGGAGTGTTGAGTCATCTGCGTAGGAATGTATTGGATTATGAGTGGTAGATATGAGATCATTGATATGAATGAGGAACAGAGTTGGGGCCAAAGTTGTGACACTATCGGTGGTCCCATACGTGGCGCGGCAAGATTTACCTTAGGTATAGCAAAGTCTTTAACCTCTCCGCTGCGTACCCCCTATAGTATACAGCCACCCCTGTGCGGAGGTATTTAGATGGTTTCCTTCACTCAAATCGGCATTGTACCATAAATATTATTAATACTTATCCATATGTGCCTATTTTACGTTGATTATAAAGGTATTAACCTGTTACAGCAATAAAACAAGTGGAAACAGCATTTGGCTGGTCAAAATTGGCAACAGAGGCCGGGAGTTGTAATCATCGAGTGTGAGCTAGCCTCCCGCTCCTCCACTCCTCCCCACGTCTGGAGAGAGACTGTCGATCGATACTCTCTCTCTCTCTCTCTTGCACTCGCTTGGTAACACATATGAGCACAGCCTGCTAGCAACTCGATATTGTTAGCACGAAAATATACCTAAGAATAAGGGAATAAGAGGGAGAATAGGTGATAATTGAAGGGCGGGGGAAGGAGGGAATGTGGAGGAGTGATATTTGCCATGGCCAAGGAGCAATAAAAAAAAAGAAAAAAAAAAAATAGAAAACAAATTATATTGGGCTGATTTAAATGTGTTTTTTTTAGGCCTTGGATTATATAAGGAGTTCCGCAGCCCACCGGTAGGCCTTATATAAGGAGATCCACACTTGCTGGGTTAAGCCCTTCCCTGGGATTCGACTCGGTCTCCTCAGTCTCCGCCTCCGAGTTTCCTGATTGGACAGACACGGAGGCAGAGGCGGAGGAAAGTGGCCGCGAAGCTGGCGTAGGCTGGCGCCGCGACAGCGTCTCATCCTTGCGGGAACTTTTATGTCCACTCACTGATTCTGGGGTCCATGTCACAGAGCCTTCCCGCCTTCTTTTACTAGACTTCGCCGCTGATTCTACTGAACACTGGCGATCTCGTCTACGAGGCGATCTCGACCTGGACCTCGACTTAGTTCTCGGCGAAGGAGATCGTCCTCATTTGCGGCGGTCGGGGGGTGGTTGCCTCGTCGCTGTCGCTACTCTCGCTACTAACTAATTTCTTATACAAAGCTTTAGTTTTAGTTTATGATTTGGGAGTCAACCTAGCTGATGTTGCTTTTAACACTGGAGATTTAATCACTAGGTGTTCCCACAGTGCTTCGTCATCACAAATTAATGCCTTATGTGCCACATCTTCTGCATAGACATTTAAGATAGTCTTAATCTCCTGAAGGGCTACAAGGCACGAATGGTCCTTCTTCTCAAACACATTTGACCGGAATTCTGTGCAAACGGCGCACTTCTTAGATATTCAAAGTCCCCTAGATCTGTCGAGGCACTTTACACATCTGATGCAATGTTTATGGGCAAAAACCGGGAGAAGAAGACAGTTAGGTGTAGCGCACAGAGTAAACAGAGGCATGATGGAGCTAAACAAAAAACGCTGTGATCGGCTCCCTCACTTGCTGCCTGAGCTGCCACTGGAGTGACGAAATCTGGAAATAAAGTTTTCCAGGAATCAATGCTCATAAGGATAACCTGAGAGGTGTTAAAACATCCTAGGCTTCAAGTCCGCCGGAAAATTAGCTATAAGGCACTGCTACTCTAACCTTCCGCTTGACTTGTCTTAGGAAAATTTAATTTCCTTTTGAACTGCTTACCTGTGACAAAGTGCCACTGGCCCAACTAATCCGTAGTAACTAGCTGTTGACTATGGTCTAGATAGAAATAACCCCACTAGACTGATGCGCCGGGCGAGGAAAGTCATGCCATGCTAGGCTATCGGTTTGGGCGAGTTAGCTCGGCAGGCCGAGACTGCTCCCTTAGGAATTTTGTATTTCCGCCGGAAGGTTCGTGGTACTGCACACCACACCGGGATTTTTTTGGCTCGGTCCTTTCGCCTACGAGGCGAGGTTAGGCGTCAGTACGTAGAAAGATCGCCGGAAGGCAACGAGCCAAAAACATTGGAAGGGTCGACTTATATGTGAAAGTCAGATCCCTCCAAAACACCCCCACACCACCATCAGGATGTCTCCTGACTCCCTGTTTACATGTTAAATATACATACACATATAAACGAGGGAAACATCTTAAGGCTATAATAGCATAATAATAATATTTATTAATAAATATCAACCCCTATACCCTACGGAGACCCCTAATGAGGCTGGCCACGAGGCTTGTAGTAATCATACACCCTGTAGTTTACCTTACCTCCTGAAGACACTGCTGCGACATCTGGCATGGGGGCCCCACGAGAGAGGCAAAGCAGGCTCGAACCATTGAAAGACCCACACCACGTGTGACAACTCTTAGACCAGGGCGTCTGCTGCAATAATAAAAAAGCAACTGCCTCATATAGATGGTCAGAAGCCTGTTCCTACAAATAGATGAGCCTCCTAACTAGTAGCTAATAGCAATTCTAAGGTGCAGAAAACATAAAAAAACAAAACATGCGGCGCTGATCCTGGAAGATTGTAGGCACCTGCACAATAGTACCCTATTCTAACACTTACCTGCGGGCATACCAATGGGGTAGCCTGTGCTAGCTAGTCTAAACCGGTTCAATACAACTTAGATATATACAAATGAGCAAAGACTCACTAGAAGCGAGCGTACGAAGAATGTCGCAGAGCACAGGCCCGCACGTCCGACTGGGATGGTTGCGGGGAAGGGAAGGAAGAATGGCGTCTCGGTTGCCACGGTCTGGGCGAGAATCCACGCACAAGAAATCCACGAGATGGAAAGCTACAGCAAAATAAGTTTTGAGTATATTTTTTTTATTTTATTTTTTACGAAGTTTTTTCGTAGTATGTACCCCAATCATAAGACGATTCCATAAGAGAAGTAGCGTTACACTTATGATGTAGTACTCCGTTTCCCCGCGGGGGAGTTTCAAACTGGCTACCCGCGGGCGCTTGAAAGGAGGCTATAATATTAATAGGCATATCGTCAATGATGGAGGGGCCACTAATAAATACTGTATTATTACTTATTTTATAAAGAAATTGCGGACAGGTTGGGAGACAGGTACCATGAAAAGGTTTCGAACACACTGACCTCAGGTATATTTGGGAGAGCTGGGCACTTTCACCACTATGTTATGACCAAGTGGTGACGGTGCCCAGCTTTCCGTAATATACGGGGGGTCAGTGGGTTTCAAACCTGGCCATGGTACCTCTCTCTCAACAAGTATTGTTATTTTATTCCTGTGCATAATATTATTATTTTTTCTTTGCAGTTTCTCGATCGTACACGGCAGAGGGCTGGCGACATCGACGCGACCGTTGAACTTGTCCCAAGTGACCAGGAATATGAAGACAGGGATATGCTCCCTGCCGGTGACCCCTTGCCACGACCTGCAGGGAAGGGGAAATGAAGAGCTAAGCGTAGCAAAACCACCTCTCACTCCGACGACGATGATATTAAGGTAAGCATCTGTAAGTTCTTTATATAATAATATGTAAATATATAATATATATATATATATATCTATATATATATAATTATGTATATACAGTATATGTATATATATATATAATATATATATATACTGTATATATATATATAGCTACCTATACTGCTGTTTCCGGATGATACAGTTCTGATGAGTGATAATGAATGGGAGTTGCAGGGTCTGGTAAATGAGTTTGGAACAGTGCGCGAAAAAAGGATTTTGAAGGTAAATGCGAGGAAGAGCAAGGCTATGGTCTTTGAAAGGGGTGAAGTCATAGAGTGTGAAGTGAAGCTGAACGGTCAGGCTATGGAGATCGTCAACTCTTTTAACCCTTGCCTATCGGGGCCCGACTTAAGTCCGTATCGAAAAATTTGGACTATGTGGCGGGGCCCGACTTAAGGGGAGATCTCCACTCAAGGGATTTTTTCTTGACCCCTTTCACCCTCATGTTTAGCCCCATTGCTTTTGACATTATAAAATTTTGCCCCATTAGTTTAGCGTTTATAAGAACTTTCACCCCATATTAAGACCTTTCGTGCTATTCAGGTGTCAATTTTATCCTGGCAAGCGATAGCGAGCCTGTAATTTAAGAGGAACCGGCCTTCGGCCGGAACATTTTTCTACCGAAAAATTTACAAATATATCTTGAAAGGGACTCAAAGGGGTGTCATTTTAAGCTTGATGGAGGTCTAGGGAACAAACTAAATACCTTCCTTTAACCCTTATTTAGCGGCGAGCAACATAAGTCGAGTTAAATAAAGCTGGACTATGTGGCGGCGCTCGACATAGGTCGAGTGGCAATTTCAGCACGTAATGTGGCTGAGAGAGAGAGAGACAAGTGGTGGCAGGAGACTAGCGAGCGTATGACTGCTCCAGACCACCGCGGCGAACCTACTGACACAAATCTCAGCTCCCTCCTCCCTCTCTCACTCGCTACATACTCAATTATGTACTGAAAGTACCGAATTACCTGCTTTTTGCACTCGCGTTGCACGGTTATTGCAAGAAAAATATCCATCATACAAGGATCGTTATGGTGTCATTCGAAAGCTCTGTTTATGCCCTTTCAGGGATAGGTACTTGTTTTACGTTCTGGGTCTTATTTAGGCATGAAAATGATCACGTAAACAGCCCTATTTTGGCTAAAAACACCCCGCTGTGCGGTACACATAAATAAACCGCATAGGCCGCTCGTAAGGTGTTAAGTCTGTGTGCAATTTTGGCGCAATATTGGCTCTGAGAGAGAGACGAGCGACGGGAGGAGCCTGGGTTACCTCATGACCGCTCGCCACGGCCGCCGTGGACCGACTGAGATGTACTCCACTTACATCCACCCTCACTCCCTCGCTACATACGTAATTATATAAAGAAATTCCCGTATTTTAGCGATTTTGCCCTTCGGTTGCACGATCATTGCAAGACAACCAGTGATCGTAGAAGGATGGTTCGGGTGTCATTGGAAAGCTCAATTTACGCCCATTCAGGGATACATACTTGTATTACGCTCTGGGTCTTGTTTATGCATGAAAAAGAGCACAGAAACAACCCCATTTATGGTAAAAAAAAAAACGCTGGGCGGCACAGTGAAATATAGTCCACAACCCGCTCTTTGAGCGTTAAGTATATGGGCAGTGTGTTGAGTAAAGATGGGACTATGGATGAAGAAGTGCGGGAGAGGGTACAACAGGGGAAGAGGGTTGTAGGAACGCTAAAATCAGTAACAAGAAATAGGGTGGTCAGTATGGAAGTGAAGAAGTCCTTGCATGACAGTGTGGTAGTCCCGACACTGCCTTACGGAAGCGAAGCATGGATGTTGGTTGAGAGACTCAGACCAAGAGTGAGAGCAGGGGAAATGAATTACTTAAGAAGTGAGTGCGGAGTTACATGGAGGATAGACAGAATAATGAAGAAGTAAGAAGGAGGTGTGGTGTGGAGGTAGATGTGCTGGAAAGTGTGAAAAGGAACAACTTGAGATGGTTCGGCCATATGGAACATATGGAAAGCGAGAGAATGATTAAGAGGGTATACGAGAGCGACGTGGTGGGACAGAGAGGGATATGTAGACCGAAGGAGAGGTGGAAGGATGAAGTGAGGAAGTATATGAATGAAGGCGGTGCTGGTTGGGGGGAGGAGCGTCGACTGACTGGGGACAGAGGTGCATGGGGGCGGTTCGTTCGTGGCCACCCCTTCGGGGATCACGGTGTCAGGCAATAGATAGATAGATATATAGATAGATATATATATATATATATATATGTATATATATATATATATATATATATATGTATATATATATACAGTATGTATATATATAAATATATATATATATATAATTATATAGTTGCTTTATTATGTTATTATGTTGTTATTATGTACGCTTCTTCGAATGTTGATTTTTCCCTCTTTAATCTCGCGGTCATTGCCTACAGGCATGACCACTGATAATATTTGCCCAGCTGGGTTCTTGACCCACGACAAATGTACAGACGGAGAAATAGGTTATGTAGTTCGTAATCGTGTTTCTCATTTTCACGATATTAATGTTATATAATAGTTTGACCCAGATGGATACATTTAACTTTTACACATTCATATAGAAACATTCTCAATGTTCGTTAATTTTTTGTCACCCACTACTTTGATACATTCATATATAGACATTTTCAGTTTTCGTCCACATTCGTCACTCACTGCATACGTACTTTGACACATTCATATACAAAAATATCTCAGTATTCGTCAACATTCGCCACCCATATAATATACTCTGATTGTATAAACATTCTCAGTATTCGTTACCATTCCTCAAACACTGAATATGTTTGCTGGACGGGGTACTGGTGGTGTCAACTTTCACTCAGATAAGGTGGCGACACGCCATAAATGTCACCCAGACTTTGGGTACAGTTGACACACAGTGCTCACGGCCCTGTTTTGGATGTCTGACGTAAACTAATGTACAAAATGATTTGTGTATGAATAGATAATTATAGTATTTTATAAACGTTCCCTTTCTTCACACAGGTGTTGAGGGCTCGTGTGTGCATCGAATGGTGGGCCTGGAGGCACAGGTGGAGCAACTTGCAAAAAAGGAGATGCCACTGGAGGAGGAGGTTGATTCATTCGCTTTGTTCACGGCGAACACGCTGAAGTTCCTTGATCGGAAAATTAGCCAGAAATATATTAGCAGTGTTTTAGACCTGCTCGGCAATAGCCGTAAAGAAAATATACAACTGGAGAGTGCTGAACCTCATGAACTTGTGAAAGTTTGGGATTTAGCCCCAGTGACAGTGTTTCGTCCTCTGAATCCTCCTCCTCCAGTGCAAGCACGAAACGTCGCCACCAGACACCAGTGACCGCACCTGTCCAGCCTCCACCACCATGCCCAGGTCTCCTCAACATGCTCTACCAGCAGGGCCCCCACACGTCTAGACAGCAGCCAGGTGGGTGGCACCATAGCCCCACGCCGCAACAACAACAACAACAACAACAACATCAACAACAACCACAACAAACTCACAGGCTGACACACAACCCGAGTTTCCATGGAACAACACCTGAGGGCTGGTCCCCTCATCCATTCCCCCCACTGACCACTAATTACACCTATCCGGCACCTGCTCCACCTGTGTCTACATATCAGACACTGACCACGGTCACTTCTGACAGGTCGCCCAACATGTCCACATTACCTCCAACCCCAGGAGCCGAAATACAGATGATAATGACTGAAGCTGCTTTAGGTTCACCCCCTCCCCCACACCAACCCCACTTATACCTACAGTTACCTTAGATGATCAGAGTGTTTAAACCACAAAACCTGGGATGGAGGGTACGTGAGTAAACCCAAGAAATACATGTTTATGTATTCCATATAACTAGGATTTGTACCTGGTTTTTCTTCCATATTACATAGTAATAAGAATTGTACCTGATTTTTTTTTTTTGGAAAAATTTACAAATTTATTTTGATGTTTGTTCCTGTGAATTACGAACATTTAAACCACTGAAATTGACTTTGGCTAATTTTGGATTGTTTAGATATTTCGTGTGACACGACCAAACATTTCATAAATTTAAATATTTTTCCAGACACAATTTATCCACATTCCAATGTTTTTATAACTAGTCTCATTCATAAGTTCATCATCATTTAAGTAAGTGTCTATTTTTAAGTTATCTACAGATATATCTATCGTTTGTTTTTTGCAGTTTTGTAATAAAAAAATATAAAATGTATGAACCTCTCCGGGTGGTCAGGGGCCGGGGGAGTGCTGGAGCGACCTTGGTAACCCTGGTCTCTGGGTCTTCTCCTGGGTGACCTGGATGTGTGTGAGTTTGTGTTTTTTATCAGTGTTTATTTTTTGTTTTATGTTGTTTTTGTGTTTTCCCTGTTCTTGCTCTGTCTTGAGTCGGCTACCCCCAAAATGGGGATTGGGCCTGAGCATATAGATAGATAGAATAGATTATCGTATTTAATTACCCATATTTACTAACCTTGGATCATTCTATCTTGCCAAGAGACACGACCTGCTCCTTGATAGTAGTCCTTCAGGTACAACCAGACTCTTCCCTGCTGCCGAGGAAGTATTGCGTGTAAGGGGTTCAAGTGAGATTAGCTCCCTCTCTTGCCTCCACGAACCAGGGTTAACACGCCGATTAGCGTGGTCCTCCTCATCCACCCACGCAATGTTGTGGGTGGGGTAGCGAGTCCTGAGGAGGTTGTGGAGACAACAGATTGCCATTCTTCGGATCAAGGAGAATGGAAGTCAGCAGTAGGTGGAAACTAGGGAAAAGGGAAAAAGAACTGATTATTATAAAGCATAGAAATTTGATAAACAAATAAAATGGTTAAAAATACATAGAAAGTGACATATGAATACAAAATAAACATTTGAGAAACAAATTAAATGGTTGAATATGATAGAAACTGACATATGAGTACGTAAATAATAGACATGAATATGGTCAAACCAAAACAAATAAATTACCGAAATCCTTAGGTGACAACCAACATTTTATATGATGGGTAATCAAATTATATATTTCTATGCAGACATTCAGGTACATACATCAGTACTAAAGACTTGACTTATTCACTTGTTCGCCATAATCCCGAAAGCATTCTCAACCACTCGCTGAGCTGTTGAGAGGCGGTAATTGAAGATTTGCTCTTCCCTCGTCATTTTGCGGTGAGGGAAGGGCTTCATCAGCCATGTCCTTAGCCCAAAAGCGTCGTCCCCGACGATGTAGTACGGGACAGGTTGATCCCCATCAGGTAGAGGTTCAGATTCTGGCAATCCTGCACGGCCCTCCTAGAGTACAGTACGCAGTGGGGTGTCCAGGAACACACCACAATCAGATGAAGACCCGGGGGCTCCAACATCAACTTAAAGAAATCGATAGTTGGCATCAGACAAAGCCATGAGGACTATTGAGTGGAACTTCTTGTAGTTGAAGAATTTGGAGCCCTTGTTGGCAGGACATGTGATGGCAATGTGTTTGCCATCCAGGGAAACGCAGGTGTGAGGGAAGTCCCAGTGGAGAGCAAATTGGTCTGACACTGCCTTCCACTGAGCAGGTGTCTTTGGGCAAACCATCGCCTCCCCCATGTATTCCTCAATTATTGCATTGCACACTTCAGGGACAATCTTGGAGATGGTGTTTGGTGCAACTCTGAAGGCATAAAAGAAGTCTGTATAGGTGTTTCCAGAGGCCAGGAATCGCAGCGATATAGCCTGCCGCAAACCTGGTTCGATACTTGCACGAAAGGTAGTGTCCTGCTTGGCAATCCTAGGCCCGACACGACGTAGCAGCTCCATGAACATAACGATGGGCATCCTCATAAAGTTTTTGAACTTATCACTATTCACCAACAATTTGTGATATACCCCATAATCTTCACGACACAAAAGCATAGGTCGGACATACCACCTCCTCCTCCGTTCTAATCTCCTCTTTTGCTTCCTTGCTTGTTTTCTTTTGATGATGGCCGCAAGCAACTCGATCTCTGCATGTTCAAGCTCCATTGCCAAAGGCAAGGGTAGGGGAACATTGGAGGTTGTAGGGAGTAGATCCATGGCGCTGTCGTTCGGTTGTGTGGTACGGTAGAGCTGATGTTAAACACTGTTGGAGACCAGAGCTCCGCCACCCTATTTATACCCACACCTAATCTGCCTCTCCAATTACATTACCTAATCATCTGAGGTTGCAGGTGTGATCAAGGGAGAATGTATCTTCGATAGTCGTCGGGCATTCACCATAGTCGCACAAAATCTGCGGTGTTATCTCATCACATTGTCCAACATTCGAAGGGCAATCACCGTGCATTCACTATTTTTGCCATCATCATTCGCCATATTCGACCAGATTCTGCCTCAATTGTCGCACACCATTCGTAATTTTTGCCAAAATATTCGCCACATTCGCACTGTGGTCGTACTTCTGTCGCACTGCAATCGAGGAAATTCGCCTTTTTCGCCTTCATTCGCTTCTGAAAAAACCCTATTCGCCGCGAATTTACGTTCATAGAAAAAAAACACTGTCGCAGGGCATTCGCCATCGAAAAGTCGCACAGTGGGATACCGCCTTTATGAGTCAATTGGGCGTAATCATACAGTGCGGCCCGAAAGACACGACGACCACACTACGACCCCAAATAGTAGCTACCACGGGACAAATTTCTATCCCCCCTAAAACATGGAGAATGATAGGAATTCCCAGATACCAGGGAATGACTGCCGGGATTTTTTAACCAGATGCACAGAATGAAGAGCGAATATTTTCCACCTTTATTGCTACCGATCAGAGGAAATTAGTTCTTGCTAACTTTGGGGAGAATTCGATCAATTACCAAAAGGGAAGACTGTTAGGACAAGTTACACCCCCGCAACTCACCACTGTTGGGACTAACGGACCAATTAACTTGCCTGAGATCCCAAAACAATTGACGTCAGACCAAGCTGCTACTTTACATGAATTACTCTGGGCTTACAGAGACGTATTTGCCCAAGATGAAGGGGACCACGGATCGGCCCGAACCCGACACACACACGAGATACATACTCAAGGACCCCCTATTAGACAACCCTATAGACTACAAAATCCCATTATGAGACAGAAGGAGAAGGAACAGGTACAGTAGATGATGTGCTTAACCCTGCTCAGGTAATGTTCCAAAAGTGTAACGAAATTAGCAATGTGGCCCCATATGGGGAACGGCACTTTAAACGGCTCACACCCAAAAACTGATTGATGGATTTTAAATTTCTTGTTACCAATAGAAACTACAATTAATGCTTAATATTATTTTAAGAGCAAATTACACTACTGTAAATATTAAGTCATATATAAAAACAAAAACAAAAGTAGTGAAAAAAAGGGTCAACAAAAGTGAGGCATATCTCATACATTACATAAGTTGGATTAATTTGGTTGCAGGGCTGTGGAGGGTATGGCTGAGGGTCTTGGGTGACAACAAGGCAGAACTCTGGTGCTAAAAGAAAGTTCGATAGGAAGGGGAAATTTGTATTACACATTTAGGATTATGGACCCCATATGGTGACCGGACAGGTTGGTATAGGAAAGGGGAGGAGAGATAGCGGCGGCTCACACCCTCTCCCAGTTGTAGGACGATGCGGACTGACTGCTCGTCCTCAAAACTTCTTGCCATCGGCCTCCGGCCGTGAAATATTCGCGAAAAACCTGTTTTACGCATATTTTTGGGCCCATATGGGGCCAATATGCATGAGCAGGGTTAAGCAAGGAATAGTAGTGGAATCCTACAGTTCGTGGTCATCTCCTGTAGTCCTAGTAAAAAACAAAAATGGGTCCACTCAGTTCTGTGTGGATAACAGAAAACTGAATGATGTTACCATCAAAGATGCTCAACCCCTACCTCGTATTGATGACTCGCTAGAATCACTAAATGGGTCAACGTGGTTTTCCACCCTAGATCTACAAAGTGGGTACTGGCAAGTACCAGTTAGGTCAGAGGACCAGGAGAAAACAGCGTTTGCCACGAGCGAAAGTAAACTCTACCAGTTCACGGTTTTACCCTTCGGAGTTTGTAATGGACCAGCCAGTTTTCCTAGAGTCATGGATGAAGTACTGAGGGGATTGACATGGAGAACTTGCCTAGCTTACCTGGACGATATCATAATCTTTACGAACAGTTGGGATGAACATATCAACCGACTACGAGAAGTATTAGAGAGTATCAGGAGGGCAGGACTTAAATTAAAACATTCCAAGTGCCAATTAGGGGCCCGCGAAGTAGCATACTTAGGACATGTGGTTTCCAAGAAAGGTATTCAACCTGACCCCCTTAAAGTAAAAACTATTGCGGAAATTTCACCCCCCACCACTGTCAAAGAATCAGAGCATTTCTGGGAATGGCTTCCTATTATCGGAGGTTTATACCAAATTTTTCACAAATTGCTCGACCTATGACTAAGAGACTTGAAAAAGGGAGGAAATTTGACTGGGATCAGAGCTGTCAAATAGCTTTTGATTACCTGAAACAAAAGCTATCCTCTAAACCATTGTTTGTAATCCTAATTTTACCAAGCCGTTCCAATTTTACACCGATGCTTCTGATGAAGGGCTAGGGACAGTCTTTGCCCAGAAGGTGGATGGGAAAGATGGCATAGTGGCATGCGCCAGCCGGACCCTGAATAAGGGCGAAAATAATTACAGCATTACTAAAAAAGAATGTCTAGTTTTAGTCAGGGCTGTACAATATTTCCGTTCTTATTTAGCAGGAGTTCATTTCGAATTAATCACTGACCACCATAGTTTACAATGGCTCGGAAAAATGAAGATAGAAGATGGATTGTTTGTTAGGTGGAAGGGGATTCTGGAGGAATATTCCTTTTAAGTTAGGCATCGACCGGGTAAATTACATACCAATGCCGATGGTCTATCCAGATTACCTGTAGCACCAGTCCAACCCACTCAACCGAACAAGAAAAAGAATGATCCGATACCAAATTGTGGAGATAAAGTAAAATTTTCTGAGGGAGCCTGGAGGGATTCTAAGGATCAGGTGGTATTAGACTATCTTGAGGCTAAACACATGATTAAAATTCTCCACGGACAAGAGGGAAAGGGGGCTAATTTTGGTCAGTCAAGAGTCTTGAAGCAGTTTAATGAAAGGTACTGGACCTCACGAGCCGATAAAATTGTTAAAGTAGTGATCCAAAGTTGTTTGGGGTGTCAAAGAGGGAAAGACGGACGAGGACGCAAACAATCACCAGGACACATTCTGGCCGGAAAACCGTGGAAGAAGTTGTCTGTGGACGTTATGGGACCTCTGCCCAGACAGACGAACAAAAGGTACATTTTGACCTGTGTCGACGTCATTTCAAAATATACGGTTGCTTGTGCCATTCCGGACAAGAAAGCTGAGACCGTGGCTAATAGTATTCTGGAGAGAGTCATTTTTGTGTATGGCACCCCCGGATGTATTCTGAGTGATAGGGGAAAGGAATTTAATAATGAAATTTGGCAGCATTTGGGGGATACCAGATTCAACGTACCTCCCCGTATTTTCCACAAGGGAACGCTGTATGTGAAAGTAATCATCGGTTACTAGCGAATTGTGTACGAGCTAGTCTAAGTTCGCAAGGGGAAGAAATATCCCGAGGTTGGCTGGAACTATTGCCAGAAATTGTCGGGGGAATCAATACCACCGTTTGTAGAACTACCGGGTATTCTCCCTGCAAGATTTTTTTTGGAATTACTCCGGAACTACCTCAAGAACGACTATTACCCTATCCCGTTTATTCCGCCAAATACTCCCGACCAAAACATTATCTGCGAGATCAAGGGGAAAGACGGCAACAAGTTCATAACCATGTTACTCAACGGCAGCCCAAGAAACTTACCTTAAATAATCCATATTACCGGGGGGAATATATTCTGGTCAAGAGACATGATCCCACACGGACCGGTAAATTGGAAGAGAAATATGAGGGTCCCTTCCGGGTTGTGGAGATAAATGGACCATACCAAGTCTTATATTTGCATCATGGAGATATTGTTTCGGCTACGCATATTCGCCATACCAAACGGTACGAGGGCATTTTACCCCCCTACATGAGCGAGTGGAGTAGCGAGGAAGAAAGTGAGGAAGATATAGAATCCGGGGCCAATAATTCTGATGATTTTTCAACTCGTTATAAGACAGACGATCCCATTCGGAGAGGAGATTATACTGGGGTCTTTCCGTTCTGGAGGTCTTACAGTAGTAACCAAAACGAGAGTCATTCCAGGTCAGAATGAGAGGGAAATGAGGGAACCGAGGAAGTTACGACAAGCGGGGAGGGAGAATCCCAAGAACTTACCAATGACGATAGTTCTACGGACCACGAAAGCGAGGTTTCGGACCCCGAGAGAGATTTTAATGAGGCTGTAAGTAGTGAGGAAGATTATCCCCGAGCAGAAATGACCAGAAAAGGAGTATTGACCGTGTGTAAAAACATAAGTAGTTCCCCTTTAACTAAAATAAATAAGTCACAGGAAAACAGAGCGACTGACTTCCCGGGTAAGAGTCCAGCAAAATTCTCTAAACCAATGGGCCCCACAGAAACAATTACATGCAGTGGTGGAGTTAGCCGTCCACCAATCAGGTATCCAGACGAGGTTATAAATAGAACCCCCGAGGCGCATGCCTGTCAGTTGAAAGGCACCATGCCTCTCCCAACTGACCCTCAGTACCGGCTCCGTCGCCTCACAGCTATTGTCGACAGAAAAGGGCAGAGAGTACAGACCACCATAACTTTCAAGCAACTTCTCAGCCAACCGGGTCAAGTTCTGTTAGCCAAGACTGCGGTAGGGAACCAAAATCCAGCAATCCAGTTGCACAGGTGTATTTGTGAACACAGTGGACTGGTTGATTGGAAGACTGATGGCAGAGATTTTAAAGGGATAGTACTGCGGCGATCAGGAGCTTGCCTTAATGTAGCACAGGGTGATAAAGTAAGAATCCTGCCAGCAAATCAACGCGCTACATTTGACTATCTCTTTAAACCAGCTGAGTTTGACATTCCTGATGTGTCCCACAACTCTGCCACACCCTCTCGTGCAGCCAATCAGGAGCCTCCGTTGTTGGAGCAAGAAAATACTGAGCCAGCCGCGCACACATCTTCACCTTTCAAACCGCTCTCGCTCCCTCCACAGGCCCTTTCTTCAAGTTGCAATAGGTTTATGACATCAGTGCATGCCCTATTCTCCCGTAAGCTACTACAAGACCTTTGCAACCATCTCCCTGGGACATATTACAAAGAGATAAGACCAGAGGAGAGGAGAAGAAATGTTCAACCCGCGCGGCTGGAGAAAGTACTGCCCGGGCGGCTGGCTCAACCAATCACAGCGCGGCAATTCGTGAGGCAGGGCTATAAAGGGGGGGGGCGTCACTCCCGTCACGGGCCTCACTGGGTTCACTTGCCAGCAACTCACACTCTCTCCCTCACCTGGGCAACAATGGTAACTTTGCTACACCCTCTCCAGCCTCCCAGCTCGCCTATCCCGACCCAATAAAGTCCACCTCTGGCCCAACACAGCCATTGTCTACTAACCAGATACACCACAAGTATCCTGGTGCTTGTCGTCACATTGCTGGCTTACACACCTATAGCCAAGCAATTCAAGAGGGACGACAGATAGTAGATGGAACTGAAGATTTCCAGAAGAACTATTGGCCGGCCTTGAGATTGTTCCAGAGATACCCAAGACTTTTTACAGGACCCTTATGGGCCCGAAATACCATTATAAAAAAGAGAGAAATGTTTGACAAACCCAGTGCTTCCAACCATTAGAATTTGATGTGTTCTTATATAATGAAATAAAAAGAAATAGATTAGACACATGAATTAAATAAAAGTATGAAGAGTTGAGAGAATATAGTTGTCATTTATAGAGAAGGCTCCATGCCACTTAGCTACCAATAGTATAGGATCTTCTAGGTTAGTAGATAAATGTAAACTATAAAGATAAGCGGAGGATGAAATAAGAGATTAAAAGTTAGAAGCAACTCTAGGAATGACGTGGGGATAAATAATAGTTGCAGATAGATTAGATCTAGCTTGAGAAATAGTTAGGACGGACACTAGTCCATATGATGAAATATGCTTTTTGTTATAAAGGAAACATTGTTATTCGTAGCATTTAAGAAGAAGAATTCGCCGGTATGGTTATGAACTTTGTGATCATGATATAAATAACAAGTTGAGGCGACTATTGTGAGGAAATATTGCACTCCTGAGATAAGTAGTTAGTGAGTTGATAAATATCGTATCGATCAGATTAACACCTTACGAGCGGCCTATGCGGTTTATTATATGTACCGCACAGCGGGGTGTTTTTAGCCAAAATAGGGCTGTTTACGTGATCATTTTCATGCCTAAATAAGACCCAGAACGTAAAACAAGTACCTATCCCTGAAAGGGCATAAACAGAGCTTTCGAATGACACCATAACGATCCTTGTATGATGGATAGTTTTCTTGCAATAACCGTGCAACGCGAGTGCAAAAAGCAGGTAATTCGGTACTTTCGGTACATAATTGAGTATGTAGCGAGTGAGAGAGGGAGGAGGGAGCTGAGATTTGTGTCAGTAGGTTCGCCGCGGTGGTCTGGAGCAGTCATACGCTCGCTAGTCTCCTGCCACCACTTGTCTCTCTCTCTCAGCCACATTACGTGCTGAAATTGCCACTCGACCTATGTCGAGCGCCGCCACATAGTCCAGCTTTTTTTAACTCGACTTATGTTGCTCGCCGCTAATTAAGGGTTAAACATTTGAGGATAATACTGTAATCATGATATATAGAAAATTAAGTGTTGAATATTGATAATATAGGTATTTATGAAATATTGATTATATCGGACCATGTAATGAGATATATTATTTGAGTAAGTGGTATCAGTGTTATTGAGATTATCTATTTGTCAGATAGGAAGTCAGAGTGGAGTTATTACAGAACAAGGGTTATATTAATGTAGGTGCCTACGGGTACGGATTGGTTTGTGTTAAAGATAAGAATATATATAGTGTAAGAGTGTTAAAGATAGGGAAATAGAGGTCAAATTTATTAAAGCCTTGGTCTTTGGATTATACATATTGAGGCTCGGGAAAGTTGATATATTATTTTGGAGACTAGTAATGTGCCTTTGGATCGAAGTAGGAGTGAGTCAATACCTGAATAGAGGGTATCCAAATAGGTGGTAACGGGAGCTTGCGAGTTCCAACGTACAATCTGTTGATATAGGTTAAGTGCACACATAACATATATACAGAATATATGTGGCCCTCCAGGCGAAATTCTCCAGAACGGCAGACGCCCTGAGTGGCTATTGGCAGATGGAACTTGCGGAGGAGGACCAGCATCTCACAACTTTCATCACACCTTATGCCGGTTCCAACACTGTAGAGGTCCAATGGGTTTCACTGCAACAGGTGATGCCTTCTGCCTCCGCGGTGATAGGGCCCTCCAAGGGGTGCAACATTGTGCCAAAGTTGTCGACGACGTGCTGCTCTACGACGAGAACTTCATCACACACCTTCAGCGTATCCACGAAGTGCTCATACGGTACCGCGACAGTGGGATCACACTCAACAGGGACAAGTTTGTGGTCGCCGCACCCAGTGTGAACTTCTGTGGGTACACGCTCTCAGGTGAGGGCATCTCGGCTGACACTGGCAAAGTCGGAGCGATCAAGGACTTCCCGACACCAGCCAACATCACCGAACTTCGCTCATTCATGGGTTTGGTGAACCAGCTGGCGGAGTTCACCCCAGACATCGCCACTGCCGCTCAGCCCCTGCGCCCCCTGATGAGCCCGAAGAGGTCGTTTATGTGGACCGCTGACCACGATGAGGCTTTCCGCCGGGTTAAGACTGCCCTGCTCAGTCCACCCGTCCTATCCCCATTCGACCCTTCCCTACCAGTGATTCTACAAACTGATGCGTCCCGCCTCAATGGTATTGGATACGCCCTCCTACAGGATCATGGCAACAACCGTCTCCGCCTAGTTCAGTGTGACTCGAGGTTCCTCAGCGACACAGAGTCTCGCTATGCCACCATTGAGCTGGAGATGCTAGCCGTGGTCTGGGCCATGTCCAAGTGCAAGTTCTACCTCATCGGACTGCAACACTTCACCCTCATGACGGACGATCGCCCCCTCATCCCCATCTTCAACAACTACACCCTTGATGCGGTTGTAAATACGCGCCTCCAACGTCTGAAGGAGAAAGTCGCACCTTACCTCTTCACAGCCGTCTGGCAGGTTGCTCTGCATCCCTGATGCGTTGTCACGAGCCCCTGTCAGCCACCTGACGCCAGAGGATCAGTTAGCATGTGCCGACGCCACGGTTCACCTCAGGTCCTTCGTGACTGTCAACGCCGACATCAACTCTCCTTCACAGGACACGGACCGGATTCTCCAGGAACTCCGAGACGCAGCCAGAGCGGACCCTGTGTACGTCCGCCTGCATGAGTGTGGCACTTCGGGCTTCCCCACCAAGCGCTACGACCTGCACAACTCTCTACTCCCATTCTGGAAACTCCGAGACTACCTGTCAGCAGATGGTGAACTCGTTCTGTACGGAGCGAGGGTTGGGGTTCTTGAAGCCCTCCGCCGCCGGACCTTGGCATGCCTGCATGATAGCCACAGAGTTGTGGAGGCTACTAAGCATAGGGCGCGACAGGCTGTTTTTTGGCCTGGCATCAACTCGGACATCGCCAACACAGTCCAAGCTCGTGAGCAGTGTGAGGTCTTACAGCCTAGTCAGCAGCAGGAACCCATGCTCAATGACGACAACCCAACAATGCCTTTCGAGTCTGTATCAGCCGACTTCTTCGCTGTGGCGGAGAAATCCTTCCTCGTCGTAACAGACCGACTCTCAGGCTGGCCCGTTGTCGTCCCCTGCAAAGGCGATACTACCGCTTCAAACACCATCAGGATCTTCTGCCGCTACTTCAGGGAAGTTGGTGTACCCCTCCGCCTACGTACAGATGGAGGCCCACAGTTTACTATCCGTGAGTTCCGGGACTTCATGGAGCGTTGGGGAGTCCATCACTTGGTCTCTTCCGCACACTACCCACAATCCAACGGTCATGCCGAGTCTGCCGTTAAGTCCGTCAAACACCTCATACTGAAGACGGCTCCCTCAGGCAACATCGATTGTGAAGACTTTGACCGTGGACTGATGGAGCTCCGCAACACCCCGAACTTCACAGGCCGCTCCCTAGCTCAAATCCTGTATGGCCACCCACTACGGTCTTGTGTCCCTGCTCATCCCCAGTCCTTTGCAGCAGAGTGGCAAGCCAAGGCCGAGGACTGCGACCGCCGTGCAGCCGCTCACACTGCGCTGGTGCAGAGTAACTATGACCAGCACGCACGCCCCCTGCCCAGGTTGAGAGTCGGCACCACAGTGAGGATCCAAGACCCGACTTCTCACCGCTGGGACAAGGTTGGGATCGTTATGGGCTGCGGCATGTCCAGGAATTATGAGGTTCGTCTCCCCAGTGGTCATATATATTGGCGAAACCGTCGCTTCCTCCGCCCAGTGAATCCCCCTGGTGTTGACGCCCTCCCCCATAACCCTGAGATGCCTGTGTCTTGCACAAACCCGGAAAGAGAGTCCTTCACTTCCCCCATGGCCCCACGTAGGTCTGAAAGGCTCCTAGAAAAAGAGTCAGCTCGACAACGTATTGCGAGCTTGAAGGGGGAGGGAGGTGTTGATATAGCTTAAGTGCACACATAACATATATACAGAATGTACACATGCCTTAATCATATTGCAACATACACACATGTACTTGAGTGCAAGACTACCATTGTTTCATGTGCCATGATAATGTACCGTATTCTTTAGTAGCGGCAATGTTGCACCAAATACATCCGGCAATGTTGCACATGCATCCCTCAGTTCACACCGGTCAGCACTCTAGCTAACAAGTGCCCCAAGCTCTCTGTATCTCTTTGGCTAATAAGTACCTACAAACTTACCCCTGGACTTTTATTGTACATCCTTGTACAAGTAAGGATTATCAAGGTTGCTGTAGCTATACATGGCAACCCTACACAATCTATTGTGGGTCGACGATAATATTCAATCTGAGTGTTGAACTCATTTCGGCCCGAACAGAGAATCAATTGCTAGGGGAACATAAAACTATTAGGGAGTTTGTTAACACCTTACGAGCGGCCTATGCGGTTTATTTATGTGTACCGCCCAGCGGGGTGTTTTTAGCCAAAATAGGGCTGTTTACGTGATCATTTTCATGCCTAAATAAGACCCAGAACGTAAAACAAGTATCTATCCCTGAAAGGGCATAAACAGAGCTTTCGAATGACACCATAACGATCCTTGTATGATGGATAGTTTTCTTGCAATAACCGTGCAACGCGAGTGCAAAAAGCAGGTAATTCGGTACTTTCGGTACATAATTGAGTATGTAGCGAGTGAGAGAGGGAGGAGGGAGCTGAGATTTGTGTCAGTATGTTCGCCGCGGTGGTCTGGAGCAGTCATACGCTCGCTAGTCTCCTGCCACCACTTGTCTCTCTCTCTCAGCCACATTACGTGCTGAAATTGCCACTCGAGTTATGTCGAGCGCCGCCACATAGTCCAGCTTTATTTAACTCGACTTAAGTGGTGAGCCGCTTTTTAAGGGTTAAATAAAGGATACGAACCTCTGATCAACTGTTGAATTATTTCCACCTTAGTAGTATGCTGAGAATTAGAAAATAAGTACTACACTTAGAAATGAAAATAATGTCAGAGTGGCAGCGGTTCCCTTAACACCTTACGAGCGGCCTATGCGGTTTATTTATGTGTACCGCACAGCGGGGTGTTTTTAGCCAAAATAGGGCTGTTTACGTGATCATTTTCA
The DNA here is from genome assembly GCA_032716605.1 of Paralithodes platypus. Taxonomy (NCBI): domain Eukaryota; kingdom Metazoa; phylum Arthropoda; class Malacostraca; order Decapoda; family Lithodidae; genus Paralithodes; species Paralithodes platypus. Next base: position 38,225,617 of record CM064497.1, read on the forward strand.
TGCCTAAATAAGACCCAGAACGTAAAACAAGTACCTATCCCTGAAAGGGCATAAACAGAGCTTTCGAATGACACCATAACGATCCTTGTATGATGGATAGTTTTCTTGCAATAACCGTGCAACGCGAGTGCAAAAAGCAGGTAATTCGGTACTTTCAGTACATAATTGAGTATGTAGCGAGTGAGAGAGGGAGGAGGGAGCTGAGATTTGTGTCAGTAGGTTCGCCGCGGTGGTCTGGAGCAGTCATACGCTCGCTAGTCTCCTGCCACCACTTGTCTCTCTCTCTCAGCCACATTACGTGCTGAAATTGCCACTCGAGTTATGTCGAGCGCCGCCACATAGTCCAGCTTTTTTTAACTCGACTTATGTTGCTCGCCGCTAATTAAGGGTTAAACACCAGTACAAGTCATGCTGGATGGAACAAGCAAAAGAAGAATGCAGTGCCGATCAAGGAGGCAACAATTGAAGCAGCAACTACGAAAGAGGCTATGATTCGTGCCACAGCTAGTGCTAGTGATCCTTGCTATGCTTGGAGAGAGATTAAACGAAAAAAGAAGAAAAAGACAAGACAGGCATATGAGGTCAACACCTTAAATAGATCCGCCTTCTAGACAGTGCCAAACGTCAGCACGATTTCCTTAAGTCCTCACAGAACAGAGGGAAAAAGGATAGCCAAGTGCAGAGTGGGCAGCAAAATGCTAAGCCTACTAAGCGTCATTCAAGCAACAAAAGGACCAAACTTAACACGTCAAGCATGTTTGGTGCTGTTAGTGACAAACACAATTTTGATTGGAGATTCTCAAGTTATAGGACAAGATACTAACTTTGTTAAGTTTCGCCGGTGTATGAGAAAGGTGAAGAGCCTCGCAGGTGTAAGGACTTCCCAGATCACAAAAGAAGGAAAAAAAGTTTTGTCCAAGACTAATGGGATGACAATAATAGCCCAGGTCAGTGGTAATGACCTGCTCCTCAAAAGAAATTGAGTCGGTGCCACAGAGTCGATAATAGGAGAAGTTATGACACTGGCTGATGAACTCCGACTCAAGATAGACAGAGACATGATACTTGGTATGGAAGGGATTGTGCTACCAGCAAAGCAATAGGCTTAAATGATTGGTTAGCTGACCTGTGTACCCAGAAAGGTGAGATTTGTGGACCTATTTTTGTTCTTTTTCTATGTGAGTGAGGGAGACAAAAGGTAGAACTGGCTGTATCGAGTGCCTCCCCCAGAGTCGAAAGAATGACAGGGCCAAAATCAAGAGACGTTCGAGCCAAAAGGCCTGGGCACACAGAGTTCAAAGGAATTTAAGTCATAGGAAGAGGGAAAGATTGATTCTGGGAGAGAGTTCCAGAGCTCAACATTTGAATAGAAGAAAGACTGAGAATAACATTTCACTCTTGGGTTGGAGAGATGCACAGAGCAGGGGTGGGATTATGTTGCAAGACTGGTACTATGTACCCTATGTAGAGGAGGTGGGTTACACTAGGTTACACTATTTTGCATCAGTATTACAAGGGAAAATACAAGTGAAATGCCAAGTCCAGGATTAGTGAATGAGGGTAAAGTTCTTAGCAGAATTAGATGCACCCCAGAGGAGATATAAACAGCCTAATAGATAAGTTAGATAAGTTCAAGTCATCTACCCAAGATGGCTTTCTAACCCGAGTTGAACGAGAAGTGTGAGATGAAATCGCACCTTTCTTGGCAGAAATCTTCAAAATATCACTAGAAACTGGAGAGGTCCCTGATGACTGGAAACTGGCCAATATGACCCCCAATCTTTAAGAAAGAGTTTCATGAGTGTCCCAAGAATTATCAGCCCATTAGTTTGACTTTCATCACAGCAAGACTTTTGGAAGGGATACTAGTAGACAAGATAGTTGACTACCTGGAAATCCACAACTTCATTATAGATATCCAACATGGATTCAAGAGGCACCGATCATGTCTTACCAATTTGCTAGAATTTGTCCTTGAAATGCTGAGTGAGTATGACAAAAGTAAAGCCTTTTTTTTTATATTCTAACTAGTCCCTCTCGGGTATAGGCTGAGAGTATGTACATTCAACCATTACACATTGAACGGTGAAGCCTGTGAGGTCTCGTTCCAGTCTAGGGGGTGAGACATGTGAAACACACCTTTAGCTGCAACCAGCCTCTGCCATAATGCCTTCGCAGGATGCATTGAGCTTAGTTGCCCACTCACGGCTCGAAGCAGCCCCATCTCTGAAGCTGCCTCGCTCCAGTGCTTCACTGTTTCACCTCCTAGACTCGGTCCCTCACTCTCAGAACGCCACCTATTGAGCAATGAACTCACTAGGCATTGTCCCCCTGTAGCCTATTTTGAATATGGGAATATTCATACAGTGCTATATAATCAGGGAACAATGAGGGTATTTTGTGGTAATGCACTGATTTCTTTTTCTTTTTCTATGTGAGTGAGGGAGACAAAAGGCAGAACTGCCCATAGCGAATGCCTCCCCCAGAGTTGAAAGAGTGACAGGGCCAAAATGCCTGGACACACAAAGTTTGAACAATTTAAGACATAGGAGAAGGGAAAGACTGATACTAGGTACAGCACAAATTCCATCCCAATAATATATTCCCATTGACATATCGGGATTGGAACCCGGGTCCATTGGATTACCAGTCCAGTGGCAAGACCACTCCACCACACCTCCCCTTACTTAGATTTGTTGTTTGTGTGACAAAGTGCCTCATTGCAGGCTAATGTCAAAAGTGAGCACACTAGATATCAATATAGAGGTCACAAATTGAATATAAAGTTGGCTAACAGGTAGACAGCAAAGAGAGGTAATCAATGGAGCGGACTCCAATCACTTCTGGAGTTCCACAGAGATCTGTCCTAGGCCCACTTTTGTTTATCATAAATGTCAATCACCTCGATGTACTGTAGGTCTGTTGAGTGTGATCTACAAGTTTGTAGATGCCATAAAGCTTGGAATACGGCTTCTCCTGTAGAATACTGTTCAATTCTGGTCTAATTAGCGCTCTATATATAGAGTGACTGGAAAGAGTACAAGCTTGGGCTACAAAGCTTATTCCATCGATTAGAAGACTGAGCTATTAGGACTGGTTGAGAACTCTTGATCTCTTTCCGTTGGAATCATGCAAGCTATCTATCTATCTATCTATTGCCTGACGCCGTAATCCCCGAAGGGGTGGCCACGAACGATCCGCCCCCACGCACCTCTGTCCTCAGTCAGTCGACGCCCTTCCTCCCAACCAGCACTGCCTTCATTCATATACTTCCTCACTCCATCCTTCGACCTCTCTTTCGATCTACTTCTCCCTCTCTGTCCTTCCACCTCGCTCTCGTACACCTTCTTAGTCATTCTCTCGCTTCCCATACGTTCCATATGGCCGAATCATCTCAAGGTGTTCCTTTTCACACTTTCCAGCACATCTACTTCTACACCACACCTCTTTCTTACTTCCTCATTCGTCTGTCTATCCCTCCATGTAACTCCGCACGCACTTCTCAAGTAACTCATTTCCACCCCTCTCACTCTTGGTCTGAGTCTCTTCTCAAACGTCCGTGCTTCGCTTCCTTAACCCTTTACGAGCAATCTATGCGGTTTATTTATATGTACCGCACAGCGGGGTGTTTTTAGCCAAAATAGGGCTGTTTACGTGATCATTTTCATGCATAAATAAGACCCAGAACGTAAAACAAGTATCTATCCCTGAAAGGGCATAAACAGAGCTTTCGAATGACACCATAACGATCCTTTTATGATGGCTAGTTTTCTTGCAATAACCGTGCAACGCGAGTGCAAAAAGCATGTAATTAGCCACTTTCCCGATACAATTCCGTATATAGCGAGTGAGAGAGGTAGGAGGGAGGTGAGATTCGTGTCAGTAGGTTCGCCGCGGTGGTCTGGAGCAGTCATACACTCGCTACTCTCCTGCCACCACTTGTCTCTCTCTCTCAGCAACATTACGTGCTGAAATTGCCACTCGAGTTATGTCGAGCGCCGCCACATAGTCCAGCTTTATTTAACTCGACTTATGTGGTGAGCCGTTTTTAAGGGTTAAGTCAGTGTCGGGATTACTACACTGTCATGCAAGGACTTCTTCACTTCCATACTGACTACCCTATTTCTTGTTACTGCTTTCAGCATTCCTACAACCCTCTTCCCCTGTTGTACCCTCTCCCGCACTTCTTCATCCATAGTCCCATCTATACTCAACACACTGCCCAGATACTTAAAAGAGCTGACGATCTCCATAGCCTGACCGTTCAACTTCACCTCACACTCTGTAACTTCAACCCTTTCGATGACCATAACCTTGCTCTTCCTCGCATTAACCTTCAAATTCCGTTTTTCGCACACTGTTCCAAACTCATTTACCAGACCCTGCAACTCCCATTCATTATCGCTCATCAGAACTGTATCATCCGCAAACAGTAGTATAGGCAGCTTCCACTCATTTCCCTCCCTTTTCAGTGATACACCAACATCCACTGCTCTTCTTAGTATTTCTTTCATGACTCCATCCATATATACAGTAAATAACCATAGGGACATCACACACCCCTGTTTCAACCCAACATTCAGGTCAAAGAACTTGCTCTGCTCATTCTCCACACATACTGCCGCCTTTGCACCCTCATACATGCTCTTCACTGCTTTCAGCAACTTGCTATCTACTCTGTATATTCTAAGTACTTTCCACATACCTTCTCTAACCACTCTGTCATAGGCCTTCTCCATGTCCATAAAGGCAACATACACCTTTTGTTGCTTCTCCAGATATTTCTCCACAACACAATTCAGGGTAAAAATCTGATCTACACATCATCTTCACTTCCTAAGACCTCCCTGCTACCCCACACTCCTCTTTCCCCTTTACCCTTATACAGGCGGACTATTATGCCAGTCTTCCAGTCATCGGATGCACTCCCCTTCTCCCATGCTAGTTTGCACATTGTCCATACCCATTCGATCACTATCTCACCACCATACCTCAACATTTCCCCACACACTCCATCTGTTCCTGGTGCTTTCCCCAACTTCACTATTTTCATGGCTTCCCACACTTCTGACCTCCTGATCCCCACCTCCTCCTCCACTACTTCTCTTCTTCTCCCTCCCATACCATATCCAACTATAATTGCTGGCTCTTCATTCCTTACATTTAGCAACTCGTTGAAGTACTCCCTCCATCTTTCGACTCTCTCTTGCTTCTTGGCTAGCATTCTCCCATTCTTATCTTTCACACCCTTACTGTTTCCCTTGCTACCTTCTCTAACTTTCTTGACTTCTTTCCAGAACAGTTTCTTACATTCCCTCCATTTTACACTCAGATTCCTTCCAAATTCCTCATCTACTCTTCTCTTACTTACCTTCACTACTCTCTTCACCACTCTCTTTCTCTCCATTCATGCAAGCTGCAAGTTTTCAAAATACTTAATGTGTCTGACAATGCAGATTTTTAGCTAAATGTTTTGATTCAGTATGAATGCACCATGAAACCATGGCTGGAAGTTAGAATTGAAAAGGTTCATCACTAGTCTTTGTGAGAAAAAAAAATCAAATATAAGATCTGCTCTACCTGGAACAAACTTCCCTCAGAAGCTGTAAGCAGTTCTTCAGTAGAGTAGTTCAAGAAAAGAGTAGATTATGTTTTGCACACTCTGCAGTGAGTGTAGAATAGTGCACAAAACAATCTCTCTTCTTCCACTTCCAGTATCTCCCCGGAATGGTCCGCAAGGTCTCTGAGATATCAATTATTCCTTATACCTCCTTGTAATCCTGACTCTCTCTCTCTCTCTCTCTCTCTTTTCTTCTCTTCTCTCTCTCTCTCTCTCTTCTTTGATTTCTGTTTAATCTAAGTTGACTATTTTTATCACACACATAACATTTCCTAGATAGTTTAACCCGGGAACGGCGCTGAGACTCATAAGAGGTGTTACTGGGCAAAGGCGACGGGACTCTTAAGATCCAAGGCGTAAAAAAAGCCTTTTAAAAGACCCCAGTGGCACTCAAACAAAGGAATATGTGTTTAAATAAGATAATTCCCCTCCATGCCTCCTATTACTCCTCCGCATTTGTTCAACCCCCCCCCCCCCTCCTCCCCCCCCCCCTCTTCAATTATCACCTATTTTTCCTCATATTCCAATGTTTATCGGTATATTTTATGCGCCAATATACCCCACCCAGTTTCAAGGTCGAAGGGGACGCATATAGAGATCGTAGCAAGAGAGAGACTTCACTAGCAAGACATCAGTGTTGAGCAATAAGTGAGAGAGGGAGGGTGTGTGCCGCGCCGGCTCTCCTCTCATGAATGAACCGGTCGGCAATATTTCGTCTTTTTCACCCCCCAAGTACTATTCTCACTTGTTTTATTGCTGTTAAATGTTAATAATCATCTTCATATTAAACGTAAAACAGGCGCATATGAATAAGTAATTGAAATAGCGAAAATAAAGAAGACCTCCACACACCAACAAAGGAAGACGTCCGGACACCCACAAGGAAATGCTTCCATACAACAACAGGAAAAAGAGGAAGGAAAAACTCAACAAGAAAGGAGAACAATACAGCAAAATGACGACCACCGAAGAAGACAGCAAGATGGGGGACACCAAAAAAAACGTACCAGCCAAGGGGAAACAGAAGAAAAGCAAAGGAAAGGAGGACAACCCCTACACCTCAAAATAACTAACATGCCCCATATTACTAAAGAACCCCACAGAACAAGAGAAGAGAAGCCAGAAGACAGGAGAAAAGGAAAAAAGATCAACCAGGAAATATACGCACAAGGAAACAACACGTGTACCAACAAGACAGCAAAATGGCGACCACCAAGGAAGACAGCAAGATGGCGGACAAGAAAGAAAGCGTACCAATCTGTGGGAAACAAAAACAAAATAAATGGAAGGAGAACATAAAGAAGCCATACGTACAACAATATTCACCATGCCCCGTATTCCTAAAATTCCCACAAGGATCAACCAACAACGAAACAGGAGAGAAAGAGAAGCCAGAAGACAAGAGAAAAGAAGGAAATATCAACCCGGAAATACACGCACAAGGAAACAACACGTGTACCCAGTGTCCTTGAAATTACCAAGGAAAATAATATTACACCAGTACTAACCGCCAGCAGACAAGCCCGAGTTGCCACTATTAATACCGGATGCCCTATTACACCCGGGAAGAACATTAAAATCTCCTACTGTTTATCACAAACACAGAAGAGGAAGATAGTGTTCAGCCAGGATGAAAAGGACTCCTACACTCATCAAAGGAGTAAACATATATGCCCTTCTTACACCAAAGGGTCAAAATCCTTGCATACCAGTTTCTAGAGGGTCCTCCATAATCCCCCAGATTAACCCTGACCGCACTTGTAACCTTTATGCTCCCATACACCCATACCTGTACATATCAGCCTAAGTCATCACTTTGCTGGAGAAAACTGATGAGGGCAAGCAATTTCAGGGCTTTGTAAGCGTTGGCATACCAACTTACAAAGTCCTAAAATTACCCTCCCATTCAGTTGCTGACCATCGGCATACCGAGTCCCATAGGTCTGAGGAGTTACTTTCCCTATTGAGGGATCATTATTAGTAGTTGGCATACCATCACTAATATTGAGTCTTTAATAGGCTTCACCTTTAATAATAGAAGGCTGAAGTACGAGGGCATACCCCCACTTCAAACTTTTATTATTAAAACCGCATTCAAGTAAGACTACCAAGTGGAAGTTGGCATACCAAAGTCACTTGTGTAGTTCAGGGCCCTGCGAGATACCTTAACTGGCACTCTGCATATAGACGTCCTTGGTGTATTAGTCTGTAGCATACTATTGGACTTCTACAACTAAAAGGCTTAAACACCGTCCCGAGTTATTTGAACCTCTTACAAAGATCAGTGGTAGTCAAGAAGACAAGAGTGGCCATAGCCATATTGTCTCCTCGCGTTAGCAACGATATAGTGCCAACTCTTCATAACTGGGGCACTATATTTAAGATCCTAAACCTGAACAGAACTTCATCAACGATTAATATAAAGGTCAGGATAGTCAAATATCCCTAAGCTTTACGCTATAAATACTCGCGTTCGTCCGATGAGATGCCCAAATATATTTATATATTTACGGAGCCGCATTTAAGACCCCACGTTCATTAATCCATCTGTAACTTACTACTTCATATGACAGGCCAACCTGGACAGCCCAACGGAGACTCAGAAGACTACAAGCTGCCCCCCCCCCCACCTTGAAAACTCATATTCCAAGTGTCCACTACTGGAGTTATTATATGAAAACTGAAGAAGATGTTGATACCAGTGACGAGGTATAATAAGTTAGAGTCCCTAAAATCGACTGCCAAATTCTCACCAGTGTGCAAGGTGATAGTAGAAAGTTAGAGTCCCATATTGACTCTGCCAAAATTCCACCTGTGTGTGCAAAGTTAGAGTCCCTGAAATTGACTCTGCCAAATATTCACCAGTGGCCCAAGTGACAGTAAAAAGTTAGAGTCCAGTGTAATAACTCAGAATATAACCTCGTCCATTAACACTTCTTTAGCGGGGCCCGACTTAAGTCCGTATCTAAAAACCTGGACTATGTGGCGGGGCCCGACTTAAGTCTGTGTGCAATTTTAGCACAATATTGGCTCTGAGAGAGAGCCGAGAGGTGGGAGGAGCGTAGGTTACCTCATGACCGCTCGCCACGACCGTCGTGGGCCCACTGACATGTACTCCAATCAATTCCACCCTACATTCGCTACACACGTAATAATGTAACGAAATGACCGTATTTTAGCGATTTTGCCCTTCGGTTGCACGATCGTTGCAAGACAACCAGTGATCGTAGAAGGATGATTCGCGTGTCATTGGAAAGCTCAATTTATGCCCTTTCAGGGATACATACTTGTATTACGCTCTGGCTCTTGTTTATGCATGAAAAAGAGCACGGAAACAACCCCATTTATGGTAAAACAAAAAACGCTGGGCGGCACTGTCAAATATACTGCATAGGCCGCTTGTTGAGTGTTAAGTGTTAACTTAGTATTATATTAAAATATTAAATCAGCACATCAATAGTATTCAGCGCGTCAGTATCTTCATAACTATATGAGTGTGAATTCATATAACGAGGCCTGCCAAGCTTAACTATTTATTTCCTGAGCTCCTTCTAGATCCTCGATCGTACTAGAAGAGTAATCTTTATGTTTGTATAAACTTACCTACTGTATATTCTTTGTAACAATTGTGACGCACGTCAGCTCCCCAGCGACCACGAGGGGGCAGAGGTTGGATCCCCATCCTTTTCTCCCTTCTCCCCAGGCAGTGTTATGGGCTGTAGTTTATTGATTAAGTTCTAGTTTCTTCCTAGTGCATCATAGTGTCACAGGCAGTCCAGAAATACTCTGTATTTTCACCTGTGACAATGCATTGTATTTTATTCCAGCTGTCATAGATTTAATGTATTAGATGACTCGTCGAAGTTGGAGAGTGTGAGTGAGTGAGAGAGAGAGAGAGACAGAGAGAGAGAGAGAGAGAGAGAAACAGAGCTGGGTGGTATTGGCGGATTGATATAGTGCAACTTGGTTAGTTACGTCATCTCTCGGGCGCCTGATTCGTCGCTGGGCTCCTCCCTCTGCTCCGTCACCGCTTTCCTGCCGCGTCGGGAATGGGTGCGCCTACACGCACGGACTCCCTTGTGACTTCCACGGGCAGAGCTCCTCTTAGTGCTGTAACGCTAGCATCCCTTTGCAATCTAACAGCCCACCTCACTCCCCTATTGCGAACTTTCTCTACCACTGCTTACCTTCTTCTCTCTGTATATCCTACTATTAATTAACTGCCCTTCCCCTTGACGTTGATTTCATATATCCGTCACTGTATTATACAGCGAGCTCTCAGAGATATTATATGTAATTAGTTAGGCATTTTGGATCAGAGGGTTATCCATTTTGGCTTGGGGAGGTTTGACATACTCATCGTGTTGCCCCAACCTTATTTTCTTGGGTGTCTGCCAGGTCAGTCGATGCTAGACTGGGGAGAGGCTATAAGGTTACAGTTTCCTATGAGCATAGACTTCGTTGAGCCTATGCAACTGTACCGGATACCTGCGGAGGCCTAGGTAATTTTCTTGTCTGTGTACCTTAGAGCCTAGCATTGTGTTGGCGTGAGGGCGTTGGCCTAGTCCACCCAGCACTGTGCTAGCTCATTAGCTTTTGACTTAGGAGGGTCGCCAGGAGAGAACCAGGTACACGAGACCTGGATCTCTCAAGAGAGCACCCCGTCATTTAACCCTCCAGCCCGGCTATGTATTATATATATATTTCCCGAAACCCGGGTGTTTTGGCCGAAAAACGTCTAGGCTAGGCTACCGTATATTTGTTAATCTGACTACTTCCCGCATTCCCGCGCATCCCCAAGCGTAGCTGTGTTATTTACCTGTAGAATGGCATTAAGTAGAGCTCTCTAAGTCAACTGGTTGAGTTGTGATTATGATTTCATTGGAGATAACTTTTTGGCCAAAACAGCCACTTTACACTACTTTTCGATACTTAACAACAACATACAGGCACACACGAACAAGCGACGCTCTCCTTCTTGTGGCCGGAGATGCGGGGCGTCGGTCCAGCCGGCTGTTGTTTACATGCGTCGGACCGACGCCTCGCACACGAAGCTCAAAGGCTTTCAACCACTGGGCGTTGAAGAGCCCTTCCGGGTACCTGTTATATGCTTTTTTATGGGCGTTCAAGAGCCCTTCCGTGGTGAGAGGGTTAATGTAACTAGGCGCACAGACTTGAGAACGACACTAGGCTACCGAGCAGGTGGCTCGGCCCAGGTAGCCTAGCCTACGACTCCCCTGCTAGACTTCGTCCACCTGGCAGACCCCCGATTAGGGTTTATAATCTCATTGTGTATATGTGTGCAGCATTATTGCTCCTTATGTGTATAGTAAGTCGTGATTGTTGCTGAGAGACCCAACCAGAGCAGGCTTCTGCCTGGTGGGAGAAAGCACATCTTTTTGTGGTTAGAGTTTAGACTGCCGACTGTTTTATAATTACACCTGTGCCAGATAACACCGTATGTCCCTACACTATATATGTTCCCACAGTAATAATACACAGTTCAGAATCCGAGACATACTTCTTAGTTACATCTGACTTTTGCAGAAGATACCTGCATGATGCTTTAGGACTTTCTTTGTTTCACTTTCTTTCAGACAGGAGTGACAGTTTACTGATTATTTAACGTAACGTTAATTATCCTTCTTCTAGTTTGCTATTAAATCGTTGCTGCGATTTAAATACGCTATCTATCTTTTTCCTTGTATACCTTAATAAAGTAATCGTATGTTGTATGAGTATAGGCTGCCTCAGTGATTATCAGCCTATAGTGTGCACCTTTTACCGAGTCATAGGATACCTCGTTGTCCAGGCACGACTCAGGGCGGTATAGGTGTTTTGTTCTCCAGTGGTTAAGGCAGGGGTTGGAACTAGTGTTACCGTTGTTGCATTTAGCCTTATCTAGTCCAATGATGAAGAGCCCTGTGTCTTGTAGAACCTGGATCATAACAAATGGCAACCTTGCTTAGGATTTTGTGAACTTAAGAAATACTGTGGGAGTATAGTGGTAATTTTTGTTATTGAGGAATACAGTGGACACAGATTTTGTTTTGGCAAGCAGTAATAACACATAAAGAGGCTTCAGATAACTTTAAGTGAATAGGTGCTTGCATAAGAGATTATAGATACTTTTTTTTTTTGTATATACTTGCACACTTCTCAGTATACACCATGTCTAGCAACAGCTCAGTTAACGGGGATAATCAGATAGTACAGCCTACGGGTGTTGAGCAGCAGCAGGAATTTAATGATGGCATCAGAGTTATTAATTGTGAGGCTGATGCGAGGAAGTTTGTGGAGATACCAGTAACAGCGTGTCGGTTGGAGGGGATTGATTGCTATGGTCTGCGTTGTTTGGCCACGGTCCTGGGGCGTGTCGGCTTTGGCAGCATGTCTAAGAGTGACCTGGTGGCTTGTGTGTTGGGTGGTGGCAGTGGGTTGCAGGGTGGAGCGGGGGCTTGGGAGCCTTTATCCAAGCCTCCCTTCCACTCTACTCCTATCGCGCCCCCTAGGTTACCAGACCTTGGCATGCTTCCGCAATCTGATAGTCGCTGGCAGCGTGGTTTGCCCCTGGGTGAGCCACTGGGTGGGTCTCCTATAATTGCTCCTCCCCCTCAGGGTTTGACTGCTGATATGGTGTTACAACTGGAGTTGGCTAAGATCCAGCGTGAAGTTGAGATGGCTAAGATTCAGGCTGAGATGGCTAAGATTCAGGCTGATTAGAGGACAGCATGCCGTGAGGCAGAGTTGCAGGTTGAAGCAACTAGGTACTGTGCTGAGATGGATGTTGAGAAATCTAGGGTGGAGACAACAGGGCGGCATCTCGGTTCTGGGAATCGTGGGTCTGAGTCTTTATCGCACTTGCTTAAATTAGTCCCTGTGTTCGATGTGTCTGGTATGACTGAGTTTTTGCATGGTTTGAGAAGAAGTGTCGGGAGCATGAGTGGCCGGAGATTAAGTGGGCAGCCCTTGTATCATCAAAGCTTGTTGGGAAAGATCTCAAGGCATATGACTCGCTGTCATTGGAGGACTGTACTAACTATGTGGTGTTAAAGGAGGCTGTGCTCCGGGTCTATGAGTTGCAACCAGAAACCTACATGTTGAAATTTCGGGGCGTTGTAAAGAGCAAGGAGAGCTCTTTCCTTGAACATGCCCGGGAACTGACTGACACTATGGGGAACTGGCTCCGGTCTGAGAATGCGACAACAGTTGATCAGGTTAAGCAGTTATTTTTGTTGGAGCAGTTCTTCCGGTGCACAGGCAGCGACCTGACATTAAACCTGAAGGAAAAATGCCCTAAGACCGTAGAGGAGGCAGCTAAGCTTGCTGACCTCCGGCTTTCTTTGATTCGTGGGTGCGGGTCTGCTCATTGTAGTGAGACAGGTAACAAGGGGCGTAACACTCCACCCCCCAAAGTCAATGAAGCACAAAATAACACTGTAAAAAGTAAGAGCAATGATACCAATTATAACTACAAACACAAAACCGTCCCGTTTTAAAAAGGGCAGGGCCCTTCCCCACCACCTCAAGGGGGGAAGTCTAGTGGTGAAGTGAAATGTTTTAAATGTCAGAAGGTGGGTCACTTTGCACGTACATGTCCGATTAATATTCCTGCTAAGCCTGTGTCTTTGGTTCGCAACATGGGGGTGTCTCTGAGCTCTTCTGCGTCTGCCCGGGGTAGGTCGTCAGTTGCTGGGACACAGCCTGTAAAGAAGGGTTTGGAGGGCTCGACACCTGTCCAAGACACTTTTTGCAGCCATTGAGGGCGCGGGCTTGTGAGCTGGGGGAATACTAAACATCAGGTCAAATTGTTGCGTGACACTGAGGAATCACAGACACTTCTTGAAAATTTCACAGGCAAACCTATAAACGCGGCTCGGGTTGTTGTGGTACAGGGGATCAATGCTACCAGGTCATACCCGTTGATTAGGTTGGAGCTGGAGGTGGATGGTGTGTGTCGTGAACTTGATGTTGGGATCGTAGAGAGCTTGCCAGTTGAGGGCGTCGACCTCCTTCTGGGCAACGACTTTGCGGTGCTCACTTCGGAGGTTCCACCCTTAGTTGTTGCCGAGAGGGCGGCCGACGTTAATAGGGAGAATCGGGAGTGGGTCGAGAGGTGTCAGCTTAAACAGATGGCCTGTGCAGTCACCCGTTCTCGCACATCAGTTCAGTCACAACCATTGTCTCAGTCTTCAGATCAGCGGAGGAAAGGTCCGAGGAAAGTAGCTAAAGGTGGATTTCAGGGTGTTGATTCCGCGGCTCTTCTGGGGGACTCAGTATTGGCACCATTAGTATTGTCTGGAGTGGACCCTGAGCCTGTATCACTGGGTGAACAGGCAGGGCCAGTGAAGACTCCACGCCAGAGCCGTTTTGTAGCCAGGCAAGATCGTGTTTCTAAGTCTAGTATCGGTGAGGGTAACAAAGTGCTCCGGGAGCAGCTTGATGCGTTGACACCTGCAGATATCAGTAGACTTCAGATTGATGACCCTGAGCTCCAAAGTTACAGTCATGGCGCAATAGACCTCGAAGAAGATGGGGATGCTAAGCCGGGGGATTTCTTCCGTTACGAGAGAATTTTGTACAGACGGTATCTAGACCCCAAATCGAAGTGGGAGGGTGGTGTGAGGGTAGTAGACCAGCTGGTTGTGCCGAGTGGGTGTCGTGAAAACCTACTGCAGTTGGCTCATGACGTGCCAGTGGCAGGGCACCTGGGGGTCAGTAAGATGGTAGCGGCGTTGGGGAGATTATTCTGGTGGCCAGGGATGAGGGCAGATGTTGGTGCATGGGTTGCAGGGTATGTAACGTGCCAGACTGTAGGAAAGCCCAACCAGGTGATACCCAAGGCTCCGTTGTACCCCATTCCTGTCATTGGGCCGCCTTTTAGTAAGATAGTTGTGGACATGGTTGGCCCTCTACCACCTACTAGTGCTGGGAATAAATTCTTATTGACTATAATGGATGTTGCTGCGAGATACCCGGATGCATACCCCATGCGTAATGGCTCAGCTAAGACTGTGGTCAAGAACTTGCTCCTTTACTGTTCAAGATACGGGTACCCGCGAGAAGTGCAGTCAGACCAGGGGTCAAATTTCACTTCGAACCTATTCCAACAAACTCTCCAGCAGGATGGCATATGCTCTGTCGTTTCATCTGCCTATCACCCCGAGAGTCAGGGGGCACTTGAGAGGTGGCACTCGACCCTCAAGAGTATGCTTAAATGTTACTGCTTGGAGAATGGCAAGGAGTGGGATCTGGGGCTGCCTTATGTGTTGTTCGTGGCGAGAGAGGTACCTGGTGAGAGTTTGGGTTTCAGCCCCAACCAGCTTGTTTTTGGCCATAACGTCAGGGGTCCACTGTCCATGGTGAAAGAGATATGGGAAGGTCTGCAGAAACCATGCTCAGTGTTGAAGTACGTTCTCGAAAGTCGTGAAAGGATGGTAAATTGTATGGAGTCGGCAGGGAGGAATTTGGTAGACTCTCAGGCGAAAATGAAGGACCGTTACGATGTGAAGACGAAGCTCCGGGTGTTTGGGGTTGGGCAGGAGGTTATGTTGTTGCTGCCTCTGCCAGGTCATCCACTGTCAGCAAAGTATACGGGTCCTTATTTTGTCACTAAGAAGCTGTCGGAACTAGATTATCTTGTTGCAACCCCTGACCAGAGTAAGCAACATCAATTGTGCCATGTGAACTTGATGAAGGAGTTTGTGAGGCGCCCCTCAGAGCCTCTCACTGTCCCCGTGTTGGTCTGCAGCGGCCAAGGTGGAGAAGGAGGGGGGGATAGTCCTGCTCTGGGGGAAGATAGCTGGGATTGCCATGTTTCTGCGGAACAGTGGGTGGGGAATTGTGTTCAGGTGGCAGAGCAGGCTATTGAGCACCTGCCTGAGCAACAGTGTGCAGCTGTGCGCCACCTGTTCCAGTCATACCCCGCTGTTTTCGCGGAGCACCCAGGCCTCACAACTCAGACGGTGCATGATGTTGACGTGGGAGACAACCCGCCCTTCAAGTCAGTGCCTTATCGTGTGCCTCCTATCAAATTGCCAGCCCTCCGGGAGGAGCTGAGGTATATGATAGAGCGAGGGCTGATTAAGGAAGGGCCGGTGCGTTGGACTTCCCCGGTAACTCTGCAGCCTAAGCCAGACGGGAAGGTGCGTTTCTGTATAGACTTTCGCAGACTTAATGGCTTGACCGCCACCAATCCTTACCCCCTTCCTCGCGTCTATGACAGTGTTGACAAAATCGGGAACGCCACATACCTCACCAAGGTCGACCTGGTGAAGGGTTATTGGCAGGTGCCCCTGTCTGCACGAGCGAAGGAGGTATGCGGCTTTTGTGTGGACGGCAAGACATATAAATTATGTGCAATATCATGCCTTATGGGTTGAAAAACGCACCTGCTACCTTCCAAAGTCTGATGAATGATATTGTTAGTGACATTCCCAATTGTACTGTATATCTCGATGTCATTGTCTATGATACTGATTTTGGTAGTCACTGCGAGCATCTTAATATCTTGTTTCGGAAGCTGTCTGAAGCTGGGTTGGTCGTGAACCTGGGGAAATGCGACTTTGTGCAGGCAACTCTGCACTATCTTGGCTTTGTTGTAGGTTTGGGACTGGTGTCCCCCCCCCCAGAGCAAGATACTGGCCATCGATCGGTTTCCCAGGCCAATCACCAAGCGTCAGATCATGCGCCTTCTAGGCATGATAGGCTACTACAGACGCTTTATACAAGGGTATTCGACTGTTCTTGCTCCCCTGACTGACCTTTTGGCAAAGACGGTGAAGTTTCGGTGGTCGCCTGAGTGTGAAAAGGCGTTTGGGTTAGTGAAGCACTTACTATGCACCCATCCTATTCTCATGGCGCCGGACTTTACAAGGAGTTTTCAGCTGGCGACAGACGCCAGTGGTGTTGGGGCCGGTGCAGTCCTCTTGCAAACGGACGACGAGGGTCTGGAGCACCCCGTCAGCTTTTACTCTAAAAAGTTCAACTCCGCTCAGAGGAACTATTCTACCATCGAGAAAGAGTTGTTGGCGATTGTGCTTGCTTTGAAGCACTTTGAGGTGTATGTTCCAGCCTTCGCCCCGGTCGTGGTCATTTACACAGATCACCACCCTCTAAAGTTCCTTAACCAGTTCCACAACCGGAACATGCGGCTGACACGGTGGTCACTTATGCTCCAAGAATACACTCTTGATATCAGGCATATTGCCGGTTGTGATAACGTTATAGCTGACTGTCTTTCGAGGGTGGAGGACAAGGGGTAGATGGCCACAGGTTGTGTGGGTTGCGTGGAGGAAAATAGGCTACATATATTTAAAGCCGAACAAAAACAACAATAAAATTTAAAATCAACATAAAAACTCTTTCTGTTATAGTAAATTTAAGTATGTTTTGTTACAGCTGAAGCACTAGCTATTAGTGGGCTGAGTTTCGTAGAACTCGCTTTCGGAGCGTACACAATTTTAAGTTTTGCTATTGTGTTGAGGGGGTAAATATGTAAGTTTGTTTCATTTTATAAGTATGGTTTTTTGTGAAACCTATATGCTGTATTATTGTGCTGGGGTGGGGAGGTTAGGTGACGTGTGCCGGCACTCGCCGATTTCAGATATCAGAACTTGCCTAATGTTAAGTGTCTAATATCTTGGGGGGGGAGGTGTGACGCACGTCAGCTCCCTAGCGACCACGAGGGGGCAGCGGTTGGCTCCCCATCCTCTTCTCCCCTCTCCCCAGGCAGTGTTATGGGCTGTAGTTTATTGATTAAGTTCTAGTTTCTTCCTAGTGCATCATAGTGCCACAGGTAGTCCAGAAATACTCTTTATTTTCACCTGTGACAATGCATTGTATTTTATTCCAGCTGTCATAGATTTAATGTATTAGATGACTCGTGGAAGTTGGAGAGTGTGAGTGAGAGAGAGAGAGAGAGAGAGAGAGAGAGAGAGAGAGAGAGAGAGAGAGAGAGAGAGAGAGAGAAACAGAGCTGGGTGGTATTGGCGGATTGATATCGTGCAACTTGGTTAGTTACGTCATCTCTCGGGCGCCTGATTCGTCGCCGGGCTCCTCCCTCCTGCTCCGTCACCGCTTTCCTGCCGCGTCGGGAATGGGTGCGCCTACACGCACGGACTCCCTTGTGACTTCCACGGGCAGAGCTCCTCTTAGTGCTGTAACACTAACATCCCTTTGCAATCTATCAGCCCACCTCACCCCCCTATTGCGAACTATCTCTACCACTGCTTACCTTCTTCTCTCTGTATATCCTACTATTAATTAACTGCCCTTCCCCTTGACGTTGATTTCATATATCCGTCACTGTATTATACAGCGAGCTCTCAGAGATATTATATGTAATTAGTTAGGCATTTTGGATCAGAGAGTAATCCATTTTGGCTTGGGGAGGTTTGACATACTCATCGTGTTGCCCCAACCTTATTTTCTTGGGTGTCTGCCAGGTCAGTCGATGCTAGACTGGGGAGAGGCTATCAGGTTACAGTTTCCTATTAGCATAGACTTCATTGAGCCTATGCAACTGTACCGGATACCTGCGGAGGCCTAGGTCATTTTCTTGTCTGTGTACCTTAGAGCCTAGCACTGTGTTGGCGTGAGGGCGTTGGCCTAGTCCACCCAGCACTGTGCTAGCTCGTTAGCTTTTGACTTAGGAGGGTCGCCAGGAGAGAACCAGGTACACGAGACCTGGATCTCTCAAGAGAGCACCCCGTCATTTAATGTAACTAGGCGCACAGACTTGAGAACGACACTAGGCTACCGAGCAGGTGGCTCGGCCCAGGTAGCCTAGCCTACGACTCCCCTGCTAGACTTCGTCCACCTGGCAGACCCCCGATTAGGGTTTATAATCTCATTGTGTATATGTGTGCAGCATTATTGCTCCTTATGTTTATAGTAAGTCGTGATTGTTGCTGAGAGACCCAACCAGAGCAGGCTTGTGCCTGGTGGGAGAAAGCACATCTTTTTGTGGTTAGAGTTTAGACTGCCGACTGTTTTATAATTACACCTGTGCCAGATAACACCGTAAGTCCCTACACTATATATGTTCCCACAGTAATAATACACAGTTCAGAATCCGAGACGTACTTCTTAGTTGCATCTGACTTTTGCAGAAGATTCCTGCATGAATCTTTAGGACTTTCTTTGTTTCACATTCTTTCAGACAGGAGTGACAGTTTACTGATTATTTAATGTAACGTTAATTATCCTTCTTCTAGTTTGCTATTAAATCGTTGCTGCGATTTAATTACGCTATCTATCTTTTTCCTTGTATACCTTAATAAAGTAATCGTATGTTGTATGAGTATAGGCTGCTTCAGTGATCATCAGCCTATAGTGTGCACCTTTTACCGAGTCCTAGGATACCTCGTTGTCCAGGCACGACTCAGGGCGGTATAGGTGTTTTGTTCTCCAGTGGTTAAGGCAGGGGTTGGAACTAGTGTTCCCGTTGTTGCATTTAGCCTTATCTAGTCCAATGATGAAGATCCCTGTGTCTTGTAGAACCAGGATCGTAACACAATATAATCTTTGATATACAGTATATGTGCTTAGAGCTTAAGATAAATAAACTGTTCTTAAAATATTATCTCAGTGTTATATATATCCTCTGCTTGACTTCTATGCATGTATTGTATGAACTCTGAAATTTCCAGTCTTGAAAGAACAGGCCTTAACCAATAGCCAAACTGAAATAAAATTCACGCTATAACAGTAATAACAATATTTATCGGATAATGATGATTTTAGTCGGGAATGGGCCTCAATATGTTCGCCTGGCCGGCAATTTCAAATACCATACCTTCGCCGTTTAAAGGTTAATATCGAGTTAGACTAATTTAGTTAATACTGATAAGCGCATTTCAGGTACTGGTCATCATATCAATAGGCCTATTTCTATCCTTTCCGGCTAATAAAACATTTCATTATTATAGTGTATCACCACTGTATATTTTAACAACTATTGTTTTTCCAGTTTCTCACTAGGGTAAATTAACCCTCTCCCTTTAATATAATTGTTCTGTATTCTCTAGGTAATCTTGTGTTGTCCTTTTTTCTTTCAGGCGTACTTTTCTGTTTTTATAGTATATATAATTTCGTCATAATACTAACATAAAATTTCCAGGCCTATTGTGATTGAATCATAATGGCGCCACAACTAACCTGCACATGTTGTTCCGGTAGGTTTGGCCCTAGCATTTTTGTTAATCCTAATGGCTGTATTTGTAGATTCTGTGAGCTCCGACGAAAGATAATGAATGATTTGAATGCGGCTCACCGTAAGATCGACGCCCTGGCCACGAAGCTGGAAACTCTTCAAGAATTCGCCACAGTCAACGAAGGAGTGCCATCGTGAGGAACAATATGCAACCCAGTTCCAGGAAAATCATCCCCGAAACCATTTGTCACAATCGTTTTGAGATTTTTGCTGACACCGATGAAGAAGAGGAAACGAAAGAAGTTCGACCTGTGGGCGATTCGATGGACCGCGGCCAGCTCACGGAGTTCTGCGCCAGGGCACCCAGTACCAGAAAACGTTTCTGCATCCTGGGTGGTGGTGTGGATGACGTTGTTACTGCCGTCGATGAGCTATCCAGGCTGGCCCCTCCGAACACGACGTACGTCATCCACGTTGGATCAAAAATATTATGATGTTCAACGGACCCAGTCAGAGGATCTCCTAAGCAAGTACCGGGAGCTGATCAAGTCTTTCAAGGTAAAATCGAACAAAATTGCTATTTCAGGTATTGTCCCTCGCATTGACGCAGAGAACCGTTTCTACAATATAGCCAGCAGCGAAAATCGTCGACTTGCTGACCTATGCACGGAAGAGGACATCGGATACGTCAACACCTTCTGCCATGATGAGTATTTGTATTCAAGAGATGGCGTTCATCTGAACCAGGCAGGCGCAACACGTTTTGGTCGTCTGCTGAATGATGCGGTAAAGAATTTTCTGACAAAAAACGGGGTCGATCATGTGCAGTTAGGCATGGCAGTGTAGATCTCACAAAAACCAGAAACTCAGAAAATGTGCAGTCAATTAAATGTAACCATAATTCTCTAAAGGCTCGTAGAATATTTGATGTATTTTCAGATCTAGAGGAAATTGTGTTTACAGAAAATTATGATATAATCGGTATTACAGAATCTTGGTTAAATAAGGAAGAAAGAGATTTTCTAGCAGAATATTCACCTCCCGGTTATACAATGTTTGAGAACAGTCGAATTAATAAAAATGGAGGAGGCGTTCTGTTTTTTATCAAAGTCTTAATCCCGTCTTAAAGTCAAAACCTCAAATTGTGAATGTCGATATATCTTATGTACTCTATAAAAATAATCAGGTAACTAAAATAACACTAGCTTTAATATACAGACATCCAGCTCAATCAGTGCAAACTGACCAAGAGATTTACGAACAAATTTCAGAAATATGTAACATTCAAGATACCATAATTCTTGGCGATTTTAATTTACCAGTAACTATGTGGTGCGATATGCTTACTTCTCATTCCAGACATGATCTCTACGCCAACTTGCAAGAATGTTTACTTTTTCAATTTGTTCAATCTCCGACCCGTGGTAATAATGTGCTTTACCTTGTACTTGCAACGAAAGAAGACTTAGTGGAGGGTTTGAATGTTGGTGAAGAATTCAGTAACAGCGACCATCGAAGGATCAGTTTCAGGATAAAGTTTAATAGTAATGAATCAAATAGAAGCAATGAGAAAGTCACAAATTTCAAAAAAGCAAACTTTCATAAACTCAGAGCAATACTTAAAGAAACTGATTGGAGCTATTTGAGTTACAATAATGACATAAGTAAATCATGGGATTTTTTCACTACCACTTACTTCAAAGGGTGCAAGCATGCATACCATTGAAAAACTACGTTCATTCCATAATGATAAGCCTATATGGTGGAATAAAGAGATTGCTGATTGCTTGCGAAGAAAATTGCTAATGAAAGATTTAAAACCTCGGAAAATTACGAACGAATAACATTCATAGATCTATGACGTAAAGCCAATACATTAATTAATGCAAGTAAAAAGACCCTGGAGTTACATGTTGCGAATCAAAGTAAAACTAACCCGAAAGAGTTCTATAGTTATATTAGAAGAAAGTAGTCACTTCAACTAGATGAGAACGGAGATTACACCAAAGACGAAGAACAGATGAGTGATGTCCTCAATACCTTTTTTGCATAATTTGTTTACAACAGAAGACTTTAGTGATATCCCTACAGCACCGCCAGTTCAGTTAGACAATGCTGATGCTCTCAGCAATATCATCATTACAAAGAGAGAAGTACTGAAATGTTTTTTTTTTTTTTTTTTTTTTTTTTTTCCAACTTACTTCCACTCGGGCATAGGCTGAGAGCCTTAACATTCACCGCTTTACAATGAACAGTGAAGCCCGTGAGGTCTTGTTCCAGTCTAGGGAGTGAGACATGTGAAGCACGTTGAGTACAACGAGCACCTGCCATCTTGCCTTCACATGAGGCACGGTGCTCACTCATGGCCCGAAACGACCCCATCTCTGAAGCCACCTCGTTCCCATGCTTCACTGTCTCACCCCCTACACTCGGACTCTCACACTTACACACACACAACGCCACCTGTTGAGCAGATAACTCACCAGGCATTGCACCCCTATAGCATATTTTGAATATGGGAATATTCATACAGTGCTATTTAATCAGGGAACAATGAGGGTATTGGAGACATTTGAGTCAAACAAGTCACCTGGACCAGACAGAATATCACCAAGAGTTCTAAAAGAAGCTAAATGTGAGCACTCCAAACCACTGACATTGCTCTTCAATAAATCCTTACAGACTGGGACTATGCCTGATGAGTGGAAGCTCGCTAGCGTAACACCGATATTAAAAAAAGGCAGCAAATCTATACCTAGTAACTATCGTCCAATTAGCTTAACCTCACTTGTCTGTAAAATGTTAGAAACACTCATAAGAGACAGACTTGTAAATCACTTAAAGGAAAATAACATACTCAAAGATAGTCAGCATGGCTTCCGTAAAAATCGTTCTTGCTTGACGAGCCTCTTAGACTTCTTCCACGATATTTTCAACATATATGACGAGAGTAAAGCTGTAGATATTATATACCTTGATTTTTCAAAGGCCTTTGACAAAGTACTCCACAAAAGTTTATTGATAAAACTAAAAGCGCATGGAGTACAAGGGGTAGTGTTGAGATAAATGGAAAATTGGCTCAGTGAAAGAAAGCAAAGGGTAGTCATAAACGGTAAAGCATCGAAATGGACCAATGTAGCTAGTGGGGTAACCAAAGGATTGGTTCTAGGGCCAGTTCTCTTCCTAGTTCATTATAAATGACATAGATGAGGGCCTCACCTGTACAAACTCAAAGTTTGCAGACTATATAAAAATAGTAAATAGTGTACTCTCAAACGAATATGTAGAAGATATGCAAAATAACAGAGATAAGCTGTTGGGCTCAAATTTGGCAAATGAGTTTTAATGGGGATAAATGTAAAGTACTCCATATCGGGACCCAAAATGAAAAAGCAAACTATTCAATGAATGACACTCAAACTAAGAGTGTAGACAGAGAAACTGATTTGGGAGTAACAATATCGTGTAACCTAAAACCCATTCAACAATGTTCAGAAGTTGTTAAGGCAAATATAATACAGGGCTTTATAGGCAGGTTATTCGAGCATAAATCCAAAGATGTAATCCACACACTTTATAATTTCCTAGTCCGTCCTCTTCTTGAATATTGCGTTCAACCCTGGTGCACATACCACCAAAAAGATATTGATAAACATGAACGAGTTCAATGTAGAGTTACCAAAATGATACCTAATATAAGAAACAAATTATACGAGGAGTGTCTTAGAGAATTAAGTTTATTTCCTTTAACCCAGCGCAGATTATGAGGTGACCTAATTCAAGTCTTCAAAGTCATCAAAGGCATTGACATTATGAACTGTAATAAGTACTTTACAATCGACCAATCAAACTACACACAGGGAAATGGTTGCAAAATTATTGGTAAATATTTTAACTCGCATCGAGTTGTGAACTTTTGGAATGGGCTTCCTTGAGATGTCATAGACTGCAGCACCGTTGATTCCTTTAAACATCGCCTAGACAAGCACCTCGCCTTAAACCCGCGACTGGTTGCATTTGTAAATTAATTACCTTTTTCTCAGAAGCATCATGTTATGTTAATAAACCAAATTGTTCCCTACTAACATCTAACCCTGTCAAGGACATTGGTCTTAAGGCAGTGCTGCCCTTTCTAATTGTCCCTTACCCACTCTGAACCACTGTTGGACACTTTGAACAGCAGTGATTTAGAGGGCAAGCAACATTGAAGGGGTCGCTAGAACTGTTGTTGCTTGACTTCCTTTGTACTCATTTTGTACTTTGTACTCTCTCTCTCGCTCTCTTTCTCTCTTTCTCATTAATGGAAAAATTCATGCTTGGATAAGAAGCTGGCTCACAAACAGAAGGCAGATAGTTGTGACAAATGGAGTAGAATCTGAGCGGGAGCCCATTTATATTGGATTGCCTCGGAGATCGGTCTTGAGGCTAATTTTACTTATTATCTACATATATGCCATTGCTGTAGGATTAAATAATACTATCTCAAAGTTCGCTAATGACACAAGGATAGGAAATTTTGTTTTAACCAAAAAAGACAGAAATATGCTGCAGTCACATTTAAATAAAATAGTTTAGTGATCAGAAAAATGGTTGATGCCATTTAATGTTGACAAATGCCAGGTCTTACAAAGAGGTAATAAGCAGAACAAATATGAATACAAGATGAAAGGCCAGCCAATCAAAACAATTGCAATAGTTTAAGACTGGGGGTTCTAATATATGAAAACTTAAAGACCTCAGATCAATGTGCAGCAGCTGCGAACAAGGCTAATAGAACATATGGATATATTAATAGAAATGTTACTTATAACAATGAGAACATAATTGTACCATTATTTAAAAGCATATTGAGGCCCCATATTTAATATGGCGTGCAATTTCGGTCTCCTTATCTGAACAACTACTACTTCCGCCTATTTCCCTTATCTGGGGAGCTACGGCGGTGTCAAGAATATAACTCAAAGGTGTTAGAATGTATTGGTATGAATATAAATGAAATAAGATTCAATATTTATGGGAACGGTTAACTTACTGGTTGCTGTTTATTCTTCACTGATGATAGTAATTCATTATCTCAATGTGCCAATCGCAAATGTATTGATTGCTTCAGTGGGTCAATGGGTTTAGTATTACGGGAATATGGATGCATTCAGTGATAAAGAGATACTGAAATACTGTGTATATTCGCAAATGCATTATAGGTTCAGTGTTTCAATAGGTTTATTCTTGTGAAACTGTTGATTCATTCCCATATATTGATTCCGCATTTCAATTTATATATATTAGCGATTTTTAAGTGCTTCAGTAGTTCAAGGGGGTTTACTCTCCCGTAACTATTATTTCAAGGATTCTGTATTTGTGGACGAATTAATTAACTTTGCAATGCTCCATAATGTTTAATGTGTTTTACAGTATATGTAGTGGGTTTTAGTAGTGACGTAATCAGAAACTTGGTTGCTGATTGGTTATCCAAGGTGTCTGATGTTTACTTCAATTGGCAGTTCTGCAGAGACGAGAGTGTGGGTTCGGACGGCATTTGCAGTGAAGGTTGACTGGGAGCTGTTACCGGTACCCTGGGTCACAGGGTCAGTATTGTTTGAGCTGCCCGCCCGAGTCTCAGTGCCAAGGATCAGTGACTAGGGATTGTTTTATATAATTAGAAGTAGAATCAGTGACTAGTGATTATGTGTTATATAGTTCCACTTTAGAAGTTAGATAGTCAAAATTTTTTGGATAGTCAGTAGAATTAGGAGAGAGATAGACAGCACATAAATATTTAGTTTGAGAGTGACAAGAAAGCTTTAGCCAGAGAGTTGAAAATTCAGAAGAATCTAAGTAAAGTCTGAACTATCCAACTCTAGCTTTTCCCAAGCTTTCTGGCATCTAGCCAAAAACCTCTCCAACAATTTTTCTGTCTCATCTTTCCATCCCCATTTCCACTCTGATGGCACAGCCATCACTTCTTCCTCTGACAAAGTTGAACTCTTTGCTCAAACTTTTGCTAAAAACTCCACCTTTGATGATTCAGGTGCTACTCCTCCCTCTCCGCCCCCCTCTCTCCTACTTATGCCTAATATCCTTGTCCATACTTAGTATCTAGTATGAACAGTCTCGATGTTACGTAATCTGGGTTGATGTAGCGTTACGTTACGTATCTTTCCGTAGTCTTAAGTTGAACGCTTCCATAACCTTAGGTTGGACGTCCACAATTTGGGAAGAATATATTATTCTGTAGTTGTATATGGGAAAATATTGTAGGATTATAATTCTCATATATTTGTGTATTATTTATTAACCCGTACAGCCCCAGCGACGCGCCTGACGCGTCGGCGATGTATGTAACGCACAGCCCCAGAGACGCGCCTGGCGCGTCACCCTAATTGCGCCGACCGTGACCTCAGGTGTAGCCACTCAAGAGGGCTCAGATTTGTATGGGAACTGTGTACGTATCCCACGCAACCGTGCCGATGGTTGAATACTCTCAAAGTCCACGTGTGTGCGCGCGAGCTCGCAATAACCTGGTTTTTGGGGACAATTGCCTTCAATTTTTTACTCTTGTAAAATCCATTTTCGGGGGGTTTGTAGGACCATTTTTTAAGCTTTTTGAGCGGTTTTTCGTGGTTTTTCCTTCATTCCTAACCCATTCGCTATTGTTTCTGGAATAAAACCATTGTTTGAAAACCGGCCGGGTTCTGGTGCGCAAACATTACAAAACTAGCCGGGGCTCCACGGGTTAAGATTGTTCATAAGTATCTCATTGTATAAAGATGGGATACATTTTCCATATGCTATGCGCGTGCGCGGTTAGTCACGATGGACACAAAGTCGACGTGCTTGCTCTCACTCTCCAACCAACCTTCGTCCCAGATACACACGCTAAAGGGGGTATCACACTGGGCCAATTCTCGTCATTCTTCGGCAAAAAATGGAGCTACCGCCAGTCTCCAGCACAAATCTCATCATTTGATGGAGCTAGGATGCTTCCTGCACTGGGTGGGAAGCTCCATTTTTTGATGGAGGTAGATTGTCAGCCTCTTTACAGCTCGCATTTAATCTCATTGATATCTCAAGTATATGACGTCGAAATATATATTTTGCTACATAATTGTGTGTTTTGATTGTGAGAAGGGCTGCGGATAGACATAAACTAAGTGAATTAATACTAAAATAGCTACACCACTTGCAGCTAAATAACCACTTCCTATACCTACGCCACGGCGATTGGTATGAAATGAAAACATTCGGTTGTGTAGCAGGAGGAACTGTTTTTCAGATGCCTATTTACTAAGAATCATTGAACAATATATTTAACCTAGCCTAACCTAACCTAGTATATTAGTGGACTATTTATGAATGTAAAATTTAAAAATATATTGGAACATTACCAAATTATTGAGATAAATACAGGTCTACCCACATACACAGGATTATGCCTACCAAGCATTCTACAACCTCCGAAAAGTTCAAAATATTTCCTCATATATGCTCCAAATATAAAACATAATCAAGCAAACTTGTAGATTGAGTCATATTGAAATATAAGTGTCGATATAAATCCATATTATGGGCGGGTGCCCAACCCTGAAAGGAGTTGAAATAGGGGAGCTATCCACCCACCAAAGGCGGCTTTCTAGGGCCTTTCCTAGCTGTTGCTGAGAGGATTGGGTTCTAGTTATGTGGTGATGGGCTGGTCTATCAGAGTGAGAGCTGAGCGATCTCTGCCATACCCATAGCTTACTCTGACTGTTCCTTTTACTTATATATCTTCTAGATCTCAAGTGACGGCGTCTTTTCCGTGGATTGACCTCCCTACTGCCAATCTAGAAGTTGGCAGATTGGGAGCCAAAGCGTCACATTTTTCCCTTGCCCCTCAACTTTCCCTTCATAATTGCTGAGGGGCACAGGGCCTTGGGTGGGGCTTTGGTTTCCCGGGCATTTCCGCACCCTCCTTAGCTCCCTGCCTTGGAGTGGCTTCGGTCACCCGGGCTTTAGTGGTAAGCAGGGAGGGTTTTGTGGGGGCGCTCGTTTATGGCCTTGACCTTGCTCGAGACCTTGGGGCTGTTTGGCCAGACAGCCTGGGGAACAACAACAACAACAACAACAACTCTAAATTATTGGTGAAACAGCACAATATAAACGATCGTTTAGTGCCGAGGTAACGACAGGAGCTCCGTCAGGCTATAGCCTATATTTTGCGAAAAACTTCCTCATAGCTACTTATATAAGCTTCACACGCAAAACATAGCAACATTAACATATAGATTGGGTCCTATTACACAAAGTTGTCAATATCAATCCATATTATTCTACAGTTTAAGTGAAACCACTGTTCTATAGCCTACGCCACGGCGGTTGGTATGAATCGAAAAAGTTAAAAATATAAATTTCCTTATATAAGCTTCAAATTAAAAAAAAAATACACTAACGTGTAGATTGAGTCATATTGCATTATAATTATAGATGTAAATTCATATTACTATACATTACAGTATAGGTGAAACGGACCAATATAGGCTAAGGTCGGACGTTGTTATTGTTGTGTCGGAGACTCACGCAGCCAGGACGCTTGGCGTGTGTGATAGAATTTGCCGGCGCAACTGACTGGAAACGGAGACTGGAGATTGGAGAATGACAAGAATTTGGCCCAGTGTGATGCCCGCTTTAGCCTTCTTCATAGTTCATATAAATTAGGTGTTTTTGCTTCACTATCATCTCATTTCATATAGTCACTACATCATCATCTTTGTTAGTTATCACAAAATGTAACGTAAATATCTAGCCTATCCTAGCCTACACTGTAATAAATATCTGTATTTTTACATGTTTTTCTCTGTATTTATCAACAGAAGATTCACAGTAAACTTAAAATACAGATAATATCTGTATTTAATATTACAGGCATCGACTGAAAAACCATGGTGTTGAATAACTAAAGAAATACTGACTATATACCATATTTGTTCTTTATGAACTGTAGCAGCCTATACACTGATGTAAATTAAGTTCACTAAATACTGAATGTTTATTTATATAATGGTAAAATTGAAATTTGTATCCTTGAAATGTATCTAGAAAACTAGGCAATAATTTATCGCGAGAGTTGCTGGATACTTCTAGTACCTTTATTTATATATGAAACTTTTCAAGCGTCTTTTTAAGGTTATATCTCCTGAACCTTCTTCTTTATAAATCATTGGAATTAATTTTGACAATATAAATGTGTTGTTGTATCAATAAACTATATGTGTGGCGATATAATATTATACGAGCTGTGAGTCACATGACTTTTTGGCGTAAAAATGCCTTGAGTATTAGGCCTTGTTTCTGGAAGGGCAGCCAGGCTGTACTTTCGTGTGGTAATTTTGCTAATCTCCAACTCCACACATATTATTCCTTACTTCAATTACTACCACAACCATATTAACCATGATGGGCTGTGGAAATGCTCAGTATTATTGCCAGGAACTATGTAACATGTTAATAAGCAGTGTGATTTGGTGTATCTCTTGCTGTTGAATGTCGTAACTGGTAAGAAACTTTTAGTTGTTGAGCCTTTGTTGCGAATAGTTTATGCACATATACATTTGTAGTAAGATATAGGCTAATACCGGGACTACGAAAGCTCTTTCTTAACACCTAAAGAGCGGCCTAGGCGGTATAAAATATGTAGCCACCAGCGGGGTGTTTTTAGCCAAAATAGGGCTGTTTACGTGATCATTTTCATGCCTAAATAAGACCCAGAGCGTAAAACAAGTATCTATCCCTGAAAGGGCATAAACAGAGCTTTCCAATGACACCACAACGATCCTTTTATGACCGCTAGTTTTCTTGCAACAACCGCGCAACACGAGTGCAAAAAGCATGTAATTCGGTACTTTCCCCATACAATTCAGTATGTAGCGAGTGAGAGAGGGAGGGAGGAGGTGGGATTCGTGTCAGTAGGTTCGCCGCGGTGGTCTGGAGCAGTCATACGCTCGCTACTCTCCTGCCACCACTTGTCTCTCTCTCTCAGCAACATTACGTGCTGAAATTGCCACACGACCTATGTCGCGCACCACCAGATAGTCCAGATTTATTATACTCGACTTATGTTGCGCGCCGACAGTTAGGGGTTAAACTGAGTAAACACGTCTAGCTTTAACAAAAGTAGCCTAGTACAAAAAATAGCTACCGTATGTGTATCTCGAAAAGTTTTGCTTAGCCTATTTATATACCCTTGCCCCTGCAGTTTCATGTTATCAGCTGAATACATTTGCTTAACGTTTGGTAGAAAACTAAAAGATCTACCCTACCATATTATGATTAAATATCTATAAAGCTATCTATCTAATTGCCAGACGTTGTAATCCCTAAGAAGGGTTGGCCGTGAATGAATTGCCTTCATATGCTTCCATATGCCGAGGCCACTCACTCAACTATCTAGCTTGTATACTTTTTTTTTGTTTTAATGCTAGGCTAAACAAGTAGTAGTAATGTACAGTACAGTACCGTGTGTATATTTTCCAACAGGTAGGCCTACCGGTATAGCCGAAGTAAGCAACCCTATAGACATTTAATTGGATATTGAATGAATGTCAGTGCAAGTTAGTTTCTGACAATGTATAAAATTTTACATGTCTATAATGTGTAACCAAATACTTTCACAGTTGCTGCCTAGCTTGGTTTTAGGCAATGTTTACGTACGTAACAGGCTACCATAATCATAATTTTGTTCTGCTATATTTGTAGACTACAGCCTTTGCGTGACACAAGGTAAGGTTGCGTTATATATTGTATCAAACAACTCACAGTGTTTAACATAGCCTAACCTAACTGAGGGTGGGGTAGGATTGTTATGCCCCTTTCCCACTGGTGAGACAAGTCACGATTTTCGTCGCCGATGACTTAGTTTTGTCAAATTCGCAAGAATACGTGCGACGTTCACGATTTTGACAGTTACAAACAGATGACAAATTATACTCAGCGAATATGTCGCCGATGTCGGCGACGCAATCGCCGACTTTCTGCGACGTTATCGTCGAAGTGAGCGATGTTTCGCCGATGACCTCTGCGAGGCATGTCACATTTTCAAAAATATCTTGCGAAATCATGCGAGGATGAAAGAAAACTCGCCTATGTTTTGCGACGTTTTCGGCGATTCAAACGATGGTTCGGCGTATTGAAACCTGGATGGGGGTAAACGTCTTAAAACCCCCAGAGTGCCAGGTCCGTATATATACGGACTAGGGTCTTGTCACGCCCAGTGCCAGGTCCGTATATATACGGACTCGCCAAAAAACAAATCGTAGCAGCGAAACGACTGCACCTATGGCTTTCATATTTCTACCACATGTACCTTACCCTTCTGGCTTCTTGCCACCACCAACACAACCCCCTCCCCCCCCCCACTCGCTGACTATCGGTCGGTCGCCTAACAAAGAAAAAAAGGAAAATATGTGGCGGCGAAACGACTGAACCAATCGGTTCCATATTTGTGTGACAAGTCCCCTACCCTTCTGTCGTCCCCCCACCACACCCCCAACTCCCTCCCACCACCCAATTCCAGCGTATCCGTACGAAGAAAAGGAAAAAAAGGAAAATCCGTGGTGGTGAAACTACCTCACCAATCGGCTTCATATTTGTAACAGGAGTCAATTACCCTTCTACCTTCCCCCCACCATCCCCCAAATATGAAAACTAATGGGGTTAACCATGAGGAAGAAAGGGGACCAGAAAAACGACCCAAAAACAAAAATATATATATGTTAGCTCGCTACCACTCGCCAGGAAAATATTGAAACCTGGATAAACGTCTTAAAACAGTAGGCTGAACGGCCGAACGGATTATAGGCAAAGAGAGAGGGAGAGAAAGAAAACCAAAAACGAGGAGGGAGAGAAAGAGAAAATAGAGAGGTGGGCTCAATTAGGCTAAGCCGTAACGTAAACATTGAGCCCACCTCGCTGTTTTCTCTTTCTCTCCCTCCTCGTTTTTTTCTTTCTTTCTCTCCCACCTCGCCGAAGGTGCTCTTTGGCATCGTCGATGTTCTCGGAACATCTGAGAGCATCGGCGAGCAGAGCATCGGTGAGCATCCATGCAGTGTTGCAAAGTTTTTTTATGCGAAACCCTCCGCGATGTCTCGCCGATGTCGCAGATGATCGCAGATCCCTTCGGCGATGCTCGACGATGCTTGCGAGGGTAACCAATCCTCGTGAGTCCTCGTCCAAAATTTTGAACTGTGCGAACATTTGCGAAGGCCCTTGCGAGGCCTTGAGAGTCAAACGATTGTTCATGAGAGGTGTTGAGACATGTCACGAATGTGCCAATTTATTGGCGTCGGCGACGAAAATCGTGACTTGTCTCACCAGTGGGAAAGGGGCATTATGGGTAACCGTTTATATTCAGTAAAACCTCGCCAGTGCTAGGTTAAAATAAACTATGTTGCTCAATCATAAATACCAATTATGATTATATAATGTTATTTCTTTGTGTTTAGCAGATATATTGAGTTTATATAAGAAATATTACTGTTGGTAAAGTATACATCAAAGGTCCCGGTAATATTACTGTTGGCAAAGTATACATCAAAGGTCCCGGTAATATTACTGTTGGTACAAAGGAGTACAAAGGAGTACAAAGGAAATCAAGCAACAACAGGTCTAGTGACCCTTCTAGGTTGCTTGTCCTCCAAAACACTGAGGATCAAGTGTCCAAACAGTGGTTTAGAGTGGGTAAGGGAACATTGGAAAGGGAACTATTGCCCTGCCACTAACGTGGCAGGACTAGGAAGTTAGTAGGGGACATATGGGTTAGTAACTGAGGGGAGGATAAAGTTATTCATTTACAAACGCAGTCAGTCGCGGGTTTGATGCGAGATATTTGTCTAGGCGGAATTTAAATGAATCAACGGTGCTGCAGTCTATAACGTCTCGGGGAAGCCCATTCCACAAGTTGACAACTCGATTGAAGAAGAAATTCTTAGATTCGTGCGAGTTAAAAGATTTACCAATAATTTTGCAACCGTTTCCCCGCGTGTAATTAGATTGGTCGATAGTGAAGTACTTACTACAGTTCATATTGTCGATGCCTTTGATGATTTTGAACACTTGAATTAAGTCGCCTCTTAATCTGCGCTGGGTTAAAGGAAATAGATTTAATTCTCTAAGACGCTCTTCGTATGGTTTGTTCTTTAGGCTAGGTATCATTTTGGTAACTCTACGTTGAACTCGTTCTAGCTTGTTTATATCTTTTTGGTAATAAGGGCACCAGGATTGAACGCAGTATTCCAGAAGAGGGCGGACTAAGGAATTGTAAAGGGTTAGGATAACTTCTTTGGATTTATGCTCAAATGACCTGCCTATAAAGCCAATTATTTTGTTTGCCTTCTTAACAACTTCTGAACATTGTTGACTCGGTTTTAGGTTACTCGATATTGTTACTCCCAGATCAGTTTCTCTGTTTACATTCTTAAGCTGAGTGCCATTCATCGAATAGTTTGCTTTCTCATTTAGGTATCCGACATGTAGTACTTTACATTTATCCGCATTGAAACTCATTTGCCAAATTTGGGCCCAACATGACAATTTATCTAGATTGTGTTGCATATCGTCAACTTGTTCTTTTGAGAGTACGCTATTTGCAATTTTTGTATCGTCAGCAAATTTTGAGATTGTGCAGGTGAGACCCTCATCTATGTCGTTGATGTAAATTAGAAAGAGAATTGGTCCTAGTACCGATCCCTGGGGTACCCCGCTACTTACATTGGTCCATTTAGATGCCTTACCATTTATGACTACCCTTTGCTTTCTGTTGCTGAGCCAATTTTCTATCCATTTCAACACACCGTCTTGTATTCCATGCGCTTTTAGTTTTAGCAGTAAACGTTTGTGGGGAACTTTGTCAAAGGCCTTTTGAAAATCAAGGTATATAATATCTACAGCTTTACTCTCATCGTAGAGTTTGAGGATATCGTGGAAGAAGTCTAAGAGGTTTGTTAAACAGGAACGTTTTTTACGAAAGCCGTGTTGAGTATCTTTAAGTATGTTATTTTCCTCTAAGTGATTTACGAGTCTGTCTCGTATGACCGTTTC
This sequence comes from Paralithodes platypus, assembly GCA_032716605.1. Lineage (NCBI taxonomy): Eukaryota > Metazoa > Arthropoda > Malacostraca > Decapoda > Lithodidae > Paralithodes > Paralithodes platypus. Next base: position 38,259,459 of record CM064497.1, read on the forward strand.
TAGCATTTTACATACAACTGAGGTTAAGCTAATTGGACGATAGTTACTGGGTAGAGATTTGCTGCCTTTTTTGAATATCGGTGTTACGTTGGCTAGCTTCCACTGATCAGGCATAGTTCCAGACTGCAAGGATTTATTGAATAGTAATGTCAGTGGTTTGGAGAGCTCATTCTTAGCTTTCTTTAGAACTCTAGGCGAGATTGTATCAGGTCCTGGCGTTTTATTTACCTTGAGTTTATCTAAACAATTCAATACTTCTCTCTCTGTAACGGTGATATTGCTTAGAACATCTGAATTATCAATCTGAATCGGCGATGGTGTAGGGATATCACTGAGGTCTTCTGTTGTAAAAACTGATGCAAAGAAGGTATTGAGGGCATTACTCATTTGTACTTCGTCTTTGGTGTATTCTCCTTTTTCATCGACTAACGGTCCAACAGTTGAAGTAACTACTTTCTTCTTTCTGATATAACTATAGAATTCTTTCGGGTTTGTTTTACTTTGATTCGCAATATGTAACTCTAAGGTCTTTTTACTTTGCTTAATTAACTTTTTGGCTTTGCGTCGTAGCTCTACAAATTTCACCCGTTCTTCGTCATTTTGTGAGGATTTTAATCTATCATTAGCAAAATTTTTAGCAAGCAGGCAGTTTGAAATATCTTTATTCCACCATTTGGGCTTATTATTATGGCCTGGACGCCGTATTTTCGATGGTATGCAGTCTTGCACTGCTTTTAGGTAAGTGGTTTCGAATAACTTCCAAGATGTATTTATGTCGTTATTGTTAATTAAAAAGCTCCAGTCAGTTTCTTTAAACATAGCTCTAAGTTTATGGAAGTTTGCTTTCTTGAAATTAGGGACTTTTTCGATGCTACTATTTGGTTCGTTACTAGTAAACTTTAAAGTGAAAGTTATCGTACGATGGTCGCTGTTACTGAATTCATCACCAACATTCAAATTCTCTATCAATTCTTCTTTTGTTGCAAGTACAATGTCAAGAAAGTTATTACCACGGGTCGGCATTCGAACAAATTGATAAAGCGAACTCTCTTGCAAGTTCGTATACAAGTCATGTCCGGAGTGTGAAGTAAGAGTATCGCCCCAATTGGTCACAGGTAAATTAAAGTCGCCAAAAATTACGGTATCTTGTGAGTTACTTACATCTGCAATTTGTTCGTAAATTTCTCGGTCAGTTTGCACTGATTGAGCTGGAGGTCTGTATATTAACGCAAGTATTATTTTTGTACCTTTATTATTCTTTATTAGCACAAAAGATGTGTCGACGTTCACAATTTGAGGTTTTGACACGAGGGTCGGGTTAAAACTTTCTTTGATATAAAATAAAGCGCCACCTCCATTTTTATTTATTCGGCTGTTCTCAAACATTACATAACCGGGAAGTGAATACTCTGCTAAAAAGTCTCTATCTTGTGTATTGAGCCAAGATTCTGTTATGCCAATCACATCATAATTTTCTGTAAACACTAGTTCCTCTAAATCTGAAAATTTATTGCGTATGCTACGAGCGTTTGCATAGAAAACCTTTAAAGTTGCGGTTTTAGAACTCGCAGATCGTTCTTTCATCAAATTTTTGGTTCTGGTCGGATCTACATTTACATTCATGGCTGTCCTCGGTCCTCGGTCGTTATCCCTGACGGTTTTGAATTTGGGTCGTGTTGGTGGAGCTTTATCCAAATTCGCGGTTCTTGACGGATTAGTATTTAATTCCTTTGTAGATTGCCGTCCTCGCTGTCTTCGGTCCTCCTTCCTGGTTGTCCTGTGCTGAGTCGATTTCTTCTCCGAAAATCCTTCACCGCATCGTTGAGAAGACGCCCAAAACGCGCTGCTCCCACCTGGTTCAGATGAACTCCATCGTCCGAAAACAAATAGTCATCGTAGTAGAAATTGTCCCAGGTGTCGACGAATCCCACGTTCTCCTTCCTGCAGAGGTTTGCTAGACAACGATTTGTGCTGGTGGCTATGTTGTAAAATCGGCTCTCTACACCGAGCCGGGGGACGATTCCTGAGACGATGATCCTTGATGACTTCTCCTTAAATGACTTGATCAGCTGCTGGTACTTTAAAAGCAAATCTTCCGACCGGGTTCGCTGTACATCGTTGGATCCAACGTGGATGACGTACATTGTATTAGCAGGGGCCAGCTTTGATACTTCGTCAACTGCTGCAACTACGTCATCCACACCACCACCAGGGATACAAAAACGCTTCCTGGTCTTAGGTGCCCTGGCGCAAAACTCTGTGAGCTGACCACGTATCATCGAGTCTCCCACGAGCCGGACTTCTTCTATTTCCTCTTCATCATCTGAGTCTGCGAGTATCTGTATCTGTTGGTAAAGTATACATCAAAGGTCCCGGTAATATTACTGTTGGTAAAGTATACATCAAAGGTCCCGGTAATATTACTGTTGGTAAAGTATACATCAAAGGTCCCGGTAATATTACTGTTGGTAAAGTATACATCAAAGGTCCCGGTAATATTACTGTTGGTAAAGTATACATCAAAGGTCCCGGTAATATTACTGTTGGTAAAGTATACATCAAAGGTCCCGGTAATATTACTGTTGGTAAAGTATACATCAAAGGTCCCGGTAATATTACTGTTGGTAAAGTATACATCAAAGGTCCCGGTAATATTACTGTTGGTAAAGTATACATCAAAGGTCCCGGTAATATTACTGTTGGTAAAGTATACATCAAAGGTCCCGGTAATATTACTGTTGGTAAAGTATACATCAAAGGTCCCGGTAATGCATATTGTACGCTAATTCGGTTTTGCACCATATGCCTACATGGGTAGATGGTGGATTTTCCGTTTCACATGTCCATTTTGATGACCACTCCGCTACACCTCCCATACCGGTATTTTACTTAAAAGTATATATATATATATATATATATATATGTGGGTGTGTGTGTGTGTGTGTATATATAAACTATATATATATATATATATATATATATATATATATATATATATATACGGTGTGTGTGTTCATTAATAAATATCTTGCTGTGATAGAACTAGGTTACCAAGAATGACAAACTATAAGTGCAACAATACAAGTTTCTGTAAAATGTACGGAACAATTTCTGGCAATTAGGGTGCCAAACATTATCTGTATAATTTGCATGGTTCTGTAAAAACTTTGACAGAAACACTGTTAAATATACAATTGAAATGTAAATTTAGCAGATATATTCTGTAATTTGTTTACAGATAATTTTGTAATTTATACAAGATGTTTTGTAAAAAATTACAGATTATATCTGTAAAAAATTGCATGTCAGTCTGAAAAAGGAGAAACGAGGGCTGGATGTGATGGAGATGAGCTGCTTGAGGAGTATGTGTGGAGTTACTCGTAGAGACAGATTGAGGAATGAAAAGATACGTAGGAGAGTGGGGCAGCAGGAACATTTGTCAGCCAGAGTGGACAGAAGGGTGCTGAGCTGGTATGGTCATGTTGAACGAATGGGAGATGAAAGGCTTACAAAGAGAATATGTGAGTCAGGTACAAGGGGAGATAGAAGGGCAGGAAGACCCCCATTGAGATGGAGAGACTGTGTAAGAAAGGCTTTGGATGATAGAGGAATGACTATAGATCAGGCAGGGGAAGTGGTGGTGGACAGGAGTGAATGGAGAATGCTTGTGAATAGTTGAGTGAACACGTGGTCATTTGGAGTAAGGGGTCGGGCGCAAGTTGGACTAGATAATAGTCCATCAGGCGCCTGGCCCGGGGAGACGATTAATATGAAGGGTGCGCCTGGAAGTGTGGTGGGAGGGCTTGTGGCTTTGGCTCCGCTGCATGTCTGCCTGCCGAGATCGGAACCTCTCCGGGTGGTCGGGGGCCGGGGGAGTGCTGGAGCGACCTTGGTGACCCTGGTCTCTGGGTCTTATCCTGGGTGACCTGGATGTGTGTGAGTTTGTGCTTTTTATCTGTGTTTATTTGTTGTTTTATGTTGTTTTTGTGTTTTCCCTGTTCTTGCTCTGTCTTGAGTCGGCTACCCCCAAAATGGGGATTGGGCCTGAGCATATAGATAGATAGATAGATAGTCTGTAAATTCCACAGTGTATTTTTGTAAATGATTATACAGAATGCTGTAAATTTAACAGAGAATGTTTGACAGCCTAATTGTCAGATATTCTCTGTAAATTTTACAGATTTTGTTGTACAGTGTATTCTAGCCTCTTTCCATACATTTCTTTATCCTACTAACCTACTCAAGTCAACTAGCCTATCTTCCGCCATCTTTCAATCACCAACTGAGTTCATCATAAAAGGTAAATAAATATTCTATGTGTTAATCTTCTAAATTAAATATATATTCCACTTCATCTAAATTAACCATATACAGTAAATGGTCATTCGACCTTTCGCTAGTTTGACCCCCCCCCCCCCCCCCCGTCCTTTTTTTTGTGTGTTTCGGCGGATGGTGGTAGCCTAGCCTTAGTGAGGTTTTTTTGTGTGCCGTACTTCGTCCGTCCCTCATGGCCCAGGGCTTTTGGCCTCATGGTGCCGTGGGTGGTGGGGTAGGGGAGGATTATCCTGCAGTTGTTGATAGGTCTGCGTACCCGGGCCCTATTAGGAAGGTGGCTATTTTGGGCCACTCCTACGTCAGGGATTTATATGTAGACCGCTCCGTGCACAGGCCTTTCTTTTTCGTAACTCCTCTGGCCGCCCCAGGTGCCCGCGTCAGTACCTTGAGGTCAACAGAAGCCTGGGGTCAGTTCTTAGAGCTGAAGCCCGACTTGACCTTCTTGGTGATAGGAGGGAACGAGATAAGAAGCGGGGTCAATCCGAGAGAGATTGCGGAGGGGATCGAGGTCCTAGCTGAGGAGGTGGTTCGGCTCTCAAGGGGAGAAGTTTGGGTGATTGGGGTGGAGAAGCGGCAGGCTCCACGAGGGGACTCTATGGATGAGTTTAACCGCATTAGAAACGCGGTTAACCGCTGGCTAAAGCGCCATATCCCATTCACCCGGGAGCACTATCAGTCGATGAATACCTCCAAGGCTGACTTCGGTCCCGACGGAGTACACCTCACGCACGAGGCATCAAAGCGTCTCTTTTCGGAGATCCTGGCCACCTGTCGCCGGTGCTTCGGGCAGGACGAGAATGCGTTGATCGCCAGGGCATACGGCGAGATGTTTGCCCACCATGACATTAGAGTAGACCAACAAAAGCAGTATAGTCTAGAATAATAATAATCCTTCAAAGTCGGTACAGTATTTACTAATTAAATTTTGATTACAAATCCTTTATGCCCAAATTATATCACAATTGATTGCCACTAAGATTAAAATCATCCATACTGTACTGTATAATAATTTCAAAAGTTAAGGTTATTCAATCTAGATCAAATGTATACTGTTAAATAACTTCTTTATTCATTCACATATCTTTCTAAATTCTACTCTCGTCGTGTGCCCTGCAGGCGGGGTAATATGATAGTTGATAGGCTGAGTGTGTGTTAATCCAACTCAAAACTTTTTTCCTTGTGACTTCTTGATATGAACTTTTCTTGTGTACAATTTTCACATTTATTAAATTTAATAATATACAATTTTCGGTACCCATTGAGTTTAGCCTGATTAAATTACCCTATTGGCTCTCTCTCTCTCTTAAAATTCTTGAATTTATTATAACTTTAAACCGGTACCTCTCTTTTTTGACATCTAGAAACTTTTGGCCTATACTGTATTGTACTAAATTTCCCTCCCGGCTTTTCTTAAATTATGGTGTAATGATTCTATAATTTCTAAATTATGTAAGGAGTTAAATTGAAAGGCTCCAGACTGCTAGTCTACATTTGGGCATAATTCTTATTCTGCATTTCGTGAGGGTGTTTTATTTTCAGCCCACGATTTAATTTGATTTCTCGAAGTACTGTATTGTTGTTTGCAACGTATTCAGACTAGCATTGATAGTTTGATTTAACATCACTAAGTTTCCTTCTCCTATAATCATGGCTACAAGTTTAAAATGGCATCGGGCTGGGCTTAAGGGCTCTTTGACGGTATTGGCCTCTGACATCGACGACTTCCTTGAATCGGCGTCTGGGGTGGAGGTGGAGGCCAGGTTGCTCAGTATTCAAAAGCAACTTGACAAGTATGAGGCCATACAGGAGGATCTGGCCGACATTTACGAGATGGACGCCGAGTATATCAAGAAGTTAAGAGAGGATACCCTGTATTTGGAGGGCATACAAGTAATCGTTGCCACATTAACACCTTACGAGCGGCCTATGCGGTTTATTTATGTGTACCGCACAGCGGGGTGTTTTTAGCCAAAATAGGGCTGTTTACGTGATCATTTTCATGCCTAAATAAGACCCAGAACGTAAAACAAGTACCTATCCCTGAAAGGGCATAAACAGAGCTTTCGAATGACACCATAACGATCCTTGTATGATGGATAGTTTTCTTGCAATAACCGTGCAACGCGAGTGCAAAAAGCAGGTAATTCGGTACTTTCAGTACATAATTGAGTATGTAGCGAGTGAGAGAGGGAGGAGGGAGCTGAGATTTGTGTCAGTAGGTTCGCCGCGGTGGTCTGGAGCAGTCATACGCTCGCTAGTCTCCTGCCACCACTTGTCTCTCTCTCTCAGCCACATTACGTGCTGAAATTGCCACTCGAGTTATGTCGAGCGCCGCCACATAGTCCAGCTTTATTTAACTCGACTTATGTTGCTCGCCGCTAAATAAGGGTTAAAGGGGGTCTTGGTTCCAGAAGTAAAGAGGGAGTCGACTCGACCTGAGCCAAAGAAGTCCACCGTTAAATTACCACATCTTACTCTTCCAAAATTCGAGGGTGATGCCACGATGTGGTCGGGATTTTGGGAGATATTCAAGTGTACCATCCATGACAATCCCGACCTCACGGATATACAACGCTTCACCTATCTGAAGGGTCAGTTTCTGGGTGATGCGCATAAGCTAGTCGTAGGATTCATTGTCGAAAGTGCAAGTTATGCCCCAGCAATAGAGCTCCTGCAAGAGACATATGGGCATCCAGATCGAATCAAGGCAGCTTATGTTACCCAATTCAATCAACCCAAAATACCAAACAGCTGACCTGAAGAACTTCTATGCCAATACAGAGAGTGTGATGAGGTCAATCATTAGCCATGGAATTTGTTTGGAGGAATTTTGTGTGGTGACTCTTGTCAATAAATTACCATCACCACTAAAAGAAACCATAAAACGGGAAATGGGAGACTCGAGCCTGGATTATAAGAAATTCACCCATTGCTTCCAGGCTGAAGTGTACAATTTGGCAGGTCAAGACAAAGTAGGGGGTACACCCATGGCTACGGCATCATTTACCGCCCAAAGTGAATACAGGAAATTTAACTGTGTCCTGTGTAGTGGCACCAATCATTTGTGGTACAAGTGTATGAAGTATAAGAGTTAAAAGACCCTGTCAACTACGTCTCTGCACGGGGTGCTTGTCAAAAGAGCATGGCCATTCGGGTTGTACTAATCCTAACATAAGAAGCTGCAAGTTTTGTAAGGGCAAACACTTTCATTCCCTATGTACACAGAAACAAGGGAAGGAAAGTAGGCCAGTGGAGGATAACACCAAGAGAGAGCATACTGCTACTACTTCGACTACAATGTCCGTTGCCACAGGTAAAAATACAGTAATCTTGCCCACCGTACAGCTGCCGGTAAAGGGTAAGGATAATAATTGTGTTAAAATCAGATCGCTACTTGACCAATATTCTCAGAGGACTTTTGTGAAGTCTTCTGTTCTATCCTCCCTTTCCTACATTTCTAAAGAAACTGAGGAGTTATGTCTTCACGGATTTACCGGAAAACAAGCCTCTAGGGAATATAATGTCGTGGCACTGCAATACAAACACAGAGGTAAATTTCATCATCTAGACGCAATAGTGGTTGATGAATTTCCCAAACATAAAGGTGAACTTAGCCTAAAGTCTAAACTGGTTAGTTTACAAAGTAAAGGCATAAAATTGGCCGATCCTCATGCAACGGACACAGATCAATTGGAGCTGCTCATCGGTGCGGATCACTACTACGATATAGTGCGACCTGGGTATAAAAGGTCAGGTAGCCTAATTCTGCTTCCTACCAAGTACGGGTACGCCATAAGTGGTTCATATATGGCACAACCTACCAGCTCCAGCACTGAAGTAATTACTGTATTGAAAGTAGCAGTAACCCCAATGGACGAATACATGTCCACTGGTAATATTCCACCATGCAAAAATGACAAACGTTTTGTGGGAAGTAGATCATATCGGGATAACCCCTAAGGAATACTCACAAGTTGAGCGTCAAGCACTATCGTCGTATGAGGATACCGTTACCTACGATCCTGACAGCCAACAATATAAAGTGAGACTACCCTGGAACAATTACAAGGATCAGCTGCCAACTAACAAGGGTTTGCCCATAGGCCGTCTTCGGGGTCTTCAGAGAAGATTCATCAAAGAGCCTGACTTTTGCGAGGAATACTCAAAAGTCATAAAGGAGCAGGTGTCCCGTGGTTTTATAGAAGAGGTGCCTTTTGACAATTCAGATACCGGACATTACTTGGCTCATCATGGAGTGGTCAAGGAGAGCATAACTACGCCAGTGCGTATCGTTTTCGACTGTTCAGCCAAGGTGAGTGATCGTCAGCCTAGTCTTAATGACTGCTTGCATACTGGACCTTCACTGGTACCAGACTTAGCGCAGGTTTTACTCCAGTTTAGACTCGATAAGTATGCCTGGGTGTTTGATATCCAGAAGGCGTTTCTGATGTTAAAACTCTATGAGGACGACCAAGACTATACTCGCTTTATGTGGCCAAAATTTCCACGGCAGCTAGATTCCCCCCTCATTTGTTACAGATTCCGGGCGGTTATATTTGGCGTTACATGTTCCCAATTTCTTTTAAACGCCACCATTTTATATCACTTTTCAAATGTCAGTGCAGATCCGCAGGTTATTCAGCAGCTTCGGTCAGGGCTATACATCGACAATTTACTGGGTACAGGTAATGATGAAGATTTCCTGATTAATACCTATGGTGAAGTCCGAGAAATTATGAATGACGCCCATCTACATCTGCGTGAATGGGCGACAAATAGTTCTGTTTTACGGACTGTACTGCAACGTGATGGAGTGGCGGCTGTACAGCAAGAACATGTTAGGGTGCTAGGGTTGTTTTGGGAGACGGACACAGATACCCTCTCATTCGGCGTTCTGGACGTGCAATATTCGCAGAATACAAAACGGATATGCTTGAGTATAACGGCTAACTTTTTTACCCCTTGGGGATAGTTCTACTGGTGTCGATCAAATCAAGATTATTCCTTCAGCAATTATGGAGGATAAAATTATGTTGGGATGAGGTTTTGACTGGCGATCTGGTTCAGGAGTGGGAAGACATTATTTTGGATCTTCGTCTCTGTAAGGGTTTTAATTTTCCTCGGAGAGTTATCATGGACCATCCTGTTTCCATTCATGCCTTCTCAGACGCTAGCAAGGTACGGCACCGCCATATACTTTGTTGACACAAGTGGCAGCCGTCTAGTCATGGCGAGGCGAAAGTCGCCCCGATCAAATCCCTTTCCATCCCAAAATTAGAGCTAACTGCTGTTCTGATGGCTGCTAGACTCGTTCACTTTATCGAGGAAACTTTTAAAACTTTGCTACACATCTCGGAGACAGTTATATGGAGTGACAGCCAAATTACGCTCTACTGGTTACATAGCCGAGAGAAGCTACCAGTGTACGTCACCAACCGTGCTTTTTACACACGCTAAGCCTTCTTCATAGTTCTTATCTTAGGTGTTTTTGCTTCACTATCATCTCATTTCATATAGTTACTACATCATCATCTTTGTTAGTTATCACAAAATGTAACGTAAATATCTATCCTATCCTAGCCTCTTTCCATACGCTTCTTAATCCTACTAATCTACTCAATTCAACTAGCCTATCTTCCGCCATCTTTCAATCACCAACTGAGTTCATCATTAAAGGTAAATAAATATTTATATGTGTTAATCTTCTAAATTAAATATACACAGTCCACTTCATCTAAATTAACCATAATCCTAATCTCTTATAAAGATGTATTTTCTACCCTCTCTGGGCTTAATAATAAGAAGACATACAGTCCAGACGGTGTTCCTCCTGTTGTATTAAAAAACTGGGTTTCCGTGCTGACTCCCTGCCTAGGCAAACTCTTTCGTCTCTGTCTCTCCTCCCTTCTTGCTGGAAGTTTGCTTTAATTCAACCTGTCCCAAAGAAGGGTGACCGCTCTCAACCCTCCAGCTATCGTCCAATTGCTCTCGTCTCTTGTATCTCTAAAGTTTTTGAAACTCTTCTTGCTTCCAAATTTCTTAAGCATTTCTCTTATCATAATCTACTCTCAGATCACCAGTATGGTTTCCTTAACCCATTAACTGCGGTGACGTCATATCTTATCGTGTAGGCCAATAGAAGTCAACGTGAGTCTCGTGAGAGCAAGGGAGGCTTCACAGGGAGGGAGGGAGGGAAGTGGGGCAGTTTCCGCAGGAAAATCTTCCCTCCTTCGCCCAACTGGGTGGCGTGCGTTTGGACTCGTTCGGTCAGCCATGACTTCGCGCTCATCCATAATTCTTTTGCTTTGCTTATGGCATTATTTCCTCACGTATTATCTACCACATGTATATATTTATATATGTACTTATGTTTTACATATAATATCATGTATTTCTTTGCATATATCTGCCGTAAAATATTTCCTCTTTCTCTCCCTCCCCCAGGCCTCTAGGCCTGTGTTGACACAGGAGTGTTGCCAAATGCAGTTGTTCTGAAATGTTTTTTTCTCTCCTTTCTCTCTCTTCCTCTCTCTGTGTCTCTCTCTCATTTATCGCTTTTACTCACATACATTTATTTGACATGTACTATATTTCCGTACATTGCGAAATATACTCTCTGTACAGGCTGGGAGTGTTGCCATAAGGGTGTCACTAAATTTACCTTCCTTCCACCCCCTCCTTCTCTCTCTCTCTCTCTCTCTGGGAGTGGGAGTGTTGCCATAAGAGTATGTCACTAAATTTACCTCCCTTCCTCCTCCTCCTCCACCTCCCTCTCGCTCGCTCTCTTTCTCTCTCTCTCTCTTTCTCTCTTTGTCTCTCTCTCTCTCTCTCTCTCTCTCGTCCATAGTGTATCCTAATTCTATCTTGAAGCTCTATTATTTGTTATCCCAACATATCACTCGGTAGCCTATTCCACATATCTACAACTCTGTTACCAAACAGAGGCAGATCCGTACAAGCCAATCTCTCGTTCTCTCTCTCGCTCTTGTTTGCACACTAATAATGATGCAGATCACTTACAACACATGCAACCAAGGTGAAAATTGGAGTATGGAGAGAGCCAAGAGGCCCACACAAGGCAGATCCCTTATACATCTTACCCATCCCATAACCATTATATGTTACTTGTTTACTGCAAATGTATCCAATATATAACTCTAAGAGATATGAATATAGGAGAAAGATAGCCAAGTGGCCTATGCAAGGGAGATCCCTTGCACATCCAACCCATCTAATAAACGGTGTTACTTACACTACACGTGCACCCAAGATACAAGTGTAAGAACTATGAACATAAGAGAAAGAGAGCCAAGTGCACGGCAGATCCCTTTCACATCCAACCCATCTAATAAATGGTATGTTACTTTCATAACTTACCATACACCAATGTTTTCATATTACTGTATTACCCACCATTCACAAGTTTTTTATTGCTAGGCATTGAAATCCTCGTCTAAATATGTACAGGTATCCCTTGATAGCTGAAATCCCTACGGCCTAGAACGACTCATTTTCACTGGTAACTATGTTACATGGAGTAAAATCTTATCTCATCACTGTGGTTAATACAGGGTCGGAAGAATCATCAATATAGTTTTTTTTTTTTGGCAGTGATGTGCAGCTTCCCTAATCTCCTCTTCCAACCCCAACCCAATGTTTACAGGCACCACACATGTCAAACTACCACTGCCATGCTCAGTAGTTGACAAGTGAGTGGAAGTCCACAAAAAATCCATCCATGCAGAGAGCCACCTTGCACTCCTGAGACTAGGAAGTGACATCCCTCCATCTGCTTGAACGTCTGGTTGTATGTGTACACATGTAGCACCTCCTCTGAAGCTTCCGAGTCCCACGCCCAGCCTGGCTCTGAGCTCCTCCATCTGGACTCGGAATCGTCTCCAGGTGGTGCTTACGGATGCACTCTCCCTGCTTCAGTCGGTCGGGCAAATCATCGACAGCTCGCCTTGTTTGGACCGAGGGCTGAACAATGCCGTGATTTTTGAGGAACTCATTGATGAGCTTCTAACTGAACTTTCTGAGGGAAGACCAGTGACCTGACTGAGTCATCCACAGGTTGTCGCATTAAGGAGTGTGATGGCAACAAGATGGAGAACCACCTTCTTGCCCACTTGCAGGTCTTCCTCAGGCAGGCCACAGCACTGATCTGCATGTCGCTCTTGTCCACCAAACGCATGTTCACTTTGCAGTCCATAACAGCATCAGGTTTCATTATAGGCTGTCGGACACACTCTTGCCGCTATTTACTACTGATCCCTTTGGAAGGGTGGACAGGACATTTACTACCTTGTTGTCGTGCCAGGAACAAGCCAGTATTCGGTTGGTTGTGCTTTTCTGTCGGAGGCTGGTGCCTTTTGGTTGTCTTGGAAACTTAGGCCAGTACTTCCGGTTACCCCTGACGGTGCCGCAGGACTCACTCTGCCTCCCCAGGAGATACCTGGAGAGTTGTAGTGAAGTGTAAAAATAATCCATGTACAGTATACGGTTGGCATCCAAGTAGCGGCTCATCAACTGCTTCACAACGGATCCCGAGAGGCCCAAGGGGTTGTTGGGAATGTCAATCTCAGTGGCCGTGTACACAATAATATCCAACACATATCCTGTCTCACAGTCATATATCACAAAGAACTGTATCCCGAAGCGATGTCTTTTGGATGGGATGTACTGCATGAGGACAACACGCCCCCGGAAGAGAATCAATGACTCATCAATGACCACGTTCTGAAAGGGCCTGAAAAATTGGCCAAATCTTTCCTGTATGACGGTCAAGAATGGACAAATCTTTCAAAGCCTATCATTAGCATGTGGATCCCTGTTGTCCGTGAAGTGCAGACAACGCATAATCTGCCGGTATCTATCCCTGGCCATGAATTTGTTGAATATGGGTGTTGATATCATGTCATCGACCAACCAGTAGTCGTAAAGGTTGTGATTTTTACATGAGGCATCAACATAGTCAGGGCTAGGAACACCAGCAGTTCAGGGATGTCAATATCCGACCACCTCCTCATATGCGGCGAATTCATAGTGTGGTCAATACAACCCGCCTGGCGATTAGTTTCATTGATGATGTTTTGCAGGAGTGAGTCTTCAAAGAACGTACGGAAGTATTAATAGGGGGTGGAATTCACGTCACATGGGAAGGTGTCTTGCAAACCCTGTCCCGTGCGATCAAAGACGGGATTTGCTCCGGCAAATTCGCTATCGCCGCAAACAACCCACCCAAAGGGATCAGGTGCTGGCACACCCACAGCCACACGTGGACCTGCACGTTGACCTGGGTGAGCTCTTCCGCGAGCCCGAGCCCTAGGGCGCGCAGGAGCGCGGCCAGCCCCTCTTTGACCCCTTGGAGCCCTTGGAGCCCTCGGACCAGCAGCAGGACCAGCAGCACGGCCAACCGGAACACGTCAGTGTCCTGGCTCGGTGATGCTGAGGTTGAGGTTGAGTCCGAGGACGTTGAATTGCCAGGCGAGACCCGGGTCTCTGGCGAGTCAGGACTCTCACAAGAAGAACCTGGTGATCACAGAAAACCTTGAGGAGAGTCTGGAGAGGAAGGAGAGTCAGGGTGGCTGGAATAGGAGCAGTATGGGTGTTTAGAATAAGAGCGGCATGGGTGGTAGGTGTGAGGGCAGAGGAGGAGGGAATAGGAGAGGGGGTGGTAGGTGGAAAGGCCGAGGAGGAAGGGGTAGGAGAGGTTGGAGTGGTAAGTGGGAAGGCAGAGGAAGAAGGGGTAGGAGAGGCTGGGGTAGTAGGTGCAAAGGCAGAGCAGGAAGGGGTAGGAGAGGCTGGGGTGGTAGGTGGGAAGGTAGAAGGGATACGAGAGAAAGTCGTTTGGCACCGTTTTGGGGATGTGTCTGGTGATTTTGATGTGGGTCTCTTCGTTGGTTCTGTGGGATGAGTGTGTAAAATGGTAATGTTGGTAATGTTCATAATTTGAAATGTCATATTATCAAATTTGGTAATGTTCATAATTTGAAATGTCATATTATCAAAGTATTATGTAAAGTGTCATATATTATCAAAGTATTATGTAAAGTATAAATACAAAATAAATGGTGATTCGATTGGCCTGTGAAGTGACTTTCAAAAGAAACTAAACGAACTTTGATTGTATACTTAGAGTACAAGTGTTTTACCTAACAAAGAGAAGGCACAATATATGAGAATATAGTTGAAAAACAAAAAATAAACGCCCAAAAAACTTCATGAAAGAAAATGGCGGCACAACAAACTAATTATATGCGAATTTCTACGGAAGAGCACTGACCTATGAATGCGCCCAGCCTATACGTGTTTAGCTAACAAAGAGAATGGAGTCCATATATCACAATAAGGGTGAAAATAGTATATACCTGTATATAACATTGAAAAGCGTTCGAATACGTCGTTGAAAAACATATGGAAACTGTTTTATATCTCTAAACATGGGCAGCGAAAGTCGAAGGAAACCAAATGACTTGTATCGATACGCAGAGCGCATTTCAAACACATATTCAGGTTAATGAATTTTCAAATTTTTGAAAAAATAAATATAAAACAAAAATTCCCACAAAAATATCTCAGATAAAATTGCACTACAACAAACGAATTATATGCTAATTTGGGCGGACGACCCCTGCCCTAGGAATGTGCCCAGCCTACACGTGTTTACCCTAACAAAGAGAATGGAGTCCATATATCACAATAAGGGTGAAAATAGTATAAATATAACAATGGAAAGTGTTCTAATACGTCGTTGAAAAGCATACAGAAACTGTTGCATAGCTGTAGCCATGGGGAGCGCATTTCAAACAAAATTTCAAGGTAATAAATGTTCAAGTTTTGAAGAAAAACAAATCTCACAAAAATATCTCAAATAAAATGGCACAACAACAAACAAATGATATGCTAATTTGGACGGACGACCCCTGACCTAGGAATGTGCCCAGCCTACACATGTTTACCCTAACAAAGAGAATGAAGTCCATATATCACAATAAGGGTAAAAATAGTATAAATATAACATTGGAAAGCATTCCAATACGTCGTTGATACGTCGTTGGAGCTGTTTCGGGCCATGATGGTTGCTTCACATGTCTCACTCCCCAGACTGGAACAAGACCTCACGGGCTTCACCGTGTTGAGCGGTGGAATGTACAGGCTCTCAGCCTATGCCCGAGAGGGAGTAGTTGGAATATAGAAAAAAAAAAAAAAAAAAAAAATACGGAAACTGTTTTATATCTTTAGCCATGGGCAGCGAAAGTCAAAGGAAACTAAACTACTTTTATCGATATGCAGAGTGGATTTCAAACAAATCTCTCTCGCTATTCTATCGCTACTATAATAATCAGTGTTCCTCAGAGCTTTCCCAGTGTATACCACCTCCTTCACGTACGGCATGTGGTACCCGTCTTGCAACACAATCCCACCCCTACTCTGTGCAACTCTCCAACCCAAGAGTGAAACGTTACTCTGTCTTTCTTCTATTCAACAGCTGAGCTCTGGAACTCTCTCCCAGAATCAGTCTTTCCCTCTTCCTATGACTTAAATTGCCTCAAACTCCGTGTGTCCAGGCATTTTGGCTCGAACGTCCCTTGATTTTGGCCCTGTCACTCTTTCAACTTTGGGGGAGGCACTCGCTATAGACAGTTCTGCCTTTTGCCTCCCTCACTCACATAACAAAAAAAAAAAAAAAAATGGCTGGGTGTGAATGGGAGCTGCCTCGTGTGGGCAATATGACCTTATAAGAACATTAGATCGTGTAAAACTGCATAAGGCCATGTGGGCCAACACGAGGCAGCTCCCATTCACACCCAGCCATTTGTTTGAAATGCGCTCTGCGTATCGATAAAAGTTGTTTCGTTTCCTTTGACTATTGCTGCCCATGGCTTTAGGTGTACAAATATCTCCACATAGACGGCTCAAAGTCAACACTCTGGGGAAAATATTACAATATACAGCATTACCAAAAAAATAGGGGCAATCATAGAATAAATAATACAAAATATACGTGGGTACTTAATCGCCCATGGTTCAGCAGAAGCTTCCCGACACCTATGCGGGCCACCCGATGTGGAGGGTTGTGAGGTGGTAGCATCAATGGCGGCATCTTCTCCAGGGCTGGCGGGAGACATGACAGCCTCATCTTCAGCTTCTTCTATTATATCGCTCCAAGCTCCTACCTCTTCATTTTCATCTTCACTCACTTCTTTCACTTCAATAGTCTCCTTCATAGGAGCTATCAGAGCTTGAGTTGCCACTCTTATTCTCTGAACAAGAAATGTCTTCTAGGAGTGCATGACCGATGGCGGAATCACTAAGGCCTTGTTCTGCCCGCAGCCCGCGGGAGGGGAGGGAGGCGATTGGTGGCCTGGAGGAAATCTCAATCGCTCGATCGGAGGAGTTATTTTCTGACGTATCCTTCTCTTCTGCTTGCTGGACAATGGCTGAGCCTCCCACGCACAAGGGATCTCGGGAGGGATGAGTAGCTCCGATTTTCTGGCGGGAAATACTAATCCGTTCCGGAACGTCTCCCACAGCCAAAGTGTTAAAGGTCGCTCTACTGGTGATCTTCTTTCATATCTCACTAACTCTTGGTCATCCTCCTTTCGGGACTTCGGTGAGACCTCTTATATCACACTAGACATATCGAAGGCCTTCGATAGATTCTGGCACAAATCTTTAATTTCTAAACTGCCCTCCTTCGGTTTCTATCCCTCCATCTGCGCCTTTGTCTCTAATTTCCTTTCTGGCCGTTCCATAGCTACGATTGTGGACGGCCATCGCTCGCTTCCTCGTCCTATCAACTCCGGTGTTCCTGAGGTCTCTGTCCTATCTCCCATTCTCTTTCTAATTTTCATAAATGATCTTCTCATCTGTATCTCCAGTCCCATCCATTCATGCGCAGACGACTCTACCTTACACTACTCTATTAGTTTTCCTGAACGCCCCAGCCAGCAATCCCTCAAAAACAAACGTAAAGAAGCCATGCAACACTTATCTTCTGATCTAACTACTATTTCCAATTGGGGCAGAGAAACTCTTGTTACCTTTAACACTTTTGTTGCGGCACTTGTCATATGACAATTTCTTGGTCTCCACTGTACCATACGAGGGTTTTGGACTAAAACTAACCTTCATTCCCTGCACATTTTCATGTATAAACAAGAGCTAGAACGTATTTCAATGATATATCCTTGAAAGCAGAGGAATAGAACTTTCCAATGACACCTGAATCATGTCTGTATGACCACTGGTTGCCGTGCAACGATATTGCACACGTGACGCTAAATCGTTAAAAAATAGCGAGTTTGAGCGGTTTCCACTATTCCCAAGTCTGTAAGGGAGTTGGAGATGTCTCCCACTGCCACTAGTGATGGCTCAGACACGGGGGGCGGTGGATCGGATGGTCCCGCGCTGCTTAGACTCGCTCGCCTGCCTCCCAGCCCTTGTTCAAGGCAGAAATTCGGCAATTGTCATATGACAAGTGCCGCATTGATGACTGTATTATTTATATAACAGCCCGCACTGAAGGAGTTAATGCCTCCAAAACCCAATGTTTTCATCTTACTACCCGTTCAGAACTCCCAGAGGGCTATCCCTAACGTTTCAACAATACAAAGCTCGAGCCTTCATCTTCTATCGATATTCTCGATGTCTCTTTTTCTTCTGCTCTCACTTAGAAGGACCATATTACCAGTCTTGCTAAGCAGCCTCCTAGAAGCTCGGTGTACTCAACCGCCTCAAGGGGTTCTTTACCCCTGCAGAGCTTCTTGATCTATACAGGGGCACAGTGTGTCATTGTATTGAGTATTGTTATTGTTCACATGTGTGGGGATGATCCTCTCACACCGCACTCCTAGACAAAGTAGAGAGGAAAGCCTTTCGTATCATTAACTCCCGCCCACTCACCAACTCTCTGCAATCTCTCTCTCTTCGCCGCAATGTTATCGTGGATTCACGATAGTCAGTGGTATAACCTACATTTTCTATATATCATACCCTAGATACAATTTGTACAGTATGTAA
The DNA here is from genome assembly GCA_032716605.1 of Paralithodes platypus. Classification (NCBI taxonomy): domain Eukaryota; kingdom Metazoa; phylum Arthropoda; class Malacostraca; order Decapoda; family Lithodidae; genus Paralithodes; species Paralithodes platypus. The sequence goes on from CM064497.1 coordinate 38,277,819, forward strand.
GCTTAATAAGTTAGATAAGGCCTATCATACGAAAGTATAGTATTTAAGTGTCTTTAGGAATGCTTATATGATTTATCATATAAACCATGCTGTAATATTATGAAAGCGGTGCGATATTTACCGCTAGATATCCGCTACTAACTTAGCAGTAGCCGCTAGATTCGTAGAGCAACACGGTGACGTCTTGGATTGTGGCGCACCGCGTCAGAGCACTTTTATATTTCATCCAAGCAACAACTCCACTCTTTAGTTCGCCGCGATCCTGGTTCCGGTTTCATCTAGCTCTCATCATTAACTTAAACTCAACTACATCCTACAGACAGACCGACTGACAGCTAAGCCTTATTATCATGATTTAACTATCTTTAACTTCATTTATTCAATATTGTTCAGGTGCATCCTCATGGTCACCTTAAGGTAAACATCCAATGGTGTTCGAATAGCACCCATTTGCCTACCATCTATCAGCACCTCCATCAGCATTTCCACCTTGCCTAGCTGTATTCTATGGTGATTTTAATAAGTGAGTTACACTCCCGGTATTATTATTTATTTACATTATATGAGCAGACCTTTTCAGTCTTAGGTAGCCTACAGTAAACTTATCTTCCTTAAATCCGCCATATTGGTGCCCAGACCCGGGACTTTGACCCACAATTAAAATTTCCTAAGTTAGGCATGAGCAAGGGCAATGTTAAGGGAGGTTGTAGATCAAAGGATCCGGGGGTGTAGGTCTGGGGTATAAACCAGTGCAAGTAGTGGCCGAGGTAGATCGCATAGCGATCTTCGGCCACTCATACGCAACCCGATTGAGGGCAGCAGACCAGGGCCCTGTTGACTTCAGGGGAGCGACCGGGGATCGGAAATTTCAATTCCGCTACTTTGGGGTGCCGGGGGCTAATATCACGAGTCTTAAGTCTACGATGAGTGGGGTAAGCTAGTATTATACCGGCCCCTCTACACCTATTTACTCATCGGGGGCAACGACATAACCCCCGACACCGAACCCTGTGCTCTGGATGCGGCATTAGGGGACCTGGCTCTGGCTGTCGAGAGGGACAGAGGAGGGAAATGCATCCTGATTTCCCTAGAAAACCGCTCTAGAGTATGGGGAATGCCAGCAGAGCAGTATAATAAAATCAGGAATTCGGTTAACCGGTCATTGCGCTCTAGGTTAGACGTAACGTGCCATCGCTTTTTGTCGGTTTCGTCTAAACCGCAGGATCTTGACATCGACGGTGTCCATCTAGACCTCGACACTAACAAGATCCTGCATGACAAGATCACGGTCATGACTTAACGATGGCTAGAGCGTGATGCCGGAGTGATAAGCCTGCGACTCCCTAAGTTCTGTATCCCGCCCATCAACTTCCCCCAGTAACTTATCCTTTTTTCTTTTCTCTTTTCTTTATTTTTTTTGTTAACCCTGCATTTGTTTCCCTAATTTCATTATTATTTACTATTTTCTTTGACTCATGACTGACCTACCATCTCCTATTTCCTTCATTGTTTACTCATATCCCAATCTCTCGTGGTACTGTATTGTGTAAGGTAAGCGATTTATATAGTAATTTCTACCTCTTTACTTTAATTACATTAATCTATAAAGGGTAGGCTAATGTGATGTAATATTGCATATGTGGAATGAAAATGTAATTTCATATGACAATTAACATAGGGGTAGGCCTATATTTCACAATCGAGACTTATTATAGAGGTCCGTATTGGCTGGCGAAGGGTTAGTCTAATTCGTGTAATTAATTTAATGGCTAGTAAACCAGAGGATAAAAAAAACATTATTAAGTCTATCACAGTCTTGAAAAACCAGAGAGGGGGTTTGAGGGGTCTCATCACTAGGCTAACGTCCGATTTGGAAGACTTTGTAGCTTGTGCAACTCCTGCACAGGTAGAGGCTAAGTTGGAATACCTACAAACTACCTATGATCGGATAGCTACCCTGAATGAAAGTATAGTATCAGGTTTGGAGGAAGAGTCAGATATTCAGGCGGAGTACGAGCAGCGCGCTGTCCATGATATCACCCATTTCGAGGCAATACATTTACTGCGAAGGGCGGTGAAGAAGGTAGAGATAATCTCGACTAGCAGTGCTGCCAGGCAGACAGACCCCGTCGTGAAGTCAACTTGCCCAAATTAAATTTACCGAAGTTCAGGGGAAACTTGACCGAGTGGTTAGCATTTTGGGACGTCTTTAAATCCACAGTCATTGATTCAAAACTTGACGATGTACGAAAGTTCCAATATCTGAAAGGCCAACTCGAGGATAAAGCTTTACATTTGGTAGAAGGTTTTTCCATCGTGGGTGAAAGTTATGATAGTGTTGTGAGGTTATTACAGGCGACGTATGGAGACACTGACCAGCTCAAAGTAGCCCACATGAACGCCCGGTTGAACCTAGCACAGCCTAAGTACAGGGTTGATTAACTGACAAAGTTTAGGGCAGATATGGAGTGTCATATAAGATCATTAGATACGGTGGGGGTAACCTCACAAGAAATGCTGGTCATAATTTTAAGACAGAAATTACCTCTAGCTATTCTAGATAAGGTTCGTACCTTTAACTTGGAGGAGTTCAAAGAGGAATTTAGCAAGGAGATTAGTAACATACAATTGAACAATGGTAGGACGGTGGGAGGGTCAGAAGGGACAACAGCAAGGGGTTCAATTAATATGATGGTAGGTTCTAAAGGGAAGGTTGAAGAGTCACGAAAGAAACCACAAATGTCATGTAGGCTATGCAACAATCCCAAGCATAAATGGCTAAGCTGTACCAAATATCAAACCAATGAAGCCAAATTAGCTCAAGCAAGGAAAATAAAATTGTGCAAGGGTTGTCTAAGTAAGGACCATGGTATGCAGGGTAAGTGTACTTCTTCCTATTTGAGGCCCTGTCGCAACTGTGAGAGTCATCACTTTGACAAGTTATGCCCCACAGGTAGTCCAGTCAAGGAGGAAAAAGTAGGGGGTACTGCAACATTAATGCTAGGCAGTAGGAAGGACACCACCATTTTACCCACAATCAAGATACCCATAGAGGGTTATGTCAGGACACAAGTCTGTCGGCTACTCCTAGACCAGGGCTCACAACGATCCTTTATAAAGAGAGCGGTGCTGGACGGTCTAAAACACTGTGTAGTAGGTAGTGAGACCCTTAGGTTGCAAGGTTTTACAGGAGTGACCGACAGTAGAGACTACGAAGTTGTTGAAGTTGCTTACATCTACCGTAAGAAGAAACACTTCTTACAGTGTGTAGTGGTAGATGAACTCCCAGACTACCAATCTGTAGGAATTAACAAAGTAGAACATGCACTTCATAGGAAAGGTATTTACCTGTCTGATCCCGTAGGTGACTTGAAGGAGGTGCACATACTGTTAGGAGCAGATTATTATTATGATGTAGTACACCCGGGTTTTAAAAGAGAGAGTGGAGTGATCTTGATCCCCACTAAGTTTGGCTACTGCATGAGTGGTACAGTCCAAACTACCCAGTCAAATGTTCTGGTTGACACGGTATCCGTGTTGAGGATGTGCACGACCGCGGCAGAAGAGTTCACCGAAGATGATACTCACATTGAGGACCCAAAGTTAGCTGCCGAGTTCAATCTAGATAGACTGTGGAAACTAGAGAACATAGGAATTCAACCTGTGGAGAACGACCAGGAAGCAAATTTCGCGATCGAGAAGTTCTCGGAATCTGTGCGTTACTTGACCACGGAAAAGCAATACGAAGTTTGTCTACCCTGGAAACATGAAAATATCAGTTTACCCACTAATTATGGTTTAGCGTTGGGTAGGTTACGCGCCTTGCAGCGTAAACTAACCCAAGAACCTAGCACCTACAAGGCTTATGACGAGGTTTTTAAAAATTATCTCGACCGAGGGTTTATCGAGGACGTCGATGTGGATGAGCCAGGGAGTGCTGGGAAGGTCCATTACCTCGCACATCATGGGGTAAAGAAGGATAGTGTTACCACTCCCATCCGTGTGGTATATGACTGCTCAGCCCACCTAGGCCATAGTCCCAGTCTAAATGACTGTCTGTTGACCGGCCCTTCAATGGTGTCGGATCTATCTCGGCAATTGCTGCGATTTAGACTGGGCCGATACGCATTCACCAGCGATATTGAAAAGGCCTTCTTGATGGTGAAACTGCAGAAGGGAGATAGAGACGTCACCCGGTTCCTCTGGTTCGAGGACATCGACGACCCCGAGAGTCCCATACTAACCTATCGGTTTAAGGTAGTCTTGTTTGGCGCAACATGTTCACAGTTTCTATTAAACGCGACCATTAAGAAACATCTGGAGGATTCTGAAGAAGACACGACTGAACTCGCTCGCGGATTATATATAGACAATTTCACTAGTGATAGTGAAAAGGAACTAGTCGCAAGCTAAAGGCAGGCTAGTAGGTTGTTCACTGAGGCTCATCTGTTTCTCCGCGAGTGGGTTTCGAATTCTGTGTTGCTTCGGGATGGTCTCATAATAGATGGGGTAGCTTCTGATAACCAAAAATATGCCAGAATCTTGGGGCTGATATGGCAACCAGGGAAAGACATACTGATGTACCGGAACAAAGATTATACTGAACAGGCAGGGACGCACACAAAACGTAGTCTGTTGAGTAAGGTCGCGCAATTTTTTGATCCATTAGGTTTAGCATTACCTGTTACCATCAGAGCTAGGATTCTAATCTAGGAAATATGGAGACGCAACGTGGGGTGGGACGAAATTTTACCCGATGAACTTATTGAACAGGGTAGGTCCTTACTAGAAGATTATAACACCCTATGTACATTAGAGTTACCGCGCCAAGGGGCCGCATTTGGACCCATGTCTTCACATGCATTCTGTAATGTGAGTGCTACAGCGTATGGAGTAGCTATTTATTGTGTTACCTCGTTTGGGATTAATTTACTCACCGCCCGAGCTAAGGTTGCACCGGTAAAGGGGGTCACGATTCCAAAATTGGAACTAACTGCCATGCTGCTATTGGGACGTTTGGTTAATCATGTACGCATTTCATACGATAAGGAACTGCAACTAAGGGCGGTACACGTATGGTGCGATAGCCAAATTGCACTAAGCTGGGTGCATAGTCAAAGGACATTGCCCGTCTATGTGCGCAATAGGGTGGATGAAATACGATCCCTAGTACCAAACGCCTGGTCCTGATGTGGCGGCGTCTATGCCGTGGGGCCACCTCCCGAGGCTGCCAACCGCGGATGGCTGCCGACCCTCCACGGCCGAAGACAAAATCAACGACCAGTGGAGGAAAACCGGATGCCGGCCGCGGGGAGCAGTTTCGGGAGCCAAACCGTCACAACCATCCCCTGCCCCCTCCCTGGGGGCACGGGTCCTTGGAGCGGCTTCGGTCGCGCCGGGAATTTCCACACCTCCCACACCACACACATCACACAGTTTTTCCTACACCGAGAAATGACTCTCCGGCTGTCATTTCTCGAAGACTTCTTCTAGCCGGAGACATTGAGAGCAACCCAGGACCCACGTACACATACATATGTCCAACTTGCTCAAAACCCATCATTTCGAGTCGCCATACTAAGGGTTCAGTTCTCTGCAATTCATGCGGGAACTGGACCCACTTCACCTGCACAACACTTGCCTCCAAGAAACACTACACAAACACCTGGACCTGTTCCTCATGCCCCTCCCTCTCCCAGTCAAATCCCTCACCTAAAACCCGTCCACCTCTCCTCCCTAACCCACCTAACCTTCCCATACCATCCACATCCTCAACTCAACACACCACACCCCATCCTAATCCATTCCAACCCCCATCTCCTGCTCCCCAATCCCCACCCCCACCTCACCCATCCCAACCCCCAGCCCCTCCCTCACCCCCACCCCCACCCCATCCTCGTGCAGCAGCACCCAACATACATCGTGCACATAACATTAACATTCTTCAACTGAACATAGATGGCATCAACACAAAGAAACACGAACTCTCACACTTCATCAAACAACACAACATACACATTGCCATCTTACAAGAAACAAAACTTCGCACAACACAAAAAACGCCCACATTTCATAATTTCACCACCATCAGACAAGACCGGGCTGTCGGCGGGGGCGGTGGACTCATCACCCTGGTACACAAAGAAATATCATACATAGTAACCAGTGTACAAACCAAATCCCTCCTCCCCCCAAATGATAACACAACAGAAATACAATCAATTAAAATACGCACTGGCAACAACTCCAACATAACCATCATAAACACATACATCCCTCCCCAAACATCCCCTACAGTACCAAATGAATACAGACCACACTTACAACACATCACAAACACCCCACACACCCACACATCATCCTGGGTGGTGACTTCAACGCCAAGACGTCGGCCTGGTTTGTCGACAACCCCGACACAGACAGAGGGCTGGTACTACAAAACCAAACCGATAACCTCATCATCCTTAACGACATCCATCAACATACCCATATTCCTCACCAAGCCCTCTATAACCCATCATCTCCTGACATCACCTTTTGCTCCCCAGAACTCGCCCCCACAACATCCTGGAGGGTGGTCAGAACCTTAGGCTCTGACCACCTCCCTATCATTATCACCACCAAAACCAGACTCACCCCAGCTAGCCACAAACACACATACACCAATTATAAAAGAGCTAACTGGGAAGCATTCACAAATGAGACAGAACAACACTTCACAACTCTAAACAGTACACCCATCACTAACATCAACAATGCTGTACACATACTCAATAAAACTATCCAAAACGCTGACAAGAAACACATTCCAAGAGGTAACAGGAAAAAGACACAACCCCAACTTCACACCAGAAATTCAAAACCTCATCAGACAACGCGACATACTGAAACACTCCCCAGCACCCCACACACAAGACATCACACAACAAATTCAAGCACTCAACACCCAAACTAACAACAAAATACAAGAACAACAAAAACTAAATTGGAATAACTTCCTACAAACACTTGATCACAAAACAAACCCCAAAAAACTCTACAAAACACTAAACAGCATCACACTTTCCAACAGCAACACAACACAATCACATGCTGCAATCACAACAACAGACTCTACTCCTTCATGTAAACAACAAGCAAACACTCTCATCAATCACTTTTCACATGTCAGCCACCTAAAACCTCACAAAGACGACCGACGTGTCATCCGACGTAAGAGACAATTCCCCACAGACCCTGACTATACACCCTTCACCAATCACCAGACAAAGCATATCATCAACAATCTCAAGCACTCACCCGCTTGTGGCCTAGACAACATAAGCAACATACACCTCAGACACCTGGGACCACAAGGCATACAAGCACTCACTAACATATCAAACTACAGCTATTCACACAACACAATACCAGACATTTGGAAGCATGGTATCATCATCACATTCCCCAAACCCAACAAAGACCCCACGCTACCCTCCTCGCACCGCCCCATCACACTTCTTTGCTCCCCCTCCAAAGTCATGGAACGCCTAGTATTACAACTAATTACACCTGACCTACCCCTAGCTCCAACACAACATGGCTTTAGGCCACTGCACTCCACAAACACTCTTCTCACAGACCTTACACAAAGAGCTTTCGACGGCATCAACTCAGCTAGACCACCACACAGATCACTATTAGCCACACTCGACATTAGTAAAGCCTTCGATGCCATCCCCCGCCACAACCTAACAAACAAAATCTACAACACAAACATGCACAACAACACAAAAAGGTGGCTGGCCAACTTCCTAGCAGGCAGATGTGCACACGTATCTTTTGCCGGTCAGTCATCTAAAATCAGAAACTTTCCAAACGGAGTCCCACAAGGATCCGTCCTATCGCCCGCACTCTTCAATCTGTACATGCACGATATAACTACACCCAATACGCCCCAAATAAACTTAGCCTCCTATGCAGATGACATAACACTCACATGCACACACCATGACCCAAAAAGATCAACAGATCTCCTTCAACCCTATCTCAACACACTACATGGTTGGTGCACTACAAACAGACTTAATCTAGCCCCAGCCAAATCCACCGCAACCCTGCTCACAAGTTGGACAGGAGAACACGAATACATCCCTCAACTCACCATAAACAACACACCCCTAACACATACACACACACCCAAAATCCTAGGAGTAACATATGATACTCATATGACATTCAAACAGCACACCACAAACATTAAAAAGAAACTGACACCCAGACTTAACGCCCTCAGGTCACTTGCTCACACAAAATTTGGACACAACAAAGAAACTACCACCACAGTATATAAACAATACATAAGATCAGTGATGGAATACGCAAGCCCAGCCTGGGCTTCTAACCTAGCTGAAACACATCATAAGACCTTACAGACTATTCAAAACAAAGCCCTGAAGATCATTACAGGCTGCACAGCTACTTCACCCACAGATCACCTACATCAAGAAACCAAAATTCTCAAAGTCAAAGACCATCTGGACATGAGAGGCACTCAATTCCTGGCAGCAGCCTCCACGAACCAAGACCACCCACTAAACTACATGGCAACACACCCACAGACACCAAGAAATATCAAAACAACACCCAGCACACGGTATCACACACAATTATTGTCCTCTCTCCCTCCCTGCCCACCCCGAACCAACTTCCAGAAGCACATCCATACTCATATCTCTCACCGATCCATCCACTCACTCACAGACAACACGCAGCTGCATGCACGACCTCCCGAAATCCATCCTTCCGAATCCTCCCTTCCTCGCGAGGACAGAGTCCACCTGGCCAGGCTGAGATGCGGACACCATCCAGCTCTCCTGAGCTATCAGAAGAGACTGGATGACTCCGTTGTCGACGCCTGCCCGGGTTGTAACACAGCACCCCATACCATTAAACACATCATAGAAGACTGCATTTCACACAACCACTTACGCCAACAACACAATCTACACTCAATGAGAGCTCTGTGGGAAAGCCCGATCGTGGCCATGGCCTTTCTCAGGGACTCGGGGCTGTTCGGCCAGGCAGCTTAGGGAACAACAACAACAACAACAACAACCAAACGCCTTCTATCATTATGTACCAACCAAAGACAACCCCAGTGACCTAATAAGTAGGGGAGTAACGGTGTCCAAACTGATTAAGTCCGACCTGCGGTGGCAAGGCCCAAAATGTCTGCTCCACGAAGGGGATTGGGCTGTATGGAATGCCGAGGTTGAGTTAGCTTTGCCATTAGAAACGGTGACAGCTGTCATTCAACCGACATTAACACCGAGTCCTATGTTAGAGTAGGTAAGGATCGGTGGGTACAATAAATTAGTCAGAGTCGTAGCTTGGGTGTTGCGATATATCACCAACATAAAGGCCAGGCTTCAAGGACGACTCTGCAATCTGGGTCAAAGCTTAAATGCAGTAGAAATAAAAGCAGCTGAGGTAACACTAATTAGATGGGTTCTAAGGGAATCCTTCAGTCAGGAATTAGAATCCATAAGAAGTTCTGGTAAGATTAAAATGCCTAACATTGTGCGTCAACTAAGGCTACACCTGAAGAATTACTTAATTAGATGTGAGGGACGTCTAAAAGTGGTCAGGTGTAGACGACTGTGCCAACAATCCTATCCTGATGCCTGCAACACACCATGTCACCGATCTATTGGTACAACGCACACATGAGGAATAAATGCACTACGGGGTCCACCACGTTATTTCTAAATTGCGTCTCAACTGGTGGATACCCAGAGTTCGGCAGGTAATTCGACGAGTAGTCAAAAGATGTGTGGTGTGCCGTAGACTAAAAGGAAGACCATTTACGACTGGACCTGCTCCACCCTTGCCAGAGTGTCACGTTAATCATCTAGAACCCTTCAGAGTTACAGGACTAGACTATACCGGCGCACTGAGAACTAGGGAACTGGACAAGGTTTATGTGTTGCTATTTACTTGTGCCACTTCACATGCAATACATTTAGAAGTCTGTGACAATATGTCTTGTGAAGAGTTTATGCTGGCATTCAGGAGATATTGTGCACGTCGTTCCTTCCCTCATTTGATTCTTAGCGACAATGCTCCCATTTTTCTTCAAGCTTCCAGGTACTTGATAGATATGAGCGACGATCCAACGGTTGTTGCTTACTTGGGAGAGCGAAGGTGCGAGTGGAAGTTTATACCAGTCTAAGCGCCGTGGTTTGGTGGAATGTGGGAACGGTGTGTAGGCATCGTGAAGTCAGGCTTACGGGCGGTTGCAGGACACGCCTTGTTAAAAAGGAGCGAACTAGTAACTGTGCTCACTGAAGTCAAGGCGGTTGTTAACGATCGTCCTCTCACTTACGTATATACCAACCTGCAAGAACCACTGCCACTAACACTAGCGCATTTGCTTCCTACTGATCTGCAGTCACAGGCAGAGTTAGAGGACCCTTCGATGTTCACCGAGGCTGCGGTGTCACGACGTTACCAGTATATTTCTAGGGTCATAGGTGATTTTAAAAAGAGATGGGTGAATGACTTCTTATTGTCACTACGTGAGAGGGCAACTAAGACTGCTGGTCAACCATCAGCACCCTCTGTAGGCGAGATAGTGTTCATCCATGATGATAGTCCTAGATTGTACTGGAAGTTGGGCCGCGTAGTGAAGGTGTACGAGGGCGAAGGCTCGGTAGGGCGAGTAGCGCTGCTCAAGACAGCTACTGGGACTACTGTTCGTCCGGTCGCACGACTATACGCTATGGAGCTTGGCTCTTCTACACAAGAAGAAGCTCCACCTGATGATGCTGGATCCGAGGAGGCTGCCTTAGCCGATCCACCACAACCTGTTGGGGATCCGCCTCGGATCGGGACTAGACCCAGATGCGCAGCTCGTGGCGCCGTTGATATATGGCGACACAAGATTGCTTCTGGGCAACTCTAGATATAAGGTGGGGTTCAGGTATTGTGTTTGGGGGGGGGAGTGTATAGTGGATTCACGATAGTCAGTGGTATAACCTACATTTTCTATGTATCATACCCTAGATACAGTTTGTACAGTATGTAAGCTTAATAAGTTAGATAAGGCCTATTATACGAAAGTATAGTATTTAAGTGTCTTTAGGAATGCATATATGATTTATCATATAAACCATGCTGTAATATTATGAAAGCGGTGCGATATTTACCGCTAGATATCCGCTAATAACTTAGCAGTAGCCGCTAGATTCGTAGCGTAAGAAGATGACGTCTTGGATTGTGGCGCACCGCGTCAGAGCACTTTTATACTTCATCCAAGCAACAACTCCACTCTTTAGTTCGCCGCGATCCTGGTTCCGGTTTCATCTAGCTCTCATCATTAACTTAAACTCAACTACATCCTACAGACAGACCGACTGACAGCTAAGCCTTATTATCATGATTTAACTATCTTTAACCTCATTTATTCAATATTGTTCAGGTGCATCCTCGTGGTCACCTTAAGGTAAACATCCAATGGTGTTCGAATAGCACCCATTTGCCTACCATCTATCAGCACCTCCATCAGCATTTCCACCTTGCCTAGCTGTATTCTATGGTGATTTTAATAAGTGAGTTACACTCCCGGTATTATTATTTATTTACATTATATGAGCGGACCTTTTCCGTCGTAGGTAGCCTACAGTAAACTTATCTTCCTTAAATCCGCCATAATGTTGCATCTCTCTCGCTATTGTGACGCACCCAGTGCTGGGCAACGCAACCTGATTGTACTCCTTGGTACTCCACTGTACCGCCCGTGATCTGGCTACCGTCAGCCGCAATGTATATTGAGTGTGACAACTTATAACTATGTTCTTTGTATCTCTGCAAAGGTCTCGTCATGTGCTAACCAGTGGTGGGTTTTGTTTTAAGCCATGTCGAGACCTTCATTTAATATGTAGTATCAATAGAGAAGTTGATAGATAGGATAATGTGAGTTCAGAGAGAGAGAGTGAGTTAGGCTTCAGAGCAAGAGGGTAGCAACGCGCCGCGCTGCCGGCCGGGTGGTTGCCAGACTTATGGACTGGTTGGCAGCCTTGCCCTTATAGCTAGGCGCGATAGGGTTGGTAGTCCATTGTTGCCTGCCTGGGCTGGGCCCATGTTGTCGTACAGCACACTGCCTGGAGGTTGGCTGCGTGTTCTATGATCAGGTTGCCTAGAACCTTTGAGATTCTAACATCCCTTGCTCTCTCTCCCCACTTCTCACGGTTGCACTCTTTCTCTCTGACGACATTACTCTCATTTCATTCTTCTCTCTATTTAAATGCATAACCTTCCCTTGAGGTCCAAAAGGAGTTTCAGCACTCACCTCTCGTATTACTCTTAGGACAAGCATATATTTACATGTATTAGATTTAAGGGGATAATGTGAACAGCGATCTTCTTGATGAGGATAGTTGGTGAACGTTCTACATGTTCACGAGTTATATGCCCTGCTCATCATCCCATTTGTGACTAGACTGGTGCCATGTGTAAGAGCCCGACCATGCCCAGGAGTTGTCTGTAGAGGGACGAGGACTTAGCCTTGATTTGCATACCGAGCCAGGAGCGAGTGTAGCACCCGAGACTACAGCTCGCTCGTAGTGCCGGTATAGTAGAGTAACGTAATTTATCTGTCCTTGTGTTCTCTACAGTCTTCTCCTGGGTTCTCGCTTTCGGTGCTGGGACTCGTTGTTCCTGTGACTTGGCCTGCTAGCTAGAACACATGGGGATGATGAGTGGGATATATCTTTATTTTACTATGCATTGCAGCTATATATTGCAGTATATATCTATAACACTTTACAATACACATTACTCACACACAAGACAACACTATTAATACTTTCATGTATCAATTAACTGCACTGTCGTTTTGTTGCTGTGTCCGGAGTTCTGTTGCGTAGGGCGCATACGGACTCGGAGGGGAGACAGAGTGAGAGAAGCGAAGTAGCCTATGCGGTAGTAGGCTACCGGCGCAGTACTGTTGCCTGCAACCTTTTAGTTATTCCAAGTATAGATTCATTATTATAATAAGTGACTACTATTTATGTTCCTCCCATGTGTATTATTAGGTATCTACTGGATCATGAACATCTTGTATGCTACATGCTAGTGCATGTTAGTAGGGGACAGTTAGTGTAGTGCACGCGCTTTCAAGTAGGCGTGTACATTTGTCATTTAGCATTTCACTGTCATACCTTTAGCCTGCTTCTATTCTACATTATTAGAGGCTTAATATTAACGTAGTTTCTTGAGTATTGCATTTCTTTAGTAATAACGTAACCTATAAATGTCTGAGGGAGTTTAGCCTCATAGCCTACCCCTGTTGTACACTTTCGCCGAGTTAAGGTACCTCGTTACCGTAGACGATAACTCTGTAGGGCGTTGGTGCTTTTGTTGTCTGGAGCATATAGTATTTGGGACTGGAATCGAGCGTGTCGTTGTCACTTAAGCCATTTCTGTCCTACGATCAAGAATCCCGAATATGTATTGCCGATCCAGCCGTAACAAAATGGCGACCTTGCACAAGATTCAGTAGTATCCTATCACATGTTTTTTGGAGAACTATTCTATGCTACCTAGTAGAGCTGGCTAGAATTTTCTTGCATATTGGAGGAATTTTTATTGTGTCATTATTGTATTGGTGGACTTGCAGATTGTTTCGTTAGGTGTCTAGAGTAGAGTCATTCAAGCATCTTTAACATTTTGTGAGTCGAGACTGCAATTAGTAATAAGCACTTTTTTTTGTTTATGAACAGCAATTGTATAACCAGCACATAGTCTAATGACTCATCATTTACGGGGGAGGACAACACGGTACAGCCTAGTGACCAGTAAGTACAGCAGATATTTAGGGAGGGGAGTGTTATAAGTGGAGAGAGGGATGCCCGGGCATTTTTGCAGACACCTTTGACCGAACAGCGCCTGCAGGCTATTGATTGTTACGGTCTTCGCTGTTTAGCCACGGTTTTGGGGCGGGACTGTCCTGACAGTTGGCCCAAGAAGAATTTGGTGGCATGTTTGTTGGGTGATGGCGATGGGGCGGTGGGTGGAGTGGGGTCTTGGGGGGTTCCCTCCAAGCCTCCATTCCACTCTACCCCTGAGCTGGGCCCTCAGCCAGCGAGTCTTAGCACGATGCAGCAGGAGGGTTCTCAATGGCAAGCTGGCTTACCCGTAAACACGTCTCGGTGTGGATCCCCCATTTTGTGCTCTCCCCCCCCAGGCCTGTCTCCTGAGATGTTATTTCAGCTAGAATTAGCTAAGCTTAAGTTGCGAGAGAGTCAACAGGCTAGTATAGAACGGATTAAGCTGCAGGAGACTCAGATACAACAGGCTAGTATAGAACGGATTAAGCTGCAGGAGACTCAGATACAACAGGCTAGTATAGAATGCATAGAGGTTGCTAGAATCCAAGCCAATCAGGATGCAACCAGGTACCAGGCTGAAATGGATGTCGAGAAGTCTAGAGTAGAGACCATGGGGCGTCATCTCGGTGGTGGGCACCGGGTTACAGACTCACTTTCGCATTTAATTAAGTTAGTACCCGCATTTGATGAGACAGCAGTGACTGAGTTTTTTGCTCGTTTCGAAAAGAAGTGTCGTGAGTATGACTGGCCGGAGGTTAAATGGGCAGCATTAGTTTCATCACGTCTAGTGGGTAAGGGGTTGAAAGCCTACGATGCACTGTCACTGGACGAGAGTGTCGTGTATGGACTGGTGAAGGAGGCTGTGCTCCGGGCCTACGAACTGCAACCCGAAACTTATAGATTGAAGTTCCGTGGCGTGAATAAGAAGAGCGACGTCAGTTTTATGGAGCACGCACGGGACTTAACAGATGCATGTAATAACTGGTTTCGGTCCGAGCACGCAGAGTCGGCTGAGGAAATTAAGCAACTTTTCTATCTGGAACAGTTTTACAAATGTACTGGAACCGATCTAACGCTGAACATTAAAGAAAAATGTCCCAAGACAGTAGAGGAGGCTGCCAAGATGGCAGACCTCAGATTATCATTGATTCGTGGTTGCGGTGCCGCTCAGAGGGCTGAGTCAGGGCAGAAGGGGCGCTATACCCCACCCACCAGAGTTTTCGATAATAACAAATCCTATGACACACATAACCACACTAAAAGCATTGCACCTAATAACACCTACAAACACAAGCCTCTCCCGTTTACTAAAGGTCAGGCCCCTTCTTCGCCCGCACAAGGGAAGAAGCCCATTGGGGATGTGAAATGTTACAAATGTCAGAAGCTAGGCCATTATTCACGTGAGTGCCCTAGTAACACTCCCGCTAAGCCGGTGTCATTGGTTCACAGTATCGGTGTGTCTCTGAAGGCTGCAGCAACTGCCCGGGGTAGGTTTGTCAGCAGCTGAGGCACACGCGGTAAAGAAGCGTACGGAAGGCTCGACACCTGTCCGGGACACTTTCTGTAGCCATCGGGGACACGGGTTTGTGAGCTGGGGGAGTGAACTACGGAGGGTTGACTTGTTGAGGGATACGGGGGCTTCGCAAACTTTGTTGAGGAACTTCACAGGGAAACCGATAAATGCGGCCAGAGTTGTTGTGGTGCAGGGTATAAATGCTACGAGGTCATACCCACTTGTGAGGTTGGAGTTGAGAGTGGGAGAGGTGTGCAGGGAGCTGGATGTAGGGATCGTTGAGTGTTTGCCAGTTGAGGGCGTCGACCTTCTTCTCGGCAACGACTTTGCGGTGCCCACTTCCGGGACTCCACCCTTAGTCGTTGCCGAGAGGGCGGCCGACGTGGATGGTGAGAATCGGGAATGGGTTGGGAGGTGCCAACAGGATGATATGGCCTGTGTGGTAACCCGATCTCGCTCTGCGGCTCCTGCACAGCCTAGCACTCAACCTCGGGGACAGTGGAGGAAGGATCAGGAGAAGGTTGCTAAGGGCAGGAAAAGGGACATTGATTCTGCTGCACTTCTCGGTGATTCGGTACTTGGACCTATAATAAACACGGGAGTTGACTCTGGCCCAGAGATGGTGTGTAACAAGGCAGAGTTGGGTAAGACTTCATGTGAGGCAAGAGCTGTAGCGAGAGCCACTAAGGCAGTAGAGCCTACTAGCCGGGGTAATGTCTTATTACAAAACCATCTTGATGCATTGACGCCCGGGGACATTAGTGAGCAGCAGCTGCAAGACGCTAGCCTAGCTCGTTATAGCAATGGTGCCATAGAGTTGGAGGAAGATGGGGATGCGAAGCCGGGAGATTTCTTTAGGCTCAACAGGATATTGTACCGCAGATTTTTAGACCCCAAATCGAAGTGGGAGGGCGGTGCGAGGGTAGTAGACCAGGTGGTTGTTCCAAATAAGTATAGAGAGTCCTTATTGTGTCTGGCGCATGATGTGCCGGTGGCGGGTCATTTGGGGGTAACAAAAACATTGGCGGCATTGGGCAGGTTTTTCTGGTGGCCTGGGGTCAAGGCTGATGTCTGTGCATGGGTGGCTGGGTGTGCGACCTGCCAGACAACGGGGAAGCCTAACCAGACAATCCCGAAGGCACCTTTGTTTCCCATACCTGTCACCGGGCCTCCGTTCAGCAAAGTTGTAGTAGATTTGGTTGGCCCTTTCCTGCCTACTAGTAGTGGCAATAAATTCCTGTTGACAATCATGGATGTGGCTACGAGATACCCGGACGCATACCCCATGAGAAACGGCTCGGCAAAGGCAGTTGTTAAAAACTTATTATTGTTCTGTTCCCGTTATGGATTTCCACGTGAGGTGCAGTCAGACCAGGGGAGCAATTTTACATCCAAATTGTTATAGGAAAACCCTTCAGTTGCACGGTATATGTTCTGTAGTGTCGTCAGCCTACCATCCCGAGAGTCAGGGAGTCTTGGAGCGGTGGCACTCGACCCTGAAGAGTATGCTACGCTATTACTGTGCAGAACATGACACTGATTGGGATTTGGGTCTGCCGTATGTTCTGTTC
Source organism: Paralithodes platypus (assembly GCA_032716605.1). Lineage (NCBI taxonomy): Eukaryota > Metazoa > Arthropoda > Malacostraca > Decapoda > Lithodidae > Paralithodes > Paralithodes platypus. The sequence goes on from CM064497.1 coordinate 38,294,774, forward strand.
GCTGCACGTGAAGTCCCAGGAGAGAGCCTGGGGTTCAGTCCAAATCAGCTAGTCTTTGGCCATAATGTGAGAGGACCTTTAAGTATGGTGAAAGAGATCTGGGAGGGCGAAGAGAAGCCGGGGTCTGTACTTAAATATGTCCTTGAGAGCCGGGAGAGACTTATAGGTTGCATGGCAGCGGCAGGTAATAACTTGGTTAATGCACAGGCGGTCATGAAGCACCAGTATGACGCCAAGGTGAAGCTTCGGGAGTTTTCGGTGGGTCAGGAGGTAATGTTGCTTTTACCTTTGCCTGGACATCCCCTTTCTGCCAAGTTCATTGGGCCGTATGTGGTGGCTAAGAAACTGTCCGACCTTGATTATCTCGTTGCAACACCTGACCGTAGGAAAAAAACATCAGTTATGTCATGTTAACCTCATGAAAGAGTATGTGAGACGCCCCTCAGAGCCTCTCACTGTCCCTGTGCTGGCCTGCAGCGGCCAGGGTGGAGAAGGAGATGGGGACAGTCATGCTGCTGAGGAGGATAGCTGGAACTGTGTCATTTCCGCGGAACAGTGGGCGGGGAATACTGAACAAGAGGCTAGGCAAGCTGTAAGTCACCTGCCTGAGCACCAGGGTGCTGCTGTCCTAGGCCTGTTCAGGTCATACCCCTCTGTTTTCGCCGAACACCCAGGTCTCACTACTCAGGTAACGCACGACGTGGACGTCGGTGATAATGTGCCCTTCAAGTCAGTGCCCTACCGTGTGCCCCCGGTAAAGTTGCCAGCTTTACGGGAGGAGTTAAAGTACATGGTTGAGAGAGGGATGATCACTGAAGGTTATGTGAAGTGGACATCACCCGTCACGTTGCAGCCAAAACCTGACGGCAAGGTGCGGTTTGCATAGATTTTCGTAGGCTAAATGGCTTGACCACTACCAACCCTTACCCTTTGCCTCGAGTTGACGACAGCGTGGACAAGATAGGGAATGTAAAGTACCTTACTAAAATTGATCTTGTAAAAGGCTACTGGCAAGTACCCCTGTCGGACCGAGCTAAGCAAGTTGGTGGTTTTGTGGTAGATGGCAAGACCTACCAAGGTAACGTAATGCCTTATGGGCTTAAGAACGCACCTGCCACGTTTCAGAACCTGATGAACGATATTTGTGACGAAATCCCTAACTGCACGGTCTACCTTGATGACGTGATAGTATATGATGACGATTTTGAAAATCACCTAAGGCACTTAGAGACCCTGTTTGGGAAGTTGCACGATGCTGGGCTGGTGGTGAACCTGAGGAAGTGCGAGTTTGTAAAGGCTACTGTGCAGTATCTTGGCTTTGTGGTCGGGTTAGGCCGGGTGTGCCCCCCCCTGAGCAAGATACAGGCTATCAATATGTTTCCCAGGCCCACCACTAAGCGCCAGGTCATGCGGTTCCTAGGTATGATAGGCTATTATAGGCGCTTCATCCGGGGATACTCTACTGTCTTAGCACCGTTAACTGATCTACTGTCGAAGTCAGTGAAGTTCTGTTGGGCTGCGGAGTGTCAGAGGGCTTTCGACCTAGTCAAGCACCTGCTGTGTACACATCCGATTTTGAGGGCCCCAGACTTCTCCAGGAGTTTTCAGCTGGCGACTGATGCCAGCGGTGTGGGTGCCGGGGCAGTGTTACTGCAGACTGATTCCGAGGGCTTGGAACACCCAGTGAGCTTCTTTTCTCGCAAGTTTAATTCGGCACAAAGGAATTACTCGACTAAAGAGAAGGAGCTTCTGGCTATCGTTTTGTCGCTCAAACATTTCGAAGTTTATGTTCCAGCCTACGGCCCGGTAGTGACGATTTATACGGACCATCATCCCTTGAAATTCCTAAATCAGTTTCACAATCGGAATATGCGGTTGACCAGGTGGTCCCTAATGCTCCAAGAGTATAATCTCAACATTCAGCATATTGCCGGGAGTGAGAACGTGATAGCAGATTGTCTATCAAGGGTTGATGATCCAAGATAGTCGTGCACGGTGTGTGGGTTGAGCAGGAGTAAAATTAGGCTATCATAACGCCGTCCAAAAAGATTATAAAACAATAAAATAAACGAGAAAACTCTTTCTTTTTTTTAGTTTTGTAAGTCTTTATTGTTGTAGCATGATGCATGCGATATTGTATTTTATGTATAATTCACACTTCAGTTGTTGTGCACCTTTTGCAATTAGTGGCAGCTAAGGGTAGCAGGTCGGTTGGTTGCCTGTCAGATTTTGATAATGCTTCTAAGGTCGATTATCTAAAATCTTGGGGGGGCTATGACGCACCCAGTGCTGGGCAACGCAACCTGATTGTACTCCTTGGTACTCCACTGTACCGCCCGTGATCTGGCTACCGTCAGCCGCAATGTATATTGAGTGTGACAACTTATAACTATGTTCTTTGTATCTCTGCAAAGGTCTCGTCATGTGCTAACCAGTGGTGGGTTTTGTTTTAAGCCATGTCGAGACCTTCCATTTAATATGTAGTATCAATAGAGAAGTTGATAGATAGGATAATGTGAGTTAAGAGAGAGAGAGTGAGTTAGGCTTCAGAGCAAGAGGGTTGCAACGCGCCGCGCTGCCGGCCGGGTGGTTGCCAGACGTATGGACTGGTTGGCAGCCTTGCGCTTATAGCTAGGCGCGATAGGGTTGGTAGTCCATTGTTGCCTGCCTGGGCTGGGCCCATGTTGTCGTACAGCACACTGCCTGGAGGTTGGCTGCGTGTTCTATGATCAGGTTGCCTAGAACCTTTGAGATTCTAACATCCCTTGCTCTCTCTCCCACTTCTCACGGTTGCACTCTTTCTCTCTGACGACATTACTCTCATTTCATTCTTCTCTCTATTTAAATGCATAACCTTCCCTTGAGGTCCTAAAGGAGTTTCAGCACTCACCTCTCGTATTACTCTTAGGACAAGCATATATTTACATGTATTAGATTTAGTTGAGACCAGCGTCGCAGTTGTGATTTGATAAAAAGAGACACGTGCGTCCGAAATAAAAAACACTTACGTGGCTCGTAAGGTAGGAAATGGCGGGAGAATAGGAGGGGGCGGTACCGTAGTGTGTGGGGGAGCCGGGCCAGTAGGTGTGAGCGGGCCGAGACAGCCGCGTGGCTGGTGGTGGTGGGCTTAGTGGGGATAGTTTACACCCCTAGTTTACCGCCACTTTGAACCTTCATTACTCCGGTCGTATGGGAGCTAGAGGCTTGAGATTTATGTGAGATACTCCGTGTATGCAATGCCATACTCAGTTTTACCTAGTGCTCCCGGGTGGGTGGTCATGCGGGGGAGACGAACTATTGAAAACCCCCCCCCACCCCCCCCCACCCCCCCAAATGACCGAAATGAGTTTTTTTTAATTTGTGTGTTCATTTCTCACCATTCTCTTCCATTTTGGCTCAACAAATTTTTTTGAAGCTCCTCTCCCCCCCTCTCCCCACCGGGCCCCCCCCCCCAAAAAAAAATGACAGAGGTGATTTTTTTTTGTTTTTTTTCATTTCTCATCCTTGTCTTCCATTTTAGCAAACAAAAAAAATAAGTGAAAATGGCTTGGGACTGGGGTGAACAAAATATTATAACTAGCCGGGGCTCAACGGGTTAAGGGGTTAATGTGAACAGCGATCTTCTTGATGAGGATAGTTGGTGAACGTTCTACATGTTCACGAGTTATATGCCCTGCTCATCATCCCATTTGTGACTAGACTGGTGCCATGTGTAAGAGCCCGACCATGCCCAGGAGTTGTCTGTAGAGGGACGAGGACTTAGCCTTGATTTGCATACCGAGCCAGGAGCGAGTGTAGCACCCGAGACTACAGCTCGCTCGTAGTGCCGGTATAGTAGAGTAACGTAATTTATCTGTCCTTGTGTTCTCTACAGTCTTCTCCTGGGTTCTCGCTTTCGGTGCTGGGACTCGTTGTTCCTGTGACTTGGCCTGCTAGCTAGAACACATGGGGATGATGAGTGGGATATATCTTTATTTTACTATGCATTGCAGCTCTCTTTAAGTATATATCTATAACACTTTACAATACACATTACTCACACACAAGACAACACTATTAATACTTTCATGTATCAATTAACTGCACTGTCGTTTTGTTGCTGTGTCCGGAGTTCTGTTGCGTAGGGCGCATACGGACTCGGAGGGGAGACAGAGTGAGAGAAGCGAAGTAGGCTACCGGCGCAGTACTGTTGCCTGCAACCTTTTAGTTATTCCAAGTATAGATTCATTATTATAATAAGTGACTACTATTTATGTTCCTCCCATGTGTATTATTAGGTATCTACTGGATCATGAACATCTTGTATGCTACATGCTAGTGCATGTTAGTAGGGGACAGTTAGTGTAGTGCACGCGCTTTCAAGTAGGCGTGTACATTTGTCATTTAGCATTTCACTGTCATACCTTTAGCCTGCTTCTATTCTACATTATTAGAGGCTTAATATTAACGTAGTTTCTTGAGTATTGCATTTCTTTAGTAATAACGTAACCTATAAATGTCTGAGGGAGTTTAGCCTCATAGCCTACCCCTGTTGTACACTTTCGCCGAGTTAAGGTACCTCGTTACCGTAGACGATAACTCTGTAGGGCGTTGGTGCTTTTGTTGTCTGGAGCATATAGTATTTGGGACTGGAATCGAGCGTGTCGTTGTCACTTAAGCCATTTCTGTCCTACGATCAAGAATCCCGAATATGTATTGCCGATCCAGCCGTAACACTATTCTCTCACTATTATATTAATCAATGTTCCTCAGAGCTTTCCCAGTGTATACCACTTCCTCTACGTTGGGTACTTAGTACCAGCCTTGCAACACAATCCCACCCCTACTCATTGCAACTCTCCAACGCAAGAGTGAAACATTATTCTCGGTCTTTCTTTTATTCAACTGTTGATCTCTGGAACTCTCTCCCAGAATCAGTCTTTCCCTCTTCCTATGACTTAAATTGCTTCAAACTCCGTATGTCCAGGCATTTTGGCTTGAACGTCCCTTGATTTTGGCTCCTTCACTCTTTCAACTTTGGAGGAGGCACTCGATACAGGCAGTTATGTCTGTTGTCTCCCTCACTCACATAGAAACAAAATAATATAAAGTGGTTATGAAAATCAGAGTGATTTGTATATTTTTAATAATTTTTTTAGAAAAAATATCTTGCAAAAGATAGAACATTTTGTTTTAAATAAAAAAAAAGTACTCCAGTATCTCTGAGGTCGCTGAAACTCTAGTGCCTTGTAGGGGGATCCTGGAGGTGTGTTGTGCTCAAGTTCTGGCCTCCTGGGTTTCATAGGGCGGGAACTGAGCAAAGAATAATAAAGGGTTAATTTCGAGAACTCGAGAAGAACATGTCGGGTTTATAAAAATTCATTAGGGTATCTAAATATTGCTGGATTTAGCTGATTTTTTTTATGAATAGTAGCAATCTATCCTAGAAGATGTGGAACACCTAAAAAATTAAATCGGAAGCACTATATAGCAATGCCATAGCATTATGTATGTTGAACTTTGAGATTGGTACATTTTTCGGCAAGACATTGAGAGAAAAAAAAATCATTTCTCAACAACTTGTCAATGAATCAACCTAAAACACACCATGGACATTCCTACACAAACTAGGAACAAAATAAGTATGAATATGGGTTTTTTTAGAAATCATATGCACACATAATTGAATGGGTTAATCTTATCTCCCAAAAATGGTAAGTAAATGAGTAGCAGGTAATCAGTAAAAACTCAATCAAGAACATGTGAAAATGAGTAATGAGTAAATGAGTTGCAGGTACATGGGATAAAACAGGTAAGTAATGGGTAAACAGAATTCATCAGGAACAGGTAAATGTTTTAAATTTATGACTAACATGGAAGTGTGGCAGGACAGGTAAGTAAGTAAGTAAATATAATAATTAACACTGGCAGTATGTGGCATCACAAGGCATGTCTGGCTGTGGATACATGGATCCATATCATTTGGCCAAGTTATGTAAAAGTTTCAAATTCCTGTCTATATTATATCACCATATATTCCACTATATGTAAAACTTTCTCTAAGTATTGATTTGTTACTTACCAGGTTAAGGTGGGTCAAAAACGGCACGAAAAATGGTCCCAGTCAGTGGACCGAGCAGCACATCACCTCTTCGCACTTTAGCTGGGCCAAGACTGACTCTGGGCTCCCGGGGAGGGGACTGTCATGACGCTCCAGCCAAACTTGGCTGCGCGGTGAACGAAAATGCGTTCTGGCGCACGGCACCATGACGTTTCTTGTACTATGAATACTATCCAGGGGTAAAGTGTAGATGAAGGCTGTAATTAAGTTACTCAAAGATCCTGGATCTTACAATAAATAGCAAACTGAGGTAAGATCGTGACAGGCTGCTGGGGGTCGACATAGTGGCCCTCTCTGAGGTGAGATGTACTGGTTATGGTGACATCATCTGTGATGGTTACACATACTACTGGTTTGGCTGTAACAATGGTGCTCACCAAAGGGGGTAGGCTGTTACAATATCTTCTACCCTGGCTTCCACAGTTGTGGAGGTTACACCTGTTGATGAGTGTATGCTGCTGGTGAGGATGAAGTACTCATTGGTCTCCATCTCTCTTATTGCAGTGTATGCTCCTACCTAGATGAGTGACTTAGAAGAGAAAGAACTGTTTTACACCAAGCTTGACTCTATTGTTGAACAGTACCACCCTCGGGACACCATCATTGTCCTTTCCTTAGAGATTTTAATGCAGTTACAGGCACATATATGGCTGGCTTCAACATATGTGTCGGTACCCCCTGGCTCTGGCACCAGGAATGTCAACAGCTTTCTCTTCCTGAACTTCGCAAGATCCAGGAAGTTGAGGATTGCGGGATCCTGGTTCCAGAGACCAGATCCACACCGCTGGACCAGGTATTCCAATGCTGGTGGTGTGGCCAAGGAGATTGATCATATACAGTACTTGTAAGCACTCATTGGAGAATCCTTCAGAACTACAGAGCCTTTAGGAGAGCCGAGTTCTTTACTACCGACCACAAACTTGTTGTTGCTACACTGAAGCTACGACTCAAATCTAGATTTCATCTTGAGAGGCTCAAAGATGAGGAGTGTGCAAGGCAGTATGCAGTAGTAGTTTCAAATCGATTTGATGTGCTTGACTCACTAGATGACCCTATAGAACTGTGAGAAAACTTTAAATGTGGAGCCCTGTCAGCAGCTGCTGAATGCATTGGAGTTAAGCCAAGGTCAAGGAGAGGTTTCCTATCAGGTGAAACACTGGGCATAATGCAAGAAAGTCGTGCTGTCATATTGAATGGAGATCTGGGGCGCCAAAGGGCTCTGTCCCGTAGAGCCAGAACTTCACTGAGGGGAGACACGGAGAGGTATGTCAGGGGAATCGCTGAGGAGGTCGAGGACCATTTTTTTTCAAAATGACCTTGGGCCTGCTTACCAAGCCCTGAAGAAACTCCGCTATAAGCCTAGCCCACAGGCCAGTTCAGTTCGAAAGTCAGATGGCTAACTCGAATCGGGTGATGAAGAGTGTAAGGCCTGCTGGGCTGAGTACTTTGAGCAGTTGTACATGGCCAGTGCTCCCAATGGACAGTTTCATGCAGTGAATGTCCTACCTTCGGTGCCTGATCTGCCAATTAGCAAAGACCCTCCCTCCCTTGCAGAGGTAAATGAGGCCGTGGCTATGCTAAAGGGCGGGAAAGCTCGTGGTGTCTGTGGCATTCCCGGAGAATTACTGAAAGTTGGTGGCGAGTACATGGTGCATGGGTTACATGCAGTTTTGACTGTTGTATGGCAGACAGGTACCCTTCCTCCTGATTGAAAAAAGGGGTCTGGTCACCCCTATCTGGAAAGGAAAAGGGGACCATCAAGACTGCAATTACTACCGTGGTATAATACTGCTCAGCGTGCCATTCAAGGTCTTCGCTCATATTCTACTGATGCGAATCAGAGGCCATCTGCTACAGGAGCAAAGACCTGAGCAATCCGGATTCACACCCAAGAAGCCAATAATTGACCGGATTCTGGCACTCCAGGTTCTTGTGGAGCGCAGACTTATTGTGTGGTGGCGGAGCATCCTACTTCTTCCCTGTGAACTCGGGTGTAAGACAGGGGTGTGTTTTAGCACCTACACTTTTCAACACTTGTATGGACTGGTTACTGAGCCAGACAGTTGGGCGGAGCCGCTGCAGAGCTGACATAGGCAATTTCAGATCACAGATCTTGATTTTGCAGATGACGCAGTGATCCTAACGGAGACATTGGATGTCTTCAGATTGGCTCTGGAGGCACTCTATGAGGACGGAACCGCTGTGTCTAAAGGTTTCTTGAGTTAAGATCAAAGTCCAAGCATTTAGCAACTTGTCGGATGATGCCGTTCAAACTGATCATGCATGTGGTGAGGAATTAGAGATCTTGGACAAGTTTACCTATCTTGGCAGCGTGATCCACGACAGTGGTGAATTGGGCTATGATGTAAATCGTCGCCTCGACTTAGCATGGGGTGTTATTGATTCACTCAACAAAAGTGTATGGCGTTGTCGATACCTATGCAGAAGGACGAAGTTGCGGATTATCAAGACACTGGTGTGGCTGTGAAACATGGACACTAAACAGTGTTTTGAAGAAACTTATCAACTCCTCTGGTACTAACTGTCTCCGCAGGATCATGGATTATCGCTGGTACGATCGCGTATCAAACCAGTGATTACTCTGTGAAACTGAATGAGACATGTTAGTTGCATAACCCATGAACACCAACTTCGGCTATATGGGCATGTGGTATGCCTCCCCGAGGCTGATCCCACTCACCAGGTGGTCTCTTCAGAAGACAACCCTGAGTGGAGTAGGACCAGGGGAAGACCACAGAACTCATGGCTGAAGGAAGTTGGTAAATGATACGATTGAATACTAAATTATAGGTTTGAGTCCCAGAGGGAAGAATGAAAACCTACTTTTTAGTAGTGGCCCTGAAATCATTGACGATATGCCTATTAGCATAATAGTCCTCTTTCAAGCGCCCGCGGTAGCCAGTTTGAAACGACCGCCGCGGGGAGAAAGAGTCCTAACATCATAAGTGCAACGCTAATTATCTTATGGAATTGTCTTATGATTGGGGTACTCACTACGAAAAAACTTTGTAAAAAATAAAAAATAACTTAAAACTTGTTATATTAGTGCTTTCCATCTCGATGGATTTCTTGCTGGATTCTATCCCTGACGCTGCTCTTAGAGACGCCATACTTCCTTCAATGACATATTAAGGCTAAACTCAAGACATCAAACGAATGGGAAGGGGATGGAAGGGAGGGCCCTACATCGTCAATGATTTTGGGGCCACTACTAAATATTAGGTTTTCAGTCTTCCGTCCGGGCCTCAAACCTATAATTTATTAGTGACCCCTCCATCATTGACGATATGCCTGATATCTCAAGACTGGAGGGGGACATTCGTGACAATATCAAAACACTAACAAATACCATATTTAGAGACAAAGAATCATATAACAATTTAAGTCTTTATTGCTTACATACAATAAAATTTAAAAGTTGTAAAGAAAGGAGTGCGTTACTTCGAAGAATATCTGCTTGTACTTGACCGACTAGGTACATAATGATAAGATCTCACATTGAGATTCATAAACATTTATTGTTTTAGGAACTTACTTGTATTCCTATTCAACTATTACAGAAACATATATCCTTGGAATACATCTTCTGTCCTTAAAGCTATTTGTACATTCCATATACTTTATACACTTTATGTTATACTATATAGTTGTAACTATGATAGATATCTTTAACAATAGAAAAATATATTAGAGCTGTAGAACCAATTCGACTTGTACAGTATCACAGGTTGTGACTTCAAAATAGAAAAAATATTCTAGAACTGTAGAACCAGCTCGACTTCTTAAGTATCACAGCTCGTGACCTTATCACATCATCCAGCGGAGGGGCTCTAGGGGTCTTTTGGGCTTACCAGCAACCCCCCCCCTCCTTTTTCTCCTTTAAGAATAAACTTAATTATTAATAGCCCATGGGCTAACTAGACCCGCTGCCGTTACGGCAGCTAACACACGTTAGCTTTGGCTTATCCAGAGCCACAGACAGGTATCGTGTCAAGAAAGTATGGTTGGAGGCCCACAATTTAGTGTTAGCTATGTCCTCAATTGAATAGTTTTGTAAAAAATCTGAGAGAGACGGCCCACTTTCTGATATCATGGGCTCTGCCCACTACACCGGGATTACTTGCCCTATTGACGTCTATGAGTAAAGAAGCTAATTTCCTTCTCGTGACGCGAGTACCTGTGCTCTTTACCCATAAGAAGCCTGGTTGTTGAGGTTGTGTCACCCTTATAAATTTGATTAAAGCCTGCACCAGGCACAAAATGTGATGCGTATGACCGCGTTTGAGTGCCGGGACTGTAAATTCTGAAAATACATGATCACAATGTTAATTTTTTGCTATAAATGTGGGAGCCGAAGCGATATGGTTCATTCAGTCTCCCAAACCAGAGGCAATTAGGTTCGTTGCTCATCGCCGCCAGCTCAGATACTCTGTTTCCTGTTGCTAAAGCCATAAGGAACACAGCCTTCTTTAATAATGAGTCAAAGTCCGGCGCATGATTATACTTGCGCGAATGAAGCAAAGATAAAGCTTTGTCCAGTGACCAGGCAGGCATGAGCTGACGTGGTGGTGGGCGTAGTTTGAAACATGCCCTCATGAACCCTCTCTCCTCCTCCTGTGGTATGGATAGACCAGTAAGGTCATAAAATGGGTTTCTAATCGCAGACAAATGGTTCTTCAGTGTTACTACAGAAAAGCGTTTTTGTTCAAACAAATAGTCTAAGTACTTAAAGACCAAAGCTACTGATGAGTCTGTTTGCGCCGTTTCTATTATCCAGGTTGTGAACGTTTTCCAATGAGACTGGTACTGTCTCCTGGTAGACATAGTATATTGATTAAGAAATGTATTTGTAACACTCTCTCCATACTGAGTCAACCATTTGGCCTTTTGAATGTCCAGAAGGCAAAAGTCAGCGAGGTTTCTAGGTTGCCAATTGTCTCCAAGTGGAAGTACAAGACCGGGAGTGACACCGGGTTCTCGCACCACGTTTTCAATTGGTGGTGGTACCACACCTGAGCCAGCCAAAGTGGCGCGATCATCGAGACTACGCCCCGGTAACCCCATAGTTTGTGAACTACTTGACACATGAGTGAGGAGTCTGGAGGTGGAAAAAGATAGATGGAATTCCATTTGTTCCAGTCCTCCAGCAATGCGTTTGGACCCCCCGCCGAAATCATTTCCCGGTGGGTTAGGAAGAGAGGGAGTCTGTGGTTTCCCTCGGATGCGAATAGATCCACTTGTGGATGGTATGACTCTGCAATCATCTCGTTGAAGATGTTTTGCTTGAGTGCCCATTCTACTCTGGTGCTCTGTCTCCGGGACAGAGCATCTGCCCAGACGTTCGCTACGCCCAGGAGGTAAAATGCATGGAGATGAATGCTCAACGTTTCGGCCAGAGCAAAGATCTCTTCTGACAATTCTAGTAACTTGCGAGACCTCGTTGACTCTTGCTTTTGAATGCAGCGTATGCGTTCAAATTGTCCATTCGAAATGCTATTGATTTCCCCTGTAATGAAGAGCCGTGTGTTTGAAGGAAAAACAAAGGGACTAGAAGTTCTTGTTTGTTGATATGAAAGTTCTCGTCTTGGGACCAAAGACCCTGACCCTGGTGGCCTAGGTTTGACTGATATCCCCAGCCTATCGTCCCAGAAGCATCTGTGTCTACCCATACCATAGGTGGAGGAGAAACCCACGTCATTATTGAGTGCAATGTTTCCTTCCTTGCCCAGACCGACAGTAAGTTGTGAATTAACGGAGGAATGGTCCATAATTTTCCCTCCAATAAGAGTGGGAAAGATTTGTTGCCTTCCAAGATTAATTTCTTTACTTTCAACCTGCCCAACTTCACATTTAGTTGGATCCAGTTGAGAGAACCGACCAGGGATTCCCATGTCCTCCTCGTCGTGTTCAGACTGTGCAGAAAGCGAAACAATTTCCTGCAAAATCTGTTGCGGTTGTCCACACTCTGACTGAGAGTAAGATTGGCTGTGTCCCAGACCAGCCCTATCCACTGAATCACCCGTGTGGGAACAAGGTGCGACTTTGCCAGGTTGACCTTGAACCCTAGGGTTTGGACATGATTTATTACTTGGTTGACATGGATATGACATAAACTCTCTGACTCTGCCACTACCAGCCAGTCGTCTAGGTACCACAACACCTTGATCCCCTGAGCTAACATTGGCCTGCCGGACTAATTTTGTGAATATTCTCGGTGCCAGGTTCAAACCGAATGACAATCTCTGAAAGACATAAGTCTCTTGCCTGATCCTCAAGGCAAGGTTTGGAATATGGCTTCTTGAAAGGCTCCTTCTTAGGCTGGGAGGTACTCTGCTTTAAGCTATCTACCATATTGTATACTGCTCTCCATGTGTCTAAGTTTAGTAATGAGGCAGTTAAGACAGGGGAAAGAGTTACCCGGCGACCAATGTCTTCCGGTAACTTCTTTACCATGTACACCCTGAAGTCCTGGCGAGCACGAACAGCCTCCATTAAGGCTATTCTAATATCATCTAGGGACTGTATGGAATTTTGCAATAGAAGCCGCCGGGACAATTCCGTGGCCTTCCTTACATTCTGATCAGAAATGGCTTATACAGTATAGTCCTCGTGAGTGACTGGGCTATTTGGCGACTTAAAAGGAATTGTGAGAAAAGTCTATATGCTTTGTTTCACAATTTGAAGTCTCTGTCGAAGTGGGCTGGAGGGGAAGTAGAAAAGGGGTCCTGTAAATCATAAAGGGACGGTTTGGGAGCCGAAAGGAATTCAAACAGAGCAGGGGAAACCCCTCCAGCCTTATAGATGGGTAACGAGAACCACGAATGGGTTTCTTGAGTAATTTGGTGGGAGGATTTTGAGGTAATGGTAGCTGCGAATTGTTGCGCCTCAGCTTCCCAGTCCACCCACGGGCCCACACCTACCTGCCCCACCTGCAGGACTGGATTGTGAATCTGATCCAGCACCGGGATAGTATCCAATTCCGGCGTTATTGATTTGAGTGATTTTATATCATTCACGCTGTCAGATTTTGTCCAATCCGCAAAGAGTCGTGCAGCTGAGGCAGGAGGTAATGCCGGAGTAGCAGAGTAAACGAAAAAGTCAGATGAATATACATTAGGTATAACCTTAATTTAACATCCAATAATTGCCCTTGTACATCTTTAGCTCTAAGTTTCTTGCTCTTACTTACTTCTATGGACCATTCACTAAGGACCGGAAGCTCCTCCGATACCGTCGGCTGTGCCATGTGTGGGTTCTTCGCCATAGCAGGGACCTATGAACAATCTGGCCCATACAAGAGAGGCATAGGGCCTCTCCTAAGTGGGAGTTTATCGAGAGGGGGAGGAGTAATGTCCGTTATAACCCAAACGTTAGTGGTTGTCAAGGAGGCAGGCACTGTCGTGCCACTTGCCGTGATGTTCGCCGGATTGACGTTAAGAGGGGGAACTGAATTATTGGGAGGTCTAACTTAGGTTGGTTCTAATGGCCGTACTGTTGACTCAATCGGGGAAGCTATCGGAGTGGTAGTGGAAAGCACCTGAGATGTAGGGATATGGTACTGGCGCATAACCTTGTGTAATATATCATTAAGGTCATCTGTTGTTAAACATTTACTATGAGACCCCTGGAAAACACAGAACCTTCTTCAGACCCTTCCTCATTAGGTCCTGGTTGTGCCGAGGGCAATTAAATATCCTCTGGCTCCCCTGGTAGTTCTATAATTTCCGGCCTTTGTTGCCGTGTTACAGACACTTGATCGTTCAATGGCCAAACTAAATCTGGTACTGACGAGGGTATTTTTTTTACGTTATCACATTCCCTAGTCATGTCCTGATTAAGAATTATAGGTTGTACCTGTGAGGGTTCTGAATGTCTCCAGACACCCCGACCCTGATTAGCGGGTGGTTGGGAGTCCGGTATTATTTCACTCACCTGGGAATTGTCACAATTTTGTTGTGTACTGGTCGGAAAGCCCCGGTACTGTTCCGCCAATACCCTCTGTGACACTATCGGGGGACCCCTTCGTGGTACAGCAAAGTTTAATTTGGGTATGGCAAAGTTAAATTCCTCTGGCTCACTAGGTACATCCCTGGGATTCGACACAGTCCCCTCCGTCCCTACCCCCAAGCTGCCCGATTGGACGTTAGGACCTGTGGGGGTAGAGGTGGAGGGAAGTGGCCGTTACCCCGGCGATGGCCGGTGCCGCGACTGCGTCTCATCCGTGCGGGCACTTTTATGTCCTGTCACTGATTTGGGGGTCGAAGATACTGAGTCCTCTTTCCGTCTTTTCTGCATCCTAGATGATGTCTCGACGGAAGATTGACGGGACTGTCTGCGAGGAGACCTAGACCTGGACCGGGACCAGGTCCTAGGTGAGGGTGAACGTCTTCGTTTCGACCAGCTGGAGGGGGTTGCCTCAGAACTGTCACTACTCTCACTACTACTTACTAGCTCTTTAGATAATACTTTAAGTCAACTCATAAACCGAAAGATAAATCTAGTCGGCGTGAATTTTAAAGATGGAGATTTAATTACAAGATGGTCCCAAAGGGCTTCGTCATCACAGTGCAAGGCCTTATGGGCAACGTCTTTAGCATAAACATTATAAAAGTTCTTTATCTCCTTCAGTGCCACGAGGCATGAGATCTCTCTCTTCTCGAACAGCGCCGCTCGTAGTTCCGAACATACGGCGCATTTCTTCGACACCCAGAGGCCCCGTAGTCTATCTAGGCACTTCACACATTTGATGCATAGTTTATGTGCGAGCACTGGTAAAAGAGAGCAGGTAGGAGTAGCGCATAGAGTGAAGCGAGGCATGATGGAGCTAAACTAAACCCCCCCTCCCCCTCCGTGCTGCCTGTGCTGCTACCGGTGTGTCGTGATCCGGAAATAGAACATATCCAGGAATCAATGCTCATCAGGATAATCCGAGAGGTTTTACACATCCTACCTCAAGTCCGCCGGAAAATTAGCTATAGCCACTGCTACCCTAACCTTCCGCTGGACCTGAAAATGAAAAACTAACTGGGTTTTTCAATTCTTGAAATGCTTACCTGTGACAAGTGTCACTGGCCCATTAACACCTTAGCCCTTTATGGTCTGGGCGAGTTCACTCGGCGGGCCGAGATACTCCCTTAGGAATTCACATTTCCGTCGGGAAGTCTGTGGTATAGCACACCACGCCGGGACATTTGGTTCATTCCTTTCTCGCCTGCGAGGCGAAAAAATGGCATCGATACACAGAAAGCACGCCGGAAAAAACAAACCAAAATTTGCAGAGGTGTTGACTTATCTGTGAAAGTTAACACCTCCAAAAACCCACAACACCATCAGGACGTCTCCTGACTCCCTGTTAACATGTAAAATAACACTACATGCGAAAACGAGGGATACATCTTAGGGCTATAATAGTATCATATTTTTATTTTATTAATAAATTATTACCCCTAGCCCACTAAGGAGAACCCTACTGTGGCTGGCTTCGAGGCTCGTAGTAATCATCATCTTGGCTGGTTACCTTACCTCCTGAAGACACAGCAGCAGCAACTGGCGAGGGCCCCACAAGAGAGGGGAAGCGCAGACTCGGACTCTAGAAGGTTCCACACCACGTGTGAATGATTTGACAACCCTTGAACTAGGGCGTCTGCTAATAAAGATAATGCAACTGCCTCATAGAGACGGCCTGAAGCATATTCCAGTTGATATTTTAGCCTCCTAACTAGTTAAATCAGAGCTAAGGCGCAGAGAAACAAAAACAATTACACATGAGGCGCTGATCGTGGGGGACTTGTAGGCGCCTGTACAATAGTACCCTATTTTAACACTCCCTGCAGGCATACCAATGGGGTAGCCTGTGCTAGCTAATCTAAAACCTGTTCAATACAACTCAGATATATACAAATGAGCAAGGACTCACTACAAGAGAGCGAACAAAGAATATGGCGGAGCACAGGCCGCACACATCCACTCGGTATGAACGCGGGGAGAGGAAGGAAGTATGGCGTCTCTAAGAGCAGCATCAGGGAAATCCACGCAAGAAATCCACCGAGATGGAAAGCACTAATATAACAAGTTTTAAGTTATTTTTTATTTTTTATTTTTTACAAAGTTTTTTCGTAGTGAGTACCCCAATCATAAGACGATTCCACAAGAGAATTAGTTTTGCACTTATGATGTTAGGACTCTTTCTCCCTGCAGCGGTCGTTTCAAACTGGCTACCGCGGGCGCTTGAAAGTGGACTATTATACCAATAGGCATATCGTCAATGATGGAGGGTCCACTAATAAATATGAACCAGGCAGATGCCTAGAGGCTTTCCCGGGAGGATCCCCTTGGGTGGCGTCAGCGGGTGAAAGTGGCCACACGCTGTCACAACATATGCCCGCATTGATTAATTGATTATCTGAACAAGGACAGTAAGAAACTCGAGTCAGTGCTGCATAGAGCGACGAAGTTGATACCGACACTGAGAAATAAATCAAATCATATGAAAGAATGCAAAAATTATATTTGTTTTCACTTAAGAAAAGAAACTTGCAAGGTGAAGTAATTGAGTGTTTCAAGATATTAAGGGGGCTTTGACAAAATGTATGTAGATTCACTGTTCATATTCAATAAAAGTTTATCAATTCGGGGAAATGGAATAAAATTTAAAACCAGGAGGGCAAATTTCGATGTTACAAAGCACTTCTTCACCTACAGTGAGGTCAGCGAGTGGAACAAGCTGACAGAGAAAGTGGTTCAATGAGACAAAATTGACACAAAAGGAGTCTAGACATCCATTTCGAAGAGGTTGGAGTATTATAGGTAAAAACAAAAAATAATAATAATTTAAGCATCAGTAGTATACAATATTTCTCAACTTCCGTCTTTGCTATGAATTTCCCAGTCAACATTTTCTTAATCTGCTGGGGGGTTTTTCCCCCCAATATCGTGTAATACGATAGAGATAGAAAATTAATGTGCTAACGTACGTCTCTATGACGTGCCTAGGTAGATACGATAGTCTACCGGTCGTTCCCGTGGTACGGCGTAGGAAGTTTAGATCGTGATTACAAGTTGTAAGTAAGTTGAAACTATAAAAGGCCTAATATGCTATTAAGCAATATTGATATGCTCTTATGTAGTATATATGAATTTATCGTATATATTAATTTAATTTATCGTATTGAGTAACATTGTGGGGGATTTCTATGAATAATTATGTCCCTTACCACACTAATCAAAATTAAATAAAGAAAATGGAAGGAATAAACTTAAATAAATAGATAGGTTACCTGGATGTTACATAAAGATGGTATTGCCTATCTTCTCAGAAACCCCTAGCTAGACATTGTATAAATGGCCATATATATCAATCGACTTCGCTATCACTGGGGTCCTGGCGTTGTTCAGAGGATCCCGACTATGGTAGGTAGGTAGGCAGGGAGTTAAAAGGTCCTAAACTCCTGGCCGGACACTGGGAGCGAAGCGAGAGGTCACGAGACCCTTGTTGGTAGTTCCAGGTTTTAAAGAGATTTGATCAGAATTTAAATTCTGACCCATAAGTTAACTATACACAATTTTTTTACCGAGGGTTCATTCCCTCTTCACGAAATCATATAAATAATAATCTATCTATCTATATGCGCAGGCCCAATCCCCATTTTGGGGGTAGCCGACTCAAGACATAGCAAGAACAGGGTAAACACAAAAACAACATAAAAAACAAATAAGCACAGATAAAAAACACAAAACTCACACACATCCAGGTCACCCAGGAGAAGACCCAGAGACCAGGGTCACCAAGGTCGCTCCAGCACTCCCCCGACCCCCGACCACCCGGAGAGGTTCCGATCTCGGCAGGCAGACATGCAGCGGAGCCAAAGCCACAAGCCCTCCCACCACACTTCCAGGCGCACCCTTCATATTAATCGTCTCCCCGGGCCAGGCGCCTGATGGACTATTATCTAGTCCAACTTGCGCCCGACCCCTTACTCCAAATGACCACGTGTTCACTTAACTATTCACAAGCATTCTCCATTCACTCCTGTCCACCACCACTTCCCCTGCCTGATCTATAGTCATTCCTCTATCATCCAAAGCCTTTCTTACACAGTCTCTCCATCTCAATGGGGGTCTTCCTGCCCTTCTATCTCCCCTTGTACCTGACTCACATATTCTCTTTGTAAGCCTTTCATCTCCCATTCGTTCAACATGACCATACCAGCTCAGCACCCTTCTGTCCACTCTGGCTGACAAATGTTCCTGCTGCCCCACTCTTCTACGTATCTCTTCATTCCTCAATCTGTCTCTACGAGTAACTCCACACATACTCGTCAAGCAGCTCATCTCCATCACATCCAGCCCTCTTTTCTCCTTTTTTTTCAGAGCCCATGTCTCAGCCCCATACATCACTGTTGGCACAACAATTCCTTGATACAGTGCACTTTTTACTTTCACTCCGAGATTTCTCGTCTTCCACATACTTCCCATTGCTCCGAAAACCTTCCTTCCTTCACACACTCTCTGTTTTACCTCCACTCCTGCTTATCATTCCTCCTAGACATTTAAAACACTCTACTTGTTCCAATATTTCCCCATCCAGCCTCACATCTAGATTCACCCTATGCTATCCCCTATTACACACCATTACTTTACTTTTATTGACGTTCACCTTCATTTTCCTCCTCCCACAAACCACACCAAACTCTTTGACTACCCGCTGCAGTTTCTCATCAGAATCCGCCACCAATGCTGTGTCATCAGCGAACAGCAACTGATTCAACTCCCAATCTCTACCATTCTTTCCTACTAAACCCAATCCTCTTCCCATAGTTCTCCTTTTCACCTCCCTCACCACACCATCCATAAACATATTAAACAGCCATGGCGACATTACACAACCCTGTCGCAAACCTACCTTTACCTCAAACCATTCACTCAACTCACCATTTCCTACTCTCACACATGCTCTGCTCCCTTCATAATAACTCTTAACTGCTTCTAACAAATGTCCTCCTATGTCATAAAACCTTAACACCTTCCACATTGCTTCACAGTCCACACGATCATACGATTTTTCCAAGCCCATAAAAGCCCAAAATATCTCCTTATGCTTTTCTAAATACTTCTCGCATAACTGTCTTACTGCAAACATCTGATCCACGCACCCTCTTCCCCTCCTAAAACTGCACTGTTCTTTTCCTATTGCAACTTCCATACACTTTATTATCCTCTCTATCAACACCCTGCCATACAGCTTTCCAACCACTTACAATAAACTAATACCTCTATAACTTGAACACTCCTGCCGATCTCCCTTTCCCTTGTACAACGGCACAATACATGCACTCTTCCAGTCTATTGGTACCATTGACACAGCAAAGCACACATTGAAAAGTCTCACCAACCAATATATTATCACATCTCCACCCTTCTTTATACACTCCACAGCAATACCATCCAAACCTTCTGCTTTTCCCGCTCTCATTCGTTTCACTGCTTCTTTCACCTCATTTTCCTCAATCCTTTCATTCATTCCCTGCCACCTGGGTGGCCTGGGTAACCTATCTCCATCCACCTCTGCTTCAATCACTGCTTCTCTTCCATCTCTTGTATTTAACAAATATTCAAAATACTCGGCATATCTTTTCCTCACTTCAACTGGTTCCACTAGTAATTCTCCATTTTCATCTTTCACTGACTCTTCCCTCTTTTGTCCTCCTTTCCTTACTTTATTTACCTCCTTCCAGAACATCTTCTTTCGTTCTTCAAAATTCTCACTCAGCATTTGACCCCACCTTTCGTTTGCATCTTTTTTCGCTTCTCTAATTTTCCGTTTTGCCTCTCTCCTTTTCTCCTTGTACCTCTCCCATACCTCAACACTACCATCCTGTAAAACCCTCTCAAAACACTGTCTCTTCTCCTCAACTGCCTTTCTCACCGTATCATTCCACCACTCTCTTCCCTTCCTGATACCTCTGCCTCCTACTTTCCTTTTGCCGCATACTACCTCTGCACTTGCTTTCACTCCTTCCTTAAACTGTTGCCATTCAACCTCTACTTCTCTCTCTTCCATCTCTCTCATTTCCATCCACTTTTCATTTAGTCTTTCCTTGTACTCCCTCTCTTTTTCACTCTTCTCTAACTCACTAACTTTTATTACCTCTCTTACTTCACGCTTGTCTCTTATTCTCCTGTAACTCTTAACTCTTAGCTTTCCCTCCACCAGCTAATGATCTGACATACCCTCCACCTCACCTCTCATCACATTCACATCCAGCAGTCTACACAATCTTCCTAGTCACTAGCACATAATCCATCAATGCCCTCTCTACAATCTCTCCCCTCACAAGTCTATGCCAGGTGTACTTGTGTATACGCCTTTTTTTGAAGAACGTATTACCTACACTCAATCTACACTCTTCACATACATTTTTCAGTCTTTCTCCACTCTCGTTTACACCATCCACACCAAAACTACCGATGACTCCCTCAACAGGCTCATTTCCTACCCTAGCATTTAGGTCCCCTAAAACTATAACATTTTAATTTTCATCAAACCCTTGTAGACAATCTCTCAAATCCTCCCAGAAACCCTCTACCTCGTCTAACTCTCTTTCACTTCCTGGTCCATATGCACTTACAAAAACCCACCTTTTACCCTTAAACCGCATTCTCACCCACATTAGCCTTGATGACACCTCTTTCCACTCTTTTATAAACTCTCTCAACTCCTCCTTCACAATAATAGCCACTCCTTCTTTCCCCCTGACTCCCTCATCTACTCCAGACTTTCTACCTATCACGTTTCCAAAATCCACTTCTCCCTCTCCTTTCATCTTTGGTTCATTCAGTGCAAGGACATCATACATCCTTCTTTCAAATAACCTTCCAATATCCTCTCGCTTCTCATTCGTACTACATCCACGCACATTCAAAGCTCCTATTCTTAGGGTCCGGGACCATGAACGCGTTCCCTCGCCCCTATCTCTGTCTAATTTTTTTGGTAGATTTGTTTAAAGGGAGAAGGATACCAGGCTCCCTGCCCCCGATCCCCTTTAGCCGACTTCTACGTCTCGCCGGAGAAAAGCGGTGGTCGAAATTTCTCACCCCTCCACCACAGAGGAAGCTACCTGCACCAGAAAGTGGCGGGCGTTGGGGTCGCCGCATCCCTACGCCATTTGGCTATGGAAAGTAGAAGACACCAACCCTCACTCTGACAAAGGGTCAGCCCATCACGAAATAATAATCAGCATTTAAATAATATAATTATCAAGGTAAACATGGTTTCATAACGATTTAGTGAATATAATATCAAGAAATTAACGACCCTAAAGCAAACGGTGGATCGCGTATGCGGTCGCGGGAATATTTAAACTGATCCTCTTTACAGTTCTTCTAAACTTATTTCTACAAGGTTTTATAACTAAATAAACTTGGCCAAGCTAATCTTAAAGTTCTAAATTTCTTAATATTTATTACTCTTTACAATATATACAATCACCAGGTTCTGGTAGGAAATTGTTCACTCTAGTGAGGTTTCCCTATCGGAAGGTTGTTGCCAACAGTCCCCAGATACCGGTGTAGTCAATTTATTTCTCACAGATTGGGGCCAGGCGAAGTATAATGTGTTGCATCATGTTATATCACCTGCGGCTAACAAATCACTGCAATTTCTTCTAGACCCCGCAGCAGCTGCTCGTTGTGGTCTTGGGCTCCCTATTACTATGGGTTGCTGTTCTTCTTCCGGTGGGATGGCGAGTTCCATAGGTATGAGCCGATCTACAGTTCGGAGAGTGGTTTGAACCTTAACGGTTCTGATAACTCCTTCGGGATCAGGATAGACTTCTTGGATCCTTGCTAAGGGCCATTTAGAGTGAGGTTGGTCCATTTTCAACAATACTATGTCTCCCACTTCAGGTTTGTGACATTTACT
The DNA here is from genome assembly GCA_032716605.1 of Paralithodes platypus. NCBI lineage: Eukaryota > Metazoa > Arthropoda > Malacostraca > Decapoda > Lithodidae > Paralithodes > Paralithodes platypus. The sequence continues at coordinate 38,316,814 of CM064497.1, forward strand.
AGCAAAATTTGCACCATAATAACTCTCCCGTAGGTTCAAGATATACTCCGATGCCCAATGTTTGTTCCAGGCGTCCAGTATTTTGCAGAGTTTATGGTAGCTTCGTCGCAAGTGTGCATCTGCTTCATTAACGGAGGGATCCACTAATTCCTCGGTCACGTCCAAACGGGGGACCGGGTCCAATCGTCTACCATATAATAAATGAGCCGGTGTTAAAGCCTGAAATTCCAGATTGGAGTCATCTTGATACGTTAGTGGTCGATTATTTACCCTGGTTTCTATCTCGGTGACAACAGTTCTTAACTCATCCAAGGTGACCTTGGACTTGTGAAGAACCCTTCTCAGGCACGATTTCACGATACCTATCATTCTCTCTGTAAATCCATTTTGCCAAGGGGCTCTGGGAGTTGTGAATGACCAATAACAATTTCTAGAGTCTAACATTTGCTGTACTGTGTTGCTCTTTAATAGTTCAGAAACCAACTGTGATGCGCCCACAAAATTTGTCCCATTGTCACTAATCAAACGTCTGGGACAACTTCGCCGAGCGACAAATCTTCTAAATAAATTTATAAAGGTTTCCGAGCTAATGTCCTCCGCTATTTCCAAATGGATAGCCCGAGTTGCTGGTACAAGTGAATAGACATATGTAAACCTTCTTGGGTGGACCATCATCTCCTGTGAGAGTGATGGCACCAGTATAATCTATACCTGTTACCTCAAACGGTGTCCTTTGGTGAATGCGGTCTGGCGGAAGAGCTGGTGGTCCAGGGTAAGGAATAGCTATAGCTGTATACCTCTCGCAAATAATGCAATTCTTGATACAGCGTTTAACAGCTTGTCGTCCCTGGGGTATCCAATATATTTGTCGCATATAGGCTAGAGTGTCTGCTACCCCACCGTGTTTAGTGGTTTCATGTGCTTTTAAAACCATCAATTTGGTGAGGTCGCAATCCTTGGGCAATAGGATCGGATGCCGAGTTTTGAGGGGTAGATCAGCTTTACCAATACGACCTCGACAACACAATTAATTCTTGATTGTCTAGGTACAGCCCAAGGTCCTTCATTCTTTTGGTTGGCTTGGGATTGGGTTTACGTAGCTGTGTTAATTCCTCCTCATACTTTTCAGCTTGTATCCTTTTGATCCAGTAGGTAAGTGGGTCTATTTCCTCCATCTTTACCTTCTTGCTCAGGAACTTAAAACACAAATTTAGTTACAGTTAATAGTTTGTCCAAATTGGAGAACTTGGTGATGTCAATCACTGAAGGCTCTGGGATAATTATTGGGTCCATATGAACTTGATCATCATTAACCTTCTGGTATGATTTTTGTTCTGGCCAATCACTCTGACATAGCCAAACCAGACCCTGAAACCACAGAGTTTCGTTAATCAGTTTCTTGACACTAACACCTCGGCTCACCAAGTCAGCCGGATTATCCTTGGACTTAACATGCATGAATGTATAGTTCATTGGCAGTTCCTTTATTTTGTGTACTCTGTTACGCACATAGACTATGTGACTATCATCCTTAGCTATCCAGTGCAAATATATCTCACCATCTGTCCATATATATGTCTCACCTAAAAAGGGAAACATATCATTCAAATAAGTAGCTAACCTAGTTCCCAATTCAACAGCGTTCAGCTCCAACTGTGGAAGGGTACGTTGTTTTAATGGCGCTACTCGGGATTTGGACTTAATCATAGTTGATCGGACTTCAGTAACTCAATAAGCTACTGCACCATACGCCTTAGATGAGGCATCACAAAAGACGTGCAATTGAGCACACTCATTATCAGAGGTAGGATCACATCTTCTAGGAAACTTGACTGAGGATACCTTCTCATATTCCACCTGCAATTTGTTCCACTCTTCTGTATACTTTTCAGGTAATTAAGTATCCCAACTCGTATGCATTGGGTTTCCAGTGGTCAGGGTCATATTTACACTTGTCGTTTTGGGTTGTACTTCACTCATCTTGGGACACAACGCGGTATGATGTACACCATTCTTGCACCGAAAACATATATTTAAGTTAGTAGCATATTCAGCAGTAGAATGTCTTGTGCTAAGGCAAACAAGACACTTACCTAGTTCGATGAGTCGTGGAAGTCTAGCCTTAAGATCTGGGTAAGTCCTACAATACACTGTGGAATGTTGTTCTGAACATAACATACACATCTTCCGGGTTTCTTGGTTTACCACTGGTGTGGGCTTAATATCTCTGGTTACTTCTTGGGTCACTGGAGAATTGAGACGAGAATTTTTTCTCTCCCAAACACCTTTTGTTTTTGATACTGTACTAGTTTGATTATTCTGCTGGACGGATGTCACATAGGTACCAACCTCTTCTTTCTTGAATGGTTTTGCTTTTTCCTTAGTCCCTGCTCTAGCCGCTTTTGTGTATTTAACCTTGTTGTCCTTGATACCGGTATCCTTCCTGGAAACCTGCATGTGTTTGCACAGCTCTCTTAAACCCTCTTCTATCTCTTGATACGTGAAATAGTTCTTCTTATACCTGTGGTACAATTCATCACAGGTTTTCTGAGAGAGCTTTTGTTGTACAATGTGGTTCAAGAGCCAAGAAGCTGAGTCAAGATCTTTCTGGGTACTAAGTGATTTCAAAACGCAATTAAAGCTGATCCGGAAAGATTGAAGATCCTGGTACGTATGCTTTGGTCCTGATAAATCCAGCAATTTGTAAACTAGGCGCTGTAGAATCAACTCCGTATCTTCAAAATTTTCCTTGAGTACTTCTAGAGCTGCTGTATAATTGGCATCTGTTATGGGAAGTTCCTTGATAAGATCCAATGCAAAACCCTTTAGTTGACCCAACAAGTATGAACATTTATTTGCGGCAGATATATCTAACCTGTCATGAACTAAACCCTTTAATTTGTCCCAAAAGGTATTCCAATCAGATTGCCCATCAAATTCAGGTAAGGTTATAGGTGGCAACTTAAAGCTTTGTTGTCCCGGAGCTGCAATACCATTACTGGTACCATTACTCCCTGTCCCGGTAACTGTTTCTGTCGCCAAGGATTCGAACCCAGCTAGTTGATCCAAATAATTTTCACGAGCATCTGTATAGGCTCGCTGTATTTCTTCAAACTTTTCAGATTGCTCTTGTTTGATGCAAAAGTCCTCCAATTTATTGAAAGACACTTCATAATCCCACCGGGTTTTCAGATATTGGATTTGAGACTTTAACAGCTCCCTTGGACAGGGGTCACGTCTGTTTACCTCCTGGCAATTATTTAATGCTCTAGTTACCCAGCCTAATTTCCCCACCATAGATTTTTTCAAGAGTATATCAGTCATTTTGGAAAATGGGTATTTATTTTTGGACTATTATTAATGTTTATACTGAGGACTAGTTTTCAACAATCAAATCTACATATAGCCTAACGCATACTTAATTTAGCTGTTAATTTTTTAGCATTATACACGTAGACCTACCAATACTTGCTACAAACTTAAATGACAAATTAGGCTAGTTGGAAATTATTAAAATCTTCAGTATTACTGCCCTAATACGTGGGAATTCACAGTAGTAGGGGGAGGGGATAAATTATTAATTATTAAAGTTAAGATATGCTCCGTCCTGAGCAGTTAGCCGGTCGACCTAGTCTCACAGACGCAGGTGACATAAAAATGGTCAAAAATATAAAAAATAGGGAAATTTATAGACCGGAATTGTGTTCAAAAGAAGAAATGTTAGTTATTAATTAATTTAGTAATTTAGTAATTTAGCTGTGAGTTGGAACCTGTGGTAGTAGCATTTTCTAAGGGGGAGGAATCATATTTGTTGTTTATTAAATTTTTAATATGCTCCGTCCCGAGCATATAGCTGGTCGACCTAGTCTGCCAGACGCGGGTGACATTAACACCTAACGAGCGGCCTAGGCGGTAATTTATATGTACCGCCCAGCGGGGTGTTTTTACCCTAAATAGGGTTGTTTACGTGATCATTTTCATGCCTAAATAAGACCCAGAGCGTTAAACAAGTATCTATCCCTGAAAGGGCATAAACAGAGCTTTCCAATGACACCCCAACCATCCTTGTACGACTGCTAGTTTTCTTGCAACGGTCGCGCAACACGAGTGCAAAAACCATGTAATTAGGTAGTTTCCCTACATAATTCCCTATGTAGCGAGTGCGTGAGGGTGGGGGAGGGTGGGATTCATGTCAGTAGGTCCGCCGCGGTGGTCTGGAGCAGTCATACGCTTGCTACTCTCCTCCCACCACTTATCTCTCTCTCTCAGCAACATTTCGTGCTGAAAATGGCACACGACATAAGTTGTGAACCGCCACTTAGTCAAAATTTCTTTCACACGACATAAGTTGCGCCCCGATAGACAAAAGTTAAGGACGGAAACATAAAATAATCTAAATTGAAAATAAATGGGGAAATTTAGGGACTGCAACGCTGCTCGAGCTCCTAGTTTCACAAACGCCAGAGGACGCAACGTTGCAGAACCTCCTAATAGCCCTCTACCACAGGATTGAACCACCATCCCCTTGGGCTTAAGAGTGATAATGCCAATGACCCACGCCCATTGTCTGATGAACTACCCAGCTGAGCCGCGAATCGACGATATACTCATGATATCAAGCTACCTGCACGGCTTGAGCCCGACGATTCCAGTGGATACCGTCCCGTCGAAGGTTTTGGCGATAGGGTCCGGCTCCAAACTGGAAGGTCTTGTAGCCGCGCAGGATCCTTTGTAGCCTCCGATTCACGGCCTGATATATAGTTCTGTAATGACCGCGGGTGACTCCGGGCTCGCCCTCAGGGATGGGAGGCAGCTCTCGTGGCTCCAGGAGCACAACAGCCACTTTCAAGCCACAGCGCTGCTCGATTAAGCGGATGATGGCTGCGATGTTGTCCGTGATCTCCGACACCCGTACTGACTCGTGCACATCATTGCCCCCCAAATACAAAATTGTCAATTGGTGAGGCCAGTCCAGCACGCGATTCAGCCGTCTGTCGGTGAGGAAATCACGGGCCCTACCTCCTGAAGCCCGATAGCACCTCACCTCACAACTAGGGACCTCGAAATGTCGTGGGATCAGACTATGTCCCACGAAAGCTACCTTGTACATCCCCGCTGTTATTAAATGATTCCTAACTTAACCCTAACCTAGCCTAGCCTACAGTCAAGCGGGATCCTCACTCGGGGCACCAAAATGTGGGGTTTTCAATGAATAATTCTGTCCCTTACCACACTAATCAAAATTAAATAAAGAAAATGGAAGGAATAAACTTAAATAAATAGATAGGTTACCTGGATGTTACATAAAGATGGTATTGCCTATCTTCTCAGAAACCCCTAGCTAGACATTGTATAAATGGCCATATATATCAATTGACTTAGCTATCACTGGGGGTCCTGGCGATGTTCAGAGGATCCCGACTATGGTAGGTAGGAAGGCAGGGAGTTAAAAGGTCCAAAACTCCGGGCCGGACACTGGGAGCGAAGCGAGAGGTCACGAGACCCTTGTTGGTAGTACCAGGATTTAAAGAGATCTGATCTGAATTTAAATTCCGACCCTTAAGTTAACTATACACAAAATTGTTACCGAGGGTTCATTCCCTCTTCACGAAATCATATAAATAATAATCAGCATTTAAATTATATAATTATCAAGGTAAACATCGTTTCACAATGATTTAGTGAACATAATATCAAGAAATTAACGACCCTAAAGCAAACTGTGGATCGCGTATGCGGTCGCGGGAATATTTAAACTGATCCTCTTTACAGTTCTTCTAAACTTATTTCTACAAGGTTTTATAACTAAATTAACTTGGCAAGCTAATCTTAACCCTCGTGGCCCGGGCTTCCTCTCCAAAGGACGGAGCTCGTATCCGGGCGATCTGGCCGAAAATCAACAAAAGTAAACTAAGGCTAATCTCGCTTAATATATTACCTACATTAATCACCCATATGTCAAAATTTGCGCCTTACCTTGCCGCGTAGAATGGCGTTAAGTAGAGCTCTCTAGCTCAACTGGTTCCGGAGTTATGGTGATGGAAGTGGAGGTAACTTTTGCCGCGTATTTACCTCAGCGCGTCCGAACACTCAACCGCGGCCCCGGCTACGACGCCCAGTTGCACTCGTCGCTCCACCCGCAATTATGCCGGGAAGCGATTTGATAGTGTATTATTGTTTATTATGTAATGTATTATACTTATTATGTAATTTTCACTCAATAAAGTTATTTTCATGAAGTTATTTGTGTCTCTGGCACTTATTACTTCGTTTTATTATTATTATTATGATTATAGTGTCACTTTCACTGGACTTTGATAGTTGATGGTGTCATTTTCACTTTTATGTATTGTTAGGTAAGCTAATAATATATATAGTGTCACTTTCACTTGTTCATATTGTTCTGAAGGCACTTATTATTACTTATGTGTGTCTCTTTCACTTATACTTAGTTATATTACTTATATTATTATTCTTAGCCTACATTTGAGTGTCACTTTCACTGTTGTCACTTCCACTTCAAAAGTTTATCAGAGTGTGGAAGTCGATGAAGCAGGTGCCAGCACACACTGCCACTTGACACTCGAGGCATTCCCAAGTGGTTTTTGTGGCTTTGCGGGGTCTTTTTGTTGTGTGGCTGCACACATGGCACCTCTTCTGGATTCTGCTTTTACTACCTGGTGCTTTGAAAGGAAGGGCGTTGAGCTGGTGCTTCCTGAAAAATTCAGCACACCCCGTTCTATCCAGCATGCCTGGTCCTTGTAGTGGCCTTCCTGGTGTAGCCGCATGTTTAGCCAGGAGCTCGAGTATCACCTGCTTATGGAAGGTCCGCAGGGACTTGTACTTCGGGGCTATTTGAGTCCTCAGACGGTAGATGTTGTATGCATTGAGGACCGACATATCTACCGTATACAGGATAAACTTCTTGTACCACCTGCAAGATGTTCGCAGGCAGACGATGAAGCCCATCTGTATGTCGGACTTGTCGACGAGGCGCATATTTATGTTGTAGTCCAGGACAGCAGCTGGTTTCTGGACGGGGTTCTTGGTTTTTCGGTCCACCTTCCCTGTGGCGACCATCTCAGCCTTGTGGCATGTGGTGAGGAGGTTGACCTTGCGCTGGTCATGCCAGTGGATGGAGAGAATGGGGCCACTCTTCTTATGGAAGATGTCCGTCTTCTTGGTCTTCGTTAGGTAGGTTGGCATGCCCTTCCTCATGGCCTTGACTGTGCCGACAGTTCCGGTCTTGCGGTCATGGAGGTACTTGGCCAGGATAGGCGACGTGTAGTAGTTATCGGTGTAGAGTATGTGGTTTTGATGGAAGTACCTCTCCATCATCTTCTTTACTACAGCGCCGCCAAAACCAATGAGGGGGGTCAGTCTGAATTTCGCCACCCTTGCCGCTGTAGACTATAAAGTCCAGCACATATCCCATCTTGCAGGCGCAGAGGACGAAAAGCTTGATGCCGAAGCAGTGTCTCTTGGACGGGGTATACTACCGGAAGTGCAGCCTACCACGGAACAGGACTAGAGACTCATCGAGGCACATCTTCTGGAAAGGAATCAGGTAGGTGGAAAACCGATGACGTATCATGTCATTCAGCTTCCTGATCTTCCATAGTGAGTATTGAAGGTGGACTGCCATGTTGTTTGTGAGGTGGATATATGAGAGGATGTCGAAGTACCTATCCCTGGACATGTACTTGCCAAATGCTGGAGTCGTTACGATGTCACCAGTGATCCAGTACTCGGCCAGAATGTGCTTATTTATATGTGTAATCAGCATTGTGAGTGCCAAGAACACATATAGTTCTGCCACAGTGAGAGCTCTCCATGCCACCATCTTGACACTGGTCTTCCTCCCAAGAAAGTTGGAACAGATAGCATGGTGGTTATTTGTCTCTTCGACGAGGTATTCCATGACTTCATTGTCATAGAAGCCACAGAAGAGTTCACTGGGGGTAGCATTTGGACCACAGGGATATGCTGGTGACTCCCCGGAACCCTGCTGTACCTCGTCAAAGGCAGGACAATCTGGCTCAAAATCAGCCCCATCTGTCCACACAAACAGGTCGGATGCTTGAGGACATGCAGCTGCAGCAGGCACACGCCCTGGACGCCCTTGGCCACGCGGATGCCCTGCACGCCCACGTCCACGCGCAGGCCCAGGGGCATCGGCGTCGGCAAGCTGACCACGACCACGTCCACGACCTCGCCCTCTAACCCGTCTTGTCGGGATTTCCTCCTCTGCCACATCCTCCTCCTCCTCCTCCTCAGGCGACGTCAGGTCAACTGGGGCAATGTTGGGGTCGTCAGCATCCTCTTCAGGAGACAATTCGGGTGAAGAAGTGACCGGGCGTCGTTGGCGTGGGGAGCGGGAGGCTGCGGGAGGTTCAACAATGGGAGCCTCGGCCTCGGGAGTTGGTCTCCTTTTGCGGCGAGCCGAGAGCTTCCCCGCAGTAAATAATGCCCTACGATGCAGGGCCTGAGGTGGCACACTGTGGGAGGACAATGATGCCCCACTAGTACCACTTGTAGAGGCCCTTCGGTCATCGTCAGGGAGAGATGAAGCCGAGGGCTGTGGGTGACCAACGCGGCGTCCCAGGTCAAGGCGTCGGGGCAAAGAAATGCGGGTGGTTGCTAGACCAGGCTCGGCGTCACTATCACTGTTTTCCGCTTCCCTAGCATTTTCTGCTGCTGCCCTGCGTGCTTTTTTAGCTGCACTTTTCACCAATGATTGTTTATAAAAATATTTGCCCACTTTCAAGGGTGTACGGGCAAGGTAAAGGGGAAGGTCCTGGGCTAGGCCTAGGCCTAGGCCTAGACTGGCCTACGAGACTTGGCAAAGGGGTTGGCTCTAGCACACTTGGAAGTTCAGTAGCACCTTCCTCAACCACTTCCACATCAGGATAATCAGTACTGTCTCCCCCCTCAAATAGATCTACATTGTCGTCCTCTCCAAAGCCAACAAAATCCTCTACTTCGCTTCCACTTCCACTGTTAACAAATAATTTTTATCCACCGAGCTTTCGCCACTGCTCAGTTCAACGTTAAAAAGTTCTCGTTGTATAGCACTATCACTCAACAAACGTTTAACTTCCTTTCGTTTAGCTTTCTTCTCGGTTGGAACAGGCGTCGAAGTAGCAAGTGGGGTAGCACTGGGGCGTGCGGGAAGTTGCATAGAATCGGACGCGTCGGAATTCATGATTTCATTATAACTCGCTATGCCGGCCACGTAGGAACTGATATCGGTAGTAGTTGAGGCTTGGTGGCGCTGCGATCTCCCCTGCAAAGTAAAATTTGCCCGCGCAAATTTTAAAGCACGCTTTCAAGCACAGAGATTTTAAAAGGACACCCGGGCAGCTGCCCATCTGCCGCGCTGTCATTTTAAAATGACACCCGGGCTGGAAGGGTTAAAGTTCTAAATTACTTAATATTAATTACTCTTTACAATATATACAATCAGCAGGTTCTGGTAGGAAATTGTTCACTCTAGTGAGGTTACCCTATCGGAAGGCTGTTGCCAACAGTCCCCAGTTACCGGTATAGTAAATTTATGTCTCACAAACATGGATGCGGTACGATAGTTCGGGCGCCTGGCGTTTGCCGAGGCAGCAAGATAGAGGCCCTGGGAACACCAGAGTTTCCACGGACTTCACCCTATAAACATATAATTTCCTTCTCATTTGATTGTGGTATTGTGCCTTTATTCACAGTACACTACCAGCAATACACACATCTACACTACGACGACGCTCTCATCGACGCCATGACTGACAGCTAAGCATTTTTACTCATATCCATTACCATACCATAATCATTTGTTTTTTCCCTGAGTCGTGCTTTTGGGCCGGCTCCATTAACCCCGTCGTCTGGCATATTGGGTAGGCATTTTTCCTTTGCCTCATTGCCACGTGGAGATATTGGTGAGTTGAATCCTGGAGTATAATTAACCCTTAGACCCTGATTAAACATAAACATATGTGAGTGACCTTTCGATGTAATTTAGCTAAAATTCAGATTAAATTCAATTTAGACCTAGAGTAATTTGACTTAGATTGATTTGTTTGGATTATAGCTTAGATATATATTTAACTTTCACTGATATCATACCAGATTGGTGCCCAGACCCGAGATTTAGCTACCAATAAGGGATTTTTTGAAGGCATGAATAAGGGATTAGCCCAGGGATGCAGGAGCAAGGACCCAGGAGGAGTGGTGCTTGGATACAATCCGGAAACTCTAGCGCCGATACCAGATAGGATTGCCGTCGTAGGACAATCATATGCCGCTAGGCTCAGGGCGGCTGAGCGAGGACCTGTGGGGTATAGGGCGTGTGACGTCTACCAGCGTTGGCAGAATCGCCTCTCGTTAGCCACTAGCGCTCGCCAGGGACATCGAAACGGGCTACAGTTATCCGAGAATGTTGTTCTTTCTTTTCCTGTAATCGCATTGTCACAGACAGTCCAGTGGTGGTCTTTGTTTTCGTCTGTGACAACGGGGTGTATTTTATATCAATAGTAGTGATGATAGTACCAGCGTGGGAATGAGAGAGACTTTCAGAGCGAGATGGTAGTGAGTGTCTGTAGGTGCGGGCGCTGTGTCACGTGACACCTGCTGTCTTGTGACGTCTCGGCTCGTGATTGGCCGACCATCGCGCCTTTGCGGGCTCCTGTGTAACTTGCTTCCTACATGAGGGTTCCCAGGAGCTGTCCTCGTCAGGACAGGCTTGGCGCGCGTGCTTCTAACATCCCCTTGCATACTCTCTCCCGATCACCCCCTTTATCACTGTCTCTCTCTCTGACCTTCTTCGTTTCCATTACTTCTCGCCTTTATTCAATTACTTATCCCCTTGGGTTCTGCATACGGTTTCCATAGCCGGCCCATTGTATTGCATGCGCCGTCCTCCGAGATATTTACATGTACTTAGAATAGGTTTTGAGGGTTTTTAGTTAGTATAGGTTAAGAACTTAGTGTGTCTCCATTATTGATTTAGTGTTTCTGCTCTTTTATTTAATGCTAGACTGGGATAAGGTAACTGTAGTCGTTGTCTCCGATGTGTGTATGGTTTGCTTATACCTACACGACTTCGACCGGTCCTGTGGTAGCCTGTGTTGTCTTTTCGGTTGCGTCCTTTACGAGTGCAGCATTGTGTTGACTGAGGGTTTTGGCCTGTTCCAGTTCCACACTTTGCTGCCTCTTTGATTGTCTTTAGAGGGTCGCCAGGATAGAACCGGATACTTGTGATCTGGATCTATCAAGAGAGCACCCTAGTCAATTAACGTAACATATAGGATGCAGTCTTAAGGACATCGCTAGGCTATGAGCCTGTCTTGCTCAACCCCAGTTCCTTACCTAGAGTATTCCAGCTAGACATTATTAATCGAGTAGACACTTATTAGTATTTAATATAAGCTCTTTGATATGTACGCATTATTATTCACAGCATTTATTAGTCTAGGTTGTTGTTGAGTTGCACAACCATAGCAGACTGTTTCGTTGATGAGGAAGTACTTCTTTTAGTGTCGAGCATTGCTACCGTTGCGCATTTATAGTATTCTCGTGTCAGTTAACATTATATGTCCTATCTTTTAGTGTATTCAATTTACATGTGTGGTGTCCTGCCTCCTGCCTTTATATAGTTCAAGATTAGATACGAGCATCTTATGAGCATCAGACTTTCTTCAGAAGTTTCCCGGTCTATGCTGTAGGACTATACTTCACTTTCTTTCAGATAAGAGTGAAGAGTTTATTGTTGTTTAGAGTAACTGTATTGAAGCATCTTTTTATTGTATTAAATCTTGCAGGGATTTAATTGATCTTTCCATAGATTCCTTTTTATGCATTTTAACGTAACTTGCATCTTGTTTGTTATCAGGCTATACCAGTGTAGGTTAGCCTGAAGTAGAGTACATTTATGCCCAGTTAAGGATACCCCACTATCGCAGATTAACTCTGGAGGGTATAGGTGTTTTGTTCGCCGGCATATATAATTTGAGGGTTTGGATCTAGCGTACCGTTGTTGCATAGTGCCCTATTACTAGTCCAATCTTTAAGTGCCCTTGTTTTATTCGTAGCCCCGGTCGTAACAGGCATCGGAGGGGGATCGGTATTTTGAGCTCTCCTTCTTCGGGGTGCCTGGGGCCACAGTAGATACCCTGAGAGCCTCCCCAGAGTGGGGACGGGTAGTACAATTTAGGCTCCTTATGATCTTTTTGTTTATCGGCAGAAACGACATTCGCCCCGGTACAGTGCCCCGAGAACTGGCCAACGAAATAAAACAGGTGGCGTTGGATCTGGAGAGAGCGACCGGGGGATGCTGCAAGATCGTGGCTTTAAAGAACCGGACAAGAGTCCGAGGTTTCCGAGCGGAGGATTATCAGGCGATCCGTAACTCCGTTAACCGCATCCTGAGGTGTCGGTTGGCGGAGACGCGGCACCGCTTCGTGTCTATCACCCTCAACGTACGGGATCTCGATCTGGACGGCACCCACCTGGACTTGGATACTAACGAACAGCTCTACAACAAATTAGTAGGCCTGACAAAGCGTTAGTTGGAGACGGACGCCGGGGTAGTGTCGTTGTGCCTCCCAAAATCCTGCATCCCACCCATCATCTTCCCCCAATAATTTGTCTTTTCATTTTTAGACTTCCTATGACGCCTGACCTGACATAATATTTTCTTTGTTCATAATGACCTTTTAGTGTAGATATTGCCCATCAGTGTACTATTTTCTCTCCATAACAAAGAAGTCTGCCGTTCGGCATCTCTTGACTAGGCTAATATTTTGCCGTGGAGATATAACATTGTAGCAGTGTAAGGTGTAGATAGCCTACAGGTTTGCATACAAAATTAGTAAACCAGAGGAGATACCGTCTGGTGGGGTGCAAAGCAAAGCCCCGAAAAATCAGAGGGCAGGACTTCGGGGAGTGTACAGATAGATTAATAGTAGATGTCGATACTTTCATCACTACTGCTGACCTCGAGGAATTGGAGGCTAGACTAGATAATGCCCATGTTACACATAGTAATATTGTTGCTCTAAGTAAAGTGATTGTGGCAAGCATGACGGAGGATGATGAGATAATAGCGGAGTGCGAAAATCGCGCCCTATATGACGAACCAGTCTTCAAAGCGAAGCACTTGTTACAGCGCGCTGTCTTTAACAAGAAGGGAGGCGATACCGATGCCCAAAGAAGGGTTGATCCTAAACATACTGTGCACCTCCCAAAGCTCAATCTACCTACATTTGGGGGTAATTTGACAGAGTGGTTAGCCTTTTGGGACGTATTTAGGTCTACCGTGCATGAATCCACTTTGGATAATGTCCGGAAATTTCATTACCTGAAAGGACAAAATAATGGAAGAAGAGGCCTTACATCTGATAGAGGGTTTCGCGGTAGTAGGTGATAGTTATCTTGAGGCAGTACAATTATTGTAGTCAACATACGGGGATTGGGAGCAATTGAAAATGGCCCATGTCGTTGCCTTATTAAATCTGACAGAACCAAAATACAAGGTTGATGAATTAGCAAAATTTAGAGCAGATATGGATTGCCATACTCGATCACTAGACACCCTAGGGCTGACCTCAGAGGAAATGATAGTTATTATACTATAGGGGAGGTGTGGTGGAGTGGTCATGCCACTGGATTGGTAATCCAATGGACCCGGGTTCAAGTCCCGATATGTCAATGGGAAGATATTATTGGGATTGAATTTGTGCTGTACCTAGTATCAGTGCATTACCACAAAGCCCACCGAAATGCCAAAAAAATACCCTCATTGTTCCCTGATTAAATAACACTGTATGAATATTCCCATATTCAAAATATGTTACAGGGGGACAATGCCTAGTGAGTTCACTGCTCAATAGGTGGCGTTCTGAGAGTGAGGGTCTGAGTCTGGAGGGTGAGACGGTGAAGCACTAGAGCGAAGCAACCAGCCGCTTCAGAGATAGAGCTGCTTCGAGCCATGATGGATGCTTCGCATGTCTCACTCCCCAGGCTGGAACAAGACCTCACGGGCTTCACCGTGTTGAGCGGTGGAATGTACAGGCTCTCAGCCTATGCCCGAGAGGGAGTAGTTGGAATAAAAAAAAAAAAAAAAAAACAGAAGCTTCCTATGGCAATACTCGACAAGGTCAGATCATTTGATCAGGGTGAGTTTAAAACTCAGTTCAGTAAGGAAATCAGTAATTTACAGTTGAACAATGGGAGAATGATTGTGTCGGGAGGGAGCGGGAATGTTGAAATGAGGGGGACTGTAAGTATGACGGTGGGGACCAAGGGAAAGAAAGAGGGTACATACAAGAAACCTCCACAGACTTTATGTAAACTCTGCAATAATAACAAGCATAAATGGAGTTTCTGTTTACAATACCCAACAAATTAGTTAGAATTAGCACAAGTGAAAAAATGTAAGCTATGTGCAGGTTGTCTGAGTAAAGATCATGGTAAGCAAGGGCAATGTACTGCTACGTACTTAGGGCCCTGTCGTCACTGTAAAGGACATCACTTCGACAAGTTGTGTCCTACAGTTGACAAAGGCAAAGAAGTCAAACCAGAGGGTACTACAACTTTGACATTAGGTAGTACGAAAGACACCACTATATTGCCCACAATAAAGATTCCCATGGAAGGTAATGACAGTAAAAAAAATTGTCGGGTGCTTCTTGATCAGGGGTCTCAATGGTCCTTCATAAAAAGGTCCATATTAATGGGACTTAAGCACCGAATCGTAGGGGCTGAGACTCTTTGACTGCAGGGCTTTACAGGGGTTACTGACAAACAAGACTACGAAATAGCGGAAATTTCCTATATTTACCGTAAACAAAGGTACTTTATGACATGTATCGTAGTAGACACCCTACCAGAATATGTATCTGTAGGAGTGAAGAAATTGGAACACGCATTACGTAGCAAAGGGGTTAACTTGTCAGATCTCATGGGAAATCAAAGTGAGGTGCATGTTCTACTTGGTGTGGATCACTATTATGATGTAGTATAGCCTACCCTGGATTTAAAAGAATGTGTGGGGTAATTCTAATCCCCACTAAATTTCGCTATTGCATGAGCGGAAAGGTACATACCACACAGTCAAACATCCTGGTCGACACGGTCTCGATACTAAGGGTGAATGTAACCGCGGCAGAGGAGATGGGAAGGGAAGACTCCCAACCTAGTGACCCTAAAATGACTGCCGAGTTCGACCTGGAAAGACTGTGGATATTAGATCACATAGGCATTAATCCTGTGGAGACTGATTATGACTCAAAAATTGAGCGAAAGAAGTTTGAGTAGTCTGTGAGCTTTTGTGCCGCAGAAAAACAATACAAGGTTAGTCTACCCTGGAAAGATAGTGAGATGAGACTGCCAACAAATTATGGATTTTCAGTGGGTCGCTTGCGCGCATTACAGCGTAAACTAACATATGAACCGAGCATGCGCCAGGCGTATGACGATGTATTTCGGAACTACTTGGACCGAGGCTGCATTGAAAGAGTCGATGTGAAAGAACCTATTAGGAAGGGTAGGGTTCACTATCTAGCCCATCATGGGGTGAAAAAAGACAGTGCCACCACACCTATACGGATGGTGTATGACTGCTCGGCCCACCAAGGTCAACAACCCAGTCTAAATGATTGCTTGCTGACTGGTCCGTCCATGGTGTCGGATTTGTCTCAACACCTATTGCGATTTAGACTAGGGCAATATGCATTTACTAGTGATATTGAGAAAGCCTTCTTGATGGTCAAGTTGCAGGAGGAAGATAGAGATGTCACTCGCTTTCTTTGGTTCGAAGACATTAGCGACTCTGGAAGTCCGGTGGTGATCTACCGTTTTCGGGTCGTACTCTTTGGTGTTACATGCTCTGTCGTGAATCTTGGTATAGATACCGTAGTTTGAATTTCCCGGGTTCACGACAGCTGGGTCCTTTTTGTTTATACGCATAACTTTATTTATCTTTGTGGATAAATATTACTGTGGTTACACCAATTATATCTTAGTTTATTTTCCCTTATTATTTAATCACGGGGGACGATATAAAACCCTTAAATATATTTTATATTGTCACGACAAAAGGGAATCTCACACACACTTCACACAGCCTTCATCCCGCTAACAACTAACCACCAGTTGCTGCCACATAACACCAGAACTTCCCTGATATTCGCCTACCAACATGTCCATCACCTAATCTACACTCTTTGCATCACAGCTAAGTTCCTTTAATACTAGAAGTACTTCATAGATATTACTCGGACTACCACAGATAGCCGACATATACATAATAACACGTAAGTCAACCGCCGACCCGGTAACATATTTATAGCCTAGGCCAATTCATCTTTCCAGGTTTAGTTATTTAATTTATATCCGTTTCTCCTCTACGGCCCATAGGAATAATAAATAGGATAAAATTGGTGCGGTGTGACCAGGATACTGGGCCATCTGTTATATATTAATAAGAATTGGGGGGCATTAGGCCTGATTTGTCTGCCTTTGTGTAGAGCTGGGCGATCCAATGGACAAATGTCGAGGGGCGCACCGGGGAAAGCTGCAAGGGCAGGGGGCGTCGGCCAAGAGTTTGAGCCATCGTCCGGTGGTTACCCTGTGCCCTTGAGAAAGGTGGCCCTCTTCGGCCATTCGTATGTCCGGGATTTTCCGCTGGACCGTCCAGTGCAGTGCCCTGCTTATTTTGTTAAGCAGATATATAGACCAGGGGCAAGGGTGACACTGTCAGGCAGACCTCGGCCTGGGATGCGCCCCTAATCTACAAGCCGGATCTTACGTTCCTGATCCTCGGGGGCAACGATTTGACCCTTCAGACTGACCTTCAGCAGGTGGCCCTCGGACTCCAGTCTTTGGCTGAAGAGATCGAGCAAAAGACTGGGGGTCACTGTCTGGTGGTCAGTCTGGAGTCTAGGATAAGCCCTAGGGCAGTGTTATTCACTATTTTTTTCAAGAGAGCCAAAATTTCAGGACATATTCAGCGTGAGAGCCACATAAGCCATAAGGCAAATAAGCCACAGGGATAAGCAGAAACAAATATATATAGGAACTAAATTTCATATTTTTTGTGAGTTTCCATAGCCACAGATTTATAGAACAAGACTAGTAACAATTATTGTATTGAAGTTCTTTAGTAAATATAAATTATATTGAAATTCTTTACTACTAATATATATTTAAAAAATATATACATTAATTTAATGTTGTGATGACCGGAAATGAGCCAGCTGTTCTTTGAATATTTCCATGCTGTACTTGTAAGTTGTCACTTGTGGAAGGTTGTATTTCTGGTGGTTCATTTTCTTTTGTGTGCTTACGTTTTATAATAAATTGGTCCATTTTGATTATAGCCTGGAATATAGATAATTCACTGCCTGGAATACGACAAATTGTTGAACAAATTACCAAATGTGGAAAATACATCGTTCTAATTTGTAAGAATACGAGTTTAGGTCCACACATTTCATGCATACACCGAAACAGTCTTTTTCTCAAAAAATAACACTAATTTATGAGGCACCATAACCCACTTTTCTGATGTGGTGTTAATAAACCTAGTGAATGGACAAGACTGGCTGAGCATGGGCCGCCGAGCACTGGACTTACGTAACCCACACACGTACATTTCCTGTAGGCCTACAGAAGGCTCGTTCTCTCTCTCTCTCTCTCTCTCTCTCTCTCTCTCTCTCTCTCTCTCTCTCTCTCTCTCATCATTCCTGTATAATGGGTGCTCTCTCTTTTTTCTTTGTGTTGAATAATTATGAAAAGTAAAGAATTGCCAGAGTCACTATATAGGCCTATTCCCATTAGCAAATTTTGTATTAAGTGATACGTCTGATATGGCATTATTATGCAATTTATATCTAATACTTTAAACTATTCTCTGATTACTGATGAATTCTCTCTCTCTCTCTCTCTCTCTTCTCTCTTGCGAGCCGCCAATTAGGTCATTGCGAGCCGCCACTGGCTCGCGAGACGCGCAATGAAGACCACTGCCCTAGGGGTATGACCCCCGAGGAATATAATAGGGCCAAAAATGGTGTGAACCTCCGCTTGCGGAGAAATCTCCCATTCACCAAACAGAGGTACTTTGCCATGGGAATGAGTAAGATCGACTTGTGGGACGGAGTACATTTAGATGCGCCAGGGAGCTGGAAGGTATTAGATAGGCTACTGGACAGAGCGGGTGCCTTCTTTGAGAAGAAGGACAGGGCCGAGGAGGAGCAGTCGATGCAATAGGCTAGATCTCAAGACTACGACGACGGCTGCTGCTGTTCCTCCTTCAGAGGAGTCTTGATCCTTCTTTCTCTTTCTTTTCCTTTCTTTTTCAGGCATTAACTTTGTAATTTGTTGAAATTTAATATAGTAAAGTAAATATTGTAAAGTACAGTAATATGATATATGTAAATTTAATATAGTAAAGTAAATATTGTAAAGTACAGTAATATGATATATGTAAATTTAATATAGTAAAGTAAATATTGTAAAGTACAGTAATATGATATATGTAAATTTAATATAGTAAAGTAAATATTGTAAAGTACAGTAATATGATATACTGTATGTACATTTCCTTTTCTTTGATCATTTGTAAACTCACAGGGGGCACGCGATCTGCATGCTTCAATTTGCTTGGTTGCTGTCGTCATCAATGTAAGTAGGTTAGCCTAGGCTTAGAATAGATTAGAATAGGTTAGCCTACAGTGACGATTAGTATTGTTGTTCCTTAAGCTTTAGTTACTGTAATTTTTTTAAGAATGGAGGAGAAAATAAAGTCATTGCGGCGGTTCAGGGCCGCCAAGAAGGGAGGAATTACTAAGCTTACCTCTAATCTGTCTGATTTTATTGAACATGCTGCTACACTGCATGATGTAACGGGTGTGAAAATCACTGTAGAAAAGGCCCTAGCTGATATCGAGTTGTATAACGTAGAGTTGCATAGCTTATATTCAGATGATCAGTTAGAGGAGGAGATGGTGAAAGATATGCAGTATGTTAATCAAGTAAACAGTCAGTTAGCTGAGTTAGACAGTGCTCTCCAGACAACCACTACTGGTAGATCTCGTGATAGCGCAGCAAGTAGGAAACAGAAGGGTATTAAGCTACCCTCCCTGAAGTTGCCAGTTTTTGACGGGGATCCAACACAGTGGGTGGGTTTCTGGGAGCTCTTTGATTGTAGTGTTCACTCCCAAACAGACTTAGCTGACATTCAGAAATTTACGTATCTAAAGGGACAACTTAGTGGTGAGGCTCTACAAATTGTTGGTGGGTTTAGTTTGGTCGCTGCAAGTTATGAACCAGCGGTCAATATTCTAAAAAACAGTTATGGTCAAAAGTATCGCATCAAAGCAGCTCACATAGCGAAACTGTGTAATCTCCCGCATCCTAGCCAGCAGGTCAGTGCTCTGGAAGATTTGTCTGCGTCATTTGAGTGTGCATTAGAGTCATTACGCTCTATGGATGTAACAGTAAGTGAAATGTGTGCAGTACTGTTGCATAATAAACTTCCTAGTGCACTCTGAGGTGATTAAGCGTGAATTAAAAGACAACTGGCTGGATGTGGATGAATATGTTCGTGTGTTTAAGACTGAATTGTGCAATCTAGAAAGTAGACATAATCCACTAGAACAGTTTGGGGCGACCGCCACAGCAGTATATGCGGTGTATCAGAAACCCGATACCAAGCAGAAGTATGGATGTAAGTTGTGTTTAAAGACAGGACATTTTTGGGAAAAGTGTGCTAAATACAAGAACAGTCCCGCCAAGGTCAATAGAGCAAGACAGTTGAAATTGTGCGTCGGGTGCCTGTCATCAGAACATGGCAGCCAGGGGTGTACTAACCCTAAAATTAGGCTGTGCCGATTCTGCCAACAGAAACATTTTAATTATTTGTGTCCGACGCCACGCCTTGAACAAACTGGACAACCAGTGGCCCCTGAACCAACAGTGACCATGGCTGTGGCTTCGGGCCGTAATGCAGTGTTGTTACCTACCATTCAGATTCCCTTGACCGACAGGAACGGTCATGCCAGTAAAGTAAGAGCTTTGTTGGACCAATGTTCGCAACGTACCTTCATCTTGTGCTCTGCTTTATCGCAGCTTGATTACATTGGGGTCAGTATGGAACAGCTAAGGCTCCAGGGATATACTGGCTCACTTGGTAGCGCTAGATAATTCCTCTGGAAGAACTGGCGCTTATGAGAAATAAAAGACCAGATTATTATTATTATTATTATTACTGAGTATGAAATAGTAGAGTTAACCTATCATCACAGAAGAAGGGTGCGTAAATTGAGGGCCGTTGTGGTGGAGGATTTACCAGTATACAAACCAGGGAGAGGATTAGGGATGGAGGTAAATGCTATCAAGGCTCGGGGTTACAATTTAGCCGATCCAGGTATCACTGATGGAGATATGATAGGGTTACTGATTGGGGCGGACTTTTATTACCACTTTGTACATTCAGGCTATGTCAGGGGAGGAAGTATAGTTATGTTACCCACAATTTATGGTTATGCACTGAGTGGCACTTATCAGTCAGATATAGAAGAGACCCATGTAGAGTTAGTCACTGTTCTTAAGTTAGCAGTAGACCCTTTAGTGGAGATACAGGAAGATATTGGCAGGAAATCTCCAGAATTAAAGGATCTGACAGCTCTATGGGACTTGGACCATATTGGTATAAGTCCTAATGAGACTGGTAAGGGTGGGGAGAGAGTATTGAATAGATTTTCTGAAACGGTACAGTATTCCGAAGCACAGGGACGGTATATAGTGGAACTGCCGTGGAGAGATAATATAGATAAATTACCTGATAACTTTAAGTTAGCCCTGGGCAGAATGAGAGGATTGCAGCGTAAATTTATAAAAGATCCCAACTACAGTCAACAGTATACAAAGGTTCTGGATGATCAGATAGAAAAGTGGTATATTGAAAGGGTAGAAAACAGGAATCAAGCTGGTCATCCCATTCACACTTAGCTCACCATGGTATTACTAAAGATAGTGTTACTACGCCTGTACGGATAGTGTTTGACTGTTCGGCTAGGATGGACGAGAGGGCGTTCAGTCTGAATGACTGTCTCCATACAGGTCCATCGCTAGTGGCTGACCTCACCCAGGTACTTCTACGCTTTAGATGTCATCAATTTGCCTGGGTGAGTGATATAGAGAAAGCATTTCTCATGGTGGGATTGAGTGAGAAGGATAGGGATGCTACTAGGTTTCTGTGGTCCGTTGATCCCTTGGATGTTGCAAGTACAAAGTACAAAGGAGTACCATGGAAATCAAGCAACAACAGATCTAGTGACCCTTCTAGGCTGCTTGTCCTCCAAAACACTGAGGATCAAGTGTCCAAACAGTGGTTTAGAATGGGCAAGGGAACATTGGAAAGGGAACTAATGTCCGTGGCAGGATTAGGAAGTTAGTAGGGGACAGAGGGGTTAGTAACTGAGGGGAGGATAAAAGAAAGTTATTAATTTACAAACGCAGTCAGTCGCGGGTTTGATGCGAGATATTTGTCTAAGCGGAGTTTAAATGAATCAACAGTGCTGCAGTCTATAACGTCTCGGGGAAGCCGATTCCACAAGTTGACAACTCGATTGAAGAAGAAATTCTTAGATTGGTGTGAGTTAATTAAAAGATTTACCAATAATTTTGCAACCGTTTCCCTGTGTGTAATTAGATTGGTCGATAGTGAAGTACTTACTACAGTTCATATTGTCGATGCCTTTGATGATTTTGAACACTTGAATTAAGTCACCTCTTAATCTGCGCTGGGTTAAAGGAAATAGATTTAATTCTCTAAGACGCTCTTCGTATGGTTTGTTCTTTAGCCAAGGTATCATTTTGGTAACTCTACATTGAACTCGTTCTAGTTTGTTTATATCGGAATTTAAATTCCGACCCTTAAGTTAACTATACACAAATTTGTTACCAAGGGTTCATTCCCTCTTCACGAAATCATATAAATAATAATCAGCATTTAAATTATATAATTATCAAGGTAAACATCGTTTCACAACGATTTAGTGAACATAATATCAAGAAATTAACGACCCTAAAGCAAATGGTGGATCCCGTATGCGGTCGCGGGAATATTTAAACTGATCCTCTTTACAGTTCTTCTAAACTTATTTCTACAAGGTTTTATAACTAAATTAACTTGGCCAAGCTATTCTTAACACCTTACGAGCGGCCTATGCGGTTTATTTATGTGTACCGCACAGCGGGGTGTTTTTAGCCAAAATAGGGCTGTTTACGTGATCATTTTCATGCCTAAATAAGACCCAGAACGTAAAACAAGTACCTATCCCTGAAAGGGCATAAACAGAGCTTTCGAATGACACCATAACGATCCTTGTATGATGGATAGTTTTCTTGCAATAACCGTGCAACGCGAGTGCAAAAAGCAGGTAATTCGGTACTTTCAGTACATAATTGAGTATGTAGCGAGTGAGAGAGGGAGGAGGGAGCTGAGATTTGTGTCAGTAGGTTCGCCGCGGTGGTCTGGAGCAGTCATACGCTCGCTAGTCTCCTGCCACCACTTGTCTCTCTCTCTTAGCCACATTACGTGCTGAAATTGCCACTCGAGTTATGTCGAGCGCCGCCACATAGTCCAGCTTTATTTAACTCGACTTATGTTGCTCGCCGCTAAATAAGGGTTAAAGTTCTAAATTACTTAATATTAATTACTCTTTACAATATATACAATCAGCAGGTTCTGGTAGGAAATTGTTCACTCTAGTGAGGTTACCCTATCGGAAGGTTGTTGCCAACAGTCCCCAGATACCGGTGTAGTCAATTTATTTCTCACAGATTGGGGCCCGGCGAAGTATGATGTGTTGCATCATGTTATATCACCTGCGGCTAACAAATCACGCCAATTTCTTCTAGACCCCATAGCAGCTGCTCGTTGTGGTCTTGGGCTCCCTATTACTATGGGTTGCTGTTCTTCTTCCGGTGGGATGGCGAGTTCCATAGGTATGAGCCGATCTACAGTTCGGAGAGTGGTTTGTCCTCAAGATACAACCTTAACGATTCTGATAACTCCTTCGGGATTAGGATAGACTTCTTGGATCCTTGCTAAGGGCCATTTAGAGTGAGATTGGTCCATTTTCAAAAAGACTATGTCTCCCTCTTCAGGTTTGGGACGGTTACTAGCAGAATTTGAACCATAATACCTCTCCCGTAGGCTCAAGATATACTCCGATGCCCAATGTTTGTTACAGGCGTCCAGTATTTTGCAGAGTTTATGGTAGCTTCGTTGCAAGTGTGCATCTGCTTCATTAACGGAGGGATCCAGTAATTCCTCGGTCACGTCCAAACGGGGGACTGGGTCCAATCGTCTACCATATAATAAATGAGCCGGTGTTAAGGCCTCAATTTCCAGATTGGAGTCATCTTGATACGTTAGTGGTCGATTATTTACCCTGGTTTCTATCTCGGTGACAACAGTTCTTAACTCATCCAAGGTGACCTTGGACTTGTGAAGAACCCTTTTCAGGCACGATTTCACGATACCCATCATTCTCTCTGTAAATCCATTTTGCCAAGGGGCTCTGGGAGCTGTGAATGACCAATAACAATTGCTAGAGTCTAACATTTGCTGTACTGTGTTTTTCTTTAATAGTTGAGAAACCAACGGTGATGCGCCCACAAAATTTGTCCCATTGTCACTAACCAAACGTCTGGGACAACTTCGCCGAGCGACAAATCTTCTAAATAAATTTATAAAGGTTTCCGAGCTCATGTCTTCCGCTATTTCCAAATGGATAGCCCGAGTGCTGGTACAGGTGAATAGACATATGTAAACCTTCTTGGGTGGACCATCATCTCCTGTGAGAGTGATGGCACCAGTATAATCTATACCTGTTACCTCAAACGGTGTCCTTTGGTGAATGCGGTCTGGCGGAAGAGCTGGTTGTCTAGGGTAAGGAATAGCTATAGCTGTATACCTCTTGCAAATAATGCAATTCTTGATACAGCGTTTAACAGCTTGTCGTCCCTGGGGTATCCAATATGTTTGTCGCATATAGGCTAGAGTGTCTACTACCCCACCGTGTTTAGTGGTTTCATGTGCTTTTAAAACCATCAATTTGGTGAGGTCGCAATCATTGGGCAATAGGATCGGATGCCGAGTTTTGAGGGGTAGATCAGCTTTACCAATACGACCTCGACAACATATTAATTCTTGATTGTCTAGGTACAGCCCAAGGTCCTTCATTCTTTTGGTTGGCTTGGGATTGGGTTTACGTAGCTGTGTTAATTCCTCCTCATACTTTTCAGCTTGTATCCTTTTGATCCAGTAGGTAAGTGGGTCTAATTCCTCCATCTTTACCTTCTTGCTCAGGAACTTAAAACACAAATTTAGTTACAGTTAATAGTTTGTCCAAATTGGAGAACTTGGTGATGTCAATCACTGAAGGCTCTGGGATAATTATTGGGTCCATATGAACATGATCATCATTAACCTTCTGGTATGATTTTTGTTCTGGCCAATCACTCTGACATAGCCAAACCGGACCCTGAAACCACAGAGTTTCGTTAATCAGTTTCTTGATACTAACACCTCGGCTCACCAAGTCAGCCAGATTATCCTTGGACTTAACATGCATGAATGCATAGTTCATTTGCAGTTCCTTTATTTTATGTACTCTGTTACACACATAGACTATGTGACTATCATCCTTAGCTATCCAGTGCAAACATATCTCACTATCTGTCCATATATATGTCTCACCTAAAAAGGGAAACATATCATTCAAATAAATAGCTAACCTAGTTCCCAATTCAACAGCGGTCAGCTCCAACTGTGGAAGGGTACGTTGTTTTAATGGCGCTACTCGGGATTTCGACATAAGCATAGTAGATCGGACTTCAGTAACACAATGAGCTACTGCGCCATACGCCTTAGATGAGGCATCACAAAAGACGTGCAATTGAGCACACTCATTATCAGAGGTAGGATCACATCTTCTAGGAAACTTGACTGAGGATACCTTCTCCTATTCCACCTGCAATTTGTTCCACTCTTCTGTATACTTTTCAGGTAATGGAGTATCCCAACTCAGTGCATCTCTCCAGGCCGCCTGAACTAAAATCTTCCCTTTAATTGATATGGGACTAAATATGCCCAATGGGTCGAACATCATAGAGACCTGACTTAAGAGTGTGCGTTTTGTGAGTTTTACATCGGGAAACTCGAGGGGCTTTAGAGACATCTCATCAGTAGTTGTTGTTGTTGTTGTTGTTCCCCAAGCTGCCTGGCCGAACAGCCCCAAGGCCCCGAGCATGGCCAAGGCCGAGCGCCCCCACAGAACCCTCCCCGCCGACCACAATAAAGCCTGACCTACTCACTCCATAATGGCGCAGAAACCCCCGGGAAACCAAAGGCCCACCCAGGGCCCTGTGCCCCTCAGCAATTATGAAGAGAAAGTTGAGGGGCAAAGGAAAAATGTGACGCTTTGGCTTCCAATCTTGGTAGATTGGGAGGTCAATCCACGGAAGAGATGCCGTCACTTGAGATCTAGAAAATATATAAGTAAAAGGAACAGTCGGAGTAAGCTATGGGTATGGCAGAGATCGCTCAGTTCTCACTCTGATAGACCAGCCCATCACCAATCAGTAGTTGTTTTCCACAGCAATCCTAGTACTGGTTGATATTCTGGTATTAGGTAGTCAGGATAGTCTCCTCTTATCTGGTCCAAAAGAATATGAGAGTTTGAATTCCAACTTTGTAGTGGCATATTGGCTTTATTACATTCTTGCCTTGCCAAATTGTAGATTTCAATCACCTCTTCTCCACTGTCAGCAATGCCCTGAAGATTATCCATGTAAAACAGTTGACCCATTTCCGGTTTCTCTGTCTTTTGGAAATTATATCTTAACCCTTAAAAAGCGGCTCACCACTTAAGTCGAGTTAAATAAAGCTGGACTATGTGGCGGCGCTCGACATAACTCGAGTGGCAATTTCAGCACGTAATGTGGCGGAGAGAGAGAGACAAGTGGTGGCAGGAGACTAGCGAGCGTATGACTGCTCCAGACCACCGCGGCGAACCTACTGACACAAATCTCAGCTCCCTCCTCCCTCTCTCACTCGCTACATACTCAATTATGTACCGAAAGTACCGAATTACCTGCTTTTTGCACTCGCGTTGCACGGTTATTGCAAGAAAACTATCCATCATACAAGGATCGTTATGGTGTCATTCGAAAGCTCTGTTTATGCCCTTTCAGGGATAGATACTTGTTTTACGTTCTGGGTCTTATTTAGGCATGAAAATGATCATGTAAACAGCCCTATTTTGGCTAAAAACACCCCGCTGGGCGGTACACATAAATAAACCGCATAGGCCGCTCGTAAGGTGTTAAGGTGCTGCACAACAAGAAAGGTCTAGAGCAGGAACCAAACAACACTGACCGAAATCGGTATTCTTTTATCCGCCCACCAGGCTGAAAAGGATCTTCAGGCCATAGGAACTTTGTGAATTTGCGGTCCTTACTTACAGCATGATGAGGAAGGTAATGACCCTCTTAATGGTTTATTTCACCTGGGTCCTCCTCAATAACATTATTTTCCAATTGCTCTTGAATTATTTTATGATAAATTTCCAGTCGTTCAGGATGTTGACGCAATCTCTCCACCATTTTGTTTAATTGACATCTTGAACTCTGGTAGTTAGTTGGTAATTCAGGGGCATTTATCTTCCATGGAAGTCCTACCCAATACTGGCCATCCTTATACTCAACTGTGTCCAGGTAGTGGTTATATGTTAAGATGTCTTCAGAGGTGGGAAGATCTGCTTCTATACCCACAGTGTCCAATTTCCAAAGTTTGTGAACAGGTTCTTGTTGCTCCTCCAGAATGTCTCCCAGTTGTGATGGAATTAATTCTGCACCAATTCTAGCCACCACCAGAGATTGTGCAGGAGTCACAAAGACTGGATCCATCAGGTTGTCTGATTCACTTGGGCCACATGTGGGTAGAGATCCCATTATTATATATCCACCTGATGAAGAAATTAACTGGATACCGTGTTTCCGAGTAATTTTTCGCAAGAAGCGACCACAATAGTCGGAGCCGATGATTAGTTGAATTGGACCTACTACGTCAGACTCTATAGTTCGGTCTGCTAGTTGGACACCCTTCTTTGTTAAGAAGTCAGATGTTTCCTTTAAACCCTTATTTACCACAGAAGTGTTCATGTTTTCCTTAACCACCGCAGTCACCTTACATTTATATTTGCACAATCTAATCAGGGGTTTAACCACGTCAAATGTTTGTGTTTCCTTATTTGACAAAAATCCAGTTATTGCCATGTTCACTCTTCCCACTGTTTGGCAAATTCATGGCTCTGACAACATTTCCGACAATGAAGGTCTTTTGCGTTCCAGTATCAAAGAGTGCTTTGACTGGCATAACCTCTTTTCCTCTGATCAGTTGAACCTCGGCTGTAGGAGTAGCTGCCGGCGTATGCATTGGGTTTCCAGTGGTCAGTGTCATATTTACACTTGTCGTTTTGGGTTGTACTTCACTGATCTTGGGACACAACACGGTATGATGTACACCATTCTTGCACCGAAAACATATATTTAATTTAGTAGCACATTCAGCAGTAGAATGTCTTGTGCTAAGGCAAACAAGACACTTACCTAGTTCGATGAGTCGTGGAAGTCTAGCCTTAAGATCTGGGTAAGTCCTATAATACACTGTGGAATGTTGTTCTGAACATAACATACACATCTTCCGGGTTTCTTGGTTTACCACTGGTGTGGGTTTCATAATCTCTGGTTACTTCTTGGGTCACTGGAGAATTGAGACAAGAATTTGTTCTCTCCCAAACACCTTTTGTTTTTGATACTGTACTAGTTTGATTATTCTGCTGGACGGATGTCACATAGGTACCAACCTCTTCTTTCTTGAATGGTTTTGCTTTTTTCTTAGTCCCTGTTGTAGCCGCTTTTGTGTATTTAACCTTGTTGTGATACCGGTATCCTTCTTGGAAACCTGCATGTGTTTGCACAGCTCTCTTAAACCCTCTTCTATCTCTTGATACGTGAAATAGTTCTTCTTATACCTGTGGTACAATTCATCACAGGTTTTCTGAGAGAGCTTTTGTTGTACAATGTGGTTCAAGAGCCAAGAAGCTGAGTCAAGATCTTTCTGGGTACTAAGTGATTTCAAAACGCAATTCAAGCTGATCCGGAATGATTGAAGATCCTGGTACGTATGCTTTGGTCCTGATAAATCCAGCAATTAGTAAACTAGGCGCTGTAGAGTCAACTCCGTATCTTCAAAATTTTCCTTGAGTACTTCTAGAGATGCTGTATAATTGGCATCTGTTATGGGAAGTTCCTTGATAAGATCCAATGCAACACCCTTAAGTTGACCCAACAAGTATGAACATTTATTTGCGGCAGAAATATCTAACCTGTCATGAACTAAACCCTTAAATTTGTCCCAAAAGGTATTCCAATCAGATTGCCCATCAAATTCAGGTAAGGTTATAGGTGGCAACTTAAAGCTTTGTTGTCCCGGAGCCGCAATACCATTACTGGTACCATTACTCCCTGTCCCGGTAACTGTCTCTGTCGCCAAGGATTCGAACCCAGCTAGTTGATCCAAATAATTTTCACGAGCATCTGTATAGGCTCGCTGTATTTCTTCAAACTTTTCAGATTGCTCTTGTTTGATGCAAAAGTCCTCCAATTTATTGAAAGACACTTCATAATTATCCCACCGGGTATTCAGATCTTGGATTTGAGACTTTAACTGCTCCCTTGGACAGGGGTTACGTCTTTTTACCTCCTGGCAATTATTTAATGCTCTAGTTACCCAGCCTAATTTCCCCACCATATATTTTTTCAAGAGTATATCAGTCATTTTGGAAAATGGGTATTTATTTTTGGACTATTATTAAAGTTTATACTGAGGACTAGTTTTCAACAATCAAATCTACATATAGCCTAACGCATACTTAATTTAGCTCTTAATTTTTAGCATTAACCCTCGGGGCCCGGGCAGGTTTTCCTAAGGACGGAGGTCGTATCCGGGCGATCTGGCCGAAAAACGTCTAGGCCTAGGGTACCGTATTTTTGTTTATTTTAACTGTTAGAAATTTCCCACGCCTCTATAAATGTAGTGCGGTTTTCAATCTGTAGACTGGCGTTGAGTAGAGCTCTGTAAGTCAACTGGTTCAGCTGTGATGACGATTTCAGTGGAGCGAATTTTTCCGCGATGTTGACAATATCGGAGCTTTTCAGACACTAATTTCGTCTGACGTCACAACAATAACATTGATCCGACGTCTCCTTATTGTTTTCGGAGGTGCGGTGACGCAACGATCGGTTTTGTTTACATGCGTCGGACGCACGGCGTTCAGACCAAGCTGAATAGGCTTTCAAGCTTACAGATTTTAACATGCTGCCCGGGCTCCTGCCCATCTGCCGCGGTGTCCTTTTAACATGCTGCCCGGGCTGGAAGGGTTATACACGTAGACCTACCAATACTTGCTACAAACTTAAATGACAAATTAGGCTAGTTGGAAATTATTAAAGTCTTCAGTATTACTGCTCTAATACGTGGGATTTCACAGTAGTAGGGGGAGGGAATAAATTATTAATTATTAAAGTTAAGATATGCTCCGTCCTGAGCACTTAGCCGGTCGACCTAGTCTCACAGATGCAGGTGACATTAAGGACGTAAACATAAAAATGGTCAAAAATATAAAAAATAGGGAAATTTATAGACTGGAATAGTGTTCAAAAGAAGAAATTTTAGTTATTAATTAATTTAGTAATTTATTAATTTAGCTGTGAGTTGGAACCTGTGGTAGTAGCATTTTCTAAGGGGGAAGAATCATATTTGTTGTTTATTAAATTTTGAATATGCTCCGTCCCGAGCATATAGCTGGTCGACCTAGTCTGCCAGACGCGGGTGACATTTAGGACGGAAACATACAATGATCTAAATTGAAAACAAATGGGGAAATTTAGGGACTACAACGCTGCTCAAGCTCCTAGTTTCACAAACGCCAGAGGACGCAACGTTGAAGAACCTCCTAATAGTCCTCTACCACAGGATTGAATCACCATCCCCTTGGGCTTAAGAGTGACAATGCCAATGACCCACGGCCATTGTCTGATAAACTACCCAGCTGAGCCGCGAATCGACGATATACACATGATATCGAGCTACCTGCACGGCTTGAGCCCGACGATTCCAGTGGATACCGTCCCGTCGAAGGTTTTGGCGATAGGGTTCGGCTCCAAACTGGAAGGTCTTGTAGCCGCGCAGGAACCTTTGTAGCCGCCGATTCACGGCCTGATATATAGTTCTGTAATGACCGCGGGTGACTCCGGGCTCGCCCTCAGAGATGGGAGGCAGCTCTCGTGGCTCCAGGAGCACAACAGCCACTTTCGAGCCACAGCGCTGCTCAATTAAGCGGATGATGGCTGCGATGTTGTCCGTGATCTCCGGCACCCGTACTGACTCGTGCACATCATTGCCCCCCAAATACAAAATTGTCAATTGGTGAGGCCAGTCCAGCACGCGATTCAGCCGTCTGTCGGTGAGGAAATCACGGGCCCTACCTCCTGAAGCCCGATAGCACCTCACCCCACAACTAGGGACCTCGAAATGTCGTGGGATCAGACTATGTCCCACGAAAGCTACCTTGTACATCCTCGCTGTTATTAAATGACTCCTAACTAAACCCTAACCTAGCCTAGCCTACAGTCAAGCGGGATCCTCACTCAGGGCACCAAAATGTGGGGGATTTCTATGAATAATTCTGTCCCTTACCACACTAATCAAAATTAAATAAAGAAAATGGAAGGAATAAACTTAAATAAATAGATAGGTTACCTGGATGTTACATAAAGATGGTATTGCTTATCTTCTCAGAAACCCCTAGCTAGACATTGTATAAATGGCCATACATATCAATCGAATTAGCTATCACTGGGGTCCTGGCGTTGTTCAGAGGATCCCGACTAAGGTAGGTAGGTAGGCAGGGAGTTAAAATGTCCTAAATTCCGGGCCGGACACTGGGAGCGAAGCGAGAGGTCACGAGACCCTTGTTGGTAGTTCCAGGTTTTAAAGAGATCTGATCGGAATTTCAATTCCGACCCTTAAGAGGAGGTATTTAGTTTGTTCCCTAGACCTCCATCAAGCTTAAAATTACACCCCCTTGGGTCCCTTTCAAGATAAATTTGTACATTTTTCGGTAGAAAAATTTCCCGGCCAAAGGCCGGTTCCTCTTAAATTACAGGCTCGCTATCGCTCGCCAGGATAAAATCGACACCTGAATTGCACGAAAGGTCTTAATATGGGGTGAAAGTTCTTAAAATCGCTAAACTAATGGGGCAAACATTTTTTAATATCAATAGCAATGGGGCTAAACATGAGGGAGAAAGGGGTCAAGAAAAAAAATCCTCAAGTGGAGATCTCCCCTTAGGTTAACTGTACACAAATTTGTTACCGAGGGTTCATTCCCTCTTCACGAAATCATATAAATAATAATCAGCATTTAAATTATATAATTATCAAGGTAAACATCGTTTCACAACGATTTAGTGAACATAATAATCAAGAAATTAACGACCCTATAGCAAACGGTGGATCCCGTATGCAGTCGCGGGAATATTTAAACTGATCCTCTTTACAGTTCTTCTAAACTTATTTCTACATGGTTTTATAACTAAATTAACTTGGCCAAGCTAATCTTAAAGTTCTAAATTACTTAATATTAATTACTCTATACAATATTATACAATCACCATGTTCTGGTAGGAAATTGTTCACTCTTGTGACGTTACCCTATCGGAAGGTTGTTGCCAACAGTCCCCAGATACCGGTGTAGTCAATTTATTTCTCACAAACATGGATGCGGTACGATAGTTCGGGCGCCTGGCATTTGCCAAGGCAGCAAGATAGAGGCCCTGGGAGCACCAGAGCTTCCACGGACTTCACCCTATAAACATATAATTTCCGTCTCATTTGATCGTGCTATTGTGCCTTTATTCACAGTACACTACCAGCAACACACACATCTACACTACGACGACGCTCTCATCGACGCCATGACTGACAGCTAAGCATTTTTACTCATATCCAAATGCGTCGGGTGCCTGTCATAAGAACATGGCAGCCAGGGGTGTACTAACCCTAAAATTAGGCCGTGCCGATTCTGCCAACAGAAACATTTAAATTATTTGTGTCCAGCGCCACGCCTTGAACAAACTGGACAACCAGTGGCCCGTGAACCAACAGTGACCATGGCTGTGGCTTCGGGCCATAATGCAGTGTTGTTACCTACCATTCGGATTCCCTTGACCGACAGGAACGGTCATGCCAGTAAAGTAAGACCTTTGTTGAACCAATGTTCGCAACGTACCTTCATCTTGCGCTCTGCTTTATCGCAGCTTGATTACATTAGGGTCAGTAAGGAACAGCTAAGGCTCCAGGGATTTACTGGCTCACTTGGTAGTACTGAGTATGAAATAGTAGAGTTAACCTATCATCACAGAAGAAGGGTGCGTAAATTGAGGGCCGTTGTGGTGGAGGAGTTACCAGTATACAAACCAGGGAGAGGATTAGGGATGGAGGTAAATGCTATCAAGGCTCGGGATTACAATTTAGCCGATCCAGGTATCACTGATGGAGATATGATAGGGTTACTGATTGGGGCGGACTTTTATTACCACTTTGTACATTCGGGCTATGTCAGGGAAGGAAGTATAGTTATGTTACCCACAATTTATGGTTATGCACTGAGTGGCACTTATCAGTCAGATATAGAAGAGACCCATGTAGAGTTAGTCACTGTTCTTAAGTTAGCAGTAGACCCTTTAGTGGAGATACAGGAAGATATTGGCAGGAAATCTCCAGAATTAAAGGATCTGACAGCTCTATGGGACTTGGACCATATTGGTATAAGTCCTAATGAGACTGGTAAGGGTGGGGAGAGAGTATTGAATAGATTTTCTGAAACGGTACACTATTCCGAAGCACAGGGACGGTATATAGTGGAACTGCCGTGGAGAGATAATATAGATAAATTACCTGATAACTTTAAGATAGCCCTGGGCAGAATGAGAGGATTGCAGCGTAAATTTATAAAAGATCCCAACTACTGTCAACAGTATACAAAGGTTCTGGATGATCAGATTGAAAGGGGGTTTATTGAAAGGGTAGAAAACAGGAATCAAGCTGGTCATCCCATTCACTACTTAGCTCACCATGGTGTTACTACGCCTGTACGGATAGTGTTTGACTGTTCGGCTAGGATGGACGAGAGGGCGTTCAGTCTGAATGACTGTCTCCATACAGGTCCATCGCTAGTGGCTGACCTCACCCAGGTACTTCCACGCTTTAGATGTCATCAATTTGCCTGGGTGAGTGATATAGAGAAAGCATTTCTCATGGTGGGATTGAGTGAGAAGGATAGGGATACTACTAGGTTTCTGTGGCCCGTTGATCCCTTGGATGTTGCAAGTCCTTACATTGTTTACCGGTTCCGTGCAGTTCTCTTCGTTGATGTAAATTAGAAAGAGAATTGGTCCTAGTACCGATCCCTGGGGTACCCCGCTACTTACATTGGTCCATTTAGATGCCTTACTGTTTATGACTACTCTTTTCTTTCTGTCGCTGAGCCAATTTTCTATCCATTTCAACACACCGTCTTGTATTCCATGCGCTTTTAGTTTTAGCAGTAAACGTTTGTGGGGAACTTTGTCAAACGCCTTTTGAAAATCAAGGTATATAATATCTACAGCTTTACTCTCATCGTAGAGGTTGAGGATATCGTGGAAGAAGTCTAAGAGGTTTGTTAAACAGGAACGTTTTTTACGAAAGCCGTGTTGAGTATCTTTAAGTATGTTATTTTCCTCTAAGTGTCTTACATTGTCTACCGGTTCCGTGCAGTTCTGTTCGGGGCCACCTGTTCCCAGTTCCTCCTTAATGCTACCATTCAAAAACACCTGTCTATGATACAGGAGAACAGTGAGGTAGTTAATAAGCTAAAAAGGGGGTTGTATATTGATAACTTGCAGGGGACTTGTGGTGATGTAAGTGAATTGCAACAACAATGTTGGGATGCCTTTAGAATATTTTCCAGCGCTAACCTGTCTTTACGTGAGTGGGTCACAAATAATGAGAGTTTGTGGGAACTGTTGCACCTGAAGGGTATAGCTTCCGCAAAACAAGACGGGGTTTAGGTACTTGGCGTTGCGTGGCTAACTGATAAGGATATGTTACAGGTTAATTGCCACGGAAGTAGCCCTGCATTGGTTACAAAACGCGAGGCTCTAAGTCTAACTGGGAGTGTGTTCGGTCCACTAGGAGTGTTGCTACCGGTAACCATCCATGCGCGGAGGTTCGTACAGGACTTGTGGAGATTAGAGTGTGGGTGGGATGTACCCCTTCCAGATGACATGAGAGCTAACTGGCGTGGTATTTATGACGATATGATAGATAGTACAGGTATCATGTTTCCCTGTCAGGTCACTAATTCTAAGAGGGTTACGCTGCACCTATTTAGTGACGCTAGCTCAGTAGCATATGGTGTAGCGGCCTATGCGGTTGGTGAAGAGGAGAGTAGGTTAGTAATGGCCAAAGCTAAAGTGGCGCCTATTAAGTCCCTCATAATACTTAATATGGAATTGACTGCTGTTCTTCTCGCAGCTCGTCTCGCATGTTATATATGTGAGGCCTACGCGGACGAGCTGATTATAGAGAATATATACCTCTGGTCGGACAGCCAGGTACCCCTATGCTGGTTGTCTAGTAAGAAGATATTGCCTAACTATGTTCAGAATAGAGTTGATGAAATAAAGTCATTAGTCCCAGGCGCTCATTTTCATAATGTGTCCACGCAGGACAACCCCAGTGATTTAGTCACCAGAGGGATTTTATATGTGTCCTTAGTTGCTTCTTCGCTTTGGTGGGGAGGGCCCACATGGCTACCTCACCAAATGGTATGGTCTGATCATGGCCCAATAGGGGGCTCAATAGGATGGGACACCACTGTGGGTTGTGACATGAGTCAAGAAGGAACCCTGTCATTGCCGGTACCGGTTGCCCCTACAGCCATATTGAATTGGGACCGGTGTGGCTCATATATGAAGTCATGGCATGTAATGGCACGGGTCCTTAGGTTTATTAGGACTCTTAGAGAAAAGACACAAGGGAACTATCAGGCAAAACCGGCATACTTGACGGTGCCGGAATTAAGAGCAGCAGAGTCAGCCATGATTAAGGTAGCTCAGAGAGAAGCTTACTCTGAGGAACACCACTATTTGTCAAAAGGACAGGGCACACCAAGCAATATAGTGAAGCAGTTATGCCTCTATATGGAGGGAGGCATGATACGCTGTAGAGGTAGGCTACACTTGTCAGCTTTACATGATAGCGCCAAGTACCCTATCCTTATCCCTAATAAACATCGTATAGCCACTCTCCTTAGTAATTACTGCCACAAAGTGTGTATCCATAGTGGTGTTAGTTATGTTGTAAATTACATTAAGCAAAGATGGTGGATCCCCAAGATTAGACAAGTAGTAAAGAAAGCCTTAAGGGGATGTATCATCTGCAAGAGATTACATAGTACATCATACCGTGTTGTACAGGCCCCTCCATTGCCGGAGTTAAGAGTTCAGGAAGTGAGTCCTTTCCAGGTAACGGGGGTTGACTACACAGGTGCCTTACCTGTGAAAGAGAAGGGGGTACTGTAAGTAAATTATATGTAGTTTTATTCACCTGTGCAGTTACTAGAGCGGTCCATGTAGAGACGGTGTCTAACCTCTCCTGCGAATCATTTTTGCATGCGTTCCGTAGGTTTAGTAGCAGGAGGGGTTACCCTGAGATTATGATGAGTGATAATGCCACCACATTTGTTAGCGGAGCCAGTTCATTACGGGAGTTGATAGATGATTCAAGGTTAAAAGGTACTCTAGCGGTAGTCAAGTGCGAGTGGCGGTATATACCGGCCAGGGCGCCATGGTTCAGTGCCATATGGGAACGGGTCATCAGCATCCTAAATGCTGGCTTGAAGAATGTACTGGGTCGAGCATTGGTTACTTCAGAGGAACTGAATACGGTATTACTGGAGCCCGAGGCCACAGTCAATGATCGCTCACTTGGCTACACGTACAGTGATCTTGAAGACCCTCTACCCATCACTCCTTCACAACTGGTTCATGGGTGGCGGATCAGAAGCTTTCCAAGGCGAGAACTCACTGATGAAGATCTCAAGGACACGACGTGGTGTAACAACGATTCCGTCAATCAACGCTTCCAATATGTAACAAAACTCTCACATGACCTGTGGAAAAGGTGGAGCACTGATTATTTAATATCACTCAGGGAGCAACATTTTCACTTAATGGTAAAAAGAGGGATAGCATCGCCGCAAGTTGGGGACGTCGTTCTAGTACATGATGACGGCCCCCGACTTTTTTGGCGTATAGGTCGGATAATGAAACTTCTTCGTGGTCCTGACCACGAATGTAGGGTAGTTCAGGTAAAAACAGGAGCCGGTTTGACCACCAGACCGGTGGTTAAGCTATACCCACTAGAGATAGATTTAGAGGTAGTGGATGGCGACAGCAAGCCGAACTCCGATAATATCCTTCATGCTACTGGAGCGGACCGAGGTGATACCCCTCAGAGGCTGTCACGTCGGGCTGCTTTGGGTTCCTCCTAATTGTGGCGATCCATGATCGGGATGGGACAATTGTAAATACTTTGTATAGCTGGTGGCGGAGTATGTCGTGAATCCTGGTATAGATACCGTAGTTTGAATTTCCCGGGTTCACGACAGCTGGGTCCTTTTTGTTTATATGCATAACTTTATTTATCTTTGTGGATAAATATTACTGTGGTTACACCAATTATATCTTAGTTTATTTTCCCTTATTATTTAATCACGGGGGACGATATAAAACCCTTAAATATATTTTATATTGTCACGACAAAAGGGAATCTCACACACACTTCACACAGACTTCATCCCGCTAACAACTAACCACCAGTTGCTGCCACATAACACCAGAACTTCCCTGATATTCGCCTACCAACATGTCCATCACCTAATCTACACTCTTTGCATCACAGCTAAGTTCCTTTAATACTAGAAGTACTTCATAGATATTACTCGGACTACCACAGATAGCCGACATATACATAATAACACGTAAGTCAACCGCCGACCCGGTAACATATTTATAGCCTAGGCCAATTCATCTTTCTAGGTTTAGTTATTTAATTTATATCCGTTTCTCCTCTACCCCCTAGGAACAATAAACAGGATATGCTCGCAGTTTTTGTTAAATGCCACAATTAAGAAACATCTGTCAGATACTCATGAGGACAAACGTAAAATATCTCGCGGGTTGTATATAGACAATTTGCAGGGTTCTAGCGATAGTCAGGATGAATTGTTACATACCTACTGGCAAGCATGTAGATTGTTTACAGAAGCTCATTTATTTCTCCGTGAGTGGGTTACTAACAGTGAAGATCTTCAGAGTTAAATTCAGATGGACGGTACGGCATCTCATAACCAGGAAAAGACCAGAAATTTGGGGATGATCTGGCAACCAAAACTAGACATTCTGACCTTTCAAACAAAGTCTTTTGTTCAGCAGACAGGAAAGCACTCGAAGAGAAGTCTGTTGAGCAAAGGTTTCGCAATGTTTTTATCCTTTGGGTCTAGCATTACCCGTTACCATAAGAGCTAGGATTCTGATGCAGGAAGTTTGGAGACGCAGTTTGCCCGAGGACTTAAGTGATCAAGGGACATTATTGTCGAAAAAGTATGACATCCTAGGTACTAAACAGGTACCTCGTAAAGTGGCGGCATTTGGTGACGTTACATTACATACGTTTTGCGATGCTAGCGCCACGGCATACGGGGTAGCCATTTATGTCGTTACTTCATTTGGGGCGCATTTAGTTACAGCCCGGGCAAAGGTTGCACCGGTCAAGAAAGTAACTATCCCTAAAATGGAACTGACTGCCATGCTGCTATTAGCACGTCTGGTGCAACATGTACGCGCAGCATACGAGAGCGAGTTGAATATTGAAGTCGTTCACGTATGGTGCGATAGTCAAGTAGCACTCAACTGGGTACATAGCAAGAAGTCTCCGCCAGTTTACGTGCAAAATAGGGTAGATGAAATTAGGGCCCTATTGCCAGACGTTGCATATCACTATATCAATACAAAAGACAACCCTAGTGATCTCATAACTAGGGGTATAACGGCTAGCCAGTTAATAAAGTCCGAGTTGTGGTGGCATGGTCCAAATTGGCTGCTCTTTGAGAATGAATGGACGATATGGCAAGCTGTTGGTGAGGGACTTCTACCACTGGAAACAGTGGCAGTTACAGCCCAACCAAATGAGCCACCGGATCCAGTAATAGAGTGGGCAAGATTCGGTGACTATGATAAATTAGTCAGAGTTGTAGCTTGGGTGTTGAGATTTGTATCCAATATCAAGGTTAAAGTAACGGGCCAGCTCTGCAATAAGGGTCACATCATTAAAGCTCGTGAATATAAAGCAGCTGAAGTAACTTTGATTAAAAGGGTTCAAGCAGAAACCTTTTCCAATGAATTAGAATCTTTGCAAAGCTCTAATAAGTTAATAATGCCTAACTTAGTGCGATAACTGAGGATGCACCTAGATAATGATCTCATCAGGTGTGAGGGTCGCCCGAAGTGGTCGCGTGTAACGGATGGCACAAATCGTCCTATACTTATGCCAGCAAGACATCACGTTACTGACCTATTGGTCATACGTGCACATAAGGAAGTAAAACACTACGGGTTCTATCACATCATATCGAATTTGCGTCTCACATGGTGGATACCCAGAGTTCGACAAGTAGCTTGACGCGTAGTAAGGAAGTGTGTGATATGCCAAAGACTAAAGGGTATACCTTATGCGACTGGATCAGCTCCGCCTTTACCTAAATGCCGTGTAAAACATATCAAGCCTTTCCAAGCTGTAGAGTTAGATTACACAGGTGCATTGAAGACGAGAGAGCAAGATAAGATCCAGATATTATTGTTTACCTGTGCAACGTTCCGCGCGGTACACTTAGAATTATGTGACAATATGTCTAGTGAGGAATTTATGCTGGCATTTAGACGGTTTTGTGCACGTCGTTTATTCCCTCAACTAGTACTTAGCGACAATGCTCCTACTTTTATCCAGGCATCAAGATACCTCAAGGATATGAGCAGTGATCCTACAATCATCACTTTTATGGGAGAAAAGAAGTGCGAATGGAGGTTCATCCCAGTTAAGGCACCATGGTTTGGTGGAATGTGGAAACGGTGTGTTGGCATAGTCAAATCAGGACTAAGAGCGGTAGTA
The DNA here is from genome assembly GCA_032716605.1 of Paralithodes platypus. Taxonomy (NCBI): domain Eukaryota; kingdom Metazoa; phylum Arthropoda; class Malacostraca; order Decapoda; family Lithodidae; genus Paralithodes; species Paralithodes platypus. Next base: position 38,356,211 of record CM064497.1, read on the forward strand.
GGACGTGCTCTATTGAAGAAGAGTGAGTTGATGACGGTCCTCACTGAAATAGAAGCAGTCGTGAATGATCGTCCGCTCGCGTATGTATACACCAACCTGCAAGAACCACTACCATTAACGCCAGCTCACTTACTCTACGGTAAACCATTGACTGCATTTCCGTCCGATTTCACGTCATTTGTAGAACTAGAGGATCCTTCGTTGTACTCTGAAGCAGCGGTGTCTAAGCGATACCAGTATATATCGAAGGTAATCGAGGACTTTAGAAAAAGGTGGATTAATGAATAGCTGCTAGCCTTGAGGGAAAGGAGTATCAAACCCTCTGGTAGACCATCGGCACCTATTGTTGGTGAAGTGGTTTTAACCCTCTCGCCTCTGGTAACATATTTATATTTAAAATGGTGAGACCTTCTCTAATTTGCCATGAAATACCAGGCTGGGCGAGTTTTCGAAGACTTGTGTTTTTCTGTATTTTCATCCACCAGAATGCTGTTTATTGTGATGTATCATATGTCAATGGAAAGAGGAATAACTATACTACATTATAAAAAAAAAAAATCGCAATATGAGAGTGTAAACGACTCCGGAATAAAAGTTTTTCCCGGGCAATTGTCTTTCACCGTCCTATCTCGAAATTGTGAGTGATGACCATATATTTTTATTTGCTCAAATAATAGTATTTGTTCTGTTATTTCCAAATCTGAATACAGAATGTGTCTATCTTTAATAGTTCTCAAGCAGTGACCGAAAACAAAAATAGTATGACTTTGCATGATATGGTTTATAAAATTTTCAAATTATTTCGTTGTTACGATGTCTATGGTTCTCAATTTAGGCTGTATGAATACGGCAGATAATGTTGAAGAGAATAAACAAAAATCGAAGTTTCTATGACAAATACTTTTTGCTCTATGAATATTTGAAATGAAGAGCCAAAATGCGAATATTTACGCTTCACTCGTCTCCGTTCCGCCGACGCTAGCCAGGTTCCTAGTTGTTCCCCACCTCGGCGTCGCTTTATTTGCTTGGATACGTATATAACTGTTTATATCACCGTAATCGGAAAATTATGCTCTTTCTAATGGTGAAAACCAAAATAATATAGCGTAATGGGGTCGCGAGCTATGCGCAATTGTTTCCATGCATTGTTATTGTTATGTAAATATATGAGAATGTTTATACAGTTGTATATCTTTGCCACAATGTACAACACTTTTATATAATTTTCCTTGCCAATAATTGTATAATGTTCATAGAACACATGTCAGTCATGAAGGTTGTCAATTTTACTTACCTGGTAGGGCCACAACCCTTTCCAACGAGAAGGGAAATGGCTCCTGGGTTGACAGTGATAAAACAAAACAAGAAAGCCAGGTTATCTTCAAGTAATAAATTCAGAAATAATTCTATTGTACACACAAATAAAGTAATATATAAATATATAAATATGTATATATATATACCGGTATATATATATATACAAGGTGTCAAACAAAATATAATGAAAGGTAACAAAAATGTGTGTATGTGTGTGGTATTTATATATATATTTATATATATATATATACAAGGTGTCCTAAATATATATATATTTATGCAGTACATATATATAATTATATATAAAATAAATAAAATAAAAATATAAATAAAATAAAATAAATAAAATAAAATAAATAAAAACAATAATAAATCAAAACATATAAATATATAAATAAATAAAAAATATAATAATAATATAAATACTCGATTATGGGTCTTGGGTTTGCTCGGGACCTTGGGGCTGATCCGCTAGATACCCTGGGGAACAGGAATATAACAAAAAATATATATATACAGTATATGTATATATATATATATATATATATATATATATATATATATATATATATATGGTATGTATATATATAAAATAAAATAAATAAAAATATAAATAAAATAAAATAAATAAAATAAAATAAATAAAAACAATAATAAATAAAATAAATAAAAATATAAATAAAATACAAATTTAATAATAATATAAATACTCGATTATGGGCCTTGGGCTTGCTCGGGACCTTGGGGATGATCCGCTAGACACCCTGGGGAACAGGAATTAAAAAATATATATATATATAAAATAAAATAAAATAAATAAAAACAATAATAAATAAAATAAATAAATACATAAATAAAATAAATATAATAATAATAGAAATATTCTATTATGGGCCTTGGCCTTGCTCGGGACCTTGGGGCTGATCCGCCAGACACCCTGGGGAACAGGAATAAAAAAACAAAATATATACGGTATATATATATATATATATATATAAAATAAATAAAATAAACATATAAATAAAATGAAATAAATAAAATAAAATAAATAAACAAAAAAATAAATCAAATAAAAAAATATTTAAATAAAAAAAAAATATAATAATAATATAAATACTCGATTATGGGCCCTGGGCTTGCTCAGGACCTTGGGGCTGTTATATAATATATATATAATATATATAACTGTAATATAACTACAATTCCATAGAGTACTTACCATACTTCCTGTATGCTTCCTGTAAGCATTCCTGTGACATCTTCGTGATTATAATGTATTTATTTCGTAGGCAGTATTTATTGATAAATATATTTGTCTTTCAAGCATAAAATAGTGTAAAGTCATCAATGATACCTAGACAAAACTGCATCAATACTCAAGGGGTTAACCAAGATTCACTCCCCTCAGTCACCAAAAGTCACAAGTAACATCTTATATACATATATAATTCGAATTATTTACTAAACACTTTCACTGGGTAGATGAAATAATCCATAATTGCCTGCCTATAGCTAGGCATTGTGGGCCAGAGGGAGGGAGCCAAGAATTGAAAGGGCTGGGACCCTGCCTCACAGTCTGGGGCCGGGAAACTACTGACTTAACAAAGGCCCGGGCTCCTCAGAGAGGGACGCTATGGGGTTGCTAGATACTTCCTTTTGTAACTTACTTATGCCTAACTTACCAGTCCAAATTGCGTCAAAATCGAGTCATAAACTTATTTTTGGCAAATATTTCTAACATACAGGTGGCATTATGACGCGATTGCGTCATACGGGCACTCTTGGGCTGGTGGCGTTATGACGCGATCGCGTCCTAAGAATGCGAGAGGGTTAATAAGAGAAGATTGTCCTCGTTTGTACTGGAAATTAGGCTGCGTGTTGGAGGTGTACAAGGGGGGAGACTCTGTAGAGCGGGTGGCGCTATTGAAGACAGCCACTGGAACTACTGTTCGTCCTATCGCACGTTTTTACGCTTTGGAACTCGATTCCGCTTTGCAATCTGAGGCTCCACCTGCTATTGCTGGGTCCGAGAATTCTCAACGTGACGATTCACCTCTTACTGAAGGTGAACTAGCTCGGACCGGGACGCGTCCCAGACGCGCTGCAGCTTGCGCCGTTGAAATGTGGCGTCAGAAGATAGCCTCTGGGCAACTTTAATTTAAGGTGGGGTTAAGGTTTTCTTGTGGGGCGAGTGTATCACGTAATACGATAGAGATAGACAATTTATGTGCTAATGTATGACGTGCCTAGGTAGATACGATAGTCTAACGGTCGTTCCCGCGGTACGGCGAAGGAAGATTAGATCGTGATTACAAGTTGTAAGTAAGTTAAGACTATAAAAGGCCTAATATGCAAATAAGCAATATTGATATGGTCTTATGTAGTATATATGAATTTATCGTATTGAGCAACATAGATGTGGTACGATAGTTTGGGCGCCTGGCGTTTACCAAGGCAGCAAGAGAGAGGCCCTGGAAACACCAGAGCTTCCACAGACTTCACCCAAACATATAATTTCCTTCTCATTTGATTGTAGTATTGAGCCTTTATGCACAGTACACTACCAGCAATACACACATCTACACTACGACGACGCTCTCATCGACGCCATGACTGACAGCTAAGCATTTTTACTCATATCCATTACCATACCAAAATCATTTGTTTTTTCCCTGAGTCGTGCTTTTGGGCCGGCTCCATTAACCCTGTCGTCCGGCATATTGGGTAGGAATTTTTCCTTTGCCTCATTACCACGTGGAGATATTGGTGAGTTGAATCCTGGAGTATAATTAACCCTTAGAACCCTGATTAAACATAAACATATGTGAGTGACCTTTGGATGTAATTTAGCTTAAATTCAGATTAAATTCAATTTAGACTTAGAGTAATTTGACTTAGATTGATTTGTTTGGATTATAGCTTAGATATATATATAGGCCCTATTTAACTTCCACTGATATTATACCACACCCAACTTGGTTTCTTGCCGACCCGAGGTTGAAAGGCGTGGTGGATGGTGAGAGAGCCTTCTGCTTTGCTATCCTTATCTTCCACTTTGTAGCAAATTCTATGTTAGCATTAAGTCCGGACTGCCTAGCAGGGACTGCAAGGTCTGTACAGTCTGTGTATCTATCTAAATCTGTGTAAATCTCTCTCTCACTCTCACACGCACTCTTTTTTTTTCTCTCTCTCTCTCTCTCTCTCTCTCTCTCTCTTACAAGAAGGCGCTCTGAAAAATTGTGATGGTTTGAAGGTTTGATGGGCTTTTCTTACTTATCTCCGTATTCATTAAGGGGAGATATCCACTTGAGGGATTTTTTTCTTGACCCCTTTCTCCCTCATGTTTAGCCCCATTGCTTTTGATATTATAAAATGTTTGCCCCATTAGTTTAGCGATTTTAAGAACTTTCACCCCATATTAAGACCTTTCGTGCCATTTAGGTGTCGATTTTATCCTGGCGAGCGATAGCGAGCCTGTAATTTAAGAGGAACCGGCCTTCAGCCGGGACATTTTTCTACCGAAAAATGTACAAATTTATCTTGAAAGGGACTCAAGGGGGTGTAATTTTAAGGTTGATGGAGGTCTAGTGAACAAACTAAATACCTCCCCTTAAGAGAAGGTTTTTACTTTGCTCCCTAGACCTCCATCAAGCTTTATAAAATACTCCCAAGACTATAAAAGAATCCAGAAGAATTTGTAAATTTTTCGGTAGAAAAATGTACCGGTCGGTCGAAGGGCGGTTCCTCCTAAATTACAGGCTCGCAATCGCTCGTCATTGAAAAATCGACATCTAAAATTGCCTATTAAATGTCGATTTTTCAATGACGAGCGATAGAGAGCCTGTAAATTGGGAGGAACCGGCCTTCGACCGGTACATTTTTCTACCGAAAAATGGACGCATATTTCTGGAAGGGGGGTTTTGGGAGTATTTCATAAATGTCATATAATTGCCAAAATAATGGGACGAATGTCTAAAATCATCAAAACCAATGTGGCTAATCTCGAGGGAGAAGGGGGTCCTCAGCGCCCCCCCCCCCCCCCCCCCCTCCCTCTTTAAAGAAGCATACATTTATGAAGGATTTGGGACTGTACATTGGGGGTCTATTGTAAATAATAGTCTTCGTTTTCCAGATTCCTAGTGTCACCAGCTTTATGTAATAATCTAATAAACATTGCATGGATTATAAACGTTACTAATATTTGTTGTTATTTGGCGAGATGATCATGAAAATTGTGATGGATTGGATGTTCATAAACTGTATTATCTTCTATTGTGATGGATTGGATGTTCATGAACTGTATTATCTTCTATTGTGATGGATTGGATGTTCATGAACTGTATTATCTTATATTGTGATGGATTGGATGTTCATGAACTGTATTATCTTCTATTGTGATGGATTGGATGTTCATGAACTGTATTATCTTCTATTGTGATGGATTGGATGTTCATGAACTGTATTATCTTCTATTGTGATGGATTGGATGTTCATGAACTGTATCATCTTCTATTGTGATGGATTGGATGTTCATGAACTGTATTATCTTCTATTGTGATGGATTGGATGTTCATGAACTGTATTATCTTCTATTGTGATGGATTGGATGTTCATGAACTGTATTATCTTCTATTGTGATGGATTGGATGTTCATGAACTGTATTATCTTCTATTGTGATGGATTGGATGTTCATGAACTGTATTATCTTCTATTGTGATGGATTGGATGTTCATGAACTGTATCATCTTCTATTGTGATGGATTGGATGTTCATGAACTGTATTATCTTCTATTGTGATGGATTGGATGTTCATGAACTGTATTATCTTCTATTGTGATGGATTGGATGTTCATGAACTGTATTATCTTCTATTGTGATGGATTGGATGTTCATGAACTGTATTATCTTCTATTGTGATGGATTGGATGTTCATGAACTGTATTATCTTCTATTGTGATGGATTGGATGTTCATGAACTGTATTATCTTCTATTGTGATGGATTGGATGTTCATGAACTGTATTATCTTCTATTGTGATGGATTGGATGTTCATGAACTGTATTATCTTCTATTCTCCTTTCCGTTCCTATTGTGATTGATTGGATGTTCATGAACTGTATTATCTTCTATTCTCCTTTCCGTTCCTATTGTGATGGATTGGATGTTCATGAACTGTATTATCTTCTATTCTCCTTTCCGTTCCTATTGCAGGTTCCCAAAATTGGGATTGGTTGAAATTTCCGTATATAATTTTGTACAACGTTGTTGTAATGAGTTGTTAAATTTGTTTTATTATAATTAGGCCAAGAATCTTGACCAGTATCCTCTTTAACTCATTAATGGCTAGAGTAATAGAAATACTTTTAACATTTGGGGAGATTCATGCAGAGCGTAGTTGTAGAAATTCACGGCCCATTTGCTCTAGTCCGTTATGAGTTACAGATATGTCTGGCCTACTCGTAATGAATGGACTTTAGTAAGAACGATAAATGTTGTCCGCTTCCATGGAATGTATTATGCGATCTTCGTTGTGTGGATTTGTATTTATGTTTGTAAGAAAGTTTCACTAAAGACGGATATAGATGTTATGTTAGTAGTTTGATTGGGTATTATACCCAGTTCATTAAAGGTAGGCCAAAAATCGTGACCTACATCCTCTATAGCTCAAGAAAGGCTAGAGCAAAGGAGCTGTAAATTACGCTATCTTACTCTTCCCAATAGTTAGACAAATGAATTCGATTACTTCAGTCATTTTCTATTTACAGATGTTAAAAGTCAGGGTTTCTGTCCTACCTATAATAAAAAAGGTGTAAAAATAACCGCATTGACTTTTGGCCAAGATTTGATATGAATACCACCTCTGAAACCCTCCAGGTCTACACCGTGAAAGGCTTTGGCTCTAATAATCTCGGGTTATTTAAATGCTCCAGAAATATGATGTCAGTCATTGTATTAACGTAAAACTATAATTTATCTTATCATTATAATGAAGTACAGTTTATCTAGCAATTATTATAGACGTTATTACTTATGAGGATGCCATTCGCTCTACTGCATCTATTTTGTACATATGTGTTCTGGTCATTATCACTGTTTGCTTTTTATGTATACATGTTATGCATTTGCATACATGTCTCTGTCTTTCTTTTGCAATGTATCTGACGATATATATTTGCATTGCATATCAAGTTTCTATACAGTACTTGTTTGTCAATATAATTTTCGTCTCCCCAGTATATATGTAATAAAACTGAAAATCAGGAATACATGCAGTGATTCAATTTAAACAGACAGAGGGCACCAGGATGGAACTGTCAATCTTCATCACTGACTTTGTACGTCCCTTTCCTCTGACTTGAAAAAGTATGTAAATAAATATGAAGACCAAAGAAACTGTGAGTAAGTGATGATTGGGCAAGGAAAACATTACCACGTTCAATCACATGGTATCTTTTTAATTTTCTTCTTGATACTCTAAACAATTTTAAGATGCCGACTACCACTGAGAGTAGCTTCACATTCAAATTATCTGTCACGGGCTCCATTTTACCGAGGGGGAGGTGTTGAGAGGATACAACATCCAGGTGTACAAGTTTTATTATTTAAATAGCAGTGTGGTATGCATTTGTGAGCATATTTATACAGGAATAATGCATCAAAAACATAAATAATAAATCGTGAAAGCAATATTACAGTAAGCAATATTCATAAAACATAAGGATGCACAGAATATACAGTATATATATAATACAACACGTACCTCGGAGACGTAATAATGATAGAGACTCTTAGTTAGACTCTGTGTGTGGGGGGAATTCCCTAGCTGTAAGCTAGTATAACAGTAAGTATGACAGCACTTTTCCCCTATAGTTACGCAGAGGCCTGATAACCTAGAGGTTAGACAGACAAGTGACAGTATAACTATAGTGGAAGAATTAACTTTAAGGACAGCATGTGTGGGTATTTAATAGGCAACTGGAATATAAATTAGCTACGGTAAAGGGGACCTGAAAGCCAGGTCTCGATTATGAAAGCGCCATTATATACGACAATAACTTGGACTAACAAGTTTCCATGAAGCTTGAGAGCATTCGAGGTCCTAGAGCCAGGGAGCAGTATAGGACTTCTTGTTCGGGATTAGCCAGCCGTTGGTACAAGAAGTCGGGCCAGAAGGCACCTGTAGAAGCCAGTAAGCATTCAGATCTCAGGGAGGGGAATGAGATAATTTCCCCCTACCTGGCCTGAATACCTATTCACTTTTCCAGGTCCTCTCTGCTGCAGGTGTTTTACATGGAAAAAGGGCACAGTGAAGTGTTAGTCTCAAGTGCGTCATAGGTTGGTATGGTTCCGGCAAAGGGCGGAAGGGAGAGAGCCCTCCGGTAGCTGCAGGATCCCCTCGATCGATCAATCGAACGGCTGCTTGGAGGATAATGTCAGCTCAATGGAGTGGTAGAGGTGAGGTTCCGGTCGCCCAATCTGCAGCCGACCTGGTTGCATGACGTCACGCTGGGATCCTTAGAGATGCGCCACCTCTTGGGAGTCGGGGGGTATGGCGAGGGTTTGTTTTGATTTGTGAGGGGGGGAACAGGTGGGCTATAGCCGCGTTTTCTCTCACGGCTTTCCACCTGGTGTTGGGGAGGGAGACTCAGGTATTCGGGCTGTTGTGAGGGAGGACTTGTGGATTTTGGCCGTATATCATCCTTGGATTTTGGTATAACAGATTTCATACAGATTAGAAACGACCTCTAATAATCAGAAAGGTAAATTTGATCTCAATTAACCTTCCAATTCCCACAATTCCTTCTTAACTGCATAAAACTGTCAAATAATGGCCAGAATATAATGAAAGAATGCGTCATACACGATCAAATCAAACTTGTAAAAAATATGAATAACAGAAAGTGTGCGAGAGTGATGATTGGGCAAGCAAGACTTTAACACGTTCAGTCACATGGGATCTTTATTATTGCATTCTTATTAACACTAGTGGATTTCATAAAGCTTAGGAAGGATCTTTAGTAAGTAAATGGGTAAACTCTATCTCAGTTACCCCTCCAACTCCCACAATGCTTTCTTAAACTTATTGGAGTCATCTAATAATAACCAAAATAGGATAAGAGAATGCGTCATAGATAGGAAATATATCATCAATTCCTTGGTTCATAGCTGCCTAAATTGGTATGATGGTATTCTTGTATGCATTAAAGTGTTTAATTTACGAATTATCATATAGTATTCAATATATTTCATATAATTATACTGTAGTATGTTTAACAGAATCAGGTGAATTCGTATCGCAAGAAAACAAATTTAAATTGATGATTCAATTCCAACTCCGGCATAATATTTGTTAGAAATCAATATCAATTACCCCGATAAAATCTTGGAGCATAAATTTCGTTAATTATAGTCTGATTGATTTGAGATAACAGTAAAATTAGTCCTTTAACAGTGTATGTATTGCTACTTGCTGGAATAAAGTGAAACTACTATGTTTGTACGTTATAATTACCCTTTGTGTGATGGAGTGTTTTTGGAGGCCGTGCAAATTCGCGCGCTTATAGGTCCACATTTTCTTGATCCCTTGCATGATCAAATTTGGACATTTGCTCTATAATGGGTTAATGCTAAGTTTTCATAAGTAGCAACATATCTTGCTGCAAAATCATCATAATAGCTGAATAATCAAGATGGGGACATGGCAATTTACCGTCAACTTGAATAACAGTAAAGTATACCTGTTTATTATGTACGTGCACTGCTGCTATACAGGGTGTCCCGAAATAGACGTGCCAAACTTCAGAATTAGATTAGGAAAAATATTCTAAACATGAAATTTTCTATAAGCAAAATTCCAAATGTTATTTGTTACAGAGATATTACCTGTTGAAAATGGCATTTTTTCAGTATTTCATCATAAGGCTGGCCTAGCTGCCCTAGAGCTTACCACACCCTGATCTAACTGCAATTATTTTACCATGTTATTGTCAATATGTTATAATTCTGCAAGTTGCAAAATTCTTATAGACATATTAGCTCACTTTGGACTTGCTGGAAACCTTTTGATATGGAAGAGTCCATTACAGTGATGCGGGGGGAGGACACTATATTAAACCTTCAATACCTCTTTAATGGTTGAGATTTAAAAAATTTGTTATAGAACATTTTATGCTTAGAAACATCTGTATAATCATATCCTGATGTTTAAAATCGAGTGTCAGTGGGCGGGAGCGTGAGGGACCTCCGTCCGACCCTCAGAGCAGCCAGCCGCTCACTGAGGTAGACCGTGGTCTCGCGCGGCTGTCTCGACAGTGTCGCCGAGCGAGCGAGAGCTAATAATTAGCGAGTTTTCCCGAATGTCTATGGCAATGCTGCGGGTGAACCCCGTCACCTACGAAGCTCGTTCTGGTGTCATGTTAAAGCAATTTTTGCCTAGTTTTCGGCAAAATACAGTTCATTTAACCCTCCTTTGGCGGCGTGCAACTTATGTCGTGTGAAATAAATATGGATTAAGTGGCGGTTCACAACTTATGTCGTGTGCCATTTTCACCATGTAATGTTGCTGAGAGAGAGATGAGCGGTGGGAGGAGCGTAGCAACGCTATGACTGCTCCAGACCACCGCGGCGGACCTACTGACATGAATCCCACCCTCCTCCACCCTCTCTCACTCGCTACACAGGGAATTATGTAAGGAAATTACCTAATTATAGGGTTTTTGCACTCGTGTTGCTCGATTGTTGCAAGAGAACCAGTGGTCGTACAAAGATGGTTCGGGTGTCATTGGAAAGCTCTATTTACGCCCTTTCAGGGATAGATACTTGTTTTACGCTCTGGGTCTTATTTAGGCATGAAAATGATCACGTAAACAACCCTATTTAGGGTTAAAAAAAACGCTGGGCGCTACGGTCCCCTAGACCGCCTAGCCCGCCAATAAGGTGTTAACGCAGATATCTGATTAATAATTCAGGAATGCCTGCATATGCCCTAAATAGCGCAAATATAATCACAGTCAGAGGGTTAATGGTTGATATTTAGAATTTTGTTTATAGAACATTTTATGCTTAGAAACATCTGTATAATCATATCCTGATGTTTGGCACCTTTATTTTGGGTCACCCTGTATATGGCTTCTTAACCCCTAAGTGTCGGGGCGCAACATAAGTCGAGTTAAATAAATCTGGACTATGTGGCGGCGTGCGACATAGGTCGTGTGGCAATTTCAGCACGTAATGTTGCTGAGAGAGAGAGACAAGTGGTGGCAGGAGAGTAGCGAGCGTATGACTGCTCCAGACCACCGCGGCGAACCTACTGACACGAATCCCACCTCCTCCCTCCCTCTCTCACTCGCTATATACGGAATTGTATGGGGAAAGTGCCTAATTACATGCTTTTTGCACTCGCGTTGCGCGGTTGTTGCAAGAAAACTAGCCATCATAAAAGGATCGTTATGGTGTCATTCGAAAGCTCTGTTTATGCCCTTTCAGAGATAGATACTTGTTTTACGCTCTGGGTCTTATTTAGGCATGAAAATGATCACGTAAACAGCCCTATTTTGGCTAAAAACACCCCGCTGGGCGGTACATATAAATAAACCGCCTAGCCCGTTAAATAAGGGTTAATTAACCCGGTGAGACCCAGCGTCGCACGTGTTGCGTCGGCAGTCTTTGATCACCAACTCCCAGCGACGCATCACGTGCGTCCGACATATAAAAAACACTTACGTGGCTCGTAAGGTAGGAAATGGCGGGAGAATAGGAGGGGGAGGTACCGTAGTGTGTGTGGGAGCCGGGCCAGTAGGTGTGAGCGGGCCGAGACAGCCGCGCGGCTGGTGGTGGTGGGCTTAGTGGGGATAGTTTACACCCTTAGTTCACCGCCACTTTGAACCTTCATTACTCCGGTCGTATGGGAGCTAGAGGCTTGAAATTTATGTGAGACACTCCTTAGGATGTATGCCGTACAATGCCATACTCAGTTTTTACCCTAGGGCTCCCGGGCAGGTGGTCATGCGGGGGAGACCAACTATTGAAACCCCCCCCCCCCCCTGCCCCCCAAATGACCGAAATGATTTTTTTTTATTTTTGTCTTCATTTCTCACCATTCTCTTCCATTTTGGCTCAACAAATTTTTTTGAGGCTCCCCCCCCCCCAAAAAAAATGTCCGAGGTTATTTATTTTTTTTTTTTTTTTCATTTCTCATCCTTGTCTTCCATTTTAGCAAACAAAAAAAAGAAGTGAAAATGGCTTGGGACTGGGGTGAACAAAATATTATAACTAGCCGGGGCTCAACGGGTTAAACAATTTAATGTTTATATTTCGACTACTGGGATTTGGAGCTTGAAATTTAAAAGATACAGGATCAAATATGGTCCGACATGTGAAGTTTTTGGCTACACCATTCATCCATTCATCATTCACACACACACACACACACATTCACTACTACATGCACACGACACACACACACACACACACACACTTGGTTATATACATGTTATGCGACGCTGTAATCCAGCATGCTTTGTATAAGTTCTATTAATTCATATTTAGGAAGACTCAGAACTTAATATTGCTCAACAGGAACATAGCTAACCATGACATATATACTTCTTAGTTCAGTCAATCTCCACCAATGACATAGAATACACAAGTTCGGTACACAAGTTGTATTTCTTATATTGATAGGGTACAGGGCACAGATTCAATCCGGAGTTTAGTTATAGTAACGTAATTCCGATTAGTAAAATGGTGGAGGATAACACGTTGATAATTATACACTTATTTAGAATATTTCGTGTCACCAGAATAAGATAAATAATTGGATGGTAACACTACATAAAAATAAAATATAGATATGATGACAATATAAATATCTCATATAAACATTCACAGAGAGTTTGGTCTAGTAAATATGGACAGTCACTATCGCGACCTCAGGTAAGGCGAGGTAGCGCGGCTGAGGTACCGACAAGGTAGCATGTCAGTGAGATGTACCCTCAAAGTACCGCGGTGGGGAGGTTGGTCAACTATACTGAGGTGATGCATACAAAATAAAGTTTATATGGAAAATCAAGTCTAGGATATAATAGCAAATGACTCGACGTTAATCCTAGATGAAATAAGATATATTTTGTAATTAATTTATGGAGTCCGAATGAAGAATACAAATTCACTGAACGAATGATAAATAATACTTAGTTGGAATGGGCGGCTGAGAAAGCAGTAATAATTAATATAAATTCACGGAACTGATAGTAAATAATATTAGCCGGATATGTGTGGCTGATGGAACAGTAATAATGAATATAAATTCACGGAACTGATAATAAATAATATTAGCCAAAAAAGTGTGGCTTATGAAACAGTAATAATGAATATAAATTCACGGAACTGATAGTAAATAATATTAGCCAGAAATGCATTGCTGATGGAACAGTAATAATGAATATAAATTCACGGAACTGATAATAAATAATATTAGCCGGAATGGGTGGCTGATAAAGCAGTGATCATGAATGTAAATTCACGGAACTAGTAATAAATAGTATTACCCGGAATGAATGGCTAATAATCTCGCCTTACGGATTTTAATACGACGTGAAGTAAAGGGAAATTAATTTAACTCTAAAATAATGCGTAAACGGAATTTGACTTCAACACACGTAATGATAAATTTAGACTAACGAATAGACTGAAAATACACTCTCTGTGGATATTTATATATGCACTTCGTACCCAGCAATTAATAACACAATAGAATAAGATCTGGAAGTGTTCACTGGTAGTTACGTATGGTGTATGGTATAATTACTAGATACAATATATATATAACTTTTATATGGAATATAAATAGGTTATATCCAGAGGGTTATAGATATATCAATCTTATATATAAGCTGTGTTTTGTTCTTTCAACACGAGTGGTAGGTTATGATAAGGAGAGTCCAGGAAGGGTATCTAGAATTACTTTTACTTGAATACTAGCATATCTTATATAACCTTCACAACAATTTCCAAAACACAGTAACACAGAAGCACTTAATTTGGGGTGAGGAAGAGAAGTAGGAGCCGTGAGAGATCTGGCGACGTAGCACTGTTGGTTCCCCAGTCTGTAGACACCAGATGGGGACGCAGTTGTCATGTACACAAGCTAGAATGGTCACTTTCTAAGCCTCCTACACACTCCTCTTGGTCACTGCACTCAGGATACCTTTTAAGGGGATTTAGGCTAACCCCTACGGAAGTATTTTCCGACTGATTCATAATTAAGCACGCTCACTATTAATAGCGAGATACCCGAAAGCGAAGCCAGTGTTGCCTACCTATCCCTTGTTTCAGTCAGATAGTAATCATTTTTTAATTTGGTATTCGGTTACTGTGTTTCGGAATATGAGAGGCATGTGAATTATGGCTTTTGAATTATTGTTCGGTTATGAAAGTCATTAAAATATATTACACATATGATTACATAGGTAATGTTATTCTTTATTTATTAATATTAAAAGTAGATCTTGGAAAGCTTGTACAAGTGAGTAATAATTAATTCACAGTTGTTATGATTCTTATAAATTTGTGTTATATTATGTAATGCTTTCTTTAGGAGTTGGAATATTTATCTTGTCATTGTTGGCTGTCCGCGTAGCTGTAGTGACGGATATTTCTGTCTGAATACATTCGAGGACATTGAGGAGGTTGATGTTGTAATTCCATGAAGTAATCCTCGTCATAGTCGAGATCTGGTTCTGGCTGGAGTTTCTCACCTGTGGAGGGGAGCGGCCAGTGTTGGAGGCTCGGTCTGAAGGGATTAACGCGGGGGAGCGGCATGTATCCTGCTGGCCCAGGTAGTGAGTTTTGTTTACCTGCCCGTGGTGATAGGGGGCACTGAGGTATCTTGTTTTCCTGCCTTGGGATGGACTTTTTCTTTGCTCTCCTCTTATGCTGTTATTGTGGCAATTCTGCAGTGTTGCTGTTGGGGCTCATTACGATGTGGGGGCAGGTACGGTGGAGGTTTTGGCTCATTCTCCTCGAGCCCCGTAATTTCAATACATATTTAACAACATAACATAACATTGTTTTCTATCGTATAAACAATGCATAGGCCATCCTTGATGTATCCGAATTTGCCTTAACTTCTGCAACAAATCAAAATGGGGCCAAGATTGAATCAAGTGGGGGTATAACTGACGGAGGGTAGAATCCATCGAGGTTAGAAATAGCCCAGGGGTGGAAATATTGCCCGAGAGTAGAATTGAATAACGGTAGAATTGACAGATGGTAAAATTGAGAGATGGAAAAAAAAATAACAGATGGTAGAATTGACAGATAAAAGAATTGACTGATGGTAGAATTGACAGATGGTAGAATTGACAGATGGTAGAATTGACAGATGGTAGAATTGGTAGATTATATAATTGACAGATGGTAGATGGTAGAATTGACGGATGGTAGAATTGGTAGATGATAGAATTGACAGATGGTAGAATTGACAGATGGTAGAATTGGTAGATGATAGAATTGACAGATGATAGAATTGACAGATGGTAGAATTGACAGATGCTAGAGTTGACAGATGGTGGAATTGACAAAGGGTAAAACTAACCAAGGATATTATTACCCTTATTCTAATAACCAACCAAAGATATAAGAAGAAGAGCAGGCTTATTTCTTCAGATATACTATTTCGCATTTAAAACTCCACAAGCATGTACATTTTCAAGAATTATTACATTATATAGTACGAATCTAAGTTTTGCAACTAATACAAATCTATTAAGAATTCTTTTCAATTAAAAAATAACAGGATCCAAAATTGAATTCTTGTGATCCCATAACTCGTCGATGCAAAAAAACTTTACAAACGAAGTTTGATGTAATGATGGATTTGCTATACTAACAAATGAGTATATATTTAGGAGACTGGCCAAAAATGTTCCCACAAATGTTGAAGTTCATTGTGGAATAACCATAATCTATATTTCATATGATTATATGTGACAACCATCGCTAATTAATATTAAGGGCGATAACAAACATGTAATTAAGTGTAAAAAGGTTGTCCGCTAATCTATCGTAGTCGGCACCTGGACACGTATTAGATGGTAGATAAGTGTTAGTCTTGTATCCCATGTACTGGGTACTAGGGACACATACTTCCTTGTAGGTAAAGGGTCAGTCTTGTATCCCAGGCACTGGGTACAAGGGACATGTATTACCTGGTAGGTAAGGGTTAGTCTTGTATCTTATTTACTATGTTTAGGTTAGGTTCGGTTAGGTTACATGGTTATTTACTATGTTTAGGTTAGGTTCGGTTAGGTTACATGGTTATTTACTATGTTTAGGTTAGGTTCGGTTAGGTTACATGGTTATTTACTATGTTAGGTTAGGTTCGGTTAGGTTACATGGTTATTTACTATGTTTAGGTTAGGTTCGGTTAGGTTACATGGTTATTTACTATGTTTAGGTTAGGTTCGGTTAGGTTACATGGTTATTTACTATGTTTAGGTTAGGTTCGGTTAGGTTACATGGTTATTTACTATGTTTAGGTTAGGTTCGGTTAGGTTACATGGTTATTTACTATGTTTAGGTTAGGTTCGGTTAGGTTACATGGTTATTTACTATGTTTAGGTTAGGTTCGGTTAGGTTACATGGTTATTTACTATGTTTAGGTTAGGTTCGGTTAGGTTACATGGTTATTTACTATGTTTAGGTTAGGTTCGGTTAGGTTACATGGTTATTTACTATGTTTAGGTTAGGTTCGGTTAGGTTACATGGTTATTTACTATGTTTAGGTTAGGTTCGGTTAGGTTACATGGTTATTTACTATGTTTAGGTTAGGTTCGGTTAGGTTACATGGTTATTTACTATGTTTAGGTTAGGTTCGGTTAGGTTACTTAGGTTACATGGTTAGTTAGGTTCGGTTAGGTTACATGGTTATTTACTATGTTTAGGTTAGGTCGGTTAGGTTACATGGTTATTTACTAGGTTAGGTTCGGTTAGGTTACATGGTTATTTACTATGTTTAGGTTAGGTTCGGTTAGGTTACATGGTTATTTACTATGTTTAGGTTAGGTTCGGTTAGGTTACATGGTTATTTACTATGTTTAGGTTAGGTTCGGTTAGGTTACATGGTTATTTACTATGTTTAGGTTAGGTTCGGTTAGGTTACATGGTTATTTACTATGTTTAGGTTAGGTTCGGTTAGGTTACATGGTTATTTACTATGTTTAGGTTAGGTTCGGTTAGGTTACATGGTTATTTCGGTTAGGTTACATGGTTATTTACTATGTTTAGGTTAGGTTCGGTTAGGTTACATGTTATTTACTATGGGTTCTAGGTTCGGTTAGGTTACATGGTTATTTACTATGTTTAGGTTAGGTTCGGTTAGGTTACATGGTTATTTACTATGTTTAGGTTAGGTTCGGTTAGGTTACATGGTTATTTACTATGTTTAGGTTAGGTTCGGTTAGGTTACATGGTTATTTACTATGTTTAGGTTAGGTTCGGTTAGGTTACATGGTTATTTACTATGTTTAGGTTAGGTTCGGTTAGGTTACATGGTTATTTACTATGTTTAGGTTAGGTTCGGTTAGGTTACATGGTTATTTACTATGTTTAGGTTAGGTTCGGTTAGGTTACATGGTTATTTACTATGTTTAGGTTAGGTTCGGTTAGGTTACATGGTTATTTACTATGTTTAGGTTAGGTTCGGTTAGGTTACATGGTTATTTACTATGTTTAGGTTAGGTTCGGTTAGGTTACATGGTTATTTACTATGTTTAGGTTAGGTTCGGTTAGGTTACATGGTTATTTACTATGTTTAGGTTAGGTTTGGTTAGGTTACATGGTTATTTACTATGTTTAGGTTAGGTTCGGTTAGGTTACATGGTTATTTACTATGTTTAGGTTAGGTTCGGTTAGGTTACATGGTTATTTACTATGTTTAGGTTAGGTTCGGTTAGGTTACATGGTTCTATGTTTAGGTTAGGTTCGGTTAGGTTACATGGTTATTTACTATGTTTAGGTTAGGTTCGGTTAGGTTACATGGTTATTTACTATGTTTAGGTTAGGTTCGGTTAGGTTACATGGTTATTTACTATGTTTAGGTTAGGTTCGGTTAGGTTACATGGTTATTTACTATGTTTAGGTTAGGTTCGGTTAGGTTACATGGTTATTTACTATGTTTAGGTTAGGTTCGGTTAGGTTACATGGTTATTTACTATGTTTAGGTTAGGTTCGGTTAGGTTACATGGTTATTTACTATGTTTAGGTTAGGTTCGGTTAGGTTACATGGTTATTTACTATGTTTAGGTTAGGTTCGGTTAGGTTACATGGTTATTTACTATGTTTAGGTTAGGTTCGGTTAGGTTACATGGTTATTTACTATGTTTAGGTTAGGTTCGGTTAGGTTACATGGTTATTACTATGTTTAGGTTAGGTTCGGTTAGGTTACATGGTTATTTACTATGTTTAGGTTAGGTTCGGTTAGGTTACATGGTTATTTACTATGTTTAGGTTAGGTTCGGTTAGGTTACATGGTTATTTACTATGTTTAGGTTAGGTTCGGTTAGGTTACATGGTTATTTCACTTTTAAAATTAATTTATTATTAAATCCATTGGCGAAGAGGGTCTTTCTCAGGAATTTGAATTCAGAGTCGAGGCTAAGGTAATTTGAACATATTAGGAAGGCTCTTGTGACTAGCGTAGATATGAGATTTCTTTTGTATGAAATTGGAATGAAGGAGGAACATTTTGTAGTTAGGCCGGTTTATGTAGGCTTCCTACCTCACCATGAACAGTAGTGGTTACATGACTGCCCTAATCCCTTCAAACCTTTGTTCTACCGCCGCTATGTTGACGACACATTTCTCGTATTCAGAGAAAATAAACACATCCCACAATTATTAACCTATCTAAACTCAAAGCATGGAAATATCGAATTCACCTCTGAAACTGAATCAAACGGTCGCCTTCCTTTCCTCGATATTGTAATCGATCACTCGAATAACAACTTCTCCACATCCATCTATAGGAAGCCTACATATACCGGCCTAACTACAAAATTTTCCTCCTTCATTCTAATTTCATACAAAAGAAATTTCATATCTACACTAGTCACGAGAGCCCTCCTATTATGTTCAAATTACCTTAGCCTCGACTCTGAATTCAAATTCCTGAGAAAGACCCTTTTCGCCAATGGATTTAATACTAAATTTATCGACTCCTACATTGGTAAACAATTGCAACAGCTCCTCCATCCTGACGAACAACTCACCACAGTAAAGCGAGCTATATTGTATTTCCCTATTTATTTCACGGGTAAAAGCAGTTTCTCGTTAAAGAACAAACTCAATAAACTCCTAAATTAATTCTACCCTCAGATTAAAGTAAGAGTTATTTTCAGACCTACGCAATCAATCAGTACTTTCTTCAAGTTCAAAGATATAATACCTATAGAACTACAGTCCTCTGTAGTCTACAAATATCAATGTCATTGCTGTAATGCAATGTATATAGGTTGCACAAAACGTCAAGTCAAGGTACGTATCTTTGAACACAAGGGTAAGTCGGTTAGAACAAACAGGCCATATTCTAATCCCTCGTATAGCGTCGTACGTTAACATGCCCGAAACTTAAATCACCCCCTCCTCAAGCATAATTTCTCAGTTCTCCAGTCGTCTAGATACGGAGAGGAACTCATGATAATGGAGTCCCTAATATCAGTGAAACTAGAACCTTCATTAGGTAGGAATGAAAAATCAACCGACCTCTTGTGTTTTTAACATCTTCATAATGTAATTAGTTATTTTTCGTGTTACCGTATGACTAGTGTTTAAAAGTGTTGTGATTAACTTATGATGTTTGTGGTATTTAATACGTCGTCTATGAACCTTTGTGTTTCTATAATCACCAATTTACGATACGTATTTAGGTTTACCATAGTCTTTCTTCATATTTTCATACTATGTAATTTTTCTTAGGCTTTATGAAATTGTTGTAATTCACTATGATACTAGTGTTTTCTTACAAGTGTGTGTATCTGTTATTTTTAGATTTGCCTAATGATGGAGTAAGTGTGTCTCCAAAACGTTGCAATAAATATAGACAAGATGAACGTGTTCTATCATGCCCTGGTGTTTCTCTTCATTATATATATATATATATATATATATAGGGAGGTGTGGTGGAGTGGTCTTGCAACTGGGCTGCTAATCCAATGGACGCGGGTTCGAATCCCGATATGTCAATGGGAATATATTATTGGGATGGAATTTGTGCTGTATCTAGTATCAGTGCATTAACACAAAGCCCAACGAAACGCCAAATTCATACCCATATTGTTCCCTGATTAAATAGCACTGTATGAATATTCCCATATTCAAAAGTTTGCTATCGGGAGACAATGCCTAGTGAGTTCCTTGCTCAATAGGTGGTGTTCTGAGAGTGAGGGTCCGAGTCTAGGAGGTGAGACAGTAGAGCAAGTGAGCGAGGTAGCTTCAGAGATGAGGCTGCTTTGAGCTGTAAGTGAGCAACTAAGCGCCCCATGCATCCTACGAAGGCAAGATGACAGGGACTGGTTGCAGCTATGGGTGCTTCACATGTCTCACCCTCTAGGCTGAAACGAGACCTCACAGGCTTCACCGTTCAATAACAGTTGAATGTACAGTCTCTCAGCCTATGTCTGAGAGGGATTAGATGGAATATAGAAGAAGAAAAAAACATATACTGTATATATATATACCGTATATATATATATATATACTGTATATATATATATATATATATATATATATATATATGTACATTATATATATATTTATATATGTATATATATATATATATATATATATATATATATATATATATATATATATATATATATTAGGGTGTATTGAAACAACACTTACAGACTTCAAGTGCTAAATACAGATTGAATAAACAAGTTCACTTTATTCTATAATGAAATATAAAATAATTAAGCATTAATGATTATTATGTTCCTTCAACAACCAACTATACTCCTAAAATCGATTAATGAAATTTACAAACACATGTGGCAGTCCGTGGATTCGAACCCAGGACGCTCACACTAAAAATCAACACCTTATGCATCGCACAACGAAGACAGTTAAAAGATGGTGGACACTGCCTACGATTTATTATACAACTTTAAATCCTGCATATCAATCTAAGCATGTACACACATCCCAACTGCAACTCACGTAGGCTATGCATATGTGAATGGAAAGAGCAATTAATGGGTCCTTAACCACTAGGGAAATCCCCTCGATAAATTACCCCTGAACCAATATCAATTATTATGTTCCTTCCAACAACCAACTATACTCCTAAAATCGATTAATGAAATTTACAAACACATGTGGCAGTCCGTGGATTCGAACCCAGGACGCTCACACCGAAAATCAACACCTTATGCATCGCACCACAAAGACAGTTAAAGGATGGTGGACACTGCCTACGATTTATTATTCAACTTCGAATCCTGCATATCAATCTAAGCATGTACACACATCCCAACTGCAACTCACGTAGGCTATGCATATGTGAATGGAAAGAGCAATTAATGGGGCCTTAACCACTAGGGAAGTCCTCTCGATAAATTACCTCTGAACCAATATCAATTATTATGTTCCTTCCAACATCCAACTATACTCCTAAAATCGATTAATTAAATTTACAAACACATATGGCAGTCCGTGGATTCGAACCCAGGACGCTCACACCGAAAATCAACACCTTATGCATCGCACCACGAAGACAGTTAAAGGATGGTGGACACTGTCTACGATTTATTATGCAACTTCGAATCCTGCATATCATTCTAAGCATGTACACACATCCCTACTGCAACTCACGTAGGCTATGCATATGTGAATGGAATGAGCAATTAATGGGGCCTTAACCACTAGGGAAGTCCTCTCGATAAATTACCCCTAAACCAATATCAATTACAGGATATACAGTAAAATAATCAGTGTCGTCCAAGCATGTGCTATAAACCGAACACTGGCATTGGTCTCCCCCTTCATCCCCCCCCCCACCCCTTTTCCTCCCCCCATTCTCCTAGTTTGTTCTCCTAGGAAAGTTGAATTATAAACATAGTTAGTTTTCGGGTTTACATGATGTAATTTATGTTCCCTTTATAAACCGTTTACAACTAAAATTATTTTGTTAATATCAAACATTTATGTATCTTGTTTTCAACATAGGAAACACCAAAGGTATCTTGGATGAAACAAATTACGATCTTCAAGTGGTCTGCAGATATTACTGTCATATGTTAGTAATTATTACCAATGTTGAATGATAAATAGAACCACAAAATGTGGGCATTATGAAGTTATTGTCTAATGTTATTTAATGTATTGTACAGTTGTGAACATTTATTCAGATATAAACATATTCAAAGCGGTCTCGGGTTAAATTGAATCTCCTTATACTGGGTATACTGGGTATTTGAATTTCAGAGATTCTCTTTATCAGTTCGACACTTCTAAATTGATCAGAATTAATTACCACTGCTGTACAATCACGAGCATAAATGCTGCGACATCAACCAGATAACGTCAACTCCTTCATCACTAGGGGTTTATACTAAGCTGAATACAATCGTTTGACGGTAGCTAGAATGAAATACAGAAATAATTGTGAGTTTGAATACAAAGTTTTGCAATACCTTTGGAGACAAAGGGGCGAAAATTATTTGGTTGGTGTCGCAGTATGAATGCTCGTGACTGTACATGTTCATTACACTGAAATAAGAAGATTAATTGAAACAAATACTGTATGATTCCCACCATGTGATGTAATATAGTTTTGAAAAATTATTTGAGGCGTTTTATGAAGCTTCGGATTCCACTCGAATCTGTTCAAATATTGAATTATCGGCATGGACATGATATCATGCCTGTTTTCCAAATATCTAACCTAGTCAGGTCAAAATACAGTTTAACCCCCAAAAAATTGCTACAAAAGGTTTCTCAACTGATTCTGGTAGGTTTTAGTGTACTTTTTAACATACTAAAAGTTTACCAAAGTAGGACCCCCGGAAAAGTTTATTTTTCAAGATGGCCGCCGAAACCTCTTAATGATCATAACTATGTAACTATCAACTCAAATTTGATGATCTTGGTGTCTATCCCTAGGTTTTTTGGAGCAAAGAACACATTAAGATCATAACAAATAATGTTGGCCTATTATGTAACACAAAAATCCAATATGGCGTCAAAAATGGCCGCCAACACCTCCAAATGACCGCAAGTCCATAACTATTGACTCAAATTTGATGATCTTGATGTCTATCCCCAGGTTTTTGGGGGCAAGGAACACATTAAGACCATTAAAAATGAAAGTGGGCCATTATCTAACAAGTAAGTCCAATATGGTGTCCAACATGGCACTACCATGTGACCAACGTTTCAGTCTAATTTGATTAAACTTGGGTATAGATCTATCCCCTGGTTCAGGGGGACAAGGAACACATCCTAACCATTTTTGTATATCACATAGCTGAAAAAACTGGAAACTGGGTAAGTTAAGATTTTTGGCTGCAGTAGGATGACTGAGGACATGCGAAACCTTTGGACCTTATCTTCACCTGTAACATCCGAGTACAACAGTGCGATGCAGGATTTCACAAACCTAACCTATACAACAAGTCCACAACACAAAGACTCAACTGAGGCGCGCATCAAAGGAGATGCATCTGATCTCGAGAAAATTCGGATAAAGCTTGCAGCCTGCTCACCCTTCACATCTGATCCTACTCTGAGAAACATTGTCAACGGGATAGTGGCTGGGCCAGATGTGAATGTACATGACTTTGAATCGGTTGGGAACAAGATCATTGAAGATATAATCGGAAAGTCGGCATTTACTTACAAATTCAAGCGGAAAGACAGAGCCCAAACCCTTGGGAATATCTCTGCTGTGAAGATTGCTCCTGATCGTACCATTGATCCTGCCCTTCTGTTCCAGCGTTTCCTTGTGGTGTCAAGGTCAGGAGATCTTTCCCTTGAAGAGGTTTTGACGTATGAACTAAGCCCCTACCCTCCAGCCCTCTTTGAGACCAGGAACATTCTTCGAAAAGCAGACAAACCTCAGCTTGCTCAGGCAATTCGAGACCATGCTGCGGACTTTTCAAATGGGGCTGTGATGAACTCTATTCCTAAAACAGATTGTTACGTGCTTGATGGTGGCTCTTTGCTCCATCGTTTACCGTGGAAGAAAGGCGACTCATATAATGCAATAGCTGAGTCTAATGCAGACTTCACTGTGAGACATTACGGACAAGCGACAGTGGTGTTCGATGGCTATGGTGAAGGTCCCTCCATAAAAGACAACACACGTCAGAGACGAGGAAAAAACTTGCACCCTATTGTTAGTTTCACTGCAGAAACAGAGTTTTCAGGCAAAAAGGAGGACTTTTTGTCTCGTGACAAAAACAAGGTAGACATGATTGCTCTCATCAGCACAGCACTAACTAAAAGGGGATGCCATGTCATTCAGTCACCAGGGGATGCAGACGTTGATATCGTTAAGGCAACTGTTGAACGATCCCGTCATTGCACCACAACGTTGGTCGGTGAGGATACAGATTTGCTGATCTTGCTCCTTCATTACTCCAGAACAGACAATGAGATCATCTACTTCCGTTCTGACGCAAACAAGCAGTCAAAAGAACACAAAGTGTATAACATTAACCTGTTGAAAGAAACTTTAGGAGACATTGTGTGCAATGAGTTGCTCTTTGTACATGCCTACTCAGGCTGTGATTCAACTTCAAGGATTTTCGGCATCGGAAAAAAGTCAGTCTTCCGGAAATTAGTGAAATCTGATCCTGTCATGAAGTCCTGTGCTAGTGCATTCATCCTTCAAAACAAATCTCAAGAGGACATATCAGATCTTGGCAAAGACCTGATGGTTGATCTCTTTGGTGGCAAGTCTAATGATACGCTATCATCACTGCGCCATATCATTTTCACCAAGAAAGTGGAAACTGCTCAAGCATTTGTCACTCCTGAACGGCTTCCCCCAACATCACCTGCAACAAGATTCCATAGCCAACGTGTGTACTTTCAAATTATGGTATGGATGGGGATGGCAAATGAAATGAACCCAACTGAATGGGGATGGGAACAGGAAAATGATCAGTTAATTCCAATTATGACCCAAAACAATGCTGCGCCTGACGAACTCTTGAAAATTATCCATTGCAACTGTTCGGGGGGATGCAAATCCTCTCGATGCAGCTGCAGATGCTATGGACTCCCCTGCACTGCTGCATGTGGCCCTTGCCAAACTGAAAACTGTGACAATCCAAACAACACTCAAGAGGTCGATACTGAGGAGGAGGATGACACTCAAAACTGAACGCTCTGAAACTTATTCTATGGACAAAGGTGTTTGTGCATTAGGTGATAGTGGACAGCTGAAGGTCATGAATTCAATTTCATAATGATTCAACAGCTCAGTGATATCCAAAGTTGTCTTAATGTGTTCCCCTTGCCCAAAAAAACCTGGGGATAGACATCAAGATCATCAAATTTGAGTCAATAGTTATGGACTTGCGGTCATTTGGAGGTGTTGGCGGCCATTTTTGACGCCATATTGGATTTTTGTGTTACATAATAGGCCAACATTATTTTTTATGATCTTAATGTGTTCTTTGCCCCCAAAACCCTAGGGATAGACACCAAGATCATCAAATTTGAGTTGATAGTTACATAGTTATGATCATTAAGAGGTTTCGGCGGCCATCTTGGACGCCATGTTGAATAAAAAACTTTTCCGGGGTTCCTACTTTGGTAAACTTTTAGTATGTTATAAAGTACACTAAACCCTACCAGAATCAGTTGAGAAACCTTGTGTAGCAATTTTTTGGGGGTTGAGGGGGTATTTTCCATATATCGACCTGACTAACCTATTATTTCTACAGTACAACTGTTGCACACCAATATTGTCAGTAATAGTCGATGACGTTATAGTTGAGACAATGAACAATGATTAAGGAAACTTCACTTCACACACACACACACACACACACACACACGTCTCCCTTTGTCACGCATATTTTATTTACCTTACATAAACATGGAAATGAGAGGTTTATGTGTGTGTGTATGTATGTCTGTGTATGTCATTAATTTTCTTTAACCTCACTCTTTTATAACATGAGTGTTTGGTCAGGTATGCGTGGTCACAATTGTACGGTATGTAACATTTGGCTCCTATAACTTTTTGTATTGGTCGATGAATCTTCATTCCTGAGCATAACTATACATGCAGTATATTATCTTCATTTAATACGTAACAATTGCGCGAGAACGATCAGCCACCAATAGAACTACGCTTCATAAAAGATTGAATTACCTTCTGCTTCGTTCGGATACCCGACCCAGACTTGGGCATCAGCATTATGTCCCATGACCAGAGTTACAAATGTTACATATTTTGTTTACGCTAATATGTTGCTAACATAATATCATCACCAAATTCTAAGATACTATTATTTCGTAATTACTAATGTGTGTATAGGTAAACCCATGCTTTCCCTTTAGCTAAGTTGATAATAAATAGGTTTTTCATGTATTAATAATTTAGTGCTTTACTTGTAACCCTGTTTTGCTACATTTCTAAAAAGGCATTTATCTGTAAAATAACACATTTATGGGAAAAATGTGATACAACAATATATGTTTATTTTCCATTTTACAATATGTCATCATAATCTGTAACAGTTGTTTCAATACACCCTTATAGTTTATATGTATATAGTATATATATAAATATATATATACTGTGATATATATATTATTACGGCTTAGACCCCTACGAGGAACCCCTATTGTAATCATTAAACCCTCATATTCATCCAAATTTCTTTTTACACGCCAGTTTTGACACAATAACTCCAGAACTGCTTTTTGGATCGGGATCAAACTTTCACAAGAGGTGAGTTTTTGTATTGGGCAACTTTTGATAAGCTAAACATCCGGCATGGCGGCCAAACAGGTCCGTGGCAGCCGATTTCCCGAAAAGTTTGACGCCTCAATACCGTCTCTCCCACTCATAGGAAATGATTGGGCTTTGGCATATGGACTCCACTACTAATGCTCCGCAAATGTTATAGAGAAGGTTTTGCTTTTGCACGTGGGTTTTTTTCCGGCAATCTTGAAAAAAACTCGAATTCCACTTAAAATTCCACATCTTGAAAACTACGCCGATGATCAAAGCCATGTTTGCGTAGTTGGGTGAGGCTTGCGATTCCGAACGTTTTGATACCAACAGAATATAAATGGGTGGAATAGTTTGGCCGCAGCATTGAAAACTGTCTATTCTTAAATGGCTTTAAAACCGTATTCGCTACCCACACAAAGTTTACCGTCTACAGTCTATATGCTTCCACACATCCCCCAGTTTTGCTTAATAACATAGTCGATTTATTATTCAGATCTATTATTATTTTTTTATTTAACTCTCTCAAAATAGTTCGAGTCCCTACGAATTTCACCAATTATTTAGCCAACCTACCTATACATACCTATCTATCTATCTATTCTATCTATATGCTCAGGCCCAATCCCCATTTTGGGGGTAGCCGACTCAAGACAGAGCAAGAACAGGGTAAACACAAAAACAACATAAAAAACAAATAAGCACAGATAAAAAACACAAAACTCACACACATCCAGGTCACCCAGGAGAAGACCCAGAGACCAGGGTCACCAAGGTCGCTCCAGCACTTCCCCGACCCCCGACCACCTGGAGAGGTTCCGATCTCGGCAGGCAGACATGCAGCGGAGCCAAAGCCACAAGCCCTCCCACCACACTTCCAGGCGCACCCTTCATATTAATCGTCTCCCCGGGCCAGGCGCCTGATGGACTATTATCTAGTCCAACTTGCGCCCGACCCCTTACTCCAAACATACCTCCTCCATACATACCTACCCTACCAAATAATAATGATAATTCAAATTTAATTTTTTGGTGAATAGCAGAGTATTGGCTGAGGTTTTTAACAATTCCTCCCTTTGCTAAATGCTTTGTTTAATAACAAAGTTCTAGACCTTCAAAGTTTTGACAAATTTTGGTGTGGTGTGACTTACCTTTCCTCCTCCCTCAAACAGCAAGCAACGTTATCAGGGGTTCAAGAAGTATTGCACGCTTCCATAAAAATATATATAGTCCGTTTCTTAGGCAATAACTCCGGAACTGCATGTCGGATCGGGACCAAACCTTGACACATGGTGCATTTTTGTATTGGTCAACTTTTGATATGATATCCAAAATGGTGGCCAGACACGCCCGTCGCAGCCTTTCACATCCAACCCCTCTCGTCCTATCTAATTTTATGTTGAACTCTATTGTTCTTGATCCCACTATAGGACTCGGTAGCCTATTCCACATATCTACAACTCTGTTACTAAACGACTAGAGGCAGATCCCTTACACACCCAGTCTCTCTCTGTCGCTCGTTTGTTTGCACACCGGTACAAATGAGGCAGATCCCTTACACATGCAACTAAGATGAACATGGGAATCTGCAGAGAGACAAGTGGCCCACAAAAGGCAGATCCCTTTCACATCCAACCAATTCTGTCCATATGACTATCTGATTTTATCTTGAAATTCTCTATTGTTCTTGATCCCACTATAGCACTAGGTAGCCTATTTCACATATCTACGACTCTGTTACGAGAGAGGCAGATCCCTTACACAGCCAATCTCTCTCTCTCTCTCTTATTTGCACACTTGTACAAATGAGGCAGATCCCTTACATATGCTACCAAGATGAAAATGGAAGTCTGCAGAGAGCCGATTGGCCCACATATGGCAGAACCCTTTCACACCTAACTCATCTCGTTCTATCAAATTTTGTGTTGAAGCTCTATTGTTATTGATCCTATTATAGCACTCGGTAGCCTATTCCACATATCTACAACTCTTATACCAAGCGAATAGAGGCAGATCCCTTACACAGCCAATCTCTTTCTCTCTCACTCTTGTTTGTTTGCACACCGGTACAAATGAGGCAGATCCCTTACACATGCAACCAAGATGAAAATGGGAGTCTGCAGAGCCAAGTGGCCCACATAAGGCAGATCTCTTTCACACCCAACCCATCTCATAAACGTTACCTGTTATTTACACTACTTACTATAGCCTGCACCCATGTTATCATATACC
This sequence comes from Paralithodes platypus, assembly GCA_032716605.1. Classification (NCBI taxonomy): domain Eukaryota; kingdom Metazoa; phylum Arthropoda; class Malacostraca; order Decapoda; family Lithodidae; genus Paralithodes; species Paralithodes platypus. The sequence goes on from CM064497.1 coordinate 38,385,733, forward strand.
TGCAACCAAAACACAATTGTAAGAAATAGGAACATAAGAAAATGGGAGTCTGTAGAGAGCCAATTGGCCTACACAAGACAGATCCTTTTCACACCCAACCCATCTCATAAAAACTCTCTCTCATTTATCTCTGTCTTCCTTACATTTATGACATCCTAGTCTCTGTCTCTCTCACAAATGAGAACATAAGAAAACCGGAGTTTGCAGAGAGCCGATTGGCCCACACATGTCAGATCCCTTTCACAACCAATCCATCCCACGCTCTCTCTCTCTCTCTCTCATATTTATCGCTATCTTCCTTACGTTTACGACATCCTATTCTCTCTCCATACTCCCTCTCTCCTTCACAAATGAGAAAATAAAAAAAATAAGGGAACGGGAGTCTGCAGAGAGCCGATTGACCTACACATGGCAGATCCCTTTCACACCCAACCCATCTCGTTCTATCTAATTTCAAGTTGAAGCTCTATTGTTCTTGATCCCATTATAGCACTCAGTAGCCTATTCCACATATCTACAACTCTGTTACTAAACGGATAGAGGCAGATCCCTTTTACAGCCAATCTCTCCCTCTCTCGCTCTTGTTTGTTTGCACAATCTGCTCCTGTAGTTTTTCCATGCCCGATAAGTTAAATGATCTTTTGATATCTGTGACACAGCATTTGTATCCAACACAATACCCTGCTTGCAAAACCGTCGAACCCCGGACAATGTTGCTTGCAACTTTAATTATTATTATTATACTGAAAGTTTAGGGGTTCTATGTAAGCGAATATTTATTAATCATACACATATAATCTATTCATACACATTTATATTTAAGGCTAATGTGATAAGATAATGGAGTCGGAGGCTTCCGATAAGAGTGCTGGAATGGGTTAAAATTGAACTCCGTTGTCCAAGCTAGTGCACTGTCTCTGTAAATAGTAATAGATTCTGCTGTCAAGATAGGACCGGCAGATATTGACATAAAGTATTACTCTTAAAGGTAAGTATTTACAACAACAAATAATTACACTGCGGGAAAAAGTTCAGACATCAAGGATAACATTATTCACAAGGAGATGCACAGGACGACTCTTATTGCAAAGTTAAATTTTACGAAAGAGTGACGGTAAACAAGTTTAGGATTTGAGGGTTTTAGGATCAAGGGTGATATGGATAATGGTTAATACGGGAGAATGAATCTTAGGACACAGAGATGGATAAGAGATGAGTGATAAGCTTATAAGGCTGTAAAAGGGGTGATGTTATTAGGTTTCGAAAGTAGGGAAAATTAACTTGATTTTAACTATGTGAGTGAATGTGGGTAGGCACTGATCACTGAGCAAAATCTGCGAGTCTACTAACTGAAGGGTTATTAAGACCAGGATATACATTACAAGGTATAGACACGCGCAGATATTGTGACGTCAGATAGACCTACTGACCTCACTCTTTCTTTCTTTCTCTCTCGGGGTCATAAATAATGTCCAGACTGTGTGTGTGTGTGTGTGTGTGTGTCAAGTAAGGTGAAGACAGGCAGAAACATCTTGATGCCAAAATCATTTGTCTTAATGTATTTATGTTTTGTACAATTTGTACTTCACGTAAGTAATTTGAATGACTATAATGAATATGTATTGTTTTTTTCTTTAATCATATGCTAATTTCATATTGTACTAACATCAAATATTAAACAATTTAGAGAAAACTAAGAACACACAAGTGTGGTGGCAACGCTCTCTGTTGACATATCTCCCACCCTCCACCGTTCACTGTTTTAAAGTTTACCTAGTGTTTACTATTCTTCAGAATGTACAGTCACGGTAAAATAGTTTCGCCAACCCACACTATTTACTCTATTTTTCCCCTTATGCTTATTAAGCAATGACACTTTAACTTAGCTGAACAAACTCTAGTATTACAGATTTGATTAGGTGTATTAACCCTTAAAAAGCGGCTCACCACTTAAGTCGAGTTAAATTAAGCTGGACTATGTGGCGGCGCTCGACATAGGTCGAGTGGCAATTTCAGCACGTAATGTGGCTGAGAGAGAGAGACAAGTGGTGGCAGGAGACTAGCGAGCGTATGACTGCTCCAGACCACCGCGGCGAACCTACTGACACAAATCTCAGCTCCCTCCTCCCTCTCTCACTCGCTACATACTCAATTATGTACCGAAAGTACCGAATTACCTGCTTTTTGCACTCGCGTTGCACGGTTATTGCAAGAAAACTATCCATCATACAAGGATCGTTATGGTGTCATTCGAAAGCTCTGTTTATGCCCTTTCAGGGATAGATACTTGTTTTACGTTCTGGGTCTTATTTAGGCATGAAAATGATCACGTAAACAGCCCTATTTTGGCTAAAAACACCCCGCTGGGCGGTACACATAAATAAACCGCATAGGCCGCTCGTAAGGTGTTAAGAAGTTATTTATTCTTACAGGAATAAAATAACATGTAGATAACATTTATACAAGTTATCTTAGATGACTGGATAATTATTGTTCTTACCCACTTTTAACATTAATTCAAGTATGTAAAAGAGTATAACCACCTTCAAACAATAAACTAATCTGTGAAGGCAATACATTCAACCATAACTGTACTGCAGGCTCCATGTACCAGGTCCATATGTATGTGAATGCGTAGATAGAAGTAATACTAAATAGCCTATTCAGTTTGATGTATACAGTGTATATATATATATATATATATATATATATATATATATATATATATATATATATATATATATATATATATATATATATATATATATATATATATATATATATATATATATATATATATATATATATATATATCATAGACTCCTTTAACCCTTAAAAAGCGGCTCACCACATAAGTCGTGTTGAAAAAACTGGCAAAAAACGGGTGAAAAAAGGGTGGAAATCGAGTGAAAATGGGTGGGATAGTAATGATCCATACGTCCGACATCTGTGGCCTCCCGGCCCACACTAACTCCAGTTCCCCCACCGCGCGTGAGGATGACAGTGTAACCAATAGTTCGCTAAAAGTGAGCAAGGTAGCAAAATCAGCTAAACTTCCATCTTCGAGGTAACACTGTCAGTGCTCCACGAGTGCTACGTAGCTGTATGTGGCGTCATTGTGTAGCGATTTCCACCTAGTTTTCGGCGCAATACAGTTCCTTTCATACTGATGGTTGATATAGCAGTCAGAACGGCCCAGAAAGGCCCAAAACGGCCACAGAGCACCCGCTAGAGGAGGGTTAAAGAAGCACTGGAACGTCACGACCTCGGGTTTTTTAACTTGAGTCTGAAGGATTAACCCGGCAAGTGCAGCAAGACTCTTAACTCCTCCAGACATATTATGTTCCAGTAAGTCCACGGTGGCGGGCGCCCAGTATCATTGCCACTGCACCACACAACTGTCAAAACCACACTGGTGGCTGTTAGAATTATCGGAGGAACCTGGGGTTGCCACCAACCGACAGATCTTCATTTAACTTACCGGACTTACTGAGCTCATAATTATGACGCTAGTGCATCATATGGACTTATTGGAGAGGTATGTAGATAAGTCCATATGACGCGATCGCATCATATGAGATTTTGGTTATAAGTTCCATATGACGCGATCGCGTCATATATGTCGCAAGGAGTTAAGAGTTTCCCCGGGCGACTGCGGGAAGACTCTTAAGATCCAGGTTTTTAAATGCGTACCAAAACCACAGGCTTACAGTCAGGCGGCTACCAATTGGTGTTGGTGTAGTACTACTTGGCAACTCTCGATACCACCACCCAGTACGGTCGGGCCGCGCGCGTACAAGCAGTACACGCCAGTACACAAGCACTAGCTATAGAGCCCACACGTCCCTCACGCTCGCGCCCTGATGACACAACCAGCCCTCCTTCTGGTGGTGTCAGCAGCCGTGGAAGGCAGAGGGTGGCTGCCAGAAACCCAAGCTACCATTACGACACTCCATATAGCTCGGAAGACGAAGCACCCGCTCGTAAAATACGTAAAACACTTGCAAGCAGGGGCAGTGCACAGAGGTCATTGGCCTTTGGGGACACTGCCACCACCGCCCAGGCAACTGCTACCACCACTACCACCACTGCCACCCCTGCCACCAGTAGCACCGACGCAGGAGGCCGCCCTGGGGCTGCAGGACCTGTGGGGGCCACTAGGAGAAAAGGGACTGGCGTAGGTAAAAAAACTTGTACGCCTGCCACTGTCACCCTGCCACCACCACCACCACCACCACCACCAGCCGCCCCTGGCCCGGCCGCCTCAGCTGCCCCTGCCGACGCCGCCCCTGCCGGCCCTTCTGTCCCTGCCGGCCCTTCTGCCCCTGCCCAAGGGAAAGGGAAAGGGAAAGGGGCGACAGGGACAACAATTATATTGCCTGCGTCCACGACCTCTGCACACCCACCACTGCTGGACCTGCCGACACCGCCCCTCCCGGCCCTTCTGCCCCTGCCCAAAGGAAAGGGAAAGGGAAAAGGGCGACAGGGACAACAATTATATTGCCTGCGTCCAGGACCTCTGCACCACCCACCACTGCTGGACGTGCCGACGCCGCCCCTGCCGACGCCGCCCTTGCCGGCCCTTCTGCCCCTGCCCACAAGACGCCTGCACGTGTTAGTAGATGGATGAGGACCCTAACACCATCAAAATATGACGCCCTGCTGTTTGGGAATTCCCAGGATGTTGACAGCCAGGAGTACGACGACGACGACGCATCACGGGAGCGTGGGTGCGGGGGTGGGGGTGGGGGGTGGGGGGGGGGGAGTGGATAGTGGCAGTGAGTCAGACGAAGGTGAAGAAAATGAAGAAGGGCGTCATTCTAGTGGTGAGGAGGGTGATGATGAAGCGTTGTATCGTGATCATGACAGTGATTTGTCTGATGGTGGCACACACGCAGACGAGATTCCAATCCACGACGCCAACATTCATACGTTTGTGTGGTCTGACGGGGCTGATTTTGTGCCTGACATGCCCCAGTTTGATGCTGGTAGGTCAGGTACAACTGCTGACTGGCCCTGTGACAACGACGCAAACGAGATGGATTTCTTCCTCGCTTTTTTCGACATGGAGATAATGACGTACATAGTTACCCAAACAAACGCCTACTACAGGTGGGTGTTTGGCAGACTGGACGTCCTTTCTCCAAAAGCGAGAATACGAGGCTGGGTTGATACGACTGTAAAGGAGTTCATGACGTTCTTTGCCTTGTTGTTCCTCATGCCTCTTTGCAAGAAGCATGTGCTACAACATTATTGGAAGCACGACCCTCTCATCGCCACCCCAACTTTCAATAAGTACATGACTCGTGACAGATTTTTGTTGCTGCTAAGATTTATGCACTTTGCAGACAACGAAAATCCTAACAGGATTGACAGGATATGGAAAGTTCGGGAGGTGTTCACCATGTTGTTGGCGAGGTACAAGAAATACTTTTACCCCTTCCTCAATTTGGTGATTGATGAGTCGCTCGTGCTCTTCAAATGAAGTCTTGTTTTCAAGCAGTATATCCCCTTGAAGAGGCATAGGTTTGGAATCAAGCTCTTCGTGTTGTGCGACTGTGAGACAGGTATAGTGCTGGACATGATCGTGTATACAGGAACTGACATTAACATACCAAAACTCGCTGCCAATGACCCCATGGGCATGTCAGGTGCCATCGTCAGGAAAATGTTGGCACCTTACCTGGGCAATGGCCACGTCTTGTACACTGACAATTGGTATACTTCTCCTGCTCTCTGCCAGTTTCTTCATGACAACCAAACGGGGTCATGTGGGACTGTCAGAAAGACAAGAAAGTTTATGCCCAAGTTCGCAGATAATGTCATTCCTCTTTCAGATCCCTCATCCAGCGACACACCTTCTGACGATGAACTGGTCCAGGAACACCGCGAGAGGCATATCCGAAGAAGGCGACGAAGGGGGCAGAAATACAAACAACTGGAAAAGTCCGGGAAAGTGGTAGCCCTGAAGTGGAAAGACAAAAGAAACGTTCACCTGCTTTCGACAGTCCACACAGGTGCCCAGGTGGACTCTGGTAAAGTCTACTACCGAACAAAGAAGATCATCCGTAAGCCCGACTTGGTAGTGGACTACACCAAGAACATGCGCCTGGTGAACAAGTCGGATTGTCAACTGGCAGGCGTTGAGTGTCTGAGGAAGACTGTGAAGTGGTATCACAAGCTCTTCCTCCACCTAGTTGACATCACGATGCTCAACGCCTACAACTTGTGGTTGGTCAAGAGAGATATGGCACCAAATCAAAAATTCAAATTCAGGGAATTTGTCTACAACGTGTCATATCAACTCCTGACGAAGTATGGCACCCCCACTCACAGGCGTACGTCATGGCGTGGGGATCACGTCCCAGACCGCATCCAGGTGGGGGTGGAAAGACACTTCCCAATCCACACGGAACTGGTTGGCACTCGTCACAGGCAGGTGAAGTGTCACATCTGCATAAACACCCCCAGGAGAGCCCCAACACCAAAGAAAGTCACCACAACGTGCCACGAGTGCAAGGTTGCCCTCTGATTGGGGGACTGCTTCAGGGACTACCATTATGTATAAGCACTACTGAGTGCCGCCCCCTTCCCTGGACTTGTGCCCTACCTTACCTGACCTAACTTAGACCTAACTGAACTGATCACGCTACCTCATAATTTTAGATACAAAGATGTCCCTGTGATATGCCTTTTTTCATTATATAAATATGTCTTTTATTATTTAATTTATAAGTTTCAAAGATGTCCATGTGATATGCTTTTTTGTTCACTATATCAATATATATGTTTGTTATAGCCAATATTTATATATCTTATTGTAAACAAATAATTGTTTCAATAAATCCTGTCCAACCTACTTATAAGATGATAATAAAAACAAAATACAAGGTCATGTCATTGTATTCTTGCAATATGATATATTCTATGAATATTTCATATTGCTTGAATACAATGACATGATCTTGTAAAAAAAATGTTTATCAAAAATGTTCTAAACAGTATAAATACCTCCCCATAATCCCCTCCTGGATTCGATCCCACTATCCTGCCATACTTTGAGATTTCCAATCCATCACCTTACTGACTAGGCCACAGCAGCTCATACAATGTCACTCAAATCTTTGTGTCTACAGTCGAGATGACAATATACAACACAAAAAATAATATCCCACCAATTTACTTTTGTAAATTGATGGGATTATCAATCATATCATGCAAAAGTATATAAAACTTTCTCTCTGTCAAAAAAGTAATTATAGAACTTTATTTGTTCAAAAATTGCCTCAACACTCACCAAAATTGCCCCTCTCAGTGTGACTCCAATCATTATCACATGGTCAGTGGGTCAGTGGGTGACCCTTCCCTCCCTCCTTCCACAACACCTCTCTCTGTCTCAGTTTGGCTGCCAACTAAATTCGTATAAATACAGCATGCATAAAATAATCTTCACAAATACATTTGTATTGTGTAATCTTGTAAATAATGAATAACAACTGTGTGGGTGTCGAAAATTGCTCAACCATCTTTCTTATATCTCGCCTATGCCCTTACGCGCATATATTGGATTATACATAGTCATGACTATCATACAAATACTTCAAGTAGGTCTCGAATATACATTTAGATTGCATATTACTTGCAAATAAATATATCTAAGTGTTTCTGATGGCAATCTGCCCTTCCCTTTCACAAGCGTCATTCGACACCAGTCCACTGGACACCAGTCTAAATTTAGCTCAGTTCCCAGAAAGGTTATCTCCCTTCCCTCGTCTGTTTACTGACCTCCCTCGTTCCATCTACCCCTCCTTTATATCGTATAATATCGTACTTTATTTACAGTCAATGGCCTACCTATTTCTGTGCATATTTCACATGTGTCTGAAATGCAATGTCTGCTTGCATAAAAATGCAAATCTGAAAGCCATCTATACGAACAACATACGCATGTCTCACTTTCTCTCTCTCTCTCTCCATTCATTCATGACTCATGTTACTAAGTAAATACTCTCACACTCTCTCTCCACCCTGTGGGCTCCCGGGTGGCAACAAATATCAGACACATGCTAGATTAGAAGGTTGAAAATCCCACGACATCCATATGCTTCGGGCGCCTCCAGATTGTACACACAGCTGTCTTTCTTTCTTCCTTTCTTCCTTCCTTCCCTCCATCACTCCCTCCCTCCCTCCCTCCCACCCACCAACCTTTTGTCTCCCGTCTCCATAAACACATTCATAATTTGCATAAATATCGCATCAATTGGTCTATATGCGGTATATTCCTTGTTATATGGTACGCCTACATACGTACATGTCTTTATTATAGCATGACAGTGCTCTAAATACGAGATATACGTGATATTATGGCGCAACACACCCTCTCCTCCCCTTCATTCCTGCCAGACAACAACCACACCTTCGTTCCCACCTAGAAACTCATTGATAATTCGCTTATATATTGCAATATTTGGTCTATATGCGGCATATTCCTTGTTATATGGGTGGCCTACATACGTACACATACGTGCACATACGCACACGTAGTCTAAATAGCATAAAAGAGCTAAAAAAAGAAGAGATACGCGATATTATGCGCTAACCCACCCCCTCCTCCCTCTGGTTCCACCCCCTGGGCGCGGGAATATTCGCCCGGGAAATCTCGCCGCTCGATGACAATCTAGCCGCGCGGTGCCATTCGCTCCACATTTTACAACTACGGACCGCTCCCCCACCCCTCCCAGACATTTTTTGGGGGGTCAAATACATATGGGCCGATGCACGCTAACATTCCCTACACGCTGATGTAGTTTTTATCGATATTGGCAATGGGCCCCAAAATCATCATACGTGCGCACAGGGGTGTGGTGTCTCATACCCCCTGTGGGTACGTCTTAGGTTAACTTGAGCCCTGGGCTAAAATGACTTCTAGAAGGGCTACAGACACGATCTCGGGGTCCAAATAGGGTTTTTTGAGGACAGCGAGTTCACTAGCGACATTTTCAACACCACCTGGGGTCATCTTCAAGGTCAAAAGGTCATATTTCAAAGTCAAATTAGTTAATTTTGGTAATTTTTGCCCGTTTTTTGTGTCTAACTCATAAACGGTGAGAGATGGCTGATAGTAATAAGAGGCAAGTTTGTAGCGCTGTCCAAATTTGATATTTATTATCCATAGGCTCCTTTAAAGAAGGACTGAAACCTCCCATGCTCGGGGTTTGTAACTTGAGTATGAAGGATTGACTTGAGTCCTGGGCCAAAATGACTTCTAGAAGGGCTAGAGACACGATCTCGGGGTCCAAATAGGGTTTTTTGAGGACAGCGAGTTCACTAGCGACATTTTCAACACCACCTGGGGTCATCTTCAAGGTCAAAAAGTCATATTTCAAAGTCAAATTAGTTAATTTTGGTAATTTTTGCCCGTTTTTTGTGTCTAACTCATAAATGGTGAGAGATGGCTGATTGTAATAAGAGACAAGTTTGTAGAGCTGTCAAAATTTGATATTTATTATCATATATCGCATTACATAAACATTATATGCATATCACAACACTATGTCAATTACAACTATGTCTATGTCTATCACTAGTTGGAGAGCTATCGCTTGTTGGAGAGCTTTTCTTGCTTCCTGAGGCATCCCACAGCCTTTTCTTTGTCACTTACATTGAGGACATGAGCTTTCAATAGAATGTTAGCTAAAGTAGTACATGCAGCATTACTACTAGATACAGGTGCATCTACAAAGGATAACAGCTCAGCAAAATGAAAGCGGCAATGCATTTTAGTCTTGTCATGCAAATTATAGGCATTATGTACAAAAAAGACGGTTGATATAGTAGGCACACTCAGTCCACCTCTATTCAAATAATCTAGGAACTCAGATGACACCTCGTTACCATCATCATCAATGATCTCCTCCATACTAGTGCTATCACCATATTTATGAACAAGGTGTCCGGCCAAATAAACAACTTTATGCCTAAGGATATCATCAGACCTCAAGAGTTCCTGAGTGTCTTGAGGAGTGATCTCGTCAATGAGTTCACTTCGCTCATCTGGATTTATGGAAGTAGTACAATTCCTGTCGCAATCAAGCACACGAGAACTAGATTCTGGCAAAATGTCATGCTTAATGAGTGTCTGCAAATTTGCTATTTTAGCTGCAGCCATAATGTCAACTACGTCAATGTAGAAGTTTCCACCGATTCTTTGCCTGGCTTGGCCGATTGTTTTTTCCAAGGCTTCATCTGCGAATATAGCAGGAAGAACGTAGTCAAAGTCTTTCTCTGCCAGAAGCAATTGGCAGCATCCACATTATTATGTGTGGACACAGTGAAGGCTTCAGCAGTTTGCTGAGTTAGCTTCAGCTTACGACCACCACCTCCTTGCCATGCGCAGGTAGATACAATTTGGCAGGCCTCCTCCAGCCTAGTGAAACTTGTACAGTCTGCTGTCCAAGGCTGTCTGGATTTGTCGCGCAGATGGATGCCAAAATGAACTAATTTGACCTTAAAATATGACCTTTGGACCTTGAAGATGACCCCAGGTGGTGTTGAAAATGTCGCTAGTAAACCCGCCGTCCTCAAAAACCCCTATTTGGACCCCGAGATCGTGTCTCTAGCCCTTCTAGAAGTCATTTTAGCCCAGGACTCAAGTTAATCCTTCATACTCAAGTTACAAGCCCCGAGCATGGGAGGTTTCAGTCCTTCTTTAAAGGAGTCTATGGATAATAAATATCAAATTTGGACAGCTCTAAAATCTTGCCTCATATTACAATCAGCCATCTCTCACTGTTTATGAGTTAGACAAAAAAAGGGCAAAAATTAGTAAAATTAACTAATTTGACCTTGAAATATGACCTTTTGACCTTGAAGATGACCCCAGGTGGTGTTGAAAATGTCGCTAGTGAACCCGCCGTCCTCAAAAATCCCTATTTGGACCCCGAGATCGTGTCACTAGCCCTTCTAGAAGTCATTTTAGCCCAGGACTCAAGTTAATCCTTCAGACTCAAGTTACAAACCCCGAGCATGGGCGGTTTCAGTCCATCTTTAAAGGAGTCTATGATATATATATATATATATATATATATTTAAAGTACCGGGTAACTAGATATATAATTGAAAATAGTAAGGCTCACCTCTTGATGTTGGTAAGTGATGAGTTGAAAGTGCACCAGCCTTTATCCCGTACAGTAATTTGGGTAATGGGAGGACTAGTAATTCATATTTAAGATTTCTTTCATATTCACTTGTCTCAAAATGTAAACTGCATATCCTTGCATTAGCATCAATAATACAGTCTGATCACTTACAAAGGGGAATCCATTTCCTCTTTGTATTGTCGTCTTTAGGAAAGTGGTGAAAAGTTAGATGCTTATCACTTTTTTTTTACCTGTTTGAGAAACACCCAAACACTGCACAGTTGCTGGACATGTCTGCACACTTGCTTAAGCAAAGCAACACAGCAGAACATTGAGGCTATGTAAAAAAACACTTCACTTTATTCAGGAGAGATGGGCACGACCTTCACAAATCAAAGGAAAATAATGAGGGAGCGAAGGATGGGGTCTATTTCACGTCACTGCGCGGGAAAGACAAGTTGAGGGACTCTGGTGACTATACCTTATACTGTATATCTTGATTAAGACTAGGACAGATATTGGTACGTGGACATTTACGTTAAGAAAGGGGTGTGTATTGTTGGACACTGATTGACCTTAACTGCTGAGAGAAGGGGGTTAACCCGTCCAATCCCAGCGACGGTTATAGCCGTCAGTAGATAAATAACTCCCCTGTCCCAGCGACGGTTATAGCCGTCAGTAATGTACTTGTCTTGTAACTGCCTGTACAAGGCTAATTGTTTTTTTTTGTTTTCCTTTTTTTTTGTCTATCTATCTATCTATATGCTCAGGCCCAATCCCCATTTTGGGGGTAGCCGAGTCAAGACAGAGCAAGAACAGGGAAAACACAAAAACAACAGAAACAAAAATAAACACAGATAAAAAACACAAACTCACACACATCCAGGTCACCCAGGAGAAGACCCAGAGACCAGGGTTACCAAGGTCGCTCCAGCACTCCCCCGGCCCCTGACCACCCGGAGAGGTTCCGATCTCGGCAGGCAGACATGCAGCGGAGCCAAAGCCACAAGCCCTCCCACCACACTTCCAGGCACACCCTTCATATTAATCGTCTCCCCGGGCCAGGCGCCTGATGGACTATTATCTAGTCCAACTTGCGCCCGACCCCTTACTCCAAATGACCACGTGTTCACTCAACTATTCACAAGCATTCTCCATTCACTCCTGTCCACCACCACTTCCTCTGCCTGATCTATAGTCATTCCTCTAGCATCCAAAGCCTTTCTTACACAGTCTCTCCATCTCAATGGGGGTCTTCCTGCCCTTCTATCTCCCCTTGTACCTGACTCACATATTCTCTTTGTAAGCCTTTCATCTCCCATTCGTTCAACATGACCATACCAGCTCAGCACCCTTCTGTCCACTCTGGCTGACAAATGTTCCTGCTGCCCCACTCTCCTACGTATCTCTTCATTCCTCAATCTGTCTCTACGAGTAACTCCACACATACTCCTCAAGCAGCTCATCTCCATCACTTCCAGCCCTCTTTTCTCCTTTTTCTTCAGAGCCCATGTCTCAGCCCCATACATCACTGTTGGCACAACAATTCCTTGATACAGTGCACTTTTTTTTGTAAAAAAAAAAAATGATGGATCTATGCTTGCCTCATCTCTTGAGGTGAAAAGGTGGTCTCTCCTGTCATTTTGGCCACATTGCTTGGGACTGCTGGGGACTTTTATTACTGTATCCTACGGTACATTACGGGTTAAATAGTTTAACTTGAATAACGGGACGGGTCTAAGGACTTATATCCGGCACAAACGGTACCCGGTTAAGACGAGATCAAATAGGATCCTCTTTCCTTAATAAAACTTCTTTGTTACCCACGCTGTTCAAAGGTGAACACGAAGGAGATCCATAGAAGGATTCCCCTGGCTAGGCAACAAGTTATAAAAATGATGTCTGAATAACTAGAGTTGTCCTGCTTATTTGGTGAACTTATAAATACGGTGGGTACTGGAGAGGTTGGAGTCGAGAAGGGATCACCTAGGCCTCCTCATGGTTGATCCTGGTCGGTGAGGGGGAAGGTGGGGTAGTTTTGCCCTAATGCGTTTCTTAACCCGGGAATTGCGAGAACACTCTTAAGAGGTTTTGGTGGGCAAGGGCGAGGACCCTCTTAAGAGGTAAGGCCTAAAAAAAAAAAAAAAAAAAACCCAGTAGCACTTAAAACAAGTGAAATGGTTAATAAGTGAGATCATTTATCATACCTCCGATCACTACTCCACATCTGTCAAAATCCCCTCCTTCCCCCCTTCCCCCCACCCTCCCCCTCCCTCCCCCCCCCTTCAATTATCACCTATTTTCCCTGTTATTCCCTTATTCATTGGTATGTCTTTGTGTAAACATCTCCAAACCGATCCTAGGCTGTTGTCTTGTGTGTGTCTATGCGTAGGAAAGAGAGAGAGAGAAAGAGAAACAGGCCTCAGTCACTCTCCAGGCTTCGGGAGAGGAGGGTGTGGGCCTCCCCTGTCTCTCACCTCATGAATGAATGCTCGGCAATAATTCGCGATTTTCACCATCCAAACAATATTCCCACTTGTTTTATTGTTGTTACATGTTATACTATCTTCATATTAAACGTAAAATAGGCGCATGTGAATAAGTAATAACGATATTTATCGTAAAATGACGATTATAGGCGGGAATGGAGGTTAATATTGCCGCCCAGATGTGTGGTGCTCACTGTAGTGAGCACCACACCTGCGCATGCTCGCCAGGTTAAGCCCCTCTATAGTCCAGTATTCAGGCGGTGATCCTGCGGGGGCCATTTAATTTTGCGCGTTGGCCAATGGGAGCGCCGGCCCGGGTGTTGACGTCATGGCTTGGGAAGTGAAGGTAAACTTGGGGAGCTGGCAAGGTTGGGTGATGTATGGGAAGTATATGTAGGTGGTGGTAAGTTAGTGTGGGGCATGGTCGGTGAGGTAGTGGAAGGGTTGGCCGTAGGGGTAGTGGTGTGAGAGGAGGAGGGGAGCAATGAGGCAGAGGAGGTTTGGAACGTTGGTGGCTCCTGTTGGGCCACAGTCACTGGTATCACACACACACACATATATATATATATATAGATGTTTTAATATCTCAGTGGGGCTCAAACCGTCGACCGTCAGGACGATAGCAGACGCTTTAACCAACTCCACCACGGCAGTGGTAAGAGATTAAGTAATTTAGTGGCTCACGTGTATTTGTGAGATATACTTAATATATATATATATATATATATATATATATATATATACCATATCATTACATCCACAAACGTCCTTAACATCTAACCACATGCACAATAAAGTGTAGGATTAATAAATATGAATGATTGCAACTGCCGGGAATCGAACCCGGGACTCACAAACAGGATGACAGTGCTCTACCACTGGGCTACCAAGAAGGTTATAAGTTTAGCCTACACTCTTCGTACATATACCTTGTCGATATATAGGAACATGTACGGAGTGTTAGACTAAGCCCAACCTCACTATGATACTTCCATTCTGCTATCATAGTGAGGTTGGGTTTAGCCTAACACTCCGTACATGTTCCTATATATCGACAATGTATATGTACGAAGAATGTGGGCTAAACTTATAACCTTCTTGGTAGCCCAGTGCTAGAGCACCATTGACCTGTTTGTGGGTCCCGGGTTCGATTCCCTGCAGTTGCAATCATTCATCATTTATTAACCCTACACTTTATTGTTACTCAGTTACTTGTTCGTCAAGGGGAATCCCCGCAATGCGAGCTAAGCTCATTATTATCGCGCCTCCTTAACTGGGAATGTATTGCGTGAAATGCATGTTAAGTGTTTTATGTACTGTTGGAATGGCTGTGGATGTGTGTGTAGTCTGTATTTAGCCAATTGGCGACATCGGAAACGAAGGCTTAGGGTGGATCTGTATGGTACCATTCTCACTATAGACGGTACCGTCTCGCCCGAAGGCTTAGGTAGCCATCAGCTTAGGTGAACCATATGATACCCATCTCGCCTTGTACCATTTTTGCCAACCCCAGATGGGACGTCACAACGTCGTCCACTTATTCCAGGTATCTATTTACAGCTAGGTGAACTGAGGCTAACACATGAAAGGAGACAAGCCCAATTTGTCTCCGCCCGGCCGGGGATTGAACCCCCGACCCCTCGTGTGTGAGACGAGAGCTCTACCTACTAGGCTACGGGCTGTGTATGTGGTTAGATGTTAAGGACGTTTGTGGATGTAATGATATAATAATAATGTTGTGTTAATTGACATTGCTTTCATAATATATATATATATATATATATACCGTATATATGTATATATATATATATATATATATATATATATATATATATATATATATATATAGGGTGTATTGAATAATCGCTTACAGACTTTAAGGCCCGATTTCAGAACAGTGGTTTAAACCTTGGCTTTCGGGGCAGGTTTAAACCCGGGATTGAGATTACTCGATCCTGGATCAAACACAAAGATTTATCCGTATTCAGAGCACGGGATTGAGATCGAGATTGAGTAATCCACGGCTTAAAACTCTGTTTAAGTCGAAGGTTTGCAACAGCCAATCACAGTGCAGTACGGAATGCAGTTAGCCAATAAGCACAATAATGAGCCATTTTATCTGGTGGCCACGGGATTGGCCCCATACGGGATTAGGCCCAGACGGGAATGGGCCCAGACGGGATTGGGCCCAGACGGAATTGGGCCCAGACGGATTTGGGCCCAGACGGGATTGGGCCCAGACGGGCCCCATGTAGATAAAGTGGTAGTGGTAGATACAGTGGTAGTGGTGGATAAAGTGGTAGTAGTAGATAAAATGGTGGTGGCTAAAGTGGTAGTGGTGGATAAAGTGGTAGTGGTAGATAAAGTGGTAGTTGTGGATACGGTGGTAGCCTACTAGTAGATAAAGTGGTAGTGGTGGATAAAGTGGTAGTAGTAGATAAAGTGGTAATGGTAGATCAAGTGGTAGTGGTGGATAAAGTGGTAGTTGTGGATAACATGGGAGTGGTGGATACAGTGGTAGTGGTGGATAAAGTGGTAGTGGTGGATACAGTGGTAGTGGTGGATAACGTGGTATTGGTAGATAAAGTGGTAGTGGTGGATAAGTGTTGGTAGATAAAGTGGTAGTGGTAGATAAGGTGGTACTGGTAGATAAAGTGGTAGTGGTGGATAAAGTGGTAGTAGTAGATAAAATGGTAGTGGTGGATCAAATGGTAGTGGTGGATAAAGTGGTAGTGGTGGATAAAGTAGTAGTGGTGGATAAAGTGGTAGTGGTAGTGATGGATAAAGTGGTAGTGATGGATTAAGTGGTAGTGGTGGATAAAGTGGTAGTGGTAGTGTTGGATTAAGTGGTAATGGTGGATAAAGTGGTAGTGGTGGATAAAGTTGTAGTGGTAGATAAAGCGGTAGTGGTGAATACAATGGTAGTGGTGGATAAAGTGGTAGTGGTGGGGAAAGTCTGGGTCCAGTCCCGTCTGGGCCCAATCCTGTGGGCCCAATCCCGTCTGGGC
Organism: Paralithodes platypus; assembly: GCA_032716605.1. Taxonomy (NCBI): domain Eukaryota; kingdom Metazoa; phylum Arthropoda; class Malacostraca; order Decapoda; family Lithodidae; genus Paralithodes; species Paralithodes platypus. The sequence continues at coordinate 38,402,368 of CM064497.1, forward strand.
CCAATCCCGTCTGGGCCCAATCCCGTGGGCCCAATCCCATCTGGGCCCAATCCCTATGTTCCTTATCGATAAGTGTAAGCAATCATGAGTAATTTAAGGTTTTTATAACTTCCATCTAGAGTCAAACCTTCCCTCCCGCTGGTTTAAACCTCGGATCGAGTAATCCGCGGATTGACTGGATAAGCGGCTCATGATTTAATTCTGAATACCGATAGTCCTGGATTGAGTTTCAATCTCGGGTTTAAACCAGCGAGGAGGTTTGAACCACTCTTCTGAATTCGGGCCTTAGTGCTAAGTTCCGATTAAAAAAACAAGTTTACTTTATTCTATAACAAAATAAAACATATATTAATAATTAATGATTTAAATTATATAAAGTAAAATATTCAGTGTCGTCCAAGCATGATTTATAATCCGAACACTGGCATTGGTCTCCCCTTTCATGCCCCCCACCCCCCCCCCCTCCCCCTTCCCCTTCATCTCCAAGTTTATACCCAGAAATATTGAATTATAAACATAATTAATTTTCAGGGTAAAGCAATGTAAGTAATATTCCCCTAGCTTATCCACCGTTTACTACTCAATTTTTTGTATGTTAATTAAAAATAAATATATTTCAACATCGGAAATACCAAAGGCATCTCGGATGAAGCAAATTACGATCCTCAAGTGGTCTGCAGACATTACTGTCATATGTTAGTAAATAAAAAAGCAATGCTGAATGATAGAAATACTCAAACAATGTGGGCATTACAGAGTTATTGCCTAATGTTTTTTAATTAATTATACAGTAGTGAACATTAATTCATATACAAACTTATTCGAAGCGGTTTCGGGTTGATTTGAATCTCCTTACTAATTCTTACTGATCATTTGCATTTCAGAGATTCGTTTTATAAGTTTGAAACTTCAAATTCGATCAGAATTAATTACAATTACTGTACATGGTCATTACAGTGTAATAAGAGGAGATTAATTTTAATAATTTTAATTACTATCAACTGATGTAATACAGAAATCCATCAGAACCAATATTTTTAATCTTTGAATTTTTATACCAAGTCGTAAAACATTTTCGGAATTTAATTCAAGATAGGAACGATCAGCCCGTAATGAATCTATGAATCAAGAACTATGCTTCATAAACGATTGAATTACCTTCAACTTCGTTTGTATACTCAAACCAGACTTGGGCATCAGCATTATACCCCGTGACCAGAGTTGCAAATGTTACATATTTGTTTACGCTAATCTATTTCAAATAATTAATATTTTTCTGCTAACTACCTAATATCATCACCATATTCTAAGATACTTTTATTTCGTAATTTATTATGTGTGAATAGGTAAACCTATACTTTTCCTTTAGTTAAGTCCATAGTTAACATGTTAATCATGTATCAATTATTTAATGCTTTATTTGTAACCCTGTTTTGCTGATTTCTAAATACGCATATACTGTATATCATTAATAACACTTTTTTGGTGAAAATGTGATACAACAATATATGTTCATTTTTCATTTTACAATGTGTTCGTCATAGTCTGTAACTGTTATTTCAATACACCCTGGATATATATATATATATATATATATATATATATATATATATATATATATATATTTTTTTTTTTTGTAATACAATGCATTTCCTAAGACCAGAATACTGTATATTTAAACGTGTATTATGGATATGGAGATATTTTAGTGTAAACAGAGGAAAATATCAGCAGTGGCACCAAGATGGCGGAGGTTGGTCGATCTCTGCTATTATAGGGTCTAGACATAACTAATTGATTTAAGCTGGATTTAATTTAACCCTTTCAGTTTTATAACCTCTTTTTCCCTATATTCATGTTATAAACAGACGATTATATTTACCTTTGGATCAAAGAGGTAAAGTAGTTATCGATTAAGGGGAGACAGCTGATTTGTAGGGTAATTCAGCCTGTATGTCCAATATTGTGTTAACCTTTATAGTACTTGATCCTAGGGGTTTGACAAATATCTGGTGCAATTTCCATCACCCTATGTGCGCGCGGCACGCAAGCGCGTCTGCTAAATCCATTATACTGTATAATAGGATAATTTCCTAGGACACTTTATTTTCCAATATAAATCGCCCCTTAACCCTCTGGCCTCCACAACGTCTCCCTAATCTGAATAATATCGCCTAATGATAGCCGGAAATGCGTCTTCAAATACTGAAGGGGTAAAATAAATGGGAGTTCTACTGACTGGAAATATGTTGACTGGTTTCTATCTAGCGCATAGACATCATTTTTATAGAAACCCTATGGTAAAAGAGATCGGCATATCTCCGCCGTATTGGCGCCACTAGTGTCACTAGCTCCTCTTTACATTCAAATAGGCCCATACCCAAATTACAGAATTTGCAATACCGATACAAGTGATATAGTTTGTTTTGGATTTAACTCTATACAATAATACAATTAAAATCTCGTTGTTTGATTATTACAGGATAAAAATGAAATCCAGAGAAAGATAGCCAATCTCTCTTATTACAGGATATCCAGTATAGACCAGTATTTGAATAGTACTTGATTAGACCGGCGAATGAATCGACCAAAATGTGGATTGCATCGGGGATTGATTTGATTGAGAACTGAATTGACTAGGGCTTGAATACATGTGAAGGTAAAATGAGTTGAAGTTGAATTACCGAAAAATTTAGTTTTCTGGAGGTTAAAAGTATTAGATATATATTTTCAACAGAAATTGAAGAGACTCGTTGAATAGACCGACGAGTTAATCGACCTGAACTTGAATACAGCCGACTGACAAACCAGCTCCGATTTACCCTCAACAACCTCTTCCTGCCATCCCATCCTTCTCACCCTAGTTAACTGTTCGCGGCCTGCCTTTCTTGGGTCGGTATTGAATGAGGGTAGTATAGTGCCTCAAAGTGGAATGTATCGGGGTTTTATTTGATTGGAAGTTGAATTGATTGGAGCTCGAAAAAGAACGAAAATTAAAATAACTAGGATTTGACTATAATTGTCAAGAGGTTAAACTGACTTTGAACAGGCATAGAACTTACCGTGGGTTGAATGGACTAGAAGTTGAATAGACTACCAGTTGAATTGCTCTGAAGTTTAATTAATACCACCGGCTGAAGTACCGATTTACCCTCAACGTAATCCTCTTTCCACTCCATCCTCTTGCCCTTATCCCGACCTTCCCTTTCTTGGGTGTTAGAATATGGTATGTATCGCAAGTTGATATGATTGACAATTTGACTTGATTGGAGCTTGAATAGAATACAAATTATAATGACCAGTAGTTGCCTTTAAAGTGTCAGTAATGAGTGAGGGTAATACTGCCAGAAATTGGGATGTATCGGAGATTGATCTGATTTGAAACTGAGAAGAGCTTGGATAGAACCATAATTGAAAGGACCTGGAGTTGAGTTTCCCTGGAATTGAAAGGTGTAGAGGAATAATTTACTGTATTTTTAATTGAATAGTCATTGAATTGACCGTGGCTTAAATAGTCTCGTAGTTGAATTGATGGAACTTAAGTTTTTGTTTTCAATTAAGGTTTATTTTTCTGAATGTCCTTCTCCCTCATGTTTAACCCCATTAGTGTTGATATTTAAAGACGTTTGCCCCATTAGTTTGGCGATTTTAAGATTTTTCTACTAATTTGTTTGGCAATATTAAGGCCTCTCATGCCCTTTAGAAGTCGATTTTTTTACTGGCAAGCGATATCGAGCCTGCAATTTAGGAGGAACTAACCTTCGGCCGGGACATAGCCTATGTAGTAAAATGTACTACAGAAGCATTTACAAATTTATCTCAAATGGGGGTCTTGGGGATATTTGTTTTTAAAGTTTGATAGAAGTCTAGGAAGGACACTAAAAATGAATGAAATATATATATATATATATATATATATATATATACAGTATATATATATATATATATGTATATATATATATATATACAGTATATATATATATATATATATATATATATATATATATATATATATATATATATATATACTGTATATATACAGTATATCCCTTTAACCCGGCAAGTGCGGGAAGACTCTTAAGAGTTTCCCCGGGCGACTGCGGGAAGACTCTTAAGATCCTGGGCCTAAAAAAATCCATTTAAAACACCCCAATTTTTGTTTTTCTTTTTGCCCCTGGGCCATGCCAAATATCACTCCTCCACATCCCCTCCTTCCCCACTTCCCTCCCCTCCTTCAGTTATCACCTATTTTCCCTGTTATTCCCTTATTCTGTGGTCTATTTTCGTGCTAACATTTGCGAGTTGGTAGCAGGGCGTTGTCATCACTGTTACCAAGCGTGGGAAAGAGCGAGAGAGAGACTATTGCGTAACAGTGTCTCTCCAGACAAGGGGAGGGGAGGAGGGGAGGGAGGTTGCCTCAGCCATACATTATGTAACTCCCGGCCTGTATCGCCGATTTTGACCATCCAAACGCTGTTTCCACTTGTTTTATTGCTGTAACAGGTTAATACCTTTATAATCAACCTAAAATAGGCGCATATGGATAAGTATTAATGCTATTTATGGTAAAATAACGATGTTAGTGATGGGAACAGCTCAAATACGTGCGCACAGGCGTGTGGTGTCTCATACCCCCCATGTGCATGACTAAGGTGTGAATAGAGTTAAATAGCTTAACAGTTGAATTTACTGTAACTGAAATAACCCAACTTACAAACCTGCTACTATTTCCCCTCCACAACCTCTTCCTTCCCCTCCAACTCTCTCACCCTACAATAGTTTCCAGTTCACACCGCTGCCTCTCTCGGGTTGGTATCGAGTGAAGGTAGTACTGCCAGAATCTAGAATGTATCGGGAATTGATTTGATTGAAACTTGAATTGAAAGCAGCTTGAATTGAAGTTGAAATTACCTGGGGCTGATCTGTCCTGAGTTCAATAGTCAGTTCTTATAGTATTTCGACCGGAATATAAGTGAATGGGCTGTGAATAGAGTAGCCGAGTTGAATAGTAGTTGAATTGACGGAAACCTAACTCATAGAAGATACGATGACGCATTTATTTTCTGTTTTGGCTATTATAGACGAGATTATTCGGATTAGGAAGGATACATGGAAGTCAGAGGGTTAATAGAGATAGTTTTCACATTTTATTTCCCACATATTCTTCCTAAACTTTATATAATCATCTAATGATAGCCAGAATATACTGTCAAACTGGTTCAAAATCTTCAGAGGGTTAGATTACTCAACAAACAAACCCACTCCATTTGCCCCTCCACACGCTACAATTCCCCCTCCACCTCTATCACCCTAGTTTCCCGTTCACGCCGCTGCCTTTCCCGGGTCGCGTATTCAGGCGGCAAGTTTCCTAGGAGTTCATAGACGAGGCAAGGGGGGCGGCCAGAATATCAATGAGGAGGGGACGAGTAGCAACAGTGGTGGCGTGGAGGGGGCTGACGAATTTGGAGGGGTCCTTTGTGTGTGTGTGTGGGTGTGCTGTACTACTGGGCTAAACATAACATGTCTTTTAATAGCTGCAAGTTTGACCTCATTAGATATGGATCTCATATCAAACTAAGAGAACATACTGTGTACTAATTCTATGATGGATAAAGTATGAATCTTGTGACCAATATTAACGATCTAGGGGTAACATTAAGTAGCGATGCATCTTTTCCAAACACATCCAAGACATACTGTAGTCCATTCTGGACTGGATCTGGTTTGAGTCTACGGATATTTGCCACAAGGGAAGAATAACCAGTGATCATCGAATACAAATCTCTAATAATGCCAATCCTCGAGTACTGCTGCCACCTTTGGGACCCGTGGAGGGGTTGGTGAATGACAAGCACTCAAAGGCATCCAATCTACGTTTACAAGCAAGATCTCCTCTGTGTAACATCTCGACTACTGGAGAAGACTTAAAGCACTTGAACTGTACTCGTTAGAGCGATCGCGCGAGAGATGTATACAAAGGAGTACAAAGGAAAACAAGCAACAAAAGTCTTGCGACCCCACAAGGTTACTTGCCCTCCAAAATACTGCTGTTTTTAGTGTCTAACAGTATTTCAGAGAGATAAAGATGTGAACAGGAAATACCTCCTTCGGGATTAACATGGCAGTGGGAGGGGACAATATTAATGAAATACAACAATTAAGGAAATATTTTATTAATTTACAAATACAGTCAACCTTGGATTAGGAGCAAGGTGCTTGTCAAGGCGAAGTTTGAAGGAATCAACGATGTTGCAGTCTATAACATCTCGGGGAAGTCCGTTCCACAAGTTGACGACTTGATTGAAGAAGAAATTCTTGAATTCGTGCGAGTTGAATGATTTACCAATGATTTTGCAACCATTTCCCGTGTGTAGTTTGATCGGTCATTCGTAAAGTATTTACTACAGTTCATATTGTTGATGCCTCTGATAATCTTAAAGACTTGAATTAGGTCACCTCTTACTCTACGCTTTCTTAGGGGAAACTGATGTAATTCTTCGAGATGTTCCTCATGTGGTTTGTTCTTTAGACTGGGTATTATTTTAGTAACTATGTGTTGAACATGCTCCAGTTTGTCTATATCCTTTTGATAGTAAGGTCACCAGGACTGAACGCAATATTCCAGGAGTTGGTGAACTAAGGAATTATATATAGTGAGGATTACATCTTTGGATTTATCCTTAAAGGACCTGCCTGTGACCAATAATTTGGTTTGCTTTCTTAACAAGCTCATTGCATTGTTGATTAAGTTTGAGGTTACTTGATATTGTTACTCCTAAATCCGTGTCTTTGTCTACTGTCTTGAGTTGGGTGCCATTCATTGAATAGTTAACTTTTTCATTTCGGTTTCCAATGTGAAGTACTTTACATTTGTCTTCATTGAAACACATTTGCCATATTCTAACCCTTGCATGGAGACAACATATCTAAATTGCCTTGCACATCCTGAATGTGTTCTTTTGAGATTACGTTATTTGCAATTGTTGTATTATCTGCAAACTTTGAGATTGTGCAGGTGAGGCCCTCATCTATGTCGTTTATGTATATTAGGAAGAGAACTGGCCCCAGTACTGATCCTTGTGGTACTCTGCTAGTTACATTGGTCCATGTTGATGCTTTCTCATTTATGACTACTTTTTTTTTTAACTGAGCCAATTTTCTATCCATGTCAGGGCAACTCCTTGTACGTTGAATGCTTTAAATTTTAGCAATAAGCATTTATGTAGAACTTTATCAAAGGCTTTTTGAAAATCTAGGTATATAATATCTACAGCTTTACTCTCATCATATAGGGTTTAGGATATTGTGGAAGAAATCTAAAAGGTTCGTCAAGCAGGAACGATTGTTGCGAAAACCTTGTTGGGTACCTTTAAGTATGTTGTTTTCCTCCAAGTACTTTATGAGTCTGTCTCTTATGATAGTTTCTAGTATTTTACACACAACTGAAGTCAAGCTGATTGGGCGATAGTTACTAGGCAAGGCTTTGCTGCCTTTTCTTTCAAATTGGGGTTATGTTCGCAAGTTTCCACTCATTTAGCACGGTCCCAGCGGTGGTGTACCTTGTGTATGGTGTACCTTGTGTGTAGTGTACCTTGTGTGTGGTGTACCTTGTGTGTGGTGTACCTTGTGTGTGGTGTACCTTGTGTGTAATGTACATTGTGTGTGGTGTACCTTGTATGTAGTGTACCTTGTGTGTAATGTACCTTGTGTGTAGTGTACCTTGTGTGTGGTGTACCTAGTGTGTGGTGTACCTTGTGTGTAGTGTACCTTGTGTGTGGTGTACCTTGTGTGTGGTGTACCTTCTGTGTGGTGTACATTGTGTGTGGTGTACCTTGTGTGTAGTGTACCTTGTGTGAAGTGTACCTTGTGTGTGATGTACCTTGTGTGTGGTGAACCTTGTGTGTAGTGTACCTTGTGTGTGGTGTACCTTGCGTGTGGTGTACCTTGTGTATGGTGTATCTTGTGTGTGGTGTACCTTGTGTGTAGTGTACCTTGTGTGTGGTGTACATTGTGTGTTGTGTACCTTGTGTGTAGTGTACCTTGTGTGTAGTGTACCGTGTGTGTGGTGAACTTTCTGTGTGGTGTACCTTGTGTGTGGTGTACCTTGTGTGTGGTGTACCTTGTGTGTAGTGTACCTTGTGTGTAGTGTACCTTGTGTGTGGTGAACCTTGTGTGTAGTGTACCTTGTGTGTGGTGTACCTTGCGTGTGGTGTACCTTGTGTATGGTGTACCTTGTGTGTGGTGTATCTGGTGTGTAGTGTACCTTGTGTGTGGTGTACATTGTGTGTTGTGTACCTTGTGTGTAGTGTACCTTGTGTGTAGTGGACCGTGTGTGTGGTGAACCTTCTGTGTGGTGTACCTTGTGTGTGGTGTACCTTGTGTGTGGTGTACCTTGTGTGTAGTGTACCTTGTGTGTAGTGTACCTTGTGTGTGGTGAACCTTGTGTGTAGTGTACCTTGTGTGTGGTGTACCTTGCGTGTGGTGTACCTTGTGTGTGGTGTACCTTGTGTGTGGTTTACCTTGTGTGTAGTGTACCTTGTGTGTGGTGTACATTGTGTGTCGTGTACCTTGTGTGTAGTGTACCTTGTGTGTAGTGTACCTTTTGTGTGGTGAACCTTGTGTGTGGTGTACCTTGTGTGTGGTGTACCTTGTGTGTAGTGTACCCTGTGTGTAGTGTACCCTGTGTGTAGTGTATCCTGTGTGTAGTGTACCTTGTGTGTGGTGTACATTGTGTGTAGTGTACCCTGTGTGTAGTGTACCTTGTGTGTAGTGTACATTGTGTGTAGTGTACCTTGTGTGTAGTGTACCCTGTGTGTAGTGTACCTTGTGTGTAGTGTACCTTGTGTGTAGTGTACCTTGTGTGTGGTGTACCGTGTGTGTGGTGAACCTTGTGTGTGGTGTACCTTGTGTGTAGTGTACCTTGTGTGTGGTGTACATTGTGTGTAGTGTACCTTGTGTGTGGTGTACCATGTGTGTAGTGTACCTTGTGTGTAGTGTACCTTGTGTGTGGTGTACCATGTGTGTAGTGTGCCTTGTGTGTAGTGTACCTTGTGTGTAGTGTACCTTGTGTGTAGTGTACCTTGTGTGTGGTGTACCATGTGTGTAGTGTACCTTGTGTGTAGTGTACCCTGTGTGTAGTGTACCTTGTGTGTAGTGTACCCTGTGTGTAGTGTACCTTGTGTGTAGTGTACCTTGTGTGTGGTGTACCATGTGTGTAGTGTACCTTGTGTGTAGTGTACCCTGTGTGTAGTGTACCTTGTGTGTAGTGTACCTTGTGTGTGGTGTACCATGTGTGTAGTGTATCTTGTGTGTGGTGTACATTGTGTGTAGTGTACATTGTGTGTAGTGTACCTTGTGTGTGGTGTACATTGTGTGTGGTGTACATTGTGTGTGGTGTACATTGTGTGTGGTGTACATTGTGTATGGTGTACCTTGTGTGTGGTGTACATTGTGTGTAGTGTACCTTGTGTGTAGTGTACCTTGTGTGTAGTGTACATTGTGTGAGGTGTACATTGTGTGTGGTGTACATTGTGTGTGGTGTACATTGGGTGTGGTGTACATTGTGTGTAGTGTACCTTGTGTGTAGTGTACCTTGTGTGTAGTGTACCTTGTGTGTGGTGTACATTGTGTGTGGTGTACCTTGTGTGTAGTGTACCTTGTGTGTAGTGTACCTTGTGTGTGGTGTACATTGTGTGTGGTGTACATTGTGTGAAGTGTACCTTGTGTGTGGTGTACATTGTGTGTGGTGTACATTGTGTGTGGTGTACATTGTGTGTAGTGTACCTTGTGTGTAGTGTACCTTGTGTGTGGTGTACATTGTGTGTGGTGTACATTGTGTGTAGTGTACCTTGTGTGTGGTGTACATTGTGTGTGGTGTACATTGTGTGTGGTGTACATTGTGTGTGGTGTACCTTGTGTGTGGTGTACATTGTGCGTGGTGTACATTGTGTGTGGTGTACATTGTGTGTAGTGTACCTTGTGTGTGGTGTACATTGTGTGTGGTGTACATTGTGTGTGGTGTACATTGTGTGTAGTGTACCTTGTGTGTAGTGTACCTTGTGTGTGGTGTACATTGTGTGTAGTGTACGTTGTGTGTAGTGTACATTGTGTGTGGTGTACATTGTGTGTGGTGTACATTGTGTGTGGTGTACATTGTGTTTAGTGTACCTTGTGTGTGGTGTACATTGTGTGTGGTGTACCTTGTGTGTGGTGTACCTTGTGTGTGGTGTACATTGTGTGTGGTGTACCTTGTGTGTGGTGTACATTGTGTGTGGTGTACCTTGTGTGTGGTGTACCTTGTGTGTGGTGTACATTGTGTGTGGTGTACATTGTGTGTAGTGTACCTTGTGTGTGGTGTACATTGTGTGTGGTGTACATTGTGTGTGGTGTACATTGTGTGTAGTGTACCTTGTGTGTAGTGTACCTTGTGTGTGGTGTACATTGTGTGTAGTGTACGTTGTGTGTAGTGTACATTGTGTGTGGTGTACATTGTGTGTGGTGTACATTGTGTGTGGTGTACCTTGTGTTTAGTGTACCTTGTGTGTGGTGTACATTGTGTGTGGTGTACCTTGTGTGTGGTGTACCTTGTGTGTGGTGTACATTGTGTGTAGTGTACCTTGTGTGTGGTGTACATTGTGTGTGGTGTACATTTTGTGTGTGGTGTACATTTTGTGTGTGGTGTACATTTTGTGTGTGGTGTACATTTTGTGTGTGGTGTACATTTTGTGTGTGGTGTACATTGTGTGTGGTGTACCTTGTGTGTGGTGTACATTGTGTGTGGTGTACATTGTGTGTGGTGTACATTGTGTGTGGTGTACCTTGTGTGTGGTGTACATTGTGTGTGGTGTACATTGTGTGTGGTGTACATTGTGTGTAGTGTACCTTGTGTGTGGTGTACATTGTGTGTGGTGTACATTGTGTGTGGTGTACATTGTGTGTAGTGTACCTTGTGTGTAGTGTACCTTGTGTGTGGTGTACATTGTGTGTAGTGTACGTTGTGTGTAGTGTACATTGTGTGTGGTGTACATTGTGTGTGGTGTACATTGTGTGTGGTGTACCTTGTGTTTAGTGTACCTTGTGTGTGGTGTACATTGTGTGTGGTGTACCTTGTGTGTGGTGTACCTTGTGTGTGGTGTACATTGTGTGTGGTGTACATTGTGTGTGGTGTACATTGTGTGTGGTGTACATTGTGTGTGGTGTTCCTTGTGTGTAGTGTACATTGTGTGTGGTGTACATTGTGTGTAGTGTACATTGTGTGTAGTGTACATTGTGTGTGGTGAACCTTGTGTGTGGTGTACCTTGTGTATAGTTTATCTTGTGTGTGGTGAACCCTGTGTGTGTTTGGTTCCTTCTGTGTGGTGTTCCTTGTGTGTGGTGTACCTTGTGTGTGGTGTACCTTGTGTATAGTTTATCTTGTGTGTGGTGAACCCTGTGTGTGTTTGGTTCCTTCTGTGTGGTGTTCCTTGTGTGTGGTGTACCTTGTGTGTGTTTGGCTCCTTGTGTGTGTGTGTGTGTGTGTGTGGTTCCTTGCGTGTGTTAGAGGTTTATTGTGTGTGTTAGTGGTCTTTTGTGTGTGTGTGGTTTCTTGTGTGTGTTGGTGGTCTCTTGTGTGTGTTTTTCTCTTGTGTGTGATGTTCTCTTGTGTGTGTTAGTGGTCTCTTGTGTGTGTGTTGGTCCCTTGTGTGTGTGGATGTTCCTTGTATGCGTGTGGTTCCTTGTATGTGTGTGGTTACTTCTGTGTGTGTGTGGTTCCTTGTATGTGTGTGGTTACTTGTGTATGTGTGTGGTTCCTTGTGTGTGTGTGTGTGTGTGGTTCCTTGTGTGGTGTGTGTGTGGTTCCTTGTGTGTGTGTGTGTGGTTCCTTGTGTGTGGTGTGTGTGGTTCCTTGTGTGTGTGTCTGTGGTTCCTTGTGTGGTGTGTGTGTGGTTCCTTGTGTGTGGTGTGTGTGGTTCCTTGTGTGTGTGTCTGTGGTTCCTTGTGCGGTGTGTCTGTGGGTCCTTGTGTGGTGTGTGTGTGGTCCCTTGTGTGTGTGTGTGTGTGTGTGGTTCCTTGTGTGTGTGTGTGGTTCCTTGTGTGTGGTGTGTGTGGTTCCTTGTGTGTGTGTGTGGTTCCTTGTGTGTGTGTCTGTGGTTCCTTGTGTGGTGTGTGTGTGGTTCCTTGTGTGTGGTGTGTGTGGTTCCTTGTGTGTGTGTGTGTGTGGTTCCTTGTGTGTGGTGTGTGTGGTTCCTTGTGTGTGTGTGTGTGTGGTTCCTTGTGTGGTGTGTGTGGTCCCTTGTGTGTGTGTGTGTGTGTGGTTCCTTGTGTGTGGTGTGTGTGGTTCCTTGTGTGTGTGTGTGGTTCCTTGAGTGTGGTGTGTGTGGTTCCTTGTGTGTGTGTGTGTGTGGTTTCTTGTGTGTGGTGTGTGTGGTCCCGTGTGTGTGTCTGTGTGGTTCCTTGTGTGTGTGTGTGTGTGTGTGGTTCCTTGTGTGGTGTGTGTGGTTCCTTGTGTGGTGTGTGTGGTTCCTTGGGTGTTATATGTGTGGTGTGTGTGGTTCCTTGTGTGTGTGTGTGGTTCCTTGTGTGTGTGTGTGTGTGGTTCCTTGTGTGGTGTGTGTGGTTCCTTGTGTGTGTGTGTGTGGTCCCTTGTGTGTGTGTGTGTGGTTCCTTGTGTGGTGTGTGTGTGGTTCCTTGTGTGTGGTGTGTGTGGTTCCTTGTGTGTGTGTGTGGTTCCTTGTGTGTGGTGTGTGTGGTTCCTTGTGTGTGTGTGTGTGGTTCCTTGTGTGGTGTGTGTGTGGTTCCTTGTGTGTGGTGTGTGTGGTTCCTTGTGTGTGTGTGTGGTTCCTTGTGTGTGGTGTGTGTGGTTCCTTGTGTGTGGTGTGTGTGGTTCCTTGTGTGTGTGTGTGGTTCCTTGTGTGTGGTGTGTGTGGTTCCTTGTGTGTGTGTGTGTGTGGTTTCTTGTGTGTGGTGTGTGTGGTCCCTTGTGTGTGTCTGTGTGGTTCCTTGTGTGTGTGTGTGTGTGTGTGGTTCCTTGTGTGGTGTGTGTGGTTCCTTGTGTGGTGTGTGTGGTTCCTTGTGTGTTATATGTGTGGTGTGTGTGGTTCCTTGTCTGTGTGTGTGTGGTTCCTTGTGTGTGTGTGTGTGGTTCCTTGTGTGGTGTGTGTGGTTCCTAGTGTGTGTGTGTGTGGTCCGTTGTGTGTGTGTGTGTGGTTCCTGGTGTGTGGGTGTGTGGTTCCTGGTGTGTGGTGTGTGTGGTTCCTTGTGTGTGTGTGTGTGGTTCTTTGTGTGTGGTGTGTGTGGTCTCTTGTGTGTGTGTGTGTGTGTGTGTGTGTGTGGTTCCTTTTGTGTGTGTGTGGTGTGTGTGGTTCCTTGTGTGTGTGTGGTTCCTTGTGTGTGTGTGTGTGGTTCCTTGTGTGTGTGTGTGTTGTCCCTTGTGTGTGTGTGTGTGTGGTTCCTTGTGTGTGTGTTTGTGGTTCCTTGTGTATGGTGTGTGTGGTTCCTTGTGTGTGGTTTGCGTGGTTCCTTGTGTGTGTGTGTGTGGTCCCTTGTGTGTGGTGTGTGTGGTTCCTTGTGTATGTGTATGGTTCCTTGTGTGTGTATGTGTGTGTGTGGTTCCTTGTGTGTGGTGTGTGTGGTTCCTTGTGTGTGGTGTATGTGGTTCCTTGTGTGTGTGCGTGTGTGGTCCCTTGTGTGTGGTGTGTGTGGTTCCTTGTGTGTGTGTGTGGTGCCTTATGTGTGTGTGTGTGTGTGTGAATGACATTTATAACGAAGTGATTCAATTGCAACTTAATATGTTTGAACTACCGATTTATGAAGCCCCAAAAGACATGCTAGGGGAACTCAGGCATATGTTCCAATGTTATGTTCAGGATGCCCCTCCGGCAAACGTGACAATCAAGATAGATCATTTCATTCCTCAGTTGTTCCTTCAAAGAAAAAGACCAACGGCAAAACTGAATGAGAACACAAACATTCTGAAACAGAGAATGGAGTGTTGGAATAACTGTGAATTAGTCACATTTCTTAGCCAATTAAGAGCAATCCAGCAGAGACTGAAACAAAACAACATAATAAAGAGTAAACCAGATGATATAGCACGAATAGTGGGAAATAGCATGACGATTGGTAAAGTGGCACAGACAGTCAGATCAGTCTCAGGGGAAGCCTCAAGTGGGGTGCTCGAAATTAATCAAGACATTTTGGACCTGCTCAAGGAGAAACACCCAGGAGCAAACCAGCAATTGAAGAGGCCAAACTAGAAGGGGGATATGTTCCTCCGGACCCTATGATATAATTATGAAAATATAACAGGAGACCTCATATGGAGAAAGGCACTGACATCACAGGGAGAGGCAGGTCCATCAGGTGTAGATGCTAAGACTTGGAGGATCTTCCTAAGCCAAAACAAGTTTGGTTCAGCCGCGAGTGACCGTTGTGAAGCAATAGCAATGTTTTCGAAGAGACTCGCATCATCATCATCATGCTTGAACATAGAACTGAAAGCATGTCGCCTGATACTTTTAAGTAAGAATCCAGGAGTTGGACCAGTAGGCATTGGGGAAGTTCTTAGACAAATTATAGGAAAAACAATCATGTCTCTATTTAGAAAAGATGTACAAAGAGCAGTGGGTAACTTATAAGTTTGTGCAGGACAGCAAGCAGGTGGAAAAGCAGCAATACATGCAATGGGGAATGTTTATGATTAGAAATATTGTGAAGCGACTCTGCTAGTGGATGCTACACATGCTTTCAACACCATTAATAGGGTTACAGCTATTCACAACATCAAAATTAAAAGCCCTAGTATTGCAAAGTACATAGTTATAAGGAACCAGCTAACTTGTATATAGTGAGAAGCACAACAAAGGAAAAAAGGAAAATTCTCTAATCGAATGAAGGAACAATGCAATGAGATCCAGTGGCAATGGCAATGTAAGCTTTGGCACAATCTATTCTGTAGCAGAAAATAAAACATGATGAAACCTGAGTGAAACAAGCGGCATATGCTGATGACTTCACAGGTGCAGTAAGAATAAGGGATCTCAAAGAATGGTGGCAGAGAGTACAATCAGTTGGTTCATTCATTAGGTACCATCCTAATCCAAGTAAATCTGTAGGCTACTAATTGTGAAAGGAGACCAGTATGAAGAAGCGGTGCAGATTTTTTATGGGACAGGAGTGAAAATTACAAAGGAGGTAATAGGCACAGAGGAATGCAGGAGAGTCTATGTACAAAAAAAGTAGATGAATGGGTGAAGAAAGTGAAAACCCTGGCAGGCAATGCGAAATCTGAAGCACATGCTGCATACACTGCTTTCACATATGGTGTTAAGCAAAGATGGACCTTTCTTATAAGAACAGTGCCCAGGAGTAGACCGTTGCTCCAACCACTGGAAGAAATAATCAGAGGAGCATTCGTACCTGCTTTAACCCTTGTTTGGCGGGACTGGACTTAAGTCCTAAAAATCTGGACTATGTGGCGGGGCCTGACTTAAGTCTGTGTGCAATTTTTGAGCAAGAATGGCTGTGAGAGAGAGACGAGCGACGGGAGGAGCGTAGGTTACCTCATGACCGCTCGGCACGGACTCCGTGCGCCTACTGACATCTACTCCACACACATCCACCCTTCCTACCTCGCCACACAGGGAATTATGTGAGGAAATTACCGTATATAAGGGTTTTTTCACTCGTGTTGCACGATCGTTGCAAGAGAATGCGTGGTCGTAGAAGGATGGTTCTGGTGTCATTGGAAAGCTCAATTTACGCCCTTTCAGGGATACATAATTGTATTACGCTCTGGCTCTTGTTTATGCATGAAAAAGAGCACGGAAACAAGGCCATTTACGGTAAAAAAAGAACGCTGGGCGGGTAGTGGAAAAAAACTGACGGGCCCGCTCGTAAGGCGTTAACAGAGAGGCAAGATGTCAATGAAGTGCTAAGAGAATTAGCTATTGGCTCTTCCACCAAGTTTTGGAGGTATGGGTATCATATACCCAGTGGAGGCTGCGCCATACAAGTACCAAAATTCCCTTAAACTTAAGCCTAGTTCACACATACAGGAGTGTGAGCGCGAGTTGGCAAGAGTGATGACTCCTGGCAACTCGCACAAAATTGTCCGCGAATGTCCGAAATTCCACGTGGCACCAGGACACAGTAGGAGTCAGCGGGAGTATACATGCGAGTCATAGGGAGTCAATGTGAGTCAGTGTGAGCCAGTGGGAGTTAACAGGAGTTACCGGGATAAAAGCGCGAATGAAGTGAGAGTGATTGAAAATTTGAAAATTAACAGTCATTTTCGGATTAGTGCTTGATAGGAGTCAACGCGAGTAAGGCACGGGTCAGTGGGAGTCAGGAGGAGTAATATAGGAGTTAATGGGAGTCTACGAGAATCACTGGGAGTTGTAAGGATTGAGTTGCGATTATGCCATGGATGGCCCCCCATTGTGCACCGGTTGGATATATAAGGTGCCCCCAAGCTCCCCTGCCACACGGACACTCACCACCGCCACACGGACACCCACCAGACACCACAGCACCCACGCAACATGTCCCAGAGGAGGCAGCAGGACCTATTGAGGGTGCATCTGCATCAACTTGAGCTGCAGTTGGAGGACCTGGAAGAGGAGGAAGAGGGAGGTGGGATTAAAGAGAAGGAAGGAGGGAGGTAAGATAAAAGGGAAGGATGGAGGGAGGTGGGATAAAAGGGAAGGAAGGAGGGAGGTGGGATAAAAGGGAAGGATGGAGGGAGGTGGGATAAAAGGGAAGGAAGGAGGGAGGTGGGATAAAAGGGAAGGATGGAGGGAGGTGGGATAAAAGGGAAGGATGGAGGGAGGTGGGATAAAAGGGAAGGATGGTGGGAGGTGGGATAAAAAGGAAGGATGGAAGGAGGTGGGATAAAAGGGAAGGATTATGGGAGGTGGGATAAAAGGGAAGGAAGGAGGGAGGTGGGATAAAAGGGAAGGAAGGAGGGAGGTGGGATAAAAGGGAAGGATTATGGGAGGTGGGATAAAAGGGAAGGAAGGAGGGAGGTGGGATAAAAGGGAAGGATGGAGGGAGGTGGGATAAAAGGGAAGGAAGGAGGGAGGTGGGATAAAAGGGAAGGATGGAGGGAGGTGGGATAAAAGGGAAGGATGGAGGGAGGTGGGATAAAAGGGAAGGATGGTGGGAGGTGGGATAAAAAGGAAGGATGGAAGGAGGTGGGATAAAAGGGAAGGAGGGAGGTGGGATAAAAGGGAAGGACGGAGGGAGGTGGGATAAAAGGGAAGGATGGAGGGAGGTGGGATAAAAGGGAAGGATGGAGGGAGGTGGGATAAAAGGGAAGGATGGAGGGAGGTGGGATAAAGGGAAGGATGGAGGGAGGTGGGATTAAAGGGAAGGATGGAAGGGAGGTGGGATTATAAAAGGGAAGGATGGAGGGAGGTGGGATAAAAGGGAAGGATGGAGGGAGGTGGGATAAAAGGGAAGGATGGAGGGAGGTGGGATAAAAGGGAAGGATGGTGGAGGGAGGTGGGATAAAAGGGAAGGGTGGAGGGAGGTGGGATAAAAGTGAAGGAAGGAAGGAGGGAGGTGGGATAAAGGGAAGGATGGAGGGAGGTGGGATAAAAGGGAAGGAATGGAGGGAGGTGGGATAAAAGAGAAGGATGGAGGGAGGTGGGATAAAAGGCAAGGAAGGAGGGAGGTGGGATAAAAGGGAAGGATGGAGGGAGGTGGGATAAAAGGGAAGGAAGGAGGGAGGTGGGATAAAAGGGAAGGATGGAGAGAGGTGGGATAAAAGGGAAGGATGGAGGGTGTGGGATAAAAGGGAAGGAAGGAGGGAGGTGGGATAAAAGGGAAGGAAGGAGGGAGGTGGGATAATAGGAAAGGAAGGAGGGAGGTGGGATAAAAGGGAAGGATGGAGGGTGGGATAAAAGGGAAGGAGGGAGGTGGGATAAAAGGGAAGGATGGAGAGAGGTGGGATAAAAGGGAAGGATGGAGGGAGGTAAGATAAAAGTGAAGGATGGAGGGAGGTAAGATAAAAGGGAAGGAAGGAGGGAGCTAGTTGGATAAAAGGGAAGGATGGAGAGAGGTGGGATAAAAGGGAAGGATGGAGGGAGGTGGGATAAAAGGGAAGGATGGAGGGAGGTGGGATAAAAGGGAAGGATGGAGAGAGGTGGGATAAAAGGGAAGGGTGGAGGGAGGTGGGATAAAAGGGAAGGGTGGAGGGAGGTGGGATAAAAGGGAAGGATGGAGGGACGTGGGATAAAAGGGAAGGATGGAGGGAGGTGGGATAAAAGGGAAGGATGGAAGGAGGTGGAATAAAAGGGAAGGATGGAGGGAGGTGGGATAAAAGGGAAGGATGGAGGGATAACAGGAAAGGAAGGAGGGAGGTGGGATAAAAGGGAAGTATGAAGGGAGGTGGGATAAAAGGGAAGGAAGGAGGGAGGTGGGTTAAAAGGGAAGGATGGAGGGAGGTGGGATTAAAGGGAAGGAAGGAGGGAGGTGGGATAAAAGGGAAGGATGGAGGGAGGTGGGATAAAAGGGAAGGAGGAGGGAGGTGGGATAAAAGGGAAGGATGGAGGGAGGTGGGATAAAAGGGAAGGATGGAGGGAGGTGGGATAAAGGGAAGGATGGAGGGAGGTGGGATTAAAGGGAATGAAGGAGGGTGGATGGGACTCGTCAGCCTTGGTTGGCAACCTGTCTAGGGGAGTAAACCTGATACAAATCCGTACTGCTTACCTAAGGGTAAGGCAGGTTAGTGGATGGATTAGCCGAATACCACTGTAGAAAAATAGTGCTAACAAGATACACAGAGGACCTCGGAGTCGGACGGATCCTAAATTGAGTGGTCAAACCTGTAAGTCCTTCACTAAACTGGCTCGGGTTGTCCCTCTCACAGGGAATAGGTCCGCTTTGGGGCATTCTGTGTATGGCCACCCTCGTAAGGGGAGTAAGGCGTCCGGAAATAGATAGATAGAAGGAGGGAGGTGGGATAAAAGGGAGGGATGGAGGGAGGTGGGATTAAAGGGAAAGCAGGAGGGAGGTGGGATTAAAGGGAAGGAGGGAGGGAGGTGGGATAAAAGGGAAGGAGGGAGGAAGGGAGTTGGGATGTCCCAGAGGAGGCAGCAGGACCTAGTGAGGGTGCTTATTCTGCAACTTGAGCTGCAGTTGGAGGACCTGGAAGAGGAGGAAGAGTTGCAACGGCAGGCCATCTACCACCAACGAGAGAGGAGACCAAGAACAGTGTGGGCGAGGAAATGGCTGAGACGGCCACAGTACGGGATGTACGAGCAGCTGATGCGAGAGCTGGAGACAGAGGATATATATATATATATATATACAATATATATGTATATATATATATATATATATATATACATATATATATATATATATACAGTATATACCTGTATATATATATATATATATATATATATGTATAGATATACATATATATATATATATATATATATATATATATATATATATATATATATATGTTTCTAGTCTCTCAGTGGGGATCGAACCATCGACCATCAGAACGATAGCCGACGCTTAATCAATTACACCACGGCAGTCTAAAAGACACTCAGCCTTCTATCCTATTTATATATACAGTATATATATATATATATATCAAGGGACGTTCGAGCCTGGACACACGGAGTTTGAAGCAATTTAAGTCATAGGAAGAGGGAAAGACTGATTCTGAGAGAGAGTTCCAGAGCTCAGCAGTTGAATAGAAGAAAGTCTGAGAATAACGTTTCACTCTGGGGTTGGAGAGTTGCACAGAGTAGGGGTGGGAGTGTGTTGAAAGGTGTGTATTACGTACCCTACGTAGAGGAGGTGGTATACACTGGGAAAGCTCCGAAGAACACTGTTTATTGTAGTAGCGATAGAATAGCGAGAGAGATGCAACATTGCGGCGAAGAGAGAGAGATTGCAGAGAGTTGGTGAGTGGACGGGAGTTAATGATACAAAAGTCTTTCCTTTCTACTTTATCTAGGAGTGCGGTGTGAGAGGATCCTCCCCAAACATGTGAACAATACTCGATACCAGGACACACTGGTACAGACCAAGAAGCTGCGCAGGGGTAAAGAACACCTTGAGGCGGTTGAGCACACCCAGCTTCTGGGAGGCTGCCTTAAGCTCGGTTCACACATACCCGTCCTGAGCTCCCGCCCTTCCCCGACCACCAAAAACTGTTGGACGGCATCAAACGGATGACCTTGTGTCCCGAGTGGGCCCGAGTGGCCACGTGTGGCCCTGATGCCCGACCTCAACACGTCACCGCCCCGGAAGACGGCGCATGCATGGCTAGTGGACGGAGATCTCAACACGTGACCGCCCCGGCAGACGCATCATGGGCGGCGACTTGGTCCCACGACCAGTCCCTTTGGAAGGCGACCTAATAAGTCTGAATACGACCTGTCTGAGACGCACTGTGACGGCACTGCGACGACACTGCGACCACAATATGATGGACGCAGTGTCGTCGGCGATGGGCCCCATCATGCATATATATTGGAGCGTGGCACAAAGACACCTCAGTCTCAACCAGCGTGCCGCCGATATAACTTCTCCTGCCGAGTGTCCCTCAACATGGACGCCACTCTGTTGAATCAAGTGCAGCTGTACATGGATTGCAACGTATAACTGTGCTCAACGGTCCTAACTTTCATGGAAGTTGTGAGCGAGCTGAAGAAGAGAAGGAAAAAGCGAAGTGTGTGGGTGAAGCCATACCTATTGAGGAGGGAGACCTATGGCCACTACCACACCCTCATGAGGGAATTGTCAGCAGAGGATCCAGAACTGTACCGGAGCTTCCTGCGTCTCGACGAGGGTCTCTTCGACGAGATATGCGAGCGTGTGCGGCCTCGGCTGGAGAAGAAGACCACCTTCTGGAGGAGGCCCCTGGAGGTAGGGCTGAGAGTGGCCATAACCTTGCGATTTCTCGCAAGTGGGAACTCCTATGCCAGTCTCAGATTCGCTTTCCGTGTAGCCAAGAACACCATCTCCCTACTTATTCCCGAGACGTGTGAGCCCATCATTGGAGCCTTTTCTGACGAGGTGTTCCACTTCCCCACGACACCAGAGGAGTGGAAGGCCATTGCACACAGGTTCTCAAGTCGGTGGGACTTCCAACACGCACTAGGGGCGATCGATGGGAAACATATTCGGATCAGGAACCCATCATACGGTGGATCAAAGTATTACAACTATAAAAAGTTCTACTCTGTTGGCCTACTTGCAGTCGTGGATGCGGACTACAAGTTCATCCATGTGGACATCGGCAGCCCTGGATGCGAGTCAGACGCCGGGTGCTTCCTTAAATCCCCACTAAATGAACTCATCAACTCCAACCATGCAAACTTCCCACAACCTGAGCCCCTGTCCAACGCCCGTTACCAAGATGTACCCTACTACTTTATCGGTGACAACGCCTTCAGCCTTCGTCCGTGGATGATGATTCCGTATCCACAATCGGGTCTGGGCCACGACGAAAGGATCTTCAACTACCGGCTATCAAGGGCACGAAGAGTGGTGGAGAACGCCTTTGGAATCCTAGCGATCCTAGTATTTTATGGTATTGAAACATTATTTATTTATTTCGAGTGAGAGATACGAATATGTTCCAACACTGTTCTATGGTGTATTATATGATATATGAAAGCAATATAATTGTTAAAATGAAACAAAATACATTTTCTTTGAAGAGGCCATACACAATAAACAATTACCTTAGACTACACAATAAACAATTACCATAGACTAACCAGGAAGGGGTGGGGTCATGGACGAACCCTTGTCCTCGTAGAGGCGGTTTTTCTTAGTGACGTCCTTGTAGTCCCTGCGGGTCTTCTGGTAGAGAATGGGATTCTCCTTATACCACTCCCCCAGATCAAGTTCTACATGCTCCTCCAGGAGCAGGGGCCTGATGGTGGTCTTCGTCGATCGGGAACGCTTCTTTTTACCACCAGCCACAGCAGCCACCTGGGTATCTTCCACGCCCCCGTCGGTGTCACCATCGGATGATGTTGTCTTATGCTGCTCTTCTTCTGAATCACTGGGGGCCGGATCTACAACGACTGCATCGTTGTCCAGGCTGATGACAGGTGTGGGTGACTGAGGGGCGCCCTGCTGCTCTACAACAGCAGGGCGCTCCTGTGTCTCCTCTACTACCTCCATCACCTGGCTGTCTAGGGTGTCCTCGGGCTTCTTCGGTTTTGTCATGATGCCTCGCCACTTCTTGGAGTCAGACTTAGGCATAACGTAGGCTGGAGGTTGGAGTAGGCTGGAGGTTGGAGGTTGGAGGTTGTGTGAGGTGGTGAATATTGCGGTGACGGCGGCTTGGGAACTGAGATAGGACCACACGCGGCTGGCTCTTTTATGGACGCTTGGTGGGCGGGGACTAGCGGGGACGCGCGGGTGATCACGTGAGGCGACGTTGCCACGTCGCAGTCTCAACTTTCAAATATTTTGGTCGGGGCATAGACTACGTCTGGTAGCATCTAGGCGGCGGATAGACGCTTATACACGGCGCCTATGCGCTGACCAGTCACGTGGGTGACCCGCCCTTGAACCGATTTTGGCGGTTGGTCCGTCCTGATCCGTTTATTTTAGGTATGTCAAAAATGTTCGGCTCCCTCGCCGCCGCTGCCCGTGTTGTGGCGTCACTGTACGTTCATGAACAGACCATACCCGTTAATGTCGGAGTCCTTGCACGATTGCATATGTTTTCAGTGGTCGGGGAAGGACGGGAGCTCAGGACGGGTATGTGTGAACCGAGCTTTAGCGAGACTGGAAATATGGTCTTTCCAAGTGAGAACAGAAGAAAAAGAGACACCGAGAACATTACATATACTGTATATATATATATATATATATATATTTATATATATACATACTGTATATATATATACATATATATATATATATATACGTATATAAACAATAGAAGGAAGCATGCTTACATTATTGAAATGTATGTGGATATACAGTAGTGCAAGTAATGGTCGCTCTTATGTAAATAAAAAATGGCTTACTTAAGAATGGGAAAAGGGGTAGGACCTATCATTTTTGTTTGCATTTCTTTTGAAAACAGTAGAAGTGTGTGTAGTTCCTTGTGTGTGTGTGGTTCATTGTGTGTATATTTGTGTGTGTGCTTCCTTGTGCGTGTGTTGATCCTTGTGTGTGTGTCTGTGTGTGGTCCCTTGTATGTGTGTTGTACTTTGTGTGTGTGTAGTCCCTTGGGTGTATGTGTGTGGTCCCTTGTCTGTGTGTGTGTGTGTGTGTGGTGTCGTGTTTGTGTGTGTGTGGATCCTTTTTTAGTGTATGGTTCCTTGTGTGTGTGTGTGTGTGTATGTGGGGGGGGGGGGTTCTTTATGTGTGTGTGTGGTTCCTTGATTGTGTGTGTGTGGTTCCTTGTGTGTGTGTGAGTGGTTTCTTGTGTGTGTGTGTGTGTGTATGTGTTGGGTTTCTTGTGTGTGTGTGTACTAATAATAATAATAATAATAGTAATAATAATAATAATAATAATAATAATATACGGTTTATTGATAGTTGCAGCCGTTGGCTGAAAATGTACAGAGGAACAGTTTGTTGCTAAACTCCAACTTATATGAACATGTTATAAGGACCAAAGCAAGAGATTGCTCAAGAGCTATTTGATCAGTTATATATTATGTACTTCGTTTACAGATTATTTTCGAGTCCAGATAGTAGTTGTACATTTCAGTAGAGTTCTCTGAAAGCTTTGAGTTGATTTACTGATTATCTAGGATAAAACTGATAAATCTCGTACGACTCATATTACTATTTGTCTAGGGTGGTTCGTTGTGTGTGTGTGTGTGTGTTTTTGTTTTTTCTACGTGAATGAGGGAGACAAAAGGCAGAACTGCCTGTAACAAGTGCCTCCCCCATAGTTGAAAGAATGACAGGGACAAAATCAAGGGACGTTCGAGCCAAAATGCCTGGGCACACAGAGTTTGAAGCAATTTAACCCATCAGGCCCGGAAGGGCTCTTGAACGCCCATAAAAAAGCATACCCGAGCTACCCGGAAGGGCTCTTGAACGCCCAGTGGTTGAAAGCCTGTGAGCTTGGTGTGCGAGGCGTCGGTCCGACGCATGTAAACAACAGCCGGCTGGACCGACGCCCCGCATCTCCTGCCACAAGAAGGAGTGCGTCGCTTGTTCGTGTGTGCCTGTATGTTGTTGTTAAGTATCGAAAAGTAGTGTAAAGTGGCTGTTTTTGCCATAAAGCTATATCCAATGAAATAATCATCACAACTGAACCAGTTGACTTAGAGAGCTCTACTTAACGCCATTCTACAGGTAAGAAACACATCTACAATTGGGGATGCGCGGGAATGCGGAAGCAGTCAGAATAACAAAGATACGGTAGCCTAGGCGTAGACGTTTTTCGGCCAAAACCCCCGGGTTTCGGGGAATATTTATATAATACATAGCCGGGGCTGGAGGGTTAAGTCATAGGAAGTGGAAAAGACTGATTCTGGGAAAGAGTTCCAGAGCTCAGCTGTTGCATAGAAGAAAGACTGAGAGTAACGTTTCATTCTTGGGTTGGAGAGATGCACAGAGTAGGGGTGAGATTGTGTTGCAAGACGGGTACCAAGTACTCTACGTAGACGAGGTGGTATACACTGGGAGAGCTCTGAGGAGCACTGATTATTGCGGTAAAGATAGAATTGCGAGAGAGATGCAACTTTGCGGCGAGGAGAGAGAGTTTGCATAGAGTTGGTGAGTTGTCCAGAATTAATGATACGAAAGGCTTTCCTTTCTACTTTGTCTAGGAGTGTGGTGTGAGAGGATCCTCCCCACACATGTGAACAATACTCAATACAAGGACGCACTGTGCCCCTGTACAGAGCAAGAAGCTATGCAGGGGTAAGGCGGTTGAGCACACCCAGCTTCTGAGAGGCTACCTTAGCAAGACTGGTAATATGGTCCTTCCAAGTGAGAGCAGAAGAAAAAGAGACACCAAGAATATTGAGAGAAGATGAAGGATTTATTTTTGTATTGTTGAGGACTAAGGGATAGTCCTCTGGGAGTTCCAGACCAGTAGATAGATGGAGAAATTGGGTTTTGGAAGCATTAAAGGCAACACGGTTTTCTCTGCCTCAATTGGAAATAGTAGTTATATCAGAAGATAAGTGTTGCATGGCTTCATTATGTTTGTTTTTGAGGGACTGCTGGCTGGGGCATTCTGGAAAAATAATTGAGTAGTGTAAGGTCTGCGTATGAATGAATGGGACTGGAAGTACAGTTGAGAATATAATTTATGAAAATTAGAAAGAAAATAGGAGATTGGATAGATCCCGGAGGAACACCTGAGTTGATAGGATGAGGAAATGGGCGATGGCAATCCACAACCGCAGCTATGGAACGGCCGGAAAGGAAATTAGAGACAAAGGCACAGAATGAGGGATAGAAACCGAAGGAGGGTAGTTTAGAAATTAAAGATTTGTGCCAGACTTTTATCGAAGGCCTTCGATATGTCTAGTGCAATATAAAAGATCTCACCGAAGTCCCGAAAGGAGGATGACCAAGAGTTAGTAAGATGTGAAAGAAGATCACCAGTAGAGCGACCCTTAAGGAAGCCATACTGGCGATCTGAGAGCAGATTATGAGAAGATAAATACTTAAGAAGTTTGGAAGCAAAAATAGTTTAAAAAACTTTAGAGATACAAGATATGAGAGCAATTGGACGATAGTTGGAGGGTTGAGAGCGGTCACCCTTCTTTGCGACAGGTTGAATGAGAGCAAACTTCCAGCACGAAGGGAAGACGTTAGAGGAGAGACAGAGACGAAATAGTTTGCCTAGGCAGGGAGTCAGCACGGAAGCACAGTTTTTTAGTACAACAGGAGGAACACCGTCCGGACCGTTTGCTTTCTTAGTTTTTAGCCCAGAAAAGCAGAAAGTACATCCTTAGAAGAGATTATGATATTAGGCATAAGTAAGTGACACGGGGGTGGAGAGGGAGAAGTAGCGACAGAATCATCCATGGTGGAGTTTTTAGCAAAAGTTTGAGTGAAGAGTTCAGCTTTGTCAGAGGAAGAAGTGATGGTGGTACCGACAGAGTGGAAACAAGGGGGGAAAGACATGGAAGCGAAATTGTTTGAGAGGCATATGGCTAGACGCCAAAAGCTTGGGAAGGGCTAGCGTCGGAGAGTTTAAAGCATTTCTTATTGATTAAAGTGTCTTTGGCAAGATGAAGGTCAGATTTGGCTAGATTCCGGGCAGAAACGTATATAGTACGAGATTCCCGAGTTTGAAGGCAACGGCATCGTTTGAATGCTTCTTCCTTATTGTGGACAGCAGTAGAACAAGAGTGAGCAAACCAAGTACTGTTAGGGATCGTGATACTGCCTGGAAAGTGGTTACAACAAGTGCAACAACCTGCAAACTGAAAAGGCAGCCAGTTGCCCTCAGCACCTTAAGTGATAAATGTGACGGTGAATAAGTCGTGGATAGTGAGGCTACGAGTGCTTCCTCCGACGAGGAAAACAGGAGAGAGGTAGGTAAGTTGCCTTTAAACACAGGAAATGCTGCGACTGCTACTCCCCCAGGAGTACCTACAACTGCTGCTGTTTCAGGAGGACTTGCAACTACGACTGCCGGTGCACCAGGAGTTTCTGCCTCTGCCGCAGCTCCCACCATATGGCATCGACTAGAAAAGGTAAATCGTTCTCAATAGTTGGCGATTCCATGGTCAGATACCTAGGTAGGTCTACCTGTACCTACTGTATGTTAGGAAGCTTGTCTGTCTGCCTGGTGCTGGGGTTGGGAGGGTGTTAGAAGACATAAATTACATCATGAAAGATATTGGAGATAGCCACATTATTTGTCTCAGTATATATAGGGATTAGGGAGTAATGATGTTTGTAAAAGTGGGACTGAAGGACTGCTTCGGCAGTACAGGGAGGTGTTAGATAAAGTTAGGAGGAAGGGAGGCATACCTGTAGTACAGAATCTCTTGCCAAGTAGAGGGGTCAGGAAGGAAAGGTATTCTAGGGCAATTGGTATCTACAGTATTGTCGGGTAGAAAAATACTGCAATGAAAATGAATACCATTCCTCAATAACTGGGCCCGATTCTATGGTAAGAATCAGTTGTACACGCACAGGACAGGGTTCATCTTTCTCGGCTAGGGGTAGCAAATTTAGCTAGGTCAATAGATAGGATTGTCGCGAGGTTTCGCTGAAAATAAAGCCTGAGAATATGAGTAAGAATGAGTGTCTAGATAGGGTTAATTTTCGTACTGGTACATCAAATAGGAATAGAATATTTCAGTCACAGGATATTAATTGTACTGCTAGTAGAATTATTGAAGGTGTAACGGAAGATGGGAATTCAGTTAGAAATAAAGGTAAATCTGATACCAGTAAAAGAAAAACATTGCGATTATATTATACAAACTGTAGGAGTTTATGTAACCAAATGGACGAACTTAGAGCACTTATTAGCAACGAAAATATAGACATTATAACACTGACTGAAACATGGATTAATACAGAATCAAGATTTTTTTTAGTAGAATTACATATACCAGAATATAGTTTGTTTAAATACAACCGAACAAGTAGGAGGTGCTGCGGAATAGCAGTGTTTGTCAGGAGTTCATTAAACTGCTGTTCTAAATCAGGTATTAGACTAAATAATGATAACGAAAGTGTTTGGGTAGAGGTTAGCGAAGGTAGTGAGACCATAATTATTGGAGTTATTTATAGACCACCAAATATGAGTAAAAACGAAGGTACAGCTTTATGGCAGGAAGTGAAAATAGCATCAAGGTTTACCAATGTGTGCATTATGGGGATTCTAGTTTTCTGAATATAGATTGGCAGCATCAAATCGGCAACTCAGATTCTGAAGAGTTTATTGAGGCGGTACAAGTTAGTTTTTCTATTTCAATTCATAGACTCGCTGACTACATGTAATAATATCCTCGATTTAGTTCTCAGCAATAATGAACATATGATGAATATTGTAGAGATAGGGGACCAACTAGGAAATAGCGATCATAAATCAATCTATTTTAACCCTTGTCTATCGGGGCCCGACTTAAGTCCGTATCGAAAAATTTGGACTATGTGGCGGGGCCCGACTTAAGTCCGAGTGCAATTTTGGCGCAATATTGGCTCTGAGAGAGAGACGAGTGACGGGAGGAGCATGGGTTACCTCATGACCGCTCGCCACGGCCGCCGTGGACCAACTGAGATGTACTCCACTTACATCCACCCTCACTCCCTCGCTACATACGTAATTATATAAAGAAATTATTGTATTTTAGAGATTTTGCCCTTCGGTTGCACGATCGTTGCAAGACAAGCAGTGATCGTAGAAGGATGGTTCGGGTGTCATTGGAAAGCTCAATTTACGCCCTTTGCCAGATATATACTTGTATTACGCTCTAGGTCTTGTTTATGCATGAAAAAGAGCACAGAAACAACCCCATTTATGGTAAAAACCCCCGCTGAGCGGCACAGTGAAATATACTCCACCACCCGCTCGTAAGGTGTTAATATACAATGGACAGGAAAAGTTAAAGAGAATACGACACTTATCCCAGATTTCAGAAAAGCAGATTATGGTGGGCTAAGAAGAGCCTTGAGGGTCGACCCTATGGTTAAACAATTAAGTGGACCCAGGTGCGCTAATGAACATACTCTCTCAGATACCTGTCTTAACTCAGGATAAATTGATAGCTACATATAAACATTTTATTGCATCATTCCACAATGCGCAAAATAAATATATCCCCCAAAAAAGATATAGATCGACACAGAACCAATCAAAATGGATGAATAATAAACTAACAAATCTTCTAGGAAAAAAGAAAGGAATATAATTATTGACAAATTAAGAAAGGCGAAAATCACCTACTTATTTACTATCAGACTCTATCAAGACAGGTCAAAAAAGGAAATTAGGAAAGCAAAAAGAAATTATGAAATCAGGATAGACAATGACTAAACGAATAACCCTAAGGCTTTTTACCAACTATATCAATCTAAAGTTAAAGATGGAATAAGCCCCCTTAAAACATCGATAGGAGAAATAACAGAACATTATTTAGAAATGTGCAGTACATTATATAGTCAATTTATTTTCCGTTTTCACTAATGAAAATTTGGCACAGATTCCAGAAGTCCGTAAGGTATATAGCAATAGTCTAGAAAATATGTTAACTATGGTTACTATAAGTAGAAATGATGTGCTTAAGGAAATTGACAGACTGAAACCTCAGAAATCGCCTGATCCTGATGAGGTATACGCTAGAGTAATAAAAGAATGCGGAGATGAGTTAAGTTACCCATTAATATTTTTTTTTTGTTTTTTTTTTTTTTCTATATTCCAACTTACTTCCTCTCGGGCATAGGCTGAGAGCCTTAACATTCACCGCTTTACAATGAACAGTGAAGCCCGTGAGGTCTTGTTCCAGTCTAGGGAGTGAGACATGTGAAGCACGTAGAGTACAATGAGCACCTGCCATCTTGCCTTCACATGAGGCACGGTGCTCACTCATGGCCCGAAACGACCCCATTTCTGAAGCCACCTCGTTCCCGTGCTTCACTGTCTCACCTCCTACACTCGGACTCTCACACTTACACACACACACAACGCCACCTGTTGAGCAGATAACTCACCAGGCATTGCACCCCTATAGCATATTTTGAATATGGGAATATTCATACAGTGCTATTTAATCAGGGAACAATGAGAATATTTTATTGACGTTTCGGTGGGCTTGTGGTAATGCACTGATACTAGGTACAGCACAAATTCCATCCCAATAATATCTTCCCATTGATACATCGGGATTTGAACCCGGGACCTTTGGATTACCAGGCCAGTGGCAAGACCACTCCACCACACCTCCCCTAAATTATTATTAAACAAGTCAGGCTTAGTACCAGAAGCTTGGAAGCTTGCAAATGTAGTTCCGATCTCCAATAAAGGTGATCAATCAATAGCATCCAATTACCGTCCCATTAATCTCACATCAATCATAGGAAAGTTGCTGGAGTCAATTAATGCTAGGAAAATTAGAAACCACTTAGAAACATTTAACTTAATCAATTCTTCTCAGCATGGATTCACTCAGGGACGTTCTTGCCTTACTAATTTGTTTAGCTTTTTCTCAGGGGTATATGAAACGGTAGATAATGACAAATCATATGATATTACAGTATACATTTAGATTTCAGTAAAGCTTTCGGCAGAGTCCCTCATGAGAGATTGATGAGAAAGGTTGAGGCGCATGGAATAGGCGAGTCGTTGTTGGGATGGATTATGTCATGGCTAATTGGTAGGAAGCAGAGAGTCAGCATAAATGGTACCAAGTCAGAATGGGGAGCAGTCAAAAGTGGTGTCCCCCAGGGATCTGTGTTAGGTCCTCTGTTGTTTGTTATATACATTAATGACCTTGATTTAGGTATAACTAGTAGGATAAGTAAATTCGCAGACGATACCAAAATGGGGAGAAACATATATTCAGATAGCGACATAGAGTGCCTCCAAAGGGATCTAGATACCCTACAGGCCTACACAAATGGTTTAGTAAAGTGGTAGATGAATTTTACCATTGACAAATGCAGGGTATTAAAGATTGAGAAGATGCATACAAATGCAAAATATAGACTAGCTAATATGGAATTAGAAAGCTTTGACTGTGAGAAAGATCTAGGTGTGTTTGTTTGCAATGATTTGAAACCTAGAAAACAGTGTATAAGAATCCGTAACATGGCAAACACAACAGAACTGCTGATGTTATCTTAAAACTTTACTTGTCATTAGTGAGACCCCATATGGATTACGCTGTTCAATTGTGGTGTCCTTATTACATAATGGACATAGATTCCTTGGAGAGAGTACAACGTAGAATGACTAAAATGATCCATAATATTAGAAATCTTTCATATGAAGATAGGTTGAAGAAATTAGGCTTACATTCGTTAGAGAGACGAAGAATTAGAGGGGATATGATAGAGGTGTTCAAGTGGGTTAGTGGGATAAATAAAGGGGACATGAAAGATGTACTTAAGCTCAGTGATAGCGAAAGAACTCGAACAAATGGTTTCAAATTATATACATTTCGTTTCAGAAAAGATATAGGCAAATACCGGTATTGGTTTGGTAACAGAGTTGTATATAGGTGGAATAGGCTACCAAGTGCTATTGTGGGATCAAGAGCGATAGAGAGTTTTAAGATAAAATTAGATAGACATATGGACGAGATGGGTTGGGTGTGAGGGGTATCTGCCGGGTGTGGGCCAATCGGCGCTCTGCAGACCCCGTTTTCTGACCTGTGACCGTTTTTGTGAGGTCGGTCCTCATGGTGTTAGTGAGATGGGCCTATAATTAGGCCTTATAATTGGGGTTGAGTGTGAGAGGGATCTGCTTTGTGTAGGCCAATCGACTTTTTGCAGACTCCCATTTTCTTATGTTCTTAACCCTTATTTAGCGGCGAGCAACATAAGTCGAATTAAATAAAGCTGGACTATGTGGCGGCGCTCGACATAACTCGAGTGGCAATTTCAGCACGTAATGTGGCTGAGAGAGAGAGACAAGTGGTGGCAGGAGACTAGCGAGCGTATGACTGCTCCAGACCACCGCGGCGAACCTACTGACACAAATCTCAGCTCCCTCCTCCCTCTCTCACTCGCTACATACTCAATTATGTACTGAAAGTACCGAATTACCTGCTTTTTGCACTCGCGTTGCACGGTTATTGCAAGAAAACTATCCGTCATACAAGGATCGTTATGGTGTCATTCGAAAGCTCTGTTTATGCCCTTTCAGGGATAGGTACTTGTTTTACGTTCTGGGTCTTATTTAGGCATGAAAATGATCACGTAAACAGCCCTATTTTGGCTAAAAACACCCCGCTGTGCGGTACACATAAATAAACCGCATAGGCCGCTCGTAAGGTGTTAAACTTACATTGATACTCTGAATATTTTGATTGAGTATTTTTCTTTTACATTATTAGTATACATAGGTAGACTGAAACAACTATTCTGAACATTCTTTAGCCGTCACTTTATAAGAGTAGTTTGAAGAGTAGTTTGTATATGATGCTGGAGTAAAGATATACTTTTCTAGCAAACTGTACCATAGTTATTTATTGTGAAACTGTTTCGTCCTTCAAAACAGGAATAGATCAATGCATGCAATCAAACCCCAGCCTAGTCAATTTCATAGTTGAATGAATGAAGTAAAGTAAATTGAGTTATGCACATATGAGCTATTTCTCCATTTATTTACTAACAAGCTATGTCCTCTGGACAAGTCGGTCTGATGTTGTTTGCATTCCTTTGTATATTTATTTTGAATAGTAATTTGTCCTCCGGTTTGGCTCCCTTCTGTTAATGTACCAGTTCTCTCTCCCTCAACCATTACTCCTCTCTTAGTTATCTATACCGGTACATCTCCATACTTGGGCCCTCCTCCCCTCCTCTAACGCCCTAGCCAGGCAATTAATTACATCTTCCTTTACTAGTTTCTCTGTTCAAATTGTTCCTCTCAACTTCTACTGTCGGTTATTCCATTTCAGTTGGTATAGAAAAACAAAAACAATGTCATGTTCATATAACTAGGTTTATATACAGTATATATATATATACTGCATATATTATTATTATTATTATAATTATATATATACCGTATATGTATATATATATATATATATATATATATATATATATATATATATATACCGGTATATACAGTATATATATATATATATATATATATATATATATATATATATTTACTTTTTATTAACTTCACCGCAACACCAAACACCTCCAATGAAATTAATGAAAGCACATGTGCGATCCACCAGGATTCGAACTCGGGTTATCACACACAGGTTTTTGACACCTTAAACCTTGTTTAGCGGGACCCGACTTAAGTCGGCCTAGAGAACCAAGGACTAAGTGGCGGGGCCCGACTTAAGTAAGTGTGCAATTTTTGAGCAATAATGGCTCTGAGAGAGAGACGAGCGACGGGAGGAGCGTAGGTCGGCTCATGACCGCTCGGCACGGGTCCCGCGCGACTACTGACGTTCCCTCCACACACATCCACTCTCACTGCCTAACTACACAGGGAATTATGTAAGGATATTACCGTATTTTAGGGATTTTGCACTCGTCTCGCACGATCGTTGCAAGAGAACGCGTGGTCGTAGAAGGATGGTTCTGGTGTCATTGTAAAGCTCAATTATCGCCCTTTCAGGGATACATAATTGTATTACGCTCTGGCTCTTGTTTATGCATGAAAAAGAGCACGGAATCAAGGTCGTTTAGGGTAAAACCACCCGCTTGCCAGGTAGTAGAAGTTACCGACCTAGCCGCTCGTGGAGTGTTAACCATTACACCACCAAGACGGTTAAAGGTTTAGACACATGCCTACGACTTATTATCCATTCTCGAATACTGGATATTAATCTAATCATGTTCATACTCCCACCGCACCATGGTAGCCTAATGTTTAAGTGAGAGGAAAGAATATTCATGGGGCACAGGTCATATACTGTAGACCGGCCTCGCTACGAAATATCCCTGAACCTACTGATAATCTACTTTTTATTAACTTCACTACAACACCAAACACCGAGATGGACGAGATGGGTTGGGTGTGAGGGGTATCTGCCGGGTGTGGGCCAATCGGCGCTCTGCAGACCCCGTTTTCTGACCTGTGACCGTTTTTGTGAGGTCGGTCCTCATGGTGTTAGTGAGATGGGCCTATAATTAGGCCTTATAATTGGGGTTGAGTGTGAGAGGGATCTGCTTTGTGTAGGCCAATCGACTTTTTGCGGACTCCCATTTTCTTATGTTCTTAAACTTACATTGATACTCTGAATATTTTGATTGAGTATTTTTCTTTTACATTATTAGTATACATAGGTAGACTGAAACAACTATTCTGAACATTCTTTAGCCGTCACTTTATAAGAGTAGTTTGAAGAGTAGTTTGTATATGATGCTGGAGTAAAGATATACTTTTCTAGCAAACTGTACCATAGTTATTTATTGTGAAACTGTTTCGTCCTTCAAAACAGGAATAGATCAATGCATGCAATCAAACACCAGCCTAGTCAATTTCATAGTTGAATGAATGAAGTAAAGTAAATTGAGTTATGCACATATGAGCTATTTCTCCATTTATTTACTAACAAGATGTGTCCTCTGGACCAGTCGGTCTGATGTTGTTTGCATTCCTTTGTATATTTATTTTGAATAGTAATTTGTCCTCCGGTTTGGCTCCCTTCTGTTAATGTACCAGTTCTCTCTCCCTCAACCATTACTCCTCTCTTAGTTATCTATACCGGTACATCTCCATACTTGGGCCCTCCTCCCCTCCTCTAACGCCCTAGCCAGGCAATTAATTACATCTTCCTTTACTAGTTTCTCTGTTCAAATTGTTCCTCTCAACTTCTACTGTCGGTTATTCCATTTCAGTTGGTATAGAAAAACAAAAACAATGTCATGTTCATATAACTAGGTTTATATACAGTATATATATATATACTGCATATATTATTATTATTATTTATATATATACCGTATATGTATTAGATATATATATAATATATATATATATATATATATATATAAATATAATATATACCGGTATATACAGTATATATATATATATATATATATATATATATTTACTTTTTATTAACTTCACCGCAACACCAAACACCTCCAATGAAATTAATGAAAGCACATGTGCGATCCACCAGGATTCGAACCCGGGTTATCACACACAGGTTTTTGACACCTTAAACCTTGTTTAGCGGGACCCGACTTAAGTCGGCCTAGAGAACTAAGGACTAAGTGGCGGGGCCCGACTTAAGTAAGTGTGCAATTTTTGAGCAATAATGGCTCTGAGAGAGAGACGAGCGACGGGAGGAGCGTAGGTCGGCTCATGACCGCTCGGCACGGGTCCCGCGCGACTACTGACGTTCCCTCCACACACATCCACTCTCACTGCCTAACTACACAGGGAATTATGTAAGGATATTACCGTATTTTAGGGATTTTGCACTCGTCTTGCATGATCGTTGCAAGAGAACGCGTGGTCGTAGAAGGATGGTTCTGGTGTCATTGTAAAGCTCAATTATCGCCCTTTCAGGGATACATAATTGTATTACGCTCTGGCTCTTGTTTATGCATGAAAAAGAGCACGGAATCAAGGTCGTTTAGGGTAAAACCACCCGCTTGCCAGGTAGTAGAAGTTACCGACCTAGCCGCTCGTGGAGTGTTAACCATTACACCACCAAGACGGTTAAAGGTTTAGACACATGCCTACGACTTATTATCCATTCTCGAATACTGGATATTAATCTAATCATGTTCATACTCCCACCGCACCATGGTAGCCTAATGTTTAAGTGAGAGGAAAGAATATTCATGGGGCACAGATCATATACTGTAGACCGGCCTCGCTACGAAATATCCCTGAACCTACTGATAATCTACTTTTTATTAACTTCACTACAACACCAAACACCTCCAATGAAATTAATGAAAGCACATCTGCGATCCACCAGGATTCGAACCCGGGTTATCACACACAGATTTTTGACACCTCAACCATTACACCACCAAGACGGTTAAAGGTTTAGACACATGCCTACGACTTATTATCCATTCTCGAGTACTGGATATTAATCTAATCATGTTCATACTCCCACCTCACCATGGTAGCCTAATGTTGAGAGGAAAGAATATTCATGGGGCACAGATCATATACAGTAGACCGGCCTCGCTATGAAATATCCCTGAACCTTCACCACAACACCAAACACTTCCAAGGAAATTAATGAAAGCATAAGAATATAAGAACATAAGATCGCGGGAAGCTGCATAAGGCCATGCGGCCCACACGAGGCAGCTCCCATTCACACCCAGGACATATTATCCATATGGGAATCCAACTTACGCTTAAAGCTTTCAACTGTTCCTGAGCGAATCACTGCTCTGGGCAGTCCATTCCACATTTTAACAACTCTATTCCCAAACCAGTGCTTTCCTATATCTTTCCTAAATCTAAACTTATCTAACTTGAAATCATTTGAGCGGGTTATGTCGCCATTCTTTAGCTTTAATACCTGATCTATATCGCCCTTATTTATACCTTTTATCCATTTAAATACCTCTATCTTATCTCCCCTACATCTTCGTCTTTCTAGTGAGTGCAAGCCTAAGGCTTTCAACCTCTCCTCATACGATAAGTTTCTAATATTATGTATCATTTTCGTCATTCTTCTTTGGACTGCCTCTAAATGGTCGAAATCCATTCTGTAATAAGGGCACCACAATTGGACTTCATAGTCTAAATGTGGTCTTACGAGTGCTAAATATAGTTTTAAGAAAACCTCAGCAGTCCTGTTGCTAACACTTCTAGATATGAAACTTAGAACTCTATTTGCCCTGTTTCTAACACTTATACATTGTTTTCTGGGTTTCAGTTCATTACTAATGAGCACCCCAAATCCTTCTCACACACTGAGTTATCCAATTCTACATTGTCTAGTTTGTATTTCGCTTTTAAATTACGATTTCCAATCTTTAATACCTTACATTTGTCTACATTGAAACTCATCTGCCGATTTATGGACCACTCATGCAAATTATCTAGATCCTTTTGAAGACATTCCCTGTCGCTAGCTGACTCTATTACTCTACCCATTTTAGTATCATCAGCAAATTTACTGATCCTACTCTTTATCCCTAAGTCAAGATAATTTTTGTAGATAATGAACAAAAGTGGCCCTAAAACCGACCCTTGGGGTACCCCACTTTTAACTACTCCCCAGTCCGATTTTACACCATTGATGCTAACTCTCTGCTTCATACCAACCAGCCATACTAATCCACTTGAGTAGCATCCCCCCAATGCCATGTCCTTCTATCTTCCACAGCCTTTCATGTGGAACTCTATCAAAGGTCTTAATGAAGTCTAAGTAAACTATATCATATGACTTGTTGTTATCTACGGCTTCATATACCCTCGGAGAGAGAAAACCGAGTAAATTTGTTAGGCAGGATCTTCCTGGAGTGAATCCATGTTGAGAGGGTTTAATTAACTTGAACATTTCTATGGGATTTCTAATTTTCTTGGCAATAATAGATTTTAACAGTTTCCCTATAATTGATGTGAGACTAATGGGACGGTAATTGGATGCTATGGACTTATCACCTTTTTTAAATATCGGAATTATATTTGCAAGCTTCCATGAATCAAGAACTAAGTCTAAATCTAGTGAATTATTAAATAGATTAGTTAATGGGTAACTTGATTCGTCCTTGCATTCTTTTAATACCCTTGCATACACTTCATCTGGATTATTTCTGAGGTTTTAGTCTATTTATTTCCTTAATTACTTCGTCACTAGTAACCTGAACTTTACTAAATATGTCGTCTATACTACCGTTAAAAACTAAATATGTCGTCTATACCACCGTTAAAAACTTGGTTGACTACTGGAACTTTATCTAAATTTTCGTTTGTAAAGACAGAAAGGAAATTACTATTTAGATTTTAGAGTATTGCACATTTCTAACTCATCCTCTGTAATCTCACCTATCACATTCTTAAGGGGCCCTACTTTATCCTTTACCTTAGATTTATACAATTGATAAAATGTTTTAGGGTTGTTTTTGGATTAATTTGCTACCTTGATTTCGTAGTTTCTTTCGTCCTTCCTAATTTCCTTCTTTACCTGCCTCGACAAGTTATGGTGGTATCTTATTAGGTGGATTTCGCCTTTCTGTATTTTTCTGTACACACCTCTCTTTCTACCTATAAGATCTAATAATGTATTTGTCATCCATTTTGGTTGGTTTGTATGTGATCTAAATTTTCTTCTTGGTATATATTTATCTTGTTCAAACTCTGTAAGGCAGAGATGAACTGATTATACACAGTATTTAAATATTCAGTTGTCTGTCTACCTATCTCAGCTGTGTGACCCACCTGACCCCGAAATCTCTGGTCTGCTGGAACTAATTGGCTTACCTGACCTAAATTTCCTGCCTCACCTTTAATCTTGAGTGACCTACTTAATCCCCTAAAATTCGCCTTTCTAAAGTCAGGGATAAGAGCCTTATTTTCCTTTGGTTTAAACTGTAATTCTATTGAGAAGTATATTGATTTATGGTCACTGTTCCCCAGCTGGTCGCCCACTTCTAAATTTGTCATCCAATTTTCTTTGTTGCTAAGAACTACAGTAGGTCCGGAATATTATATCCTCTAGTTGGCGAATTTACAAATTGAAAGAGAAAGTTGTCTAGTACTAGTTCAAGAAAATCTTCGGATTCGTTATTGCTAGTTTGATTAACCCAGTCTATACCTGGAAGATTAAAGTCGCCTAAAATGCCAACATTATTATTGTGAGATGCCTTACTGATTTCTTCCCATGATAATTTGCCTAAATTTCGACAAAGACATGGTGCCATATAAATGGTTCCCAAAATAATTGTTTTACCTTCCCCGCTAATCTCTACCCACACACTTTCATTATCGCTATTTGTTTTAATATCTGATCTAAGGCAACATTTTAAAGTATCCCTGACATAAATTGCAACTCCACCTCCCCTTCTGTCTGTTCTGTCGTATTTAAATAAATTATATCCTGGCATATGATATTCTGCTAATAGGTTTCTAGAGTCAGTATTTATCCAGGTTTCTGTAATCGCTACAATGTCTATATTTTCCTTTCTAACAATTGCCCTGAGCTGATCCATTTTGTTGCAAAAACTTCTACAATTTGTATAATATACCCTCAACCTATTACTAGTTTTTGTAACTAATTTTTTATTGTTTTTAGCTAACTTATTATTTCTTTCGATTTCACTGCAGTCAATGTTATCATAATTACTAACATGTACAGTATATGTGACTGGGGTTCTATTATATTCCTAGCTAATGTATCGTTTCTTTCCCTATCCAAGCTTATTTTCTGTTTTGCCCACACAGACTTCATCTTCAGCGAAACCCCGCAAACGTCCTATCTAATGAGCTAGCTAATGTGGAAACCCCTAAAGCTCGGTTCACACATACACGAATTAACGTCCCGTCCAGCCCCGACCTCTTAATTCGCCTGCAAACGGGCAAGGACGGCGGCAAAATCGCCTATGGTCGGTACAGGGACGTTTGGCGGGCGGCGGCGACCATTTTGTGCATGCATAAAATGGTCGGCGTGGGCCGGGGAAACTGCCACAAAACGTGTCAGGCCGGGACACCCACGGGAGCAGACGCCGACAGACTGCGTCTAGACGCCGACGAACAGGATGAGAACGGCGGCAAAAAAACGTTGGAAGGAGAGTCGGCGATGTGTCACCGTCGCGTCACGTGAGCTGGTGACACCGCACGTCTGTGTACCGATCATAGGCAATTTTGCCGGCGTCCTTGCTCGTTTGCAGGCGAATTAAGGGTTTGGGGGCGGACGGAACGTTAATTCGTGCATGTGTGAACCAAGCAAAAGGGGTCGGGGACAGACGGGATGTTAATTCGTGCATGTGTACCATGGGGCCTCCAGATTGATGCCGTCCTGCCTATTTTTTTGGTCGTGGCCGGACGGGACGTTAATTCGTGCATGTGTGAACCGAGCTTTACCTAGAAAGATGCACCCCATCCCTTACGTACATATTATCTTTACCATATAATTTGTTCCAGTTGTCTATGAATGGTATTGCTTTCTCCTTGCAATATTTTTCTAGACGACAATTTATACCAATTGCCCTGGACGTCCATTCCTTTCCAACTCCCCTTCTAGGTAAGATACTATGCACTACAGGGATCCCTCCCTTCCTTCCTCCTAACTTTATCTAACACTTCCCGATACTGTCTGAGCAGTTCCTTACTCCTACCTTTGCCAACATAATTACTTCCGGCACTGAAGCAGATAATGGGGTTATCTCCACTATATTCCATGATGTGATCAATTTTCTCTAATACCCTCCCTACCCCGTCGCCAGGCAGACAAACAACCTTCCTAAGTTTAGTGCAGGTAGCCTTTAGCTGGTGTCGTACCATAGAGTCGCCAACAATGGAAAAGTTATACTTACCTTTCCCTCGGGAGGATCCAGCAGCAGCAAGTGGAGAACCCCTGGTGTTGGTGGTAGTAGGTAGGGTGTCAGCGGTAGGCACAGCGTCAGCGGTAGGAGTTGTGTTGGTGGCAGGCACTTGGGTTATCACTCCCTTATCCTGACTAGTATTTCCCTCACATTCGTCTTGCAAAGGAGATAATGTATTTGTCACACTCAAACCTACTCTGCTACCCTGATTCTTTAGTGTGACTTTCCCACCCGTATTCTAAACAACATTCCATGAATACAATTTGTTATCAACTTCCTCCCTTTTCCCCTTACTCAAATTAAATTCCTCTTGGCTAGGCTTGAAAGCTAGATTTTCGTCTTTAAGCAAATCCACTTCCCTCTGAAGTTTAACGTTAACCTCCCTCAGAGCCAAGACCTCTTCCTTCACCACAACCATCTCTTCCCTTGCCTGGAGAATAAGATGATGCAGATCAGTTAAAGACTCACACTCCATACCTGCCATGATCCCAATAAGCTTAGCGGGGAGCAATAAACTAAGTACAGAAAAACAAAAACAAGTAAACTAACAGTTATAAACTGAGCTAAAACATTATTTATAACACTAGCACACTGCCTCCAAACACAAATAAGCGTGTATGGTCACTAAGGCCATGGGTAAGTAGGCCTGGCAGGAACTCAGACTTAATATACAGTATACATACATACCGGTATATATATATATATATAAAAAAAAAAAAAAAAATATATATATATATATATATATATATATATATATATATATATATATATTATAGGTTTGATTCCCAGAGGGAAGTAAAGAAACCCTAATATTTAGTAGGGCCCCGTAATCATTGACGGTATGCCTATTAGTATAATAGTCTCCCATCAAACACCGCGTTCGCTAGTTTGAATCTACCGCACGGGAGGACAGGAGTACTAACCTCATAAGTGCAACGCGTATTCTCTTATGGAATCGTCTTTATGATTGGGTACTCACTACGAAAAAACTTCGTAATTTTTTTTTTTTTTTTTAAATTAACTTAATAATTGCTATACTCAAGCTCTCCCATGCGTGGAATTCTTGCGTGTGGATTCCTGAGGCGCTGGCCCTCTAGCGGCCATACTTCCTTCACTGACATATCAAGATACAACTCAGAAATCAAGCAAATGGGAAGGGGATGGCAGGGAGGGCACTAACATCGTCAATGATTACGGGGCCCTACTAAATAATAGGTTTTCTTGACTTCAATCCGGGAATCAAACCTAT
Organism: Paralithodes platypus; assembly: GCA_032716605.1. Lineage (NCBI taxonomy): Eukaryota > Metazoa > Arthropoda > Malacostraca > Decapoda > Lithodidae > Paralithodes > Paralithodes platypus. The sequence goes on from CM064497.1 coordinate 38,443,682, forward strand.
AATTTAATAGTGGCCCTTCCATCATTGACGATATGCCTGATATCTAAGACTGGAGGGGGACATTCGTGACAATATCAAAACCACCAACCTAAATACCATAGGTAACAGAGAATCTGTATAACATTATAAGTTTTATATTGTGTACATACAATATAAAAATAAAAAAAATGTAAGCAGTGCGTTACTTCAAGAAAGATCTGCTTGTGCGTGACTGGATCTTCACTTGAGATCTATTGCATGTTTAGTGAGAACATTCTTGTACTCTCATAACGAGAACTTTAATCCTTTGGATCATGTTCTGGCCTTAAAATTATTTGTACAATAAAATCTGTTTGTACATTCTGTTAATACTACATAGATGCAACTATGATAGATTTCTTAAAAATAAAATAAAATTTGATTAAACTGTATAACCAGTTCTATTCATATCACAGCTCGTAATTTATCACAATCTCCGGCGGAAGGGTTCTAGTGGGTCTTAGGGCTATTTTGCACATCCCCCCCCCCCTTTTTTTGCCTGAAGAATAAACTTACATACAATTAGCACATGGACTACTAGACCCGTTGCCGTAATGCTACACAGGTCCGCTTTGGCTTGTCCAGAGCGACCGACAGGTATCGCGTAAGGAATGTGTGATTAGACGCCCACAACTGAGTGTCGGCTATGTCGTTATTGGAAATTTTTGCATAAATCTGAGGGAGACGGCCCACTTTCTAATATCGTCGGCTCTGCCTACCACGCCGGAATTACTTTCCTTAATTACGTCTACGAGTAAAGAAGCTAATTTCCTTCTTGTGACGCGAGTACCTGTCTGGTTAATCCATAGGGAGCCTGGTTGTAGAGGTTGTGCAATCCTCATAAACTTAACTAAAGCTTGTACCGGGCATAAAATGTGATGCGTGTGTCCATGTTTAAGAGCCAGGACTGAGAATTCTGAGAAAACATGATCACAATGTTCGTTTTTGGCAATAACCGTGGGGGACGGCGCGATTTGCACATGTTCGAGCAGTCTCCCAAACCTGAGACAATTTGGCTCGTTGCTCATCGCCGCCAGCTCTGAAACCGTGTTACCTGTCGCCAAAGCCATAAGGAACACAGCCTTCTTTAATACTGGCTCAAAATCTGGTGCATGGTTAAACTTGCGCGACTGAAGTAATGATAACGCTTTGTCTCGCGACCAGGTAGGCATGAGCTGACGCGGTGGTGGGCGTAGTTTGAAACATGAACCCCTTTTCCTCCGCCTGCGGTATGGATAGACCAGTTAGGTCGTAAAAGGGATTTCTAATAGCAGATAAGTGATTCTTTAATGTAACAACTGAGAAGTGCTTCTGTTTAAACAAATAATCTAAGTATTTAAAAATTAAAGCCACTGAAGCATCAGATTGCACTGTTTCTACTATCCAGGTTGTGAAAGTTTTCCAATGTGATTGGTATTGTCTCCTGGTGGACAGAGTATATTGATTTAGAAATTTACTAGTGACACTTTCCCTGTACTGAGTTAGCCATTTGGCATTGTAAATGTCCATAAGGCAAAAGTTAGCGAGGTCTGAAGGTTGCCAATTGTCTCCAAGTGTAAGGCAGAGACCGGGAGTGACACCGGGTTCCTGCACCACGTTTGCAATTGGTGGTACCACACTTGAGCCGGCCACATTGGCGCGATCATCGAGACTATGCCCCGGTAACCCCGTAGTTTGTGAACTACCTGACACATGAGTGAAGCGTCTGGAGGAGGAAAAAGATAGATTGAATTCCACCTGTTCCAGTCCTCTAGTAAAGCGTCGGGACCCCCCGCCGGAGTTATTGCCCGGTGGGTCAGATAGAGAGGTAATCTGTGATTTCCCTCGGACGCAAAGAGATCCACTTGTGGACGATAAGGCTCTGCAATCATCTTGGCGAAGACGGTTTGCTTGAGAGCCCATTCTACTAAGGTGCTCTGTCTCCAAGACATGGCATCCGCCCAGATGTTCGCGATCCCCGGCCAGCGATTCATGCTCAGCGCTTCGGCCAGAGCAAAAATCTGTTCTGACAACCTCATCAACTCTCGAGACCTCGTTGACCCTTGCTTCTGAATGCAGTGAACTGCAGTCAAGTTGTCCATTCGAAATGCAATTGACTTCCCCTGCAAGGAAGAGCCATGAGCTTGAAGGAAAAATAATGGGACTAGAAGCTCTTGTTTGTTGATGTGAAAAGTTACATCTTGGGGCCAAAGACCCTGATCTTGGTGACCTAGGTTGGATTGATAACCCCAGCCTATTACCCCTTAAGCGTCTGTGTCTACCCATACCGTAGGTGGAGGAAAAACCCATGTCATTATAGAGTGCAATGTTTCGGTCTTTGCCCAGACCGACAGCAAGTTGTGAATTAACCGCGGAATCGGACATAGTTTTCCCGCCAGCTATAGCGGGAAAAATTTGTTGGCTTCCATGATTAATCTCTTTACTTTCAACCGGCCCAACTTCACAGTTAATTAGATCCAGTTGAGTGAACCGACCAGTGACTCCCACGTTTTCCTCATCGTATTCAGACTGTGAAAAAAACGAAACAGTTTCCTGCGAAATCTGTTGCAGTTGGCCACACTCCGAGTAAGAGTCAGATTGGCAGTGTCCCAGACCAGTCCTATCCACTGAATTTCTCTTGTGGGAACAAGGAGAGACTTCGCCAAGTTGACCTTGAATCCTAGAGTTTGTACATGATGTAATATTTGATTGACATGGAGATGACATAACTCCTCTGACTCCGCCACTACTAGCCAGTCGTCTAGATACCACCACACCTTGATACCTTGGGCTAGCAAGGGCATGAGGGCCTGCCGGACTAATTTTGTAAAAATTCTCGGTGCCAGGTTCAAACCGAAAGGCATTCTCTGAAAGACGTAAGTCTCTTGCCTGATCCTCAAGGCGAGGAATTTTTGGAACCGTTTGTTTATGGGGACATGCCAATAGGCGTCTTTCAGGTCTAATGAGCACATCCAGCTTCGCGGCGGGAGTGAGAGCCTGATTTGATTCACTGTAAGCATCCTGAAGGGTGAATTGTGAATATGTGTGTTCAGATGCGAGAGATCGACTACTGGTCGCATCTGCACACTGTCCCTTTTTGGCACTAGAAAGAGTCTGGAGGTGAAAAAAGGGCAAGATGGATCTACTTGGACAATGATTTGCTTGTTGATAATTTCTTGGACAAGTGACTCCACCTCTAAAGAAACATTGTTGAATTCTAGAGTTTGACGTAGACGAGGTCGCCGGAGCCACCGCCAACTTATGCCTTTGCTTATCACTGTCCTGGCCCACATCCGCCGGGGCCAAGCCCTGCGACATGCTCGGAACGACCCAGTTTCTGTATTGGGTCTGTCCGGTAGGACAACTCTCGAATCCAACTCGCCTGCGGTAGGCTCCGGGAGAGAGAGAGTGTAACTGACTAATTTTTTGGTGGTGGCGGCGGAGTGGGGTTAGACGGCTGGCTAGATTTGGCATGCGTCTGTCCTTGAGTAGGCTTTTGGTGTGACTTACCTTTATAGCCTGACTGTTTCCCCTGCCTAGGTTTGTGCTGAGTACCTCCCTGCTGCTGAGGAGGCCTTGGGCCTCTAAAGGACTGTTTAGTTTGAGTAGGTTGGGGCTTTCCGCTGCTCTTAGGTTTCGAGTAAGGTTTCTTAAATGTCTCTTTCTTTGGCTGGGAGGTACTCTGCTTCCACACATCTACCAAATTGAAAACAACACTCCATGTTTCTAGAGGGAGAAGTGGTACAGTTAATACCGGGGAAAGAGTTACTCGGCGGGCTATGTCCTCCGGCAACTTCTTTACCAAGTACACCCTCAAATCCTGTCTTGCTCTAACAGCCTCCATGATAGCTATTCTGATATCACCCAAAGATTGAATAGAAATTTGCAAAAGGAGCCTACATGACAAGTCCGTGGCTTTCCTCACATGTTGGTCTGATATGGCTGTTATAGTTCTCGTGAGTGACTGGGCAACCTGGCAACTGCCGAGGTATTGAGAGAACAGTCTATAAGCTTTATTGCGTAGCTTAAAGTCTCTGTCTAAGTGAGCCGGAGGGGATGTGTAAAAGGGTTCGTGCAGGTCATAAAGTGATAGTTTGGAAGCTGCCAGGAATTCAAATAAAGCAGGTGACACTCCACCTGCTTTGTTAACCGGTAAAGTGAACCATGAATGAACTTCCTGAGGTACCTGATGGGAGGATTTAGTGGTAATGGTAGATGCAAATACCTGCGCCTCCAGTTCCCAGTCCACCCACGGACCTACACCTACCTGCCCCACCTGCAAGACTGGTGTGTTTGTCTGATCTAGTACCGGAACTGTATCCAGTTCCGGCGTAAGTGCATGCAGAGCTTTTATATCATTGACGCCGTCATTTCATGACCAGTCAGCAAACAGTTTTGCAGATGAGGCCGGAGGTATCGCCGGGGAGGCAGAATACACAAAGAAATCAGCACAATAAACAGTTGGGATGGCCTTAATGGTAACATCTAATAACCTTCCTTGCACATCCTTAGCCCCTAGTTTCCTACTCTTGTTAACCTCAATGGTCCAATCACTAGGGACCGGTAGCTCCCCCGAAACGGTAGCTTGTGCCAGGTGCGGTTTCTGGGGTATTGACGGAACCCATGAGCAATCTGGCCCATAGAGGAGAGGCATAGGGCCTCTCCTCTATGGGGGCTTATCAAGAGGGGGAGGAGTAATGTGTGTAATGACACGGACGTTAGTGGTAGTCAAGGAGGCCGGTACTGGTGTGCTACTAGCCGTGGTCATCGCCGGAGTTACGTTAACCGAAGGCAAAGAGGAATGGGGATGTGAAACACGTGAGGGCTCTAACGGCCTTACCGTAGACTCAAGTGGGGGAACTACCGGTGTGCTAGTGGAAGGAGCTTGAGAAGGAGGTAGCTGATACTGTTGTATTACTCTGTGGAGAATATCATTTAGTTCCTCAGTAGTAACACACTTACTGTGGGATCCTCGCGAGGACTGAGACCCACCTTCTGACTCTACTTCATTATTTACTGGTTGAGCTGAGGACAGTTCTATGTCTTCCGGCTCCTCTGGTAGTTCTATCACTTCCGGCGTTGATGGCCGGGGAACAGTCACTGGGGCCGCCGGTGGCCACACCAGATCCGGGACTGACGAGGGTATGGTTTCTACCTGTCCACTTTCCCAATTCATGTCCTGAGCATTAAGATTAACCTGTGAGGGTTCTGATTGTCTCCAGATCCCCCGGCTTTGTGCCGCGGATGGCTGGGAGTCCTGTATTACCTGAGAGCTATCAATAATCTGATGTGAGCAAGACGGAGAACCCCTATACTGATCCGCTAACACTCTGTTAGGTATAACCAGGGGACCTTTACGTGGCACACAACTTAACATAGGAATGGCGAATGTAAACTCTTGCGGCTCACTCAAAGATTGTTCATTCCTGGGACTAGACTCCATCCCCTCCGCCCCTACCTCTGAGTCGCTAGATTGGACGTTAGACGTTAAAGAGGTAGGAGTGGAGGGAGGTGGCCGCGACCCCGGCAAGGGCTGGGGAAGCGGTTGTGAAATACCCATACGGGCACTTATATGACTTGTTGTGGACGGCGTAGAAGAAGCAGAGCCCTCCTTCCGGCGTATTGTCGACCTTGACAACTCGACGGAAGAATGTCGGGATTGTTTCCTAGGGGATCTAGAACGAGATCTAGATTTGCGCTTCGGCGAAGGCGACCGTCTCCTCTTAGACCGGTCGGGAGGGGGTGTCGGTCGGCACTGTCACTTTCACTACTCGTTACTACCTGCTTGGAAAGTACTTTCGATTTAATTTTAGGTTTGGTTGACTTGGCCGGAGTTGACTTAACTAATGGAGATCTAATGACAAGGTGCTCCCAGAGCTCCTCGTCATCGCAATGGAGAGCTTTATGAGCAGTGTCTTTCGCATAAACGTTAAAAATTTATTTAATCCCCTTCAAGGCTGCCAAGCAAGAAAAATCTCTCTTATCGAACACCGCCGCTCTTAACTCAGAACACACGGAACACCGTTTCAATACTCATAGTCCCCTTGAGCGATCAAGACACTTTACACATTTTATACATAAACTGTGAGCAAAAACTGGTAATAGAGAGCAGGTAGGCGTAGCGCAAAGGTCAAAGCGAGGCATGATGGAGCTAGGGACCCCCCCCTGCCGGAATCGGCAACTCCTCTGCTGCCGGGACCGCTACTGCTGAAGTGTTGAGATTCTGGAAATTGAAATTTTCCAGGAATCAATGCTCATAAGGATAACCTGAGAGGTGTTAACACAACCTTACTCAAGTCCGCCAGAAAATTAGTTATAGCCACTGCTACTCTAACCTTCCACTGGACCCGGTAGAAAGAGCCCGGGTCTTTCTTTTGTAATATTTCATTAATCGATTTTAAGAGTAGAGTTGGTTGTTGGATAGAACATAATAATCATACATAATTATGAACTGCTTACCTGTGACAAAGCGTCACTGGCCCAATCGACCTTAAGCATTTTACTATCCTTGACTATTTGCACAAAATAGATAGTTAACTAGCTTCATGACTTGAGTCATAGTTAAGCCCACTTGACTGTTACGCCGGGCGAGAGAAGTCTTACTGCGTGAGGCTATCGGTCAGGGCGAGTTCACTCGGCGGGCCGAGTTGACTCCCTTAAGAATTTAGCATATTCCGCCGGAATGTTCGTGGTTCAGCACACCACGCCGGGACATTTGGTTGGTTTCTTATCATCTGAGACGAGAAAACGCCGGCTTTGCTGAGAAAGCTGCCGGAAAAACGAATTAAAATTTTCAGAGATGAGGACTTATATGGGAAAGTTACACCCCCCCCAAAACCCCACCAAATAAACAGGACGTCTCCCAAACCCCTTAAGCATGTAAAGCACACATCCAAAAACACATATAGGGGAAAATATTAGGCTTACATATAATTATATAGAGCATAATTTATAAATTATAAATAACCCCTAGCCTACATTGGAGACCCCTAATGAGGCTGACCATGAGGTGACGACGAAACATCGAGGTGGCTGCAACCAGACGCTCCGAAGACCCAGCAGCACCAGCACGAGGAGGAAGAGGCCCAAGACAGGGGCCCACGCGCAGATACGGTCTCCAGAAGATTCCACACCACGTGTGGCAACCATTGAACTAGAACATCTTCTAAAATAAACTATGCAACTACCTCATAGTGATGGCCTGAAGCATAAACTTGCGGATTGGTAGCCTCCTAATTAACTATCAGAAAGCTAAAGGTGCAAAACACAACACACAATAACAAACATGGCGCGATGATCCTAGTATACGTAGGCGCCTGTTACAATAGTACCCTAATTTACACACCTCCTGCGGACGTACCAATGGGGTAGCCTGTGCTAGCTAATCTAAAAACATGTTCAATACAACTCAGATGTATACGAATGAGCAAGGAATCACTAGAAGTGATCGAACGAAAAATAAAGCTGGAGATCAGAGCAACCCACCCTCACGGAACGAACGGACGCGGGAGGAGGAAGGAAGTATGGCCGCTAGAGGGCCAGCATCAGGAATCCACATGCAAGAAATCCACGCATGGGAGAGCTTGAGTATAGCAATTATTAAGTTAATTTTTCTTTTTTCTTTTTTACAAAGTTTTTTCGTAGTGAGTACCCAATCATAAAGACGATTCCATAAGAGAATACGCGTTGCACTTATGAGGTTAGTACTCCTATCCTCCCGCGCGATAGATTCAACCTAGCGACCGCGGTGTTTGATGGGAGACTATTATACTAATAGGCATATCGTCAATGATGGAGGGGCCACTATTAAATATATATATATATATATATATATATATATATATATATATATATATATACAGTATATATATACCGGTATATATATATATATATATATATATATATATATATATATATTGATTTATTTATATATATATAATAATTATATATATATATATATATATATATATATATATATATATATATATATTAATTATGATATCAGCGAGTTGTCCTCCAGGATAACGTATTTTCAAAGGGAAAAGGGTAGCCAAAACAAGGAAGATCCCCATCTTCATATTTACTGCAATATTTTGGACTCTGCGTCCATCATCAGGTCAGTACACGATCCTAAAAATATAAATTACCGTACATAACATTTCGTAAATAGAAGGATCCGTAAAATAGTTTAAATACAAAGTATTTAAGGGTATAAAATACCTAGATGAAATTAATTCGTTAACAAACACTAGTACCGCACGCACGAATAAAAGGAAAACTAACGCGATATCACTAAATAATAAAGACCAATCCCTACCCACCTAGATCCAACCCCAAGCCCACCTCGAGTACAACTGAAGACCATTTTTTGATCATTTAACACTAACACCGACAACCCCAAAGACACAAGACAAAAGAACATCTGAAAATGATATATTCTGACTGGGCGTACAATGTGAAATACTCCTAATGAATTTGAAATTAAACGAAACAAACAGGAAACAATTAAATCTAAACTATTGGAAAGCTGACTAAACAATTGAATCAGGTCATAGTATTTAGTTCCGGCTTGAGTTGTTGAATTAATATCTTTTCCCCTTAAACGGTACCTTGTTCATTATTGAATTTACCTATTATTTCAAAATCATTCTCTGAGAAAAGATGGTCATTCTCATGTGCATGATTTCTTATGGTCGAAGAAGGCATTTTATTTAGATATTGACCCGTTCTATAGCTCCTACCTAAATGTTCGGATATTCTAATTTTGAAATGTCTGGAAGTACATCCGACATACCTAGCATTACAGCTGGGACACGAATATGTATATACAATATTTGAACATATTAGGTTAGGAATACGGTCTTTAAAATTGAAAAATTAACCTATAGTGAAATCATTATTGAATATTATTCGAAAGTTGACGGCAGGACATTCAATTTTGAGAAAGGCTAGCAACTTGTTCCTGAACAAGAAACTTGATTCCCATAAAAAGGCAATTTAACATATTTGATAAGTTTAGGTACTTCCGAAGCTGTGACCTCTAAATTTGCTTCGTGTATAGAAATCTTTTAAGTCCTTTATTAAATTCATTCATAGATGGATATAAAATATTGCTTCAAAAACTTGAATTCTAGATGCATAACATTAAAATTAGAAGACAAATTGTAGGCACGATTTAAACGTGTTTTAATAGAGTTTGTTTTGAAAATATCTGGACAGAAACTAAGCCAATTGAGACCTATTCCAGTAAAGGTTCGTTTCCTAAAAACATCAGTGATCACTCCATTCCGGGTTTTGGTTATTTTGACATCCAGAAAAGCTAATGTGTTGTTATTTTCAACCTCCTTGGTGAAATTAATGTTGGGATGTTGTTTATTCAAATACTCCAAAAACAAATGTATATCCTCATTTTTATTGAAAATATAAAAACAGTCATCTACATATCGTTTATAAAAAAAGGGTTTGAAATCTTTAGTACAATTATTGAATCAAATTGCTTCATTGTGGCACAAAAAGGTATCTGCTAAACTAGGTGCTAGGCAAGATCCCATCGCACAGCCATCGATTTGATCATACATTTCTTTATTGAACACAAATAATGATTCAGACGTAGCAAATTTTAGTAGCTTATTAACAGTTTTCTTATCAAGTCCGTAACATTCTTGTGGATTAGTTTTACTGAGAATGATATCTATGGTTTCTTGTAGTGGTACATTGGTAAATAAAGAATCTACATCAAAGCTGGCCATGACAAATTCAGGGGGTAGAGTTAGTGATTCGTCTACAAATGTTTTATAATTTTCTACAGTATATTCATTATTGATAAGGGGTTTAAGTAATGGAATGAGAAATTTACCAAGTTTGTAAGCTGCTGTATTTATGGTTGAAATTATGGGTCTTAATGGTACATTTAATTTGTGAATTAAATGTAAATGTAAATTGAGTGGTAAATTTAGGGGGCGCGGAGATGGTTCACATGGGGGGGCATGAGGGTGTTGGGGTGATTTAAATTATGAAATTGAGGGGAGGAAAGAGAGGGAGGCTTTGTGGGTAAGTTGTCAATAGTTGGAATGGGTGTTTTTGGTAGCACGGGAAGAGGTGTGATTGGGGGAAGTGGGGGAGGCTATGATTCTGTTGATCCTAGGTTTTAGTTATTAGTTGCAAGGCATTGTAACTGTCGGAGGCGGTTTTTTAAGTAGGCAAGAGGCTGGTCGAAATTTGAGGACGGCTCGTACGGGACAGACAGGTGACGTAAGGGAAGGAGGAGGGGGAGTACCCCTAAAACTCGTTCGTTGGGGGAAATCATATATGTTCATATATTGTAACCGAGTCCTGATTTGATTTGCAATGGTACGGTGGCTTCTTTCACAGATAGAGTTGCCTTGGTGCCAGTAGGGAGAGGAATGACTGATTTTGAACCCACACATCTGAGAGATCTGAGTCCAGATGTGTCCTGTGAATTCGGGGGCGTTATCGGAGTGAATGGCTTCGGGAAAGCCGAAATAGGGAAATACGTGGTGGAACATAGCTTCGGCTATGGAGAAAGCAGTGTGGTCTTTAGCTGGGCAGGCGATTACATATTTCGAATAGGTGTCTACAAATGTGATGATATATTTGAAACCTTTTACCCCCTCAAGGGGGCCCATTATGTCTACGGCAAGTAATTGCCAAGGTTTGGAGGCAACGAGTTTGCTTGAAGCGCCAGGGGTGCGGGTGCGATCTTTACCTAGGGCACACGCTCGGCATGCTTCTGTTACTTTTTTTGCTGTTATGCAGGGTGAGGGAGTCCAGTAGACTTGTTGGAAGGTTGAGGTTAGTTTACGCTGGGATAAATGAATGCCATTATAGGAGTGAAGAGAATGCATGGTTATTAAGGCGGTAGGGGGACTCAAGACAATTTTCCCATCTGGGGTGTAGCCTATAGATTGTCTCCTTTTCGTTGAAGTTGTGAGAAAAGGTTTCTGGTTATCCCCTCAGGTTTCTGTTGTTGTTGGAATTGTTGCAAAAGGTGCTGTTGCTCATGATCAGTGAAATTTTGGTGGTGAATGGCTAGGATGGGGCTAGTTTCGTTGTCTGGGGGGGTCAGGGATGGTTGAGTTGAGGGGGAACCTAGAAAGGGCGTCAGCGTTCGTGTGTAACTTTCCAGATCGATAAGCAATTTCGAAATTGAACTCTTCGAGGGATTCTCGCCATCTGACGTGTTCTTAGTGTCTGATTTTCGGAGCCACTGAAGGGCGTGGTGGTCGGTAATGATTGACTTTTACTCCTGCTAGATAAGCTTTAAAATACTGGAGGGCCCAAATGATTCCTAGACACTCTCTTTTGGTGACGGGATAGTTGGTTTCAGCAGGGTTGAGGGTTCGACTGGCGCATGCAATGATATGTTCACGTCCGTCTCGGGTGGTTTGACCGAGAACTGCTCCGATGCCGAATTGAGATACATTGGTGTACAGACAGAATGGTTTGTTGTAGTCCGGAACAGTGGCGTACCCAAGGGGGGGGGGGGGGGGGGGGGTGTGTGTGGCATGTGCCTCCCCATGAGAAACCTGTGCCCCCCCAGGTGCTCCCCCACCAGACACCACAGCCCTACATGTATACCTAATTTGTTATTGTTAATTAATTTTGTATTCAATAGGAAGTTAGAAACTCCTGGATAGAAGGCACCACCACCTAAAACAACAATTAAAATTATTAAAGATCATAAATATCTCCATTTAAAATTATCACTTCACCAACAGCAGTAACAGTGAACATTTGTAAAGGAGTATAGAATTATGATAGTTACCGCCTTAATTATCGGTTGGAAGCTCATTTTCTTTCGTTTACATACCTGTTGGAGCTTTGGTTTTTCCAAAAGTGCAGCCCACTTCGAGTACAACTGAAGACCATTTTTTGATCATTTAACACTAACACCGACAACCCCAAAGACACAAGACAAAAGAACATCTGAAAATTATATATTCTGACTGCGCGTACAATGTGAAATACTCCTAATGAATTTGAAATTAAACGAAACAAACAGGAAACAAGTAAAACTAAACTATTTGAAAGCTGATTAAACAATTGAATCAGGTCATAGTATTTTGTTCCGGCTTGAGTTGTTGAATGAATATATTTTCCCCTAAACAGGTATCTTGTTCATTATTGAATTTACCTATTATTTCAAAATCATTCTCTGACAAAAGATGGTCATTCTCATGTGCATGATTTCTTATGGTCGAAGAAGGCATTTTATTTAGATATTGACCCGTTCTATAGCTCCTACCTAAATGTTCGGATATTCTAATTTTGAAATGTCTGGAAGTACATCCGACATACCTAGCATTACAGCTGGGACACGAATATGTATATACAATATTTGAACATATTAGGTTAGGAATACGGTCTTTAAAATTGAAAAATTAACCTATAGTGAAATCATTATTGAATATTATTCGAAAGTTGACGGCAGGAAATTCAATTTTGAGAAAGGCTAGCAACTTGTTCCTGAACAAGAAACTTGATTCCCCATAAAAAGGCAATTTAACATTATTTGATAAGTTTAGGTACTTCCGAAGCTGTGACCTCTAAATTTGCTTCGTGTATAGAAATCTTTTAAGTCCTTTATTAAATTCATTCATAGTTGGATATAAAATACTGCTTCAAAAACTTGAATTCTAGATGCATAACACTAAAATTAGAAGACAAATTGTAGGCACGATTTAAAAGTGTTTTAATAGAGTTTGTTTTGAAAATATCTGGACAGAAACTAAGCCAATTGAGACCTATTCCAGTAAAGGTTCGTTTCTTAAAAACATCAGTGATCAATCCATTCCTAAATGAATGCCATTATAGGAGTGAAGAGAATGCATGGTTATTAAGGCGGTAGGGGGACTCAAGACAATTTTCCCATCTGGGGTGTATCCTATAGATTGTCTCCTTTTCGTTGAAGTTGTGAGAAAAGGTTTCTGGTTATCCCCTCAGGTTTCTGTTGTTGTTGGAATTGTTGCAAAAGGTGCTGTTGCTCATGATCAGTGAAATTTTGGTGGTGAATGGCTAGGATGGGGCTAGTTTCGTTGTCTGGGGGGGTCAGGGATGGTTGAGTTGAGGGGGAACCTAGAAAGGGCGTCAGCGTTCGTGTGTAACTTTCCAGATCGATAAGCAATTTCGAAATTGAACTCTTCGAGGGATTCTCGCCATCTGACGTGTTTTTAGTGTCTGATTTTCGGAGCCACTGAAGGGCGTGGTGGTCGGTAATGATTGACTTTTACTCCTGCTAGATAAGCTTTAAAATACTGGAGGGCCCAAATGATTCCTAGACACTCTCTTTTGGTGACGGGATAGTTGGTTTCAGCAGGGTTGAGGGTTCGACTGGCGCATGCAATTATATGTTCACGTCCGTCTCGGGTTTGACTGAGAACTGCTCCGATGCCGAATTGAGATACATTGGTGTACAGACAGAATGGTTTGTTGTAGTCTGGAACAGTGGCATACCCAAGGGGGGGGGGGGTGGCATATGCCTCCCCATGAGAAACCTGTGCCCCCCCAAGTGCTCCCCCACCAGACACCACAGCCCTACATGTATACCTAATTTGTTATTGTTAATTAATTTTGTATTCAATAGGAAGTTAGAAACTCCTGGATAGAAGGCACCACCACCTAAAACAACAATTAAAATTATTAAAAATCATAAATATCTCCATTTAAAATTATCACTTCACCAACAGCAGTAACAGTGAACATTTGTAAAGGAGTATAGAATTATGATAGTTACCGCCTTAATTATCGGTTGGAAGCTCGTTTTCTTTCGTTTACATACCTGTTGGAGCTTTGGTTTTTCACTCATCCTAGATTGGAAAATTGAATAGTAATGTTATATCTAAACTATTTTTTATTCTTAATATATAGTTTAAAAATTTCAATTAATTTAAGGCAGAAAGAAAACAAAATATTACTATAAAAGAAAATTATTTCTCAAATGAATGCTAGGAAGCGTTCTTTATTTATAATCGCTCAGCTGATTGCTGCGTGGTGAAGAGAGGGACGAGGGAGGACACATTAGGCAAGAAGTTTTTCTGGTTTGTGGCATTTTTTGTATGATAATCATGATGTCTTATTATCTATTCAACTCTAATAAAATAATTTGCAGGCATTGTGTAAGCACAATAAGGTCACTAAACCTTAATTATAGAGATTATACAGTACACCATATCAATACCATATATAGCCTAATCCTGCACGTACTGTACAGTACATTACTATATTCATAACTTAAGTGAGTCAATAAAGCTCTCCTGTCAACTCTCCCTTGTTTAACATATATACGGGAAGGTTATAGCCTAGTACTAATGCTTTTGAGTTATTTCCCTAAATTCCCTTCAGGGTTAATAACATTTCTTTTCTTTAATAAATCTTTATTCTGGCTATTAATTTTAATATATCATTTTATGAGTAAAAATAGAGAAGTTGAGATTATTCACTTAAATCAATCTCTATTAACCTCCTAAGTGCGCAGGTGGGGTAGTGGCCACCCCTCCCTGTGCGGAGATATTTAGACTGTTTCCTACACTCAAATCATCATCGTACCATAAATATAATTAATACTTATCCATATGCGCCTATTTTATGTTGATTATAAAGATATTAACCTGTTACAGCAATAAATCAAGTGGAAACAGCGTTTGGATGGTCAAAATCGGCAAATTAGATCGGGAGTTACATAACTGAAGGCGGAGCCAGCCTGCCAGCCTACCACCCCTTACGACGTCTGGAGCGATACTGTCGTGTTGTTCCCTCTCTTTCTCTCTTTCATTCGCTGTGTAGCACATACAAGCACAGCTTGCTTATGAATCGCTATTGATAGCACGAAAATGTATCGGCGAATAAGGGAATAAGAGAGAGAATAGATGATAATTGAAGGGGGGTGGAGGGGGGAGGGGATGTGGAGGAGTGATATTTGGCATGGCCAAGGGGCAATAAACATTTTTTTTTTTTTTTTATACGGGGTTGGTTTAAATGTTTTTTTTTAGGCCTTGGATTATATAAAGAGTTCCGTAGTGCAGCGGTAAAACTCTTATTAGTGTTTCAGCACTTGCGGGGTTAATTAATGAAATCTGCATAATCCTTAGATTATGCAGTAGTAATTTTTGTATGTAAAGGATATTCTTCTGATTATGTATGACAAGATTTCTTTGGTTCAGTTTATATTATGCGAATTAGTTTCTAATTTCCAAAATATCTGTCCATAAATACACAGTACAAGTGTTTAATAAAGCTCTGAGAGGATTGTGTGTTTACAGTGTTTATATACCCAATTGGTTAAGTAAATTGAGTTAGTGTTAGTTGACTTTAATACAATATCGACTAATGATTAACCCAGCAAGTGCTGAAACACTAATAAGAGTTTTACCGGTGGGCTGCGGAACTCCTTATATAATCCAAGGCCTAAAAAAAAACATTTAAATCAGCCCAGTATAATTTTTTTTTTATTGCCCCTTGGCCATGGCAAATATCACTCCTCCACATCCCCTCCTTCCACCCCCTCCCCCCTTCATTATTCTCCCTGTTATTCCCTTATTCTTAGGTATATATTCGTGCTAACATTAGCGAGTTGCTAGCAGGGCGTGGTCATAAGTGTTACCAAGCGTGGAAAAGAGCGAGAGAGAGACAGCCACGCAACAGTGTCTCTCCTGCCGTGGGGAGGAGTGGAGGAGAGGGAGGCTGCCTTAGCCATAACTTATGTAACTCCCGGCCTGTATCGACGATTTTGACCATCCAAACGCTGTTTCCACTTGTTTTATTGCTGTAACAGGTTAATACCATTATAATCAACGTAAAATACTCGCAAATGGATAAGTATTAATGCTATTTATGGTATGATGACGATTTGAGTGTAGGAAACACTCTATATACCTCCGCAAAGGGGTGGCTGTATACTATAGGGGGTACGCAACGGAGAGGTTAACCATATAGAATAAACTAAAGATAAAATCAAACACGAGTTCCTTAGAAACATTAGTTTGATAATGTGCTATTTATAAAAAAAAGTATGGCTTCAGATTGAGTATTAAGTAGTGAAATTCCCATGATAGTGGTGCCCCCCAGCTGAGAAAACCCTGGCTACGCCACTGGACTCCGGAAATGACACAACGGGGGAGGCGATTAAAATATCTTTAACCCGTACAGCCCCAGCGACGCGCCTGACGCGTCAGCGATGTATGTAACGCACAGCCCCAGAGACGCGCCTGGCGCGTCACCCTAATTGCGCCGACCGTAACCTCAGGTGTAGCCACTCAAGAGGGCTCAGATTTGTATGGGAACTGTGTACGTATCCCACGCAACCGTGCCGATGGTTGAAAACTCTCAAAGTCCACGTGCGTGCGCGTGAGCGCGCAATAACCTGTTTTTTTGGGATAATTGCCTTCAATTTTTTACTCTTGTAAAATACGTTTTCGGGGGCTCTGTAGGACCATTTTTTAAGCTTTTTGAGCGGTTTTTCGTGGTTTTTCCTTCATTCCTAACCCATTCGCTATTGTTTCTGGAATAAAACCATTTTTTGAAAAACGGCCGGGTTCTGGTGAACAAACATTACAAAACTAGCCGGGGCTGGACGGGTTAAGGGAATGAAAGGCTTGAATGTGTTGAGTAGTCCATAGCAAGGGCCTCTTTTCTTGTGATCTTGCAGGGGTTTGGCAATAGTGGCAACATTTTTGATGAACCGACGATAGTACGAGGCTAATCCTAAAAAGGCTCTGACTCCTTTAACAATAGTGTGGGTGGGGGGTGGGGGGTGGGGGGTGATGGCACTGATTGCTTTGAGTTTTTCTGGATCAGGGGACATTCCTTCTTCGGAGACTTCATGACCTAAACATTTACTTCTTTCTGGGTGTGACGCCTACCAGCATTGGCAGAATCGCCTCCCGGTAGCCACTAGCGGTCGCCAGGGCAGTGAAATGGGCTACAGTTATCAGAGAATGTTATACTTTCTTTCTTGTGAATCGTCATGTCACAGGCAGTATAGAAGTGGTCTTTATTTTCGTCTGTGACAATGCATTATATTTTATATCATCAGTTATAAGTTTAATGTATAAGACTGAATGATACAGCTAGAGAGTGTGAGTGAGTAAGTGCAGGAGGCAGAGTGTTGTGCACGTAGTGTTACGCGTTGTCTCGGTGACGTCATGCCATGGCCGGGCCCTCTGAGTGGGTGGCCGCTTTGCCGCCCTCCTGCCGCAGCAGGAGGTAGTCCCCCCGCACTCCCTTCTGCCTTTGTGCCTTCCTTGCTCAGAGCTTGCCTGACCAGCATTCCTTTCACACCTCCCTTGCCATCTGTCCCTGACTTCCACCTATAGAACACTTTCTCTCTCTCTCAACTTCTTACCTCTTATGCTTCTAATCTATTTAACATCATAACTCCCCTTTGGTTCTGCACGATTTCATATATCGGCCATCGTATTATATGCTGAAGCTCTCAGATATTTCATGCTTAGTTAGACATTTTAGAGGCGTTAACATTTTGTCTGTAGAGGTTCGACACACTCGCGGTGTCTCCCTACCTATTTCTTGGTTGTCTGCTGGGCTATTTAATGCTAGACTGGGGTGAGGCTATTGATGTTGTGATTTCCGATGTGTACCAGGTTTTGTTGAACTTGTACAATCGCAACGGATGCGTGGGAAGCCTAGGTTGCCTTTCTGACTGTGTACCTTGTGAGTTTAGCACTGTGTTGCGAGTGAGGGCTTTTGCCTCTGCCACCCAACACTGTGCTAACTCGTTTTGCTTTGACTTTGAGAGGGTCGCCAGGAGAAAACCAGATTTTAGCGATCTGGATCTCTCAAGAGAGCACCCCGTCATTTAACGTAATTTGGCCGTACAGTCTTAAGGACCTCGCTAGGCTACAAGCCGCTTGCTCAGCCATTGTTTCCTAGCCTACTACATCCCAGCTAGACTTTATTCGCCTAGCAGACACCCGATTAGGATTATAAACTCTTATGTTATGTATGCAGCATTTTTATTCATGTTGATTGTAAGCCTTGGTTGTTGTTGAGTTGCACAACCCGAGCAGGCTTTTGCGTTGCCTGAGGAAGTACTTCTTTTGTTGTTGGAGATAATACTATTGCGCATTTATCGTTAGTCCCGTGCCAGTTAACACTGTATGTCCATACACTTGTCATATCTTGTTCCTGCTTTATATAACAGTTCAAAATCCGATTCGATCATCTTAAGCAGCATCAGATCGACTTTCTTCAGAAGATTCCTGTTCGATGCTTTAGGACTTTCATTCACTTTCTTTAATATAGGAGTGACAGTTTATTATTGTTTAGAGTAACTTTAATTATACCTTCTTCTTGTTTGCATTAAATCATTCCAGTAATTTAATTAAGCTCTCTATCTTTTTCCTTGTATACATTATTAACGTAATTGTATGTTGTTGTGATCAGGCTGTATCAGAGATCATCAGCCTGTAGTAGTAGTGCATTTATACCGAGTTAGAGGATACCCCGCTATCGCAGATTTAACTCTGGAGGGTATAGGTGTTTTTGTGCGCCGGCATTATAAGTTCGAGGGTTGGATCTAGTGTTACCGTTGTGGCTGTGTGCCTTTCTAGTCCAATGATTAAGAGCCCTTGTTTTATACGAGTCCCGGTTGTAACAAATGGCGACCTTGCTCAGGATTTTGTGAACTTAAAGAAATATTACAGGAGTGTTGTGGTCATTTGATTTTTTGTTTAAAGGAATATAGTGGACACGGATTCTTTTTGGCAAGTAGTATAACACTTAAGAGTCTTCATAATTTTTGAGTGAATAGTGCTACATGAGAGTTTAGGTACTCCTTTTTTTTATATAAACGTTGAGAATTTTCGGTGGACACTATGTCGGACGACGGATCAGTGTACAGTGAGGACACAGTACGGGAAGCAGGCTCTGAGGTGCAGCAGCGGGGTTTGTTAGAAGACATTAGAGTAATAACTAGTGAGGAGGATGCAAAGAAGTTTCTGGAGATGCCTGTTACTGTTGACCGGGTGTCGGGAATTGATCGGTATGGTCTCCAGTGTTTGGCCACGGTCATGGGTCATGTGGGCACTAGCAGCATGACGAGAGGTGACCTGGTGGCCTGGGTGCTCGGTTGGGTGCGTGGGGCTTCGGGGGGAGTGGGAGCTGGGGCACCTTCGGCCCAGCCCCCATTCCACTCGACTCCTACCATGGCGCCCCCTCGGGCTCCGGAGCCGGGTACGGTCCCGCAAGCCGATAGTCACTGGCAGCATGGTTTGCACCTGGGTGGATCACTGGGTGGGTGTCCAATTGTTGCATCTCCTCTTCCTCAAGGTTTAACTGCAGATATGCTCTTCCAGCTGGAGATGGCTAAAATGCAGGCTGAGCAACGAAGGCATGAGGCTGAGCTTGAGCAACGAAGGCATGAGGCTGAGCTCATGATTCAGGCTACGAAGTACTGTGCAGACATAGATCTTGAGAAGTCTCGGGTGCAGTCAACAGGGCAGCGTCTCGGTTCTGGGAATCGAGGTCTTGATCAGTCTTTATCGCACCTTCTTAAGTTAGTCCCTCTATTTGACGAGTCGGGTGTCACCGAATTTTTCATGCGTTTTGAGAAGAAGTGCCGGGAACACCAGTGGTCCGAGGTTAAGTGGGCAGCCCTTGTTTCCTCTAGGTTGGTTGGCAAAGGACTCAAGGCATATGATGCGTTGCCCTTGGAGTCTTGCGTCGATTATGAGGTATTGAAGGAAGTTGTTCTGCGGGCGTACGAGTTACAACCAGAGACGTACAGATTGAAGTTCCGGGGTGTAACGAAGGGTCGTGAGTGCACCTTTCTTGAGCATGCCCGGGATCTGTCCGATGCATTTAGAAACTGGCTGCGTTTTGAGAAGGCATCGACGTTTGAGGAGTTAAAACAGCTGATGCTTCTAGAACAATTTTTCAAGTGTACGGGCGGCGATCTGACGTTGAATCTTAAAGAAAAAAAAAACGAAAACTCTACAGGAGGCAGCTGAGATGGCTGACCGTAGGCTATCGCTGATTCGTGGGTGCGGGTCTGCACAACGGAACGATGCAGGTAACAAGGGGCGCAACACTCCACCCCCCCGAGTCGGTGATACACCATATAACAATAACATCAAGAGCAATGATATTAAGTCTGGCCATAAACCTAATACCGTCCCGTTTAAGAAGGGTCCGGGCCCTTCGCCACCTCAAGGGAAGCCCAAGGGGGAGTTAGAGTGTTTTCATTGTCATGAGAAGGGGCATTTTGCAAGAGCCTGTCCAAGCAAGCTACCTAATGCAGTTGTGTCTTTGGCTTGCAACATTGGGGTGACCCCGAAGTCGTCTGAGTTTGCCCGGGGTATAACGTCAGAGGCTGGGACACTGTCAGTGGAGAAGAATCCGGAAGGCTCGAACCCTGTCCGCAATGTCTTTTGCGACCATCGAGGGCGTGGCTGCGTGAAGTGGGCTGGTAAGAAGCATGGAGTTGAGCTGTTGCGAGACACGGGTGCCTCTCAGACTTTGATGAAGAACTTTACTGGTAGACCAATAAACGCGGCACGGGTGGTTGTGGTGCAAGGTATCAATGCTACCAGGTCATACCCGTTGGTCAGGATGGAACTGGAGGTAGATGGTGTGACACGAGAGTTGGATGTTGGAATTGTGGAGAACTTGCCTGTTGGGGGCGTCGACCTCCTTCTCGGCAACGACTTTGCGGTGCCTACTTCTGAGGTTTCACCCTTAGTCGTTGCCGAGGAGCCGGCCGACGTGAGTAGGGAGGAACAGGAGTGGGTAGAGAAGTGTTAAGTACAACCTATGGCTTGCGTTGTTACAAGATCTCTTGCATCGAAAGTGTCACAGCCTTTTCTTCAGTCTTCAGACCAGCGGAGGAACGGTCGGAAGGAGCAAGCTAAAGTTGGGAGTTTTGTGAGTTTTGCTCCAGCGGCTCTCCTTAGTGGCTTAGTACTTGGACTCAGAGGTGAGCTCCGTAGTGGCCCCAGAACCTGTCACCCCTAGTGACATGGTTGGGCATGATGGCACTCCGCGACTTAGTAGTTCCCAGTTGGAGGAGAGTTGCGGGAACGGGGCTATCAAACACGAGGACGGGGAAACATGTCATATGAACCTGTTGGAGGAGTTTGTGAGGCAACCACCTGAGCAGCCTACTGTCCCTGCGTTGGTCTGCAGCGGCCAAGGTGCAGAAGGAGAGGGGGGCAGTACGGCACAGGTGGAGGAGAGTTGGGATTGTCATGTCTCGGCGGAGCAGTGGGCGGGGGACACGAGTCTGGTGGCTGTGGAAGCGCTAGAGCACCTGCCTGAGCAGCAGTGTGCAGCGCTCCAGCACCAGCTCGGTTCATACCCCACTGGTCGTGCCGCGCACCCGAGCCTCACAACTCAGGCGGTGCAAGATGTTCCGCGGGCAGGTCACTTGAATGTTGGTCGACCGTTAGCCTCGTTGTTTCGGTGGTTCAAGGTGGGCGACGAGGCTTGGACATAGTTGTCAGGTCAGGGTCGACCCATGGCTGCCAAGGGTGGTGGTCAGAAGGAGGACATTGAGCAGATTGGTGAGGTTGGCTGTGGAGTGGAAGTGCCCGGTCGTCGCATAGCCTCCCAATGCTGCTCTAGTCGAATGCAACAGCCCTACCATAGACCGACTGTATCTGGCCATGTCGCTAAAAGTGGTGATGCTGCGCAGGCAGATGTAGTCGTAAGGAATGCGGGGGTGCGCATGTACGGTATCGGCGGGGAAGCCTTAGCAATAATGAACTATGGGAGTGACTGCACAGGTGGTACTGATTGTCCCTCTCATGACCTGGCTGTTCTAGGGACGAAGGTGGAGAAGGAGGGAGACTACAGGTTAGAAGCTGCGGTCTTGGCTGGGTTGTGGGAGGGCACTAGGCATGTTGTTCTGCGAGATAAGTTGTTTACTAGGCTGTGGCAGTGCATCCGCATGTTTGTTGCTTCTCCAGGCCTGATGTATGGAGTAGAATCCGACATGGAGGCTGGAGACAGCGCAAGGCTCAGTTTAATTCCCTACCGTATAAATCCTGCTCAACAGCCTGTCGTGAAAACAGAGCTAGACGACATGTGGAAAAAGGGTCTGAGGGATAAGAGATATCGTGAGTGGTCGTTGCCAGTGAGTTTGCAACCGGAGTTGAGTGGCAAGATCTGTGTGTATGGTGATGGCAAGAGTGTGGAAGCATTATCCCTGACAGACACCTATCCATTGCCCAAGGGTCTGAGGGATAAGGGATATCGTGAGTGGTCGTTGCCAGTGAGTTTGCATCCTGAGTTGAGTAGCAAGATCCGTGTGTATGGTGATTGCAAGAGTGTGGAAGCATTATCCCTGACAGACGCCTATCCATTACCTAGAGTTGACGATACCATAGACCGCATCGGGGCTGCCTCGCTCGTCACGAAGGTAGAACTAGTGAAAGGTTATTGGCAGGCCCCGTTGCCGGAAAGAGCGAAGAGAAGTGCCAGTCTTGTGATGAACTGGGCAGGTTATCAGTGTCAGGTGTTGTTGTGCTGCCGGAACACAAGTTGGATGTGTGGCATGCTAAGGGCACTGATAATGTTTTGGCTGATTGTTTGTCACGGGAGGGTTTGTTTGCAGGAGAACCCTCGTCGTTCAGTCAGAGTGTGTTGAAAGTGGAGAAAAATCAGGCTTGCCCCTGTAGAGCAGCCGTCAAAAACAATATTAAAATTAAATAAAAAAATCACATAAAAATTCTTTCTTTTGATAGTTAATTGTAAGTTGCCAATGTTATAGCTAAAGTACTAAGTTGAACCTGTCTTTCACTTAGGAGGCTGGGCTCTGTGAAGCTTGCTCTGGGAGCATAGCAGGCTAAAATTATACTATTATGTTTGGGAGGGGTTATAAGATTTTATTTATGCTAAAATGTTGTTTTGTTTATGATTGAGCTTTGCATTTCATTTCTGGCGGAGTGGCTGGTTGTGGCGGGTTTTGTCGGCATTCTGCCTTGTCAGATATGGTGCTCGCCTAATGTTGAGCATCCCATATCTTGGGCGGGGTGTGACGCCTACCAGCGTTGGCAGAATCGCCTCCCAGTAGCCACTAGCGCTCGCCAGGGCAGTGAAATGGGCTACAGTTATCGGAGAATGTTATACTTTCTTTCTTGTGAATCGTCATATCACAGGCAGTATAGAAGTGGTCTTTATTTTCGTCTGTGACAATGCATTATATTTTATATCATCAGTTATAAGTTTAATGTATTAGACTGAATGATACAGCTAGAGAGTGTGAGTGAGTAAGTGCAGGAGGCAGAGTGTTGTGCGCGTAGTGTTACGCGTTGTCTCGGTGACGTCATGCCACGGCCGGGCCCTCTGAGTGGCTGGCCGCTTTGCCGCCCTCCTGCCGCAGCAGGAGGTAGTTCCCCCGCACTCCCTGCTGCCTTTGTGCCTTCCTTGCTCAGAGCTTGCCTGACCAGCATACCCTTCACACCTCCCTTGCCATCTGTCCCCGACTTCCACCTATAGAACACTTTCTCTCTCTCTCAACTTCTTACCTCTTATGCTTCTAATCTATTTAACATCATGACTCCCCTTTGGTTCTGCACGATTTCATATATCGGCCATCGTATTATATGCTGAAGCTCTCAGATATTTCATGCTTAGTTAGACATTTTGGAGGGGTTAACATTTTGTCTGTAGAGGTTCGACACACTCGCGGTGTCTCCCTACCTATTTCTTGGTTGTCTGCTGGGCTATTTAATGCTAGACTGGGGTGAGGCTATTGATGTTGTGATTTCCGATGTGTACCAGGTTTTGTTGAACTTGTACAATCGCAACGGATGCGTGGGAAGCCTAGGTTGTCTTTCTGACTGTGTAACTTGTGAGTTTAGCACTGTGTTGTGAGTGAGGGCTTTTGCCTCTGCCACCCAACACTGTGCTAACTCGTTTTGCTTTGACTTTGAGAGGGTCGCCAGGAGAGAACCAGATTTTAGCGATCTGGATCTCTCAAGAGAGCACCCCGTCATTTAACGTAATTTGGCCGTACAGTCTTAAGGACCTCGCTAGGCTACGAGCCGCTTGCTCAGCCATTGTTTCCTAGCCTACGACATCCCAGCTAGACTTTATTCGCCTAGCAGACACCCGATTAGGATTATAAACTCTTATGTTATGTATGCAGCATTTTTATTCACGTTGATTGTAAGCCTTGGTTGTTGTTGAGTTGCACAACCCGAGCAGGCTTTTGCGTTGCCTGAGGAAGTACTTCTTTTGTTGTTGGAGATAATACTAATGCGCATTTATCGTTAGTCCCGTGCCAGTTAACACTGTATGTCCAAACACTTGTCATATCTTGTTCCTGCTTTATCTAACAGTTCAAAATCCGATTCGATCATCTTAAGCAGCATCAGACTTTCTTCAGAAGATTCATGTTCGATGCTTTAGGACTTTCATTCACTTTCTTTAATATAGCAGTGACAGTTTATTATTGTTTAGAGTAACTTTAATTATACCTTCTTCTTGTTTGCATTAAATCATTCCAGTGATTTAATTAAGCTCTCTATCTTTTTCCTTGTATACATTATTAACGTAATTGTATGTTGTTGTGATCAGGCTTTATCAGAGATCATCAGCCTGTAGTAGTAGTGCATTTATACCGAGTTAGAGGATACCCCGCCATCGCAGATTTAACTCTGGAGGGTATAGGTGTTTTTGTGCGCCGGCATTATAAGTTCGAGGGTAGGATCTAGTGTTACCGTTGTGGCTGTGTGCCTTTCTAGTCCAATGATTAAGAGCCCTTGTTTTATACGAGTTCCGGTCGGAACATGGGCTATAGTGCATTTGGAGGGTTTGAGTTTTAAGCTAGCTTTCTGTATCCGTTGGAAAACTTGGCAAAGGCGTTGTATGTGTTCTTCCCAAGTTTTACCAAACACAATGATGTCATCTAGGTATACTAAATATGTCTTCCAGGTTAACCCTTGCAATACGGATTCCATGAGTCGAGAGAATGTCGCAGGACCATTGCAGAGGCCGAACGGCAGTACGGTAATCTCATAAAGTTTTCCTTGACTGGTGGCAAAAGTCGTTTTCTGTTGGTGTTCCGGAAGTACTGGCAATTGCCAATATCCGGCCTGAAGGTTTAGAGTGGTAAACCATTTTGCTCCTAGTAAAGAATCTAAAGTATCATCAATGCGGGGAAGGGGGGTGGTGTCCTTGACGGTTTCATAATTTAATTGACAGTAGTCTATACAGAATCTTGTGGAGCCGTCTTTTTTTTCTAACTAAGCCTACTGGGGACGACCAAGGGCTAGTGGAATCCTTAATTACGGCAGTGTCTAATATTTCCTTTACTTGGGAATCTTCCTCCTGTCTTTGAATAGGGTTTTTCCTGCGGATAGGTTGTTTAATGGGTTGCCCTACACTCCTACAGTATGAATTTGGTGGTGGAGTACGTTAGTTTTCCCGACGTCTTGGCTGGATGTGGCGAAGATGTCTTGGAAAGAAGTCATCAAGTCGCGTAGGTCAAGTTGTTGTTGAGGAGTCAAGTGAGAAGGTATGTCGGGAAATTAAAAAATAGGGGGGGGGGGTTTCTGTATCATTAGCTAAAGTTAGCTCCTCGTCATGATTTTCTAGCTCTCCAATAGCTAATCCTTTGGGTAAGGTAAGGGGTTGGTCAGAGATATTGAAAATTTTACTGCAACTCAGTTTATGGGGGATAATGGCTGGGGCGGTCAGTCAATTTCGGTCGACCAGGCTTTGAAGGTTCGGGGTGATGATGACGTCAACAGGTAATGTGGGTAGAATAGGTATCCACTGCTCGTGGTGAGGTGGTAGTGTAACGGATTTGGATGTGACCGCTTGAACAGTCGTGATAGTGCGGATGGCCTGTTTGGTTTGAATCTTGGAATGGGAATTAGGTCTTTTATTAGGTTTAATGTAACTTTCGGATTTAATGGCTGTTTTTATGTTAGACATGTGTGGGGGGGGGGGGGGTTTGGGGGGGGGGTTGAGGGAGTGAATGTGATGACTCTTAGCTTGCAATCAATAGTGGCATGAAGGGAAGTAAGTAGGTGAAAACCTAAGTATCCATCGTACTTGGTTTCTTGGGAGGGAAATATCATAAAGGAATGAGGTTCGCCATGATCATGAATAGGGGTGCTGACATAAAGTGACGCAGTTTCACCACAGTTGGAAATTATACCAGTATTTGCTTCTACGAGTATTGTGGTGGACGGTTGGAGGGGGCCAAAAGAAGTTTTGTTTTGTTTGAAGTAAGATGAAAAAAGAGAGGAACGCAAAGCTCCAGTGTCAACAAGAAGTCGAGCTTTTACTCCATATATGGTGAGGTGATTATAAGTGGGAGGTTTGTCTGTGTTTGTCCCATCATGAGCCCCCGCCAGTTTGCCGGTCTGTGGATGGGGGCGGATTAAAAATCTGGTTTATCTTGAAGTTCTGTTCTTTCCTCCACTGCCTCAATTTCCTCGGAGTATTCTTCCTCCTCATTTCCCTCTATTCCTGCAGTCCCATCATAGTTTATTGTGGCCACGCGCCGGGGCTTAACCCACGGAATTTGGCCCCTGAACTGAGGAAGTTTGGGTCAACGTTTAACTAGTTCCCCAAATGACTTGTTTAGAGAGACAAGGGGACATCTGGAATTGCAAGGATTCCAGTCTGAGGGTCGAACTCTGGCCCATTCTGGGGGGGGGGGGGGGCGCTGTCACTTTCACTACTCGTTACTACCTGCTTGGAAAGTACTTTCGATTTAATTTTAGGTTTGGTTGACTTGGCCGGAGTTGACTTAACTAATGGAGATCTAATGACGAGGTGCTCCCAGAGCTCCTCGTCATCGCAATGGAGAGCTTTATGAGCAGTGTCTTTCGCATAAACGTTAAACATTTATTTAATCTCCTTCAAGGCTGCCAAGCAAGAAAAATCTCTCTTATCGAACACCGCCGCTCTTAACTCAGAACACACGGAACACGGTTTCAATACTCATAGTCCCCTTGAGCGATCAAGACACTTTACACATTTTATACATAAACTGTGAGCAAAAACTGGTAATAGAGAGCAGGTAGGCGTAGCGCAAAGGTCAAAGCGAGGCATGATGGAGCTAGGGACCCTCCCTGCCGGAATCGGCAACTCCTCTGCTGCCGGGACCGCTACTGCTGAAGTGTTGAGATTCTGGAAATAGAACATTTCCAGGAATCAATGCTCATAAGGATAACCTGAGAGGTGTTAACACAACCTTACTCAAATTTATGTTAGGGAGAAGGGAAACCCACTAGGCGAATATATTTCAATTCATACCTAGTTGTAGGATCCATATTCCAGAATACCATACAAGGATTTCTGAGTGTCCCGACGCAACTCGGGCAGCAATTGATTTCATATAATTCCCTAACCCACAAAGCATGAGAGTTACAAATATTGAGTATATATCACAAATACACGTGAGCCACTAAATATTTCCAAGCTCTCAGTGGGGTTCGAACCGTCGACGGTCAGACGATAGCCGACGCTTTAATCAACTACACCACGGCATTCTAAAAGTCACTCAACCCCACTGAGAGCTTGGAAACATTTAGTGGCTCACGTGTATTTGTGATAATTATATACTCAATATTTGTAACTCTCATGCTTTGTGGGTTAGAATTAAATTAAATCAATTACTGCCCGAGTTGCGTCGGGACACGCAGAAATCCTTGTATGGTATTCTGGAATATGGATCCTACAACTAGGTATGAAATGAAATATATTCGCTTAGTGGGTTTCCCTTCTCCCTAACATAAATAGGATAGAAGGTTGAGTGTCTTTTAGACTGCCGTGGTGTAGTTGATTAAAGCGTCGGCTATCATCTGACGGTCGACGGTTCGAACCCCACTGAGAGCTTGGAAACATTTAGTGGCTCACGTGTATTTGTGATATATACTCAATATTTGTAACTCTCATGCTTTGTGGGTTAGAATTAAATGAAATCAATTGCTGCCCGAGTTGCGTCGGGAAACTCAGAAATCCTTGTATGGTATTCTGGAATATGGATCCTACAACTAGGTATGAATTGAAATATATTCGCCTAGTGGGTTTCCCTTCTCCCTAACATAAATAGGATGGAAGGTTGAGTGTCTTTTAGACTGCCGTGGTGTAGCTGATTAAAGCGTCGGCTATCGTCTGACGGTCGATGGTTCGAACCCCACTGAGAGCTTGGAAACACATATATATATATATATATATATATTTTTGTTTTTGTTTATGATATCAGCGAGTTGTCCTCCAGGATAACGTATTTTCAAAAGGAAAGGGGTAGCCAAAACAAGGAAGATCATATTTATTGCAATATTTCGGACTCTGCGTCCATCATCAGGTCAGTACACGATCCTATAAAATGAAATTACCATACATACAATTTCGTAAATAGAAGGATCCGTAAAATAGTTTAAATACAAAGTATTTAAGGGTATAAAATACCTAGATGAAATTAATTCGTTAACAAACACTAGTACCGCACGAATAAAAGGAAAACTAATGCGATATCACTAAATAATAAAGACCAATTCCTACCCACCTAGATCCAACCCCAAGCCCACTTCCAGTACAACTGAAGACCATTTTTTGATCATTTAACACTAACACCGACAACCCCAAAGACACAAGACAAAAGAACATCTGAAAATTATATATTCTGACTGCGCGTACAATGTGAAATACTCCTAATGAATTTGAAATTAAACGAAACAAACAGGAAACAAGTAAAACTAAACTATTTGAAAGCTGACTAAACAATTGAATCAGGTCATAGTATTTTGTTCCGGCTTGAGTTGTTGAATTAATATATTTTCCCCTAAACAGGTATCTTGTTCATTATTGAATTTACCTATTATTTCAAAATCATTCTCTGAGAAAAGATGGTCATTCTCATGTGCATGATTTCTTATGGTCGAAGAAGGCATTTTATTTAGATATTGACCCGTTCTATAGCTCCTACCTATATGTTCGGATATTCTAATTTTGAAATGTCTGGAAGTACATCCGACATACCTAGCATTACAGCTGGGACACGAATATGTATATACAATATTTGAACATATTAGGTTAGGAATACGGTCTTTAAAATTGAAAAATTAACCTATAGTGAAATCATTATTGAATATTATTCGAAAGTTGACGGCAGGAAATTCAATTTTGAGAAAGGCTAGCAACTTGTTCCTGAACAAGAAACTTGATTCCCCATAAAAAGGCAATTTAACATATTTGATAAGTTTAGGTACTTCCGAAGCTGTGACCTCTAAATTTGCTTCGTGTATAGAAATCTTTTAAGTCCTTTATTAAATTCATTCATAGTTGGATATAAAATACTGCTTCAAAAACTTGAATTCTAGATGCATAACATTAAAATTAGAAGACAAATTGTAGGCATGATTTAAAAGTGTTTTAATAGAGTTTGTTTTTGAAAATATCTGGACAGAAACTAAGCCCATTGAGACCTATTCCAGTAAAGGTTCGTTTCCAAAAAACATCAGTGATCAATCCATTCCGGGTTTTGGTTTTTTTGACATCCAGAAAAGCTAATGTATTGTTATTTTCAACCTCCTTGGTGAAATTAATGTTGGGATGTTGTTTATTCAAATACTCCAAAAACAAATGTATATCCTCATTTTTATTGAAAATAAAAAAACAGTCATCTACATATCGTTTATTAAAAAAGGGTTTGAAATCTTTAGGACAATTATTGAATCAAATTGCTTCATTGTGGCACAAAAAGGTATCTGCTAAACTAGTTGCTAGGCAAGATTCCATCGCACAGCCATCGATGTGATCATCATTTTTTTTTATTGAACAAAAATATTGATTCAGACATAGCAAATTATAGTAGATTATTAACAGTTTTCTTATCAAGTCCGTAACATTCTTGTAGATTAGTTTTACTGAAAATGATATCTATGGTTTCTTGTAGTGGTACATTGGTAAATAAAGAATCTACATCAAAGCTGGCCATGACAAATTCAGGGGGTAGATGCAGCGATTCCCAACCTTTTTTCTGTCACTACTTTAGAATTAGATCAGTGAGAAGGCTGAAATTGCTTCTTGTGCGTCAGTGTATCAATATCAGGGTTAGTTTTGGAAAGCGCGCAATGCATGTCACATTCCACTTCAAGTCGGTTTCGTGCTTTGGGCTTGATTGTGAGTAAAGTAGAAAATCCAGACTCACAAAGGTAAGTTGTGGAAAACAGAATGAGGATTGTCAATGCGTTGGTGCTCAGTTGTGGGTATGCTCCACGCACATTAACCCAGAAGTCTTCAAGATCTTGTGCACGAAACTCATCCTTGGCAGAAGAGTCATGTTTGAGCTCCAAGAACTAATTTTGCATTCCCTCAGGGACATCATCCACCTGACATATGAATGGGTTCCTTGTCAGCCTCATTGAAATGTCTTCAGTGTCGATACCAGGGAAATATCGTTTGAACTCGTCCCCCAAATGCTCAAGGTGAGCAATGATTTCCTCCTTCAATGGGTCCTCGATGTCTTTCTCACCAAGTATGTCACATAAACGCTGAAAGAATGCAGTATTTCCTTTTTTCATTTGTTTTCCCCAAAGTTGGAGTTTTGCCGTGAAAGCATTGATGGCGTCAGTGTGCACAATCACGTTGCTCCTTTGTCCCTGTAATTTCTTATTTAGTTCATTCAGAGTTTCAAAAATATCAGCAAGATAAGCCATTCGTGCTTCAAATCCTTCCTTGTTGAAGGCAGACAACAGGTCCACCTTGGTGCTGCAACTCAAAAACAACTTTACTTTTTCCCGCAGTTCAAAGACCCGCGCCAGCATGTTCCCTTTTGACAGCCATCGCACTTGTGTGTGAAATAAAAGAGCAGTGTGTTCAGCATCCATGTCCCGGCAGAGCTCATGGAAGAGGCGAGTGTTCAGGGCTGATCCTTTCACATAGTTAACAATGTTTATGATGACAGTCAAGTCTGCATGAAGGTTCTTTGGAATTGTCTTTGAGGCAAGAGCTTCTCTATGGATCATGTAGTGTGTTCCTTTCAAACCAGGTTGCTTCTGCTTCACAAGAGCAATGAATCCTGATCGTGAACCAAGCATATTAGGGCCACCGTCTGTGCAAATCCCTTCCAGTTTGCTCCAACTCAGTCCCGACTCTTCAAAGAAATCTGCAACTACTGCCATTACATCAACTGCCTTTGTTATCGTCTCTAATGGCCGGCAAAAAAGAAACTCCTGCTCAATTCCTTTGTCAGTAATGTAGCGGCTGAAAACAAGCAGTTGTGCAATGTTGGTGACATCCGTGGACTCGTCAAGTTGAAGGGAAAAAAAGGGCGATGACATTACCTTTGACCCCACATTTTCCTTAATGTTTTCAGACATTTCGGCAATTCTGTTCTTGATGGTGTTGTTGGACAAGGAGATCTGCTTCATCTTCTGTGATGCCTCCTCTCCTAACACAAGCCTCACACTCTCCACGATACATGGTTTCAAAAGGCTTTCACCAATCGTGTGTGGCTTCTTTGCCTTGGCCACCTGAAGAGCAATCACATATGAAGCCCGCATTATGCTGATGTTGGTTTGCTGATACGTCCCAGATTCATCTATCTTCATCCTCTTCAAGCTGGATAACTTTACCTAAAAAAACTACGATTCTTAGCTTTCAACTGCTGATGAGCATTTGTCAGATGCTGCTTCAGTTGGAAAGGTTTCATGGTGCCATTAGAGAAGGTTTTTAAACACACAACACACTGAGGGATGTGTGCACCGTCCTTGACAAGATAGGTGAACCCATAGTCCAAATAACTATCTTGATACAATCTTCTCTTCTGTGACATCTGAAATCAGACATAAAACAAGGCCTATCAATTTGGAGAAGAAAAATAAGCATAGGCCTACATACTAATTCTGTATAAAAATAACTAAATTTTCCATTCCTCCCCCTCCCAAAAATAAAATAAATAAATAAATAAATAAACTTCTCATGTATAACATACAAACTTTTGAAGAATATACAAAAATTCAAAGTGGATAAAATGCCACTAATGTGGTATTATTCGCCTGAATGCACTCGTGAGACACTACTGCCAATAAAGTACACTTCTGCCATTAACAATAACACCATCCTAATCCATTCCAACCCCCATCTCCTGCTCCCCAATCCCCAACCCCACCTCACCCATCCCAACCCCCCAACCCTCCCTCCCCCCCCCCCCCCCCCCCCACCCCCACCCCATCCTCGTGCAGCAGCACCCAACGTACATCGTGCACATAACATTAACATTCTTCAACTGAACATAGATGGCATCAACACAAAGAAACACGAACTCTCACACTTCATCAAACAACACAACATACACATTGCCATCTTACAAGAAACAAAACTCCGCACAACACAAAAAACACCCACATTTCATAATTTCACCACCATCAGACAAGACCGGGCTGTCGGCGGGGGCGGTGGACTCATCACCCTGGTACACAAAGAAATATCATACATAGTAACCAGTGTACAAACCAAATCACTCCTCCCCCCAAATGATAACACAACAGAAATACAGTCAATTAAAATACGCACTGGCAACAACTCCAACATAACCATCATAAACACATACATCCCTCCCCAAACATCCCCTACAGTACCAAATGAATACAGACCACACTTACAACACATCACAAATACCCCACACACCCCACAACATCCTGGGTGGTGACTTCAACGCCAAGACGTCGGCCTGGTTTGTCGACAACCCCGACACAGACAGAGGGCTGGTACTACAAAACCAAACCGATAACCTCATCATCCTTAACGACATCCATCAACATACCCATATTCCTCACCAAGCCCTCTATAACCCATCATCTCCAGACATCACCTTTTGCTCCCCAGAACTCGCCCCCACAACATCCTGGAGGGTGGTCAGAACCTTAGGCTCTGACCACCTCCCGATCATTATCACCACCAAAACCAGACTCACCCCAGCTAGCCACAAACACACATACACCAATTATAAAAGAGCTAACTGGGAAGCATTCACAAATGAGACAGAACAACACTTCACAACTCTAAACAGTACACCCATCACTAACATCAACAATGCTGTACACATACTCAATAAAACTATCCAAAACGCTGACAAGAAACACATTCCAAGAGGTAACAGAAAAAGACACAACCCCAACTTCACACCAGAAATTCAAAACCTCATCAGACAACGCGACATACTGAAACACTCCCCAGCACCCCACACACAAGACATCACACAACAAATTCAAGCACTCAACACCCAAACTAACAACAAAATACAAGAACAACAAAACTAAATTGGAATAACTTCCTACAAACACTTGATCACAAAACAAACCCCAAAAAACTATACAAAACACTAAACAGCATCACACTTTCCAACAGCAACACAACACAATCACATGCTGCAATCACAACAACAGACTCTACTCCTTCATGTAAACAACAAGCAAACACTCTCATCAATCACTTTTCACATGTCAGCCACCTAAAACCTCACAAAGACGACCGACGTGTCATCCGACGTAAGAGACAATTCCCCACAGACCCTGACTATACACCCTTCACCAATCACCAGACAAAGCATATCATCAACAATCTCAAGCACTCACCCGCCTGTGGCCTAGACAACATAAGCAACATACACCTCAGACACCTGGGACCACAAGGCATACAAGCACTCACTAACATATCAAACTACAGCTATTCACACAACACAATACCAGACATTTGGAAGCATGGTATCATCATCACTTTCCCCAAACCCAACAAAGACCCCACGCTACCCTCCTCGCACCGCCCCATCACACTCCTTTGCTCCCCCTCCAAAGTCATGGAACGCCTAGTATTACAACTAATTACACCTGACCTACCCCTAGCTCCAACACAACATGGCTTTAGGCCACTGCACTCCACAAACACTCTTCTCACAGACCTTACACAAAGAGCTTTCGACGGCATCAATTCAGCTAGACCACCACACAGATCACTATTAGCCACACTCGACATTAGTAAAGCTTTCGATGCCATCCCCCGCCACAACCTAACAAACAAAATCTACAACACAAACATGCACAACAACACAAAACGGTGGCTGGCCAACTTCCTAGCAGGCAGATGTGCACACGTATCTTTTGCCGGTCAGTCATCTAAAATCAGAAACTTTCCAAACGGAGTCCCACAAGGATCCGTCCTATCGCCCGCACTCTTCAATCTGTACATGCACGATATAACTACACCCAATACGCCCCAAATAAACTTAGCCTCCTATGCAGATGACATAACACTCACATGCACACACCATGACCCAAAAAGAGCAACAGATCTCCTTCAACCCTATCTCAACACACTACATGGCTGGTGCACTACAAACAGACTTAATCTAGCCCCAGCCAAATCCACCGCAACCCTGCTCACAAGTTGGACAGGAGAACACGAATACATCCCTCAACTCACCATAAACAACACACCCCTAACACATACACACACACCCAAAATCCTAGGAGTAACATATGATACTCATATGACATTCAAACAGCACACCACAAACATTAAAAAGAAACTGACACCCAGACTTAACGCCCTCAGGTCACTTGCTCACACAAAATTTGGACACAACAAAGAAACTACCACCACAGTATATAAACAATACATAAGATCAGTGATGGAATACGCAAGCCCAGCCTGGGCTTCTAACCTAGCTGAAACACATCATAAGACCTTACAGACTATTCAAAACAAAGCCCTGAAGATCATTACAGGCTGCACAGCTACTGCACCCACAGATCACCTACATCAAGAAACCAAAATCCTCAAAGTCAAAGACCATCTGGACATGAGAGGCACTCAATTCCTAGCAGCAGCCTCCACGAACCAAGACCACCCACTAAACTACATGGCAACACACCCACAGACACCAAGAAATATCAAAACAACACCCAGCACACGGTATCACACACAATTATTGTCCTCTCTCCCTCCCTGCCCACCCCGAACCAACATCCAGAAGCACATCCATACTCATATCTCTCACCGATCCATCCACTCACTCACAGACAACACACAGCTGCATGCACGACCTCCCGAAATCCATCCTTCCGAATCCTCCCTTCCTCGCGAGGACAGAGTCCACCTGGCCAGGCTGAGATGCGGACACCATCCAGCTCTCCTGAGCTATCAGAAGAGACTGGATGACTCCGTTGTCGACGCCTGCCCGGGATGTAACACAGCACCCCATACCATTAAACACATCATAGAAGACTGCATTTCACACAACCACTTACGCCAACAACACAATCTACACTCAATGAGAGCTCTGTGGGAAAGCCCGATCGTGGCCATGGCCTTTCTCAGGGACTCGGGGCTGTTCGGCCAGGCAGCTTAGGGAACAACAACAACAACAACAACAACAACAACAACAACACCATTATTATTTGTATTTATTGGTCGCGTTACTTTTAGGTAAGATAGAAAAGTTTAGGTTAGATTCATTGCATGAAGATATTAAATACCCCTTCCAGGTAAAGTTGTTACCCCATTACTTGGTTAGGGTAGATTAAATACAAATTGTTTTTGTCTCTTATCTCCACAATTTCCATGATCATAGCCCTTCTCACTAGTGGAGGTTGTGTAGGGGGGTTAATGCATCTTAACCCTCTCATGTCCTTGACTCAATTTTGAGCCTATTAGGGATACTTTAAAGCCTTTGTTACCGCCAGGGGTATTTATAAACCTTTAGTTTATTTACTTCAACCTCTGCAGTTGTCTGTGAGTTAGCTGTGGGCAGAAAACTAATTTTGGAGAGGTAATTATAAGAGTGAGAGTAATCTATTTCTTATTGCTAATCTGGCAACCTCTGCGTCATAAGGATGTGAGAGGGTTAATATTGTTGAATAATTGTGCCCAATGTTTCAAACATAGAAATAGACCTGGTCCTAAATGACCACAGCAAAAAGGAAAAAAATATTCAAAAATAACTTCCAGTAATAAACACACATAGGCCTATAACATAAAAAACATAATTTACTGACGAGTACCGGTAGTCATACATACTACCATAGTTTTCAAGTTAAACACAAGTACTTTAATAAAACATCTCTTGAGTACTAACAATCTCAACCATATCATAAAAATAGATCAATGAATGTTGACATCATATTCTCAAGTTAACAAACTCACTATTACAATAATAATATTATTGACATACTTTATACTTATACAGAAAATAAGCTTGAGGCACTGAATCAATATATGCGTATGTCAGATGCTCCCGGCTAACTGACTACTCGTAGTAACGCTGTGAGCCTGTGAGAGTACCCATGTACCCCCAACCCACCCTCCCCTCAGAGCTGATGTTTGAACGTGAACCGAACCTGGTAGATACGGCGCCGCCCATCTACAACAGGCATACTCTCTCTCTCTCTCTCTCTCGGGCATGAGAAAATCCATCTCCGAGATTTTTTTTTTTTTTATTGCTAGTAGTAGCAGTAGTAGACAGTGTAATCATGTAATTATTTCCCCCATGGTAGCTTCAAATTTCCCCCCAGGGGGAAATTTCCCCCAGGTTGGGAAATGCTGGCCGGTAGAGTTCGTGATTCGTCTACAAATGACTTATAATTTTCTACAGTATATTCATTATTGATAAGGGGTTTAAGTAATGGAATGAAAAATTTACCAAGTTTGTAAGCTGCTGTATTTATGGTTGAAATTATGGGTCTTAATGGTACATTTAATTTGTGAATTAAATGTAAATGTAAATTGAGTGGTAAATTTAGGGGGGGGGAGATGGTTCACATGGGGG
Organism: Paralithodes platypus; assembly: GCA_032716605.1. NCBI lineage: Eukaryota > Metazoa > Arthropoda > Malacostraca > Decapoda > Lithodidae > Paralithodes > Paralithodes platypus. Next base: position 38,480,439 of record CM064497.1, read on the forward strand.
GTCATGAGGGTGTTGGGGTGATTTAAATGAAGAAATTGAGGGGGTGGGGGGAAGAAAGGGAGGCTTTGTTGGTAAGTTGTCAATAGTTGGAATGGGTGTTTTGGGTAGCATGGGAAGAGGTGTGATTGGGGGAAGTGGGGGAGGCAATGATTCTGTTGATCCTAGGTTTTAGTTATTAGTTGCAAGGCATTGTAACTGTCGGAGGCGGTTTTTTAAGTGGACAAGAGGCTGGTCGATTTTTGAGGACGGCTCATATGGGACAGACAGGTGACGTAAGGGAAGGAGGAGGGGGAGTACCCCAAAAACTCTTTCGTTGGGGGAAATCCCATCTTGGCGGGGACAAGTATTTATTACCCATTGCACTATTTTGACTTGACTAGGCCTATCGGTGGTGTTCATATGTTGTAACCGAGTCCTGAATTGATTTGCAATGGTACGGTGGCTTCTTTCGCAGATAGAGTTGCCTTGGTGCCAGTAGGGAGAGGAATGACTGATTTTGAACCCACACATCTGAGAGATCTGAGTCCAGATGTGTCCTTTGAATTCGGGGGCGTTGTCGGAGTGAATGGCTTCAGGAAAGCCGAAATAGGGCAATACGTGTTGGAACATAGCTTCGGCTATGGAGAAAACAGTGTGGTCAGGCAGCTGGGCAGGCAATTAAATATTTCGAATAGGTGTCTACAAATGTGATGATATATTTGAAACCTTTTACCCCCTCCAGGGGGCCCATTACGTCTACAGCAAGTAATTGCCAAGGTTTGGAGGCAAAGAGTTTGCTTGAAGCGCAAGGGGTGTGGGTGCGATCTTTACCTAGGGCACACGCTCAGCATGCTTCTGTTACTTTTTTTGCTGTTATGCAGGGGGAGGGAGTCCAGTAGACTTGTTGGAAGCTTGAGGTTAGTTTACGCTGGGCTAAATGAATGCCATTATAGGAGTGAAGAGAATGCATGGTTATTAAGGCGGTAGGGGGACTCAAGACAATTTTCCCATCTGGGGTGTATCCTATAGATTGTCTCCTTTTCGTTGAAGTTGTGAGAAAAGGTGTCTGGTTATCCCCTCAGGTTTCTGTTGTTGTTGGAATTGTTGCAAAAGGTGCTGTTACTTATGATCAGTGAAATTTTGGTGATGAATGGCTAGGATGGGGCTAGTTTCGTTGTCTGGGGGGGTCAGGGGATAAGGGATGGTTGAGTTGAGGGGGAACCTAGAAAGGGCGTCAGCGTTCATGTGTAATTTTCCAGATCGATAAGCTTTTTTTAAATTGAATTCTTCGAGGGATTCTCGCCATCTGACGTTTAACGCGTTCTTAGTGTCTGATTTTCGGAGCCACTGAAGGGCGTGGTGGTCGGTAATGATTGTGACTTTTACTCCTGCTAGATAAGCTTTAAAATACTGGAGGGCCCAAATGATTCCTAGACACTCTCTTTTGGTGACGGGATAGTTGGTTTCGGCAGGGTTGAGGGTTCGACTGGCGCATGCAATGATATGTTCACGTCCGTCTCGGGTTTGACCGAGAACTGCTCCGATGCCGAATTGAGATACATTGGTGTACAGACGGAAAGGTTTGTTGTAGTTGTTACGACCGGGGCTACGAATAAAACAAGGGCACTTAATGATTGGACTAGTAATAGGGCACTATGCAACAACGGTACGCTAAATCCAAACCCTCGAACTTATATGCCGGCGAACAAAAACCCCTATACCCTGCAGAGTTAATCTGCGATAACGGGGTATCCTTAACTGGGCATAAATTTACTCTATTTCAGGCTAACCCACACTGGTATAGCCTGATAACAAACAAGATGCAAGTTACGTTAAAATGCACAAAAAGGAATCTATGGAAAGATCAATTAAATCACTGCAAGATTTAATATAATAAAAAGATGCTTCAATACAGTTACTCTAAACAACAATAAAGTGAAGTATAGTCCTACAGCATAGACCTGGAAACTTCTGAAGAAAGTCTGATGCTCATAAGATGCTCGTATCTTAAACTATATAAAGGCAGGAGGCAGGACACCACACGTGTAAAGCGAATACACTAAAAGATAGGACATATAATGTTAACTGACACGAGAATACTACAAATGCGCAACGGTAGCAATGCTGGACACTAAAAGAAGTACTTCCTCATCAACGAAACAGTCTGCTATGGTTGTGCAACTCAACAACAACCTAGACTAATAAATGCTGTGAAAAATAATGCGTACATATCAAAGAGCTTATATTAAATACTAATAAGTGTCTACTCGATTAATAATGTCTAGCTGGAATACTCTAGGTAAGGAACTGTGATTGAGCAAGACAGGCTCGTAGCCTAGCAATGTCCTTAAGACTGCATCCTTTAAGTTATGTTAATTGACTAGGGTGCTCTCTTGATAGATCCAGATCACAAGTATCTGGTTCTATCCTGGCGACCCTCTAAAGACAAGCAAAGAGACAGCAAAGTGTGGAACTGGAACAGGCCAAAACCCTCAGTCAACACAATGCTGCACTCGTAAAGGACGCAAGCGAAAAGACAACACAGGCTACCACAGGACCGTCGAAGTCGTGTAGGTATAAGCAAACCATACACACATCGGGGACAACGACTACAGTTACCTTATCCCAGTCTAGCATTAAATAAAAGAGCAGAAACACTAAATCAATAATGGAGACACACTAAGTTCCCAACCTCTACTAACTAAGAACCCTCAAAACCTATTCTAAGTACATGTAAATATCTCAGAGGACGGCGCATACAATACAATGGGCCGGCTATGGAAACCGTATGCAGAACCCAAGGGGACAAGTAATTGAATAAAGGTGAGAAGCAATGGAAAAGAAGAAGGTCAGAGAGAGGGACAGTGGTAAAGGGGGTGATCGGGAGAGAGTATGCAAAGGGATGTTAGAAGCATGCGCGCCAAGCCTGTCCTGACGAGGACAGCTCCTGGGGACCCTTATGCAGGAGGCAAGTTACACAGGATCCCGCAAAGGCGCGATGGTCGGCCAATCACTAGACGAGACGTCACAAGGCAGCAGGCCCCTAGGACGCACAGGATCCGCCAGCCAATCAAGGGCGCGGGAAAGCCCGCGCGCGACCGGGAAAACTCCACCGAGCGAGGGAGGCAGCACATACTTACACACGCACATTTTACCACCACGCTGCCTCTATCGCACTTTCTCCTTAACTTTACACAATGCATCTTATATTCTACTAATGATATAAAATACTTCCCGTTGTCACAGACGAAAACAATGACCACCACTGGACTGTCTGTGACAATGCGAGCACAAGGAAAGAAAGAACAACATTCTCGGATAACTGTAGCCCATTTCGATGTCCCTGGCGAGCGCTAGTGGCTAACGAGAGGCGATTCTGCCCACGCAGGTAGACGTCACATCGTCCGGAACAGTGGCGTAGCCAAGGGGGGGCGTGGGGTGGCATGTGCCCCCCCATGAGAAACTTGTGCCCCCCCAGGTGCTCCCCCACCAGACACCACAGCCCTACATGTATACCTAATTTGTTATTGTTAATTAATTTTGTATTCAATAGGAAGTTAGGAACTCCTGGATAGAAGGCACCACCGCCTAAAACAACAATTAAAATTATTAAAGATCATAAGTATCTCCATTTAAAATTTTCACTTCACCAACAGCAGTAACAGTGAACATTTGTAAAGGAGTATTGAATTATGATAGTTACCGCCTTAATTATCGGTTGGAGGCTTGTTTCCTTTCGTTTACATACCTGTTGGAGCTTTGATTTTTCATCCATCCTTGATTGGAAAATTGAATAGTAAGGTTATATCTAAACTATTTTTGTATTCTTAATATATAAAGTTTAAAAAATTTCAATTAATTTAAGGCAGAAAGAAAACAAAATATTACTATAAAAGAAAATTGTTTCTCGAATGAATGCTAGGAAGCGTTCTTTTTTTATAATCGCTCAGCTGAATGCTGCGTGGTGAAGAGAGGGACGAGGGAGGACACATTAGGCAAGAAGTTTTTCTGGTTTGTGGCATTTCTTGTATGATTATCATGATGTCTTATTATCTATTCAACTCTAATAAAATAATTTGCAGGCATTGTGTAACCACAATAAGGTCACTAAACCTTAATTATAGAGATTATACAGTTCACCATATCAATACCATATATAGCCTAATCCTGCACGTACTGTACAGTACATTAATATATTCATAACTTAACTTGTTTAACATATATACGGGAAGGTTATAGCCTAGTACAAATGCTTTTGAGTTATTTCCCTAAATTCCCTTCAGGGTTAATAACATTTCTGTTCTTTAATAAATCTTTATTCTGGCTATTAATTTTAAAATATAATTTTATGAGTAAAAATAGAGAAGTTGAGATTATTCACTTAAATCAATCTCTATTAACCTCCTAAGTGCACAGGTGGGGTAGTGGCCACCCCTCCCTGTGCGGAGGTATTTAGACTGTTTCCTACACTCAAATCGTCATCGTACCATAAATATCATTAATACTTATCCATATGCGTCTATTTTACGTTGATTATAAAGATATTAACCTGTTACAGCAATAAAACAAGTGGAAACAGCGTTTGGATGGTCAAAATCGGCAAATTAGATCGAGAGTTACATAACTGAAGGCTGAGCCAGCCTGCCAGCCTACCACCCCTTACGACGTCTGGAGCGATACTGTCATGTTGTTCCCTCTCTTTCTCTCTTTCATTCGCTGTGTAGCACATACAAGCACAGCTTGCTTATGAATCACTATTGATAGCACGAAAATATATCGACGAATAAGGGAATAAGAGAGAGAATAGGTGATAACTGAAGGGGGTGGGGGGTGGGGGGGGGAGGAATATGGAGGAGTGATATTTGGCATGGCCAAGGGGCAATAAAAACAAAATTGATACTGGGCTGGTTTAAATGTTTTTTTTGTAGGCCTTGGATTATATAAAGAGTTCCGTAGTGCAGCGGTAAAACTCTTATTAGTGTTTCAGCACTTGCTGGGTTAATTAATGAAATCTGCATAATCCTTAGATTATGCAGTAGTAATTTTTGTATGTAAAGGATATTCTTCTGATTATGTATGACAAGATTTCTTTGGTTCAGTTTAAATTATGCGAATTAGTTTCTAATTTCCAAAATGTCTGTCCATAAATACACAGTACAAGTGTTTAATAAAGCTCTGAGAGGATTGTGTGTTTACAGTGTTTATATACCAAATTGGTTGAGTAAATTGAGTTAGTGTTAGTTGAGTTTAATACAATATTGGCTAATGATTAACCCGTTGAGCCCCGGCTAGTTATAATATTTTGTTCACCCCAGTCCCAAGCCATTTTCACTTATTTTTTTTGTTTGCTAAAATGGAAGACAAGGATGAGAAATGAAAAAAAAAAAAAAAAAATCACCTCTGAGCTGTTTATTTGGGGGGGGGGGGGGGGGGGGGGCGGGGGGGGGGGTGGGGGGGGGCGGAGCCTCAAAAACATTTGTTGAGCCAAAATGGAAGAGAATGGTGAGAAATGAAGAAAAAACTAAAAAAAAAACTCATTTCGGTCATTTGGGGGGGGGGGGGGGGGGTTTCAATAGTTCGTCTCCCCCGCATGACCACCCGCCCGGGAGCACTAGGGTAAAAACTGAGTATGGCATTGTACGGCATACATCCTAAGGAGTATCTCACATAAATCTCAAGCCTCTAGCTCCCATACGACCGGAGTAATGAAGGTTCAAAGTGGCGGTGAACTAGGGGTGTAAACTATCCCCACTAAGCCCACCACCACCAGCCGCGCGGCTGTCTCGGCCCGCTCACACCTACTGGCCCAGCTCCCCCACACACTACGGTACCTCCCCCTCCTAATCTCCCGCCATTTCCTACCTTACGAGCCACGTAAGTGTTTTTTATATGTCGGACGCACGTGATGCGTCGCTGGGAGTTGGTGATCAAAGACTGCCGACGCAACACGTGCGACGCTGGGTCTCAACGGGTTAACCATATAGAATAAACTAAAGATAAAATCAAAGACGAGTTCCTTAGAATCATTAGTTTGATAATGTGCTATTTATAAAAAAAATATGGCTTCAGATTGAGTATTAAGTAGTGAAATTCCCATGATAGTGGTGCCCCCCAGCTGAGAAAACCCTGGCTACGCCACTGGACTCCGGAAATGACACAACGGGAGAGGCGATTAAAAGATCTTTAAGGGAGTGAAAGGCTTGAATGTGTTGAGTAGTCCATCGCAAGGGCCTCTTTTCATGTTAAATCGTGCAGGGGTTTAGCAATAGTGGCAACATTTTTGATGAACCGACGATAGTACGAGGCTAATCCTAAGAAAGCTCGGACTCCTTTATCATTAGTGTGTGTGTGTGTGTGTGTGTGTGGGGGGGGAGGGGGGGTGGGGGGGGGGGGGGGGGGGGGGGCTCTGATGGCACTGATTGGTTTGAGTTTTTCTGGATCAGGGGAGATTCCTTCTTTGGAGACTTCATGACCTAAAAATTTGACTTCTTTCTGGGCTATAGTGCATTTGGAGGGTTTGAGTTTTAAGCTAGCTTTCTGTATCCGTTGGAAAACTTGGCAAAGCGTTGTATGTGTTCTTCCCAAGTTTTACCAAACACAATGATGTCATCTAGGTATGCTAAAAATTTCTTCCAGGTTAACCCTTGCAATACGGATTCCATGAGTCGAGAGAATGTCGCAGGACCGTTGCAGAGGCCGAACGGCAGTACGCTAATCTCATAGAGTTTTCCTTGACTGGTGGCAAAAGCCGTTTTCTGTTGGTGTTCCGGAAGTACTGGCAATTGCCAATATCCGGCCTGAAGGTTTAGAGTGGTAAACCATTTCGCTCCTAGTAAAGAATCTAAAGAATCATCAATGCGGGGAAGGGGGGTGGCATCTTTGATGGTTTCATAATTTAATTGACGGTAGTCTATACAGAATCTTGTGGAGCCGTCTTTTTTTTCTAACTAAGACTACTGGGGACGACCAAGGGCTAGTGGAATCCTTAATTACGGCAGTGTCTAACATTTCCTTTACTTGGGAGTCTTCCTCCTGTCTTTGAATAGGGTTTTTCCTGCGGATAGGTTGTTTAATGGGTTGCCCTACACTCCTACAGTATGAATTTGGTGGTGGAGTACGTTAGTTTTCCCGACGTCTCGGCTGGATGTGGTGAAGATGTCTTGGAAAGAAGTCATCAAGTCGCGTAGGTCAAGTTGTTGAGGAGTCAAGTGAGAAGGTATGTCGGGAAATTAAAAAATGGGGGGGGGGCTTCTGTATCATTAGCTAAAGTTAGCTCCTCGTCATGATTTTCTAGCTCTCCAATAGCTAATCCTTTGGGTAAGGTAAGGGGTTGGTCAGAGATATTGACAATTTTACTGCAACTCAGTTTATGGGGAATAATGACTGGGGCGGTCAGTCAATTTCGGTCGAACGGGCTTTGAAGGTTCGGGGTGATGATGACGTCAACAGGTAATGTGGGTAGAATAGGTATCCACTGCTCGTGGTGAGGTGGTAGTGTAACGGATTTGGATGTGACAGCTTGAGCAGTCGTGATAGTGCGGATGGCCTGTTTGGTTTGAATCTTGGAATGGGAATTGGGTTTTTCATTAGGTTTAATGCAATTTTCGGATTTAATGGCTGTTTTTATGTTAGACATGTGGGGTTTTTTTTTGGGGGGGAGGTGGTTTGGTTGAGGGAGTGAATGTCATGACTCTTAGCTTGCAATCAATAGTGGCATGAAGGGAAGTAAGTAGGTGAAAACCTAAGTATCCATCATACTTGGTTTCTTGGGAGGGAAATATCATAAAGGAATGATGTTCGCCATGATAATGAATAGGGGTGCTGACATAAAGTGACGCAGTTTCACCACAGTTGGAAATTATACCAGTATTTGCTTCTACGAGTATTGTGGTGGACGGTTGGAGGGGGCCAAAAGAATTTTGTTTTGTTTGAAGTAAGAAGAAAAAAGACAGGAACGCAAAGCTCCAGTGTCAACAAGAAGTCGAGCTTTTACCCCATATAAGTGGGAGGTTTGTTTGTGTTTGTCCCATCACGAGCCCCCGCCAGTTTGACGGTCTGTGGACGGGGGCGGATTAAAAATCCGGTTAATCTTGAAGTTCTGTTCTTTCCTCCACTGCCTCAATTTCCTCGGAGTATTCTTCCTCCTCATTTCCCTCTATTCCTGCAGTCCCATCCTAGTTTATTGTGGCCACACGCCGGGGCTTAACCCCTGGAATTTGGCCCCAGAACTGAGGAAGTTTGGGTCAACGTTTAACTAGTTCCCCAAATTACTTGTTTAGAGAGACAAGGCGACATCTGGAATTGCAAGGCTTCCAGTTTGAGGGTCGAACTCTGGCCCATTCTTCTATTTTGTCCTGTGGATGGATAGATGCAGGGGGGGAATTGATAGGAGCATGAGGTTGAGTAGTAGCTCGGCTGATTATGGCGATTTTATCCTTCTCCTGAGTTGGCGTCAAAGCCAAAATACGCCGAATTACTGGCATGTCCTCGACATAACCCGTGGGTTCTGTTATGGCAAAATGATCTCTCACAGATGTAGGAAGTATCCTCAACAATACACTAAACACAAACTCCTTTCTTTTAGCAGCAGTATCAGTAGAAAATGCTGTCACTACCAGTTGATTTAACTGGCTGAGAGTATGGTCTAAATTCCCTGAAAACTTGAGATGATGGAACTGTCGGTCTGCTATAATTATTCCTAGAGATGAGTTAATGGCTGTTTTGGTGTAACTTTCGAACTTTGCCCAGGTCAATTGTGGAGAATCACGCACATAACCCGACACGAGGATCATATGTCTGCCTAACTTCATTACTACAGTGTGGATTTTAGCATTTTCATTGTCCCTGAATACAATATCAAGGACAGGTTTCACAACTTCAAGATATGTAGCGATATCGTGTTCTTCTGGGTTGAATGAAATAATATCAAGCGATTTACCGGCCATGATGATTTGTGTATTGGGGTAGATTGAGTAATTTAAAAATCAAAGTCACTATGCCGTGTTGAGGTATCGCTGCCACCAGTGTTATGCAACGCTATAATTCTGCACGCTTTAAGTTAGTTCACTATTTCCACCCTAGGAAAGCTTAGAACTACAACACTCAACTGGAACACAGCTGACTCCAATTATATAAATCTTAATCAACTCAATCTCCACCAATGTCACAGAATACACAATTGCGGTTCACAAGTTTTATTTCATCTATAGCTAGGGTAGAAACACAAATGACTGGAGTCTGAGTCTTATTTATATGGAAATAAGCTCAAGACGAAATATGGAATAAAGATCACTATTCCTGATTCATATAGTAAGAAGAATAAAAGTTGTTCTCAATAAATAATAACACTAATACAGATAAGATGAGGAATATACATACAATTATAAATAAACACAGAGAGGTTAATCTCAAAACAATAGCTGATATCCTGAGGTAAAGTAACGGGAAGTAAAGCGTGAACGAGGTAGGTAAATAGTGCTGTACACTGGTATTTACGTGTTGTGTGCGGGTATTATTTCCGAACGAATATATCTATAAACATTAAATGTATTATAGGAATATATATTACAAAGCATAAAATTATAGATACATCAATTCCAAGACAGAGTTGTATGTTCTCTCGATACGAGCAACGATTGCTAGAAGGCGAGAATAGTTAATCTCGGCGGTTTACGTTAAAATGGAACACATAACATATCCTATTTAAACTTCGCAATAATCAACAAACTCATATGATCCAACAAGAAGCACTTAATTTGGGTTGAAGTATAGGAGGAAACAGCTGTGAGAGATCTGGTCACACATGGCGACTAAGTCAGGTGTCCGTCTGCCTGTTTGCACCAGGGGGAGACACGATTCCTTCACACTGTATAGCTCGGAGAATTTCTTCCTAGGTAAGCTAACACAACTCTCTTGGTCCTCCAACACAACTCTCAGCTTGTAGATACTTTTTAACCCGGGAACTACGGGGAGACTCTTAAGAGTTCCCCCGGCGGACTGCGGGAAGACTCTTAAGAGTAAGGGGGAAAAAAATCCATTTAACACCTTACGAGCGGCCTATGCGGTTTATTTATGTGTACCGCACAGCGGGGTGTTTTTAGCCAAAATAGGGCTGTTTACGTGATCATTTTCATGCCTAAATAAGACCCAGAACGTAAAACAAGTACCTATCCCTGAAAGGGCATAAACAGAGCTTTCGAATGACACCATAACGATCCTTGTATGATGGATAGTTTTCTTGCAATAACCGTGCAACGCGAGTGCAAAAAGCAGGTAATTCGGTACTTTCAGTACATAATTGAGTATGTAGCGAGTGAGAGAGGGAGGAGGGAGCTGAGATTTGTGTCAGTAGGTTCGCCGCGGTGGTCTGGAGCAGTCATACGCTCGCTAGTCTCCTGCCACCACTTGTCTCTCTCTCTCAGCCACATTACGTGCTGAAATTGCCACTCGAGTTATGTCGAGCGCCGCCACATAGTCCAGCTTTATTTAACTCGACTTATGTTGCTCGCCGCTAAATAAGGGTTAAAACACCCCCCAAAAAAAAAAAAAAAAATTTTTTTTTTTTTTGCCCCTGGGCCATGCCAAATATCACTCCTCCACCTCCCCTCCTTCCCCACTTTCCTCCCCTCCTTCAGCTATCACCTATTTTCCCTGTTATTCCCTTATTCTGTGGTTAATTTTCATGCTAACATTAGCGAGTTGGTAGCAGGGCGTTGTCATCACTGTTACCAAGCGTGGGAAAGAGCGAGAGAGAGACTATTGCGGAACAGTGTCTCTCCAGACAAGGGGAGGGGTGGAGGGCAGGGAGGTTGCCTCAGCCATACATTATGTAACTCCCGGCCTGTATCGCCGATTTTGACCATCCAAACACTGTTTCCACTTGTTTTATTGTTGTAACAGGTTAATACCTTTATAATCAACCTATAATAGGCGCATATGGATAAGTATTAATGCTATTTATGGTAAAATAACGATGTTAGTGATGGGAACAGCTCAAATACGTCAGCACAGGAGTGTGGTGTCTCATACCCCCCATACATACTTCTTAGGTTAAGGGGAATTAGGCTAACCCCTACGGAAGTATTATCCGAGTTGACTGGGTCACGTATAATCCAAGTACAGACAGATCCGTACTAGACAGTGAATCAACTTTGCTTAACTTTATCCTGTTTTTGGTCAGGTAGTATTACACATTTCAGATAGTGACATGGCTGATGCGTTTCGGAACATGAGAGGCATGAGAATTACATTTTTTTAATTATTGCTTAATTATTATATTACAAAGTCTTAAAAATATAATACATACATGATTATATGGGGAATGGTATTCTGTATTTATTTATTTTAGAAGTAGGTCTTAGGAGGCTTGTATAGGTACATGATAAATTATTTACAGTTTTCACAAGTTCTTGATATTTGTAGGCTTCTATGTAATGTTGTGGTTGTTAGATGGAATCTTCTGGTTGTAGTTGTTTCCTCTCTTTGTAGCGGTAAAGGGGTAACTAGACGGAAACGGAGGCGTCTAGTGTTGTAATTCCATATAATATGATTTGTCGTAATCCAATCTGGTTCTTACTGTGAGTTCTGATCTTTGAGGAGGGCGGCCATTTTTTATTTAGCTCCCAGGGGTCATTAACGAGGGGGGATGGGCCGTATTCGGATATGTATATTAAAGGTCCAGGTGTAGGGTTGACTGATGCAGGTGATTTCTAGTTTTGAGGGTAGTCTGATTCTTTGTTCTTCTGTTGGTTATGGACGCAATCCTACAGGTTGAGGTTAGGGGCTCTTCTGCAGGTGTGGATGGGTTGTTGAAGGTGTTGGGCTCCTTTTCCTTTCACCCTGTCATCTCGGTAAGATATTCAATGCGTTAAAAAAATGGGGACATCATGAATCATATAAATAAAAATAGCGCGGTATAAATATGAAAATGAGCAGCAAGTATGTTACATAAAAAGAAAACGTAAGTATATGGTAGATTGTCCAAACTCTGATATGGACAGTCTTACTTTAAGTATTACATTACGTCTTTAGTATTAGGTTTGTGGGATTAATAATTATATAGAACATAGATAACAGGAGGACTGGATTTGACACGGGCCAGCGAAGTCGACCTGCAGCTGCAGTAACGGACCCAACCCTGTTTAGTTGAAGTGGTGCTCTCTGTTTAGATTTTGTGAAGTATTATAATTTTGTAATTATTAAAAATGCAAAATGCTTTGAAAGTGTCCCTTTTGTAGGCATTTTTAGTGCTAGCTGATACGAATGTCCATACCAAGCTGTTGTGGTGAGCTATGTAGGGCAGGTTTCTCAATTCCCAAAAACCACCACAGCTATAATATAGCTGTTGAAGTACATACAGTAAGGTAAACAATGTCTAAAATATTAGAGTATTATTAGACAATAAGGTTAAGGCACTGGAATAACGAAAAACGTAAACAAATACGAAATAACTGAGCCACCAGAAACATTTCGCTTCCCGCACCCTGCACACCTCATTGTTTATGTTTAAAAGTTTACACTCCCAGAGTGTGGCCGACTCTGCTGAACTGCGTATTATTTCCAGTGATATATCGTGTTTTAGTGCTTTAATGTTGCTCTGATTTAACACAACAATGGCAGAATGTACAAGTGATGAGAATGTGACTAACTGGTAGCCTGTAGCTATAGGCTACTCCATCTGGACTTCAATCAGCGGAAAAAGGAAGCGTTTCGTCTTTTTATCAGGGCTAGGCTAAAACAAATTACATTCCTCATTGGATTCCAAGTGTTTCTAGTAGCCTAACTCCAGTGAAGGCAGCGATGCTGTCGATCCCACTTACTATCCTAAAAGTGGTGAAAGGCATAATGATGACAGTGAAGGCACCAATGATGTTAAAGGCGATAAATGGAAGTGATGTGGAAGCAGTTAGCCGAAACAGTAGGGACACCAGAGACAGTTTAATTTGACACCAAGAATAATGCTGGATCTTGTAAAATAACTTAGCCTACTTACGAATATTTTAATTAATTACTATTTCCTTTCACCTATGCATAGCCTCCGATAGTGCAGTTGGGATATTGTACATGCTAAGATTGGTATGCAGGATTCGAAACTGCATAATAAATCGTAGGCTTGTGCAGTATTCTTTAACTGTCTTCGTGGTGCAGTGCATAGTGTGTTGATTTTCGGTGTGAGCATCCTAGGTTCGAATCCCCGGACTGCCACATGTGATTGTTAACACCTTACAAGCGGGTGGTGGAGTATATTTCACTGTGCCGCCCAGAGGGGGGTTTTTACCATAAATGGGGTTGTTTCCGTGCTCTTCTTCATGCATAAACAAGACCCAGAGCGTAATACAAGTATGTATCCCTGAAAGGGCATAAATTGAGCTTTCCAATGACACCCAAACCATCCTTCTACAATCACTGGTTGTCTTGCAACGATCGTGCAACCGAAGGGCAAAATCGCTAAAATACGGTAATTTCTTTATATAATTACGTATGTAGCGAGGGAGTGAGGGAGGATGTAAGTGGAGTACATCTCAGTTGGTCCACGGCGGCCGTGGCGAGCGGTCATGAGGTAACCCATGCTCCTCCCGTCACTCGTCTCTCTCTCAAAGCCAATATTGCGCCAAAATTGCACCCAGACTTAAGTCGGGCCCCGCCACATAGTCCAAATTTTTCGATACGGACTTAAGTCGGGCCCCGATAGACAAGGGTTAATATCATTAATCAATTTTAGGAGTAGAGTTGGTTACTGGAGAGAACATAATCATTTATCTTTATAATAAGCTTTCCATGAAAATCTATGGAGTATGGTATTTTATTAAATATCTAGGCTAGGCTATGTAAACATTTAACACATAAGACAATTCCTTGATAGGGTAGGCTACCCATAACGGTAATAGTAGCAGTAACACTCCACACCTATTATACAAAGCACTTGCAAAATACAGAAAGAGTAACCCATCCTATTTAAAGTATGGTATATTTGTACGTGCATTTCAAGGTTTTAACAGTTTTTAAGGTATTTACTGTATAGGGAAAAGGCTCGCACCCTTATTTCTCATGTTTTTTTCCTCCAGACTTTGAGAAATTAGTGTTTTCATGGTTTTAGTTACCTATATTTCCAATGTGGGATACAGGATGGGTTGATGGGTGGCGACGCCCCCCATGACTTATTGAAATCATCATCTGTTACTCTGTGTTACCAGGCTACCAGCCTGGTTGTTGTTGTTGTTGTTGTTCCCTAAGCTGCCTGGCCGAACAGCGCCGACTCCCTGAGGAAGGCTATGGCCACGATCGGGCTTTCCCACAGAGCTCTCATTGAGTGTAGATTGTGTTGTTGGCGTAAGTGGTTGTGTGAAATGCAGTCTTCTATGATGTGTTTAATGGTATGGGGTGCTGTGTTACATCCCGGGCAGGCATCGACAACGGAGTCATCCAGTCTCTTCTGATAGCTCAGAAGAGCTGGATGGTGTCCGCATCTCAGCCTGGCCAGGTGGACTCTGTCCTCGCGACGAAGGGAGGATTCGGAAGGATGGATTTCGGGAGGTCGTGCATGCAGCTGCGTGTTGTCTGTGAGTGAGTGGATGTATCGGCGAGAGATATGAGTATGAATGTGCTTCTGGAAGTTGGTTCGGGGTGGGCAGGGAGGGAGAGAGGACAATAATTGTGTGTGATACCGTGTGCTGGGTGTTGTTTTGATATTTCTTGGTGTCTGTGGGTGTGTTGCCATGTAGTTTAGTGGGTGGTCTTGGTTCGTGGAGGCTGCTGCCAGGAATTGAGTGCCTCTCATGTCCAGATGGTCTTTGACTTTGAGGATTTTGGTTTCTTGATGTAGGTGATCTGTGGGTGCAGTAGCTGTGCAGCCTGTAATGATCTTCAGGGCTTTGTTTTGAATAGTCTGTAAGGTCTTATGATGTGTTTCAGCTAGGTTAGAAGCCCAGGCTGGGCTTGCGTATTCCATCACTGATCTTATGTATTGTTTATATACTGTGGAGGTAGTTTCTTTGTTGTGTCCAAATTTTGTGTGAGCAAGTGACCTGAGGGCGATAAGTCTGGGTGTCAGTTTCTTTTTAATGTTTGTGGTGTGCTGTTTGAATGTCATATGAGTATCATATGTTACTCTACTATTTTAGGTGTGTGTGTATGTGTTAGGGGTGTGTTGTTTATGGTGAGTTGAGGGATGTATTCGTGTTCTCCTGTCCAGCTTGTGAGCAGGGTTGCGGTGGATTTGGCTGGGGCTAGATTAACCCTTAATTAGCGGCTCACCACATAAGTCGAGTTAAATAAAGCTGGACTATGTGGCGGCGCTCGACATAACTCGAGTGGCAATTTCAGCGCGTAATGTTGCTGAGAGAGAGAGACAAGTGGTGGCAGGAGAGTAGCGAGCGTATGACTGCTCCAGACCACCGCGGCGAACCTACTGACACGAATCTCACCTCCCTCCTACCTCTCTCACTCGCTATATAAGGAATTGTATGGGGAAAGTGCCTAATTACATGCTTTTTGCACTCGCGTTGCACGGTTATTGCAAGAAAACTAGCCATCATAAAAGGATCGTTATGGTGTCATTCGAAAGCTCTGTTTATGCCCTTTCAGGGATAGATACTTGTTTTACGTTCTGGGTCTTATTTAGGCATGAAAATGATCACGTAAACAGCCCTATTTTGGCTAAAAACACCCCGCTGGGAGGTACATATAAATAAACCGCATAGGCCGCTCTTAACACCTTACGAGCGGCCTATGCGGTTTATTTATGTGTACCGCCCAGCGGGGTGTTTTTAGCCAAAATAGGGCTGTTTACGTGATCATTTTCATGCCTAAATAAGACCCAGAACGTAAAACAAGTACCTATCCCTGAAAGGGCATAAACAGAGCTTTCGAATGACACCATAACGATCCTTGTATGATGGATAGTTTTCTTGCAATAACCGTGCAACGCGAGTGCAAAAAGCAGGTAATTCGGTACTTTCGGTACATAATTGAGTATGTAGCGAGTGAGAGAGGGAGGAGGGAGCTGAGATTTGTGTCAGTAGGTTCGCCGCGGTGGTCTGGAGCAGTCATACGCTCGCTAGTCTCCTGCCACCACTTGTCTCTCTCTCTCAGCCACATTACGTGCTGAAATTGCCACTCGAGTTATGTCGAGCGCCGCCACATAGTCCAGCTTTATTTAACTCGACTTATGTTGCTCGCCGCTAATTAAGGGTTAAGGTGTTAAGTCTGTTTGTAGTGCACCAGCCATGTAGTGTGTTGAGATAGGGTTGAAGGAGATCTGTTGCTCTTTTTGGGTCATGGTGTGTGCATGTGAGTGTTATGTCATATGCATAGGAGGCTAAGTTTATTTGGGGCGTATTGGGTGTAGTTATATCGTGCATGTACAGATTGAAGAGTGCGGGCGATAGGATGGATCCTTGTGGGACTCCGTTTGGAAAGTTTCTGATTTTAGATGACTGACCGGCAAAAGATACGTGTGCACATCTGCCTGCTAGGAAGTTGGCCAGCCACCTTTTTGTGTTGTTGTGCATGTTTGTGTTGTAGATTTTGTTTGTTAGGTTGTGGCGGGGGATGGCATCGAAGGCTTTACTAATGTCGAGTGTGGCTAATAGTGATCTGTGTGGTGGTCTAGCTGAGTTGATGCCATCAAAAGCTCTTTGTGTAAGGTCTGTGAGAAGAGTGTTTGTGCAGTGCAGTGGCCTAAAGCCATGTTGTGTTGGAGCTAGGGGTAGGTCGGGTGTAATTAGTTGTAATACTAGGCGTTCCATGACTTTGGAGGGGGAGCAAAGGAGTGTGATGGGGCGGTGCGAGGAGGGTAGCGTCGGGTCTTTGTTGGGTTTGGGGAATGTGATGATGATACCATGCTTCCAAATGTCTGGTATTGTGTTGTGTGAATAGCTGTAGTTTGATATGTTAGTGAGTGCTTGTATGCCTTGTGGTCCCAGGTGTCTGAGGTGTATGTTGCTTATGTTGTCTAGGCCACAGGCGGGTGAGTGCTTGAGATTGTTGATGATATGCTTTGTCTGGTGATTGGTGAAGGGTGTATAGTCAGGGTCTGTGGGGAATGTCTCTTACGTCGGATGACACATCGGTCGTCTTTGTGAGGTTTTAGGTGGCTGACATGTGAGAAGTGATTGATGAGAGTGTTTGCTTGTTGTTTACATGAAGGAGTAGAGTCTGTTGTTGTGATTGTAGCATGTGATTGTGTTGTGTTGCTGTTGGAAAGTGTGATGCTGTTTAGTGTTTTGTAGAGTTTTTTGGGGTTTGTTTTGTGATCAAGTGTTTGTAGGAAGTTATTCCAATTTTGTTTTTGTTGTTCTTGTATTTTGTTGTTAGTTTGGGTGTTGAGTGCATGAATTTGTTGTGTGATGTCTTGTGTGTGGGGTGCTGGGGAGTGTTTCAGTATGTCGCGTTGTCTGATGAGGTTTTGAATTTCTGGTGTGAAGTTGGGGTTGTGTCTTTTTCTGTTACCTCTTGGAATGTGTTTCTTGTCAGCGTTTTGGATAGTTTTATTGAGTATGTGTACAGCATTGTTGATGTTAGTGATGGGTGTACTGTTTAGAGTTGTGAAGTGTTGTTCTGTCTCATTTGTGAATGCTTCCCAGTTAGCTCTTTTATAATTGATGTATGTGTGTTTGTGGCTAGCTGGGGTGAGTCTGGTTTTGGTGGTGATAATGATCGGGAGGTGGTCAGAGCCTAAGGTTCTGACCACCCTCCAGGATGTTGTGGGGGCGAGTTCTGGGGAGCAAAAGGTGATGTCTGGAGATGATGGGTTATAGAGGGCTTGGTGAGGAATATGGGTATGTTGATGGATGTCGTTAAGGATGATGAAGTTATCTGTTTGGTTTGGTAGTACCAGCCCTCTGTCTGTGTCGGGGTTGTCGACAAACCAGGCCGACGTCTTGGCGTTGAAGTCACCACGCAGGATGATGTGTGGGGTGTTTGTGATGTGTTGTAAGTGTGGTCTGTATTCATTTGGTACTGTAAGGGATGTTTGGGGAGGGATGTATGTGTTTATGATGGTTATGTTGGAGTTGTTGCCAGTGCGTATTTTAATTGATTGTATTTCTGTTGTGTTATCATTTGGGGGGAGGAGGGATTTGGTTTGTACACTGGTTACTATGTATGATATTTCTTTGTGTACCAGGGTGATGAGTCCACCGCCCCCGCCGACAGCCCGGTCTTGTCTGATGGTGGTGAAATTATGAAATGTGGGTTTTTTTTGTGTTGTTCAGAGTTTTTTTTCTTGTAAGATGGCAATGTGTATGTTGTGTTGTTTGATGAAGTGTGAGAGTTCGTGTTTCTTTGTGTTGATGCCATATATGTTCAATTGAAGAATGTTAATGTTATGTGCACGATGTATGTTGGGTGCTGCTGCACGAGGATGGGGTGGGGGTGAGGGGGGGGGGGTATGAGGGAGGGGCTTGGGGGGGGATGGGTGAGGTGGGGGGGGGATTGGGGAGCAGGAGATGGGGGTTGGAATGGATTAGGATGGGGTGTGGTGTGTTGAGTTGAGGATGTGGATGGTATGGGAAGGTTAGGTGGGTTAGGGAGGAGAGGTGGAAGGGTTTTAGGGGGGGGAGTGGATGATATGGGAAGGCTAGGTGGGTTGGGGAGGAGAGGTGGACGGGTTTTAGGTGAGGGATTTGACTGGGAGAGGGAGGGGCATGAGGAACAGGTCCAGGTGTTCGTGTAGTGTTTCTTGGAGGCAAGTGTTGTACAGGTGAAGTGGGTCCAGTTCCTGCATGAATTGCAGAGAACTGAACCCTTAGTGTGGCGACTCGAAGTGATAGGTTTTGAGCAAGTTGGATATATGTATGTGTACGTGGGTCCTGGGTTGCTCTCAATGTCTCCGGCTAGAAGAAGTCTTCGAGAAATTACAGCCGGAGAGTCATTTCTCGGTGTAGGAAAAACTTTGTGATGTGTGTGTGTGGTGTGAGAGGTGTGGAAATTCCCGGCGCGACCGAAGCCGCATAAAGGACCCGTGCCCCCAAGGAGGGGGCAGGGGATGGTTGTGACGGTTTGGCTCCCGAAACTGCTCCCCGCGGCCAGCATCCGGTTGTCCTCCACTGGTCGTTGATCTTGTCTCCGGCCGTGGAGGGTCGGCAGCCATCCGCGGTTGGCAGCTCCGGGAGGTGGTCCTACGGCGTAGACGCCACCACATCAGGACCTAATAATATCGGCCTGGTAATATCGATTATACTCCATATACTCCATACTGAAGAAGTTTGTAAACAGTGAGAAACGAAGGAGCTCTGAGAGTGATATGACTTTTTGCCACTAATATTGGGTTATATAAATATGATCAAAATTGTTCTTCCACAGTGGATTATACATGAGTACAGTATAAGGATTCCATAGACCTGCATTGTCCCTAATAAATTATTTATAATAAGGCGGCGAGCCATTTCTAAATAATTATCGTTTTTAACAATATTTACTAAGCTGTTTTTAAGCAATATTTGAAAATATATCCCAGACGTCCGAGTGACCCGACGACTCTACTCCGCGAGTTTTGTACTGCATTAGTAGGCTACGCGGTTTCGTTCATTTCCTCTGAGAATCCTTTTTGGTCAATATTAACCCATTGCCTGCAGGAGACATTCCCAAACGCCATGGCAATTTACAGCAATTTACAGACTTTTAAAGCATCTTAACCCTTTCCCTGCGGGAGACGTTCCCGAATGCCATGGCAATTTACCTCAATTTACAGGCTTTAAAAGCCTCTTTAGAGCAGGAGCGCGACAGGGCACACGTCCATCTCCCAGCCAAGCGGCCGTGGAGATTGAAGGCTCTGAGTCAGAGCCTCGCGAGATATACAGTGCTGCCAAAGACAAATTTAGCGAGACGTAAGCGAGAATTGCCCATTTTAGCGAATGTCTATGTTAGCGCTGCAGGTGAACCCCGCGAGCTACGAAGCTCGTCTTGGTGTCATTTTGAAACTATTTTCTTCTAGTTTTCGCCCTGAATACATTACATTTCATTCAGACACTTGCCTAATCAATCAGGAGTGCCTGAATGAGCCCTAATATGGCGAAAATAGGCGGAAAATGCCCATACCAGTGTTAAAGCCTTTAGAATTGAGTGCGAGGGAGCGGGAGCACGACATGCCACATTCCTTCCTCCAGCCAGCCGGCCACGGCACTGAGGAATCTGAGTCATGCTCTCGCGAGATATACAGCGCTGCCAAAGGCAAATGTAGTGCGACATTAGCGATAATTGCTCATTTTAGCGAATGCCTATGGTACCGCTGCTGGTGAAGTCCGCGAGCTACGAAGCTCGTTTTGGTGTAATTTTGAAGCAATTTTCTTCTAGTTTTTGGCTGAATACCAGCACATTAAATTTCATTCAGACACTCGCATAATCATTCAGGAGTGCCTGAATGAGAGGAAATATGGCCGTAGCCAAAGTGTTAAGGAAACGGACCACAGCTATTTTAATTTTTTTGTTTATTTGTAATTTTTTTAGGTTTATAATCTTTCTATAATAATAATAATTACTGGAAATTAGTGTTGTTTTATTCTTATGTTATTTAAGAAGCCCTACTACTGATGTGCGGACAGCAGCAGTGGCAACTCTCAGGTTAGTTTAGGTTGTCAGATTAGGTTAATGCTTCCCTTGATAATGCGACTCGGCTAGGCTGCACTTGCGGCGGAACGTAAACAAACCCACCTCCAATTTAGGGAGGCTTTAACTTGAAATAACTAAATATTAGAGGTGTGGGTCTATTCAAGAAGGCTTCTTCATACTCCCCCACTAATTACGATTAGGTAAGCACCCGCTTTCTCCTCCACGACAATAGTGTTACTAACCTTATCTGACAAACATAAATAACTTAAGGGCTGCCGCCCCCAGACCCCCGTTGCTTCTAAAGATGATGTAGAAGACGTCACATAACTAAATATTACTGCGGGAGAGTGACAAACAAACCCAAAATCGCACATCGTAAGAAAATGGGTCAACAGAAAACGGTGAGGTGCGAGGTTAAACTACTCGTCGGCGATAGCGTCGATGAACGGTTTCAAATATTGTTTAAAAATAGTAGATATTGCTAAAAACTCCTAAAACTTTGAAATGCACACATAAATATTTCATACGTTAAGTAGGATCACTTTATCTTTCTTCATTATGTAAGCACTTTTTTTAGTATGCAGGGAGTGTTACTGCTAATATTACTATGGCCAGAACCGGGTGCTCCCACAAAATCCCCAAAGAAATATTCCCGGGAACGTTCGGCAACCAGGGGCAACAAGTGTGGTGCCTGTGCTGACCTGCTGTCGACAGAGAGGCTGCACCGTTGGAAGCCAGGTTTGAAGAGAACGATGGCGAGCAGGTGGAGGCCATTTACAGGTCCTTCACGGAGCTGTTGGACCATGGCAAGCTCCTGGCTCCATCCTCCACTGCCATTGATGTCACGCTGGACATCTGTCATATCTAGAGGTTCCTGGTGATGGAGGAGACCAACCGGCACATGCTGCTACAGTGTGACCTGCCCAGGAAGGTGTTCATTGAGGTGGTGAGCACCCTGTGAAGCGAGAACGCCCAGCTGACCGGGGCCTCCTGTACTGAGGGACACACCTTGGTGGACAAGCTCGTGCGACAAATGGCTGGCGCCTTTTCAATCTGTTTGCCGGCAACATGGTGCGCGACATCAACAGTAATGTCCACGCTAAGTGCAATCCTGATGTGCCACAGGGGCTGACACAAGGTCACGAAATGACGACAATAGGCGCAAGCTCAAATATGTGAAAAAGAGCTGTGTAAGTGGACTGTCAAAGCTATGTACAGTGATCTATTTGAAGAGTGATATAAAATTAGTATTTTTGTGTACATTGGCTTGCGTTTGTAAATCTGTCGACTAGAAATATAACTGTGTATGCTTGAAGTTGTACTTATATAGCCAGCCATTATTTTATAAATTTTCATGGTTGACTTGTATTTTCCAGCGGTGCAAAGAAACAAGTGGACGGATTTAGATACCGCTTTCAGACATTAAAATAGACATTGAATTAGCTGACTTCACCGTGAGTTTCATCAATTTATGTGGGTTGTGAGCCGATATTTTGAGGATTGAAGTTAAAGGTCCATTCTCCAGCTTTGGGTCCCTTACTGCAAAGTGGCCATTTTTGTGTCAAATCCAGTTCTCCTGTTATCTATGTATAGAATAATTAAGAGGTTAATAATTATGTTCTGTATTGGATATTGGGTAATCTATCATTCCTATGAACTTATGTAATTATAATTGGGAGGGAAAATATATACCTACCTATTCGCGCATGTGTCATATCGGCGGACCTCCCGCGAATATTGTGAGGGTCCCGCACTCACTCTCTACCTAGCCGCCACATCAACCAGACCGACTGCCTACACTCTCGTGTTTCACCTCACCTTTCGCCCCATTAGTTGTTATTGTTGTTGTTGTTGTTGTTCCCTAAGCTGCCTGGCCGAACAGCCCCGAGTCCCTGAGGAAGGCAATGGCCACGATCGGGCTTTCCCACAGAGCTCTCATTGAGTGCAGATTGTGTTGTTGGCGTAAGTGGTTGTGTGAAATGCAGTCTTCTATGATGTGTTTAATGGTATGGGGTGCTGTGTTACATCCCGGGCAGGCGTCGACAACGGAGTCATCCAGTCTCTTCTGATAGCTCAGGAGAGCTGGATGGTGTCCGCATCTCAGCCTGGCCAGGTGGACTCTGTCCTCGCGAGGATGGGAGGATTCGGAAGGATGGATTTCGGGAGGTCGTGCATGCAGCTGCGTGTTGTCTGTGAGTGAGTGGATGGATCGGCGAGAGATATGAGTATGGATGTGCTTCTGGAAGTTGGTTCGGGGTGGGCAGGGAGGGAGAGAGGACAATAATTGTGTGTGATACCGTGTGCTGGGTGTTGTTTTGATATTTCTTGGTGTCTGTGGGTGTGTTGCCATGTAGTTTAGTGGGTGGTCTTGGTTCGTGGAGGCTGCTGCCAGGAATTGAGTGCCTCTCATGTCCAGATGGTCTTTGACTTTGAGGATTTTGGTTTCTTGATGTAGGTGATCTGTGGGTGCAGTAGCTGTGCAGCCTGTAATGATCTTCAGGGCTTTGTTTTGAATAGTCTGTAAGGTCTTATGATGTGTTTCAACTAGGTTAGAAGCCCAGGCTGGGCTTGCGTATTCCATCACTGATCTTATGTATTGTTTATATACTGAGGTGGTAGTTTCTTTGTTGTGTCCAAATTTTGTGTGAGCAAGTGACCTGAGGGCGTTAAGTCTGGGTGTCAGTTTCTTTTTAATGTTTGTGGTGTGCTGTTTGAATGTCATATGAGTATCATATGTTACTCCTAGGATTTTGGGTGTGTGTGCATGTGTTAGGGGTGTGTTGTTTATGGTGAGTTGAGGGATGTATTCGTGTTCTCCTGTCCAGCTTGTGAGCAGGGTTGCGGTGGATTTGACTGGGGCTAGATTAAGTCTGTTTGTAGTGCACCAGCCATGTAGTGTGTTGAGATAGGGTTGAAGGAGATCTGTTGCTCTTTTTGGGTCATGGTGTGTGCATATGAGTGTTATGTCATCTGCATAGGAGGCTAAGTTTATTTGGGGCGTATTGGGTGTAGTTATATCGTGCATGTACAGATTGAAGAGTGCGGGCGATAGGACGGTTCCTGGTGGGACTCCGTTTGGAAAGTTTCTGATTTTAGATGACTGACCGGCAAAAGATACGTGTGCACATCTGCCTGCTAGGAAGTTGGCCAGCCACCTTTTTGTGTTGTTGTGCATGTTTGTGTTGTAGATTTTGTTTGTTAGGTTGTGGCGGGGGATGGCATCGAAGGCTTTACTAATGTCGAGTGTGGCTAATAGTGATCTGTGTGGTGGTCTAGCTGAGTTGATGCCGTCAAAAGCTCTTTGTGTAAGGTCTGTGAGAAGAGTGTTTGTGGAGTGCAGTGGCCTAAAGCCATGTTGTGTTGGAGCTAGGGGTAGGTCGGGTGTAATTAGTTGTAATACTAGGCGTTCCATGACTTTGGAGGGGGAGCAAAGGAGTGTGATGGGGCGGTGCGAGGAGGGTAGCGTCGGGTCTTTGTTGGGTTTGGGGAATGTGATGATGATACCATGCTTCCAAATGTCTGGTATTGTGTTGTGTGAATAGCTGTAGTTTGATATGTTAGTGAGTGCTTGTATGCCTTGTGGTCCCAGGTGTCTGAGGTGTATGTTGCTTACGTTGTCTAGGCCACAGGCGGATGAGTGCTTGAGATTGTTGAGGATATGCTTTGTCTGGTAATTGGTGAAGGGTGTATAGTCAGGGTCTGTGGGGAATTGTCTCTTACGTCGGATGACACGTCGGTCGTCTTTGTGAGGTTTTAGGTGACTGACATGTGAGAAGTGATTGATGAGAGTGTTTGCTTGTTGTTTACATGAAGGAGTAGAGTCTGTTGTTGTGTTCGCCCCATTAGTGATAATACTTAGCTCATCAATTTTCCATCTATTCATACTAATCCATAGGTCATTAATCATCATTCCCATCAATCATCAAATATAGTGGCCCCCTTCTTTGTGCATTAACTCTGTCTTATTAACTAACACTCCCGTGTCCCACACACCATCTTTTAACATCGTCATGGCTCAACAA
The DNA here is from genome assembly GCA_032716605.1 of Paralithodes platypus. NCBI lineage: Eukaryota > Metazoa > Arthropoda > Malacostraca > Decapoda > Lithodidae > Paralithodes > Paralithodes platypus. Next base: position 38,504,987 of record CM064497.1, read on the forward strand.
GACAACTAGGTCCTACAGCACTAGCACCAGTATTCAGGTGATATCATTTATTGTATGGTATTCAGATACAGTCCACTAAATTATCTTAACCACGAATATCCATATAATATATGGTCCTTCGAACGTCCTAGTGTGTTCGTCAGCCGGGCCCCCGTTATTTACTTGGCGGTGCGTTTAATGGCGTCTCCTCTCCCGCGAGTTTTTGCTCGTTTTTCGGGTTTTCCTGGTTTGCCAACATGGCGCATGTTTTTTTTAAGCACGGGGCAGCAGGAGGTGGTGTAGGGGAAGGTTTTGAGCCAGAGAGGGTTATTTACCCTGGCCTCATCAAAAAGGTGGCCATAATAGGCCATTCATATGTGCGCGAATTATACATAGATAAGCCTACGTATCACCCCTACTACACAATCAAAACTCTTGCCGCCCCAGGGGCTAGAAAAAGTACCTTGCGTAGCACTGAAGCGTGGGACCATTTGGTTGGCTGGTGTCCTGACTTATCATACCTGGTAATAGGTGGTAATGATATTAGGTCAGGCGTTGCCCCTAAAGAATTGGTCAATCAAATCCATGAGTTGGCCAGAGATATAGAGAGTCACACAGGAGGTCACTGTTACATAATCGGCATAGAGAAGCGCCAGAATCCACGAGGAGTCGAACCCGCCAAGTTTAACCGTATCCGAAACTCCATCAATCAGTAGCTTAAGCGCAACCTGCCATGGACCCGGAGCCGATACATGCCCATGAATACCGCAGTGACTGATTTTGGGTGGGACGGAATCCATCTCACACCGCCCGCCTCAGATCGGTTGTATCGCGAGATCGTGGAGTCGGCTTGGGTGTTCTCTGGTTCGGACGCTGAGGCTCTGCTTGACAGAGCATTTGTGGAATGGAATATGCACTAAATTTAACTAACCCATAAATTGCATTTTTTCTGATTAACTAAATTTAAAGTTCATTAAACATTTGTTCTTTCTGATTAAGCCTAACTAAATCTAAATTTAAAGATGTCTATTGGCTTTTCTAAATTATTAGTAAATCTCGATGCATCTAATTTAACCCTTTTTTCAAATTTTCTGTGATAGCCTAACTTTTCAATTTACATTGCGGCATCTAAATTCTAAATTTTGAAGGGTTGTATTTTGGGTTTTAACTTTTAACTCTTTCCGACTCATATGACGCTACCGCGTCATATGACAGGGTGAACCAAAAACTAATATGACGCTACCGCGTCATATGGACTTATTTTCATAATTCTAGAATAAGTTATATGACGCCCTAGCGTCATATGGAGCTCAGTAAGTCCGGTAAGTTAGATGAAGATCTGTCGGTTGGTGGCAACCCCAGGTTTCTCCGACAATTCTAACGGTCAGCAGTGTGGTTTTGACAGTTGTTTGGTGCAGTGGCAATGATACCGGGCTCCCGCCTCCGTAGACTTACAGGAACATAATATGTCGGAAGGAGTTAATGATTTCGGCACTCGGCAGGCACGTACATTTAATTCTACAGTACTAATGCCACCCATGTTCTGATAGTTTGCCATTTATCCCATCGCTCGCGTTTAGTGTTAGGTCCGAACCCGAGTTTGATCGGCTATTTATCACCATGTCTTGTTAATATATCCGTTGTTTTTTTCTTCCTTTTATTTATTTCCGTTGCTCGCGTTTAGTGTTAGAACCCGAGTTTGATCGGCATGAAATTTATTACAATGTGTTTCCCCTCTCGCATTTGATGTTACTCGCGTTTGTTCTCGCTCTTTGATTATCTGTCATTAGTCGCTCGCGTTTGAACCCGAGTTTGATCGGCGGAAATTTTCCTGTTTCGTGTAAACTGTCGTAAAAATTTAGGATTTGCAATTTCCAATTGTTTTAGACTAAAGGTGACAATATGGACGCTCTATCCCAAGGCAAACGCCGTAGGGCAGGACTTAAAGGTTCATTGACTGTCTTGACAGAAAATTTAGATGAGTTCTTGGAAACCGCAACTCGGGTAGAAGTCGAGGCAAAACTGCATAGCGTGCAGACCCAAGTGACCAAGTTTGAGGCCAATCAAGAGGTCTTGTTGCCGCTATATACCTCAGACGATGAATATTTTAAGGAGAACCAAGCGGATACCATCTACTTATTTTATATCTATGGGATAATCGTCAGTTTAAGGAGAAATTGGGTAAAACAGAAGGGCAAACTCGATCCGACAACAAGAAAGGATCGGGAGTTAAATTGCCGCACCTGGTCCTACCAACCTTCGCTGGCGACCCCACATTATGGACTTGGTTTTGGGACATGTTCAGATGTGTGGTGCATGAAAGGACTGACTTAGTGCCATTCAAAAACTAACATACTTAACCCTCCTCTAGCGGGTGCTCTGTGACCGTTTTGGGCCTTTCCGGGCCGTTCTGACTGCTATATCAACCATCAGTATGAAAGGAACTGTATTGCGCCGAAAACTAGGTGGAAATCGCTACACAATGACGCCACATACAGCTACGTAGCACTCGTGGAGCACTGACAGTGTTACCTCGAAGATGGAAGTTTAGCTGATTTTGCTACCTTGCTCACTTTTAGCGAACTATTGGTTACACTGTCATCCTCACGCGCGGTGGGGGAACTGGAGTTAGTGTGGGCCGGGAGGCCACAGATGTCGGACGTATGGATCATTACTATCCCTCCCATTTTCACTCGATTTCAACCCTTTTTTCACCCGTTTTTTGCCAGTTTTTTCAACTCGACTTATGTTGCGAGCCGCTCTTTAAGGGTTAAAGGGTCAGTTAAAGGGGGATGCCTATAAATTAATAGAAGGCTTCACGGTTGAGGGTGCAAGTTATGCCCCTGCCTTAGACTTGCTTCAAGAAACCTTCGGGTATCCCGACAGAGTAAAAGCGGCACATATCATGCATTTCCATAACCTTGTTGCCCCTAAATGTCAGGCCGTAGAACTAAAGGCTTTCTACGCCAACATGGAGAGTGCAATGAGATCTATGACTGGTCAATAGGTGAGTCTGGAAGAGTTCTGTGTGGTTACATTGCTGAATAAATTGCCATCACCAGTTAAGGAGACCATTAGGAGGGAGATGGGTGAGCAAAGCCTAGATTACAAGACTTTCACACAGTGTTTTCAGGCAGAATTGTATAACATGGTTGGTCAGGACTCCCCAGGAAAGAATATGCCCGTGGCTACGGCTGCATTCTCAACACAGAGTGGTAGTAGCCGGTTCCCATGTAAACTGTGCGGTGGGAATAACCATCCCGGGTATAAATGCTTTAAGCATAAAATGGGACCGCTCAAAATCAAAAGACCTCAGCAACTACGACTCTGTGCGGGATGTCTCTCCAGTGATCATGGTAGTAATGGGTGCACTAACCCAAACATCAAAAATTGTAGGTATTGCCAGGGTAAGCACTTTCACTCCCTGTACCTAAAACAGAGAGAAGCAAGACCAGCAAGTGGGGGCTACTACTAGGGAAGAGTCAACACCTACAACCTCAACAACAATATCCGTAAGTATGAATAAGCAAACTGTGATCCTACCCACAGTTCAGCTGCCTGTAAAGGGTAGACACAGGAAAAGTATAAAAGTCAGATCGCTACTGAACCAATACTCACAGAGGACCTTCGTGAAGAAATCCGTACTACCGTCCCTTTCATACGAAACCGTGGGGACGGAAGAATTACGGCTTCATGGTTTCACCAGAACTCAAACCCCTCGTGAGTATACTATTGTAGCACTGAAATATTTACATCGGGGTAGGTTCCATCGTCTCGAAGCAATTGTGGTCGAGGAACTTCCCGAACATAAAGGTGAGTCTAGTCTTAATGCTGAAATGACTAGTTTAAAGCACCATGGCATTATATTGGCCGATTCATGCGTCACAGAGACAGCACAGCTGGAGGTACTAATTGGTGCCGACTATTACTACAACATAGTGCGACCTGGTTTCAAATGGGTAGGTAATTTGGTTTAACTTCCAACCAAATTCGGATATGCACTGAGTGGTTCTTATGCAGCATCCACATCCAGCTCCAATACTGAGGTTGTAATAATTCTAAAAGTGGCAGTAACTCCAGTGGACCAATATATGTCTACTGGACAGTTCCCGTGCAAAGAAGAACTGAATGCTTTGTGGGATTTAGACCACATTGGCATATCATCCAAAGAACATTCGCAAGCTGAACGGCAAGCTTTGAGGAGATGAGGAGACAGTCACCTACGAGCCGGAGAGTCAACAATATCAGGTACGTCTGCCCTGGACTGAATTAAAAGAACATTTGCCCACCAATAAAGGTTTTGCTGTTGGGAGATTACGAGGTCTACAAAAGAAATTTATAGCTGAGCCTAAGTTTTATGACTAATATTCACAGGTAATTTCTGATCAACTGTCGCGGGGTTTCATCGAGGAGGTTCCTTTCGATGACTCTGTCTCATGTCATTATCTGGCGCATCACGGGGTCGTAAAACAGAGCAAGACTACCCCAGTACGTATTGTGTTTGACTGTTCCGCCAAAGTCGTCAAACACAAACCCAGTCTAAACGACTGTCTACATACGGGACCCTCTTTAGTACCGGACCTTGCTCAAGTTATGTTACGATTCCGTCTGCATCACTATGCGTGGGTCAGTGACATCGAGAAGGCTTTCTTGATGTTGAAACTTCATGAAGATGACAGGGATTACACTAGGTTTATGTGGCCGAAAGATCCTCTACAATTAGATTCTCCTCTAATCTGTTATCGATTCAGGGTTGTCCTTTTCGGTGCTACCTGTTCTCAATTTCTCCTTAATGCGACCATCCTTAAGCATCTTTCTCTTGTTGATGCAGACCCGGAGTTGGTGCAGGAAATTAGGGCCGGGCTATATATCTATAACCTCCAAGGTATGGGGGATAATGAAAGTTCCCTCGTCCATGCTTACGATATGGCTCGTGAAGTAATGGATAATACCCATTTATTCCTGCGCCAATGGGCCACAAATAGTCCCGTCTTGAGAAAGGTGTTGCAGAGGGATGGTATTGCTGCGGAAAAACAGGATTTGGTGAGAGTACTTGGCCTGGTGTGGAAAACTGACTCTGATTCTCTTTCCTTTGGAGCTCAGTATGCTCCTTTTGAACAGGTTACAAGCGTGAGTGTTTAAGGTTTGCTGCCAAACTCTTTGATCCTTTGGGTGTTGTGTTGCCAGTATCAATATGGTCTCGAATCTTTCTCCAACAATTGTGGAGACTGAAATTGGGTTGGGACGATGATCTCTCTGTGGACCTGCAAGCGGAATGGTGGGGAATAGTGGATGACATGGTTCTCTGTAGTTGTATTGAGTTCTCTAGGAGGATCTGTTTCAGAAAGACTGTTTCCCTGCATGCATTTGCTGACGCAAGCAGTGTCGCTTACGGGACTGCTATATATCTAGTCAGTCCAGAGGGTAGCCACTTGGTCATGGCAAAGGCTAAGGTGGCACCCATCAAGTCCCTTTCCATCCCTAAATTGGAATTGACTGCAGTTCTGCTAGCCGCCAGAATGATTAACTTCGTTGAGAATGCCTATAAAGATAAACTTCATATCTCTGAAACCTATGTGTGGAGTGACACTCAAATTACGCTACACTGGATTCACAATCAAAAGAAACTGCCAGTGTATGTCACTAACCGCATCGACGAGATACATGCCCTAGTCCCGACTGCTTATTTCCGGTATGTATCGACTAAAGAGAACCCAAGTGATATGGTATCTCGAGGCATGTCTGCTAAATGTTTGAGTTCTTCTGCGTTGTGGTGGAATGGGCCTTCTTGGCTCCCGAAACCCGATGGATGGCCAGAGAATCTAGATCTCCAACAGCAGCCCGCTGGTATCGTGACCCAAATTGTAGGCACGGTGCCCCAAGATGACACACAGTTATGGGACTGGCACAAATATAGCAGCTATGAAAGATTGCAGCGTGTCACAGCATGGGTGATACGTTTCGTAAATAATTTGAAGGCAAAAAGAAATAGCCTGCCCCCCACAGGTAGTGCTCATCTCAACATACAAGAAATTAGAGCTGCAGATAATGTTTTACTCAAATTATGCCAAAAAGATACCTATTCGCAGGAGCTTGAAATAATGGTGAAAGGTAAACAATCCAGAAATAACTTAATCAACCTAGGATTAGGACTACACCTGAAGGGAGGTATAATTCATTGTGGAGGCAGATTGAGGCTAGCGGATATCTCAGAATCATGCAAGTATCTTAAACTTCTGCCCTCCAAACATCCCTTGCCCCACCTGATAATTGATCGGTGTCATCGGCTCTGTTGCCATTACAGGGTCAGTCACGTGGTTATCCGTCAAAAATGGTGGGTGCCTAAACTCAGGCAGGTGGTGAAAAGCGTACTGGGTAAGTGTCCGAAATGTCGTCGGGTAAAAGGTAAGCCCTACGACTATGCAGGACTGCCACCTTTACCAGCCCTGCAAACCACCCCTGGAGACCCGTATAAGGTCACTGGGGTGGACTATAGCGGAGCAATCCCGATCAAGGACTCGCCGACCATAGAGGTTTACATGCTTTTATTTACTTGCGCGGTCACCAGAGCGATTCACATCAAAGTAGTCACCAACCTCACTTGTGACAGTTTCCTCCATGCATTCAGGAGGTTCTGTAGTCGACAGGGATTTCCCCGGATCATTTTTAGTGACAATGCCAGCACTTTTGTTGGGGCCTCTAGGTACTTGTCGGACATTTGTAATCACCGTAAAGTTCAGTCCCACCTTGGCAGTGTTCAATGTGAGTGGCGGTTTATCCCGGCTAGGGCACCATGGTTCGGTGCTATATGGGAAAGGGCCATCGGCATTGTCAAGGCGGGGTTGAAGAAGGTGTTGGGACGTGCCTTAATTCCTTTGAGGAATTGACTACTCTACTGTTGGAAATTGAGGCCACTATCAATGATCGTCCCTTGTGTTCTGCTTCTGGCGACCTAGGGGGATCTTACCCCAATAACACCCTCTGTGTTGGTGTGGGGTCATCGGTTGCGAAATCTTCCTGGTGATAATGAAGTGGAGGAGGGGTTGGAAGATCCAGACTACATAAATAAAGATGTAATTTCAGCCAGATATCAAAATATTCGCAAACTGTCGAAATATGTCTGGCGACGCTGGTCTAACGAGTATCTGGTGACCCTCAGAGAGGCGCATAAGTGTAAGCTGAGACCAATAAATGGTCGGTGGCCAGGTATCGGTGATGTTGTCACCATCCATGACGAGGGTCCACGCGCCTTATGGAAGTTGGGCCATATTGTCGAGATATTACCCGGTCGAGACGGAGAACTCCGAGTGGCTAGAGTCCGGACGAAGACGGGAACATATACGCGGCCGACTGTCCGTCTGTACCCTCTTGAGGGGGACATTGAGTGCAAAACGGACTCCACGGAGATGCCTGGAGACATTCCCACAGTGGCTACCTCGATCGATCAACCGGTCGACGTGCCCAGTGGACGTCCTAGTCGACAGGCAGCTCAAGCATCCTCCCAATCATGGCGGGATAAAATAGCCTCCGGGCTTTTGTAGATACTGTATTGTATAAACCTGGTGGTGGGAATATGTCCAAACTCTGATATGGACAGTCTTACTTTAAGTATTACATTACGTCTTTAGTATTAGGTTTGTGGGATCAATAATTATATAGAATAATTAAGAGGTAAATAATTATGTTCTGTATTGGATATTGGGTAATCTATCATTCCTATGAACTTAGGTAATTATAATTGGGAGGGAAAATATATACCTACCTATTCGCACTGTGACGCCTCCCGGCGCTAGCAGAATGGTTGCGTGGGGCATTGCAGCTCGCTAGCGCTCGCCAGGATGGGGGGATGGGCTACAGTTGTCCTAGAATTATCTGCTTTCTTTTATTAGTGTCGTGTTGCCACAGACAGTCTAGAAATGGTCTTTGTTTTGGTCTGTGACCGCGCCTTATATTTTATATTCGCTATAATATAAATGTTGCTTGTGTGGGAGGCGAGCGAGAGCGGGTGAGGGAGTACACCTGGCAGCGGGGGGTGAGTCATGACGCGGCTCGCTTGGGCGCTGACGGCGTTGGCGGCCGCGTGGTCAACTAGTCCCTTCCCGTTGCGGCCTCATGTTTTTTACCAAGCTCAGAGCTTGCCTGACACGCGTATCGTCTACATCCTTTGCAATTCTGTCCCCCATACTCGCCACTTTGCATACTATTTCTCTCTCTCGACTTCTCCTTTCTCATTCTCTAATCTTTATTAAACTCAACATCCCTTCTGGTTTCAGCATAGACGTTCACCGTCGGCCAGTCGTATTGTACGCGAAGCTCTCAGATATTTCCATGTATTAGGCTGTAATGAGGTTTGGAAAGACGGACTTTTCCGTGTGTGTCCTCTCTTGGGAAGGTTGTAGACCGGTATATGTCTCCCTGGCAAGGTGTTGAGTGATTCTGCTGGGTTATTTAAAGCTAGACTAGGGGTAAGGTTACTGTGTCGTTGTCTCCGATGTGTGCAGTGTTAGCTAAGCCCTGCACGACATCGACAGGTACTGTGGGAGCCTAAGTTGTCTTCGGGTGGGTTTACTTTTGCGAGCACAGCGCTGTGGTATGAGAGGGCCATAGCCTATCCCTCACAACATAGTGCTGCCTCTTTGTGTTGACTTCTGAGGGATCGCCAGGATAGAACTAGGTACTAGAGACCTAGATTTATCAAGAGAGCATCCCCGTCATATAACGTAATCTTCATTATACCACCTTCGGACAACATTAGGCTACGAGCCGCAGGCTCACCCATTGTTGCCCTGCCTTGATACCCCAGCTAGACTTTATTAACTAAGCAGACACTGGTTAGAGATAAGCTCCATTATTATATGTATGCCACATTATTATTCACTGCACTTTTAAGCCGAGGTTGTTGTTGAGTTACACAACCCTAGTAGGCTGTTGCGTTGTGTCACGAAGCATTTCTTTAGTTGTCGAGCATTACTACCTTTGCGCAGTCTTTATTATTCGCCTGCCTATTATTACTATATGTCCTAGCATTTATTGTGACCCGTATTCTGCATTATAATTGTTCAAGATTCTTTACGAACATCTTCCCAGCATCAGACTTATTTCAGAAGTTTCCAGTTGATGTTGCAGGACTAGCATTGCACTTTCTTTAATACAGGAGTGCCAGTTATTTGAGTATCTACCGTAACGTTAATTAATCACGTTAACTATCTTTTCTTTGTGTAACCTAATCGAGTAATCTTTTACTGTTTGAGAATAGGCTGTTTCATCGAGCGTCAGCCTAGTGTGTGTGCACCAGTTACCGAGTCATAGGATACCTCGTTGTCCAGGCACGACTCAGGGCGGTAATGGTGTTTTGTTTTCCAGTGTCTTTGAGAACCTGGATCGTAACAAATGGCGACCTAGCTCAGGATCTTGTGAACTAAGAAATAATTGCAGGATTGTTGTGGTCATTTGTTTTATTGAGGAATATAGTGGGCAGGTTAATTTTTTTTGGGCAAAGTAGTATAGCACTTGAGAGTCTTCAGACATTTTTGGCAAGTGAATAGTGCTACATAAGAGTTTGGGGTACTTCTTTTCTGAATATTGTGGTGAGAAATTTTTGTGAGCATCATGTCTTATACCGGGTCAGAGGAGAATGGAGACACAGTACGTAATGTCGAAACTGAGGAACAGCAGCATGATGAAAGGGTTAATCGGGTGAACTGTGAGGAGGATGCTATGATATTTTTGCAATGGCCTGTTACTGCCGAGCCGTTGGAGGGTATGGATCGGTACGGTCTTCAATGCCTGGCCACAGCTATCGGTCATGCGGTTACTAGCAACATGACCAGGGATAACTTGATAACGTGTGAACTGGGCAGGGTGACTGGTGAGCGAGAGGGGTTGAGTGCTCAGAGCCCTTCGGCCATGCTTCCCCTACACTCGACTCCCAGCCGTCCCAGTAGTTCGCCGACCCCGGGTACGCTCCCGCAGTTGGGTGGTGACTGGCAGGGGGGGTTGCCCCTGGGTGGACCACCGGTAATTTCAAACATTGTAACACCTTCACCTCCTCCAGGGTTATCTCCAGAATTATTGTTTAAGCTCGAATTAGCTAAGCTTCAGCATCAGCAGCAAATAGAATCAGCTAAGATCGAAGAGAGAAAGGCTATCAGGGCATCTGAGATTCAACAGCAACAAAGGGCATGTGAGCTTCAGCAGCAAACAGAGCTAGCAAAAATCCAAGCTGATTTAGAGTCGACTAGGTACTGTGCCGACATGGACGTAGAGAAGTCGCGAGTAGAGACAACGGGACAGCGACTTGGGGCTGGTAACCGTGTTCATGAGCAGTCTCTCTCGCACTTATTGAAACTGGTTCCGGTGTTTGATGACAGTGGTGTAACAGAATTTTTCACACGCTTTGAGAAGAAGTGCCAGGAACACCAGTGGCCAGAGAATAAATGGGCAGCACTTGTATCCTCTAGATTAATAGGCAAGGGTCTTAAAGCCTACGATGCGTTGCCTATAGAGTCTTGTATTATCTATGAGGAACTCAAGGAGGCTGTCCTGAGAGCATACGAACTACAACCAGAGACGTACAGGTTGAAGTTCCGGGGTGTTACCAAGGGTCGGGAGAGCACCTTTTTGGAGCATGCCCGGGAGCTGTCCGATGCTTTTGGGAATTGGCTGAGGTCGGAGAAAGCTACTACGTTTGACGACATTAAATAGTTGGTGCTTTTAGAGCAGTTTTTCAAATGCACGGGCGGCGACCTGACGTTAAACCTTAACACCTTACCCAAAAACTCTACAGGAGGCAGCTGAGATGGCTGACCTCCGGCTATCACTAATTCGTGGGTGCGGGTCTGCCCAGCGTAGTGAGGCAGGTAACAAGGGGCGTGACGCCCCACCCCCCCGAGTTAGTGATATACCTTATGCAAACAAGTACAAGAGCCATGATACCAAGACTGACCACAAGACTAGCACCGTCCCATTTAAGAAGGGGCCGGGCCCTTCCCAGTACCAAGGGCCAAGGGGAGTTGGAGTGTTATCATTGTCATAAAAAGGGGCACTTTGCAAGAGTCTGTCCTAGCAAACCACCTACAGCAGCTGTGTCTTTGGCCTGCAACATTGGTGTGTCTCCGAAGTCATCTAAGTTTGCCCGGGGCAGTTCGTCAGAGGCTGAGACACAGCCAATGCAGAAGCACCTGGGAGGCTCGAACCCTGCTCAGGATGTTTTTTGCGACCATAGAGGGCGGGGTTGTGTGATGTGGGCGGGGCGCAAGCATGGAGTAGAGGTCTTGCGTGATACAGGTGCTTCCCAGACTCTGATAAAAAACTTGACTGGCTACCCTATAAACGCGGCTCGGGTGGTGGTGGTGCAGGGAATTAATGCAACTCGGTCATACCCGCCGGTGCAGTTGGAGTTGGAGGTGGATGGTGTGGCACGTGAATTGGATGTCGGGATTGTGGAGAAACTGCCAGTGGAGGGCGTCAACCTTCTTCTCGGCAACGACTTTGCAATGCCCGCTTCTGAGGTTCTACCCTTAGTCGTTGCCGAGAGGCCGGCCGACGTGAGTAGGGAAGAGCAAGAGTGGGTCGAGCGGTGCCAGACACAACCCATGGCGTGTGTTGTCACCCGAGCTCGGGCAGCTAAAGTGTCACAGCCTAGTCCTCCGTCTTCAGACCAGCGGAGGAACGATCAACAGGAGGAGGCTAAAGCTGGAGTTGGTTTTAAGAGTTTTGACTCGGCGGCTCTCCTGGGTGATTCAGTATTAGCACCATTACTTAATTCTGGAGTAGCCCCTGGGCCTGTCATCGAGAGTGACGAGGCTGGGCATGACGAGTCTCCACGACAGCAACGTTATGTACATCGAGAGAGACAGAGGGAGCAGCCCAGTATCGGGGAAGGTCATGCATTGCTCCGGGAGCAGTTAGATCGCTTGGCACCCTCAGATATACGTCGGTTGCAACTAGAGGACCCTGAGCTCCAAACGTGTGCTAATGGAGCTGTAGAGCTCGACGAGGACGGCGATGCACAGCCAGGAGACTTTTTTTATTTAGAAGGCATCCTCTATAGGCGTTTTCAAGACCCTAAACGTAGTTGGCAAGAGGGGTCCGGAGTAGTGGACCAGTTGGTGGTGCCACGGGAGTGCAGGGATAGCCTACTGAGGTTGGCGCATGACATACCACTGGCAGGACATCTAGGGGTGAGAAAAACGGTGGCGGCTTTAGAAAAATTGTTTTGGTGGTCGGGGTTGAAGGGGCAGGTGGTAACCTAGATAGCAAGGTGTCATACGTGCCAGAGGGTTGGAAAACCTAACCAAACAATTCCGAGAGCCCCGTTGCACCCCATTCCTGTCAGTGGACCGCCCTTCAGTAAGGTCATCATTGATATGGTCGGACCCCTAACCCCTACTAGTGCCGGTAATAAATTTCTATTAACTATCATGGATGTGGCCACTCGTTATCCTGATGCATATCCAATGAGAAATGGCACGGCGAAAACTGTTGTCCGGAACCTGCTCTTGTATTGCTCGCGGTATGGTTAACCGCAAGAGGTGCAATCGGACCAAGGTTCTAGTGTTACATCTAATCTGTTCAAACAAACTATTATTGAGCATGGCATCAGCACTGTCGTCTCTTCTGCGTATCACCCGGAGAGTCAAGGGGTGTTGGAGAGGTGGCACGCCACGCTGAAAAGCATGCTTCGATGTTATTGCGCAGAGAACGGAAAGGATTGGGACCTTGGTCTGCCGTATGTTTTGTTCGCGGCAAGAGAAGTACCTGGAGAGAGTCTCGGTTTCAGTCCGAATGAGCTTGTTTTCGGGCATCAGGTGAGGGGCCCTCTCCACATGGTGAAGGAGATGTGGGAGGGCACTAGGCATATTGTTCTGCGAGATAAGTTGCAACCTCTTGTTCCTGAGCGACAAGAGGAGTTGTTTACTAGGCTGTGGCAGTCCGTCCGCATGTTTGTTGCTTCTCCAGGCCTGATGTATGGGGTAGAATCCGACATGGAGGCTGGAGACAGTGCAAGACTCGAGTTGGTTCCCTACCGTGTGAATCCTGCTCGACAGCCTGTTGTGAAGGCGGAGCTGGACAGCGTGTGGAGAGGGGGTCTGAGGGATGAGGAATGTCGTGAGTGGTCGTTGCCAGTGGCTTTGCAACCTGAGTTTGGTGGCAGAGTCCGTGTGTGTGTTGATTGCAAGAGTGTGGAAGCATTATCCCTGACAGACGCCTATCCATTACCCAGAGTTGACGACACCATAGACCGCTTCGGGGCTGCCTCGCTCATCACGAAGGTAGAACTAGTGAAGGGTTATTGGCAGGCCCCGTTGCCGGAAAGAGCGAAGAGAAGTGCCAGTCTTGCGATGAACTGGACAGTTTATCAGTGTCAGCTGTTGTTGTGCTGCCGGAACACAAGTTTGATGTGTGGCATGCTAAGGGCACTGATAATGTTTTGGCTTTGTTTGCAGGAGAACCCTCGCTGTTCAGTCAGTGTCTGTCGTGGGTGGAGGATCCGGGGTAGGCTACCACAGTATGTTGGTATAGCCTCCTGTCTTGGGTCGCGGTGTATTTTTGCGCTGGTGCTTGTTGGCTCGCGTGTGTAGCATCAGTGTAGGGTCGCAGGGCAGGAGTTGTTGGCTTTGATTAGACGAAAATTAGGCTACATCTATAGTAGCCGCCAAAAACAACATTAAAATAAAGTATGAAAAATTAAATAAAAACTCTTTCTTTTTAATAATTAATTTTAAGATAATATTGTAGCTGAGTACTGAGTGCAGATGATTTTCTCTCAGTAGGCTGTGCTTCTTAAAGCTCGCTCTGGGAGCACAATGTTATGAATTGATGTATTATGTTTGGGAAGGGTGATAAGATTTTTTTATATATAAAATGTTGTTGTATTTTTTTTTTGGAGACTGAGCTTGCATTCCATGTGTGGCAGAGTGGTTAGGAGTGGCAGATTCTAGCGACATTCTGCCTGTTCAGATATGGGCTCATGGTTGAGTGTCCCATATCTTGGGGGGGGTGTGACGCCTCCCGGCGCTAGCAGAATGGTTGCGTGGGGCATTGCAGCTCGCTAGCGCTCGCCAGGATGGGGGGATGGGCTACAATTGTCCTAGAATGATCTGCTTTCTTTTATTAGTGTCGTGTTGCCACAGACAGTCTAGAAATGGTCTTTGTTTTGGTCTGTGACCACGCCTTATATTTTATATTCGCTATAATATAAATGTTGCTTGTGTGGGAGGCGAGCGAGAGCGGGTGAGGGAGTACACCTGGCAGCGGGGGGTGAGTCATGACGCGGCTCGCTTGGGCGCTGACGGCGTTGGCGGCCGGGTGGTCAACTAGTCCCTTCCCGTCGCGGCCTCATGTTTTTTACCAAGCTCAGAGCTTGCCTGACACGCGTATCGTCTACATCCTTTGCAATTCTGTCCCCCATACTCGCCACTTTGCATACTATTTCTCTCTCTCGACTTCTCCTTTCTCATTCTCTAATCTTTATTAAACTCAACATCCCTTCTGGTTTCAGCATAGACGTTCACCGTCGGCCAGTCGTATTGTACGCGAAGCTCTCAGATATTTCCATGTATTAGGCTTTAATGAGGTTTGGAGAGACGGACTTTTCCGTGTGTGTCCTATCTCGGGAAGGTTGTAGACCGGTATATGTCTCCCTGGCAAGGTGTTGAGTGATTCTGCTGGGTTATTTAAAGCTAGACTAGGGGTAAGGTTACTGTGTCGTTGTCTCCGATGTGTGCAGTGTTAGCTAAGCCCTGCACGACATCGACAGGTACTGTGGGAGCCTAAGTTGTCTTCGGGTGGGTTTACTTTTGCGAGCACAGCGCTGTGGTGTGAGAGGGCCATAGCCTATCCCTCACAACATAGTGCTGCCTCTTTGTGTTGACTTCTGAGGGATCGCCAGGATAGAACTAGGTACTAGAGACCTAGATTTATCAAGAGAGCATCCCCGTCATATAACGTAATCATCATTATACCACCTTCGGACAACATTAGGCTACGAGCCGCAGGCTCACCCATTGTTGCCCTGCCTTGATACCCCTGCTAGACTTTATTAACTAAGCAGACACTGGTTAGAGATAAGCTCCATTATTATATGTATGCCACATTATTATTCACTGCACTTTTAAGCCGAGGTTGTTGTTGAGTTACACAACCCTAGTAGGCTGTTGCGTTGTGTCACGAAGCATTTCTTTAGTTGTCGAGCATTACTACCTTTGCGCAGTCTTTATTATTCGCCTGCCTATTATTACTATATGTCCTAGCATTTACTGTGACCCGTATTCTGCATTATAATTGTTCAAGATTCTTTACGAACATCTTCCCAGCATCAGACTTATTTCAGAAGTTTCCAGTTGATGTTGCAGGACTAGCATTGCACTTTCTTTAACACCTTACGAGCGGCCTATGCGGTTTATTTATATGTACCGCCCAGCGGGGTGTTTTTAGCCAAAATAGGGCTGTTTACGTGATCATTTTCATGCCTAAATAAGACCCAGAACGTAAAACAAGTACCTATCCCTGAAAGGGCATAAATAGAGCTTTCGAATGACACCATAACGATCCTTTTATGATGGCTAGTTTTCTTGCAATAACCGTGCAACGCGAGTGCAAAAAGCATGTAATTAGCCACTTTCCCGATACAATTCCTTATATAGCGAGTGAGAGAGGGAGGAGGGAGCTGGGATTCGTGTCAGTATGTTCGCCGCGGTGGTCTGGAGCAGTCATACGCTCGCTACTCTCCTGCCACCACTTGTCTCTCTCTCTCAGCAACATTACGTGCTGAAATTGCCACTCGAGTTATGTCGAGCGCCGCCACATAGTCCAGCTTTATTTAACTCGACTTATGTGGTGAGCCGCTAATTAAGGGTTATTACAGGAGTGCCAGTTATTTGAGTATCTACCGTAACGTTAATTAATCACGTTAACTATCTTTTCTTTGTGTAACCTAATCGAGTAATCTTTTACTGTTTGAGAATAGGCTTTTTCATCGAGCGTCAGCCTAGTATTTATTAGTGGCCCCTCCATCATTGACGAACATGCCTATTACATAAGGCATCCTCTTCAAACACTAATCCGCCGTAGTTTGAATCTACCGCGCAGAGCATTTAAAAAACTGAGGAGCCTTCATCATGAGCGCACGCGACCTCACTCATGGCTTCAGTCATTATGAATTGGGTTCTCACTACGAAAAAACTTCGTAAAAAATAAAAACAAAAAGAAAATAAGAATAACTATCCAATAAGCTTTCCATCATATCGTGGATGTACTTGTGTGGATTTCTGACCAGACGCTGAATCAGGCGTCATTCCTCCTTCTTTGCTCTGCGCTCAGCCTGCCCGGACGTACCTTTCAGGCTCCGCTGGTTCCGCATTCGTGGCGTCCCTAGTGAGTTTTTTCTCATTTGTTTACTCTGGGATGTATCGAGTAAGGTTAGGATAGGCGTAGCAGGAGTGTCCTGGGCTGGTTGCCCGCAGTGCAATTTTGGGTCGTATGTATGGGGCATCTATTTCGGATGTACCCTCGTGGTCCTGTTGTGGACTCGTGAACTTTTCACAGTTGGGTTAGTTGGTGATGCAGGCGGCTTTCATTACGCGTTAATTATTGCTGCCTTT
This sequence comes from Paralithodes platypus, assembly GCA_032716605.1. Taxonomy (NCBI): domain Eukaryota; kingdom Metazoa; phylum Arthropoda; class Malacostraca; order Decapoda; family Lithodidae; genus Paralithodes; species Paralithodes platypus. The sequence continues at coordinate 38,521,570 of CM064497.1, forward strand.
TATCCTTCTGATGAGGTAAGCTGTGTGTTTGCTGACGTTCCCAGCGTATTTTTCTTCACTTAGTGAAGTTTTTTCTGGGTCCGTGTCAGGCTTCCCGGGGTGGGAAGTTATCGCTTCGGTGGTGTGTGGGCGGTGGTTCCTGTTGTGATATTCCAGTGTGTGTTTATATTTCAACTATTTTCATGCCGTCTACCTAGGCCTAGCCAGCCGCTCGTAGCTTTGCCACATGTCTAGTGTTATTATTTATTTTATAAATATGCCCTACTGTGTCATGTGTATCCGGGTTTTAGTTGTGTATTGGCTAATTCCTCGGACTATATTTGTTTCCTGGTTTAGTTGTGTATTGGCTAATTCCACGGATTATGTTGTGACCTTGGTTAGTCGTGCGTGTCTCTCCTCGTGTCGTATTGTTCAGATGGTGTCTGTTCAGGGTGGGGTTTGCCTTCCGGCGGGTTTTTCTCGGTTTCACCATGAAAAATCCTGACCGATGAGCAGTGTTGGGCCACACGTGGTTTTTAACACTGGCTGGTTCCCCGGCGAGGGGAGGTGTCTGTGGCTCTCCAGGACTGCGTCTCTGTGGGTGCCTGGTTTCAGGCCTCCTTTAAAATTCCCGGCGGGATGGCTGTACCCATCCTTACATATATATTTAGTTATATATAAAGAAACGACGTTCTTGAGAACACTCGTTTTTTATAGGTTTTTCTACCTGGTTTACGACAACCACGGGGAAAACCTAGCTGTTGTTTAGGCGTTCCTCCCCGGCGATCTTTTACAAAGAAGTGGGGTCAGGAACTTGTGGGGTTAACTTTTAGACTTCTCACCCGGCGGGTGCACCTGAGCAGGGTGGGATAAAACGACTTAGGTCTCTTATAGTTAACCAATCCATTTGAGTGATACTCTGTGTATCGCTGCCTTTACTCTTACGGCAATTGAAGGATCAGTGAGGTTTAACCAAATCGATTTCCACACCCGGCGGGTGCCCCTAAGTAAAGGAACTAAGGAATTTATAAACAAATTCAATTTCGATTAACCTTAATTGGGTGATACTTTCAGTATCGCCGCCTTCTATTTTTACGACGATCGTTTGGGACAATTCGTTAAAAAATCAGATCTCGTATATTCCTGCCCTGGGCTATTCTACTAAAATATTTCAAGGGCCGGCGTCTTTATGAGGTGGGGCTTTGTTACAAAATTGAATCTTGAGACAGTCACCACCTCCTACAGACTATAAGTGCCATACTGGACCATTATATCAGAGGGTATTCTTCATGTTCTTTAGCTAAGAAGATTTGTTTAGCCTCTTTACACCCAGCCGCGTGGCGAGATGTGTTAGCTGTGTCTTTGCATCCCGTTACCCGGCGGGTTATTAACACTTGTATGCGAACACTTGGGTTAACCTTATGAGCATTAATTCCTGGAAATTTTTCTTTATTTTTCCAGAGCTGAGCTCCGGCGGACCAATACAGACCCGGCGGTAGTTCCTCACACCAGTCTCTGTCATGGCTAATGTGACCCCAGTTTTTGCCCTGTGCATTACCCCTACTTGCGCGGGTATCCCAATTTTTGCACATACCCTTTGCATAAGGTGTGTTAGATGTCTAGACCGTTCAAGGGGTCTCTGGGTTACACTTAATTGTTCATTTTGCTCCCAATTAGCCAATAAAGTCCTGTGTGACAATGACAAGACCGCGGCGGTAGCGTTGAGAGAGGTCAGACAACAAATGTCGGCCTACACTACCATTGTCGCACATAAGTCACTTCAATGTGACAACGTCCCACTTTGGGATAAGTTGCTGTCAGAGCACCCTCCCCCTAAACGTACCTCTAGAGTAAGGGGTTTTAAGCCGACAGAGACTAGCCAGGGTTCTGTATCGTCTGTGGATACGTTTAAACGCCCGAGAGAGCCTACTCCCCCGGCAGCCACCTCCTCGTCGCAGGCGAGATCGAGGTCAAGGTCACCCCTCAGACAACGGTCTTCAAGTCGGGCCTCTTCCCCGGCTAATAAGAAGTGCAAGACTGAAGCTTCCCCCAGTGGCCATGGTGGTGATTCTTCCAAACCTAGGTCTAGTTCGCGGTCACACCGTAGCCACAAATCCTCCAAAAAGGATTCCCATAAGAAGTCCTCTCGACATTCTACTAAGTCTAGTGCATCTCATCGTACCTCTACACCTGACAATGTTTCTGTTACAGCCTCAGAGTATAGTGAAGCGCCTGTCCCTAAACAAGATTTACCTATTGATATTTTAACCCTAGAAATGGAAAGTTCAGGATATTCAATAATTGAGAATGTTTCAGACTCTCAAGAGAGCGTAGGCCAGAGCCTCGGTGTTTGGCGGTTTGCTCAGCCAGGGTCTGACCATCCACGTCCGACTCATACGAGTCACACAGTAGCCGATGTCCACAGGGACGCGGCGACCCCATCCTCTATCCCTGATTTATCTTGGAAACAAGGTGCCCCTGCCTCGGCGGGGTCTTCTCAGGAGGATCGGGAGGAACAAGATGAAGTGTCATTAATTTCAGATAGGGAAGGACAAGGGTCAGGCTCAGGCCTGGACGCCGCCCATGATAATACTAATTCACCTGAAAGTTCTGCACCTAACCAGTTTGTTACAGCACAAGAAATTGATGGGTTACTTACTCATGCTCTATCAAAATTCTTTAATCAACAACGAGAAAACCCCACAATGGACTTGGGGGCTCCCTTGACAGGTTCTGCGGTACGGCCTCTGATAACGTCAATCGATTTATCTAAGATTCCTAACCCTCCTACTCTGTCACCGGCAGGGAGCTCTAAGCCAGCTACGGCGGCATTCACTACGTCAAATGTCAGGGTCATTACGGATGTTAATCCACCCCCTCTAGACAAAGCGCCTCTTAGAAAGGTAGCTATGCCCCTGCTTTATGGGCCAGACGAGTCATGGGTCCCTTTGAACCCCTCTAAGCCAGAGCTTGCCCAGCCTACCTTGTCAGGGGAACTCCCGGTACCACGTGAGTGGTTTATCCAGGGAAATAAGTCTAAGAAATTAAGGGCATTGGATGCCTTGGGTAATGTTTTGGACGTAAATATCAAGGCTATACCTAGTTATTATCATCAGGATTATTTTGTTTATGCATCTAAGCCTGCTTTACCACCTGCCTCAGCTTCAAAACTTTTTTCAGACTGGTCTAAGCTGGATGGGTTTAATGATATTAAGGCTCTGTCGGCTATTACTCCTGAACTAGATTTACAGACCGTCACAGACGAGACAGCTAATCCAGTGTTGAAGGTGGGACAGTTGGGACCAGGACCTTGGGGGGATTGGGAGGTAGAGGCTCAAAACTTTGCAACCACTTTCACTTCTAAATCTTCCCACCAGATCCCTCAGGATACACATTCATGGTTGTCAATGCCGGTAGGTTCTGCCGGCGGAGTTCCGTCAGCTTTATTTTCTTTTTTAGCTGCCCCTAAGATTAATCTTTGTGAACTAAAGGAACCATTCATTACCCCTACCCCTTCTCACCTAGACAGAGAATTTAGGCTAAGGGGAAAAGCTTTCCGCCTGTTTTCACAGTACATAGTTTCTCAACAGGTGGCTAAGTCTTTACTCAGGTCTACTCAGGCAATCGCAGACGCGGATGCTCGAAGATCAGTTGAATTATCCCGGCGTCTGATTCTTCAGTCGTCAATTCAATCCTTAGGTGACATACGCACAGCCTTACTTGAGGCGGTGCGAGCACGACAGGATCTTAGGATGTCATTAGTTCGCAAGCTGCCTGATCGCATTGCTAACCAGGTGGTAATGTCCCCAGTACTTACACCTTCTTTAATGTCCCCTGATGTATGGAGAACAGTGTTTAACATGGCACAGGCCGTGAAGCACAGTCCCGCACAGGCTAAGAAACCCGCATTTAACTTCCCCAAACCTAAGCCTCCTACTAAAGCTCAGCCAGGGGGTTCTAAGCCGTTTCTTCCGCCTAAGTCCTCCCAATCCCCCCTGGGTCAGTTCAGGCATAGACAGAGAGGGTTTTCAGGACAGAGGGGACGCGGCCAGTATAAGCCGGGGCAGGGCCAGTCTTCGGCCCACACCAGCCAGCCGGCGAAGCGTCCAACACCACCAAACCCACCATAAAAAAACTAAAGTCTTTCTCACTCCCAGTGCCTACCTTAGAGCCGGAGGAACCGAGGGAAGTACAGCCGGCGAACCCTTGTCTGCTAACTGGGTCGTTCCGAACGTGTCACCAAGCATGGCCGTTAAAAACCTGGGCACGGATGGTGGCACGCAAAGGCATCACTTGGCAGTGGCTCCGGCGACCTCGCTTACGTCAGCCGACAACGGCAAATTGTGTTTCATTAGAGGTGGAGTTGCTGGTCCAGGAGATGATTGCCAAGAATGTCATCATCCCGGTACCCCCAGATTACCCTGTATTCACGTCAAAACTGTTTTTGGTTCCCAAACGGGACAGTGTTCAGATGAGGCCGGTCGTAGACCTGTCGTATCTGAATCTTCACATTTACAACGAGTCTTTCAGAATGTTAACAGTTCATCAAATCAGGCTAACACTTCCGCCGGGTGGCTGGATGTGTTCCCTAGACCTGACAGACGCCTATTGGCACGTGTCGGTCAACAAAAGATTTCAAAGGTTTCTGGCCTTGAGGATCAGGCACCAAAATTTTGTTTTTCAGAGGATGCCGTTCGGTTTGAACCTAGCACCTCGATTATTCACGAAACTAGTCCGGCAAGCCCTGATGCCATTGTTAAAACAGGGAATCAGAGTGTTGTGGTATCTAGACGACTGGCTGGTGGTGGCAGAGACACAACAATTATGCATAAAACATGTCAATATCATTTTAAATCATGTCAAAACTCTAGGCTTCAAGGTAAATCTGGTAAAGTCAAACCTTGTTCCCTCAAGAGTAATTCAGTGGATAGGGCTGGTCTGGGACACCGCCGCTCTCACTCTGAGTCAGAGTGTGGACAATCGCAACAGGTTTCGCAGGAAACTGTTCAGGTTTCTTCACAGTCTGACTACGACACGAAGAGTCTGGGAGTCTCTGGTCGGCTCTCTCAACTGGATTCAGCTAACTGTCAAGTTGGGCCGGTTGAAAGTAAAACGATTAATATTGGAAGGCAACAAATATTTCCCACTCTTACCGGCGGGAAAATTATGGCCCATACCAAAATTAATCCACACCTTACTAGCGGTCTGGGCTAAGAGGGAAACATTGCACTCAATCATGTCATGGACCTCTCCTCCTCCAACGGTATGGGTAGACACGGATGCGTCAGGCACCATAGGGTGGGGATTTCAGTCAAATCAGGGGCACCAGGGTCAGGGACTTTGGTCCCACTTAGAAATCTCTCACATAAATGTCAAAGAGTTACTAGTCCCCTTGTATTTCCTTCAGGCTCACGGCCCGGCGTTACGGGGCAAGTCAGTGGCCTTCAGAATGGACAATCTGAATGCAGTTCACTGTATTCAGAAACAAGGGTCAACGAGGTCAAGGAAGTTGCTACTCGTGTCGGAAGAGATTTTTGTTCTAGCCACCAGTCTAGATATTTATCTTCACGCATCTTATCTCCCAGGCGTAGCGAACGTCTGGGCAGACGCTCTGTCCCGGAGACAGAGCACGACAGTAGAATGGGAGCTCAAGCAACCCATTTTCGACCTAATGATTGCGGAGCTCTCCCATCCACAAGTGGATCTTTTTGCGTCCGAGGAGACTCACAAGCTCCCTCTATACCTCACCCGCCGGACGATAACGCCGGCAGGGGGGCCAGACGCCCTAGTGACAGACTGGAACAGATGGAGCTCCATCTATCTGTTTCCGCCGCCAGATGCGTCACTAATGTGCCACGTAGTGAACAAACTACGAGTTTATCGAGGCTTAGTCTCGCTAATCGCGCCCCTGTGGCCAGCGCAGGTGTGGTGCCAGCAGTTAATAATGTGGTGCCCGGACCCGGTATCGCTCCCGGTCGGGTACTTCCACTTAGACACGATTGGCAACCTAGAGACCTCGCTGACTTTTGCATTATGGACATTCAGGAGGCCAAGTGGCTAGCACCATACGGTAGGGATGTGACCAATAAATTGCTCAATCAATATACTCAGTCTACTAAGCGACAATATCAATCTCATTGGAAAGCTTTTACTTCTTGGATTGTTAGAACGGAACAAACTGTACCCTCAGTGGCATTGGTTTTTAATTACTTGAACTATCTGTTTGAGCAGAAACGTTTATCTGTGGTTACTTTGAAGAATCACTTAACTGCGATTAGAGTGCCCTTTTTCGACCTTACAGGTCTATCCATACCGGTGGCGGAGGAAACAGGATTTATGAGAGCGTGTTTTAAACTCCGCCCACCTCCCCGTCAGCTCATGCCTACTTGGTCTCTGGACAAAGCTTTGTCTTTACTTCATTCTCGTCTGTATCAAAATACTGCAGACTTTGCTTTAATCTTAAAGAAGGCAGTTTTCCTTTTGGCTTTGGCCACCGGAAACAGAGTGTCTGAGCTGGCGGCGATGAGCAACACACCTAATTGTCTTAGGTTTGGTAGACTTAATGATTCAATTTCCATTGCACCCTCCCCAGCGTTTGTAGCCAAGAATGAGCATAGTGCACACGTGTTTTCTGAATTCACGGTGCCGGCGTTAAAAAGGGGAAAGGTGCATCATAATTTATGTCCAGTGCAAGCTCTAACCAAATATTTAAGAATAGCTCCTCATAACCCCCAAGGTGCTTTATGGGTAGCGAGTACGGGTAAACGCTTACTTAAACGGCGATTAGCCTCTCTTCTGGTAGAAGTCATTAAAGAGAGTAATCCCGGCGTTGTGGGTAGGGCCCACGATTTACGCAAGTGGGCGGCCTCTTTACGTTTCCTGAAAAACTTTTCAGTTGAAGATATTGCGTCCACACAGTTGTGGGCGTCTAATCATACGTTTCTCTCTAGATACTTGTCAGTTGCTCTAGACAAACCTTCCTTACCATGTATAGCTTTAAGGCAGAGGGTCTAGGTGGCCCTGCAGTCACTTATGTTTATTTTCAAGGAAAGGGGGGGGGTGCAGTCAGTTGACATAGGACACCCTAGACCCCGCCGGAGTATGAGAGCTGTGATACAATTTAAGGTTGAAATGTGATATGAAAATTTCTCTGCGAGAATTTGTGCTAGTACAAAGTTTAGTACAAGACAACGGTGTTGTTATAGTAGTTTTAGCTGCGAAAGCAATGTAACATTAGTTCAATGGAGTTCATTAGCAATTGATCTCCACATGTATTTTGGGGTTTATGATGTGCACATATAAACTTATAACTTATTATTTTTGTCACCACTCGTTGAGTGGGGTGCCTTTTGTAACTACAGATCTGTGTTCAGAATCTTCAGGGTTACCTATTTTTGTCAGGCAGGCTTCTTTGAAGCACGCACCTGCCTGAACCCCCTTTTTCTTGTATATTTCCGGCCTACGCCGTATTAAATACATTTTTCAAAAGTAAGAATACTATGTGGTTGTTTTTATTATCTGCTTTTCTAGAGTTATGATATGATTACGAATGTCCCCCTCCAGTCTTAGATATCAGGCATGTTCGTCAATGATGGAGGGGCCACTAATAAATTATAGGTTTGACTCCTGTAAGGAGATAAAGAAAACCTAATATTTAGTAGTGGCCCCGTAATCATTGACGACTGGGGCCCTCCCGACCGTCCCCTTCCCATTCGTTGATGTATTAAGGATTTTGGTTTACTTGATATGTCAGTGAAGGAGGAATGACGCCTGATTCAGCGTCTGGTCAGAAATCCACACAAGTACATCCACGATATGATGGAAAGCTTATTGGATAGTTATTCTTATTTTCTTTTTGTTTTTATTTTTTACGAAGTTTTTTCGTAGTGAGAACCCAATTCATAATGACTGAAGCCATGAGTGAGGTCGCGTGCGCTCATGATGAAGGCTCCTCAGTTTTTTAAATGCTCTGCGCGGTAGATTCAAACTACGGCGGATTAGTGTTTGAAGAGGATGCCTTATGTAATAGGCATGTTCGTCAATGATTACGGGGCCACTACTAAATATTAGGTTTTCTTTATCTCCTTACAGGAGTCAAACCTATAGTGTGTGCACCAGTTACCGAGTCATAGGATACCTCGTTGTCCAGGCACGACTCAGGGCGGTAATGGTGTTTTGTTTTCCAGTGTCTTTGAGAACCTGGATTGTATCAGCACATACGTGATATCGGTGGACCTCCTGCGAATATTGTGAGGGTCCCGCACTCACTCTCTACCTAGCCGCCACATCAACCAGACCGATTGCCTACACTCTCGTGTTTCACCTCACCTTTCGCCCCATTAGTGATAGTACTTAGCTCATCAATTCTCCATCTATCCATTCTAATCCATAGGTCATTAATCATCATTCCCATCAATCATCAAATATAGTGGCCCTCTTCTTTGTGCATTAACTCTGTCCTATTAACTAACACTCCCGTGTCCCACACACCATCTTTTAACATCGTCATGGCTCAACAAGACAACTAGGTCCGACAGCACTAGCACCAGTATTCAGGTAATATAATTTATTGTATGGTATTCAGATACAGTCCACTAAATCATCTTAACCACGAATATCCATATTGATAATGATCAAGTTGAGCAAACACTACGTCGCGAATCATAAAATGTAAAGTCAAACAAAAACAGTATTGAAGGTATTTAACAACACTTATCAATATGATGTGTAAAAGTTAATAAAGGGATACTATAAAAAGGGGGAACACATTTAACACGGAAAATGGAAAAAGAGAGCACAATAAGATAAATAATGTTAGTGGTCTAAATGTTAAGTTGAAAGTATATCTTCAATTAAGGGAAATACCTAAATGACAAAGCTAAACAATATATAGAAGGAAAAAAAAGGGGGGAATATGTACAGTACATACAGGAACTTAACGTGGGAAGCAGAATAGGTCGTAAGATGCTGTGTCACTGATGGATGGGTTGTGTTAGGGCCTCCATGATGGAAAGGTCTGTGTCGATGTTGCTACCACCATCTTCACCGACCCCTCTAAACCTGCCGACCAAAGATCCATCAACTGGTGGGAATACCTCGCTACCCTTAGCACTTTCACCCGCCACGGAACATATTTTGTTTCCATCTTGAGTCACGGGGCCGTGTCTACCACCCCCAAGACGGAAATAAAATACCTGAAATTCAGATAACCACCATGCCACAACAAAACAGCCGAAATAGAAAATGAAGGCTAGAGACAGAAGGGGAAACCATGGAGAAAAAAAAGAACAACAGAGAACATGCATCTTTGAGGAAAACGGAGAGGGAGCATGAGAAGACCAGCAAAACAGGAAGAGAGACGCAAATACCAAAAACCACCACACACCAGACAATGCAGGAGAAAAGAAGAACAAGAAAGGAAACAACAGAAGGAGAAAGAAAACTCACAAACAGCACTACCCCAAATAAATAAGAAGACAAAGGTAGAAGAGAAACAACACGGCTGCTCAAGATCAAAATTAGCCCCACTCCACACCAACACTCGGGAAGCCAGAATTGTCACCATCAACCCCTATCTACCACCCACCCCAGGAAAAACAATCAGCATCACCATCAACAATACAGGAGAACAGAAGAAGAAAATACGATACCGCCAAACAAACGAAGAACAGCAGACGCAAATCTCACCTCTTCAGATGCGCCGCTCTTTCGCGCAGCTGTCCTACCACCAGCGCGGGAATTTCTAGTGGGTCTATCTAATCCCCCTGAACGCCCCCCCCCCCCCCCCCCTGCACATATGACCTTCTGATCTCCAAGTACAGCCCTGGGATATAGCAGCCAATGTCATGACCATCTCCACGAGAACCAAGTAGAGTCAGCAATTCAACGGCTCATAATACCTTTAATGAAAGATTTTTTAGCCTAAGAATTACCCTCCAATTCATTAAAGTTTTCATGCCATGGCTGAGTTCTTTATGGTCTGAGAGTTATTTTCCCTGCTAGTGAACTTTTGTTTTACATGCCATATGGTATAGTAAAAACATTAGGATCTCTTTTAGGCTGCAAGTTTGACACTGGAAGTAACACCGAAGGGCATGCCACAAACTGACTTCCAGGATCAATCCATCACTCTACAAAACTATTAAAGAAGTCTTTGCCATGGGAAGACAACTATAATAGTTCGGGCTTTGCGAGATACCGTCCAAGTAACGGCACTTAGCACATAGAAGTCCATACTGCATCTGTCCAACACCATGGTCAATGACATATGCTGTAAAAAGGCTTAATAACCGACCCCTTACAACGGTCAGAGGCAGATTGAGCAAACTAGTAAGGTCATGATCTTCCTTATTCCTCATTTTAGCCCGATACCTCGTTGCTCTGTCATAACACTAGCGACTTTGTATTAACCCTTCCTGCCCAGGCGTCCTTTTAAAAGGACGCACCTTGCGAAGGCCAAGAGCCCGGGCGTCCTTTTAAAATCCGTAAGCTTGAAAGCCTATTAAGCGTGTTTTGAAAGCCGCGTGGCGAAACGTTTGTTTACAAAGCCGATCGGAGCGACGCCAAGCCTCAGCAAGAAGAAGAAGATGTCCGACCATGTCTGCCATTGCTAGTTAGAGTGAAAATTAGTGCTTCTAAGTGTCTAATATTGCTAAACCGCGGACAAATTATCTCCACGGAAATCGTCATCACAACTGAACCAGTTAACCTTGAGAGCTCTACTTAACGCCAGTCTACAGATACAAGTAAGTGCTACATTTTGACATTTGTGTGAATTCTCTAGCAGTTAAAATGAAAAAAAAAACAGGCATATGTTTACATACAACGTTTTTTGGCCAGATCGCCCGAATAGGCCTATCGTCATTTATAAAGCCTGCCCGGGGAGGAAGGGTTAAAGACCTTACATCAAGAGTACCAGAACGGAACTTTATCACCGACTAGTTTAAAGGTCAGGATAGTTGAGCAGTCATGACTTAAGACATGTCCTAGTTCATGCTCGCGTTCGTTCGATGGTATGCACCCTGTGTCATGACATGTGGAACTACCATTTAATACCCAAAACCAACTAGTCCATCTGTATCCCTACCCTATTAACCACACGGCAGGACCACCTAAGCAGCTTGACGGAACCAAGAGAAAGGACTCGGCAGCTCACAATTCATCCACCAGTGCCCACAGCTTCAGCTCTACACAGTGTTAGAATAGGAGTGCAGAAGGAGTTATATAAATTCCTACACCAGTGCGAAACAAGTGTATCTCTATAATCTATGCAAGTGATAGAATAAGAGGGCTAAGTGTATTCTTTAGGTCCGTCGTGGATCCTCATCCATGCTAGGCATGTATTATATCTTAGATTCAATCACAATTATTAGGATTCATTATATTCAACTCTCATATAATTTTAACCCGCTGAGTACCAGCTAAATATTAATAAATGTACCACCCAGGACCGGCTGATTCTGATTTTTGTTTTTATCCCAGAAACAATAGCGAATAGGTTAGCAATGAAGGAAAAACAAAACAAAAAATGGTCAACAAGTGCAAAAAATGGTCCTACAGAGCCCCCCAAAACGGATTTTACAGGAGTAAAAAATTTAAGGCAATTTCCCCCAAAAAACATGTTTTTGCGTGCTCACGCGCACGCGGTTGGACTTTGAGAGTTTTCAACCATCGGCATGGGTGCGTGGGATACTTACACAGTTCCCATACAAATCTGAGCCCTCGGGGTGCCATAGGACCGGAGTAATTAGGACCGGACCGGCCAGGACGCAAACCATGCGTCGCTGGGGTTTAGTGTTACATACATTGTGGACGCAAACCCTGCGTCGCTGGGGCTCAGTGGGTTAAGGTGATTTTACTTACAGTGAATGATACTTATGTAGGTAACTGTACACCTTGGAGATTATTCCTCCCTTCTAGATTTTCATAGATTCAGAATCCTTTCCCACACATTGAAAGCTTACTCTTGCACTTTGATGTCGCCCATGCACTGATCGTATGCCCGGAAGTTAAGATCACGTGTTGGAGGTGTGCTTGGAGGTGACCAAGAAAGGTAAGAGGTGTGAAGGAAGATTTGAGTTAGTTAGATACAGGGCTCACACACAACTAGAGGTCTGGGAGATATTCCCTCTAGACATAGGGAATTCTCTGTCATATATTTGATTTGTAAATCTGTATAACTCTTCAGTTGGTACTTAAATAAATCAAAGTGGTTTATGGATACAAAACAGATCCTTTCTTTGACCTATACTTATAAGGGTGGTAGCGGCATTATCTATCTAATTAATCTATCAATCTACGAGAGGGCAGGACGGAGAGCTGAGATTCAACCTACAACATCAACCCACTACAAACTACAAATAACCTAGATATAGCCCAGTAAGATAGACACCTTCAGTCTTCTTGCTTGGAGTTAATGGTTAACCCTTATAAGATAATATATAGGATTGTATTTCAAAACGTCTTCCTAACATAGGTTGTTGTTGTTGTTCCCCAAGCTGCCTTGTCTGAACAGCCCCAAGGCCCCGAGCAAGGCCAAGGCCACAACCGAGCACCCCCACAGAACCCTCCCTGTCGACCACAATAAAGCCTGGGTGACCGAAGCCACTTCATGGCGGGGAGCTGAGGAGGGTGTGGAAACGCCCGGGAAACCAAAGCCCCACCCAAGGCCCTGTGCCCCTCAGCAATTATGAAGAGAGAGTTGAGGGGCAAAGGAAACATGTGACGCTTTGGCTTCCAATCTTGTGACGCTTTGGCTTCCAATCACATATAACATAGGTTAACTATACTACCAAACCTGGTTTTATAACCTAACTAACCTAACACATGTTATATCGTGAATTATTTTATGTATCAGTGTAAGGTGAATTATTTGTGTTGTGTATTTAAGTGATTATAAAAAGGAAATGCATGTGTGCATTCAGTATTATATTTACCCTTTACGACTTTTGTGCATGTGTAGTTTGGCTTCAACTTATCCAGTCGAGTAAGAACCTACCATTGTTCAATACAATCCCGGTAAAAACCCTGGTATAACAATACTCTTTTTGCCTGCATCCTAAGTTTCCTTCCAAAACGCATATTATGTTGTACTTAATTCATTAATGTGTTTGTCTGTATGTTTGTCTATCTTGTTAGTCTTAAGGAGAGATTTCTATACATTAGTGTACATATTTATGTATATATATTTAGTTTTAGTTGTCTCCTAAGATCTCTTTCAAGCTTTAAAAATACCCCCATTGAGATAAATGTGTACAAGTTTCAATAGAAAAATTTCCCGGTCGAACGCCGGTTCCTCCTAAGATACAGGCTCGCTATCGCTCGCCAGAAAAACAATTCGTCACCTACATGACATGAAAGGTTTTAAAATCGACCAACTAATGAAGCGAATGTATAACATCTCAAAAACTACTAAGGCTAAGTGTTAGGGAGAAGGGGGTCCAGAAAATAACCAACCTCCCCTTCAGTTTATCTCTACTGATACACAATTAGATACATAATTATATATCATGATCGCCGGTGTACTATATATCCGTTTGTTTGCATGTAACGCATTTTTTCATAAACTATCGAACGGATTTAGATGACACTTGGTGAGCACCTTCATTTGGTATCTGAATAGAAACAAAGTCCTTTACACTGGCACGGTCGATGGGCGGAGCTAAAGTATAGAACAGGTTCGAATCCCATCTCAACCTAAGGGACACGTTAACTTAAAATGTTACAAGTTAACGCCATGCCGCAACAAATATAAACGATCAATACCATACCCTTGTAATTACTATCATTATCTTCTGTTTTACCTCCTGTGCTTGCCTCTGTCCAAACCCAGAGGCTGGTCCAACTAACCTTCTTTACTTTGTGCTTTTCAAAGCACCCTGCCAAAGTTGTACGAGCAGCACTCCTGAAGTAGTATATTAGACGTAATGGAGAAGTACAGTATACCTGTATGTCCCACACATCTCTCCGCTCAATACCTGAAATTGTTATTGTAATGACTTCACATAAACTATAGTCCATTCATTATAGGAAGGCCAAAAATCGTAGCCACTAACCTCTATAACAAAAAGATAACTACAGTTATCGAGCTAATAAATCTACCATTTGGCAAGAGTCACCCAGGGAATAGGTGTGGACATTTTGGCTACAGCCCATTTTCTCTAGCTCATTTTGAGGTACAGCGGTGAGTGTTCACGCTAACTGGCCTGCCTATAATGAACGGACTACACTAGAATAACTCATTTCATAATGGCAATCATATCCACTTTAACGACAACAACAAATAAAGAGAAGGTTTTCGCGGCATACCCAAGCACCCTGCCTGAGTTGAACATGCATTCCCATTTATCGTGAGAAATGGTAAACTAGGTCTTGGAAACAAACCTCTTACATCTCACCGCTCAATACCAGAAATTGGTATTGACAGTAATTTACTTAAACTATAAGGTAACGTAACTCTTTTCACAATGCCTATCATATCCACTTCAACGAAAGTGGTAAATAATGAAAATTAAACACAATTTCACGTAATATCAAAGATCTTGTACACGATGTATTGATTCCTGTTTAACGTGAGAAGTGAGAAACAATAAGTCATGGAAACAAATGTCTTACAATTTACCGCGCAATAACAGAAATTAATTTTATAAGACGTCTTTATAAACTGCAGTAGTAAATAGAGTATCTCTCTTCATAAAGCCTACTATACCCACTTCAATAAATTAGTAAAAAAGAAAAGGAAGGATTTCCCCGGCATATCAAAGCACCGTGCCAAGCTTGTACACGCAGCATTCGTTCCCATTTATCGTGAGGTGTGGTAAACTACGTCTTTGAAACAAACGCCTTTGAAACAAACGTCTTACATCTCACACCGCCGCACCACCCGTGCCACAACTTTCAAACGCAATTCCCGCAAAGCTGAAAATCCCCTCAACCCTGGCAGATGGTGGGAGGCAAGTTATATATTTTTAATACAACCTAGATCAGGCAATATTTACAGGCGTGGTCAGAATTACACCTAATAATAATAAGATGAACACTGACTTCTGAATGACAATAATTGGATGTGTATGGTAGAAATAGTTTATCAAAATAGTTCGCCAATGTACCATAATTATCCCTCTGAATATTGCTCACAAATTATCATACACAACAGTAAAAATTATAACTTGCGAATTTTAGACTATAAGGAAGTTGGAGGTATAGACTTCGATATTTAGACTATAAGGAAGTTGGAGGTATAGACTTCGATATTTAGACTATAAGGAAGTTGGAGGTATAGACTTCGATATTTAGACTATAAGGAAGTTGGAGGTATAGACTTCGATATTTAGACTATAAGGAAGTTGGAGGTATAGACTTCGATATTTAACGGAATTGAAAGTAATACAAATAATCAGCAATCAAACATTTATGAATACATAAAACCAAATTGATCAAACTTTCTATCCATCTGAAAGCTACATAATAATTATTTCATTTCCGTTTAATATCAACATTTACGGTTCCAATTTCCTTTCAACCTGAAACTTGCAAGGGGTCAATCGTGATCAGGAATTCATGGACAGCTTTAGGACCCAAACTATGACATATTGACGAACTAATTTGATAAACTGTTTAAGCCACAGTAAAAAATTATTGTGATTCATTAACATATAACAATTTTTTTTTTTTTTTTTTTTTTTCTTTTTTTTTTTTTTTTTTTTAAGATAAAGCGTTGACGTATTCGTGACCACAACTGTACACATGGCAGCACGGCCTTTCATCCGACTGACCAACAATCCCACATGTGTTTGGTCCGCTGCTTTATAGTTATATTAATGTGTTACATTTATATTTTAGTTTTTTAACCCTTTACGAGCGGCCTATGCGGTTTATTTATATGTACCGCCCAGCGGGGTGTTTTTAGCCAAAATAGGGCTGTTTACGTGATCATTTTCATGCCTAAATAAGACCCAGAACGTAAAACAAGTATCTATCCCTGAAAGGGCATAAACAGAGCTTTCGAATGACACCATAACGATCCTTTTATGATGGCTAGTTTTCTTGCAATAACTGTGCAACGCAAGTGCAAAAAGCATGTAATTAGCCACTTTCCCGATACAATTCCGTATATAGCGAGTGAGAGAGGTAGGAGGGAGGTGAGATTCGTGTCAGTAGGTTCGCCGCGGTGGTCTGGAGCAGTCATACACTCGCTACTCTCCTGCCACCACTTGTCTCTCTCTCTCAGCAACATTACGTGCTGAAATTGCCACTCGAGTTATGTCGAGCGCCGCCACATAGTCCAGCTTTATTTAACTCGACTTATGTGGTGAGCCGCTTTTTAAGGGTTAAGCACATCCATTGTGTCCTTCCATGGTGTTTTGACAAACCTTTTATCCAATGAACAGGATACAGCTAGAATAGAACTCCCGTGAATTAACAATTATAATTAGGATCATATACAGTATAACAAAATCTTAGGTTAGATAAGGCTGAACCTTATCGGTATTGTCGTAAGTACAGTTGGCCACATGAATTTGGATTCAGTCCGTGATTTTATATATGGAAAGAAACCTAGTATGATTGTCTTATACAAATGATATGCTATAAAACTGTAATTAGTCACATGAATAAACTACTGCATCAGAATACTTTTCATATTCAGTCAACCTTATTTTCTTTCCATGCTTAACATTACGGACTGTAGCCTATACAAATTCACGTGGCGAACAATATAGTCAATCAGTAGTTCAACGAAAACCTACTCCTAAACTATGAACCTTAACCCCTTGAGGATTATGAACTGTCATAATCCTCAAGGGGTTAAATTTGTTATCACATTTCCTTGGCAGTCATATGTTTCTAATAGCCCTTGATTATACCCTGTTCCAAGTAGGTAGGCCAGAAATCGTGAACCCTAACCTTTATAACTCAAAAAAGGGCTAGAGTAAAAAGTAAATAAAAGAGTAAAAAAGTGTCTTTTAATTGCCACACCTATTTCCTGGTTGACCTTTCCCAAATGGTAGAAATATTAGCGTGCCAGTCATAGAGGTTAATGTTCAATAGTTTTGGCCTACTTATTTGGAGCAGGTTATAGTACTATTTGTTTCACGTCATATGAGTGTCTACTTAACCCCTTGAAAATTATGATGCGTTTCAACAGTTGAATTTGGCACGTTAGACGATTTTATGCAGTTTAAGAAGAATCCCGAGCAGTTAGAGGGGTAACAATTATATCAAGTAACCCATTAGCGCCCACAGATCCATCCTAATATTCGTGATTATCGTCTAATGATAGCCAAACAATATGAATTAGTGCGTCCTCGAACACTGAATGGAAGAGTTAATGTCTCTCTCTCTAGCAGTCCGTCAAACTAGCATCAATGTTTTCATCTAACTATTAGTTTTGACTGTACTGAACCCTCTTTGATGCATTATAGTCTGTATATATTCAGCTGACGGTAAATTGTCATATCCTCACCTTAATTACTCAGCAGTTTCGAGGATATTAAAACCAAATGTGTTGTTAATTATGATATCTTGATATTTATATGATACAGCGACATACCAGCTTCATATTTTTTCATTAAGTACCGAGTAAACCATTAATTGTCTAGTAATCCATTAATTATCGATAAATCCATTGATTATCGAGAAATCCATTGATTATCGGGAAATCAGTTCCTAAAGGACCTTCAACTGGGAAAAACAGACTAGAGAAATCCTATATGTTAACACAGATCAGCCAACCTCCCCAATATTGGTCTCAATGGTATCTCTTTACACTTTAATATGTACAGTTGCTGTCATTAACCCAGGAACGTCAAGTATGAGTCTGAACCCTAGAAGAGCGAGCGTCCTCATATGAGCCATGGCCTAAAAAAAGCCTTTCCAAATATCCCACTGTCACTCAAAACAAACTAATGTGTAAATATGGGAGATAATTCATCTCCATACACCTATCACTCCTCCACATGTGTCCAAATTCCCCCCTTCCCCCCTTTTCTCCCCAATTTACCCCCCCCCCCTCAATTATCACCTATTTTTCTCTTATTCCTGTGGTTATCGGTTTATTTATGGCGCCAAAACTCCCTACCCGGTTTCAAAGTCGAAAGTGAGGGGTGTGGAGGGAGGAGAGAGACAGAGAGACTAGCCCACACTGCCTCCAGTCTCGCTCGAGAGCTCGTGAAGGGAGGGTGCAGTCTCGCTCTCTGTCAACTCCATGAATGAACCGCTCGGCAATATTCCGTGTTTGTCACCCCCCAAATACAATTCCCACTTGTTTTATTGTTGTAACATGTAACTATCTTCATATTAAACATGTAACTATCTTCATATTAACATAAAATAGGCGCATATGAATAAGTAATAATGATATCGGATAATTTTGATTTTTGTCAGAAATTAATGCAATAGCTTCGCCCCACACGACGTTTAACGAATCGGAGTCTCGCCGCGGATAGGTTAATTCCAATACATTTTAGAGCTTCGACATATAGAAAAGAACCTCCTAAATCATAATACCAGGACCCAGGTAAAGGAATAAGACGTTTAAAGTCAGCCTTAGGCAGCACCGATGTTATAGGAATAGTATCAGCATTAATAACCACGACTGAACAATGCAGGACATCAATCGTCGCCTTTAAATTTCATGGGTATCCAGAAGACAATCGAATCTCCTCATTAATTCTTAGTATTTAACATTTACATTTGGGAGGCTGGTTTTGTTAAGGGAGCCCACCTCGCTTTTTTTCTCTTTCTCTCCCTCTCTCTTTGGCTTGTATCCCTTCGGCCCCATTCAGCTTACTGTTTTAAGATGTTTACCCCCATCCAGGTGTCAATATTTTCCTGGCGATCGGTAGCGACCCAGCATATATATAATATTGTTTTGACAGCAAGCTAAATTTGTAAATTTTTCAATAAAACAAAAATCTCCGGCGAAGCCGGATTTCTCCATACAATGCTAGTTTGCTCTCGCTCGCCAGGAAGAAATCAACACCTGGATGGGGATAAACGTCTTAAAACAGTTGGCTGAATGGGGCCGAATGGATACAAGCAAGGGAAAGAGAGAAAAGGAGAGATAGATACAAAAAAGACAGTGACCCACCTTAAATTGTTCATATTTGGCCAGGATTTGTGTCTTAGAGTGCACATAACCATAATCAATAGTCGGCAATATTGGTACAGGATATAAAGTCTGGTCCTTTGATTTAACTTCCATACGATCAAACATGAAAATATCATCCCGGACCTTGACAATTAAAGGAACATATGGTAAATGAGTTTGGAACAGTGTGCGAAAAACGGAATTTGAAGGTAAATGCGGGGAAGAGCAAGGTTATGGTCTTCGAAAGGGGTGAAGTCACAGAGTGTGAGGTGAAGCGGAACGGTCAGGCTATGGAGATTGTCAGCTCCTTTAACCCTTAAAAAGCGGCTCACCACATAAGTCGAGTTAAATAAAGCTGGACTATGTGGCGGCGCTCGACATAACTCGAGTGGCAATTTCAGCACGTAATGTTGCTGAGAGAGAGAGACAAGTGGTGGCAGGAGAGTAGCGAGTGTATGACTGCTCCAGACCACCGCGGCGAACCTACTGACACGAATCTCACCTCCCTCCAACCTCTCTCACTCGCTATATACGGAATTGTATCGGGAAAGTGGCTAATTACATGCTTTTTGCACTCGCGTTGCACGGTTATTGCAAGAAAACTAGCCATCATAAAAGGATCGTTATGGTGTCATTCGAAAGCTCTGTTTATGCCCTTTCAGGGATAGATACTTGTTTTACGTTCTGGGTCTTATTTAGGCATGAAAATGATCACGTAAACAGCCCTATTTTGGCTAAAAACACCCCGCTGGGCGGTACATATAAATAAACCGCATAGGCCGCTCGTAAAGGGTTAAGTATCTGGGCAGTGTGTTGAGTAAAGATGGGACTATGGATGAAGAAGTCCGGGAGAGGGTACAACAGGGGAAGAGGGTTGTAGGAACGCTGAAAGCAGTAACAAGAAATAGGGTGGTCAGTATGGAAGTGAAGAAGTCCTTGCATGACAGTGTGGTAATCCCGACACTGACTTACGGAAGCGAAGCATGGACGTTGGTTTAGAGACTCAGACCAAGAGTGAGAGCAGTGGAAATGAATTACCTAAGAAGTGCATGCGGAGTTACATGGAGGGATAGACAGACTAATGAGGAAGTAAGAAGGAGGTGTGGTGTGGAGGTAGATGTGCTGGAAAGTGTGAAAAGGAACAACTTGAGATGGTTCGGCCATATGGAACGTATGTAAAGCGAGAGAATGACTAAGAGGGTGTACGAGAGCGAGGTGGAGGGACAGAGAGGGAGAGGTAGACCGAAAGAGAGGTGGAAGGATGAAGTGAGGAAGTATATGAACGAAGGCGGTGCTGGTTGGGGGGAGGGGCGTCGACTGACCGGGGACAGAGGTGCATGGGGGCAGTTCGTTCGTGCCCACACCTTCGGGGATCACGGCGTCGGGCAATAGATAGATAGATAGATGTTATTAATTTGTTTAATTATTTGTTTATTCATGATTTTTTTTCCTCCTTAAACCTCCATCAGGCTTACAAAAAAATACCCCTAAGACTATGATTCTTAAATAAATGAGATTAAATTTGTGCATTTGTCGATAGAAAAATGCCCATGCCGCCTCCAAAATTGCAGTCTCGCTATCGCTCGCCAGGATAAATTAGACACCTAAATGAAACGAAAGGTTTTATAATCGTCAAACTTATGGGTCGATTGTATTATAATATCAAATTAATGGTGTTAAGCATAAGGAAGAGAACACCGCTCTTAAAGCACCAACATGGCATCCACAGAAGATGGCCGCCCTCTCTTACTACAGGATCTCTTGGTTGCACAAATCATTCTCGCGATGGGTCAAGGTGTGGAGTTAAGAGTTGGCTACATCCCTTTAACTCGTAAACTGCGAAGCTATTGTAGTTCAAACCCTCCCGCTAAGCGAAGGTATTTAGTTCTATTCTGATGAAAATTGTTATAGTATCATAATTATGTATAATTATTACTTATCCATATGTGCCTATTTTGCTTTTATTATAAGCATATGAACATTTAAGAGCAATAAAAGAAGTGGGAATAGCATTTGGGGGTGAAAGAGACATATTATTGCCGTAAGGTCGTATCATGAGGCGAGAGCCAGGGCAGCGTATATGCTCCCTCTCCGAGCTGTAGAGCTACACTAAAGCCTTGCACTAGAAGTCTCTCTGTTGTAAGGATCTCTAGCTGCCTCGCTCGTGTTAAAGAAACCGTTTGAGGGAAATTCGCGCCAAAAGTTACCCGATAAAAGGGAGAACAAGAGGAAAAATAGCTAATAATTGAGAAGGGGGGAAAAGGGGGGGAAGGAGAGCAAGGGGGGGGGGGGACACATATGTAGGAGTGGTAGCAAGTAATAGAGGAGAATTATTTATTTATTTTTTTCTATGTGAATGAGGGAGACAAAACGCAGAACTGCCCATAGCGAGTGCTTCCCCCATACTTGAAAGGGTGACAGAGCCAAAATCAAGAGACGTTCGACCCAAAATGCCTGGACACACGGAGTTTGAAGCAATTTAAGTCATAGGAGGAGGGAAAGACTGATTCTGGGAGAGAGTTCCTGAGCTCAGTAGTTGAGTAGAAGAAAGACTGAGAGTAACGTTTCACTCTTGAGTTGGAGAGTTGCACAGAGTAGGGGTGTGATTGTCTTGCAAGGCGGGTACCACCTACCCTACTTAGAGGAGGTGGTATACGCTGAGGAGCACTGATTATTGTAGTAGCGATAGAATAGCGAGAGAGATGCAACATTGTGGCGAAGAGAGAGAGCTTGCAGAGAGTTGGAGAGTGGGCGGGGATGAATGATACGAAAGGCCTTCCTTTCCACTTTGTCTAGAAGTGCGGTGTGAGAGGATCCTCCCCACACATGTGAACAATACTCAATACAAGGACTCACTGTGCCCCAGTACAGATCAAGAAGGGTAAGGAACCCCTTGAGGCGATTGAGCATACCCAGCTTCTGGGAGGCTGCCTTAGCAAGACTGTTAATATGGTCCTTCCAAGTGAGAGCAGAAGAAAAAGAGACACCAGGAATATTGACAGAAGACGAAGGATTGGGTTTTGTATTGTTGAAGCATAAGGGATAGTCCTCTGGGAGTTCCAGACCAGTAGATAGATGGAGGAAATTGGGTTTTGGAAGCATTAAAGGCAACACAGTTTTCTCTGCCCCAATTGGAAATAGTAGTTAGATAAAAAGATAAGTGTTGTATTGCTTTATTACATTTGTATTTGAGGGATTGCTGGCTGGGGCATTCAGGAAAACTAATTGAGTAGTGTAAGGTAGAGTTGTCTGCGTATGAATGGGTGGGACTGGAGATACCGTTGAGAAGATAATTTTTGAAAATTAGAAAGAGAATAGGAGATAGGACAGAGCCCTGAGGAACACCGGAGTTGATAAGATGAGGAAGTGAACGATGGCCGTCCACAACCACAGCCGGGAAGGAAATTAGAGAAAAAGGCACAGATGGAGGGATAAAACCGAAGGAGGGTAGTTTAGAAATTAAAGGTTTGTGCCAGACTCTATCAAATGCCTTCGATATGTCTAGTGCAATAGAAATGGTCTCAACAAAGTCCCGAACGGAGGATGACCAAGAGGCAGTAAGATATGAAAGAAGATCACCAGTAGAGCGACCCTTAAGGAAGCCATACTGGCGATCTGAGAGCAGATTATGAAAAGAGAAATAAAGTTTGGGAGCAAGAATAGTTTAACAAAATTTAGAGACACAAGAGATGAGAACAATTGGACGATAGTTGGAGGGTTGAGAGCGGTCACCCTTCTTTGGGACAGGTTGAATGAGAGCAATCACAAAAGATTGCAAAAGAGCCACCGGGGTGTTCTAAATTTGTTTTGTTATGCTCTGGATCTATTGAGGACGGTCGCAGTGCACCAGAAAAACCTCTATCGAGGACGGTTGCCATTTATGGGTTAAGGGGGATATGGTGTTATCTCTTTGTTTATATACTGATATATTTTTGTTTTTTGCTTCCTCCGTAGTCCTCTACTAAGCTATATAAAACATCTCCAAGATCCCCCTTTGAGATAAATTTCCACATCTCTCGATAGAAAAATGTCCATGCCGAAGGCCGATTTCTCCAAAGTTATAGGCTCTTTATCGCTAACCAGGATATAATCGATACCTACTGTAAATTACATAATATGTCTTATTATTGACAAATAAATTGGGCAAAAGGTTTTATAATTGATAAACTAATGGGGCGAACGTATAAAAATATCAAAACTAATTATGGAAAAATGTGATAACCTATTATAATCTGTCTTAGTTTTAGTAAGTAAGAATGTTTCAACATATAATAATCTGTATTTTATTTTATTAAGGCAGAATGTGGTAACCTATAATAATATGTCATACAATATTTTGGAAGCATTTGGTAACCACTAACAATCTGCCGTCTATTATTTGGAATAATTTGGTAACCTCTAACAATCTGCCTTCACTCTCTTTGTCGTTAGCTGTGCAAAATTGCCTCAACACGTCAGAACAATGCTATAGTTCAAAGGGTTCGAAAGCCCGAGCAGATAATATTGCAAACAAATATTAATATACAAAATCCATATACAAGTATACATGAGTAGCTGCCACATCATAGTTGTGGGGGAAAAGTTGCCGGAGAAAGATGTCGTGTAAATCCGAGTGTCCGTTGTCTTTGTATGGCATCTGTTGATCCGAAACAGTTTACTGGTACAGCTTTTGAGACTAAAAGTATCGTCACACCTAACTATATCCTGGCCTAAACCCTTGATCATTAACCTCTATAACTCAAACGACTGGAATAAGCTAGCTAATATTTCTACCATTTGGAAAGGGTAAGCCTTTTCCAGAGGTTAGGATTCACGATTTCTGGCCTACCTTTATGGAACTGGGTATAGCCAATGTCGGATTAAGGTTTGTGATTCTTGGATAAAAACACCAAAGTCGGTCACGCAGTTCAAGCACTTCACTTCATTATTAAATTAGTATTTTTAGTTGATGACAACATTGGTGAAAGTATGAGACAGCATCAGTAAAATACTGGACACAAGCGCCAAAAAAAATACTTGTGTGACGCCGCTTTAATGTGTATTGGTATCAGTAACTACAATCAAGGTATATTATTATAGATAACAAATATTTTAGAAAAGTATGCTTTTGAATCATATATATGATAGTAGAGGAAACAAGTTGGGATAAAAAGTGGTGGTGTATATCCGCCTTACATCCGCGTAAAGTGAGTAACGTCCGTGGTAGAACAAGGGGGAACCTTACAGATTTGCCCTTTATGAACTAACGCCTTTTTTCTCTTAGTGATCTTAGACGCATTACCCCATTAGTTTGGCGATCCAGAAATTAGGCCTTTTGCCACAACGTTGATATTTTCCTGGCGAGCAATAGCAAGCCTGCAATTTAGGAAAACAAACTTAAATTCGTCTACCCCTGACCCCACCATAAAAATACTACTTTAGGTTAAGGGGGGTCACCGTTTTTTTTTTTATCTTTCTCTCTTTTTCTCTCCTTCCCTGGCTTGTATCCATTCGGCCCCATTCAGCCAACTGCCTAAAGACGTTTATCCCCATCCAGGTGTCGATTTCTTCCTGACGAGCGATAGGGACCCAGCATTGTATGGAGAAATCCGGCTTCACTGGAGACATTTTTCTATCGAAAAATGTACAAATTTAGCTTGCTGTCAACAAATATATATATATATATATGCTGGCTCGCTACCGCTCGCCAGGAAAATATTGACACCTTGATGGGGGTAAACATCTTAAAACAATAGGCTGAATGGGGCCGAATGGATACAAGCCAAATAGAGAGGGAGAGAAAGATAAAAAAAGCAAGGTGGGCTCCCTTAAAGAAGGTCCAGGGTGCGTGGTTTGCTTTGATTGTGATCTGAGGAGGCGTTATTGTTAGTCTAGGAGGCAATCTAAACTAAAAGTACATTACTCGAAAATATCAAAACAATCAAAACTCTTAATAATAAATATGGATAATATCACAACACCCCCACGACATGGATAATATCACAACATCCCCACGACATAGTATGAGAGAGAGATCCTTGGTCTTTAAATTAAAGCCATTTTGTCATTACATTTAGCCTTTTTTTTCATAAATTACACAAGAACACGTGTTGAAGTGCAAAACACCTACGTGTTAGTTCAATCCTGCCCAATGTCTTCTTAAGTTGTCACTAACATAATGAAAAGACAAATACCAAATGACTTAAACTGCTTCAAACTCCGTGTGTCCAGACATTTGAACCCTAATGTGGTGTATCTTGAATTTGGCTCTCTGTCACACTTTCAGTTTTATTATTATTATTATTGTAGCACTTATTTTCTAATTATCAGTATTCTACTAAGGTGGGAATAATTCGACAGTTGTTTAGAAGTTCGTATCCTTTATTTAACAAACTCCCTAATAGTTTTATGTTCCCCTAGCAATTGATTCTCTGTTCGGGCCGAAATGAGTTCAACACTCAGATTGAATATTATCGTCGACCCACAATAGATTGTACGTTGGAACTCGCAAGTTCCCGTTACCACCTATTTGGATACCCGCTATTCAGGTATTTACTCACTCCGACTTCGATCCAAAGGCACATTACTAGTCTCCAAAATAATATATCAGTTTTACTGGGCCTCATTATCTCTAATCCAAAGACCAAGGCTTTATTGAATTTGACCGCTATTTACCTATCTTTAACACTCTTACATTCAATATATGCTTATCTTCAACACAAATAAAGCTGTACCCGTAGGCACCTACATTAATATACCCCTTTGTTTTGGAATATCTCCACTCTGACTTCCTATCTGACAAATAAATAAACTCAATAATACTGACACCACTTACTCAAATAATATATCTCATTACATGGTCCAATACAATCAATATTTCATAAACACCTATTTATCAATATTCAACACTTAATTTTCTATATATCATGATTACATTATTATCCTCAATGTTTAATCTGGCTGATACTATATTTATCAACTCACTAACTACTTATCTCAGGAGTACAATATTTCCTCACAATAGTCGCCTCGACTTGTTACTTATATCATAATCACAAAGTTCATTATCATACCGGCGAATTATTATTCTTAAATGCTACGAATAATAATGTTTCCTTTATAACAAAAAAGTATATTTCATCATATGGACTAGTGTCCGTCCTAACTATTTCTCAAGCTAGATCTAAACTATCTGCAACTATTATTTATCCCCACGTCATTCCTATAGTTGCTTCTAACTCTTAATCTCTTATTTCCTCTTCCCCTTAACTTTATAGTTTACATTTATCTACTAACCTAGATGATCCTATACTATTGGTAGCTAAGTGGCATGGAGCCTTCTCTATAAATAACAGCTATATTCTCTCAACACTTCATCCTTTTATTTATTTCATGAGTCTAATCTCTTTCTTTTTATTTTTGTCTATAAGAATACATCAATTCTAAGGGTTGGAACCACTGGGTTTGTCAAACATTTCTCTCTTTTTAATAATGGTATTTCGGGCCCATAAGGGTCCTGTAAAAAGTCTTGGGTATCTCTGGAACAATCTTCACCACCTCAAGGCCGGCCAATAGTTTTTCTGGAAATCCTCAATTCCATCTACTATCTGTCGTCCCTCTTGAATCGCTTGGCTATAGGTGTGTAAGCCAGCGATGTGACATCAAGCACCCGGATACTTGTGGTGTATCTGGTTAGTAGACGAAAGCTGTGTTGGGCCAGAGGTGGAATTTATTGGGGCGGGATAGGCGAGCTGGGAGGCTGGAGCAGGTGTAGCCAAGTTCCCATTGTTGCCCAGGTAATGGAGAGAGTGTGAGTTGTTGGCAAGTGAACCCAGTGGGGCCCGTGACGGGAGCCCTGCCTCACGGATTGCCGCGCTGTGATTGGTTGAGCCAGCCGCCCGGGCAGTGCTTTCTCCAGCCGTGCTGTTTGAACATTTCTTCCCCTCTCCTCTTATCTTATCTCTTCGTAATAGGTCCCAGGGAGATGGTTGCAAAGGTCCTGCAGTGGCTTATGGGAGTATAGGGCTTGTACTGATGTCGTAGGCCTATTGCAACTCGAAGAAACGGCCTATGGAGGGAGCGAGAGCGATTTGAAAGATGAAGATGTGTGCGCGGCTGGCTCAGTTTTTGCTTGCTCCGACAATGGAGGCTCCTGATTGGCTGCACGGGAAGGTGTGGCAGAGTTAGGGGAAACGTCAGGAATGTCAAACTCAGCTGGTATAAAGAGATAGTCAAATGCAGCGTGTTGATTGGCTGGCAGGATTCTTACTTTAATTATTATTATTATTATCATTATTATTATTATTATAATTTTTTTTTTTTTTTGGGGGTGGGGGGGGGGGGGGGGGGGGGGGTGGAAACATGTTACAGGCAGCTTTGCATTTTGTGTCACTCCTAATCACTCCTAACCCTATCCTACTCTGAGGTAGGTCTTTTTGTACCTCCCCTGTTTCACTCCATTAGTTTGGACATTTTAAGATGTGTCACTCTTAGTTGAGCGTAAATAGGACGCTTCACCCGATTTAGGTGTTGATTTTTGTTTTCTGGGCGAGAGATAGCGAGCATATAATTTAGAAGAAATCGGCCTTCGCCAGGGAAATTTTTCTGTCGAAACATGTACAAATTTAGCCTATAGAGGTTCCTGGGTGGGCATTTTTTTTTTTTTTTTAAGCCTAGGGGACAAACTAAATGGCTCGAAAATGGAAAAAGCAAGCACATTCCTTGATAATTATTAAACAAAGTATCATAATAATCCAGAAAACGTCAGATGAGGTAGTGTTAATCAATGACTGTCAACTTATAATGACACTTAGTATTGTAATTACTAGTCCTGAGTAAAAAAAGTGCAATAATTTATCATGTAGTCTGATTATAGTATATTA
The DNA here is from genome assembly GCA_032716605.1 of Paralithodes platypus. NCBI lineage: Eukaryota > Metazoa > Arthropoda > Malacostraca > Decapoda > Lithodidae > Paralithodes > Paralithodes platypus. The sequence goes on from CM064497.1 coordinate 38,549,497, forward strand.
ATTAGTATTAATGTGTGAGAAGTTTGTGTTTTGTCTGTGTTTGTTCATTGTTTTGTCTTGTGTTTTGTGTTTTCCTGTTCTTGCTCTGTCTAGAGTCGGCCACCCCCAAGAAAAAAAAAAAAAAAGAAAAAAAAAATAGAGGAAAATAAAAATGAAAAATAGGAAAAGTGGGGATTGGGCCTGAGCATAATTATGGATAGATAGATAGAATTAGTATTAGGCCAGAAAACCAGAACAGTAGCCTCATGTAGGGGAGGCTGAACCTTACACCCCCAATTCACCCTGTATAAGATATTTTGTTTCTGGCATTATACCTTCTTAATACCAATGGAAATACTAAGACTCGCTGAAAAAAATCAGCTCTCTATGTGCATGCGCGCGCACGAATTTGATTGCACTATATGAAAAATATAATGAGTCATTGAAAACTTCAAATTTCCCGCAATTTGTTTCTGGCGTATACTACAAGCATCCCCTACAACGGTGTGTTCTCGTTTTCCCATATTGAATAATAGAAGGTGCTGAAAAATAATATATAATATTTATATTTTTTGGGTAGCGCAAATTTCGACATGAAAAAGATCGAATCTTGGAAAATATCGGAGATGCGGCCATTATCTAAACGCTCTGCCGTTGATATATAGTCCTATATATAGTGTGTAGAAGGGGAATGAGGCAGAGCAATATACAAAAGTGTCATTACACTTGGGAGTTGCCAATATATGATCTCTGGAAATCCATGATATTGGGGGCCATTGGAGGGGGGGGAGGGGCCCTAGGGATGTCATAGGGGTGTTTATGCCCTCATATGATAGTTTCTATTGTTTACAAAAGCCTTTTAGACAAACAACACTAAAAAAATAAAAATTGGGCTGAGGGTAAAAACAATTGTTGATTGGGGGGTGTGGTTGAACCCCCGTTCGTGGGGGTTACGGATGAGATATGTTTTTTTTTGCCTCCTATGCTATTCTCCTAAGTTGAAAGAAGCATTTTAGAAGAAGACAAAAAAATAAATGAAATTTTGACTGAATTTGAGGTGTAAGGTTCAGCCTCCCCTTAGGGTAAGAGCAAACGACCAGATATATATACCGTTTGGGAAGAGTCAACCAGAAATTACGCGTCGAAGTTTACATTTCATTTTCTCTAGCCTAATTTCAACTAGAAAAGGGTAATGGTCAAGATTTCTTGCCTAATGATAGTAAATTGACTATATTAAGAGTAGAATTAATACTATTATTATGTTTCTTCCAACAACCAACTATACTCCTAAAATCGATTAATGAAATTTACAAACACATGTGGCAGTCCGTGGATTCGAACCCAGGATGCCCACACCGAAAATCAACACCTTATGCATCGAACCACGAAGACAGTTAAAGGATGGTGGACACTGCCTACGATTTATTATGAAACTTCGAATCCTCATATCAATCTAAGCATGTACACACATCCCAACTGCAACTCACGTAGGCTATGCATATGTGAATGGAAAGAGCAATTAATGGGGCCTTAACCACTAGGGAAGTCCTCTCGATAAATTACCCCTGAACCAATATCAATTATTATGTTCCTTCTAACAACCAACTATACTCCTAAAATCGATTAATGAAATTTACAAACACATGTGGCAGTCCGTGGATTCGAACCCAGGATGCTCACACCGAAAATCAACACCTTATACAGATCATTGCATAAACTAAAAAACATGCACTCCAGTTTTGTTAAAATCTATCTCACCGTCTGAAAGTATAATCAATTTATTATAAGTAGGGAAATATTTGACCACTAACCTATATAAATAAATAACTACTAGAATACATATGTCTAGCTAAGGAATAGGTATGTACATGTACAGTCCATTTGCTCTAGCTCATTTTTAGTTACAAAAGCTAGAGATCACGAATTTTGGCCTACTTATAGTGAATTGACTATAGTTTCTGGACAAACAGACAGACAAGCTGAATGCTCCCATATCATTAGGAATCATTGACAAGTGAACTGTTATATCAGGTTTTTGCGGGGGTTAATTGGATTAATTAGGTAAGTTTTTGCTTGACTGGAGAAGTTGAATCCACATAAATACATGCACAAAGGTAATAGAGGATAAATATATCACAGAGTACATTCACAAATTGTATTGTTCAAGGCACATAAATGTTACTTCAGACAAGATATAGGTAACTATATACAGTATATAGTTCATAATGCATGAAAGAGGATCCATTAACCCTTAATTAGCGGCGAGACACATAAGTCGAGTTAAATAAAGCTGGACTATGTGGCGGCGCTCGACATAACTCGAGTGGCAATTTCAGCACGTAATGTTGCTGAGAGAGAGAGACAAGTGGTGGCAGGAGAGTAGCGAGCGTATGACTGCTCCAGACCACCGCGGCGAACCTACTGACACGAATCCCACCTCCTCCCTCCCTCTCTCACTCGCTATATACGGAATTGTATGGGGAAAGTGCCTAATTACATGCTTTTTGCACTCGCGTTGCACGGTTATTGCAAGAAAACTAGCCATCATAAAAGGATCGTTATGGTGTCATTCGAAAGCTTTGTTTATGCCCTTTCAGGGATAGATACTTGTTTTACGTTCTGGGTCTTATTTAGGCATGAAAATGATCACGTAAACAGCCCTATTTTGGCTAAAAACACCCCGCTGGGCGGTACATATAAATAAACCGCATAGGCCGCTCGTAAGGTGTTAATATCTCAAAAGAATGACACTACCTGTTATAGTATCATACTGAGTACTTCCTTTGATAAGGTACATCACTAGTACTTCTTTGAGGTTACACTGAGTATTTATATAATAAAATATCCCACTGAGTACTTCCTTCGTTAAGGCACGTCACTAGTACTTCTTCGAGGTCACACTGAGTAATTATATAATAAAATATCACACTAAGTACTTCTTCGAGGTCACACTGAGTATTTAACCCTTAATTAGCGGCTCACCACATAAGTCGTATTTAATAAAGCTGGACTATGTGGCGGCGCTCGACATAGGTCGAGTGGCAATTTCAGCACGTAATGTTGCTGAGAGAGAGAGACAAGTGGTGGCAGGAGAGTAGCGAGCGTATGACTGCTCCAGACCACCGCGGCGAACATACTGACACGAATCCCAGCTCCCTCCTCCCTCTCTCACTCGCTATATAAGGAATTGTATCGGGAAAGTGGCTAATTACATGCTTTTTGCACTCGCGTTGCACGGTTATTGCAAGAAAACTAGCCATCATAAAAGGATCGTTATGGTGTCATTCGAAAGCTCTGTTTATGCCCTTTCAGGGATAGGTACTTGTTTTACGTTCTGGGTCTTATTTAGGCATGAAAATGATCACGTAAACAGCCCTATTTTGGCTAAAAACACCCCGCTGGGCGGTACATATAAATAAACCGCATAGGCCGCTCGTAAGGTGTTAAATAATCAAGGCCCTTGTGTAGTATTCCGACGAGGGTCTTGGCCATGGTGGTGGTCTTAACATGGATGGTTGACAGCGTATGGAAGTCGATGGAGAGCTCTTGGGTGTCTTAAATGACTATTTTCCAATATACCAGTTATACGTATACATATCATCAAGCTGACGTAAAGAGACGTTATACCAGTGTTGTACTATCTCTTTAACTACTCTGACCGTTGTAAGAGTTTTGATGTAGAACATTCCAGCACTCTTGGGTGTTGGGTCTTGAATGTTATGTTCCGTTATACCAGTGTATACGTATACATATTATCGGACTAACGTAAGAGGGTTGATTTTACGCAACGTCTCTTAACTCTCCTGACCGTTATAAGTCTTTCAGGGACTGGTGGATTAGTTGATTTGGGCCTTTAACGCATATGTGTCTTAATGCCAGTGCCTGGGATTCGTAAGGATTCTTATGCAAAGTGCCATTATACTTAATGCTAGGTATCTCGCAGAGCCCTACCTTTCAAAAGCCAATTGCCAGTGTGTGACCTTTTGAAAGGGTTCAGAGGAGGTCGATTTACTACCAATAAAACGCATGTCATAACAGCATTCTTTATTGACAGTAATTCATGGTAATCGAGGCAGAGGAACTAATATTAGGTTGCCCCCAGTGGGATCTAATAATGTATTCCTTTGGTGAACCAAGATTTAAAAATCATGGATGAACCTTTATATGCCAGTGCTTTAATAGTTTATCCAGTATATACCCAAATCTTCCAGCTCTTAAAGTATCTTCCAGTGAAGGATATTTAAGAGCTTTCCAACTGTATAGATCTTAACTTTGCCTGTCATAGTCTTATCTCTTCTGGCGTTTCTCCTGGCGTCCCTCCTCCGGGTAAGAAGGACAGCTGTGCGGGGAGGAGGCCCTGGGGTGGCTGGGGTAGCCCCTCCGGATTTCCCTCTCATGGCGGTGATGCGGCTTGGGGGAAGAAGGGCGCGTGGAAGTGTAGTGCGTATGCAAATTTTTGCTTGCCTTGCTTTCCTTTCCACTTTTCCTTTTCTTCTTAGCATCGTGGTTTTGTATGGTCACCATGATGTCCTTGCCGGGTGTTGGAGGGAGCACGGGAGTTATGGAGGTGACTCTGGTGTATCTTGGTGGTGTGGTGGTTGTTGTTGTTGTTGTTGCTGTTCCACAGGCTGTCTGGCCTAGCAGCCCCAAGGTCCCGAGCAAGGCCAAGGCCATAACCGAGTGCCCCACAGAACCCTCCCTGCTTACCACTAATAAGACCCAGGTGACAGAAGCCACTCCAAGGCAGGGAGCGGAGGAGGGTGCGGAAACGCCCGGGAAACCAAATCCCCACCCAAGGCCCTGTGCCCCTCAGCAATTATGAAGGGAAAGTTGAGGGTCAAAGGAAGAATGTGACGCCTTGGCTCCCAATCTTCCAACCTCGAGGTTAGCAATAGAGAAGTCAATCCACGGAAGAGACGCCGTCACTTGAGATCTAGAAAATATATAAGTAAAAGGAACAGTCAGAGTAAGCTATTGGTTTGGCAGAGAACGCTCAGCTCTCACTCTGATAGACCAGCCCATCACCATTGGTGTGGTGGTTATGGCTTCCTTTCTCGGGGGTGTGGTAAAAAAACAAAAAACAAAAAAAAACAAAAAACATAAAGAAGCAAACAGGTCTTTGTTAGGATAGGTGGATATTTGACAAATACAAATGTGGATCCCTAAACTAATACAAGAAGGGCAACACTAAATGTAGAGCTAGTTGGCAACTTCCTACCAAGCCAGGCAGCACCACAAATAACAGTCCAGCCAAATAGTGCCAAATAATGCCAAACAGTGTCCACAGATTTGTATTGAAACTTAATCTGTCGGAGGGGGTTAATGCAGAGACACAGTCATCAACATGTTAACAAGTAAAAGTAAAGTAATGTGGATAAATACAAAGTTAGATAAAACTTGCAGCATCTGAGTGAATCTGGGCCGCCGTGATAGCGAACCAACAATCCCAAACTTACGGGGTTGGTAAGGATAGCTGCATAATTAATTAATCCATAAAATATATATATATATATACAGTATATATATATATATAATATATATATATATATATAATATATATATATATATATATATATATATATATATATATTATATATATATATATATGTATATATATATATATATATATATATATATATATATATATATATATATATATATAATTAAAATATATAAAGAGATAAAAATATGTCAAGAAAACGAACAAGCAAATAAAGACTGAATGCACAGTTATAAGCAGGAGCAGTCTGGAGCCATGTTAAATAATCAACTACATAGAATAATGCAACACATTGACGTATATTATTAAAACGGTAGACAAAAAATCATATAGATAAATATATTGGAACATTAAAACAAACAATAAACAGATATATATAAGAATACTTTAAAATAAATATGCACATAAAATAAGCATCCAAAACAAGGAACTCAGTAATAAGCCATGCAAAACAAATAAATACGAGACTAAAAAGTAAGCTCATGCATCACTTATTAAACTTTAATAAACAATAAAACAGACAAAGGAAGCCTAAGCCAAAACTTAAGGGGAAGTTAATATATTAATTTATGATATTTTTTAGTTTCATTCGAAGACCTCCATCAAACTTTAAACAATAACCCCAGGACCCCTCTTCTACATAAACTTGTACATACTTCAGTAGAAAAATGTCCCGGCCGAAGGCTAGTTCCTCCTACATTATAGATTCGTTATCGCTCGCCAGGCAAAAATCGACACCTAAATGGCACGAAAGGTCTTAAAATCGCCAAACTAATGGAGCGAACGAACGTCTTAAAATCCCAAAACAAATGGAGTAAATCATGAGGAAGAAGTGGGTTCAGAAAATCAAACCTCCCCTTTTGATAGATATGATGTAAAATATTGTTTAAATCACACCTTGCAGCAGCATCAGGCCGCGTCTGGGCGGCTGTGATAGCGAAGCAACATTTCCAAATTTACAGTTGCCGACCAAAGTTACCTCAAAATTGAAAGGTACGGCCATTTCACACGCCAGGCTAAACGTTACTTGATGCAACACAGCTCGCACCATTTGTTTAGACGCGTACAAATTTAAAGTTAATGATTTTATATAGATAAGAAAACAAAAATATGACATACAGTATAAAGCAATTTTCAGAATGTGAGCATAATCATCCAATAGGCACCTGGCTAAGCTGAGATATGGTGTTGTGGAATTAACATTTGTATAAAAACGAGTTAAGTGTATACATTTAAGCCCATTTAAATACACTCTAAGAATATGGGTATGAAAAGGGTTTATCAAATGTCCATAATAATATACCTTTACCAATTAGTTATATTGGCAGTAATATACCCGTTTAATAAAAGGATAACAACTGATATGACTATAAATATACCCAATTATCTTGCTTACCTTTGTTATACCTTTCTATTATCTACATTGTATAATCATATATTTACATGTTTTCAAATAAACATTCGTACATACATGTTCATACTGATACTCAGTACCATTCTTATTAAAACAAAACAAATTAGAAGCAAGTATAGACACATCATTTGCGAAATAATTTGGATAAAATTATACATATTTACACAAATATTCAGTCATACATACACATGTAGATAAGCAAAAGGGTGCATATGGATATAGACTTACACATTCATTTAATGTACAGTTGCCCATATAAAGTCTGTATAAATGAATTGCTAGTGTGGTTACATTTAATTATACGTTGACTAATCCGATGAGTTAGCCACTGCAAAAGAAACTACATTAGTAATTTAATCATATGTATTATATTTCCATGTATAAAATCACAAAGAGGAACAGCACTTATGTGGTTAACTGTACACTACATAAAACATAGCTATGCACTATGTAGAACTAATTCCATAGACCTAAGCTGATTCATATACCACATAGATAGACACAGTGGTACTCAAGTACAGACAAAGCATATTAGCAAATCATTTTGTTTTTAAATGACTAGAAACCGGTAATTGAAATCGAAAATACAGTGTTAATTATGAAAAATTTATTTTTATGAAGGAAAAACATAGTTTCATATTTGATCCTTAAGTATCACGAAATTGGTTGATAGGGGATTAAATTCCTTTGTATTATAATTTGGCGAACTATACTGTAAAGATGTGGGTAACAGAGGGCATGATAAGGGCATATAATATATTCATTGCGTATATTGGTAGTGATTTGCCTTTCTATTCTTGTAATGGATTGATTTATTACCATCAATATACCTATCAATTAATAGATAAACATATAGACACTTTAATTACCCTTTTCATACTCATAACTTTTGAGTGTATTGATTCTCACTATATAAATATTCAGAAGTAGGTTGGATTACATATTATACTCTCCGCCGGGACATGCCACGGGGGAGAATTGCTAAGGAGATTTGTCTTTTGGACCCCCTTCTCCCTCATGTTTAGCCCCATTATTTCTGAGATTTTGAGACATTCGCCCTATAAGTTTGCGATATTAAGACCTTCCGATTAATTTATTTGTAATAACTAAATAAGTGAGATAGCTTGTACTCCGCATGATTCCTAAATGTCCTTTCTGGGGTGAATACATTAATCTATAGTCAGCCAAGATCAAATTAAAGAGATATAATTGGAATATGTTTACCATTGTGATTACTACAGTTCATTCTTACACTGAGTTAAACCTTTAAAGTTTACCAAGAATAATATTACATAATTATACGGCATCTTACTGAAAAGGTTAACAATAGTTCATCCGATGTTTCGGGGGATTATTGTGTATGTGTGTGTGTGTGTGCGTTTATAATTTGTTTTATATAATGTTCTTGCCATTTTGTGTTTAGTTTTCCCCATAGACTGAAAACATCGCGTTCTCAGACCCACTTGAAGCAACAAAGGAAAATCAATCAAGACTACTTTTCAAGCTAAATTATTACATTTTTCGGAAGAAAAAAATGCCCCAGCTTAACCCCTTATTAGTGGGGCCCGACTTAAGGTGGTCTAGAGAACCAAGGACTATGTCGCGGGGCCCGACTTTAGTCCGTGTGCAATTTTTGAGCACTATTGGCTCTGAGAGAGAGCCGAGCGATGGGAGGAGCATAGGGCGGCTCATGACCGCTCGGCACGGGTCCCGCGCGACTACTGACGTTTACTCCACACAAACCCACACTCACTGCCTCGCTACACAGGGAATTATGTAAGGAAATTACCGTATTTTAGGGATTTTGCACTCGTCTTGCACGATCGTTGCAAGAGAACCCGTGGTTGTAGAAGGATGGTTCTCGTGTCATTGGAAAGCTCAATTATCGCCCTTTCAGGGATACATAATTGTATTACGCTCTGGCTCTTGATTATGCATGAAAAAGAGCATGGAAACAAGGTCGTTTAGGCTAAAACCACCCGCTTGCCAGGTAGTAGAAGTTACCGACCTAGCCGCTCCGTGAATGTTAAAGGCTGGTTTCTTGCAAATTTCAGGCTCGCTATCACTCATCCCTGAAATAATCCATACCTGCATGGGGTGAAACGTCATCTAATCACCAAACTAATAAAATGAAACGTCTTAAAATTGCTAAAATTGGGGCTAAGTATGTTTGGTGAGGATTATAAAAAGACCATGCCTGTATTATATATGATGAAGGCGCTCTGACCGCCCACTTCCCTGTTAACTTATATATTTACAGCGAGTGTATCTGTGGGTGTTGGTTTAATGGTGCCCTGTTGTTTACCAAGGGGGAGAGGTAAAGTTGGGTTCAATTGTTGTTACCAAGGATGCCAGGATAGGCCCTGCCTGACGCAGTTGTGTTAATCTGTAAGCGACCTAGCCTATTACTGTATATGACAACATAACGGAACTCTCCACCCTCGCTTCCTTCAGCAAATAAGCCATGTGTTGATATTTCTGTAGCTGACACATTATTGTAGTCTGTGTACATTGTTGTTTATTATACTTTAAAGTCACCTATAATTATATATGATAAATATGTATAATAAATAGTCAAAAGTTTTTGTTGTACCTTTATGTTATGATAATTAATTAGCTTATAATTAATAATTATGTTTGTCGTCATTACCAGCTGCATATGGACATTCCCATGGCATAATCAGTAGAGCATCGGCTGCTGATCAAAGGGTCGATGGATCGAGCCCACACTGTCAAAATATTATTGGTAGATGTCAAGCCCGGGCAACTTGACCTAGTGATTCGTGACAAACGCCTAATGTTCATGGCCACCCCTTCTCGGCAATTACGGCGTCTGGTAAAAAAATCAAATCAAATATATATATATATATATATATATATATATATATATATATATATATATATATATATATACTGTATATATACTGTATATATATATATACACATATATACATATATATACGGTATATATATATATATATATCAACATGGCGTTTATATATATAAGTGTGAGAGTCCGATATATATACAGTGAAGCACGGGAACGAGGTGGCTTCAGAGATATATATACCACCGTGCCTCATGTGAAGGCAAGATGGCAGGTGCTCGTTGTACTCTACGTGCTTCACATGTCTCACTCCCTAGACTGGAACAAGACCTCACGGGCTTCACTGTTCATTGTAAAGCGTGAATGTTAAGGCTCTCTTGCAACAACCCCTACTCTGTGCAACTCTCCAACCCAAGAGTGAAACGTTACTCTCAGTCTTTCTTCTATTCAACAGCTGAGCTCTGGAACTCTCTCCTAGAATCAGTCTTTCCCTCTTCCTATGACTTAAATTGCTTCAAACTCTGTGTGTCCAGGCATTTTGGCTCGAACGTCCCTTGATTTTGGCCCTGTCACTTTCAACTTTGGGGGAGGCACTCACTATAGGCAGTTCTGCCTTTTGTCTCCCTCACTTACATAGAAGAAAAAAAATATATATATACCGGTATATATATATATGTATATACAGTATATATATATATATTTATAATATATATATATATATATATATATATATATATATATATATATATATATATATATATATATATATATATATACTAAATAGACACTTAGTGTAGCCATCTATTGTGTAATAAGAACATGTATAATCACAAGAATTTGTGATAAACTGTGCATATCATAAATGTTAAGTACTGTTGATGTCGACAGTCGTAGCTTTGGCGCTAGTTCAGAAGCGTCCACCAGAGGTCTCATGTGTATCCTTGGTAGCGAGAATTAGTTGTGTTCTTTATTTAACTTTTCATTGTTTTTTTATTTCAACACATTATTTCTTTGTTTAATAGGTATACTTTACAAAATCCAGAGTCTAAAATTGGTGTGAATAAGAGGTGTGTGAGTAAAAAAAAAAATGTTTACTTTGATACATTCTGTCTTCATTGTTCATAGAACATTTACATTTTTGACTACAGCACTAGGTATTTTTGTTGAGTGTACATGGTCTGAAGTTAGTAGGTAGTTGAGCATGCCTACACTGTAATGAAACAAGGGTATATAATGGACAGAAAAAATGAATATAAGAAAATTGGGTATATGATTATGATTTACCTTTCTATCCTTGAGCTAGATGGGTTTATTTCTACCAATATACCTCTAAAAAGGTAGATTATTATGACCATTTTACTTACCCTTCTACTGTTGTTTTAAAGTCACCCTATTGTTTATCAAGGGGTGAGGTAAAGGTTGGTATTATGCTAGGGTATTTCTGGTATTGGTGGGTTTCACTCAACAAGAAGAAGTACAAGTAAGTGGTATACAAATACGAATACACACAAGGGAATCAATTTATAGTTTAGATAAGGGAGAAAAGAAAAGAGGAGAAGAATAGGGAAACACCATTTACCATCACGGCCACCACACCACCAAGGCAAGAGGACACAAGCGCCCCTTCCAGCAACATCGCCCGGGTCGCCTCCATCTCTCAGACACTGCCTCCAACACCTGGGAAAAACATCACAGTGACCATAACCAACCCCAAGCACAACAGGACCAAAGAGGACCAGATGAGACCAAAGGCAAGCAAATCCTTGCATAAGTCTTACTCCACCTCGCACCCTTCTTGCTCCAAGACTCACCCCCGCTGTGGCGAGGAGTCCCTGAGGTGCTACCCCAGATTCCCCAAGCCCTCCTCCAAGCACATACGCCCTTCTAGCAGTGAAAAGACTCACTGAGGGAAGCAGCCAAATGGGTAAGACTATGCCAGCCTACCTCCAGATCAGCACAGTTGAAAAGCCTTAGTTACTTAACTGGAAGAGTTAAGTACAGGAAGACTTGGTCAAATCCCCAATATGTGACAATTTAAGCACTGGCTATAATATTGAACGTATTGCAGATATCTTGGCTTTGCTGGATCACCATGGTGGCAACTCAACACCTTTTCTATATTCTATAGTTTTTGCTCGGTCTTTCCTATCAGATAGAGTTTTCTTTCTCAGGAATAAATATAATGGATAAGTACAAATTAATGTTTCTCGGGTGTTGGAATGATGAAGTTAACTAATTATATTATATTCTCAACAACATCGGCACAGAAAGGGTCTGATCGTGGTACGTTTAGGATATTAATATGTTTAGACAAGGATGGAAATATGTTGTGTGACCTGAAGGGTTTGTATTCGTTTACAAAAATATGAACTCTGCAAAAAAAGCCAAATATACAGTATATTTATTCAAACACGATAGATTTTCCTGGTGTCGGGGGTGGGAAAAGAACTTCTGGTATCAAGGCGAGGTGGGTTGGTTTCTCGGACAGGCTTCTCTCTGCATGCAGGGGCCAGGAGTCTTCTTTCTTCTTTGTCCTGGAACTTGAAGGGGAAGGATACTGACCGCAATCCCGAGGAGGTATCGAACCATTCCTAACAGCAGACAGTGTAGAGGGGATTTTCAGTATGAAAGGCTACCCTGGTTACTTCCACAAGTCCCTATTCTAACATCGAGCATAGAATTACACCGCATTAACGAACTTAAGAGGAGATCTAATATCTAACACTGGTTCGAATCCATTCGAATGACCTGAGTACTAGCTTCGTGCCTCGAGTGGAAAAAGGGCTTTTCTCTCACAACTGGTTCTGGTAGGATGGGATCTTCTTCTCCTAGGGTAGTAAGGACATTGATGGTTTCCCTTTCTCTTTGATGGTACTGATGAAAAAAGAGAGAGAGAAAGAACTATTTCATCAGTTTACTGGGCCAGGAACCTCATAAGGCTGGTTACATAGATGTGTGTAAAGATTGACTAAAGTTGATGAAGCAAAACGTCAGTGGACAGGACAGTCCTCCACGTGATGATGTGGAGGACGTTATAGCAGTAGCAAGACTGTTGTGTATTGCCTTTAAGAATAGAGGAAAAGTTAAAGGATAGTGATAGAACATTTCGAACTTAATTCCAACAACCTAGTTTTTGGCCTTTTTGATCTTACTGACATTTACCTGGAAAGAAAATCGAACATGTACCCTGCACTATCAACACATACTTATTACCACATACATATTTCCAACTAAATTTGATTATATTACATACGATACTATTTCCAAGTCCCTGTTCAAAATTGGAAAATTGGTTCGTGGGAAACAAGTTCGCAGGTTTCCCAACCTATTTCCACGTACCTATTTCCCAAAAACTAGCACAAACCTATTGTGCACGTACTACTTTCCCCCTCCCGGTTCAGCACACCCAGCTTCTGGGAGGCTGCCTTAGCAAGACTGGTAATATCGTCCTTCCAAGTGAGAGCAGAAGAAAAAGAGACACCGAAAATATTGAGAGAAGATGAAGGATTGATTTTTGTATTGTTGAAGTGTAAGGGATAGTAATCTTGGAGTTCCGGACGGGTAGTAAGATGAACAAATTGGGTTTTGGAAGCATTAAAGGCAACAAGGTTTTCTCTGCCCCAATTGGAAATAGTGGTTAGATCAGAAGATAAGTGTTGCATGGCTTCATTATGTTTGTTTTTGAGGGAATGCTTCCTGGGGCGTTTAGGAAAACTAATTGAGTAGTGTAAGGTAGAGTCGTCTGCGTATGAATGGATGGGAATGGAGGTACAGTTGAGAAGATCAATTATGAAAATTAGAAAACAAATGGGAGATAGGGCTGAGCCCTGAGGAACACCGGAGTTGATTGAATGAGGAAGTGAGCGATGGCCGTCCACAACCGCAGCTGTGGAGTGGCCGGAAAGGAAATTAGAGACAAAGGCACAGATGGAGGGATTGAAATCGAAGGAAGGTAGTTTAGAAATTAAAAAATTATGCCAAACTCTATCGAAGGCCTTCGATATGTCTAGTGCAATAGAAAAGGTCTCCCCATAGTCCCGAAAGGAGGATGACCAAGAGTTAGTAGGATATGATATTAGAGTTAGTAAGATATATAGAGTTAGTAAGATATATACCAGTAGAGCAACCCTTAACCCTTATTTAGCGGGTGGTCAGGTATTTTACACTGTACCGCTCAGCGGGCATAATCCCGAAATATTCGCTCAATTTCACTCGCCCTAGCGCCGTTACTATGGCTCCAATGCGAACGAAACGATCATTTTTGGAAAGAGCAACTCTTTGTCTCCCCATATAAGTCTATGAATGGATGTTATGAATGAGTGTGGAGGGTGGGAAGAGGTGAGGAAGAGGAGGTACTTGTTGGTCTATTTCCCAGGCGCGTTCGGTTGCGTTCGCTTTGGCCTGACTTCGGCCTCTAGGGCGTCTAGTATTCCTTCGGTAATCGGTCTTATTTTTCTCTTATTTCTCCTTATTTCTGTATTCTCTCTCTCTCTCCTGTCTGTCTGTCTGTTTCTCTTTCTCTCTCTCTCTGGCTTGCTCGCTTTCCCTCTCTCGCGCGCTCTGTCTCTCTCTCTCTTCCTCATCCGTATATGTAATTCTCATTATTATTTTCTCTAATCTCTCTCACTCCTCCTGTCTGTCTGTCTATCTGGCTCGCTCGCTTTCCCTCTCTTGTGCCCCCTTTCTCTCTTCCTCATCCGTATTATGTATTTCTCATTATTTTTTTCTCTAACTAATCCCTCTATTTCATTTATTTGCTTGTAATATTTCTGTATTATTATATCTTTTTCACTCTTTCTTCAGTTCAGTTTCTGTATTTTCTCTCTTTCTCTTCCTCATCCGTATATGTAATTCTCATTATTATTTTCTCTAATCCCTCTTTCTTTATTTGCTTGTAATATTTCTGTATTATTATATCTTTTTCACTCTTTCTTCAGTTCAGTTTCTGCATTCTCTCTCTCTCTCTCTCTCTCTCTCTGTTTCGCTTGCTTTGCAGGAATTTTGTTTTTGTTTTATATATAATATATAATAATTTACTTATCATTACTTACTATATCGTATAAACAATAGTAGGTAGCCAACTTTCCATAATACCGATACACCAAACCTATCCGCATGCGGTTTTGTTTATCACCTGTTTACTAAAGTGCCACCATTATCGATTTTCTTCGAGCCGAATCGAGCGGGAGGGTTACCAATTGAAGTTAAATCCGCTAGCATATATTGTTAGATGTAAGACATGATAAATACCACTAGAAATATGAATTGGCAAAATCCATATAATATCACTTCAAAATTGTTCTGAAATTTCAAAACAAAACCGCTAGTGTAAGTCATTGCTGCTAGATCGAAGTAAAGGTCTCTTGATCTAGCGGAAGTCGCAATACGTATTGGCAGTACTGCACACTGCCGACGGCGATACGTTGTTGACATTGTTGTTGATGTTCCAGTGGAAGGATGAACAAAATATTTTCCTTGTCCAATAATAGTCCCGCAGGACTTATTTTGATATATTTATCAAATTTACTGAACGCCTGAAAATAATACGCTATAAAATGCTTGCAATCAAACTTTCAAGCAATTACAAGGTCACATGCAATTATAAAAAGGTATATTGTAAACCACAATCTTCGCCAAGCTTCGTTGTTGCTTGTATTATCGTGAGAAATGTACCGTACACCCTGGTTATCGTGAGAAATTTACCGAACGCCTGCAAATAATACGCTATAAAATGCTTGCAATCAAACTTTCAAGCAATTACAAGGTGTGACGCACCCCAGTGCTGGGCAACGCAACCTGATTGTACTCCACTGTACCGCCCGTGATCTGGCTACCGTCAGCCGCTATGTATATTGAGTGTGACAACTTATAACTATGTTCTTTGTATCTCTGCAAAGGACTCGTCATGTGCTAACCAGTGGTGGGTTTTGTTTTAAGCCATGTCGAGACCTTCCATTTAATATGTAGTATCAATAGAGAAGTTGATAGATAAGACAATGAGAGTTCAGAGAGAGAGAGTGAGTTAGGCTTCAGAGCAAGAGGGTAGCAACGCGCCGCGTTGCCGGCCGGGTGGTTGCCAAACGTATGGACTGGTTGGCAGCCTTGCCCTTATAGCTAGGCGCGATAGGGTTGGTAGTCCATTGTTGCCTGCCTGGGCTGGGCCCATGTTGTCGTACAGCACACTGCCTGGAGGTTGGCTGCGTGTTCTATGATCAGGTTGCCTAGAACCTTTGAGATTCTAACATCCCTTGCTCTCTCCCCCAACTTCACACGGTTGCACTCTTTCTCTCTGACGACATTACTCTCATTTCATTCTTCTCTCTATTTAAATGCATAACCTTCCCTTGAGGTCCTAAAGGAGTTTCAGCACTTACCTCTCGTATTACTCTTAGGACAAGCATATATTTACATGTATTAGATTTAAGGGGTTAATGTGAACAGCGATCTTCTTGATGAGGATAGTTGGTGAACGTTCTACATGTTCACGAGTTATATGCCCTGCTCATCATCCCATTTGTGACTAGACTGGTGCCATGTGTAAGAGCCCGACCATGCCCAGGAGTTGTCTGTAGAGGGACGAGGACTTAGCCTTGATTTGCATACCGAGCCAGGAGCGAGTGTAGCACCCGAGACTACAGCTCGCTCGTAGTGCCGGTATAGATTAACGTAATTTATCTGTCCTTGTGTTCTCTACAGTCTTCTCCTGGGTTCTCGCTTTCGGTGCTGGGACTCGTTGTTCCTGTGACTTGGCCTGCTAGCTAGAACACATGGGGATGATGAGTGGGATATATCTTTATTTTACTATGCATTGCAGCTCTCTTTAAGTATATATCTATAACACTTTACAATACACATTACTCACACACAAGACAACACTATTAATACTTTCATGTATCAATTAACTGCACTGTCGTTTTGCTGCTGTGTCCGGAGTTCTGTTGCGTAGGGCGCATACGGACTCGGAGGGGAGACAGAGTGAGAGAAGCGAAGTAGCCTATGCGGTAGTAGGCTACCGGCGCAGTACTGTTGCCTGCAACCTTTTAGTTATTCCAAGTATAGATTCATTATTATAATAAGTGACTACTGTTTATGTTCCTCCCATGTGTATTATTAGGTATCTACTGGATCATGAACATCTTGTATGCTACATGCTAGTGCATGTTAGTAGGGGACAGTTAGTGTAGTGCACGCGCTTTCAAGTAGGCGTGTACATTTGTCATTTAGCATTTCACTGTCATACCTTTAGCCTGCTTCTATTCTACATTATTAGAGGCTTAATATTAACGTAGTTTCTTGAGTATTGCATTTCTTTAGTAATAACGTAACCTATAAATGTCTGAGGGAGTTTAGCCTCATAGCCTACCCCTGTTGTACACTTTCGCCGAGTTAAGGTACCTCGTTACCGTAGACGATAACTCTGTAGGGCGTTGGTGCTTTTGTTGTCTGGAGCATATAGTATTTGGGACTGGAATCGAGCGTGTCGTTGTCACTTAAGCCATTTCTGTCCTACGATCAAGAATCCCGAATATGTATTGCCGATCCAGCCGTAACAAAATGGCGACCTTGCACAAGATTCAGTAGTATCCTATCACATGTTTTTTGGAGAATTATTCTATGCTACCTAGTAGAGCTGGCTAGAATTTTCTTGCATATTGGAGGAATTTTTATTGTGTCATTATTGTATTGGTGGACTTGCAGATTGTTTCGTTAGGTGTCTAGAGTAGAGTCATTCAAGCATCTTTAACATTTTGTGAGTCGAGACTGCAATTAGTAATAAGCACTTTTTTTTGTTTATGAACAGCAATTGTATAACCAGCACTATGTCTAATGACTCATCATTTACGGGGGAGGATAACACGGTACAGCCTAGTGATCAGCAAGTACAGCAGATATTTAGGGAGGGGAGTGTTATAAGTGGAGAGAGGGATGCCCGGGCATTTTTGCAGACACCTTTGACCGAACAGCGCCTGCAGGCTATTGATTGTTACGGTCTTCGCTGTTTAGCCACGGTTTTGGGGCGGGACTGTCCTGACAGTTGGCCCAAGAAGAATTTGGTGGCATGTTTGTTGGGTGATGGCGATGGGGCGGTGGGTGGAGTGGGGTCTTGGGGGGTTCCCTCCAAGCCTCCATTCCACTCTACCCCTGAGCTGGGCCCTCAGCCAGCGAGTCTTAGCACGATGCAGCAGGAGGGTTCTCAATGGCAAGCTGGCTTACCCGTAAACACGTCTCGGTGTGGATCCCCCATTTTGTGCTCTCCCCCCCCAGGCCTGTCTCCTGAGATGTTATTTCAGCTAGAACTAGCTAAGCTTAAGTTGCGAGAGAGTCAACAGGCTAGTATAGAATGGATTAAGCTGCAGGAGACTCAGATACAACAGGCTAGTATAGAACGGATTAAGCTGCAGGAGACTCAGATACAACAGGCTAGTATAGAACGCATAGAGGTTGCTAGAATCCAAGCCAATCAGGATGCAACCAGGTACCAGGCTGAAATGGATGTCGAGAAGTCTAGAGTAGAGACCACGGGGCGTCATCTCGGTGGTGGGCACCGGGTTACAGACTCACTTTCGCATTTAATTAAGTTAGTACCCGCATTTGATGAGACAGCAGTGACTGAGTTTTTGCTCGTTTCGAAAAGAAGTGTCGTGAGTATGACTGGCTGGAGGTTAAATGGGCAGCATTAGTTTCATCACGTCTAGTGGGTAAGGGGTTGAAAGCCTACGATGCACTGTCACTGGACGAGAGTGTCGTGTATGGACTGGTGAAGGAGGCTGTGCTCCGGGCCTACGAACTGCAACCCGAAACTTATAGATTGAAGTTCCGTGGCGTGAATAAGAAGAGCGACGTCAGTTTTATGGAGCATGCACGGGACTTAACAGATGCATGTAATAACTGGTTTCGGTCCGAGCACGCAGAGTCGGCTGAGGAAATTAAGCAACTTTTCTATCTGGAACAGTTTTACAAATGTACTGGAACCGATCTAACGCTGAACATTAAGGAAAAATGTCCCAAGACAGTAGAGGAGGCTGCCAAGATGGCAGACCTCAGATTATCATAGATTCGTGGTTGCGGTGCCGCTCAGAGGGCTGAGTCAGGGCAGAAGGGGCGCTATACCCCACCCACCAGAGTTTTCGATAATAACAAATCCTATGACACACATAACCACACTAAAAGCATTGCACCTAATAACACCTACAAACACAAGCCTCTCCCGTTTACTAAAGGTCAGGCCCCTTCTTCGCCCGCACAAGGGAAGAAGCCCATTGGGGATGTGAAATGTTACAAATGTCAGAAGCTAGGCCATTATTCACGTGAGTGCCCTAGTAACACTCCCGCTAAGCCGGTGTCATTGGTTCACAGTATCGGTGTGTCTCTGAAGGCTGCAGCAACTGCCCGGGGTAGGTTGTCAGCAGCTGAGGCACACGCGGTAAAGAAGCGTACGGAAGGCTCGACACCTGTCCGGGACACTTTCTGTAGCCATCGGGGACACGGGTTTGTGAGCTGGGGGAGTGATCTACGGAGGGTTGACTTGTTGAGGGATACGGGGGCTTCGCAAACTTTGTTGAGGAACTTCACAGGGAAACCGATAAATGCGGCCAGAGTTGTTGTGGTGCAGGGTATAAATGCTACGAGGTCATACCCACTTGTGAGGTTGGAGTTGAGAGTGGGAGAGGTGTGCAGGGAGCTGGATGTAGGGATCGTTGAGTGTTTGCCAGTTGAGGGCGTCGACCTTCTTCTCGGCAACGACTTTGCGGTGCCCACTTCCGGGACTCCACCCTTAGTCGTTGCCGAGAGGGCGGCCGACGTGGATGGTGAGAATCGGGAATGGGTTGGGAGGTGCCAACAGGATGAGATGGCCTGTGTGGTAACCCGATCTCGCTCTGCGGCTCCTGCACAGCCTAGCACTCAACCTCGGGGACAGTGGTGGAAGGATCAGGAGAAGGTTGCTAAGGGCAGGAAAAGGGACATTGATTCTGCTGCACTTCTCGGTGATTCGGTACTTGGACCTATAATAAACACGGGAGTTGACTCTGGCCCAGAGATGGTGTGTAACAAGGCAGAGTTGGGTAAGACTTCGCGTGAGGCAAGAGCTGTAGCGATAGCCACTAAGGCAGTAGAGCCTACTAGCCGGGGTAATGTCTTATTACAAAACCATCTTGATGCATTGACGCCCGGGGACATTAGTGAGCAGCAGCTGCAAGACGCTAGCCTAGCTCGTTATAGCAATGGTGCCATAGAGTTGGAGGAAGATGGGGATGCGAAGCCGGGAGATTTCTTTAGGCTCAACAGGATATTGTACCGCAGATTTCTAGACCCCAAATCGAAGTGGGAGGGCGGTGCGAGGGTAGTAGACCAGGTGGTTGTTCCAAATAAGTATAGAGAGTCCTTATTGTGTCTGGCGCATGATGTGCCGGTGGCGGGTCATTTGGGGATAACAAAAACATTGGCGGCATTGGGCAGGTTTTTCTGGTGGCCTGGGGTCAAGGCTGATGTCTGTGCATGGGTGGCTGGGTGTGCGACCTGCCAGACAACGGGGCAGCCTAACCAGACAATCCCGAAGGCACCTTTGTTTCCCATACTTGTCGCCGGGCCTCCGTTCAGCAAAGTTGTAGTAGATTTGGTTGGCCCTTTCCCGCCTACTAGTAGTGGCAATAAATTCCTGTTGACAATCATGGATGTGGCTACGAGATACCCGGACGCATACCCCATGAGAAACGGCTCGGCAAAGGCAGTTGTTAAAAACTTATTATTGTTCTGTTCCCGCTATGGATTTCCACGTGAGGTGCAGTCAGACCAGGGGAGCAATTTTACATCCAAATTGTTCAAGCAAACCCTTCAGTTACACGGTATATGTTCTGTAGTGTCGCCAGCCTACCATCCCGAGAGTCAGGGAGTCTTGGAGCGGTGGCACTCGACCCTGAAGAGTATGCTACGCTGTTACTGTGCAGAACATGACACTGATTGGGATTTGGGTCTGCCGTATGTTCTGTTCGCTGCACGTGAAGTCCCAGGTGAGAGCCTGGGGTTCAGTCCAAATCAGCTAGTCTTTTGCCATAATGTGAGAGGACCTTTAAGTATGGTGAAAGAGATCTGGGAGGGCGAAGAGAAGCCGGGGTCTGTACTTAAATATGTCCTTGAGAGCCGGGAGAGACTTATAGGTTGCATGGCAGCGGCAGGTAATAACTTGGTTAATGCACAGGCGGTCATGAAGCACCAGTATGACGCCAAGGTGAAGCTTCGGGAGTTTTCGGTGGGTCAGGAGGTAATGTTGCTTTTACCTTTGCCTGGACACCCCCTTTCTGCCAAGTTCATTGGGCCGTATGTGGTGGCTAAGAAACTGTCCGACCTTGATTATCTCGTTGCAACACCTGACCGTAGGAAAAAACATCAGTTATGTCATGTTAACCTCATGAAAGAGTATGTGAGATGCCCCTCAGAGCCTCTCACTGTCCCTGTGCTGGCCTGCAGCGGCCAGGGTGGAGAAAGAGGTGGGGACAGTCATGCTGCTGAGGAGGATAGCTGGGACTGTGTCATTTCTGCGGAACAGTGGGCGGGGAATACTGAACAAGAGGCTAGGCAAGTTGTAAGTCACCTGCCTGAGCACCAGGGTGCTGCTGTCCTAGGCCTGTTCAGGTCATACCCCTCTGTTTTCGCCGAACACCCAGGTCTCACTACTCAGGTAACGCACGACGTGGACGTCGGTGATAATGTGCCCTTCAAGTCAGTGCCCTACCGTGTGCCCCCGGTAAAGTTGCCAGCTTTACGGGAGGAGTTAAAGTACATGGTTGAGAGAGGGATGATCACTGAAGGTTATGTGAAGTGGACATCACCCGTCACGTTGCAGCAAAAACCTGACGGCAAGGTGCGGTTCTGCATAGATTTTCGTAGGCTAAATGGCTTGACCACTACCAACCCTTACCCTTTGCCTCGAGTTGACGACAGCGTGGACAAGATAGGGAATGCAAAGTACCTTACTAAAATTGATCTTGTAAAAGGCTACTGGCAAGTACCCCTGTCGGACCGAGCTAAGCAAGTTTGTGGTTTTGTGGTAGATGGCAAGACCTACCAATGTAACGTAATGCCTTATGGGCTTAAGAACGCACCTGCCACGTTTCAGAACCTGATGAACGATATTTGTGACGAAATCCCTAACTGCACGGTCTACCTTGATGACGTGATAGTATATGATGACGATTTTGAAAATCACCTAAGGCACTTAGAGACCCTGTTTAGGAAGTTGCACGATGCTAGGCTGGTGGTGAACCTGAGGAAGTGCGAGTTTGTAAAAGCTACTGTGCAGTATCTTGGCTTTGTGGTCGGGTTAGGCCGGGTGTGCCCCCCCCCTGAGCAAGATACAGGCTATCAATATGTTTCCCAGGCCCACCACTAAGCGCCAGGTCATGCGGTTCCTAGGTATGATAGGCTATTATAGGCGCTTCATCCGGGGATACTCTACTGTCTTAGCACCGTTAACTGATCTACTGTCGAAGTCAGTGAAGTTCTGTTGGGCTGCGGAGTGTCAGAGGGCTTTCGACCTAGTCAAGCACCTGCTGTGTACACATCCGATTTTGAGGGCCCCAGACTTCTCCAGGAGTTTTCAGCTGGCGACTGATGCCAGCGGTGTGGGTGTCGGGGCAGTGTTACTGCAGACTGATTCCGAGGGCTTGGAACACCCAGTGAGCTTCTTTTCTCGCAAGTTTAATTCGGCACAAAGGAATTACTCGACTATAGAGAAGGAGCTTCTGGCTATCGTTTTGTCGCTCAAACATTTCGAAGTTTATGTTCCAGCCTACGGCCCGGTAGTGACGATTTATACGGACCATCATCCCTTGAAATTCCTAAATCAGTTTCACAATCGGAATATGCGGTTGACCAGGTGGTCCCTAATGCTCCAAGAGTATAATCTCAACATTCAGCATATTGCCGGGAGTGAGAACGTGATAGCAGATTGTCTATCAAGGGTTGATGATCCAAGATAGTCGTGCACGGTGTGTGGGTTGAGCAGGAGTAAAATTAGGCTATCATAACGCCATCCAAAAAGATTATAAAACAATAAAATAAACGAGAAAACTTTCTTTTTTTTAGTTTTGTAAGTCTTTATTGTTGTAGCATGATGCATGCGATATTGTGTTTTATGTATAATTCACACTTCAGTTGTTGTGCACCTTTTGCAATTAGTGGCAGCTAAGGGTAGCAGGTCGGTTGGTTGCCTGTCAGATTTTGATAATGCTTCTAAGGTCGATTATCTAAAATCTTGGGGGGGCTGTGACGCACCCCAGTGCTGGGCAACGCAACCTGATTGTACTCCTTGGTACTCCACTGTACCGCCCGTGATCTGGCTACCGTCAGCCGCTATGTATATTGAGTGTGACAACTTATAACTATGTTCTTTGTATCTCTGCAAAGGTCTCGTCATGTGCTAACCAGTGGTGGGTTTTGTTTTAAGCCATGTCGAGACCTTCCATTTAATATGTAGTATCAATAGAGAAGTTGATAGATAAGACAATGAGAGTTCAGAGAGAGAGAGTGAGTTAGGCTTCAGAGCAAGAGGGTAGCAACATGCCGCGCTGCCGGCCGGGTGGTTGCCAGACGTATGGACTGGTTGGCAGCCTTGCCCTTATAGCTAGGAGCGATAGGGTTGGTAGTCCATTGTTGCCTGCCTGGGCTGGGCCCATGTTGTCGTACAGCACACTGCCTGGAGGTTGGCTGCGTGTTCTATGATCAGGTTGCCTAGAACCTTTGAGATTCTAACATCCCTTGCTCTCTCCCCCAACTTCTCACGGTTGCACTCTTTCTCTCTGACGACATTACTCTCATTTCATTCTTCTCTCTATTTAAATGCATAACCTTCCCTTGAGGTCCTAAAGGAGTTTCAGCACTCACCTCTCGTATTACTCTTAGGACAAGCATATATTTACATGTATTAGATTTAAGGGGTTAATGTGAACAGCGATCTTCTTGATGAGGATAGTTGGTGAACGTTCTACATGTTCACGAGTTATATGCCCTGCTCATCATCCCATTTGTGACTAGACTGGTGCCATGTGTAAGAGCCCGACCATGCCCAGGAGTTGTCTGTAGAGGGACGAGGACTTAGCCTTGATTTGCATACCGAGCCAGGAGCGAGTGTAGCACCCGAGACTACAGCTCGCTCGTAGTGCCGGTATAGTAGAGTAACGTAATTTATCTGTCCTTGTGTTCTCTACAGTCTTCTCCTGGGTTCTCGCTTTCGGTGCTGGGACTCGTTGTTCCTGTGACTTGGCCTGCTAGCTAGAACACATGGGGATGATGAGTGGGATATATCTTTATTTTACTATGCATTGCAGCTCTCTTTAAGTATATATCTATAACACTTTACAATACACATTACTCACACACAAGACAACACTATTAATACTTTCATGTATCAATTAACTGCACTGTCGTTTTGCTGCTGTGTCCGGAGTTCTGTTGCGTAGGGCGCATACGGACTCGGAGGGGAGACAGAGTGAGAGAAGCGAAGTAGCCTATGCGGTAGTAGGCTACCGGCGCAGTACTGTTGCCTGCAACCTTTTAGTTATTCCAAGTATAGATTCATTATTATAATAAGTGACTACTGTTTATGTTCCTCCCATGTGTATTATTAGGTATCTACTGGATCATGAACATCTTGTATGCTACATGCTAGTGCATGTTAGTAGGGGACAGTTAGTGTAGTGCACGCGCTTTCAAGTAGGCGTGTACATTTGTCATTTAGCATTTCACTGTCATACCTTTAGCCTGCTTCTATTCTACATTATTAGAGGCTTAATATTAACGTAGTTTCTTGAGTATTGCATTTCTTTAGTAATAACGTAACCTATAAATGTCTGAGGGAGTTTAGCCTCATAGCCTACCCCTGTTGTACACTTTCGCCGAGTTAAGGTACCTCGTTACCGTAGACGATAACTCTGTAGGGCGTTGGTGCTTTTGTTGTCTGGAGCATATAGTATTTGGGACTGGAATCGAGCGTGTCGTTGTCACTTAAGCCATTTCTGTCCTACGATCAAGAATCCCGAATATGTATTGCCGATCCAGCCGTAACGAAGGTCACATGCAATTATAAAAAGGTATATTGTAGACCACAATCTTCGCCAAGCTTCGTTGTTGCTTGTATTATCGTGAGAAATGTACCGTACACCCTGGTTATCGTGAGAAATTTACCGAACGCCTGCAAATAATACGCTATAAAATGCTTGCAATCAAACTCTCAAGCAATTTCAATGTCACATGCAATTATAAATGTATAGGTAGACCCAGAGAGGAAGAGACAGACAGAGAGAGAGAGGAGGTCAAGAACATCTGGTAGGTGTGATTTCCCCTGGGAGGGAAGAGAAGATTAGTTAGGGGCATGCCCTGGCCTATGGCAGTATATTGGGGTCACCTGCTCCACGGAGCCTAGCTACCTCCGCGGAGGGTCCGAGGTCCACGTAATTTTAGAGATGGAGTATGAAATTTGAATATTTAAGTTAATTACTCGGTATTAATACATAAACAAGTCTATAAAATTACAAATTATTTTATTTTCATGCATTAAAGTAGAAAAAATTACTAATAAATAACATATATAATGGTGAAAATAGCGTTTAGCGTACGTCGTCTGCCGAGTCTTCGCCAAGTAAACAAAAGATTTTGTCAATGACTTATTGACTTTATTATGATCTAAAACACATACTCCTCCCATATTAGTGCAAAGGAACTTTGGTCAATATTTACGAGCCGCACCACAGCTGGGATCTCATTTATAATGGTAGTTTTGGGTTCCTATCATTTTATGCTTCATTGCTCACAACTTTTGGAACACTATGACAAAGTTCTTAAAGCGCTAGAAGAAAAGAAAAACGTGGATGTCATTTACACCGATTTTGCTAAGGCATTTGATAAATGTGACCATGGTATAATAGCCCACAAACTGAAAGCAAAAGGTATAACTGGGAAAATCGGACGGTGGATATACAATTTCCTCGTAAACCGAAAACAATCGGTAGCAGTAAACCAAGTCACTTCTGAGCCTTCGGATGTCAAAAGCTCAGTGCCCCAAGGAACTGTGCTAGCGCCCCTTCTGTTCCTCATACTAATTTGCGACATAGATACCAACACCAGACACAGTACGGTGTCGTCTTTTGCTGATGACACAAAATTAAGCAAGATAGTAAACACACAAGAGGACACGGGCCGACTGCAGGAAAACATGAATGTAGTGTTCCAGTGGACCAGGGAAAACAACATGCAATTCAATGAGGAAAAATTCCAATTAATACGGTACGGAGATAATAATGGTGTTAAAGAAATTACAAATTACTTAACAGAATCTAACCACATAATAGAACGGAAAGACAGTGTGAAAGACCTTGGGGTATTAATGTCTGAAAATATGGGTTTCAAAATACATAACCAGGTCAAAGTGGCGGCTGCGAAACGTCTAACGGGTTGGATTCTGCGTACTTTTAAAACACGCGGTGAATTGCCTATGATAACGCTCTTCAAATCTCTAGTGCTACCGCGGCTTGAATACTGTAGCGTATTAACATCCCCATACAAAGCAGGTGAAATAAATGACGTAGAGAGTGTACAAAGAAATTTCACTTCGCATATAAGTTCGATAAAACATCTACACTATTGGGAGCGTTTAAGAGCACTGAATCTGTACTCACTGGAACGTAGAAGAGAACGTTACCTAATAATATACACGTGGAAAATCGAAGAGGGTTTAGTACCAAACCTACATACTCCGATAGTCATGAAATTCAGTGATAGGAGAGGCTGGGAATGCGAAATCCCCCGGATGAATAACAGGGGTGCTATGGGCTCTCTGCGAGAGGGCTGGTTATCACACAGAGGCCCACGTCTCTTCAACAAACTCCCACGGCGAGTAAGAGACATGAGGGACATCTCGTTAGACAACTTCAAGAGAGCCCTAGATGTCGAACTGCAAAAAGTGCCAGACGAGCCCATCCTCGCAAGGGAGCGAGCTGTCGCTTCAAACAGTCTACTGCACCAAATCACCACCCATAACGAGGGGCGTCGCGCTCCTTGGTGCCGCTAGAGGAGCGGCGAACACATCCAAAGGTATCCAAAGGTAAGGTAAGGTATATAATTTGTATCCACCAGAAGAAAAAAAATTGGGTTTTTTTTTTTTTTTTTTTTTTTAGCATTAACCTTACCAAAAAACCTAACCTAACCTAACCAAAAAGCCTAACCTAACCTAACCTAATAGCCCCCAAATAAATTTAGGTTAGGTTAGGTTTGGTTTTTTGGTTAGGTTAATGCAAACAAATAAAAACAAATCAATAAAGCCAAGATGTTTTTTTTTTATGCATGAAGATAAAATAATATGTAATTGTATACACTTGTTTATGTATTAAAACCGAGTAATTAACTTAGATATTCAAATGTCATACTCAATCTCTAAAATTACGTGGACCTCGGACCCTCCGCGGAAGCAGGTAGGCTCCGTGAAGCGGGTGACCCCAATATACTGCCATACTGGCCTACATCAGACAAAGAGAGTACAAAGAGAGTACAAAGGAGTACAAAGGAGTACAAACAAAGAGAGTGAGACAGAGAGAGAGAGAGAGTGTTGTGATAATATAACAATGTTACATATGTATAATATATATGAAAAATAATATATACGGTAGGCCTACATCTGTTCCCCACAATCATATAATGCCAAGCTCAAATATTCAATCTTTCGTTGTTTGTATTCCCGTAAGAAATTTACTGAACGCCTGCAAATAATATGCTATAAAATGCTTGCAATCAAACTCTCAAGCAATTTCAAGGTCACATGCAATTATAAATGTATAGGTAGACCCAGAGAGGAAGAGACAAGAGAGAGAGAGTGTCGTGATAATATAACAATGTTACATATGTATCATATATATGAAAAAATAATATATACGGTAGGCCTACATCTGTTCCCCACAATCATAAAATGCCAAGCACAAATATTCAATCTTTCGTTGTTTGCATTACCGTAAGAAATTTACTGAACGCCTGCAAATAATATGCTATAAAATGCTTGCAATCAAACTTTCAAGCAATTACAAGGTCACATGCAATTATAAAAAGGTATATTGTAGACCACAATCTTCGCCAAGCTTCGTTGTTGCTTGTATTATCGTGAGAAATGTACCGTACACCCCTGGTTATCGTTTGAAATTTACCGAACACCTGCAAATAATACGCTATAAAATGCAAAGGAAATTTCTTGTAGAGTGCAATTTTGAGGACGTAATGTGCTCTGAGAGAGAGCGGAGCAGTGATTAGGAGTATAAAATACCTCCTGACCGCTCGCCACGGCCACCGTGGACCTACTATAGGGAATTATATAAGGAAATTACCGTATTTTAGGGTTTTTGCACTCGTGTTGCACGATCGTTGCAAGACAACCAGTGATCGTAGAAGGATGGGTCAGGTGTCATTGGAAAGCTCAATTTATGCCCTTTCAGGGATACATACTTGTATTACGCTCTGAGTCTTGTTTATGCATAAAAAGAGCACGGAAACAACCCCATGTAGGGTTAAAAAAAAAACGCTGGGCGGCACAGTGAAATATACTCCACCACCCGCTCGTAAGGTGATAAAATGCTTGCAATCAAATTTTCAAGCAATTATAAAATGTAAATTGTACTTACCAACACCCACACCAGTATGTTCTTTGTCAGGAACGTCTCCAATTTGCTCAAGGGTCTGTCCAACATCAACCACAACATCCACCCCACGCAAATTATGCTTTGGGGTGAAAGCCTATGATCGGGTTATTTTCATCTTCCGAGTCATTCACACTACCAAAACTCTCACCCAGACCTTCGACGGTTTCATCCAACAGCTTATTAGAAATTTCTGAAGAGTTCAGCATGATATCTAGTTCCTGGGTGGTGAGCCGGGCGTGGTTAGTAGGGTGGCGCGACGCACTAGGGATGGCGGCCACCGAATCGAACACGGGCAAATCTTGACCTTCCATTATGGCTGCTTGAGAGTCACTGAGTCACGGTAACGCAGTGGGGATGTGTGGGTGGGCCCTTGTAGTACACCGCCTGACCACTAGGTTTCGCTTTCCACCTAAATTAGGGCGGGAATACGCCCACGGACTTAAGTCCGATCCCGCCATTTAGTCCAATTTTCTCGTTTCGGACTTAAGTCCGACCCCGATCTTTAAGGGTTAAACGACTTGATCAGCTGCTGGTACTTGAGAAGCAAATCTTCCGACGGGGTTCGCTGTATATCATTGGATCCGACATGGATGACGTACATTGTATTAGCAGAGGCCAGCTTCGATACTTCATCAACTGCAGCAACTATGTCATCCACACCACCACCAGGGATACAAAAATGCTTGTGCCCCGGCGCAAAACTCTGTGAGCTAACACGGTACCATCGAGTCCCCCACGAGCAAAACTTCTTCTGTTTCCTCTTCGTCATCAGAGTCTGTGAGTATCTTGTAACGGTTGTGAAATTCGGTTACTGGTATGATTTTCCTGGTCTTGGGGCAAATGTTGTTCCTCACGACATGGAAATTGTCCTGAGGGGGAACAGAGGCACTATTTGTTTCTTGTGCATCGGAAGCATCTGCTGAAGTGGTTACTGCAGGCGTTGGATTGTTGGCAGTTGACGTTGGGGCGGCGGTAGCAGCTGCAGTTGAAGCTGTGACAATTGGAGTAGGTGATACTCCAACGTTGAGTGTTATGAACTCTTGGAGTGAATCCAGCTTCATGGTGAGGGCGTTGATCTTGTTGTGGGCTTCATCCAATTTTGCTGTCAGATCCTCTTGTTGCTGGCAGAGTTGGCAGACTTGAAGATCGGCAGTAGCAAACATGGAAGCACCAAACCTATTGGCACAATTCGTACAGGTGAGAGGCATGGTGACAGTCACTCTCTTTAGGTAACTTCACTCACTACAAGTCACTTCACTCACTTCAAATCACTTCACTTACTTCAAATCACTTTACTCTGTGACTGTCGATAATCCAAAGGTTCTTCCCAACCTCTTGTGTTTTCCTGAGGGATCTGGCAAAAGTGTTAGCGATATCGTTACGTTCCGCCTTGACCACGGGCGGGTTGGTGTGTCTTCTACTTTTTCTCTTCTCCGCTTATCAAGCGGTGGTTCCCTACTGTCTCTGAGGTCTTTCACGGCTCCGCTTACTCGGCGATCATCGTTTTGGAGTTTTTTGTATCTCTTGACTTGACTCCGCTTACACGGCAGTTTGTCAACACACCAGCATGTCATTCTATACAAATGCAGACCCAACACATTACACTTAAACAACGGAAATAGGCGTATGAATGGCAATACCAACTGCTATGTCTGTGAAGACCATGAAGAAACCCTAGGCCCTTTCCTTCTCCTGTCCATGAGACAAAAGTTAGAAAGTCTGCAACAACCCTATATTGAAATTCCAATTACATCATTGGTGATTTATATTCTATGAAGATAGTATAGAGGTTGTGAAAGACGGCATCTATAACTTTTGGAGGCCCCGCACCAAGGAAAAGAAGGAAATCAATGACAAAAAGGTCAAACTCAACTATACAACAACCCATTGTACAAGTGAGGTGAACCGCATGAACACTATGGAGTAAGAATCTACCAAAACTCCTGACTTTTTAGTGACTCAAGGACACCAGGCACCTCCAGGAAACATATGGGCAAGATGAAGTCTTCCCATACAAGAGGGAAATTGCAGCGACAGTATTATAGGTTTGAGTCCTGAAGGGAAGAAAGGAAATCCTAATATTTAGTAGTGGCCCCGGAATCATTAACGATATGCCTTAGACAGTAATAGCTCTCTTTGAACTCCAGAGTCAGCTGTTCAAATCACCCGCGCCGGAGCGTAGAGACCAATTCATCGTAAGCGTACGCTCATAATTACTTATGGACTCGTCCTTATGATGCGGATGCCACTACGAAAAAACTAATTAAAAAATAAGAAAAAGAAAAAGATTAGAACTCTTATCTATTTTACGCTTCCAGTAGTGCAGATGTTTGCTTAGCATGGGCTTCGCATCGAGACACTGCTGTGTCATCTTCCTTAACTGATATATCAAGACACTCTAGAAAACATCAGAACGAATGGGAGGGGGATGGTGGGGAGGGCCGGAATCGTCAATGATTCCGAGGCCACTACTAAATATTAGGTTTTCGTTTCTTCCCTTCGGGACTCAAACCTATAATTTATTAGTGGCCCCTCCGCATTGACGATATGCCTGATATCACAAGTCTGGAGGGGGACATTCGTGATAAATATCAACACCAATAACAATGAAAATTGGATGAGAAAAAACCTGTTGCTTAGAGCTCTAACTTTTTTATTTTTGTGACAAAAATACATAACAAAATTTATAAAGAAGGTACAGGTAGCGTACTTAAAAATATGCCTCTGTACAAACTTCCTGAAACCTTGGATAGAGGTTGTAGAAAATTGCACTTCATAAATTATAAACTTATCGATTATATGTACAAACAGTTCAAATACATGCATACAACATATGTAACTGTATAACAAATTAAATATTTGCCCATTCATATCACAATTAACAGTACAACATATTTTTCACTCTCTTGGCTAGCTTTCGAGTCCTTCAGAAACCTAGGATAATGATTATCACAGTGCACTCAAACTACCACGTCCGGCGGGCTGAGGGTCTTAGCTATCCCCCCCCCCCCCCCCCCCTTCTCTTCCTAAAACTAAATAAAAAGCACCAAACAACCCAGATCCGCTGCCTCAATGCAACACAGGCCATACGTGGTTTATCTAAATTAACAGACAGGTAACGTGTCAAAAAGGTGTGATTTGAAGCCCACAAATTTGTTTGTTGAATATCATTAACTGAGAAATTCTTTAAAAATCGGAGTGAAACTGCCCACTTCCGTATGTAATGAGCCTGTCCAATGGTTCCAGGATTGCTTTCCCTGATCACCTCTACTAACATAGCTGCCAAGTGCCGCTTTGTGAGACGTTTACCTGTCTGATTAACCCAAAGAGATCCCGGTTGGTTAGGCCGAGACACTCCAACATAGGATAATAGTCACTTCACCGGACATAGCTTGTGGTGAGTGTCACCTTGTTTGAGCGCCGGTACCTCAAACTCGGTAAACACATGATTGGGTTCGTTGCTCATCGCCGCCAGCTCAGATACCCGGTTTCCTGTAGCCAAATCCATAAGGAACACAGCCTTCTTCAAAATTGAATCAAAAGTAGGGTTATGACTATATTTCTGAGAATGAAGTAAAGACAAAGCTTTGTCAAGTGACCAAGTAGGCATGAGATGGCGTGGTGGTGGGCGAAGCTTGAAGCATGCACGCATGAATGCCTTCTCCTCTGCCTGCGGTACTGAGAGCCCTGTTAAATAAAAAAAGGGAACTCTAATTGTGGTCATGTGATTTTTTAGTGTGACTACTGACAAGTCTTTATGTTCAGATAGTCTAAGTATTTGAAAATTAATGACACCGATGCCACGGTTTGGTCAGATTCCACGATCCAAGTAGTAAAAGCTTTCCAGTGAGATTGGTACTGACGTCTAGTAGAGAGAGTGTATTGATTGATTCATTTATTGGTAACGCTCTCCCCATAGTGGGTTAACCATTTGGCCTTCTGAATATCCACAAGGCAAAAGTTAGCGAGGTCTTTAGGTTGCCAATCGTCTCTAAGTGCAAATACGAGATCGAGAGCGACACCGGGTTCTCGTGCCACGTCTTCAATTGAGAGTACCACACCTGAGCTGGCAACAGGGGCGCGAATATCGAGACTATGTGTTATGCAACACAATCTAGATAAATTGTCATGTTGGGCCCAAATTTGGCAAATGAGTGTCAATGCGGATAAATGTAAAGTACTACATATCGGATACCTAAATGAGAAAGCAAACTATTCGATGAATGGCACTCAGCTTAAGAATGTAAACAGAGAAACCGATCAGGGAGTAACAATATCGAGTAACCTAAAACAGAGTCAACAATGTTCAGAAGTTGTTAAGAAGGCAAACAAAATAATTGGCTTTATAGGCAGGTCATTTGAGCATAAATCCAAAGAAGTTATCCTAACCCTTTACAATTCCTTAGTCCGCCCTCTTCTGGAATACTGCGTTCAATCCTGGTGCCCTTATTACCAAAAAGATATAAACAAGCTAGAACGAGTTCAACGTAGAGTTACCAAAATTATACCTAGCCTAAAGAACAAACCATACGAAGAGCGTCT
Organism: Paralithodes platypus; assembly: GCA_032716605.1. NCBI lineage: Eukaryota > Metazoa > Arthropoda > Malacostraca > Decapoda > Lithodidae > Paralithodes > Paralithodes platypus. The sequence continues at coordinate 38,582,433 of CM064497.1, forward strand.
TAGAGAATTAAATCTATTTCCTTTAACCCAGCGCAGATTAAGAGGTGACTTAATTCAAGTGTTCAAAATCATCAAAGGCATCGACAATATGAACTGTAGTAAGTACTTCACTATCGACCAATCTAATTACACGTGGGGAAACGGTTGCAAAATTATTGGTAAATCTTTTAACTCACACGAATCTAAGAATTTCTTCTTCAATCGAGTTGTCAACTTGAGGAATGGGCTTCCCCGAAACGTTATAGACTGCATCACCGTTGATTCATTTAAACTCCGCTAGACAAATATCTCGCATCAAACCCGCGACTGACTGCATTTGTAAATGAATAACTTTATTTTATCCCCCCCTCAGTTACTAACCCATCTGTCCCCTACTAACTTCCTAATCCTGCCACGGACATTAGTTCCAGGGCAGTAATTCCCTTTCCAATGTTCCCTTACCCACTCTAAACCACTGTTTGGACACTTGATCCTCAGTGTTTTGAAGGACAAGCAACCTAGAAGGGTCACTAGATCTGTTGTTGCTTGATTTCCTTTGTACTCCTTTGTACTAGGTCCCGATAATCCCGGAGTTTGTGAACTACTTGACACATGAGTGAAGCGTCTGGTGGTGGAAACAGATAAATGGAATTCCATTTGTTACAGTCCGTCAGCAATGCATCTGGTCATCCCGCCTGGGTTTGTACCTGGTCTGTGAGGAAGAGAGGGAGTCTGTGGTTCTCCTTGGATGCGAATAAGTCCACTTGTGGACGGCATGGCTCTGCAATCATCCATTGAAAGATGGTTTGCTTGAGCGCCCATTCTACTTGTTTGCTCTGTCTCCGTGACAGAGCATCTGCCCATACATTAGCCACACCTGGCAGATAGGATGCGTGAAGATAAATGTTTAGCTTTTCCGCTAACACAAAGATCTTTTCCGACAACTCGAGACCTCGTTGACCCCTGCTTCTGAGTGCAAGCGACTGCATTCAGCTTGTCCATTCGAAAGGCTATTGATTTTCCCACTAGAGTCGAACTGTGTTCCTGAATGAAAAATAAGGGGTCTAGCAATTATTTTGCATTGATATGAAACTCCTTGAACTGGGACCAAAGACCCTGACCTTGGTGTCCGAGGTTTGACTGATACCCCATCCCAGAGTACCTGAAGCATCGGTGTCCACCCAAACCGTAGGCGGAGGAGATGTCCATGTCGTAATTGAGTGCCATATTTCTGGCCTCGCCCAGAATGCCAGTACGTTGTGGATTAATTTCGGTATGCCACAATTTTTCCGCCGGCAAAAGCGGAAAATGTCTGTTTCCCTCCACGATTACCCTCTTTACTTTCAGCCAGCCCAACTGTACCATTAGCTGAATCCAGTTGAGAGAGCCTACGAGGGTCTCCCACACCTTCCACGTGGTAGTCAGACTGTGGAGAAACCGAAATAGCTTCCTGCGAAACCTGGTGCGATTGTCCACACACTAACTGAGAATAAAGTGTGCCACAGCAGATCCACTCACTGAATCACCCTCGTTGGGACAAGGTGCAACTTTGCCAAGTTGACCTTGAACAAGAGGGATTTGACATGACGTAGAATGATATTGACATGTTGGAGGCATATTATCTCGGACTCCGCTACCACTAGCCAGTCGCCTAAGTACCTCATGATTGTGATCCCTTCCCGTAATAGTGGTAACAGGGCCTGTCGTACTAATTTGGTGAATACTCGAGGTACCAGGTTCAGACCAAAAGGCATTCTTTGAAAAACATAAGTTTGATGCCTGATCCTCAGTGCGAGGAATTTTTGGAAACTTTTGTTTACTGGGACATGCCAATAGGCTTCTTTCAGGTCTAAAAAACACATCCAGCCTTACGGCAGAAGTGTTAACCTGATCTGATTCACAGAGAGCATCCTGAACGATGGGTTGTGAATGTAGCAATTCAGTTGCGACAAGTCTACGACCGGCATCATCTGCGCGCTGTCCCTCTTTGGCACAAGAAAAAGTTTGGACGTGTAAACAGGGCGAGTTGGATTGACCGGGACAATGATATGCTTAGTGATGATTTCGTTGACTAGTGACTTCACCTCTAATGAAACATGGTTGTACTCTAAAGGTTGACGTAATCGAGGCCGCCGGAGCCACTGCCAAGTGATGCTCTTGCGTACCACTGTCCTGGCCCAAGTTTACCGGGGCCATGCCCGGTAACACGTCCGGAATTCTCCAGTCACGCAACTGGACATGTCCGGCAGAGCAACACTCGTATCCAACTCGCCCTTCGGGGGCCCTGGGAGTGAGAGAGCTTTATGATCTTCTAGTTTTTTTACTGGGTTGTGGTGGGCTGTGAAGACTGGCTAGGGGGAGTGGGTCGCGATTCCTGACCTGACTTACCCTTAGATTGCCCTTTATACCATTTACCTTGTCCCTTCCCCTGGGTCTTAGCTTGGTTGGAGCCACTGCTTCCAGGCTTGGAAGGAGTCTTGAAGGAAGGAAAAAACTTGGAACCACTAGGGTGACTCTGAGGACTAAATATTGGCTTATGAGATTTAGTTACCAACTCCTTCCTAGGCGTGGGGCATTCGTTCTCGTTGAGTCTGTTACGCTGGCCAGCTTGCCAGAATGTACTCGTACTCGCTAGCGCTCGCCGGGGCAGTGAAATGGGCTATAATAATCGTAGAACGATGTTCTTTCTTTCTTAGTGTTCATGTTGTCTCAGACAGATCAGTGTTTACCTTTATTCTTGTCTGTGACACTTGGAAGTATTTTATATCATGAATAGAGTTATAAGATATGTAGTGTGTTAGTTGCAAGGAGAGAGAGAGGGTAGAGCGAGGTGGTAGTGTGTGTGTGTTTGTATGTGCGTGTGCATTCCTCGCTCGGGTGGGGCCATCCGCTCCCTATTGGACGGCGGGCCTGGCGTATCATATGACGCCTGCTTTTCATGTGACGTAGTGGCCTGTGATTGGAGGCCGCTATCCTAGCCCGGTGGTGGGGGGCTCCTTCCCTCTTCTCTCCTCAGAGCATGGCATTGTGTGCTTGGTCCTACACGTCCCTTGCATTCTGTCCCCAATCTAACCCTCTTTACTGCTGTTCCTCTCTCTGAACTCCTTCTTTCCAATACTTCTTATCTTTATTCAATTATCCATCCCTTCTGGTTCTCGCATACGACTTCCATAGTCGGCCAGTCGTATTACCAGCACCTGTTCTCACATATATGTTTTGCACTAGCTTTAGGGATTATTAGAGTCATAGTCACATGGATTCATATTGTTGGGTGCTTCTAATTATTTAGTTTTTTCTTTATTACTATTTAATGCTAGGCAGTGGAGGGTACCTTTGGTCGTTGTCTGTGTTATGTATGTGGCAAGTCAGAGCCTGTACGACTTCGACGGAGCTAGGTAGCCTGTAACCTTGTGCATATTTTCCTTTGCGAGCTTAGCAGTATACAAGCGAAGGGCTTTTGCCTACTCTTGCTTGTATGCTTGCTACCTCATTTTGTGGACCTTTGAGGAGCGCCGGGGTAAGACCAGATACTACTTGAGATCTGGACTTACTAAGAGAGCCTCCTAGTCACTTAACGTAAGATAAGGGAAATCTGTTCAGGGGAGACAGTAGGCTGTGAGCATGCTTGGCTCTGCCTAGGCTCCCTGTACCTTTATACCGCTGCTAGACTGTATTAGTAAGAAAGACAGCATATTGTTTATTAACTTTAACTGCGTATTATTCACGTATTGTTTTAGCCTAGGTTGATGCATAGTGCACAACACAGTATGGCTATTACTTTGGCTAAGGAAGTACTGTTTTTGAGTGGCTGTTGTTAGTGCTGTCACAGAGTTGTTGCACTCCCTTGTTTCCATATATATGTATCCTACTTTTAGGTGTATTTAAGATACACGCTTTGGTGTCCTATCTATCTATCTATCTATTGCCTGACGCCGTGATCCCCGAAGGGGTGGCCACGAACGAACCGCCCCCATGCACCTCTGTCCCCAGTCAGTCGACGCCCCTCCCCCCAACCAGCACCGCCCTCGTTCATGTACTTCCTCACTCCATCCTGTCCTGCCCCTGCATTATTTCTGTTCTATATTCAACGAGCATCTTAGAGCATCAGACGTTTTCAGAAGATTCCATATCTGTTTGCTGTAGGACTAGACTTCAAGTGTTTTCATAGAGCATTGAAGAGTTTAGTGTTGAGTTCAGACTCACACTAAAGATAATGTAAGCCTATAATCTTTTATTAACTCTTATCTTAGTTTATTTAAGCATTGTTATTACTTGAGAGCTTTTTATTAACGTAATTACTCTTGTTGTGAGTAGGCTTTGCCGTCACCGGTAATCCTTTGTAGAAGTACACTTAACCCAGTTAATTGATACCCCGTTATCCAGTAGATTAACTCTGGAGGGTTAAAGTGTTTTGGTCACCGGCGTAATAGTTCGAGGGTTTGGAATTAGCGTACCGTTGTTGCAGATATAGCCTATCTTGTAGTCCAATATTAAGTACCCTTGTTTATTTCGTTGTGCCGGTCGTAACAAGTCTAAAAGGCTAAATACTGTCCTCCACGTGTCCGGTGAAATTAGCGCGGTAGTGAGAACAGGTGATAGAACTAACCTACGCCCAATATATTCCGGCAGCTTCTTTACCGAAAAGACCCTTAAGTCTTGGCGAGCCCGGACCGCTTCCAAGAAAGCAACCCGTATATCACCAAGTACCAGAACAGAGTTTTGTAAAAGAAGTCGCCTAGTAAGAGACAGGGCCTTGGTCGCTTGTGCATCAACTACTGCTTCAGTCGTCCGAACAAGGGACTCAGCCAGCTGGTGACTGATCAGGAATGAAGACAGTAGCCTCCAAGCCTTTTGCCTAAGTTTGTAATCCTTGTCAATCTGAGGAGTCGGACTAGACAAAGGGTCATAACTTCACACAATGATAGTTTAGGGGCACTTAAGAAATCCAAAACTGTTTTAGATATCCCCCCAGCAATGGCTACAGGCAAAGAGAACCAACTATCCTGTTCTTGAGGAATTTGATGAGTAATTTACTGGTTATAGTACTAGTAAAATTTTGTACTTCCGACTCCCAGTCTAACCATGGACCCGAGCCCACCGTTCCGATATGCAAGACTGGATTACCGGACTGATCACGAATTGGCTGAGTGTCTAACTCAGGTGTTAGACTAAAAAGAGCTTTAATATTGTTGAAGACATCGAGTTTAGACCAGTCCGCATACAGTCTTACAGACGAAGCCGGCGGCAAAGCAGCTGATGAAGCATATACAAAATAGTCAGGGATGTACACATTAGGTATAGCCTTAACAGTAACATCCAATACTTCACCCAAAATGTTCTTAGCCCTAAGCTTCTTTGATTCGCTAACCTGTATACGCCAATGTTCAGGGACTGGAGGTTTTCCCGACACTGTCGGTTGCGCGACCTGAGGGTTAAGAGCAGTAATGTCTGTCCAGGACCTGTCCGGTCTGTATAATAGAGGCATCGAACCTTTCTTTACAGGTGATTTATCAAGAGGAGGTGGAATAACATCTGTTAAAACACGAATATTAGCTGTCGTCAAAGTTGACGTTACATTAGACAAACTAGATGTGACATGGGAGGGAGTAATGTTTTGCTTTGGTGTAACCTGTATGAAACCCAAGGGCCTAGCAACCGGCGGTGGATCCCCTCCAAACTTACTAAAAAATTTGTCCATAACATCTTGGAGATCTCCCTTAGTCACAAACTCCTTGGTGTGATCCATGGACATAATTGATTCGATATCTGAGTGTCCTGCTGACGCCAATTATTGTTGTCCCGACTCAAGTTGCTCGGAAATGTCGTCACAAATGGATTGACACTCCATAGACTACACTGATTGAGCTTCCAGTGACCGGGCTGAGAGGGTTCGAACCTCTTCAGACCGGACGGCGGGTTCTAGAACTTCGTGCTCAAAGTCTTCTCATTCTAAGTTTGGGATGGACGACTCCAGGGGAACCTCACTTGGCTCTTGAGGATATCCTCTATACTGTTCAATGAGCACTTGAAATGGCACACGGCACTGAGGTGTGTGACTGCGGGGAATTAAATAAGGCCGTGACCTGACTGATGGGGAAACATGGCCTATATAGGGTGGCTAAAATGTTCACTGGGCAAGATATCCCTGGGCGGTGTCGCCGCACCCCTATGGACCGTCCCCGACTGGCCGGATTTGACTTTTGGCACAGCCAGGGACATTCTAGTAAGTTTGGGCGCCGACGAAGGCGATGGCCTAGACCTCACGCTAGAGACCGCCTTACGGGACTGTGACTTGGTCGCACCAGAGGCAGACACTGCCTCTTCTGGCGTTCCTTTACGTTGCCTCTTCGCCGCCTGTTGTACCGGCGGAGGAGAGATTGCCCTGCACAGGGAAGAACCTCAATCTGGACCGACTCCTCGACTGCGGTGGTTTCAACGAATCCGGCGCAGGCCGCTTTGCCGACCGGCGGGTGGGACTAGCTTTCTTCGGTGTGTCATCATCGGTAGAATCATCCGAACTGATGGTCGGTTTTGAAACAACCTTTGAAACTCTTTTCTTAACCCTTTCACGCATATGACGCGATTTTGAGCCTATTGGGGATAGTTTAAAGCCTTTGTTACCATCAGGGGTATTTAGAAACCTTTAGTTTAGTTACTTCAACCTCTGCAGTTGTCTTTGAGTTAGCTGTGGTCAGAAAACTAATTTTGGAGAGGTTATTATAAGAGTGAGAGAACTCTATTTCGTATTGCTAATCTGGCAACCTCTGCGTCATAAATGCGTGAAAGGGTTAACAGTGCCAGAACGAGTGTTCATTTTAGGAGGGTTAACACTGGGGGATTTCATTATTACTAGCTCCCAAAGTGGTTGGTCATCACATTGGAGTGCCTTATGGGCAATGTCTTTACTGTAATCATTAAATCAAGATTTAATCGCCGATAGCACAACTCGACACCCTTCCTCCTTATGGTTTATGAAGCCATTACGAAGTTTGATGCACACACTACACTTCTTGGTAACCAACTGACCTCGTGACCGATCTAGGAACGCGACACACCGAGTCTTTATGCCCGTTTACCGGAAGGTTATTACTTAAATCAGAAGCACAGAAAGGTATGTTTTCCATTTTTAGTCCTCCCCCACCGGGATCGGTGACGGTCCAGAGCTCCTCGCCGAGATGTGTACCTGGAAAAGAAATTTCCAAGAATCAATGCTCATAAGGACAACCTGAGACATTTTAACACAACCGTTACCTCTACATACCCAAGAAAAATAGAAGTAGCGATCACCACTACTCTAAGTTTCCTGTGTATCCTTATGGAAAAACCCTGATGCGTTTTATTCATGAAGGAATTAATAGACTGCTTACCCATGATAGCGAATATCAATTACCTATACTAGTGCTGCCTAGAAAGTGCTTTCTAGTAAGCAATCATCTCGCCGTGAACAGAAAGTGGTGAGCAATGACTCTTCCACTGCGATGACAGATTAGTAGTCTTTCCGCCGAGCTAGGAATATTTAATAATATAATAGGTGAGTCGTTCCGGCTGAGCCGGAACATCCCTTGAAAGCCTTCTTCTTCCGCCGGGAGTTCGTTCTAGTTCAAGACAATGAACTGGTTACTTGGATCTTGTGCAACACTAGAACACCACTATTGGCGTGTCCGCCGAGGGAGAAACGCAGTTACAATTCTCCCGCCGGAAAATGATCCTAACCTTTATTCTACTGACAAGTTTGCAACAAGGTAGGAGAATACACATTATTTTAGTCAGGAGCTATCCCAACACCCTCAACTACTGAGACTATCTCATCGTCCAGAAGAAGAGGGTCACAGATTATGGCACAATAATCATGTAATAATAAACTTAAAATTACATCCTAGCCATAAATAAAACCTACACAGAGGCTGGCTACGAGGCCTAGGGATAGAAGATCGACGAAATCGACTAATTACTCTTACCTCCAGAAGAACCAGCACCCTCCTCCATCTCGACGACAGGAACGTAGGGAAGATGACGCATAGACCAGAAGCAAGGTTCTTTATTAAGTAAAGAAACCCTAAACTAAAAGTTCTGCCGACGAAAAAACACAAAAACGCTTAACCACCAGAAAGGTGGCCGAAAAGTGTTGCCCTTGTGGTAACAAAAAGCCTCTAATCCCAACTCGATAGGCTAAAGCTAGATGAAAAAAACAAAACATAACAATGGTGGCCCCGTTCATATGGACCCGAGGAAACGCCATCACCTAAAGCACCCTTAAACACAACGCCTGGGGGTCACGCCAATCAACACGCATGACCTATCTAATCTAAACCTAGTCTAAGACATCTCAGATTAGTACAAATGAGCAAAATACTCACTATCCGGACTGAAGAGTGACGAATGAAGAGAGGTCGGGACATACGTCCGCTCGGCGCTGATCCCCGGAGCATGAAGGAAGATGAAGCAGCGGCGTCTCTATGCGAAACCCACGCTAAGCAAGCATCTGCACTACGGGAAGCGTAAAACAGATAAGAGTTCTAATATTTTTCTTTTTATTAGTTTTTAATTAGTTGTTTCGTAATGGCATCCGCATCATAAAGACGAGTCCGTAAGTAATTATGAGCGTACGCTTACGATGAATTGGTCTCTACGCTCCGGGGCGGGTGATTTGAACAGCTGACTCTGGGGTTCAAAGAGAGCCATTACTGTCTAAGGCATATCGTCAATGATGGAGGGGCCACTAATAAATATATATAATGTGCATTATCAAATACTGTATATTGGGTTTCTTCTTTCTTGATGATTTTGTTTAATCTAGAGGAAATTATTTCTAAATCCTTGTGAATGATATATATTGAGTAACAATCTTTCATTCTTTGGCAAATGTTATTACAAATGTATTCCGACTTTTAATGAGGCATATTACCAATAATAATATAGTTTCATGATTTTTTAATATATTTTGCATATCGACATTGTACAGTATTGTACGATGATTTAGTATAGGGGAGATTACAAACACTGGCATATTCATGACTGATAGCATACACTCGAGCAGCAGTCAAATTTGTCATTGTTTTGTTATTATGCAATATTGAAAGTTAAAAAAAAATCTTGATTTAACTGTCTTGCAGTTGTTCCACAATGCCAACCAATGATCAGGCTTACAGTAAATTTTTTAAATTATTATCATCGTCTTTATGTTAACATAGGTAAAGTCTCTCCTAATACTATTAAAAATAGTGTAAAATGTGTTAGTCTTTTTAATAGATTGATAGTAGTAGTAGTATTATTGCCATTGTTGTTGCTATTGTTTTTGCATTTGTTGTTGTTGCTGTTGCATAATATATGTTATTATTGATATTGTAACAATTAGTGTCAGTATCATTATTATAATTATAATAATAATAATAATTGTTATTATTATTATTATTATTATTATTAGAAATAGTAGTAGTAGTAGTAGTAGTAGTATTGCTATTATTATTGCTATTATTATTACTATTATTATTATACACAATTAAGATATATGCTTTTATTGTTGTAGGACACAAGGTTAATCCGTACTGCGCCGCTCACTCTGACCTCTAACCTTTCCTTTCTCCACTTTACCTCTATAAGTGTGAGTTTGTTACACCTCTACTTACTCTTCATGAAATCGGGTCGGGGGTGGGGTGGGGGTGGGGGGAGAAGAGATTACGGAAAACATAAGCGGAGGTTTTATATTCCGTTCTCCCCCATCACCCAAGTTCTTAAAATTCTGTCATAAAGACCAATATACAACCTCTCTCCCTCCTCTACATAAACCGCTGCTTGACCCTTCACACTGACAGAGAAGATAAAATGAGCGACCTGTTATATGTTCCTGGTGTAGAATACCGCCAGCACCGGAACACATATGTGTACCATGCTTATGGTGCTCGGCGTACGGAACTTTGGACAGGATGGAGAGACACCGTCAGAAGTGTCTTCCAAATGGCATGGGCATCGGATCCAAGGACATATCTCTATCTATTGGTAAGTGTTTACTCTACTTGGTATATATATATATATATATATATATATATATATATATATATATATATATATATAAATACATGAGATGACTGGGTTCCAAGGTAAGGGCAACGCAAACCCTGCAGAGGTCCTGCCCATGCAGGAAAGGGAACAGCATGACATAGCCAAAATACCCGCAGTGAAAGAGAGCCGAAGAACCAGGAAGAAAATGCAGCAAAAGAGGAAACCAGAAATACAATTCCCTCAGGTTTCCCATGCTCTAAAACCTACCACATTGACGCAGTCTACCTAGCAAGGAAGCCCTACCCATGCTTTAATTCCTGCCGGGTTAGGACAGTCTACCCATAAAAGTCCAGACATCCAGGGCCCACCAGGAGTTCAAGCCCTGACCAATAACGGGGATACCTGCCCAACCAATGGCAGGACTTGGGACATGCACCTAACTCCTAAGGCAAGTAATTAACAGCAGCTGGATGTGTTGCATAGCAAAGAAGAAGTTATGCAAATGCAGCACCAGGAACCAGCGCATTACCTCTACCGATGGGATCAAGATAATCACCTCTACAGTACCTCACTTCAGCAATGGCAGGGACAGAAAAAGAATATAGAAAAACGAACACATGGCCTGCAGACTAGAAAAAGCCAGGAATTGTGAATAACAGAAAAAAGTTTATCATGCAGCCATGCAGACCTTTTATACAAAGAGTATAATTTTAAGATGTAGGAAATAACCTTATACATGTATTATTAGGGTAGATATAATTTTAGAATAATGATTGCCTTCACAATAAAGAAAAGAATGAAGTCCCCATGTCCTTACTATATTGAAATAGGTCAAATTGAGTTCAAATTATAACCCAAATATATCCTGACTGAAATTGAGGGAAGGTATGCAATTACGGTCCCTTCCCTCCACTAGTTCTAGCAGCATTTAGAGGGTAGCGGATAGTGTTGTAGACTTTCTGTAGGACAAGCCTGTCTCTGTAGTAAAGTCCAGCTAGAGTGGTGAACGAGAGTGTAGAGGACCCAGGAGTGAACTTCTCTATTGTCCGTGAGAGAGGCAGCTCCCTTTGACGTCCAGCCATAAGAAGATCTACGAGTTCCACGTCGTCCAGATTCTCCCTCATGGAAATTCCTTCTCCTCTACCCCGTACCCTAAGTGTTGGGAATTATTGTGAAGGTAATATAAAGTATGCGAGTGTTCAATTTAACTTGTTAATAGATATCCATGCCTAGGATTTCCTTTGTTAATTTATTACCCGTGAGTGATTTATCTAATTTTGACCCGTGCAGTGATTTTGATATACAGTATGTACGGTATTTCATCTATGTAATTCGTGTTCAAGCTTTGATTCAATAATTTGTACATATATTATATAATCCATATTTCACGTGTTTCTTAGTGAATGCTCTCAGATTTTATTCTATTGTGTTATTATTCATTACGAGTCCAAGACAAAGTGAAGTGTATAACGAAGGCTATATTCCTTCTAATTTAATCTAAACTTGATTCCTAACCTCAGGACCATATTCGTCCAACTTAAACCAGAGAGTACTTATAGTGTCAATTCGCCACCATTGAAAGTAAATAACCCGTCCATTGAGTTAGAATTAATCTACGTTCATGATACCTAAGTTACATTAGTTCTTGTGAATAATCTAATCATATACTTTACCCGGGCTATGTAATTCTTTCCCCACCGATTTGGGAATTCAGATTTAACGTTCCTTTATTCATCAAGCCTATATGTTTGGCTATTGATATATTAATACTTAGTTCTGTAATTTAATTAATGTAACAATTATTAAAGTTATATTAAAGCGATACTTAGTTCTGCGTTCCATTCAGCAGTTTGTTAATTCATTCGAACTCCTTCTGATACCATCATTTTTGGCTATTTATTAAATAGTACTTTGTTTTGTATTCAAGTCATTATAAGCTCTTATTGAAGCTATAATAAAGTGTTACCTCGTTCTGCGTTACAATCAATAGTTTTGTTAATTCATTCAAACATACTTGTCCCTAGCATTTGTATCGCCATAATTAATTCACTATATTTACTGTGAATCTGATTTCCTTAACCCGTGGCATATTAGCTCATTCACGATCGAATTTATTTTTCGTGTATCATGTGAGAAATTATTCACAAAAACCCTTTGATAGTTAATTTCAGAATTAATTTATTTTTCCCCTAACGCTAAAGCGAAGTTAATATCATATACCCCTAAATTAACGTTGCACTAAAATAGAAGTGTATTTAACCTGCCCTCAGTCCATCTGACCTAAACTCCCTAGAGCAGTACCTTTGATTGTCCACCTGAGCGCGGCCTTATTTGTGTTTGACGCCGCGCTGCTTTATGCGCAGCTGAGCTGTTGACCTCAGTTGCTGTACTCTACCATTTGATATACCTTGAGTTATATATTTCGCTCACATAGGTATTGTCATTGATGCTTATTATTTATGTGTGTATTGTATTCATTTGTGTATTTCCCATTCATTATACTTTGTATGTGGTGTTTATTGTGTTTTTGGGAGTGCGATTGAGACAATTAGAAGCAATAATCATGAAACGAGATATGTTCCTGTCGAGCATCATCTAATTCTAAATACCCGAACTACGGGTGAAAAAAGAATACATAATACAGCTGCTTGCTTGGATTACAACCCGGCATAACACTGGCGGTAGCGGTGTCCCGATACGGCATATCAGTTTTATTGTGCTTTTTATTTTGTATTGCTCTATCGTCTTCGAACACAAAATTCACTATGGCGGCTAAAACACTCGACATTATTGCATTCAAAACTGAGGAACATGACATTATCGCCTATTTGGAAGTTGTCAAACCTGTCCTGGACATTACGTTCAGGGAAGATGACATGTCCAAGATACATACTGTAGTGATGAAGTTGGGGAAATACACGTCTAAGGTATCAGGGTTGGTGAGTAACACTCCAGGGTTAATATGGGCACAGTTTGAGAGCTATACCAAGTTAGCTATCAACCTAGTTCTAGGTCAAACCATAGCGGACCGTCATTTCCATGCAGTTAAATATACAGGTGATTTAGACACCACAATAAGTCAGTTGACCCAACTGGCGATCACAGCTTTTCCGGAAGAAGCAGTCGCTCAACGGAAGAAGGTTGTGTTCAAAGCTCTACTGAGAATATTAACCCTGGCAGTAGCAGATCATTTCTCTATAACAGAGTCCACAAACTTTGAGGATGATTTGCCAGTGGTAAGGCACATCATGGCATTAAGAAAAACCAGAGAGCAGGATAAGATCGCCGTCATCAGTAGGGTCACTACTCACCCGTCTACAGCACCTTCACCTACCCCTGCGGTGCCACAACCCAGTGATAAGGTTGAGGAATGGGCCAGAATTCGCCCCTCTGACTGGAAACCATGCAATGGCCAATGTGCTTTGGTATCCATGAAGAAATCATTCATGGAGTTAACAAAGCGGAGGTCCAGGTTACCTAGTTGATGGGCTCAGATTCCTTGGATTAAGCCCCGGCGTGACATAAGATGGAACTGCAGGGACTGAGAACTGTGACGAAGAAGAAGGAAATGTTGAAGAGCCGGAAATGGTCGCGGAAGCTGCCGAAATCAAGGACACTCTGGATTTTTAATCCGCCCCCGTTCGCAAACAACGACTGTCAGAGTGGCGGGGGCTCACAAGGGAACAGACCCGGATAAGCTTGCCATTTATAGGAAAATCACGTTGAATGGAGTGAAATTCCGACTTTTGATTGGCACAGGGGCTTCCCGTTCTTGTCTCTTCTTTCCTTTCTTCAAACAGCACAAGAAAACTTTAGGTGTTATTCAACCTTCTTCAATAGTTTTGGTTAGTGCTAATGATGACATTATCCCGAATTTTGGAGAAACACGTCCACTTTATGTTAGCACCCCTGTTCCTGATCATGGGACAGATCATTCATTAATGATTTATGATCCACGAGAGACCACGTACGATGGATAGTTGGGTCTCGATTTGCTCACTTCTCTGAGCGCTTCCATTGATTGCAAAATGAGAACTTTGAAGTTTTCACCCTTACTTTAATAAAAAAAATAAATAAAAAAAATCAGATAAGCAAAAAGTCTAAAGTCACTCCCATTGCTACTTTGAGTAACATAACCCCTATCACCAAATCTATGATCAATCAGGAGAAACAAAATCAACCTACCATTTGTCTCATCCAGACCACTCAAGCTGTCACCTCAAAGTTAGTGACACTCCCCCCTCATCATGAACAATGGGTACCTATCATACCAACATTGCCTGGGGATGTAATTACGACCCCTAACCTCCGAAGCCCTTTTGACAGGGACTGCCTGACCGCTCCAGCCATCATCTCAAACAAATTAAATTGCATTAAAATAGCTAATATCTCCGATCAACCTATCACTTTGCCGAAAGGGTTAACTATCAGGGAACTTGAAACCTATGCAGAACTATCTTTACCTGCAGAAGAAACCTCTTCCCCTTCTTTTCCCCTACCTGATATTCCTTCTCATTTAACTTCACAACAACAAACTGACTTACGTGACCTGATGACTGCTTATCAAGACATCTTCACCACATGCAGCCGAGATGTCGGGAAAACCAACGTACTACATCACCCTATTCACACTGTAGGACATCCGATCAAACAACCGATTCGGAGGAAGAATCCTATACAAAAACAGGAAGAAGAATCTTAGGTAAAAGACATGCTAGCAACTGGAGTTGTCCAACATTCCACTAGTTCTTGGTCATCTCCGGTGGTACTAGTCCAGAAGAAAGATGGATCCACCCGTTTCTGTATCGATTATCGACAGATAAATGACGTAACGATCAAAGACGCCACACTATTACCTAGAATTGATGACTCTCTAGATTCCCTATTAGGAGCTAAATGGTTCACCACTCTGGATTTGCAAGCCGGGTATTGGCAAGTACCGGTACTGCCAGAACAAACAAAAGACAGCTTTTGCCACGAGCCAAGAAAGACTATATGCGTTCACAGTATTGCCTTTTGGTCTATGCAACGGACCTGCCACTTTTCCAGGTTGATGGAATCTGTTCTACAAGGATTAACCTGGGAAACTTGTCTGGCATACTTGGGTGACATTATTGTGTTTGGGAAGACCTGGGCTGAACATCTCCAAAGGCTACGTCAAGTATTTCAGAGGATTCGGGAAGCAAACCTGAAACTCAAGCCCTCTAAATGTACTCTGGCTAAGAAAGAAGTTCAATTTCTATGACACAGTCTCAGACCAAGGAATTGCCCCAGATCCAGACAAATTACAGGCCATCAGTACCATAACTCCTCCCACCAATGTAAAAGGGGTTCGAGCCTTTCTCGGCCTGGCATCCTACTATCGCCGATTTGTGAAACATTTTGCCACTATTGCCAAACCATTACATGACTTAACCAGGAAAGAAGAACCTTTCATATGGACAGATCAACATCTCAAAGCCTTTGAAACCTTAAAAGAGCTACTAGTAGAATCACCGGTAGTATCTTTTCTAGACTATACCAAACCATTCCGCCTATATACCGATGTTTCACAATTCGGTATTGGAGCCGTTCTAGGACAAACTAGGGTAGGAAGAGAGCATAGTATTGCATGTGCCAGCCGAACCCTGAATCCGGCAGAAGTCAACTATCCCGTTACTAAGCGAGAATGCCTGGGAATAAATTGAGCCCTGCAACACAAGGCTTACCTAGCAGGTGTCAAGGTCACCATCATTACCGATCACCACGCCCTCCAATGGCTACGCAAATCTGACACAAAAAATGCCTTAACTGTCAGATGGCGAGAATCGCTAGAAGAATTTAATTTTGAAATTGCTTATCGACAAGGAAAACTCCACACTAATGCTGATGCTATGTCAAGACTTCCAACTTCATCCACAACTGACACATCTAGCCAGGCCACTGATTCTCAACCTATCCTAGCTATCCATCATCAAGACTCAATGGATCAAGACCAGCAATAATTGCTTAAACAGTTTCAGAAACAAGAAAGGCCAGATTGGTTACCTAGAAGTATTTTCTCCCAACTCACCAGAAGAGGAGATAATTTGTATACTCCTGAAGGAAAAATCGTGATTACACCTAATTCGGCTCTATCCACTATGCAATCCTTACATGCACACAATGGCATTCATCTAGATCTGTGAAAGTTAACTACAACTTTCTAACAAGTCTACTGGACTCCTTCTTACATCACTGCAAAGAGAGTTACAGAAGCGTGCCGAGCCTGTGCCTTAGGCAAAGACAGGACTCGTACAGCTGGGCCGACAGGGAAATTAGTAGCGTCCAAACCATGGCAACTCTTAGCCGTAGACGTAATGGGACCCATGAAAGGTAATAAAGGATTCAAGTACATTATCACCTTTGTGGACACCTATTCTAAGTACGTGATTGCCTGTCTAGCAAAAGAACATTCAGCATTATCAGTAGCTGAGGCAATGACTCAGCATTTCTTTCCCTATTTCGGGTTACCTGAAGCTATTCATTCAGATAATGCCCCCGGAATTCACCGGTCACATCTGGTTACAACTGTCACAAATGTGTGGGTTCAAAATTAGCCTCTCATGTCCTTATTGGCCTCAAGGGAATTCTATATGTGAGAGGAGTCACTGCACTATTGCTAACCAGATAAGGGCTCGTCTGCAACAGATGAACAGCACTGATTGGCCCAGTCAGGTCAAAAAAGTGCAATGGGGTATTAATACCTGCCCCCGTCATGACGGAATTTCACCCCATGAACGTGTTTTTGGAGTGCCACCTCTGCTCCTACCTCTACGCCACCTGTCTGTCCCTTATGAGCCCTCCTCCAATTTTGACCAATCATTAGTGCACCTAAAGAACCGACTTAGACAACTTCAGTATCTCCAAGACCTACAACCTGATGAGACAACGAAAGTAAGTCCTCACCATGTCGGCGATCTTGTCATGGTTGCTCAACTGCCAGTACCTTCCAAACTCCAACCCAGATATAAAGGTCCTTTCGAGATATTAACTGTACCAAACTATTACCAGGTTACCATAAACTACTTTGGAGAGTCTCGCACCTACCGAAATAGATATGTACTGTACGTAGATTTCAGCCCATTGATGACAATATGACTATGCTTGCTGACTCCAAAGAAAATGACACATTGCCTGCAATTTGTGGGGAGATTGTACGCACCAATCGATCAGGGCTAGACCCAGGTGAGGTTATAGGCATGTGATAAAGAGTCGCTGGAACTCCTGTTTCATTTGCTTGGCCTCTCTTACTGATTTTCTTTGTGCCTCATTTACACTGAGAGCAATCCAGCTAGCTCTCACAAACACCTCCTCCTCCTATCCACTTCACTACACTAAACATGCACACCACACTTCATTCCTCCACACCAAAATTAAAAAAAAAAAAATGATGAATTCTAGCCCAGCCTCGGAGTCCCCAGGGGGGGGGACCATAAATGCCCCCTCACCCGACCGACCATCCCCTGACGACCCCACACAATTACCTGGACCTTGGCCTGTTACTCTTTCTATTAATTTCTGCAACATTCGCGGACTTTCCTCTAACTTTCACTCTGTTGAGCACCATCTCTCCTCCTACAAACCTGATCTTCTCTTCCTCACCGAAACTCAGGTGTCTGTAGCAACATCCAGCAACCCCTTCTCTGTATCCTCCTACTTTCTCTATCCTAGTTTCAAAGCCAAAGGCGGATGTTGTGCATATGTGCACAACAAACTCACTTGCTCTCGTGTTCCCGATTTCGACTCCTCTGAATTCTCAACTTTATGGCTCAAACTTTCCTGTCATTCTCTTACTAAATATTTCTGTGCTGTCTATCTTTCCCCTAACTCTACCAACTTTCCCAAATTCTTTGACTATCTAAACTCTACAGTGGAACACATTCTATCCATTTCTCCTTTCTCAGAAATCTCCATCTTAGGAGATTTCAACGTTCACCACCGCCAATGGCTCTCCTCTCACACTACTGATCCACCTGGTGAACAAGCCTACGTCTTTTCAATCCTAAATGACCTAGAGCAGTTAGTTCAGCAACCCACCCGTATCCCGGATCGCATCGGAGATCGGCCCAACATTCTTGACCTGTTTCTAACTTCTGACCCTTCTTCTTTTACTGTCGATCTTTTCTCTCCTTTGGGCTCCTCCGACCATAAACTTATCTCTGTCACCTGTCCTATCTCTCCAGTACGGCCACCCGATCCTCCTAGCCGGCGGCGCTTGTGGCACTTTGGCGCTGCCGACTGGGAGGCTCTTCGGCAGTACTTCTTTGATTTCCCATGGAATGATTTCTGCATCCATGGCCCTCAGAGAGTGCTGAACGCATTACCGAGGTAATCCTATCGGGCATGGAAGCATACATTCCATTCTCTTTCTCTCAAACTAATGCTAAAAAATCTTGGTTTACTCACGCCTGTTCTACTGCTGTCCGCAATAAGGAGGAAGCATTCAAACGGTACCGACGCCTTAAAACTCAAGACTCTCATTCTTCATATGTTTCTGCCCGGAATCAAGCCAAATCTGTTCTTCGACTTGCCAAACACTCTTTCATCAATAATAAATGCACTTAACTATCCAACTCTAGCTCTTCCCAAGCTTTCTGGCATCTAGCCAAAAACCTCTCCAACAATTTCTCTTCCTCGTCTTTCCCTCCCCTTTCCCACTCTGATGGCACAACCATCACTTCTTCCTCTGACAAAGTTAAACTCTTCGCTCAAACTTTTGCTAGAAACTCCACCTTAGATGATTCCGGTGCTATGCCTCCCTCTCCGCCCTCCTCTCTCTTACTTATGCCTAATATCCTAATCTCTTCTAAAGATGTACTTTCTACCCTCTCTGGGCTTAACACTAATAAGGCGTACGGTCCAGACGGTGTTCCTCCTGTTGTTCTCAAAAACTGTGCTTCCGTGCTGACTCCCTGCCTAGGCAAACTCTTTCGTCTCTGTCTATCCTCTAACGTCTTCCCTTCATGCTGGAAGTTTGCTCACATTCAACCTGTCCCAAAGAAGGGTGACCGCTCTTAACCCTCCAACTATCGTCCAATTGCTCTTATCTCTTGTCTTTCTAAAGTTTTTGAAACTATTCTTGCTTCCAAATTTCTTAAGCATTTCTCTTCTCATAATCTGCTCTCAGATCGCCAGTATGGCTTCCTTAAGGTCGCTCTACTGGTGATCTTCTTTCATATCTTACTAACTCTTGGTCATCCTCCTTTCGGGACTTCGGTGAGACTTTTTCTATTGCACTAGACATATCGAAAGCCTTCGATAGAGTCTGGCATAAATCTTTAATTTCTAAACTACCCTCCTTCGGTTTCTATCCCTCCATCTGTGCCTTTGTCTCTAATTTCCTTTCCGGCCGTTCCATAGCCGCGGTTGTGGACGGCCATTGTTCACTTCCTCACCCTATAAACTCCGGTGTTCCTCAGGGCTCTGTCCTATCTCCTATTCTCTTTCTAATTGTTATAAAATAATGATCTCCTTAACTGTACCTTAATTCCCATCCATTCATACGCAGACAACTCAACCTTACACTACTCCATTAGTTTTTCAGAGCGCCCCAGCCAGCAGTCCCTCAACGACAAACGTAATGAAGCCATTGAACTCTTAAATTCTGATCTAAATACTATTTCCAATTGGGGCAGAGAAAACCTTGTTAACTTTAATGCTTCCAAAACCCAATTTCTCCATCTATCTACCCGTCAGGATCTCCCAGCGGACTATCCCTTATTCTTCAACAATACAAAAATCAACCCCTCATCTTCTCTCAATATTCTTGGTGTCTCTTTTTCATCTGCTCTCATTTGGAGGGACCATATTGCCAGTCTTGCTAAGGCAGCCTCCCAGAAGCTGGGTGTGCTCAACCGCCTTAGGAGTGTTCTTTTCCCATGCACAGCTTCTTGCTCTGTACAAGGGCATAGTGCGCCCTTGTATTGAGTATTGTTCACATGTGTGGGGAGGTTCCTCTCACACCGCTCTCCTAGACAAAGTTGAAAGGAAGGCCTTTCGTATCATTAACTCCCGTCCACTCACCAACTCTCTGCAATCTCTCTCTCTCCGCCGCAATGTTGCATCTCTCTCGCTATTCTATCGCTACTATAATAATCAGTGTTCCTCAGAGCTATCCCAGTGCACACCACCTCCTTTACGTAGGGCACGTGGTACCCGTCTTGCAACTCAGTCCCACCCCTGCTCTGTGCAGCTCTCCAACCCAAGAGTGAAACGTTACTCTCAAACTTTCTTCTACTCAACAGCTGAGCTCTGGAACTCTCTCCCAGAATCAGTCTTTCCCTCTTCCTATGACTTAAATTGCTTCAAACTCCGTGTGTCCAGGCATTTTGGCTCGAACGTCCCTTGATTTTGGCCCTGTCACTCTTTCAACTATGGGGGAGGCACTCGCTATAGGCAGTTATGCCTTTTGCCTCCCTCAATCACATAGAAAAAAAAAAAAAAATTGATAACCAAAATTTAAGATCCACAGAACCATTGACACCTATTATCCTTCCACCCATTCCTCCTTCTCAGGTAGTGATACAGACACTTGTGCAACCACCTATTCCAAGAGTACCTAATACCGAGTTCACCTATCCCTCCTCCATTAAACCCATATCGCACCACTATCTTTGACGATCTTCCACCTCCTACTCGTATTGTCTCTGCTCCTCCACAACTTTTAACACAGCCTAACCCTACTGTGACCCTAATTAAATCTTCTCTTCCTACTACATCACCTGCCCAGAGTTTACCTATTTTTCCTACTTCACCCTGCCCTCTCCCTACCACTCCTGAAAATAATAATGTTCCATCTCTAGAAAGGAATGGCCAAACCTCTCCTTCTATGTCTAACACTTCATCTAATTCATCCACTCAACCAATGATTAACCTTACGACTTTCCATGTACAGGGAAGCTGTTCAACTACACTTAAATCTAACCTCTTTCCTCCACTTCCTCTACCCCTGATTCAATCTCCTCAACCTAGCAGATCTACTCATAAATCTCCTACTCTTCCTTGATCTAATTCTAGATCATCTCAACACACCTATACCTCCCCCCATCCTTCTTCCCACATGACAACGAACAAAACAAGCTCACATTCGTTAATGCAACCTTTGTTTAATCCTACCTGATTAAGAGGGGGGTGACAGGGGGGCAGCAGGTTCGCGGGCTCACAGGTGCAAGTTTCTCGGTTCCGGCCCAAGGGCAAAAAGAACGGGGCCCGCCTACCGGCGGGCCCTCCACTGACAGTGCATACAGTCGATCGATAGGGAGAGGCTACAGTAGAGGGGGGTGACAGGGGGGCAGCAGGTGCGTAGATCTGGCCAACGTGTGACTCCACCGAAACACTGGGCACCCACCTTCAACCCCACCTACAAAATGCGGGCTCCCAGAAAAGGAAACTCCTCGCGACCATCGAAGGTCACCGCCTCACCTGTTGCGAGGTCACCAACCCAACCTGTTCCTTTGACCACTGCGATGTCACCTGCATTTTAAGGACAGGCCCCCAAATCAACAAGCCCCTCCCACCTGGGCCCACTAGTTCCACTGACTCCAATCCAGTCATACCTCCACCAGCTCCATCACCAACCACATCTTCCAGTACTGTACCTCCTGCCGCCGTCATGAAAATCAACAGTCTGGTCGTGTCCTTCACCAACACCACGATCGACATCACCTCTCCAGCCCACTTAATACATGTGGCTGACTCCTCTGATACTCCCCTCCAGTTGACCCTGCAATACAATGCCGATGCCTCTAATGATATCTCCACTAAAATCTGGTGTCTATTTCTGCAACACCTTACACCTTATCTCATCACCAGGACCTTCCGAACATATAACCTGCGATCTCGTGGCCGAGTTTTTTTTTTGGAAGACGGTGGTGAGATGACGGGGTTGCATGGTAGGGGCAACGCAATCCCTGCAGAGGTCCTGCCCATGCAGGAAAGGAAACAGCATACCATAGCCAAAATACCCGCAGTGAAAGAGAGCCGAAGAACCAGGAAGAAAATGCAGCAAAAGAGGAAACCAGAAATACAATTCCCTCAGGTTTCCCATGCTATAAAACCTACCACATTGACGCAGTCTACCCCGCAAGGAAGGCCTACCCATGCTTAATTCCGGTCGGGCTAGGACAGTCTACACATAAAAGTCCAGACATCCGGGGCCCACCAGGAGTTCAAGCCCTGACCAATCACGGTGATACCTGCCCAACCAATGGCAGGACCTGGGACATGCACCTAAGGCAAGTAATCAACAGCAGCTGGATGTGTTGTATAGCGAAGAAGAATTTATGCAAATGCAGCACCAGGAGCCAGCGCAATATCTCTACCGATGGGATCAAGAGAATCACCTCTACAGTACCTCACTTGAGGAATGGCAGTGACAGAAAAAGAATATAGAGAAATGAAGACATGGCCTGCAGACTAGAAAAAGCCAAGAAGTGTGAATAACAGAAAAACATTTATCATGCAGCCATGCAGACCTTTTATATAAAGAGTATAATTTTAAGATGTAGGAAATAACCTTATACATGCATTATTAGGGTAGATATATTTTAGAATAATGATTGCCTTCACAATAAAGAAAAGAATGAAGTCCTCATGTCCTTACTATATTGAAATATAATTAATTCACTATATTTTCTGTGAATTTGATTTCCTTAACCCGTGGAATATTATCTCATTCACGATCAAATTTGTTTTTCGAGTATCGTGTGAGAAATTATTAACAAAACCCTTTGATACTTAATTTCAGAATTAATTTATCTTTCCCCTAACGCTAAAACAAAGTTAATATCATATACCCGTAAATTAACATTGCACTAAAATAGAAGTGTATTTAACCTTCCCTCAGTCCATATGACCTAGACTCCCTAGAGCGGTACCTTTGATTGTCCACCTGAGCGCGGCCTTGTTTGTGTTTGACGCCGTGCAGCTTTATGCGCAGCTGAGCTGTTGACCTCAGTTGCTGTACTCTACCATTTGATATACCTTGCATTATACATTTCCCTCACATAGGTATTGTCATTGATGCTTATTATTTATGTGTGTATTGTATTTATTTGTGTATTTATTTGTGTATTTCCCATTCATTATACTTTGTAAGTGACAACCATTTACTAGAGAGTAAAATCTTTTTAACTTTTCACCAGTCACCCTGTATTGATTAGAATCCTACTCTATAGTAGTATTTTTAATATATGATCTATTGTCCCTATCTTACTGAATAAATACGAGTGTAATCTATATGTGGTGTTTATTGTGTTTTTGGGAGTGCGATTGAGACAATTAAAAGCAATATTCATGAAAGGAGATATGTTCCTGGCGAGCATCATCCAATTCTAAATACCCGAACTACGGGTGAAATAAGAATACATAATACAGCCGGTTGGATTACAACCCGGCATATATATATATATATATATATTAAATGTTGTGTTTAAATTTGGTTATCAGCATTTACAGTTGAACTGTCATTATGGGTGTTGTGCTCTGATAATATTGTTGTATAGAACACATTTACAATGGAACACCATGATATGCTGTATTTGCATTTGGTTATAGTATTTTTAATTTTAATTATAATTGGGTATATTGTAGTCTTCTTTTTATACTGTTTATGTTTTATTATGGATGCTAATATTAAGTGCACTGGTGTATATATACCTACTGTAAAACCCCATTTCACCTTCCAACCCACAGATCAAGCCCAGCTGACCCCGCAACCAAGCAGCCCCTCTTCTTCACAATACTCACCGGGTCTAAGCCCCATCCCATCATCACCAGTGGTCGGCTGGCGCGGTCGTAACCCACCATTACCACCAACCAATACAAAGAGAAAATTATCTTGTGCAGACATCTCCAGCTCCCCTCAACCAAGACCCAGTGGATTCACTGTTGGGTCTACTGAACCACAACCAGGACCAGGTGGTATTACCCAACAACAACAACAACAACAACAACAACAACAAAAACAACAACAGCATTGGGGGAAAAGATTACCACTACCAGGACCTAGTGGAATTGCTGCTGGGTCTACTGAATCACAACTGGGACCAGGTGGTATTACCCAATAACAACAACAACAACAGCAGCGTCGAAGGTATTTTATCTTCATTTAACATAGTTTCATAAATGAGGTATTAATTCTCACTTAATGATGTTTAAATCACATAGCTTAAGCACTCCAGCAAAATCTGAAATTAAAATACTCAGCATCTGAATATATAAACATTATAGGTTTGAGTCCCAGAGGGAAGAAGAAAAACCTAATATTTAGTAGAGGCTCCGAAATCTTTGACGATATACCTATTATATAATAGCTCTCTTTCTAACACCTGTGGTCAGCCTGTTTGAAACACCCGCCACAGGGGAAAGAGTGCCGACATCATAAGTGCAACGCTCATTCTCTTATGGAATCGTCTTTATGATTGGGTACTCACTCAGAAAAAACTTTGTAAAAAATAAAAAATAAATTAATAACTTGAGAATTGTTATAATAAAGCTTTCCAACTTCGTGGATGTCTTTCTGTGGATTCTATCCGAGACACTGAAACTCGTAGCAATGATATATCAAGATTAAACTTAAGACATCAACGAATGGGAAGGGGATGGAAGGGAGGTCCTGCATCGTCAATGATTTCAGGGCCACTACTAAATATTAGGTTTTCCTTCTTCCCTCCGGGACTCAAACCTATAATTTATTAGTGGCCCCTCCATCATTGACGATATGCCTGATATCTCAAGACTGCAGGGGGACATTCGTGACAATATCTAAACCACTAACAAATTACCATACTGTAGGTAGATAAAAACAACCATATAACAATCTTAAATTTATTGTATATAAACAATATTTTTGGTAAAAAATGGAAAGAAAGCAGATTGCGTGCTTCGGAGAAGTCTGCTTATAAGGAATCTTGCAGGTACATCAGTAAATGAATATCACACTGAGATTCAATAAAAATATTTTCCAAGAATGTTGTATTCTTGTCCCAAAACAAAAGAAGTCTTTGACCCTTCCTAGGCGTCAAAGTTATATAGGAACAGCCAAATCATTTGATTATATATATTTGGTCCTTAAGATTAATTTGTACATACTGTATATTTTGTACAACTTATCTTCTATATCTCATAGTGTAACTATTAATGATATATATTCAAAAAATATAAGCATTTGAACCGTAAAACCAGTTTGGGTTATCAAGTATCACAGCTCGTATACTTATCACATTATCTGGGGAGGGTCTGAGGGTATTGGCTCTACATTACCTCCCCCCCTCCATTTTCACACTTAAGATTATTCTTAAATCTAGTAGCACAAAAGACCAATTAGACCCGCTGACGTAGTGTCACACAGGTAAGTTTTGGTTTATCCAAGGCAACAGATAGGTAGCGCGTCAGGAAAGTATGATCGGATGACCACAATTGTGTATCAGCTATATCATCTATGGAATAATTATGCAAAATTCTTAAGGAAACTGCCCACTTCCTGATGTCGTGGGCCCTTCCCACTACGCCGGGATTATTTTCTCGGATTACATCTACAAGCAAGGATGCTAATATTCTTCTCGTGATGCGCTTACCTGCACTATTGACCCATAAAGCTTCCTGCTGTTGAGGTTGTGACACTCACAAAAGCTTCATCATAGATTGCACTGGACATAAAATATGGTGTGTGTGTCTCCTCGCTTGAGCGCCGGGACAGTAACTCAGATAAAACATGATCGCTATGTTCATCCCCCAAAACAGTGGGGGATGGAGCAATTTGTACATTAATATTGCGTCTCCCAAACCTGAGGAAATTAGGTTCATTGCTCATCGCCGCCAGCTCAGACACCCTGTTACCTGTGGCCAAAGCCATAAAGCCTTCCTTAACAGTGAGTCGAAATCCGGCGCATGATTATACTTGCGCGAATGAAGCAAAGACAATGCTTTGTCAAGTGACCAGGTAGGCATGATCTGACGGGGTGGTGGGCGAAGCATGAAACATGCCCTCATGAACCCTTTCTCCTCTGCCTGCGGTATAGATAGCCCTGTTAAGTCATAAAAGGGAGTTCTGATAGCTGACAAATGATTTTTCAATGTAATTACAGAAAGGCGTTTTTGTTCAAATAAGTAGTCCAAATACTTGAAGATCAAAGCTACTGATGCGTCAGTTTGTGCCGTTTCTACTATCCAGGTCATAGAAGACTTCCAATGCGATTGATATTGACGCCTGGTAAAAAGAGCATACTGATTGACGAATTTATTAGTGACGCTCTCCCCATACGGGGTTAACCATTTGGCATTCTGAATGTCCAAAAGGCAAAAGTCAGCGAGGTCTCTAGGTTGCCAATTGTCTCCAAGTGGAAGTACGAGATCAGGAGTGACACCGGGTACTCGCACCACATTTTCAACTGGTGATACCACACCTGAGCTGGCCATAGAGGCGCGATCATCGAGACTAAGCCCCGGTAACCTCGTAGTTTGTGAACTACCTGACACATGAGTGAAGCGTCTGGAGGCGGAAACAGATAGATGGAATTCCACCTGTTCCAGTCCTCCATCAATGCGTCTGGACCCCCCGCCGCAGATAATTCACGGCGGTTTAAGTAGAAAGGAAGCCTGTGGTTTTCCTTGGACGCGAATAAATCCACTTGTGGACGGTATGGATCTGCAATCATCTGGTTGAAGATGTTTTGCTTGATCGCTTATTCTACTTTTGTGCTCTGTCTTCTTGACAGGGCGTCTGCTGAGACGTTCGCTACGCCTAGGAGGCATGATGCATGGAGATGAATGTTCAGCTCTTCCGCCAGAACAAAAATCTCCTCCGACAACTCTAGCAACTTCCGAGACCTCGTTGACCCTTGCTTTTGAATGCAGGCGACGGCATTCAAATTGTCCATTCGAAAAGCTACTGATTTCCCTCGCAAGGTGGAGCCGTGAGCCTGAAGGAAAAATAAAGGGACTAATAGTTCTTTCGCATTCATGTGAAAACTCCCGGATTGGGACAAAAGACCTTGACCCTGATGGCCTAGGTTCGACTGATAACCCCAGCCTATTGTCCCTGAAGCATCTGTGTCTATCCATACCGTAGGTGGGGGAGACTTCCACGTCATTATTGAGTGCAATGTTTCTCTCCTCGCCCAGACTGATAGTAAGTTGTGAATCAACGTTGGAATTCGCCATAACTTTCCCGCCGGCAACAGCGGGAAATGCTTGTTTCCTTCCAATATCAATTTCTTTACTTTCAACCGGCCCAACTTTACAGTTAATTGAATCCAGTTGAGGGAGCCAACCAGGGATTCCCATGTCTTTCTCGTGGTAGTCAGACTGTGGAGAAACAAAAACAATTTATTTCGAAATCTGTTGCGATTGTCCACACTCTGACTGAGAGTAAGATATGCTGTGTCCCAGACCAGCCCTATCCACTGAATTACCCGTGTGCGAACAAGGTTCGACTTTGCGAAGTTGACCTTGAACCCTAGGGATTGAACATGGTTTATAATTTGAGTGACATGAATTTTGCATTGACTCTCTGACTCCGCCACCACTAGCCCGTCGTCTAAGTACCACAACACCTTGATTCCTTGATTCAATATTGGCATGAGGGCTTGCCGGACTAATTTTGTGAATATTCTCTGTGCAAGGTTCAACTCGAATGGCATTCTCTGAAAGACATATGTCTGATGCTCCATCCTCAAAGCGAGGAATTTTTGGAACCTTTTGTTTACCGGGACGTTCCAATAGACTTCTCTCAGGTCTAACGAGCACATCAAACCTTGCGGCGAAAGTGTTAGCCTGATGTGATTCACAGTGAGCATCCTGAACGATGTGTTGTGAATGTGTTGATTCAAACAAGATAGGTCTACGACTGGTCTCATTTGAATACTGTCACACTTTGGTACGAGAAAAAGGTTGGACGTGTAAATTGAGCAAGTTGGATTGACCGGGACAAAGAAATGCTTTATGATAATTTCCTGGACTAGTGACTCCACCTCTAAGGACACATGATTTATTTCTAGTGGTTGGCGTAAACGAGGTCACCGGAGCCACCGTCAGGTTATGCCCTTGCGTACCACTGTCCTCGCCCAAGTCCGCTGGGGCCAAGCCCGGTGACACCCTGAAATGACCCAGTTATTTGACTGGGCTTGTCCGGCGTAACTACCCTCGGATCCAACTTGCCCACGACAGGTCCCGGGAGTGAGAGAGTTTGTGATATGACTATTTTTTATATGGTGGTGGGGTAGGGTTAGACGGCTGACTAGTTTTGGCAGATGTCGATCCCTGACCTGATCTCTGTTCTGGTTGATTCTTGTGCCATTTACCTGATTGTTTTCCCTGCTGATACTTGGGCTGGGTGCTTCCCAGTGCTGGAGAGGACTTATGGCTCTGAAAGGGCTTGTATCCACTAGGTTGAGGTTTAGCACTGCTCTTGGGCTTGGAACAAGGTTTCTTAAAATTATCTTTCCTAGCCAATGAAGCACCCTGCTTTGACAGTATCTACCATATTGAAGACTGTGTTCCAAAGTGTTGGGGCAAAGTAAAGAGGGCGTCAACACTGGTGAAAGTATTACCCGGCGACCAATATCTTCCGGTAATTTTTTAGCCAGATAGACCCGTAGGTCCTGACGTGCGCAGACAGCCTCCAACAAGGTTATGCTGACATAGCCCAGAGACTGAATCGAGTTCTGTAATACTAGCCGACGGGATAATTCCGAGGCCTTCCTAACATCTGTGTCATTAATAGCATCTATCATTCTATTGAGGGACTGGGCTATTTGGCGACTTAAGAACTGGGAGAAGAGACTGCAAGCTTTATGTCTCAATTTATAATCTCTGTCCAGATGTGCCGGAGGAGGAGTTGAAAAGGGCTCCTGTAGGTCCCATAAAGCTAATTTAGGGGCGGCAAGAAAATAAAAAAGAGCAGGTGGAACTCCCCCGGCTTTGTTGATAGGGAAAGAGAACCAACTATGATTCTCTTGAGGTATTTGTTGGGAGGATTTTGACGTTATCGTCGCCGCAAACTGTTGCGCCTCAATTTCGCAGTCCACCCAAAGGGCCTAAACCTACCTGTCCCATCTGCAGGACTGGATTGCCAGACTGGTCGCTCACCGGAAGTGTATCCAGTTCCGGCATGAGTGTAGATAGGACTTTAATGTCATTCATGCCGTCAGTCTTGGACCAATCCGCAAATAGTCGGGCAGAGGAGGCAGGAGGAATAGCTGGAGTGGGGGAATACACGAAATACTCATAGGAATAAACATTAGGTAAGGCTTTGACAGATACATCCAAAATATGACCCTGTGTGTCTTTTGCCCTTAATTTTCTATTACTATTCATCTGGATTACCCACTCACTCGGGACTGGGAGCTCCCCTGCGATTGTCGTTTGTGCTATGGCTGGATTTTGTGCCATTATAGTCACCCATGAGCAATCGGGACCATAAAGCAAAGGCATATAGGGCTTTTCTTTAACGGAACCTTTTCTAAAGGAGGGGGATTAATGTCCGTAATAACACGCACTTTAGTGGTAGTTAACACCGGACCTTTAATACTACTGGCAGAAGTAGTTGGTTGAGTTACATTAGGTAGGGAGGGTGGCATACTAGATGGAACAACGACTCTGGTTGGCACTAATGGCTGCAAAACAGACCTAATCGGAGGAGCTCCCGGTACGGCTGTGGGAGTTTCCTGCGACTTAGGTGGTACATTATATTGTTGCATCATATAATGGAGAATGTAATCTAGGTCCTCCCTGGTGAAATACTGTTTCTGGGAACCCTTAGATGACTCGGACCCTACCTCCGACCCTTCCTCAACCGGGTCAGGTTGAGCTGAAGATAACTGTTCTAAGTCCTCCGGTTCTTGCCTTGTAACCGTCATCTCTTCGGGTTGTTGCCTGGGTTCAGATGTTAATTGTTCATTACCTGGCCATACTAAGTCAGGGACGGAAGAAGGGATAGTGTTAATATTTTCACTTACTCTATTATCCGCCGGGTATTGGTTCAAGGGTTCTGTTCGCACGGCTTCAGGGTGTCTCCACACACTACGGCCTTGCTCTACTCTTGTCTGTGAATCACGGATAAACTGAGAACTCTGAATGAATTGTGAACCTGTGTCATAGCCATGTGGCTCACTCACCGTGTACCCGCTATACTGTTCCGCTAGAACTCTTTGAGACACCACAGGAGCCCGACTAAATGTTGTATCTAACTTTGAGATAGCAAAATTCACATAAGGTTCCATATATCTGTCACTAGACGCGTCCCTGGGAGTTGACTCAGCTCCCTCCGTCTCTACCTCGGAACTGCCAGTTTGGACGTTAGGCATGGTAGAGGTAGGGGCGGAGGGCGGAGGACGCGACCCCGGCGATTGCCGGGGCCGCGAGCACGTCGCTCCCTTACGGGAATGTTTATGACTGTTTGCTATTAGACGTCGCCGCGTCAGTTTTCCGCCTCTTGAGCGATCTCGACGTCTCTATGGACGACTCATAGGACCGCTTGAGCGGCGATCTCGACTGGGACCTGGAACGGTCCTCTTGCGGTGATGTAGATCGCGCTCTCTTATGGCGGCCGGTGGGGGTTGTCCTACTTGAGGAGTCACTATTGTCACTGCTGCTCACTATTTCTTTAGATAGAAGTTTGGGCTTAGGCTTTTATTTAGAGCTGGACCGAGAAGGCGGAGTTTTAATCACTGGCGATTTATAATCACTAATTGGTCCCAAAGTGCCTCATCATCACAGTGAAGGGCTTTATGAGCTATGTCTTTTGAATAAGAATTAAAATTGTTATTAATTTCTTGTATTACAACTAGACATGATTGGTCACTTTGATTTAGTAATCCATTCCTCAGGTCTGTGCATACACCATACCTCTTCGAAATCCAGACTCCCCTGAACCTATCGAGGCACTTTACAAACTTTACACATAGTTTATGGTAAAAGACCGGAATGTTAGAGCAAGTTGGGGTAGAGCATAGAGTGACTAAGAGGATCGGCCCCTCCCCCTGGTGTCCGGTGCCCCAACAGATGTGTTGTGATCTGGAAAGAAGATTTCCAGGAATCAATGCTCATAAGGATAAACCGAGACATTTACACATCATTATACCCCAAATGCGCCGGAAAATTAGATGTAGCCACACCGCCACTCTTATCTTCCTTCACACTTGTCTTCGAAAAGACCTCGGAGATCCTTTCTCATTTTGAACTGCTTACCTGTGACCAAATGTCACTGACCCATCTATCTATCTATCTATTGCCTGACGCCGTGATCCCCGAAGGGGTGGCCACGAACGAACCGCCCCCATGCACCTCTGTCCCCAGTCAGTCGATGCCCCTACCCCCAACCAGCACCGCCTTCGTTCATGTAGTTCCTCACTCCATCCTTCCACCTCATATTCGGTCTACCTCTCTCCCTCTGTCCCTCCACCTCGCTCTCGTACACCCTCTTAGTCATTCTCTCGCTTTCCATACGTTCCATATGGCTGAACCATCTCAAGTTGTTCCTTTTCACACTTTCCAGCACATCTACCTCCACACCACACCTCCTTCTTACTTCCTCATTAGTCTGTCTATCCCTCCATGTAACTCCGCACGCACTCCTTAAGTAATTCATTTCCACTGCTCTCACTCTTGGTCTGAGTCTCTCAACCAACGTCCATACTTCGCTTCCGTAAGTCAGTGTCGGGACCCATACTTTTAGATAATTCCTTTCGAATATTTATTAACTAACGAATCTTCTACAAGGGCCTGAGTGATAGTTAATTTCCCCACTGGACTTTTCCGCCGGGCGGATACAAAGTCATGTCATGCCGCGTGAGGCTATCTGTATAGGTAAGTTCTTTCGGCCGGGCCGAAATCACCCACTTAGGAATCTGCACTCGTAGTGTTATCCCGCCTTCCTTCCCCTGTGGCCGTCCCGAGCCGGTGTGCCTAGCCTTTCCTCCGCTTCATTCGACATTAGTTCACCTTTAGTGAGTCTTTTGCTCATTTGTATTTATCTGAGATGTTATAGAATAGGTTTAGATTAGCTAGGACGGTCGGCCCCATTGGTACGTCCACAGGAAGTGTTAAAATAGGGTACTTAGGTAAAGGTGCCTCGTCGGTCCACATTGGACACGCGCGCCATTTGTTTTTGCTTTCTGTTTCTACGCCTTAGCTTTGCTATAACCTAGTTATTTATGAGGCTATATATCCGCGGAGCTATGTTACTAGCAATCACTATGATGGAGTAGCATTTTTTGCTTTTATAGCAGACGTGCTGGTGTAAGAGTTGGCCCACGTGGTGGGGAACTTTCCAGAATCCGAGTTTGCTGTTTTCCCTCTGGCGTGGGGCACCATGCGTGCTGCTGCTGCTGTCTCTTCTTATGAGGTAAGGGTGTACTATTCGTCGAAATATTTACCTTGAGCCTCGTGGCCAGCCTCATTAGGGGTATTCTTAGTCGGCTAGGGGTTATTATTAATTGCTTAATTATTAATATGTTTTAGCCCTAAGATATGACCTTCGCTTTATGTGGTGGTATTAAATATGTTGGGAAGGTGTCAGGAGACGTTCTGACTTATGTGGTTAGTTGCCTTGCCCGGACAAGTCAACACTCTTAAAAAGCTTGGTGTTTCCCTCCGGCGATCTTTACCGGGTATTGATGCAAGAGGCTCGCCTTGCAGGCGGGCAGGGAATAGATCCAATGAACCCGGCGTGGTCTGGTGTACCACTATACTCCCAGAGGAAGTGCAGATTCCTAAGGGGGTGATTTCGGCCCGGCCGAAAGAACTCACCTATACAGATAGCCTCACGCGGCATGACATGACTTTGAATCCGCCAGGCTGAAAAGTCCAGTGGGGTAATTAACTATCACGCAGGTCCTTGTAGACGATTCGTTAGTTAACCCTTTACTGGCGGCGCGCAACTTATGTCGTGTGAAATAAATTTGGACTAAGTGGCGGTTCACGACATCTGTTGACCGCCATTTTCAGCACGTAATGTTGCTGAGAGAGAGAGCTGAGCGGTGTGAGGAGCATAGCAACGGTATGACCTTCCCCCACCACCGCGGTGGACCAACTGAACTGAATCCCACCCTTCCCTCCCCTCTCACACTCGCTACACAGGGAATTATGTAGGGAAAGTACCTAATTACATGGTTTTTGCACTCGTGTTGCGCGATCGTTGCAAGAGAACCAGTGGTCGTACAAGGATGTTTCGGGTGTCATTGGAAAGCTCTGTTTATGCCCTTTAAGGAATAGATACTTGTTTTATGCTCTGGGTCTTATTTAGGCATGAAAATGATCACGTAAACAACCCTATTTAGGGTAAAAACACCCCGCTGGGCGCTACGGTCAAATAGACCACCTAGCCCGCCAAATAAGGGTTAATAAATATCAGAAAGGAATTATCTAAAAGTAGGGGTCAGCGACATTTGGTCACAGGTAAGCAGTTCAAAATGAGAAAGGATCCCCGAGGTCTTTTCGAAGACAAGTGTGAAGGAAGATAAGAGTGGCGGTGTGGCTACATCTAATTTTCCGGCGCATTTGGGGTATAATGACGTGTAAATGTCTCGGTTTATCCTTATCAGCATTGATTCCTGGAAATCTTCTTTCCAGATCACAACACATCTGTTGGGGCACCGGACACCAGGGGGAGGGGCCGATCCCCTTAGTCACTCTATGCTCTACCCCAACTTGCTCTAACATTCCGGTCTTTTACCATAAACTATGTGTGAAGTGTGTAAAGTGCCTCGATAGGTCCAGGGGAGTCTGGGTTTCGAAGAGGTGTGGTGTATGCACAGACCTGAGGAATGGATTACTAAATCAAAGAGACCAATCATCTCTAGTTGCATTACAAGAAATTAAAAACAATATTAATTCTTATTCAAAAGACATAGCTCATAAAGCCCTTCACTGTGATGATGAGGCACTTTGAGACCAATTAGATAATTAAATCGCCAGTCATTAAAACTCCCCCTTCTCGGTCCAGCTCTTAGGTAAAGCCTAAGCCCAAAATTCTATCTAAAGGAAGAGTGAGCAGCAGTGACAATAGTGACTCCTCAAGTAGGGCAACCCCCCCCCACCCCACCCCCGGCCCCCATAAGAGAGCGCGATCTACATCACCGCAAGAGGACCGTTCCAGGTCCCGGTCGCATATTCCTAAACTTTGTTCTAGTAGTGCACCAGGAGTAATTAGAACCAATCAGAGGGCACGAGGTACCGTGACATCACCCACGGGGGAGGAGCTAAATGCCCAGTCTCTCTCTCTCTCTCCCTCATAATAGCTGCACTATTTGTCAACGAGAGTACAACTAAGAATGAAAAAATTATCCATAACATTAGAAATCTTCCGTATGAAGAAAGGTTGATGAAATTAGGCTTACATTCGTTAGAGAGACACAGAGTTAGAGGGGATATGATAGAGGTGTTCAAGTGGGTTAGTGGGATAAAAAAAGGGAACAGGAAAGATGTACTGAACCTCAGTGATAACAAAAGAACTCGAAACAAATGGTTTCAATTAAATTTCGTTTCAGAAAAGATATGCAGCATTTGTTATGTAACAGAGTTGCAGACATGTGGAATGGGATACTGAGTGATATGGTAGGATCAAGAACGATAGAGAGCTTCAACATAAAATTGGATAGGCATAATGGATGAGATGGGTTGGGTTTTACACGGATCTACCGTGTGTGGGCCAATCGGCTCTCTGCAGACTCCCATTTTCTTATGTTCTTATGCTCTTATCACCAAGTATAAGATTCTAACAATTTATATATATTATTAGCTACATAAAGAATATATTATGATTGTGGGATTGTGTGTGGGCTATATAAAACGTTACTATGTTATGGTTATGAGTAAATAAGAGTATTACGCGTATTGCACAGCCGTGGATAGACATTTCTAGACAATTTTAAGAGGCACAATTGTATTACACTGGCGAACCATACTGATAAACTGATGGCATTCGCTAGTTAATGCTCAGTCTTGTTATTTTTGTATAATTTAAGAGGTGTTCAAGTAACCCTAACCACGTTAAGTTCGTCTCCAATGTCTACATTTTGTTTTGCGCAATGTTTTCATTGTTACTGACAACTAAGTCGAGGATATTATTTCCTCTAGTAGGCGTATTTATGAATTGAAATAAGAAACTATCAAGAACTACACCTAGAAAGTCTTCAGATTCACTGTCGCCAATTTAATTATTACCAGTCCAAACCTGAATAATTAAAATCACTTACAATACATACATTGTTATTCCCATGGTAACTTTCCATAATTTCTACTCAAACTAGGTGCTCTAAGACTATAAATAACACCAATACCTATGGCCTCACTACCCTCACCAATCTCTACTCAAATACTTTCATTATCACCAATTGTTTTATTGTCTGATTTAATGCAGCTTTTTTAATGAACCCGTAACAAAGACTGCTATTCCTCACCCCCTACCTGTTTTATATAAGTTTGACAAATTGTATCCTGGTATATGAAATTCTCCAACAATGTCTGGAGTCTGCATTTATTCAGGTTTCAGTAACCGCAATAATGTTTAAGTACTCCTAAACTATAAATTGCTCTAAGCTGGTCCATGTTGTTGCATAAGCTTCTATACAGTTTTCATAATTTATACTCAATGTATTTCTTCTAATAATATCTGATTGACTTTTGTTATTGCTTGTACTTTGATAGATATTGTACCACTACTAGTATAAATAACTTCCATTGCTGCATTATCAACTAATGTTAGCATGCAATATCCTTACCTTTCTTTTGATGGGAGTTTGCCATTATAAAAGTCTACCTCAACTACTCTATCAACTAACTACCCTAGCACCCCCACAACAATGGTTGTGGCCTTGTGGGGGTGGTTGATGACCCCAATAACTATGGTTAGGTACATCTCGTGCATATCCTATCTAATTGTGTGTTGAAGCTCTTCATCTTTATTGATCCTACTATAGCAATCGGTAGCTTATTTGATTTCTGATAGAAATTGGAGACGAACTTAACGTGGTTAGGGTTACTTGAACACCTCTTAAATTATACAAAAATAACAAGACTGAGCATTAACTAGCGAATGCCATCAGTTTATCAGTATGGTTCGCCAGTGTAATAATATTGTGACTCTTAACCCACTGAAACCCAGCTACTTAATAATATATGTACACCCCAGGACCAGGGGGTTGTAAAAAAAAAAAAAATCCAGAAAACACCAGGAATAGGTTAGAAATGAAGAAAAACCAACACAAAACCGATCCCCTAGGTCATTAAGGGGTCCTACGGTGCGCCCGAAAGTCGGAATTAACATGGGGAAAATGGGTAGGCAAAAACAGGCAAAAACAGATTTTTGCGCGCTCACACGCACACGGTTGGACTTTGAGAGTTTTCAACCATTGGCATTGTTGCGTGGGATACTTACACAGTTCCCATACAAATTTGAGCCCTTTAGGTGCCATAGGACCGGAGTAATTAACCAGGACGCGCCTTATGCATCCCTGGGGTTTAGCGTTACATACATTGTGGACGCAAACCATGCATCGCTGGGGTTCAGACATTGTCTAGAAATGTCTATCCACGGCTGTGCAATACGCGTAATACTCTTATTTACTCATAACCATAACATAGCAACGTTTTATTTAGCCCACACACAATCTCACAATCATTATATATTCTCTATGTAGCTAATATTATATATCAATTGTTTGAATCTTATTCTTGGTGATAAGAGCATAAGAACATAAGAAAATGGGAGTCTGCAGAGAGCCGATTGGCCCACACAAGTCTGATCCCTTTCAAACCCAACCCATCTCGTTCATATGCATATCTAATTATATGTTGACGCTCTCTATCGTTCTTGATCCTACCATACCACTCGGTAGCCTATTCCACATGTATACAACTCTGTTACTGAACCAATACTTGCCTAATAGCTTTTCTGAAACAAAATTTATCTAATTTGAAACAATTTGGTTTGAGTTCTTTCGATATCACTGTTATCATGTCCCCTTTATTTATCCCACTAACCCACTTGAACACCTCTATCATATCCCCTCTAACTCTGCGTGTCTCTTAACAAATGTAAGCCTAATTTCATCAACCTTACTTCATAATTATGGAAGATTTCTAATATTATGAATAATTTTTGTCGTTGACAAAAAGTGCAGCTATTATGAGAGAGAGAGAGAAAGAGAGAGAGAGTGTGAGTGAGAGAGAGAGAGAGAGACTGGGCATTTAGCTGCTCCCCAGTGGGTGACGTCACTGTACCTTGCGCCCTCTGATTGGTTCTAATTACTCCTGGTGCGCTACTAGAACAAAGCTTAGGAATATGCGTCCCAGTCGAGATCGCCGCTCAAGCGGTCAGTTAAGTCTTGCGCAAAGACGTCGAGATCGATTAAGAGGCGGAAAACTGACGCAGCGACGTTTAATGGCAAACAGTCATAAACATTCCCGTAAGGGGGCGACGTGCTCGCGGCCCCGGCAATTGCCGGGGTAGCATCCACCACCCTCCACCCCTACCTCTACCATGCCTAACGTCCAATCTGGCAGTTCCGAGGTAGGGATGGAGGGAGCTGAGTCAACTCCCAGGGACGGGTCTAGTGAAAAATATGTGGAACCTAATGTGAATTTTGCTATCCCAAAGATAGATACAATACTTAGTCGGGCTCCTGTGGTGTCTCAAAGAGTTCTAGCGGAACAGTATAGAGGGTACACGGCGAGTGATCCACATGGCTATGACACAGGTTCACAATTCATTCAGAGTTTTCAGTTTATCCGTGATTCACAGACAAGAGAAGAGCAAGGCCGCAATTTGTGGAGACACCCTGAAACCGTGCGAACAGAACCCTTGAACCAATACCCGGCGGGTAATAGAGTGAGTGAAAATATTGACACTATCCCTTCTTCCGTCCCTGACTTAGTATGGCCAGGTAATGAACAATTAACATCTGAACCCAGGTAACAACCGGAAGAGATGGAGGTTACAAGGCAAGAACCGGAGGACTTAGAACAGTTATCTTCAGCTCAACCTGACCCGGTTGAGGAAGGGTCAGAGGTATGGTGTGAGTCATCTAAGGGTTTCCAGAAACAGTATTTCACCAGAGAGGACCTAGATTACATTCTCCATAATATGATGCAACAATATAATGTACCCCCTAAGTCACAGGAAACTCCCACAGCCGTACCGGGAGCTCCTCCGATTGGGTCTGTTGTGCAGCCATTAGTGCCAACCAGAGTCATTGTTCCATCTAGTATGCCACCCTCCCTACCTAACGTAACTCAACCAACTACTTCTGCCAGTAGTATTAAAGGTCCGGTGTTAACTACCACTAACGTGCGTGTTATTACAGACATTAATCCCCCTCCTTTAGAAAAGGTTCCGTTAAAGAAAAGCCCTATGCCTTTGGTTTACGGTCCCGTTTGCTAATGGGTGACTATAATGGCACAAAATCCAGCCATAGCACAAACGACAATCGCGGGGGAGCTCCAGGTCCCGAGTGAGTGTGTAATCCAGATGAATAGAAATAGAAAATTAAGGGCAAAAGACACACAGGGTCATATTTTGGATGTAGCTGTCAAAGCCATACCTAATGTTTATTCCTACGAGTATTTCGTGTATTCCCCCACTCCAGCTATTCCTCCTCCCTCCTCTGCCTGACTATTTGCGGATTGGTCCAAGACTGACGGCATGAATGACATTAAAGTCCTACCCACGCTCACGCCGGAACTGGATACACTTCCGGTGAGCAACCAGTCCAACAATCCAGTCCTGCAGGTGGGACAGGTAGTAGGTTCAGGCCCTTGGGTGGACTGGGAAATTGAGGCGCAACAGTTTGCAGCGACGATAACGTCAAAATCCTCCCACCAAATACCTCAAGAGAATCATAGTTGGTTCTCTTTCCCTTTCAACAAAGCCGGGGGAGTTCCACCTGCTCTTTTTAATTTTCTTGCCGCCCCTAAATTAGCTTTATAAGACCTACAGGAGCCCTTTTCAACTCCTCCTCCGGCACATCTGGACAGAAATTTTAAATTGAGACAAAGCTTTCAGGCTTTTCTCCTGCAGATAAATGTAAAGTACTACATATCGGATACCTAAATAAGAAAGCAACCTATTCGATGAATGGCACTCAGCTTAAGAATGTAAACAGAGAAACCGATCTGGGAGTAACAATATCGAGTAACCTAAAACCGAGTCAACAATGTTCAGAAGTTTATAAGAAGGCAAACAAAATAATTGGCTTTATAGGCAGGTCATTTGAGCATAAATCCAAAGAAGTTATCCTAACCCTTTACAATTCCTTAGTCCGCCCTCTTCTGGAATACTGCATTCAATCCTGGTGCCCATATTACCAAAAAGATATAAACAAGCTAGAACGAGTTCAACGTACAGTTACCAAAATGATACCTAGCCTAAAGAACAAACCATACGAAGAGCGTCTTAGAGAATTAAATCTATTTCCTTTAACCCAGCGCAGATTAAGAGGTGACTTAATTCAAGTGTTCAAAATCATCAAAGGCATCGACAATATGGACTGTAGTAAGTACTTCACTATCGATCAATCTAATTACACGCGGGGAAACGGTTGCAAAATTATTGGTAAATCTTTTAACTCACACGAATCTAAGAATTTCTTCTTCAATCGAGTTGTCAACTTGTGGAATGGGCTTCCCCGAAACGTTATAGACTGCATCACCGTTGATTCATTTAAACTCCGCCTAGACAAATATCTCGCATCAAACCCGCGACTGACTGCGATTGTAAATTAATAACTTTATTTTATCCCCCCTCAGTTACTAACCCATCTGTCCCCTACTAACTTCCTAATCCTGCCACGGACATTAGTTCCAGGGCACTAATTCCCTTTCCAATGTTCCCTTACCCACTCTAAACCACTGTTTGGACACTTGATCCTCAGTGTTTTGGAGGACAAGCAACCTAGAAGGGTCACTAGATCTGTTGTTGCTTGATTTCATTTGTACTCCTTTGTACTCCTTTGTACTCCTAGTTATTGTTAAGTCGCCAAACAGCCCAGTCCCTCAATAGAACGATAGATGCTATTAATGACACAGATGTTAGGAAGGCCACGGAATTATCCCGTCGGCTCCTATTACAGAACTCGATTCAGTCTCTGGCGACGTCAGGATAGCCTTGTTGGAGGCTGTCCGTGCACGTCAGGACCTACGGGTCTATCTGGCGAAAAAATTACAGGAAGATATTGGTCGCCGGGTAATACTTTCACCAGTGTTGACGTCCTCTTTACTTTGCCCCAACACTTGGAAAACAGTCTGCAATATAGTGATACTGTCAAGCAGGTTGCTTCCCAGGCTAGGAAAGATCATTTTAAGAAACCTTATTCCAAGCCCAAGAGCATTGCTAAACTTCAACCTCGTGGATCCAAGCCATTTCAGAGCCATAAGTCCTCTCCAGCACAGGGAAGCACCCAGCCCAAGTATCAGCAGGGAAAATAATCAGGTAAATGGCACAAGAATCAACCAAAACAGAGATCAAGTCAGGGATCGACATCTGCCAATACTAGTCAGCCGTCTAACCCTACCCCACCACCATATAAAAAATAGTCATGTCACAAACTCTCTCACTCCCGGGGCCTGTAGTGGGCAAGTTGGATCCGAGGGTAGTTACCCCGGACAAGCCCAGTCAAATAACTGGGTCATTTCGGGCGTGTCACCGGGCTTGGCCCAGGCGGACTTGGGCAAGGACAGTGGTACGCAAGGGCATAACCTGGCGGTGGCTCCGGTGACCTCGTTTACGTCAACCACTAGAAATAAATCATGTGTCCTTAGAGGTGGAGTCACTAGTCCAGGAAATGATCATCAAGCATTTCTTTGTCCCGGTCAATCCAACTTGCCCAATTTACACGTCCAAACTTTTTCTCGTACCAAAGTGTGACAGTATTCAAATGATACCAGTCGTAGACTTATCTTGTTTGAATCGACACATTCACAACACATCGTTCAGGATGCTCACTGTGAATCAAATCAGGCTAACACTTCCGCCGCAAGGTTTAATGTGCTCGTTAGACCTGAGAGAAGTCTATTGGAACGTCCCGGTAAACAAAAGGTTCCAAAAATTCCTCGCTTTGAGGATGGAGCATGAGACATATGTCTTTCAAAGTAGTGTTCCAGTGGACCAGGGAAAACAACATGCAATTCAATGACAAAAAAATCCAATTAATAAGGTACGGAGATAATAATGGCGTTAAAGAGAACACAAACTACCAAACAGAATCTAACCACATAATAGAATGGAAAGACAGTGTGAAAGACCTTGGGGTGTTAATGTCTGAAAATAAGGGTTTCAAAGAACATAACCAGGTCAAAGTTGCGGCTGCGAAACGTCTAACGGGTTGGATTCTGCTTACATTTAAAACACGCGGTGAATTACCTATGATAACACTCTTCAAATCTCTAGTGCTACCACGGCTTGAATACTGTAGCATATTAACATCC
This sequence comes from Paralithodes platypus, assembly GCA_032716605.1. NCBI lineage: Eukaryota > Metazoa > Arthropoda > Malacostraca > Decapoda > Lithodidae > Paralithodes > Paralithodes platypus. The sequence continues at coordinate 38,623,851 of CM064497.1, forward strand.
CCATACAAAGCATGTGAAATAAATGACTTAGAGAGTGTAAAAAGAAATTTCACTTCACATATAAGTTCGGTAAAACAGCTACACTATTGGGAGCGTTTAAGAGCACTGAAACTGTACTCGCTGGAACGTAGAAGAGAACGTTATCTAATAATATACATGTGGAAAATCGCAGAGGGTTTAGTTCCAAACCTACATACTCCGAAATTCAGTGATAGGAGAGGCTGGGAATGCGATATCCCCCGGATGAATAACAGGAGTGCTATGGGCTCTCTGCGAGAGGGCTGGTTATCACACAGAGGACCACGTCTCTTCAACAAACTCCCACGGCAAGTAAGAGACATGAGGGACGTCTCGGTAGACAACTTCAAGAGAGCCCTCGATGTCGAACTACAAAAAGTGCCAGACGAGCCCATCTTCGCAAGGGAGCGACTGTCGCTTCAAACAGTCTGCTGCACCAAATCACCACCCATAACGAGGGACGGCACGCTCCTCGGTGCCGCTAGAAGTGTGGCGAACTCATCACAAGGTATCACAAGGTAAGGATCCCATCGGTAGAGGTATTGCGCTGGCTCCTGGTGTTGCATTTGCATAAATTCTTCTTCGCTATACAACACATCCAGCTGCTGTTGATTACTTGCCTTAGGTGCATGTCCCAGGTCTTGCCATTGGTTGGGCAGGTATCCCCGTGATTGGTCAGGGCTTGAACTCCTGGAGGGCCCGGATGTCTGGACTTTTATTGGTAGACTGTCTTAGCCCGGCAGGAATTAAAACATGGGTAGGCCTTCCTTGCTGGGTAGACTGCGTCAATGTGGTAGGTTTTATAGCATGGGAAACCTGAGGGAATTGTATTTCTGGTTTCCAGTTATGCTTCATTTTCATCCTGGTTCTTCGGCTCTCTTTCACTGCGGGTATTTTGGCTATGGTATGCTGTTTCCTTTCCTGCATGGGCAGGACCTCTGTGAGTGATTGCGTTGACCCTACCTTGCAACCCCGTCATCTCACCATCGTCTTCCAAAAAAAAAACTTGGCCGCGAGATCTCAGGTTATATGTTCGGAAGGTCCTGGTGATGAGATAAGGTGTAAGGTGTTGCAGAAATAGACACCAGACTTTAGTGGAGATATCATTAGGGGCATCGGCATTGTATTGCAGGGTCAACTGGAGGGGAGTATCAAAGGAGTCAGCCACATGTATTAAGTGGGCTGGAGAGGTGATGTCGATCGTGGTGTCGGTGGAGGACACGACCAGACTGTTGATTTTCATGACGGCGGCAGGAGGAACAGTACTGGAAGATGTGGATGGTGATGGAGCTGGTGGAAGTATGACTGGATTGGAGTCAGTAGAACTAGTGGGCCCAGGTGGGAGGGGCTTGTTGATTTGGGGGCCTGTCCTTAATGCAGGTGATATCGCAGTGGTCAAAGGAACAGGTTGGGTGGGTGACCTCGCAACAGGTGAGGCGGTGAACTTTGATGGTCGCGAGGAGTTTCCTTTTCTGGGAGCCCGCATTTTGTAGGTGGGGTTGAAGGTGGGTGCCCAGCATTTCGGTGGAGTCACACGTCGGCCAGATCTACGACAGGTAGAATTAAACAAAGGTTGCTTTAACGAATGTGAGCTTGTTTTGTTTGTTGTCATGCGGGAAGAAGAAAGGGGGGAGGTATAGGTGTGTTGAGATGATTTAAATTAGATGCAGGAAGAGTAGGAGATTTATGAGTAGATCTGCTAGGTTAAGGAGATTGAATCAGGGGTAGAGGATGTGGAGGAGAGAGGTTAGATTTAAGTGTAGTTGAACAGCTTCCCTTAACAGGGAGTGTCGTAAGGTTGATCATTGGTTGAGTGGATGAATTATACGAAGTGTTAGACAGAGAAGGAGAGGTTTGGCCATTCCTTTCTAGAGATGGAATATTATTAATTTCAGGAGTGGTAGGGAGAGGACAGGGTGAAGTAGGAAAAATAGGTAAATTGTGGGCAGGTGAGGTAGTAGGAAGAGAAGATTTAATTTGAATCACACTAGGGTTAGGCTGTGTTAAAAGTTGAGGAGGAGCAGAGACAATATGAGTAGGAGATGGAAGATCGTCAAAGCTAGTGGTGCGATATGGGTTTGATGGAGGAGGGATAGGTGGGTCCGGATAGGTGAACTCGGTATTAGGTACTCTTGGAATAGGTGGTTGCACAAGTGTCTGTATCACTACCTGAGTAGGAGGAATGGGTGGAAGGATTGTAGGTGTCAATGGTTCTGTGGATCCTAAAATTTGGTTATCAATTGCAGGCTGTTACGACCGGCACTACGAAATAAACAAGGGCACTTAACCTGGCAAGCGCGATAGGCCTCACGGAAGGCTTCCTATAGGGAACGCGATAGGCCTCACGGAAGCAAGACCATAAAAAAAGCCTTCCAAAAAAAAAAAAGGGCCTATCAAAACAAAGGAATTTGTCTCTAGGTGAGATAATTCCCCTCTAGTACTCATCCATGTGTTTCTCACCCCCCTTCCTCCCCTCCTTCCCCACCTTATTCCCCCCTCCCCCCCTCCTCAATTATCACCTATTTTTCCTCTCATTATCATCATTTATCGGTTATTTTTCTCTCCCGCGATAATGTAGCACAAGTGGGTTGCATAAAAGATCGTTATGTAACACCCAGACACTGGCACACACCGCCCCACTCGCCTCAGTTGACTCCCAGACAGCGAGAGAGGAGGGTTGCCTGTGGCTCTCTCTCGCCTGAGATTATGACCGGGTGGCCAATATCTTCGTTTTTCACCACCCAAATGCTTTTCCAACTTATTTTAGCACTCTTGAAGGTTCATAAAATTATATACATCATATATGTAAAATAAAAGCATACCGAAAACAAATAATGCTCTATATTGTAAATATAACTAATTCTGTCAGAATCCAAGGCTAGAAATGCACAAATAACTACCCTAGCCCCTAGGTCTATATCGCGCTTGTCAGGTTAATAATGGACTAGAAGATTGGCTATATCTGCAACAACGGTACGCTAATTCCAAACCCTCGAACTATTACGCCAGTGAACAGAACACTTAAACCCTCCAGAGTTAATCTACTGGATAACGGGGTATCAATTAACTGGGTTTTAGTGCACTTCTACAAAGGCTTTCCGATGACGGCAAAGCCTACTCACAACAGGAGTACTTTACGTTAATAAAATGCTCTAAAGTTAGGGGAGGTGTGGTGGAGTGGTCATGCCACTGGATTGGTAATCCAATGGACCCGGGTTCAAATCCCGATATGTAAATGGGAAGATATTATTGGGATTGAATTTGTGCTGTACCTAGTATCATTGGATTACCACAAAGCCCACCGAAATGCCCAAAAAATACCCTCATTGTTCCCTGATTAAATAACACTGTATGAATATTCCCATATTCAAAATATGTTACAGGGGGACAATGCCTAGTGAGTTCACTTCTCAATAGGTGGCGTTCTGAGAGTGAGTGTCTGAGTCTGGAGGGTGAGACGGTGAAGCACTTGAGCGAAGCAACCAGCCGCTTCAGAGATGGAGCTGCATCGAGCCATGATGGATGCTTCACATGTCTCACTCCCCAGACTGGAACAAGACCTCACGTGCTTCACCGTGTTGAGCGGTGGAATGTACAGGCTCTCAGCCTATTCCCGAGAGGGAGTAGTTGGAAAAAAATAATAATAACAATGCTTGAATAAACTATAACAAGATTTAATAAAGGAGTATATGCTTACGTTAACTTTAGTGTGAGTCTGTACTCAACACTAAACTCTACAATGCTCTATGAAAACACTGGAAGTCTAGTCCTACAGCAATCAGATAAAGAATCTTCTGAAAACGTCTGATGCTCTAAGATGCTCGTTAATATAGAACAGAAATAATGCAGGGGCAGGACACCAAAGCGTGTATCTTAAATACACCAATAAGTAGGATACATATATATAAAAACAAGGGAGTGCAACAACTCTGTGACAGCACTAAAAATAGCCACTCAAAACAGTACTCCCTTAGCCAACGTAACAGCCAAACTGGGTTGTGCACTATGCATCAACCTAGCCTAAAATAAGGCGTGAATAATTCCTAAAACATACACAATTAAAGTTAATAAACACAATGCTGTCTTTCTCACTAATAAAGTCAAGCAGTGGCATAAAATGTACTAGGAAACTAGGCAGAGCGCAAGCATGCTCGTAGCCTACTGTCTCCCCCTGAACAGATTTCCCTTATGTTACGTTAAGTGACTTGGAGGCTCTTTTGGTAAGTCCATATCTCAAGTATCTGGTCTTACCCTGGCGCTCCACAAAGGTCAACAAAATGAGGTAGCAAGCATACAGGTAAGTGTAGGCAAAAGCCCTTCACCTGTATACTGCTACACTCGCAAAGGAAAAATATGCACAAGGGTTACGGGCTACCTAGCTTCGTCGATGTTGTACAGGCTCTGACTTGCCACATACATAACTCAGACAACGACCAAAGATACCTTCCACTGTCTAGCATTAAATAATGGGAAAGAACAGCTCAATAATTAGGAGCACCCCAACACTATGATAACATTTGACTATGACTCTAATAACCCCTAAAGCTAGTGCAAACATATATGTGAGAACTGGTGCTGGTAATATGACTGGCCGACTATGGAAGTCGTATGCAGAACCAGAAGGGATAAGTAATTGAATAAAGATGAGAAGTATGAAAAAGAAGAAGTTCAGAGAGAGAAATAGTAGTACAGGGGGTTAGATGGGGGGACAGATTGCAAAGGACATGTAGGACCAAGCACGCTGTGCCAAGCTCTGCAGGAGAAATGCGGGCAGGAGACCCCCAGCACTAACAAAGGCAGCAGCACCCAATCACAGACAACTACGTCATGAGGAGCAGGCGTCATATGACGCGTCAGACCCGCCGGCCAATCACGAGCGTGGGAAACTCCTCCGAGCGAGGGAGGCACACGTACATACACACGCACATATTACCACCACGCTGCTCGCTCTCTTTCTCCCTACAACTTCACACAATGCATCTTATATTCTATCAATGATATAAAATACTTCCAAGTGTCACAGACAAGAATAATAACCACCACTGATCTGTCTGTGACAACATGAACTCTATGAAAGAAAGAACATCGTTCTACGATTATTGTAGCCCATTTCACTGCCCTGGCGAGCGCTAGCGAGTTACGAGTGCATTCTGGCAAGCTGGCCAGCGTAACAAGGCAATGTGTCATTATCTTTGGGGTCAGCAAACATAGTCATATTGTCATCAATGGGCTGAAATCTACGTACATATCTATTTCGGTAGGTGCGAGACTCTCCATAGTAGTTTATGGTAACCTGGTAATAGTTTGGTACAGTTAATATCTCGAAAGGACCTTTATATCTAGATTGGAGTTTGGAAGGTACTGGCAGTTGAGCAACCATGACAAGATCGCCGACATGGTGAGGACTTACTTTCGTTGTCTCATCAGGTTGTAGGTCTTGGAGATACTGAAGTTGTCTAAGTCGGTTCTTTAGGTGCACTAAGATTGGTCAAAATTGGAGGAGGGCTCATAAGGGACAGACAGGTGGTGTAGAGGTAGGAGCAGAGGTGGCACTCCAAAAACACGTTCATGGGGTGAAATTTCGTCATGACGGGGGCAGGTATTAATACCCCATTGCACTATTTTGACCTGACTGGGCCAATCAGTGCTGTTCATCTGTTGCAGACGAGTCCTTATCTGGTTAGCAATAGTGCAGTGACTCCTCTCACATATAGAGTTCCCTTGAGGCCAATAAGGACATGAGAGGCTAATTTTGAAGCCACACATTTGTGACAGTTGTGACCAGATGTGACCGGTGAATTCCGGGGCGTTATCTGAATGAATAATAATAATAATAATAATAATAGTTCTTAAAGCTAGCGCATGCTAAGCTAGCTAAGGATAGCTCAATAAGGCCGATTAGGCGTATTTCCATTGGGGTCCTGTACTACTACCCCATCCCTTTGCTCATGAGGGATGGTAACGACTCAGTGCTTGTGAAAAATCTTTAATGCGCCGAGCGTGGGCGCGAACCCGGGCCTTCTGGGTGGAAGTCCGAGACGCTAGTCACTACACCAAGCGAGCCGAATAGCTTCAGGTAACCCGAAATAGGGAAAGAAATGCTGAATCATTACCTCAGCTACTGCTAATGCTGAGTGTTCTTTTGCTGGACAGGCAATCACGTACTTAGAATAGGTGTTCATAAAGGTGATAATGTACCTTCCATGGGTCCCATTACGTCTACGGCTAAGAGTTACCATGGTTTGGGCGCTACTAATTTCCCTGTCGGCCCGGCTGTACGAGTCCTGTCTTTGCCTAAGGCACAGGCTCTGCACGCTTCTGTAACTCTCTTTGCAGTGATGTAAGGAGAAGGAGTTCAGTAGACTTGTTAGAAAGTAGTAGTTAACTTTCGCTGAGCTAGATGAATGCCATTGTGTGCATGTAAGGATTGCATAGTGGATAGAGCCGAATTAGGTGTAATCACGATTTTTCCTTCAGGAGTATACAAATTATCTCCTCTTCTGGTGAGTTGGGAGGTAATACTTCTAGGTAACCAATCTGGCTTTTTTTGTTTCTGAAACTGTTTAAGCAATTATTGTAGCTGGTCTTGATCCATGGAGTCTTGATGATGGATAGCTAGGATAGGTTGAGAATCAGTGGCCTGGCTAGATGTGTCAGTTGTGGATGAATTTGGAAGTCTTGACAAAGCATCAGCATTAGTTTTCCTGGTCGATAAGCAATTTGAAAATTAAATTCTTCTAGCGATTCTTGCCATCTGACAGTTAAGGCATTGTTTGTGTCAGATTTGTGTAGCCATTGGAGGGCGTGGTGATCGGTACTGATGGTGACCTTGACACCTGCTAGGTAAGCCTTGTGTTGCAGGGCTCAAATTATTCCCAGGCATTCTCGCTTAGTAACGGGATAGTTGACTTCTGCCGGATTCAGGGTTCGGCTGGCACATGCAATAATATGCTCTCTTCTTTCCCTAGTTTGTCCTAGAAGTTAGAACGGCTCCAATACCGAATTGTGAAACATCGGTACATAGGCGCAATGGTTTGGTATAGTCTGGAAAAGATACTACCGGTGATTCTACTAGTAGCTCTTTTAAGGTTTCAAAGGCTTTGAGACGTTGATCTATCCATATGAAAGGTTCTTCTTTCCTGGTTGAGTCATGTAATGGTTTGGCAATAGTGGCAAAATGTTTCACAAATCGGCGATAGTAGGATGCCAGGCCGAGAAAGGCTCGAACCCCTTTTACATTGGTGGGAGGAGTTATGGTACTGATGGCCTGTAATTTGTCTGGATCTGGGGCAATTCCTTGTTCTGAGACTATGTGTCATAGAAATTGAACTTCTTTCTTAACCAGAGTACATTTAGAGGGTTTGAGTTTCAGGTTTGCTTCCCGAATCCTCTGAAATACTTGACGTAGCCTTTGGAGATGTTCAGCCCAGGTCTTCCCAAACACAATAATGTCATCTACTGTAAGTATGCCAGACAAGTTTCCCAGGTTAATCCTTGTAGAACAGATTCCATCAACCTGGAAAAAGTGGCAGGTCCGTTGCATAGACCAAAAGGCAATACTGTGAACTCATATAGTCTTTCTTGGCTCGTGGCAAAAGCTGTCTTTTGTTGGTGTTCTGGCAGTACCGGTACTTGCCAATACCTGGCTTGCAAATCCAGAGTGGTGAACCATTTAGCTCCTAATAGGGAATCTAGAGAGTCATCAGTTCTAGGTAATAGTGTGGCGTCTTTGATCGTTACGTCATTTATCTGTCAATAATCGATACAGAAACGGGTGGATCCATCTTTTTTCTGGACTAGTACCACCGGAGATGACCAAGAACTAGTGGAATGTTGGACAACTCCAGTTGGTAGCATGTCCTTTACCTGAGATTCTTCTTCCTGTTTTTGTATAGGATTCTTCCTCCGAATCGGTTGTTTGATCGGATGTCCTACAGTGTGAATAGGGTGATGTAGTACGTTGGTTTTCCCGACGTCTCGGCTGCATGTGGCGAATTTGATAAGCAGTCATCAGGTCACGTAAGTCAGTTTGTTGGTGTGAAGTTAAATGAGAAGGAATATCAGGTGGGGGAAAAGAAGGGGAAGAGGTTTCTTCTGTAGGTAAAGATAGTTCTTCTGCATAGGTTTCAAGTTCCCTGATAGTTAACCCTATCAGCAAAGTGATAGGTTGATCGGAGATATTAGCTATTTTAATGCAATTTAATTTGTTAGAGGTGATGGCTGGAGCGGTCAGGCAGTCCATGTCAAAAGGGCTTCGGAGGTTAGGGGTCATAATTACATCCCCAGGCAATTGTTCATGATGAGGGGGGAGTATCACTAACTTTGAGGTGACAGCTTGAGTGGTCTGTATGAGACAAATGGTAGGTTGATTCTGTTTCTCCTGATTGATCATAGATTTGGTGATAGGGGTTACATTACTCAAAGTAGCAATGGGAGTGACTTTAGACTTTTTGCTTATCTGAGTTTTTATTTATTTTTTATTTTTATTATTAAAGTAAGGGTGAAAACTTCAAAGTTCTCATTTTGCAATCAATGGAAGCGCTCAGAGAAGTGAGCAAATCGAGACCCAAGTATCCATCGTACTTGGTCTCTCGTGGATCATAAATCATTAATGAATGATCTGTCCCATGATCAGGAACAGGGGTGCTAACATAAAGTGGACGTGTTTCTCCAAAATTCGGGATAATGTCATCATTAGCACTAACCAAAACTATTGAAGAAGGTTGAATAACACCTAAAGTTTTCTCGTGCTGTTTGAAGAAAGGAAAGAAGAGACAAGAACGGGAAGCCCCTGTGCCAATCAAAAGTCGGACTTTCACTCCATTCAACGAGATTTTCCTATAAATGGGAAGCTTATCCGGGTTTGTTCCCTCGTGAGCCCCCGCCAGTCTGACAGTCGTTGTTTGCGAACGGGGGCGGATTAAAAATCCACAGTGTCCTGGATTTCGGCAGCTTCCGCGACCATTTCCGGCTCTTCAACATTTCCTTCTTCTTCGTCACAGTTCTCAATCCCTGCAGTTCCATCTTCTGTGATTGTAGCCACAAGCCGGGGCTTAATCCAAGGAATGTGAGCCCACCAACTAGCTAACCTGGACCTCCGCTTTGTTAACTCCATGAATGATTTCTTCATGGATACCAAAGCACATTGGCCATTGCATGGTTTCCAGTCAGAGGAGCAAATTCTGGCCCATTCATCAACCTTATCACTGGGCGTGGCGCCGCAGGGGTAAGTGAAGGTGCTGTAGACGGGTGAGTAGTGACCCTACTGATGACGGCGATCTTATCCTGCTCTCTGGTTTTTCTTAAGGCCATGATGCGCCATACCACTGGCAAATCATCCTCATAGTTTGTGGACTCTGTTATAGAGAAATGATCTGCTACTGCCAGGGGTAATATTCTCAGTAGAGCTTTGAACACAGCCTTCTTCCGTTGAGCGACTGTTTCTTCCGGAAAAGCTGTGATCGCCAGTTGAGTCAACTGACTTATTGTGGTGTCTAAATCACCTGTATATTTAACTGAATGGAAATGATGGTCCGCTATGGTTTGACCTAGAACTGGGTTGATAGCTAACTTGGTATAGCTCTCAAACTGTGCCCATATTACCCCTGGAGTGATACTCACATACCCTGATAACTTAGCCGTGTATTTCCCCAATTTCATCACTACAGAATGTATCTTGGACATGTCATCTTCTCTGAACGTAATGTCCAGGACAGGTTTGACAACTTCCCAACAGGTGATAATGTCATGTTCCTCAGTTTTGAATGCAATAATGTTGAGTGTTTTAGCCGCCATAGTGAATTTTGTGTTCGAAGACGATAGAGCAATAAAAAATCAAGAGCACAATAAAACTGATATGCCGTATCGAGACACCGCTACCGCCAGTGTTATGCCGGGTTGTAATCCAAGCAGCTGTATTATGTATTTTTATTTCACCCGTAGTTCGGGTATTTAGAATTGGATGATGCGCGACAGGAACATATCTCATTTCATGAATCTATCTATCTATTGCCTGACGCTGTGATCCCGGAAGAGGTGGCCATGAACGAACCGCCCCCATGCACCTCTGTCCCCGGTCAGTCGACGCCCCTCCCCCCAACCAGCACCGCCTTCGTTCATGTACTTCCTCACTCCATCCTTCCACTCTCATTCGGTCTACCTCTCCCTCTCTGTCCCTCCACCTCGCTCTCGTACACCCTCTTAGTCATTCTCTCGCTTTCCATACGTTCCATATGGCCGAACCATCTCAAGTTGTTCCTTTTCACACTTTCCTGCACATCTACCTCCACATCACACCTTCTTACTTCCTCATTAGTCTGTCTACCCCTCCATGTAACTCTGCACGCACTTCTTAAGTAATTCATTTCCACTGCTCTCACTCTTTGTCTGAGTCTCTCAACCAACATCCATGCTTCGCTTCTGTAAGTCAGTGTCGGGATTACCACACTGTCATGCAAGGACTTCTTCACTTCCATACTGACCACCCTATTTCTTGTTACTGCTTTCAGCGTTCCTACAACCCTCTTCCCCTGTTGTACCCTCTCCCGCACTTCTTCGTCCATAGTCCCATCTTTACTCAACACACTGCCCAGATACTTAAAAGAGTTGACGATATCCATAGCCTGACCATTCAGCTTCACCTCACACTCTGTGACTTCACCCCTTTCGAAGACCATAACCTTGCTCTTTCCCGCATTTACCTTCAAATTCCGTTTTTCGCGCACTGTTCCAAACTCATTTACCAGACCCTGCAACTCCCACTCATTATCACTCATGAATTATATAATTTCATGAATATTGCTTTTAACCCAGGAGCTGCGGGAAGACTCTTAAGAGTTTCCCCGGGCGACTGCGAGAAGACTCTTAAGAGTCAGGAAAAAAAAAAATCCATTTAAAACACCCCAATTTTTGTTTTTTGTTTTTTTTTTGCCCCTGGGCCATGCCAAATATCACTCCTCCACCTACCCTCCTTCCCCACTTTCCTCACCTCCTTCAGTTATCACCTATTTTCCCTGTTATTCCCTTATTCTGTCGTCTATTTTCGTGCTAACATTAGCGAGTTGCAAGCAGGGCATTGTCATCACTGTTACCAAGCGAGTGCAAGAGAGAGAGAGAGAGTATCGATCGACAGTCTCTCTCCAGACGTGGGTAAAAGTGGAGGGGAGGGAGGTTGCCTCAGCCATACATTATGAAACTCCCGGCCTGTATCGCCGATTTTGACCATCCAAACGCTGTTTCCACTTGTTTTATTGTTGTAACAGGTTAATACCTTTATAATCAACCTATAATAGGCGCATATGGATAAGTATTAACACCTAAAGAGCGGCCTAGGCGGTATAAAATATGTAGCCACCAGCGGGGTGTTTTTACCCAAAATAAAGCTGTTTACGTGATCATTTTCACGCCTAAATAAGACCCAGAGCGTAAAACAAGTATATATCCCTGCAAGGGCATAAACAGAGCTTTCCAATGACACCACAACGATCCTTGTATGACGGCTAGTTTTCTTGCAACAACCGCGCAACACGAGTGCAAAAACCATTTAATTCGGAACTTTCCCCATACAATTCACTATATAGCGAGTGTGAGAGGGTGGAGGAGGGTGGGATTCATGTCAGTTAGTTCACCGCGGTGGTCTGGAGCAGTCATACGCTCGCTACTCTCCTGCCACCACTTGTCTCTCTCTCCCAGCAAAATTACGTGCTGAAATTGCCACACGACCTATGTCGCGCGCCGCCACATAGTCCAAATTTATTTCACTCGACTTATGTTGCGCGCTGCCAGTTAAGGGTTAATGCTTATTTATGGTAAAATAACGATGTTAGTGATGGGAACAGCTCAAATACGTGCGCACAGGAGTGTGGTGTCTCATACCCCCCATGCGCACGTCTTAAGTTAATTGTCTCAATCGCACTCCCAAAACCACAATAAACACCACATACAAAGTATAATGAATGGGAAATACACAAATAAATAATAAGCATCAATGACAATATCTATGTGAGCGAAATGTATAATGCAAGGTATATCAAATGGTAGAGTACAGCAACTGAGGTCAACAGCTCAGCTGCGCATAAAGCTGCACGGTGTCAAACACAAACAAGGCCGCGCTCAGGTGGACAATCAAAGGTACCGCTCTAGGGAGTCTAGGTCAGACGGACTGAGGTCAGGTTAAATACACTTCTATTTTAGTGCAACGTTAATTTAGGGGTATATGATATTAACTTCTCTTTAGCATTAGGGGAAAAATAAATTAATTCTGAAATTAACTATCAAAGGGTTTTTGTGAATAATTTCTCACATGATACACGAAAAATAAATTCGATCGTGAATGAGCTAATATTCCACGGGTCAAGGAAATCAGATTCACAGTAAATATAGTGAATGAATTATAGCGATACAAATGCTAGGGACAAGTATGTTTGAATGAATTAGCAAAACTATTGATTGTAACGCAGAACGAGGTAACACTTTATTATAGCTTCAATAAGAGCTTATAATGACTTGAATACAAAACAAAGTACTATTTAATAAATAGCCAAAAATGATGGTATCAGAAGGAGTTCGAATGAATTAACAAACTGCTGAATGGAACGCAGAACTAAGTATCGCTTTAATATAACTTTAATAATTGTTACATTAATTAAATTACAGAACTAAGTATTAATATATCAATAGCCAAACATATAGGCTTGATGAATAAAGGAATGTAAAATCTGAAATCCCAAATCGGTGGCGAAAGAATTACATAGCCCGGGTAAAGTATATGATTAGATTATTCACAAGAACTAATATAACTTAGGTATCTTGAACGTAGATTAATTCTAACTCACGGACAGGTTCTTTTCTTTCAATGGTGGCGAATTGATACTATAAGTACTCTCTGGTTAAAGTTGGACGAATATGGCGTTGAGGATAGGAATCAAGTTTAGATTAAACTAGAAGGAATATAACCTTCGTTATACATTTCACTTCGACTTGGACACGTAATGAATAATAACAATAGAATCAAATCTGAGAGCATTCACTAAGAAACACGTGAAATATGGATTATATAACGTATGTAAAAATGATTGAATCAAAGCTTGAACATAAATTACATAGATAAAATACCGTACTTATATCAAAATCACTGCACAGGTCAAAATTAGATAAATCACTCACGTGTAATAAATTAACAAAGGAAATCCTAGGCATGGATATCTATTAACAAGTTAAATTGAACACTCGCATATTTTATATTACCTTCACAATAGTTCCCAACACTTAGGGTACGGGGTAGAGGAGAAGTAATTTCCATGAGGGAGAATCTGGACGACGTGGAACTCATAGATCTTCTTCTGGCTGGACGTCAAAGGGAGCTGCCTCTTTCACGGACAATAGAGAAGTTCACTCCAGGCTTCTTTATTTACACTCTCGTTTACCACACTACCTGGACTTTACTACAGAGACAGGCTTGTCCTACAGAAAGTCTACAACACTATTCGCTACCCACGAAAAGCTGCTAGAACTAGTGGAGGGAATGGACCGTAATTGCATACCTTCCCTCAATTTCAGTTGGGCTATATTTGGGTTATAATTTGAACTCAATTTGACCTATTTCAATATAGTAAGGACATGGGGACTTCATTATTTTCTTTATTGTGAAGGCAATCATTATTCTAAAAATATATCTACCCTAATAATACATGTATAAGGTTATTTCCTACATCTTAAAATTACACTCTTTATATAAAAGGTTTGCATGGCTGCATGATAAATGTTGTTCTGTTATTCACAATTCGTGGCATTTTCTAGTCTGCAGGCCATGTCTTCGTTTCTCTATATTCTTTTTCTGTCACTGCCATTCCTCAAGTGAGGTACTGTAGAGGTGATTCTCTTGATCCCATCGGTAGAGGTACTGCGCTGGTTCCTGGTGCTGGATTTGCACAAATTCTTCATTGATATACAACACATCCAGCTGCTGTTGATTACTTGCCTTAGGTGCATGTCCCAGGTCCTGCCATTGGTTGGGCATGTATCCCCGTGATTGGTCAGGGCTTGAACTCCTGTTGGGCCCCGGATGTCTGGACTTTTATGGGTAGGCTGTCCTAGCCCGGCAGGAATTAAAGCATGGGTAGGCCTTCCTTGCTGGATAGACTGTGTCAATGTGGTAGGTTTTAGAGCATGGGAAAGCTGAGAGAATTGTATTTCTGGTTTCCTCTTTTGCTGCATTTTCTTCCTGGTTCTTCGGCTCTCTTTCACTGCGGCTATTTTGGCTATGGTATGCTGTTTCCTTACCTGCATGGGCAGAACCTCTGCAGGGTTTGCGTTGCCCCTACCTTGCAACCCCGTCATCTCATATATATATATATATATACCAAGTAGAGTAAACACTTACCATTAGATAGAGATATGTCCTTGGATCCGATGCCCATGCCATTTGGAAGACACTTCTGACGGTGTCTCTCATTCCTGTCCAAAGTTCGGTACGCCAAGCACCATAAGCATGGTACACATATGTGTCCCAGTGCTGGCGGTATTCCACACCAGGAACATCTAACAGGTCGCTCATTTTATCTTCTCTGTCAGTGTCAAGGGTTAAGCAGCAGTTTATGTAGAGGAGGGAGAGAGGTTGTATATTGGTCTTTATGACAGAATTTTAAGAACTTGGGTGATGGGGGAGAAGGGTATAAGCCGAAAAATAATTATTAAAAAGTCGTAGGGGCAAGGATAAGTCTCCATTACAGATGTGAAATAAGATATATTGAGAGAGGTACTGATTTGTAGATAGGCGTGACAGACAAAAAAAAAACTTCGGTGTGAGCGTCCTGGGTTCGAATCATCGGACTGACACATGTGTTTGTTAATTTCATTAATCAAGTTTAGGAGTAAAGTTGGTTGGTGGAGAGAACATAATAATTGATGATGTGGGAGAGATATACTAAAAGTGAATGATAAACTTATTAACAGATATGGAAAATATAAGGATGAAATGAGAAACACTGAAAGTGAGAGAGAGTTAAGCATGGTTCACACATACAATAGTCGGTGCCCGTGTCCAGCACGAATGAACGATGGGTGACACTCTTCGTGACTCTGGCAAGAACCAGCCCGAGTAGGTCACTGTTCCCGATTCACCAAGAGTCAACAAGAGTTGGTACATGTTCATCCAAGAGTCAGTACAAGTCACGGAGAGTCAACAAGAGTCACAAAGAGTGTAACACGACCCCAACACGAGTTGGGGAAATTTGAAAAATAACGGTCAAATTCCAGGTTACGAAAACAAAGAGTCGGTACGAGTCAACAAGAGTGTAAGAAGAGTCAACAAGAGTGTAATAAGAGTCAACAAGAGTGTAACATGAGTCAACAAGTGTGTAACAAGAGTCACGAAGAGTGCCGTCATCTGGGGTGTCATCGGACAATGTACCGGCATTTATATATGTATGTGTGTATGTATGTATATACTCATGCACACCCCGTAGCAGGGGGTGGCCGACTCGAGACAGATCGAACAGAAACAACATTTAAAGTTCCAATTTTTATAGTTTGGTACCACTTTCGCGTTCCCTCACGCCTTTCTCTGTCTCGTCTAGTAGATGAAATTTACAATCGGAGGAGGATTCCTAGCCTACCGTCCCCAGAAGGAAAAGTAGGACAGTAAAATAGACAGATATAAAATAGTAAGTAAATAGTATATAGTACAAATATACAGTATATATAGAAAAAATACATAAAGAAAAGAATTGGCGCTAAAAATTTCATAAATTGTCGCACACATTATCGCTTGCTTAGACCAAATGACCTCTTCCCCTCTATCAATCTACTGTATTTATCTTCTGTATCTAATTATCTTCCTTATTAATGAACAGAATTATTTGTTGTTTCATGTTTCTTTTAATCATTATTTAGTTTCTAATGCTATAGCATGAACAAAAATACTATCCTACAATCCATTAATAATTATTATGAAAAAGGAAAGCAAATAAAAACATTCCCCCTATCTTTTATGTAAGGCTGAACGTATGATTCCGACACCATATATTTTCAGAGTGAGTGTATAAGCTTATTTCATAATTCGCACATTTTACGGTCACTTGGACCTAACGACCTTCGATCTATATCGCCATTATCTAATTATCTCCCTTATCAATTGACAGAATTATATGTTCTTTGATGTAATTTTAATAATTGTTTAGTTTCTATTGCCATGGATATGAAAAAAATAATGTCCTACCATTACATTAATAATTATTATGACAAAAGAATATAATATACATTTCCTCCGTCTTTTATTCAAGCCGATCTAGGCTATTGACTATTTATTGTTTCAGAAAGTTAAGTCTGTTTCATAACAAGCTTATTTTTGCTCATGTTATCAATCCCTTCCACTTTTCACTGAAAAATCGGGAATATAATTTTCTAATTTTGTTTAATCGACTTGTGTCATTTTGCTCATTATGTGTTAGTAGTATAATTAGCCTATCAAATCCGAAATTATTCACAGATTCCATAGAGACCAAATAACAAATATAAAAGCTGATAAATAAGGGAGATGGCTAGATACAGTTGGAAATGAATACAGTAGATAGAAATATAGGTAATAGAGAGAGAGAAAGCAGATGACAGGGCAAATTATAATACGAAATGTACACAAATAACACTAGCGGTCTCTGTTTTCTAAAGGGTCACCGAAGTTACGATGTTTGCAATCCGTTTTCTAAAGGGTCTTTGCAATTTCGATATTTTCATATGGTTAACCCTTAAAAAGCGGCTCACCACATAAGTCGTATTTAATAAAGCTGGACTATGTGGCGGCGCTCGACATAGGTCGAGTGGCAATTTCAGCACGTAATGTTGCTGAGAGAGAGAGACAAGTGGTGGCAGGAGACTAGCGAGCGTATGACTGCTCCAGACCACTGCGGCGAACCTACTGACACGAATCTCAGCTCCCTCCTCCCTCTCTCACTCGCTATATACGGAATTGTATCGGGAAAGTGGCTAATTACCTGCTTTTTGCACTCGCGTTGCACGGTTATTGCAAGAAAACTAGCCATCATAAAAGGATCGTTATGGTGTCATTCGAAAGCTCTGTTTATGCCCTTTCAGGGATAGATACTTGTTTTACGTTCTGGGTCTTATTTAGGCATGAAAATGATCACGTAAACAGCCCTATTTTGGCTAAAAACACCCCGCTGGGCGGTACATATAAATAAACCGCATAGGCCGCTAAAGAAGGGTTAAATATGGTTTAATATTATATTTTGAAGAATTTGGGTCACAAGCGAGTCATGAAGCGTTATGCAGAATTCAACAAGAGTCAACACAAGTCACCAAGAGTCAACAAGAGTCAACACGTGGCTACACGTGTGTCCTTCGGACTCTTGACTGGGACAAGAAATTTCATGCGGGCATGAAATTTCTAGGCCACGTCATGAGTTCCCAGGACACACCCCGATACCAACACGGCTCACACGAGTGTAACACGAGTCACGAAGAGTCACAAAGAGTATGCCAGAGTCATGGCCGAATCAGAAAATGTCCTCACTCGTGCTGGACTCGGGCACCGACTCTTGTATGTGTGAACCATGCTTCAAGGGGCCCTAACACAGTCAGGAGTACGAGCTAGAGTCACTAGGAGCAGGGGACAAATCGGACTCGCGGGCCTATTAGCGGTGAAAATTGATGACACCTAGTGACTCTAGCGACTACTGTTTGACTCCCACTCGCTCGCAGTGAAAATCGATGACTCCTAGTGACTCTAGCGACTCCTAGTAACTCCTGTTAGACTCCCACTAGCTCGCACTCCTGACTGTGTGAGGGCCCCTTAAGAGGAAAAAATAGACATGTATATTACATATAATGATATTGAAACTGTGTTTTTTATTCTGGACTGTTAATGACGGAATAGCTGGGGTGGGCTATACTGATTTCCAAGACATTAGCAGAAGGAAAGGAGTTTTGTTTACCTTGACACTTAATCACAAATGAGGTCCAGAGGAGGAGCACCGAGTGTGTGTGTGTGTGTGTGTGTGTGTGTGTGTGAAGTCACCCAATGAGATGAACTGATAATTGGTGGGTGATGGGGGAGAAGGGTACTGTATATGCCGAAAAATATATATTTTAAAGTCGTAGAATAAAGGGGTGGTACAGAGGATGGGCACCGAGTGTGCGTGTGTGTGTGCAGCCACCCTTTACCTATATTATTTGGAAAAGGAAATTATTTTTGTATCTTGTCACTTAATGACGAATGAGGCCCCAGAGGAAGTTAAGCAGCGATGATATCCCAGATAATACAGGTATTCGAAGGAAGTATTTGGACAACTGCGGCTATTTTGGACCAGTTGTATTGTTTACTGTTGCTTACATTACAGTTTGTAGGGAAGGATTGAAAATATTGCCCATAAACATTGCTAGACACGGATTGGTACTGTGACACGTTTATTAGGTCAGGTTCCTCCCCTTGGCACACCTGGTATTCTACTGTTGATGTTGTTGTTTTTTGTTGTTTCCGGCATCTCTATTTTTTTACCCCCCACCTACCCTCACCCTTTACACCCACCTCCCCAAAAGCTCTGGCCACTCCGGCACAAGTTAAGCCCCGCCCCCTCCGGCACACCTGAATTTGACCCCCTTCCTAACCCCCCCCCCCACCCCTCCCTTAAAGCTACGCCCACTCCGGCACAAATCATCCTACTACCATGTTTATCTAATACTCTTTTATTTGTTATATATCCACAGATCGGTGTAACTTGTGGATTTGTGCTACAGTGTTCAGCTGAGGAGTGTTAATTCGAGTAGGTGCATACATTATAACTATCACAATACTCTGATGTAAAGCAACTCAACCAGCATATGGAATGTCAATATATTTAATGTTACTGGTGGGTTTATATGAATGTTTTATTTCATTGGTCACTATGATGCATGCTTTGTCAGTCCGAAAATACGTTTTCGCAGTTAATTTTGAAAATCCAGATAGCGAATACAAAAATATAATTGATTCTAATGTTTTTACTCATCTTAGTCATGTATGAATAGCCTAGAAAATGTCTTTGTAAATGCCATATTCAAGTGCGTAGAATCAACCTGGGCAACGCTTGATAATCATATAACTGCGAAAATGTAGTTTCTACCAGACTATAGTATCGTATATATCTTGGTACAGCAATAGACTTAATCAGTAGCCTAGAGGTAATGAAAATATTAAGTTGGTAAATATATCCATAAGGAACAAACAATGGTAAAGTTGGCCAAATATGTTGTGTCGCCGCTGTCATTACGTTTTTCATGCTGCATGCTGTCAGCTGTTGAATAGGGTTCATAAAGATAGAACCATGGTTGTTTATCTCACTCTGAACGATGATTCAAACTATAGATAGTGCTCATACAAATTATTGATTGAAATATACTTGGTGCCGCGATCTCACTTATTTGGCCAACTGTACTATCATTTGTTATGTTATATAACGGTGGCTTTGCCTAAACGATCAATATTCAATACACTAGCTGTGTGAAGTATGAAGATAAAACCCCTACATTTTGTTCAACCATATTAGTACCGTGTCCATACACTAGATGGTGTTGGTTGCAGCCTCAAATCGATGCCAGACACCGCTATCTATGGTATCATTTTTTGTTTAATGGAAGGCATAGGAAGATTCCTATCTCCCTTATACTGTCTCTGCTCAAATGGTGAAACAAAGAAATCAAAGATTGTCTTAATGCCAAGAAATCTGGTCACAGCACCTTCAGTAGAAAAAAGAACGAAACAGACTGTCATTATCTCTGCGAAAAGCGGAAAACTGAAATAGATAAATACATTGGTATATAGATAGATGAAAGCAAGCATGCAAGCTAGCATACGACGATAATACTAAACCACTCTCCCCAAAAGTCAAGCATAAAAAATGGTCCAACGCCAGAATAAAGAAAATAGTGTGTGAAGGGCAAACTTTAATTATTTCCCCCAACATCCCTGCCATCAATCAGGAGGGCGTGCCTAGATTAATGGCTTGTCTCCGGATTAATACTATAGTAACAGCTTGCCCATCCGTCTCACTCTGCTTACCTAGTATCAATTTATAGGACGCTGGAAGAAAAATACGTACACAATTTCTTGGGTAGTCAATTGGAGAGATATTTATGGAGTAGACAAATTGCAGGATTAGGCCTACAGGTTGCCTGGGATGATGAGTTGCTATAAAATTCAAGAAGATGGTAGTGCATGGATGTCATTGAGAATAATGACTATATATAATTATATATATATAGTATATATATATATATATATATATATATATATATATATATACTGTATATATATATATATATCATAAAATAAATTTGTATAGTGTGTTACGTATCTTGATCCTCAAGTGGTTAACTTGATGAATCTAGATAGCACAGAGATATATATTAAGGTATCAGTCAGCTGAAGGCAAAACAAAAGTAAAATCTAATAAAATAATTTCCTGTTGTTGCTTCCTTTCCTTTTGGATCTTAGGACTTAGTATCCTTTATTGACTGATACTCTTTAATTATGAAAAATACTGAAACTAATTAAAGTCATGTAGTATTTATAAAGAATGATTATTTAACCGAAGCTTAGTAGGCTATGGTTATGAACCGAATAAGTTATAGCCAAAGAGAGACTATTAATTCTATAAAAAGTCTTGAAAGATAAATATTAAAGTAAGAATATTTCTGTCTCTTACCCTTTTTGAAATGAATAGATAGTTGTCTTATATGTCCTTTTATTTATATTTAATGTAATTATTCTTGGTGCTTGTCTTACGTTAATAGTATTATATTATTATTATCATCAGGATTAATATCAAAGTCACATAAAAAGTTAGATATATATTTAATAATTAGTTAAATGTATTTCTTAACCACGTAACATTGAGGTTTGATTATGAGTAAATAAAGTTACAGGATCGCTTCATAGATTCGATTCAGGTCTCACTCAAATAATATGAAAAGCAAAAATAATATTTTGAAGCTAAAAGAATTTTCTTCAGCTTAGGAAATCACTAGAAGTAATATTAACACAGCCATGTTAGTCTAAGGCGATATTACTAATACGAGACAATAGCATCACCGTACTAAGCACCGTTAAGCAATGTAAGCTTAATTCAAAGAAAATGAAAGAACTCGTAAGTATTAATATAAAACAATAGTATTACTTTCATCATAACCCAATTACTTAAAGAGTTGCTTTAGTCCACAAGTTAGCCAACTAAAATAGTTAAGTACATAATAATAGCGTTAACGTTAATTGCCAATCAAATAGTTAAGTACATAATAGTAGCGTTCACGTTAATTCCCAATCAAATAGTTAAGCACATAATAGTAGCGTTAACGTTAATTCCCAATCAAATAGTTAAGCACATAATAGTAGCGTTAACGTCCCAATCACATATCTCACTAACCAACATAACGTAAGTGTTTACACCGGACACACTTAACATACCACATATATAATCTGACCGACAGTCACAATCCCATTATAATACTTCACCCCGTCTTCCTCCAGCTGCAAGTTCACCTTCCCCAACTCCAAATGAGACTGATTTGAATGCCCACAACTCGGGTCTTATATACTAAACAATGATGGTGTAGGAACGAATCAGGAGGCGGGGGGGTGGTGCCCGCTCCAATCACAGCTCCTCGAGTTGCATAACAGGTGCCTGGTCCATTCACAGCTCCTGGCGTCGATCATACGTCATAGCGTCGGGTAGTTTGCAGGGTCCCCTAAGACGCACGCAGGTGTGAAGGCTTGTTTGCTGGTATACGGCGAGCTAGTTTCCCCACTTGCTAGTTCGCTCGCTAGTTTGCTTCGCCGCTTGGGTAGTTTGGCTCCTTCAACTCTAATTCTAACTCTTAAATTAACATACAGGGCTCCGTATGTCAGACCTCCCCCCTAGAAAAGAGTTTAAGGAGTATAATACATAATATTAAACATAATACATAAATAGATTCACCACCAGATTGGCAACAGAAAGAGTAAAATGAGGATATAATAAGGATATCACCCAAAGTAGGCAACGTCTCCAGGTACCACATCAGAACATAGCCGGAACGTAGCTGGAGCGTTATTCGAACTGCAAGGCATCTCACAGCTGAAGGCTTGACAGCGCACTACTAAAGCATGATATTTACCTCGCTACATGGGAGAGCTAATTGCCAAAATCCTTTCATTAAGTTAAACTTACTGCGGTATGAGGCCAACCTGGTAAATGTAATCTTTAACAGATACGTGATAGGCAATCGGCTAGCACGTTCTGGACCCCCTTAATATGTTTGACATCCAGGGAGTATTCCTGCAGCAACAAACTCCACCTGGTCAGTCGTTGGTTTTTATTTTGGAACCTATGCAAAAATTTTAAGGGGTGATGGTCAGTATACACAGTGATGGCACCAGAGGCAGATTGCACATAGACAGCAAAGTATTGAAGGGATAAAATTAATTCTAACAACTCCTTCTCAATAACTGAATAGTTACGTTGGGCAGAATTTAATTTTTTACTGAAATAGCACACAGGATGCAATACCTCACAGTCGTCTTCCTGGAGCAACACTGCACCAACCCCGGTATTGCTCGCATCCACTGCCAGGGAAAAAGATCTGTTAAAATCAGGAGCTCGGAGTACAGGATAATTAGATAATATATATTTGGTAGCAATAAAGGCCTCTTCACATTCAGAGGACCACACAAACTTCACATCCTTACGGAGAAGATCTGTCAGGGGAGCTGTCAACTTGGAAAAGTTTATAATGAAACGCCTATAATAGCCAATCATGCCTAGGTACCTTTGGATAAGTTTCTTAGTGCTAGGAGTTGGGAATTCTAGAATAGACTCTACCTTTGCTTGAGGAGGTGCAACCTGCCCCTGACCTACCGTATATCCTAGATACTGGACCGTACTCTTTACAAAGGTGCATTTCTTAAGATTAACCACCAGATTGGCATCAGCAAGATGTAAGAATAGCAATCTAAGTTGGTAAAGATGCTCCTCCCATGACTGTGAAAAGATAAGAATATCATCGATGTAGACAACGCACCCAGGTACCCCTTCAGTCACCAAATTCATGAGGCGCTGGAATGTAGCTGGGGCGTTTTTCAAGCCGTAGGGCATTACGTTACAGCAGAAGGCTTGATTGTTGACTACAAAGCATGATATTTCCCTCGCTCTTGGGGTGAGAGCTACTTGCCAATATCCCTTCATCAAGTCAATCTTGCTGATATAGGTGGCTGTACCAATCTGGTCAATGCAGTCGTCGATCCGTGGCAGTGGGTAGGTATCGTTCTTTGTGACAGCATTGACTTGCCTATAGTCCATACATAACCTATGGCTCCCGTCTGGCTTTGGCACAAGTATGACTGGACTACTCCATTGGCTTAAGGCCCTAGTGATCAGTTCGTTAGATAACATAAAGTCAAGCTCGACCTGCAGTATACTCCTGCGTTGTGGCGAGACACGGTAGGGGGATAGTTTAATGGGAGTTGCATCCCCTACGTCGATGTCGTGCACGGCCAAAGAAGTGAGCCCTGGAGTATCACGGAACACACTGGGAGACTGAGATAAAACAGAGATCAGTTGGTTTGCTTGATCAGAGGGAAGATGACATAGTTTAGATGGTAATTCCCTCCAAGCCACTGAATTATACTGAAAGTTGGATAGGCTACATGACAAGTCAAAGTCTGCATGGATACCTTCAGGCTCCGGAACAGTCTGTTGCGGGTCAGTAAGAGAACTGAAGACTTCGTCCGCACCAGGCTGTCCACAGGTCCTGACATTCACTGCCACAGTGGGAGAATCTGGAGGAGAGGAATCAGGGGACCTATGGTAGGGCTTCAACATATTTATATGGAATACTTGCGTGGGCTTTCTCCTGTCTGGGGTAGTTACTAGATAATCGGTAATGCTCACCCTCCGAATGATCTTATATGGGCCCCTGAACTTGGCAGATAAAGGTTAGCCAAAAAGGGGGAGCAGGACCAAAACCTCATCACCGGGCTGAAACTCCCTCTCACAGGCTTTTCTCTCAAACCATTTCTTCATGGAGCTTTTAGCCACTGTCAAGTTTTGAGCGGCAAACTCACATGAGGATCTCAGCCGGGTTTTGAAATCTGAAACATACTTGAGGAGGTTTTGGTTCCCCTCCTGGCCAACTAGGCTATCCTGCAATAGTTGCAAAGGACCTCTTACCTGGTGACCGAAAACTAGCTCATTAGGGGAAAAACCCAGGGATTCAGTTGGAACCTCACGAGTAGCAAATAAAAGAAAAGGTACCCCCTTATCCCACTCAACTCCGGTCTCTGTACAATACTTACCTAACATTCCCTTTAATGTCTGATGATATCGTTCGAGAACCCCTTGACTCTCTGGGTGGTAGGTGCTAGACTTAACATGCTCGATACCCAACTCCTTCAGGGACTGCTGGGAAATGTTAGAGGTAAAATTAGTTCCTTGATCACTTTGCACCTCATGGGGGAAACCCATTCTGGTGAAGAATGTGAGCAGTTCCTTGATGACAGTTGGAGCAGAGGTAGTCCTTAAGGGTATAGCCTCTGGGTAGCGAGTTGCCATTTCCATGATAGTTAATAAATAAATGTTACCTTGGGAAGTCTTAGGCAATGGGCCTACAATGTCAACTACCACCTGAGTAAAAGGATTCTCGAAAACGGGCAAGGGCACCAGAGGATGTACAGGCACCTTCTGATTGGGTTTTCCTGTCATCTGGCAAGTGTGACACACTCTACAAAACTCTACTACATCTGCACACATTCCTGGCCAGTAAAAGTGGGCTCTGATTCTGTCTAGAGTTTTTCTCACACCTAGGTGTCCTGCCAATGGTATACAATGTGCCATTTCCATGATATCTCTACGACAAGGTTTGGGGACTACTACTTGATGGACGTCCCAAGCCCCGTCATCGATTGGTCTGTGTGGCGGTCTCCATCTACGCCACAATACTCCTCCTTTGAGGTAGAATCATTCACCACCCTCCTTCTCACATTCCTCTTCACTCATGGACCTGGCAGCTAACTCCTTGCATTCACTATCATCTCTCTGTAGCTCTACCAGGCCACTAGGACAATTTGGAGGGGTTTCATGGTCATCGTTAGGGTCAAGATGAGCCATAAAGGTGTCAGATAAATCCACCTCAGTCACATCATCAGGCACAGTGGGAGCGTCATTCACACTCTCATCATCCCTTTCATCAACTTTTACATTCGGTACATTTCTGTCTGAGGGAACTGCTACTTGAGACATTGAACGTGTGACAGCACACACAGGGAAAACTGTTGGCATCTCCTTTTCGAGCTCACCGGTTAGTGGCTCGTTAACAGGGGAAAGTGACAAAATGGGGTCTGGTCGGACCTTCTCACCTGCTACATCATTCCCCAAAAGGAGCGTTACCCCAGGCACAGGGATATCTTGGGACCTACACAAAGCTATGGTGGCCTCACCCTGTAGTAACTCACATTCAATTTCGCCTTTTACCAAGTATGCATAAAACTGGCCTCCAGCACCTCTCATTACAACTGGTTCGCCAGGTGGGCACTCAGTGTAAGGATTCACCATGAGGGTGCTAGTAGAACCTGTGTCTCTCAGAATTTTTACCTCATGCATACAACCATTTAATCTCACGTTGCCAGATGAAATAAAGGGACGGTAACTGTCCTGCACTGATGGTGAAATTATTATTGGCTTAACCCTAGTGGGTTGCACCACACATGCTACTACACCCCTGTCTAGATGATTTACGTTAGCTGCTAGGTACTCCTTCTGTCGGGAGTCCTGCATTAAAGGAACTTTTGGTGCTAGGTACTCCTTCTGTCGGGAGTCCTGCATTACAGGCACATATGGAGTTTGAGATACGGCTGCAACTGTCTGCCCCGATCTCTCTGTTCTCTCCTTGGCCCAGCACTGATAAGCTAGGTGGCCTCTCTTGCCACAAAAAGTACATACTTTAGGGGATACGGGAACGTTCCCTCTTTGAGCATTACTATTAGTTTGGGGCCTACCTCTGTTACCATTGCCCTGAGTCGCATTTTTAGTTGGGGGAACAATTCTATTTTGGCTAGCTGGGGAAGACGTTATAGGCTTGTGACAGGGTCTGTCAGGTTTGTGATTGGGATACTTAAAATTAGAACTAGAATTATCGTAGGGCTTCTTTCCACGAAATTTGTTGTTGAGCACGTATGTGTCAGCCATGTCAGCAGCGTCGGCAAGACAATCTACCTTTTTCCCCTTTAAATGATAGGATACAGAAGAATCAATTTTCCATAGGAAATTTTCTAACAGGACCAACTCCTTCAGATCGTTGTAGCTTGTGACTTTCTTACTCTTGACCCAATGATTGAAAGTTTTAGTCATGGTCCTGGCAAATACCTTATGGGTTTCTTCTACTTTCTTCTGGTTTTTACGGAAAGATTGCCTGTAAGCCTCAGGCTGCAATTGATAGGTTTTTAGGATAGCTTCTTTGAGATTGTCATAATCCTGCCTAACTTCTGCTACTTCTGACAAATACGTGGCTCGAGCCTGCCCTGTCAAAACGGTGTGTAACATAAAAGGCCATTGATCTCTTGTATACTTCATACCTCCAGCAACTTCCTCAAACAAAACAAAGAAATCCTGCACATTATCCTCAGTGAAAGGTGGAATGACACTAGTCATAGTCAATCCCAGAGGGGGAGCAATTACGGGAGCATTTGTATTGACATTTAGTTGAGCCGTACGATATTGATATTCATAATGTTCGGTCTTTATTCTGGCTTCTTCGATATTTGCTTTGGCTTGTTCGGCATTTAGTCTGGCTTGTTCGGTCTTTATTCTAGCTAGTTCCAGTACTTGATCAACGGTAAAACCAGGTGGCAATTGTTCATCAAGTTGGCTAGGATTACTCGGGATCCCACCAACTGCTCCGTCACCCTCCCCGCCTTCTACAGGGAACAGATGGGTTTTTATGGTCTAAGCCACCTCTACTTTGGACATGTTTGTGACAGTTAACCCGTGGAGCCCCGGCTAGTTTTGTAATGTTTGCGCACCAGAACCTGGCCGGTTTTCAAAAAATTGTTTTATTCCAGAAACAATAGCGAAGGGGTTAGGAATGAAGGAAAAACCACGAAAAACCGCTCAAAAAGCTTAAAGAATGGTCCTACAGAGCCCCCGAAAACGTATTTTACAAGAGTAAAAAATTGAAGGCAATTATCCCAAAAAAACAGGTTATTGCGCGCTCGCGCGCATGCACGTGGACTTTGAGAGTTTTCAACCATCGGCACGGTTGCGTGGGATACGTACACAGTTCCCATACAAATCTGAGCCCCCTTGAGTGGCTACACCTGAGGTTACGGTCGGCGCAATTAGGGTGACGCGCCAGGCGCGTCTCTGGGGCTGTGCGTTACATACATCGCCGACGCGTCAGGCGCGTCGCTGGGGCTGTACGGGTTAATTGGAGATATGAGGCAAGCACTTTCAGTTCAGATTTTGACAGACAGTCAATATCAGGGGATGTGGGTTCTGATTCTATGAAAACTCTAGCATCTTCGTCATTAATTAGTTGTGGCATGATTAATATTTGGTTTTTATGTAGTGAAACGGTAATGAAACTGAGTGAAACTGTATGAAACGAATCCTGGCAAGGTCGCCACTCTTCTGTTACGTATCTTGATCCTCAAGTGGTTAACTTGATGAATCTAGATAGCACAGAGATATATATTAAGGTATCAGTCAGCTGAAGGCAAAACAAAAGTAAAATCTAATAAAATAATTTCCTGTTGTTGCTTCCTTTCCTTTTGGATCATAGGACGTAGTATCCTTTATTGACTGATACTCTTTAATTATGAAAAATACTGAAACTAATTAAAGTCATGTAGTATTTATAAAGAATAATTATTTAACCGAAGCTTAGTAGGCTATGGTTATCAACCGAATAAGTTATAGCTAAAGAAAGACTATTAATTCTATAAAAAGTCTTGAAAGATAAATATTAAAGTAAGAATATTTCTGTCTCTTACCCTTTTTTAAATGAATAGATAGTTGTCTTATATGTCCTTTTATTTATATTTAATGTAATTATTCTTGGTTCTTGTCTTACGTTAATAGTATTATATTATTATCATCAGGATTAATATCAAAGTCACATAAAAAGTTAGATATATATTTAATAATTAGTTAAATGTATTTCTTAACCACGTAACATTGAGGTTTGATTATGAGTAAATAAAGTTACAGGATCGCTTCATAGATTCGATTCAGGTCTCACTCAAATAATATGAAAAGCAAAAATAATATTTTGAAGCTAAAAGAATTTTCTTCAGCTTAGGAAATCACTAGAAGTAATATTAACACAGCCATGTTAGTCTAAGGCGATATTACTAATACGAGACAATAGCATCACCGTACTAAGCACCGTTAAGCAATGTAAGCTTAATTCAAAGAAAATGAAAGAACTCGTAAGTATTAATATAAAACAATAGTATTACTTTCATCATAACCCAATTACTTAAAGAGTTGCTTTAGTCCACAAGTTAGTCAACTAAAATAGTTAAGTACATAATAATAGCGTTAACGTTAATTCCCAATCAAATAGTTAAGTACATAATAGTAGCGTTCACGTTAATTCCCAATCAAATAGTTAAGCACATAATAGTAGCATTAACGTTAATTCCCAATCAAATAGTTAAGCACATAATAGTAGCGTTAACGTCCCAATCACATATCTCACTAACCAACATAACGTAAGTGTTTACACCGAACACACTTAACACACACATATATATCTGACCGACAGTCACAATCCCATTATAATACTTCACCCCGTCTTCCTCCAGCTGCAAGTTCACCTGCCCCAACTCCAAATGAGACTGATTTGAATGCCCACAACTCGGGTCTTATATACTAAACAATGATGGTGTAGGAACGAATCAGGAGGCGGGGGGGTGGTGCCCGCTCCAATCACAGCTCCTCGAGTTGCATAACAGGTGCCTGGTCCATTCACAGCTCCTGGCGTCGATCATACGTCATAGCGTCGGGTAGTTTGCAGGGTCCCCTATGACGCACGCAGGTGTGAAGGCTTGTTTGCTGGTATGCGGCGAGCTAGTTTCCCCACTCGCTAGTTCGCTCGTTAGTTTGCTTCGCCGCTTGGGTAGTTTGGCTCCTTCAACTCTAATTCTAACTCTTAAATTAACATACAGGGCTCCGTATGTCAGAAGTGGTATTTAAGTTCCCTCATCACTTTATAATTATACAGATATATCATAATTCATATTGGTAACATGATTATTAGTATGCGACTGTAGTAAGTAGTAAGTTGTAGTAAGTGTGGCTAGCTGTGGTTCCCCAGACGTTCTACACGAGTTATTGGTATTCTACTGATTACTGTACTCCTGAATTCATAATTCCCTCTCACCACCACCTTGACTTGCTTGTTTTGCATTTTTCACACTCGAACTGAAACGGCCACGGAAGTATAGAAGTTCCGGCCATATCGGCCGCTGGTCTTACTTGCCCCCTGAATAGAGAGTGGTCTTTCCACATTACTGGAGAACTTGTGGAGACTCTCCCACACACCATTCATGCAACCAGAGGTGTCCTGCTTCACTCCTTGGGCACCTCATTAACCAGAATTCAGACTGAGTAAAAAAAACAAAAACAACAAAAATCTATGTGATAGAGGGAGACAAAGGGCAGAACTGCCTGTAGCGAGTGCCCTCCCCATAGTTGAAAGAGTGACAGGGCCAAAATCAAGGGACGTTCGAGCCAAAATGCCTTAACACACAAAGTTTGAAGCAATTTAAGTTATAGGAGAAAGGAAATACTGATTCTGGGAGAGAGTTCCAGAGCATCAGCTGTCGAATAGAAGAAAGACTGAGAGTAATGTTTTACTCTTGGGTTGGAGAGTTGCACAGAGTAGGGGTGGGATTGTGTTACAAGACGGGTACCACGTACCCTACATAGAGGAGGTGGTATACACTGGGAGAGCTCTGAGGAGCAATGATTATTGTAGTAGCTATAGAATAGCGAGAGAAATGCAACATTGCGGCGAAGAGAGAGAGTTTGCAGAGAATTTGTGAGTGGTCGGGAATCAATGATACGAAAGGCCTTCCTTTCTACTTTGTCTAGGAGTGGGGTGTGAGAGGATCCTCCCCGAGGCGGTTGAGCACACACAGCTTCTGGGAGGCTGCCTTAGCAAGACTGGTAATATGGTCCTTCCAAGTGAGAGCAGAAGAAAATGATACACCAAGAATATTGAGAAAAGATGAACGGTTGATTTTTGTATTGTTGAATAATAAGGGATAGTTCACTGGGAGTTCCAGACGGGTAGAAAGATGGAGAAATTGGGTTTTGGAAGCATTAAAGGCAACAAGGTTTTCTCTGGCCCAATTGGAAATAGTAGGTATATCAGAAAATAAGTGTGGTACGGCTTCATTACGTTTGTTTTTGAGGGATTGCTGGCTGGGCATTCTGGAACACTAATTGAATAGTGTAAGGTAGAGTAGTCTGGCGTATGAATGGATGGGACTGGAGGTCATTTATGAAAATTAGAAAGAGAATAGGAGATAGGACAGGGTCCTGCGGAACACCGGAGTTGATAGGATGAGGAAGTAAGCGATGGCCATCCACAACCATAGCTATGGAACGGTCATCAAGGAAATTATAAACAAAGGCACAGATGGAGGGATAGAAACCGAAGGAGGGTAGTTTATAAATTAAAGATTTGTGCCAGACTCTATCGAAGGCCTTCGATATGTCTAGTGCAATAGAAAAGGTCTCAACGAAGTCCAGAAAGGAGGATGACCAAGAGTTAGTAAAATATGAAAGAAGATCACCAGTAGAGTGACCCTTAAATTAACCCTTAATTAGCGGCTCACCACATAAGTCGAGTTAAATAAAGCTGGACTATGTGGCGGCGCTCGACATAACTCGAGTGGCAATTTCAGCACGTAATGTTGCTGAGAGAGAGAGACAAGTGGTGGCAGGAGACTAGCGAGCGTATGACTGCTCCAGACCACCGCGGCGAACCTACTGACACGAATCTCAGCTCCCTCCTCCCTCTCTCACTCGCTACATACTGAATTATATGGGGAAAGTACCGAATTACATGCTTTTTGCACTCGCGTTGCACGGTTATTGCAAGAAAACTAGCCATCATAAAAGGATCGTTATGGTGTCATTCGAAAGCTCTGTTTATGCCCTTTCAGGGATAGGTACTTGTTTTACGTTCTGGGTCTTATTTAGGCATGAAAATGATCACGTAAACAGCCCTATTTTGGCTAAAAACACCCCGCTGTGCGGTACATATAAATAAACCGCATAGGCCGCTCGTAAGGTGTTAAAGAATTTGGAAGCAAGAAGAGTTTCAAAAACTTTAGAGATACAAGAGATGTAAGCAATGAGATGATAGTTGGGGGGTTGAGAGCAGTCACCCTTCTTTGGGGCAGGTTGAATGAGAGCAAACTTCTAGCAAGAAGGGAAGACGTTAGAGGAGAGACACGGAAGCACAGTTTTTTAGTACAACAGGAGGAACACCGTCCGGATCGTACGCCTTCTTAGTATCAAGCCCAGAGAGGGTAGAAAATACATCTTTAGAACAGATTAGGATATTAGGCATAAATAGGAGAGAGGGGGGTGGAGCAGGAGGAATAACACCGGAATCAACCAAGGTGTAGTTTCTAGCAAAGGTTTTAGCGAAGAGTTCAGCTTCGTCAGAGGAAGAAGTTATGGTTGTGCCGTCAGACTGGAAAAGGGGAGGGAAAGACGAGGAAGAAACCTCGGGAAGAGCTAGAGTTGGATAGTTCAGTGCATTTATTATTGATGAAAGAGTGCTTGGCAGGTCAAAGAACAGATTTGGCTTGATTCCGGGCAGAAACATAGGAAGAATGAGATTCTTGAATTTAAAGGCGTTGTTACCATTTGAATCCTTCCTCCTTGTTGCGGACAGCAGTAGAACAGGCGTAAGTAAACCAAAATTGTTTTGCATTTTACTGAGAGAAAGAAAATGGAATGTACTCTTCCATGCCCGAGAGGATTACCTTGGTAATGCATTCAGCTCTATCCGAGGGTTCTTGGCCACGGAAGCAGAAGTCATTCAATGGGAAATCAAAGAAGTACTGCCGAAGAGCTTCCCATGCAGTCGGCAAAGCATAGTGCCACAAGCGCCGCCGGCTGGGAGGATCGGGTGGCCGTACTGGAGAGATAGGACAGGTAACAGAGATAAGTTTATGGTCGGAGGAGCCCAAAGGAGAGAACATATCAACAGTATAAGAAGAAGGGTTAGAAGTCAGAAATAAGTCAATAATGTTGGGCCGATCTCCGAAGCGATCCGGGATACGGGTGGGTTGCTGGACCAGCTGCTCTAGGTCATTTAAGATAGAAAAGTCGAAGGCTTGTTCACCAGGTTGGTCAGTAGGCTAGTAAGAGAGGAGAGCTATTGGCGGTGGTAAACGTTGAAATCTCCTAAGATGGAGATTTCCGAGAAGGGAGAGATGGATAGAATGTGTTCCACTTTAGAGTTTTGATAGTCAAAAAATGTAGGTAAGTCGGTAGAGTTAGGGGAAAGATAGACAGCACAGAAATATTTAGTATGAGAATGACAGGATAGTTTGACCTATAAAGTTGAGAATTCAGAGGAATCAAAATCGGGAACACGAGAGCAAGTGAGTTTGGTGTGCACGTATGCACAACACTTAGGTAGAATTACTCACCACTCACCATATACACCTATTGATTACTACTGCTGATTACTACTATTGAATAACTACTGATGCTGATCTAAAAAGTGGTTCCTGTTTATCTCAAAATATCATTATTACCACCAGTTGCTGTTTGTTCCTGTTATGTTGTTGCTGACTCTACAGCTACTATCATTAATAAATACCGAGCTGATTGACTTGCGTATTTATTCTGACTTCCCATTAGGTCATTAAATATAACTGGGTGGTGGCAAGCGATAACCACTACCGTTATTACAAGTATAAGGTTACATAGTGGCTACTAGAAGAAAGCTACAAAGTTACATGGTGACATCGATGCATGTTACATGTTGGCATGAGGTGATCTTTCTTATGATTATTTATTGAAAGCAAGCATTACACCACCCTCCCCACTCTCCCAATCTACCAATCCTCGTTAAGTTACCATAACGTGAATCTCCAAGCAACCGAGCGGCCGCGTGACAGACAGACACGAGCGTCCGTACACCCACCAAACCCGCGCCTCATGCAACCCGCCACTTCAATCCAACCCGCCCTCAACCAGCCACTTCAACCCACCCACATCTGCAACTCTCCCGTTCCTGTGTTTTCATCACACCGTCGATGTTATCATCACCTCTTCACTTCCAGACATAACAAACCGAGTGTTTAATCATCTGACAACAACATCACCAACTAGCCCCTTCGCTAGCTGCAGTACTCCGGGTGAGAAAATTCTGCATTTCTTCCCTACTTACTTTCTATACTATTGTTTCCACACTATAAAGAAAGGAGATTATTATTATTATTATTATTATTATTATTATTTGAGATGCCGAAGCCTCCAACCAGGGTGCAGAAACACCAGCAGGATAAATCCACACAACACACCCGGAGGCACTGGAGAGAGACTACGACAACTAAGAGAAAAGCAAAAAGACATATTGAACACAAATAGAATAAATAACAAAAGATTATGCAGTGGAGGATGTCAAGTATAAATAAAATACAATACAATAAATAGAATAAACTAATTTTAAACATTTGAATTAATGCTGCAAAAAATCATTAACCACAAATATTGCAAAACAACCTTTTGTACGAGGTCTTCCAAGTAGTCCGGCAGCCACCAGGCTCAACCTTGTTTTAGGGTCTTAAGTTTTTTTTCTCAGTGGATTGTGTTTGCCAACATATTCGGTTTGAAAAATATATATGTTGGCTAGCTGTCAGCCTTGGGCAATTTGAGATAATTAGCATAAAACAAAATGGCCGCCATGGAAATATCAAAATATATAATATACCATAATTCCCTTACAAATTGACATAACCGGTCAACCAATACATGGATTCCAGGGTATTTTGACCCAGAAAATTCATTTCTGGTATTTTCATATCCAAAATGACACCATTTTCAAAATGGCTGTCTTTTTTTTCTTTTTTCTTCTTTTGTTTGTGAATTTTTATACTTATACTAGTATATAAGAATATTACAAGTTCAACATGAAAGTAATAAAGATTGACAGTTTTATTAGTCAGATAGTTTTGAGTCCTCAATTTCTTATTATATGGCATAAATGCATAATTCTTGAGGTAATTAGTAATCATCCTCATCATCCTCATCAACTGCTGTTCGTGTTTGATCATTGCAACATTCAATGGAGGATTGACAAGCACAAAACATTGTGCATGGTAGCCTCGACTTGTTACATGCGCATCTTGAGGACTTACATGGCTGTTTACTTGAACATGTGCATCTTATCAACTTTAGTATATGATTCGGTGCTAGCTGAACATTGGTAGGGACTGTTGTAGGCAGCAGTGACTTTGTTCTGCTTTCTTTGATCCATCCATAACTTGTGGGTTCCAAATCTGGTGGATCTAGTTGCAGGGCATTCTTCCATATGCATGTTTGCAGATGAGCCCACTTGACATTCTCAATGAAGGCCTCTGTAGTAGGTGGAAGAGAACATAACTTGGGAGTAACTGTTGCTCCCGACTTCCCCGTTCTTGAAGTCCACACACTTTCTCTGGCCTCAGACATAGAATTGGTCTTTGATTGTCCATAACAGGAAGCTATGAATTTTGTTGCCTGTTCCAACACCTCAGGCCAGTTAGTCTCAGCATTACCTATCATATCCAGATTCAGACCTGTTTTCAGTACTTTCAACATCTTTCCTTTTCCTATACCAAAACATGCTGCCACTGTATCACATCCAGTAAGAGCATGACCTGCCAATATTGCTGGAATTATGTTCTGATGTTTCTTTACAGTGGCCTGGATATCAACAACAGTTCTCTCTTTTACAGGTGATTCCATAAACATTGGTGTTTGTATGCCTTGTTCCAGGTAATGATAAAGAAGAAGTGCATAAACATCTGTATCATCTGCAAGAACAGTGACAGGTTGCTGCTGAGCTACAGCAACTGCTATAGCCTGCTGCACAATGATGTTATCAGCTTCTTCATGAGTGGTTGCCATGTCAGCTCTTTCTACAATTGTACCACTGCAACTTACTTCTACAGAATCTCTCTTCATTGAGAATGTCAAGCGGGCTCATCTGCAAACATGCATATGGAAGAATGCCCTGCAACTAGATCCACCAGATTTGGAACCCACAAGTTATGGATGGATCAAAGAAAGCAGAACAAAGTCACTGCTGCCTACAACAGTCCCTACCAATGTTCAGCTAGCACCGAATCATATACTAAAGTTGATAAGATGCACATGTTCAAGTAAACAGCCATGTAAGTCCGCAAGATGCGCATGTAACAAGTCGAGGCTACCATGCACAATGTTTTGTGCTTGTCAATCCTCCATTGAATGTTGCAATGATCAAACACCAACAGCAATTGATGAGGATGATTACTAATTACCTCAAGAATTATGCATTTATGCCATATAATAAGAAATTGAGGACTCAAAACGATCTGACTAATAAAACTGTCAATCTTTATTACTTTCATGTTGAACAAGTAATATTCTTATATACTAGTATAAGTATAAAAATTCACCAAAAAAAAAAAAAAAAAAAAAAGCAGCCATTTTGAAATTGGTGGTCTAAAATGGATATGAAAATACCAGAAATGAATTTTATTTTCTGGGTCAAAATACCCTGGAATCCATGTATTGGTTGACCGGTTATGTCAATTTGTAAGGGAATTATGGTATATTATGTATTTTGATATTTCCTGGGCGGCCATTTTGTTTTATGCTAATTATCTCAAATTGCCCAAGGCTGACAGCGAGCCAACATAAATATTTTTCAAACCGGATATGTTGGCAAACAAAATCCACTGAAAAAAAAAATTAAGACCCCAACAAAAGGTTATAAGAAAAATGTACTTTTGGCTGCCGAACTAAAGTGAATTATAAGCGCCATATATTTACGTGTAAAGTGCCATTTATTTATGTGTAATGTGCATTTATTTTATATATATATATATATATATATATATATATATATATGTGTGTGTGTGTGTGTGTGTGTGTTAAATTGATGTGCCAAAGGTATTTCACTAATATACGATGTGCTAATAATATAATTAGCGTACGTGGTGCCAATATTTGTCTTTCATATTTTGTAATTCATGAATAATTTGAAAAATCATTTCAGTCTCTCTGCTTTGTCTAATAACGAAAATGTCCTACCGTCCCTGATAATCACTCAGAAAACACATAATTAAATTATTCCGTTCTAGTTCGACTCCTAGTAATTCTAATTTCACCTCACTTCTCCCGATATTAATACTAGTCGTGATAATGTTTCACCCCCTCGCGATCATGTTTGGTCGAGCCAGTCACTTAATTTAGGAAATATTAATCACAGAGAACTTCGCTCTGGTAACTGTCAGCCTACCATACCAAACCGCTCCCATTCCTCTCCCACCTACTCCTCTGTCTATGAACAACCATCTCCGACCATAATGGCGGAGAATTTTAACTTGAATGTCATTAATGGTCAAGCTCAAAAGTTATTCACAAGTCTAGATGACAATAGATCGATATTTGCGATTTAGTTAGTCAGAAATAGCTTCAAGGAAAATCAAAGGTGACAGAGGAAAAATAGATATATTTTGCTCAAAATTCGATAAAGCTCGAACACCAGCTGGAAATGTTCTTGCTTGCGATGAATTGCTTGACTGCACGATTTATCAAACATTCAAAGATGCGTTTTTGGAGAAATTTGCACGAAACTCCAGAGGTAACTTTGCACTAATGCACGACTTCGCAAATTCGATTCAAACAACAAAGAAAGACAAACGTGTCGATAGCCTATTAGCTGAATGTTCAATAATGGCCAACACAATGCGACAAGGTTTAGCAGGTAACCCTTGGTTTGATGATGACAAGATTTCGTTGAAACAGCTTAGTAAACTACTCTCGTATACTCGGTTGATTTCAGCACTGCCAGAGAATGTAAAGCTCATTGCACGTAGAGTCGAGTTTGCACCGACTGACAGTTTGACTAAATTCACGAAGTCCTTGCAACACCCATGTGACAATGGCAGTATCACTGCCAATCAAATTCAGTTCACTGTTGCTCAGGTAAAGCCAGTTCCTTCAAAGTCAGTTCAGTTAGACAAACCCTCCCCACTAACGGCACAGCCATTTTCTAAATCAAAACAAATAACACCACCTCTCAGCTCCCACCCTCACACTGCAGCATACAGGCAATCTACTTCCTCTCCTCAACAGTGTCACTACTCAAATAGTTCGCGCTCACTCACCTACGGCAATATGATGCCCTCTCATGTTAATGTGCAGTATCCAACTCCCTATAATCGTAACTACCCATGTAATTATGCGCAAGTTACATAAAATTCTCAAGCCAGGAACACTGAAATATGTTTTCATTGCACGTTTCCTGACCACCGTTCATCAAATTGCCATATAAGAAATAAGGAAGCACATGAGTTTTTGACAGGTCGATCGCCATATTGTCCAAAATGCAAGGAAAAGTCACATTGGACCGGTAGCTGTTCGGGCCCCCACACACCTAACGGCCAAACCTGTACGGCGGACGTATTGAGGGTGTGGTTTATCGTACTTGCGTGTGTGTGGGGCTGTTTGCCACCAGGCCAGGCCTTCCAACCTCACCGGATTTGAGGCCCTTATCAGGCCCCGCCAGGTTCATCAACCTGCATGTATGCGAGGTGAAGTGGATGGGGCCTTCAGGCCGGCTCAGTAGTGTACAGCTTAACTACAAATAATGCTTTATTTCACACAATAACTGAGAATATATTAAGTTCAATGCAGATATTATTGAAGAGTAACAGCGGCCATTGTTTAAATTTTACTTATAACCACTACTTTACTATAATGCATTGATTGATTAAATAAAGACTGAAATGTCAATTGTTGTTTTGCCATACCTGCATGTACTTCTCCCGAAGGACATTCCAGATGGTGAACATGCTTCTGGTATACTTTTCCCTAGTGCCTGAGGAAATATAACGCTGAATTTCAATTCCTCATACTTCCAGTTATCCGGTATCTTAACGTGGCTGCTAACCACTCACAGAGTGTAATTGATGGCCTCATTAATGTTTCCTCTTTTTGGATTAACGAGGTTACCCTTCCAAGTAATTCGAAAAATGTAGCTTCACTCATTCTCAGATAATTGTACCAGTCATCTGGCTCCCCTGTCAATTAATTTATATGCACAGTATGCAACATATTTTGTGTGTGTGTGTGTGTGTCAGGTTTTCCTTCAAACATTTCTCTGTTTATGCATATTCTTTATCTTTAATTCGACACATGCTACATAACACATAGCCAATGTCTGCAGCTCTGTGTCTCAGACGATCACACCCATATCTCAACGACAGCTGGAGCAGGACTGACTCTTTTTACACAGGCCGCCTGAACAGTGTGTGCGCTTGCTCGGTCCTTGAAGCTCCGCCCCCATTCCGGTGACCGGAAGGCCAAACCCTACGTGTATGGGGGCCTTAAAGTGGTACTATCGATCATTGCAAATCACAAATTTCAAAGGCCTAACCCGTTGGGAAACAAGTCGCGCGGTTCACAGCTCGCAATACAGTAAATGTACAGTATTCTCCATTCTCAGTGTCAAAGCAAATCAGTGTCCATTCTTTTGGACACTGGTTCACATGTGAATCTGATTTCTGAGGATAGTTTCAATAAATTGAATACTGACAAGTCTCTCTTTTTATCTCCTTCAGATGTAATATTAGAAAGTGTTTCAGGGGATCATTTGGGAATTACTGGAGTAACATACCTATCACTGACTTTGCATTCAAGCTTGAATCTGTATGAAGAAAGATTATATGTGTTAAGTGAATTAAATGTGAATTCTGATTTTCTATTGGGGTATTCTACCATGAGAAAAGGGAGACTTATGTTCTTCTCGCATATGAATGAAGTAGAAATTGAAAATAGTTTTATTGAAGCTATCACCCTCATTGGTCCCTGATTAAATAGCACTGTATGAATATTCCCATATTCAAAATAGGCTACAGGGGGACATTGCCTAGTGAGTTCATTGCTCAATAGGTGGCGTTTCTTAGAGTGAGAGACCGAGTCTAGTGGTTGAGACAGTGAAGCACTGGGGCGAGGCAGTTTCAGAGATGGGGCTGCTTCGAACCATGTGTGGGGAGCCGGGCTCCATGCATCCTGCGTAGGCAAGATAGCAGGGGCTGGTTGCATCTTAACGTGCTTCACATGTCTCACTCCCTAGACTTGAACGAGACCTCACAGGCTTCACTGTTGTATGTACGGTTGAATATACAGGCTCTCAGCCTATGCCCGAGAGGGAGTAGTTGGAATATAGAAGATAACAAAAAATAGATAATACTCCTTTTCTTGCGAGTGTTAAAGAGTCTTGCAAGAGTGTTGTTAAAACAAGAGCGGCGGCCACACCCCCTGTCGGCCGGCCGAGCGGCGTACCACCCCGCCCACCCACTCGCCGCCGATTTTAAGGTCACACGCACCTCCCTTCCAATACCACACGTCTCCCCACTCGTATGATAATTTGTTGTTTTCAATTGGTAAATATCCTAATGAGTATCAAGCTCTACTGGATACTTCGATTCTCGAGAAACATTGTCACACTATCTTAGATGTCATTACTACCTGCCCTGCTCAATTAGATCCATTACTCCCTTTGAATTCTGATGATTGTAGTCATGCTATTAAGAAAAATTAAAACATACTGGACTACTGTCAGTTCACTTCGGCTCCTCAGAAAAATGTCTTTCATGGGCACGTTTTAGATACATTTTTTTTTTAACTTTGTGAAGGAGACTATTCTCCTGGCTACTTGTCCCGATCGTTCACCCTTTCACAGACATGCAGTAGGTTTAATTTATATATAGGATTCATGCATGATTGTATGTCCTCACCTCACTATTTATCCCTCAATATTTCACTTGAGTTTAATATCTATTGATTGTCATCTCTTTGTTGGCATTCCTCCCCCTGTAAATATTTCTGGAAATTTTTCATTCCCTAAAGCAGGTGTCACACTATGCCGAATTAAGTGCCGACGCTCCACGACTGAAGGAGTGGTGATAGAAGGGGGAGACCACTGCCGAGTAATGGGTGATCGAGGGACGGGACGCCCACGGCGGGCACTATGGACGGGCATGCCGCCTAACGGCAACTGGACGGCGTCGAGCGGCAACCATGCAAGACCTAAGGGAGATAAATGACGCCGCCGGGGCAGCGTCATGCGCCGTAGCGCGCAAACTGGTTGGCGACAATGCTCCTGACGAGCGGCGCCTATAAATACTACGGTGGCGATGGACAGCCACCCTGTCACACTGGACCCCTACTCCGTCACACTTGACCCCGACAGAGGCAAACCGGTCCGTCGGAGGCGACGTTTTTGTTTGTGTGTGTGTGTGTGGAGGAGGGTTTATTAAGCTTGAGATTTAGGGAGGAAACTAAAAACATAATACAAAGATCCACATATAAGCAAATAAATACGCCCATCCCCTCTTAATTAAGTGGTTCTTAGAGTAATTGGTAAAACAAGGCCATCTATAGTTAACCCTTTCAGTACCGGTGACGTCTTTCTCGTTATAGTCTGGCAAATATTAGGTTATTTTATTATGCTTACGAAGGGCCTGTAACAATCACAAGACCTCCATCCCTCTCATTTATCTCTCTTAACTCTCACAGACCGTTCTTAAGCTTCATAAAATCGTTTAAGTAGGGCAGAACTAAGGCAAAACAGACATCACCACCATTGAAAGGGTTTATAGATAGTCACTCATTGATGGGATAGGATTAAAGGGACAGAGTTGATTTTCGAGAGACTATTTATTAATATATTCATTTATTTTTTAGTTTCCTTGCTAGACCTCCATCAAGCTTAAAATAAACACCCCCAAGACCTTCTATCAACGATGTCCTGTGCGACGTTGCCAGGTCGCGGACCCACTATGACGCCACCTGGGCATTACCGGATCGCTGTCTGACGACGACCTACCGTCTGACTCAGACAGGTCGACGCCCTTGTACCGTCTGACGCCTACTGGATGCCGCCCGACACCGCCCGCCTCCCGTCCCGTCCATTTCCTTGACCTCACTAGCCGCCGACTCATCTTAAGTTCAGTTCACACATGCACGAATTAACGTCACGTCCGTCCCCGACCAAGAAAATAGGCAGGACGGCATCAATCTGGAGGCTCCATGTGGCCACGATGGCCACTAGGGCAACTTTTGCCGCCGTTCTCATCCCGTTAGTCGGCGTCTAGACGCCGCCAGTCGTCATCTCTAGACGCCGCCAGGCTGCGTCTAGACGACGACTGCTCCCGTGTGTGTCGGTGTGTGTCCCGTGGGTGTCCCGACATAACACGTTTTCTGGCAGTTGCCCCGACCCACACGGACCATTTTTTGCATGCACAAAAAGGACGCCGCCTAGGCACGGCGAATTAAGGGGTCGGGGACGGACGGGACGTTAATTCGTGCATGTGTGAACCGAGCCTTATGAGAGTTGTGCATGTCGAACTGTTCCTGAATCCCCTGACGACCTCTCCCGACGTCTCTCTTGAGTTGGTGCCCACCCACGTCACGCGGCGATGTAGGCAAATACCTCGTTACGACCATTAAGTCGTAGAGCGTCGGCACTTATTTCGGCATAGTGTGACACCTGCTTAACCCCTTCAGACTCATATGATGCAGAGGTTGCCAGATTAGCAATAAGAAATAGAGTTCTCTCACTCTTATAATTACCTCTCCAAAATTAGTTTTCTGCTCACAGCTAATTCAAAGACAACTGCAGAGGTTGAAGTAACTAAACTAAAGGTTTCTAAATACCCCTGATGGTAACAAAGGCTTTAAAGTATCCCTAATCGGCTCAAAATCGCGTCATATGTCGGAGAGGGTTAAGATTGTTTCACATACTATTAAAACTTTGAAAATTATTAATTCATCATTGGACTCTCTGTCATTCACCCACTTTGTTCGAAAATATCCTCTCGGTATTTAAATTCGAAATTCGGAAATAAGTTCGAAAATCCTTTGAACTTGTTTCCCACAAACCAATTTTCCGATTTTGAAGAGGGACTTTGAAATAGTACAGTCTGGGATTAAAGTCGTGGTCTGGATCTTCAGCCATCCACTAGTGCCCTTTGACGGCGGTATTCGAAGCAATACGAGATATGATATTTTTGGCTCTCCATAGATGGCTCTGTTCGACACGTCCAGTTAGCGCCAAAAGTAAGTGAGAAACTTCCTGTTTCTTGGTGGATTATGACCGTGCCAACTAGAACACACACACTGCTTCATTATCAGAATACAAGGAATATTAGTATGCTATACAACTATAATTAATGTGTAATCAAGTGATGTGAGTGTTATTCTTGCATAGGAATATAATCAAAATAAATTAGAATACTGTATTAAGACGCCGTTCCAGATATTAATGATTAAATATTAAATAATGGTAAAACATAGCTATGTAGAAAAGGCACACCGAGTATTCTAGTTTACTAGGGAAATGGTATATAGTGGATACAGTATACAAAACTGTGTAAGTGAATGCACCATAAGTCTATAGCCTATTATAATTTAGTCATATTTCCTGTAGGATTTTATATACAGTTAGTTTACACTAATATTTAGAAATATATTATACCTAGTGGATATTGGCAATATTATGACTTTTTGCGTAAGAAATCTACTCAACATGATCATGCCGGGACCAATTCCTGTATCTAATAATTTCTCAAACTCTACCCAACTCCTCCGTCAGTGGTAGCAAGCAGATTGGACGTTCATGACAAATAACAATCTACACTTCACTAAGCCTCACATAGTTCCCTAGCAATGTTCTTTCCATCATAATAGAAGGTAGGGGACTGCCTTAGTTCGCCTGAGACTCGGCCACACTACGCTCATACACGGCTTTTTTTATAACGGGGGATGTCCCTACGCTTTGCCCTTGTTGCCAGGTTCCAGTCACAGTCCAACATCTTTCGATAGACTGCTCCTAGTTATTATTTACAAGGACACGCCCAAGTTTCGACTCCATTTGGAGATCTATTCAGTTGTGAAGAGCGGTTGTGAGAGTCAAAACTGTTGCGTCCATGTAAATAATAAAAGATAATTTTCCACCATGTGAGTATAATTTTCCATTAAAATATTCACTACATTGTGAGTATCTCTCTTCAAACTCGTATTTCTCGCACAGTGATGACTTCACGATGCCAGAGAGAGAGAGAGAGAGAGATAAAGTGTCAGGTAGAGGGAGAGAGGGGTAGTGGGAGGTGGAGAGAGGGAGGGGTAGTGGGAGGTGGGGGGAGGGAGGGGTAATGAGAGGTGGAGGAAGGGAGGGGTTGTGGGAGGTGGAAGAAGGGAGGGGGTAGTGGGAGTTGGAGGGAGGGAGGGAAGGGGTAGTGAGAAGTGGAGGGAGGGAGGGGTAGTGGGAGGTGGAGGGAGAGAGGGGTAGTGGGAGGTGAAGGGAGGGAGGGAGGGTGTAGTGAGAGGTGGAGGGAGAGATGGGGTAGTGGGAGGTGAAGGGAGGGAGGGATAGTGGGGAAAAGGCTTTATTAATTTCACTAGAGGTGTTTGGTGTTGGAGTGAAATTAATAACAAATAAAATGTAGGGTTTGGCGGGTCAATACAGGTAGCTTATATTACCCAAGGAGTGAAATAACAAATATGTAGTCTGTACATCTTGTTAAAAAAAAAAAATCCTCAAGTGTAAAAAGATGTGCATTAATAGGCAGCATGCTACAACAGGATAACAAATAATAGGGACACATTTTGTAATGGGTAATGAACTGGATAAGTTATCCTGTATAGGTGGAAAATATTTTCGATTTTATATAAGCGGAAAGTTAAACAAAAAGTAGTATATAAATACAAGTTATATTTTGTAAACAAATATTCTTAACATGGTAGAAGATACAGCCTACTATCATTCAGATTAATTAACTGATAAAGAAAGGATATTTGACCTGCTAAGCAAAGACATTACTAGAACACCTAACACAAATAATTGTGTCAAGGAGTTCTCGAGGGCACTGCATTTAATGT
Organism: Paralithodes platypus; assembly: GCA_032716605.1. Classification (NCBI taxonomy): domain Eukaryota; kingdom Metazoa; phylum Arthropoda; class Malacostraca; order Decapoda; family Lithodidae; genus Paralithodes; species Paralithodes platypus. Next base: position 38,668,061 of record CM064497.1, read on the forward strand.
GGAGGAATTGGCTTCTGAAACCTTGCATAAAATAGTTACTATGAACAGTGTTACGACCCTGGCGGCCACGAAGCAGTTGGCTCGCTTGACCAGAGTAGCAACAGTGAGATTTTATGATTCTCAAGTCTCTGGTAGAATTATTGCTGTATGTTGATGATTGCTTTCCTTTAACTTCAAAGACATCAAACAGCTCAACAATTATGTACTAGTAATAAAGAAAGCTTAGCCAGGTAAATTAGAAGTTCCAGAATAACTTTAAGATCATATTTAATTTACTAATGATTATTTTGATTAATTATGATTAGTATGATTATTTATACTGAATTATGATGAATTAATGTAATAGATATTATTATTTATTATGATTTATCCAGAACAATTCCCGCAGTCCACAGGTTAAGATTAACCCTTAATTAGCGGCGAGCAACATAAGTCGAGTTAAAAAAAGCTGGACTATGTGGCGGCGCTCGACATAGGTCGAGTGGCAATTTCAGCACGTAATGTGGCTGAGAGAGAGAGACAAGTGGTGGCAGGAGACTAGCGAGCGTATGACTGCTCCAGACCACCGCGGCGAACCTACTGACACAAATCTCAGCTCCCTCCTCCCTCTCTCACTCGCTACATACTCAATTATGTACCGAAACTACCGAATTACCTGCTTTTTGCACTCGCGTTGCACGGTTATTGCAAGAAAACTATCCATCATACAAGGATCGTTATGGTGTCATTCGAAAGCTCTGTTTATGCCCTTTCAGGGATAGGTACTTGTTTTACGTTCTGGGTCTTATTTAGGCATGAAAATGATCACGTAAACAGCCCTATTTTGGCTAAAAACACCCCGCTGTGCGGTACATATAATAAACCGCATAGGCCGCTCGTAAGGTGTTAACCAAGATGGAGATTAATTATGAAGTATTATTTCTTAAGTATTTAGATATTTCTTATTTACTTGAATAATGTATTATTTATTATAATTAGTTATGGTAATCACTCTTATTATTTTATTATCATTATCTTATCATAGTCTTTACTAGTACTATCGAAAAAGGGAAGATATTAAAGTCACCAATTCAACAACAATAAATATATTTATAAATACAATAAACAAAAGATAACGTATGTACAAATCAAACAAAACTAAATAAATAAAATAATTAAGATCCAGGACGTACCGGTATATGATTGTCCGATCGTTCACTGTTCGCTAGTTTGCCCAATATTAAATTATTTCAATGCCTAGTCAAGTAGAAATTACAGCAAGGACGCATTGAAAGTTATTTAAGTACACACAATAGAAGGTGCTTAACGAATTGACGAATAAACAACTAGTTTAACTAATCATTAATAAAGTCACCAATAAACCTCTCCATTGTCGCGCCACATTGTCAACCTTTCTAGATTCATATAACAAATACACTAATACAGGAGGCCCCAAAGCACACCTTAAACCACCTGGTAGTTAAACACTGTCATAATTTAACTGCAAGACCACACCATGCATGTTAAGTACGGTATCTTTAGAGTTACAATTCAAAGTTAAGTCAAGTTAAATAATTGCAAGCAAACTGAACACCATTACCACTTTAGTAATATAAAAATATAAATCTTATCTGTTACTGCCATGTCTGAATTATCTCCTCCATCGCCTCTTCTCACCCTCACGATCTCAGCCGAGTCAGCAATACAACTGCTTATGTTATGTTATTGTTAAAATACGACTTCAGAGACTATCAACGCTATTGGATTATTAAGCCAGCTCACTAAGTAAAAAATAACGTCAGGACTGGAGCATTTCTGCGAAAACTCCAGTCCCTTGCCCTCTTACACCCAGGTCTACCCCTTAAATACACATTCTATTTGGTCTCTAGCGAATCACCAAGCCCCATTATCATGACGTGATGGAAAGTTCCGGTTCCGTCATGCCGCTACCAATCGTATCACTGGCGCCAGTCAGACAGCTCTCACCCCCACTTGTTTGACCCCTCCATACGGGCCGAAACCATCCAATAGCTTTCTATGTCCAGAGGGGGTCCTGGGAGTCATGGTGGGGTGTGTGTAGAGGCACAATTCCGCCAACTAGGTATTTTGGTAGTTTATATCTTCAGACTGGTCGCTTCGTCTGTCACACCTCCTCCGCTAAAAAAGAGAATGCGACAAAGGGCAGTATTCGATGCACATCTTAAGGACGCGACAGACCATCTGCCAAAACATTCTGTAGACCCTTTATGTGGCGAATGTCAAGGGTGTACTCTTGTAGCAGCAGGCTCCACCTGGTGAGGCGTCGGTTTTTGTCTCTAAATTTATTTTAGAATTTAAGTGGATGGTGGTAAAGTATATACGGTGATTGGGCCAGGGGCAGATTGAACATAAACTCCAAAGTACTGAAGAGACAAAATCAAAGCCAAAAGCTCCTTTTCTATGACTGAATAATTACGTTGGGCGGAGTTCAATTTCTTACTAAAATAACAGATGGGATGCAAGGCCTTTGACCCATCTTCCTGGAGCAACACCGCTCCGACCCCTGTGTTACTGGCATCTACAGCAAGAGAAAATAATTTATCAAAATCAGGGGCACGGAGAAAAGGATAAGTAGACAAAACATTCTTAGTTGCATTAAATGCCTCATCACACTCAGACCATTTAAATTTAGTGTCCTTCCTAAGAAGATCGGTCAAAGGGGAATTTAGCTTTGAGAAATTAACTATAAACCGATGGTAGTATCCAATCATGCCCAAATACCTCTGAATCTCTTTCTTATTAATAGGGGTAGGGAAGTCCAGAATGGCATCAACCTTTGCAGTGGGAGGTACAACCTGGCCCTGACCCACTGTATACCCAAGATACTGTATGGTGTTTTTAACAAAGTCACATTTAGTTAAGTTGACAACCAGGTCAGATTCAGCAAGCTGACCGGTACAATCTCCTATTCTCAGTAATGGGTATGTGTCAGTCTCTGTTCCCGAGTTGACATGCCTATAGTCTCTACATAAACAGTCCTTTTCACCAGACTGACCAAGTGTGACCAGTGTAACTCATGGCTCCAGTAATCAATTGATTATCAAGCATATAAACTTGCAAAATACCACGACGTTGAGGGAAGATACGGTAGGGGGGAACTTTATGGGTGTAGCATCCCCTACAGCCATGTCATGAGCAGCCAGTGAAGTGAGACCTAGTACACCCTGGAACACACATGGAGTCTGTGAAAGAACATGGATTAGTTGACTAGCTTTAACAGGGTAAAGGTGATCAAAGTGATTAGGCAATTCAGGCCAGGCAACAAAACTATCCCCAAAATTACTTAGATCACCTTGGGTTAAGTGACTAAAGACACCCTTAACCTCGGGATCAAGACTGGCACATACAGGACCCTGGACAGTCTGATGTGGGACAGATGAACACCCATTGCCCACAGCAGAGTGCCCAAGGTTACTTACATGAATTACATTAACTGAAGGGGAGTCGGGAGGAGAAGAGTCAGGTTCCTGATAATAAGGCTTCAGCACACCCTTATCCCATTCTCCTTCAGGCTCCTAACATACATCAGACTCTGTATGGACATCCCACGTGGCATCATTGACAGTCATATGCGGGGGTTGCCATCTCCACCAGAACACATCATTCAGATCACCAACTCCATTTACATATTCCCCATCCAAACTATTGGCAAACAAATCATTACATTTGATGCATTTCTACTAGGCCACTAGAACAGTTTGGAGGAAAAATATAGTCTTTAAGATCAGCCATGAACACATCAGAAGGGTTACTTTCAGGACTAGGTTCAGTTGGAGCTCTATCCAAGTCTTCCACCTTATCCTCACACTCGGTTGAAGTGCCAGAGGACAAATTCACAAAATTAAGTTCGGTTGGAACATCGTTATGCTCGGTTGGAGCATCATTCCCTACCTCCCCACTTATCTTTTCCCCACTCCCAGTTGAAGTTACAGAGGAATGAGTATCGGGAGGAATATTGTGCTCAGAGGGGGCTGTCATGGGCCTGGTTACCGCACATACTGGGAAAGCCAAAACCATCTCCATATTACGCACACCAGTCAGTGGCTCATCAACAGGGACGACCGTCAGGACCGGGTCAGGTTTTACCCGATCCCCTGACAAATCGTTACCCAAAAGGAGACTCACACCTGGCACAGGCAGTTTCTCTGCCAGGCCTACCCAGGCTTTGCCCTTGAGACCGTCAGGACCGGGTCAGGTTTTACCCGATCCCCTGCCAAATCGTTACCCAAAAGGAGACTCACACCTGGCACAGGCAGTTCCTCTGCCAGGCCTACCCCGGCTTTGCCCTTGAACAAGTCGCATTCTACTTCCACCTGAGCTAGGGGAACAGAAAAATATCCACCAGCACTCCTCAACACAACATGGTCGTCAGTTAGACTTAAACCAGGGTTAGGGTTCAACAACAGTGTATGTGAGGCCCCTGTATCACGCAGAATTCTCACCTCATGCACACAGTCATTCATCTTTATTGTACCAGATGAGGTAAATGGGCGGTAACTGTCATGAGAGCAAACAGTGGGTGGAAAGCTTACTACTGGTTTGGTTACAGCACACTGCATCACACACGCCACCACACCATTCTCACTGTCACTCTGAGGTTCACTCATATCATTCTCACGAGAATCCGACACCACTGCCACAGATTCTCTTTGTCTTTCATCTCTCTCTTTGTTCCAACATTGAGAGGCCAAGTGGCGAATTTTGCTACAATAAGTACATATTTTCTGAGAGGCAGTTCCTCTGTTACTATAAGTATTACCTTGAGCAGCAGTCCTGACTCGGGGAGCATCCTGAGGGTTACGAGAATAAGAAGACGCAACAGGCTTGGGAGAGGGAGTGGATTTACTTGCAACATGATTCCTACTTTAATTATAGTTATTGCTACTGGGGTTATCATAAGGTTTCTTACCACGGGACTTATTAATCAGAACATAATCATCAGCCATGGCAGCTGCATCTGTGAGACTGTCTACTTTCTTACCTCTCAAATGATAAGCCACCTGTGGTTCAATTTTCCACAAGATGTTTTCCAGCAAGACCAGGTCCTTAAGACCCTCAAAATCAGAGACAGATTTATTATTTAGCCAATTATTAAAAGACTTAGTCATAGTCCTTGAGAACACAGCAAGAGTCTCTTCAGGTTTCTTATGAACTTTCCGGAAGGTTTGCCAATAGGCTTCTGGTCTCAACTGGTATGCCTTCAAAATGGCTAATTTGAGGCGATCATAGTCATGTCTCACATCCCGTTCTACTGCTACATACGTGGTGCGGGCTAGCCCTGTCAAAACAGTTTGGAGCATGAAAGGCCATTGCTCTCTGGTCCAATTCATGCCCCTTGCAACATCCTCGAACAGTACAAAATAGTCATCAACATCATCATCAATAAACGGGGGAATGACACTACTCAGAGTTAAGCCCTGAGGGGGAGAGGAACCCAAGGAACTGGTGGTGCTCGTGGCAGCCAACTGGGCCATTAGATATTCATGGTCTTTGTCTTCCCGAGCTTGTTGGGCTTGTAACTCGCGATCGATCTTCCCGTTGGGCTTGTAACTCGCGATCTACACGTTGGGCTTGTAACTCGCGATCTTCCCGTTGGGCTTGTAACTCGTGATCTTCCCATTGGGCTTGTAACTCGCGATCTTCCCGAACTTGTTGGGCGTTAATTCTAGCCAACTCTATATACTCGGCTGCGGTAAAGCCTGACGGTAGACTATCGGTAAGGTGAATTATCCTCTCAGGGCTTCGATCGGAGTTATCAACAGGCCGTCCAGAGTCATGCACCCTCACCACCAATTACCTCATCCAACCCACCCTCAGGTAACTGGCTAGTGTCATGTATCCCGAATATCTCGGTCTTAACAGAGTTGGATAACATGACCTTGGTTAAACTCTCAGAGGATGACAAGTTTAAATACGAGGCGAGCACCCGAAGCTTGTCTCTAGATAGGAGGTCTACTTTCTCAGGTGTGGGTTTTGAATCTAGAAAATTATGTGCATCTTCCTGATTGATTAATAGAGGCATAATGAAGTTTAAATGAAAATGCTAAAGATCGTAACTATATTTAAGAACTAGCAGCAAACGTATCCACGGAACAATCTATCCTGGCAGGTCGCCAATTTCTGTTATGACCCTGGCGGCCACGAAGCAGTTGGCTCGCTTGACCAGAGTAGCAACAGTGAGATTTTATGATTCTCAAGTCTCTGGTAGAATTATGGCTGTATGTTGATGCTTGCTTTCCTTTAACTTCAAAGACATCAAACAGCTCAAAAATTATATACTAGGGATAAAGAAAGCTTAGCCAGATAAATTAGAAGTTCCAGAATAACTTTAAGATCATATTTAATTTACTAATGATTATTTTGATTAATTATGATTAGTATTAGTATTTATACTGAAGTATGATGAATTATTATATTGGGTATTATTATTTATTATGATGATTTATCCAGAACAATTCCCGCAGTACACTAGTTAAGATTAACTAAGATGGAGATTAATTATGAAGTATTATTTCTTAAGTATTTAGATAATTCTTATTTACTTGAATAATGTATTATTTATTATAATTAGTTACGGTAATCATCTTATTATTTTATTATCATTATCTTATCATAGTCTTTACTAGTACTATCGAAAAAAGGAAGATATTAAAGTCACCAATTCAACAACAATAAATATATTTATAAATCCAATAAACAAAAGATAAAGTATGTACAAAACAAAGAAACATAAATAAAGAAAATAATTAAGATCCAGGAAGTACCGGTATATGATTGTCCGATCGTTCCCTGCTCGCTAGTTTGCCCAATATTAAATTATTTCAATGCCTAGTCAAGTAGAAATTACAGCAAGGACGCATTGAAAGTTATTTAAGTACACACAATATAAGGTGCTTAACAAATTGACGAATAAACTAACTAGTTTGACTAATCATTAATAAAGTCACCAATAAAACTCTACATTGTCGCGCCACATTGTTAACCTTTCTAGATTCATAGACAAAATACACTAATACAGGAGCACACCAAAGCACACCTTAAACCACCTGGTAGTTATTATCTTTCATAATTTAACTGCAAGACCACACCACGCATGTTAAGTACGGTATATTTAGAGTTACAATTCAAAGTTAAGTCAAGTTAAATAATTTCAGGTAAACTAAACACCATTACCACTTTAGTAATATAAAAATATAAATCTTATCTGTTACTGCCATGTCTGAACTATCTCCTCCATCGCCTCTTCTCACCCTCACGATCTCAGCCGAGTCAGGAATACAACTGCCCTCTTACTTTTTTTTTTTTTTTTTTTTAAATAGGACTTTAGAGGCTATCACCCTACTGGATCATTAAGCCCACGACAAGTCAGGAAGTATGCAATTATTATGTTCTCTCCACCAACCAACTTTACTCCTAAACTCGATTAATGAAATTAACAAACACATGTGGCAGTCCGGGGATTCGAACCTAGGATGCTCACACCGAAAATCAACACACTTTTGCATTGCACCACGAAGACCGGAGCCCCCGAGCCTTCCTCAGATTTATACACCCAGATATACTGGGGATATAAACCCCACCTGAGGACCCCGGCCTCTTCCTAAAACGCAACCAGGACCGGAGCCTCTGTCGAGAACACTCCCGTTCCTTGCCCTCTTACACCCAGGTCTACCCCTTAAATACACATTCTATTTGGTCTCTAGCGAATCACCAAGCCCCATTATCATGACGTGATGGAAAGTTCCGGTTCCGTCATGCCGCTACCAATCGTATCACTGGCGCCAGTCAGACAGCTCTCACCCCCACTTGTTTGACCCCTCCATACGGGCCGAAACCATCCAACAGCTTTCTATGTCCTGAGGGAGTCCTGGGGGTCATGGTGGGGTGAGTGTAGAGGCACAATTCCGCCAACTAGGTAGTTTGGTAGTTTATATCTTCAGACTGGTCGCTTCGTCTGTCACAACAGTTATTCAATATTATCAAATACTGACGAGGCCCAATGATTATCAAACCTCTAAACAATTAGAGGTATGACAGTATAATATACAAAATTAACACAACTAGGTTTGTATTCTACATATAGCTTAACTACCTTATTGCAGTCTGGGAAGCTGTTTGAACTTTTCGGTAATCCCTAAAGCAATACCATGTCTTATTTTAGCTATTATCTGTTATTATACATCATTACAAAGTATCCATGGAAGAAAAGGGTTTAATAAGACCTAGTTTGAACTATGAATCATTGGATGTTTACGTTATCTCGCTACGCCCTAAAGTACTAAAAGAGCTATAGATATTTTCTCCTTGCTTCGGAACGGTTCATAAACTTTCACTCTCCTCCATAAAGATATGAGATATAGGCGGTATTGAAATAACACATGGATTTTATACATTACACTACGATCAAACTATGTTGAAGGAGATATGAAACATATTAACGTATGTGGTGGTATTTTTTTTAATAATAAAATAGTCATCGGGATGATCGAAGGGTGGTGTGATACAGTGGCAATCCTTTAATTGGTTCTATCTATTGTCCTCAACATTATTATGGCTAATTTAGATAAGTGGACTGTATATTTGATATTGAATAAGTATTAACCATATAGAAATATAATTACCTTTTGATGAACTCAGCTGGTGATTGGAGGATGGCGGAAAATAGGCTAGATAACTGGAAGTGGTTAGTAAACAAAATATGAAAAGAGGCTACAATAGGCTAGGATAGGCTAGATATTTACGTTAAGTTGTGCTAATTAACAAAGATGATGATGTAGTGACTATATGGAATATGAGATGAAAAGTGAATCGAAAACACCTGGTGAAATAACTAGAAGAAAGAAGGCTTAGCGTGTGTAGCTGGGACGGAGGTTGGTTGGAGAGTGAGCGAGCGCGTTATGTTCGTCTCTGTCGTGACATACCGCGCACGCGCATAGCATATGGAAAATGTATCCCATCTTCTTTACAATGAGATACTTATAAACAATCTTAAATAATACACATATATATATATATATGGGAATTATAATCCTACAATACTTTCCCATATACTATTATAGAATAATATATTCTACCCAATCCTGGAACGTTCGACCAAGGTTATGGAAGCGTTCAACTTAAGACTACGGAAAGATACGTAACGCTACATCAACCCAGATTACGTAACATCGAGACTGTTCATACTAGTTTGAGTACACTAAGTATGGACATATTCCCACCAACAGAAAATATACAAAATTTACATGATTAGATTTGCCCGGAGGCAATCTTATCCCGCCAAGCTTGGGAGGATATCTGGGCTGCCTGTCGACGTGGGCGTTCGCCAGACGCGTCAACAGGCTGCGCCGAAGTAGAAGCCAGAGAGGGGACTTCAATGGATAACTGATCCGAGGGGGTGTCCTTGCGATCGAGGTCACCCTCAAGAGGATATAGTCGGACTGTTGGCCGTGTGATTACTCCAGTCCTGGTGCGAACCTTTGCTACCCGAACCTCACCATCACGACCTGGTATTAACTCCTCTATCCGACCCAATTTCCAAAATGCGCGCGGGCCCTCCTCATGGATGGTTACCACGTCCCCTACCCTAGGCCAATGACCTTTTAATGGTGTTAGTTTATTCCTTTGCGCTTCCCTTAAAGTCAACAGATATTCTGTTGACCAGCGATGCCAAATATCTCGCGATAATTTACGAATATATTTGTAGCGGGCCGATATCACTTCCTTACTTATGTAGTCTGGATCTTCCATAGTATCCTCGTCATGCTCTTCTGGAAGATCCCGCAGTTTGTATCCACGTACCAGTACTGAGGGTGTGATTGGGGTAAGGTCTTCCAAATCACCAGAAGCATAGTATAGAGGGCGATCATTTACGGTGGCTTCAATCTCCAAGAGAATGGTGTTGAGTTCCTCAATCGAGATGAGAGCTCTACCCAACACCTTCTTCAGACCCGCCTTCACGATGCCTATGGCTCTCTCCCATATGGCGCCAAACCAAGGCGCTCTGGCGGGAATGAAACGCCATTCGCATTTTACATCCGCTAGGCAGGTCTGAATCTTAGGATTGTTGCTCACTTCTTTGAAATATGTAGATGCCCCTATGAAAGTCTTTGCATTGTCACTCAGCATGATACGTGGATATCCCTGTCTACTGCAGAATCTTCGGAAGGCATGTAGGAAGCTATCACAAGTGAGGTTGGTGACCAGTTCCAGGTGAATTGCCCTGGTAACAGCACAAGTGAAAAGTATCATGTACACCTTAAGATTGGGTGAATCTTTCACAGGGATTGCTCCACTGTAGTCAACCCCGGTAACTTTGTAAGGGTCACCTGGGGTAGTTCGCAGGTTTGGTAAGGGAGGAATTCCGACGGGATCATAATGTGTTCCCTGTACTCTTCTACACTTTAAGCATTTGCGAAGGACTTTCTTGACCACCTGCCTGATTCTAGGCACCCACCATCGTTGTCTTACATAGGTGACTATATGACCAACCCCATAATGACAACAGAGTCGGTGACACCTATCGATGATAAGATGGGTGAAGGGATGATTGGGGGGCAGTAGTATTGGATACTTACTTGCCTCAGAGAGGGCTGCCAATCGTAATCTGCCTCCGCAATGTATCAAGTCCCCCTTCAAGTGTATGCCCAATTGGTTGATCAGGTTATTCCTAGACTTTGTTCCCTTAACCAGTAATTTATATTCCTGCGTATATATTTCTTGTTGACAGAGCTTATGTAATAATTGATCTGCAATTCTGATCTCCTTCACATTGAGGTAAGCACTACCTGTGGACGGTGTGCCTTTAATTTTTGCTTTTACATTTTCTACAAATCGTATCACCCATGCTGTAACACGTTGTAACTCTTCATAGCTGCTGAATCTATCCCACTCCCATAACTGTGTGTCTTCGTCAGGCACCGAGTCAATTACCGGTGCCACAATAGCAGTGTGTTGCTCGCTCAAATCTATATTTTCTGGCCATTCGTTGGGATCATTAAGCCAGCATGGGCCATTCCACCACAACGCAGAAGATTTGAGAAATTTAGCAGATACACCACGAGTAATGCAATCACTTGGATTCTCTTTGGTAGACACATACCGGAACTGTGCGGTCGGGAGCAGGTTACGAATTTCGTCGACACGGTTGGTGACGTACACTGGTAGCTTCTTACGGCTATGTAACCAGTAGAGCGTAATTTGGCTGTCACTCCATACAACAATCTCTGAGACATTTAGCAAATTTTTAAAGGTTTCCTCTACAAAGTGAACGAGTCTAGCAGCCAACAGAACTGCAGTCAGCTCTAATTTTGGGATGGAAAGGGATTTGATCGGGGCGACTTTCGCCTTCGCTATGACGAGACGGCTGCCACTTGTGTCAACAAAGTATATGGCGGTGCCGTACGCGACCTTGCTAGCGTCTGAGAAGGCATGAATGGAAACAGGATGGTCCATGACAACTCTCCGAGGAAAATTAAAACCCTTACAGAGACGAAGATCCGAAATAATGTCATCCCACTCCTGAACCAGATCGCCAGTCAAAACTTCATCCCATCCTAATTTTATCCTCCATAATTGCTGAAGGAATAATCTCGATTAGATCGACACCGGTAGAACTATCCCCAAGGGGTCAAAAAGTTTAGCTGTCATACTCAAGCAAATTCGTTTTGTAATCTGCGAATATTGCGCGTACTGAACGCCGAATGAGAGGGTATCGGTGTCCGTATTCCAAAACAACCCTAGCACTCTAACATGTTCCTGCTGTACAGCCGCCACCCCATCCCGTTGGAGTACAGTCCGCAAAACAGAATTATTAGTCGCCCATTCACACAAATGTAGATGGGCGTCATTCATAATCTCTCGGACTACAGCGTAGGTATCAACCAGGAAATCTTCATTTCCTGTACCCAGTAAATTGTCTATATATAACCCTGACCGAATCTGATGAATAATCTGCGGATCTGCACTGACATAAGACAAATGTTTCAAAATTGTGGCGTTTAAAAGGAATTGGGAACAAGTCGCTCCAAATAAAACTGCCCGGAACCGGTAACAAATCAGGGGAGAATTCAGTTGCCTCGGATACTTGGGCCACATAAATCGCGTATAGTCCTGGTCGTCTTCATGGAGTCTTAACATGAGAAATGCCTTCTCAATATCAGACACCCAGGCATACTTACCGAGTCGAAACCGAAGCAAAACCTGCGCCAAATCTGGCACCAGTGAGGGTCCAGTGTACAGGCAGTCATTAAGACTAGGATGACGTTCACTCATCTTGGCGGAACAGTCGAAGACAATACGCACTGGCGTAGTTTTGCTCTCCTTGACTACACCATGATGAGCCAAGTAATGCCCGGTATCCGATTTATCAAAAGGCACCTCTTCGATAAAACCCCGGGACACCTGTTCCTTTATGACTTTTGAGTATTCCTCGCAAAAGTCAGGTTCCTTGAGGAATCTTTTCTGAAGTCCCCGAAGACGGCCTATGGCCAAGCCCTTGTTAGATGGCAGCTGATCCTTGGAATTGTTCCAGGGCAGTCTCACTTTATACTGTTGGCTGTCGGGATCGTAGGTAACGGTATCCTCGTACGACGATAGTGCTTGACGCTCAACCAGTGAATATTCCTTAGGGGTTATCCCGATATGATCTAATTCCCACAAACATTTAAGTCATTTTTGCATGGTGGAATATTGCCAGTGGATATGTATTCGTCCATTGGTGTTACTGCTACTTTCAATACAGTAATTACTTCTGTGCTGGAGCTTGTAGGCTGTGTCACATATGAACCACTGATGGCGTACCCGTACTTGGTAGGAAGCAGAATTAGGCTACCTGACCTTTTATACCCAGGTCGCACTATATCGTAGTAATGATCCGCTCCGATGAGCAGCTCCAGCTGATCTGTGTCCGTTGCGTGAGGATCGGCTAATTTTATGCCTTTACTTTGTAAACTAACCAGTTTAGACTTTAGGTCAATTTCACCTTTATGGTCTGGCAATTCATCAACCACTATTGCGTCTAGATGATGAAATTTACCTCTGTGTTTGTATTGCAGTGCCACAACTTTATATTCCCTAGAGGCCTGTTTCCCGGTAAATCCGTGAAGACATAACTCCTCAGTTCCTTTAGAAATGTAGGAAAGGGAGGATAGAACAGAAGACTTCACAAAGGTCCTCTGAGAACATTGGTCAAGTAGCGATCTGATTTTAACACAATTATTATCCTTACCCTTTACCGGCAGCTGTACGGTGGGCAAGATTACTGTATTTTTACCTGTGGCAACGGACATTGTAGTTGAAGTAGCAGCAGTATGCTCTCTCTTGGTGTTATCCTCCGCTGGTCTACTTTCTTTCCCTTGTTTTTGTGTACACAGGGAATGAAAGTGTTTGCCCTTACAAAACTTGCAGCTTCTTATGTTAGGATTAGTACAACCCGAATGGCCATGGTCTTTTGACAAGCACCCAGTGCAGAGACGTAGTTGACGGGCTCTTTTAACTTTAAGAGGCCCTGTCTTATACTTCATACACTTGTACCATAAATGATTGGTGCCACTACACAGAACACAGTTGAATTTCCTGTACTCACTCTGGGCGGTAAATGTTGCCGTAGCCATGGGTGTACCCCCTACTCTGTCTTGACCCGCCATATTGTACACTTCAGCCTGGAGGCAATGAGTGAATTTCTTATAATCCAGGCTCGAGTCTCCCATTTCCCGTTTTATGGTTTCTTTGAGTGGTGATGGTAACTTATTGACAAGAGTCACCACACAAAATTCCTCCAGACAAATACCATGGCTAATGATTGACCTCATCACACTCTCTGTATTGGCATAGAAGTCCTTCAGGTCAGCTGTTTGGTGTTTGGGTGACACTAATTGATTGAATTTGGTAACATAAGCTGCCTTGATTCGATCTGGATGCCCATATGTCTCTTGCAGGAGCTCAATTGCTGGGGCATAGCTTGCACTTTCGATTATGAATCCTTCGACTAGCTTATGTGCATCACCCTGAAGCTGACCCTTTAGATAGGTGAAGCGTTGTATATCTGTTAGGTCGGATTGTCATGGATGGTACACTTGAACATCTCCCAAAATCCCGACCACATGGTGGCATCACCTTCAAATTTGGAGAGAGTAAGATGGGGTAATTTGACTGCAGATTTCTTTGGCTCTTTCCTGACCTCCTTCTTGACCTCTGTAATCAGGATCCCCTTCAGTGTGGCAACGATTACTTGTATGCCCTCCATATATAGGGTATCCTCTCTGATCACCTCGATATACTCGGCGTCCTCGCAAGTGTCGGCCAGGTCCTCCTGTGTGACCTCATACTTGTCAAGTTGCTTTTGAATACTGAGCAACCTGGCCTCCACCTCCACTCTAGACGCCGAATCAAGGAATTCGTCAATATCAGAGGTCAAGACCGTCAAAGAGCCCTTAAGTCCAGCCCGACGCTTTTGTACACTTTTAGCCATGATTATAGAGGAAGGAATTCTAATTACGTTAAATCAAACTAATAATGCCAGACCGAATAAGTTGCGGCTAACAATACAGTACTCCGAGAAATCAAATTAAATCGTGAGCCGAAAATAAAACACCCTCACAAAAATGCGGAATAAGAATTGTGCGCTATGTAGACAAGCAATCTGGAGCTTGTCCTTCCTTACGTAATAGTTATGAAATTATAGATTCATTACGCCATAAGTTAAGAAAAGTCGGGAGGGAAATTTAGTACAATACAGTATAGGCCAAAAGTCTCCAGATGTCAAAAAGAGCAGTACCGTTTAAGGTATAATAAAGTAAAAAAGAGTGTGAGCCTATAGGGTAATTGAAACAGGCTAAACTCACTGGGTACCGCTAATTCTATATTATTAATTTAATAAATGTGAAAATTGTACACAAGAAAAATTCATCTCAAGAAGTCACAAGGAAAAAAAGGTTTGAGTTGGATTAACACACACTCAGCCTATCAGCTATCATAGTACCCCGCCTCCAGGGCACACGACGAGAGAATAATTTAGAATGACATGTGAATTTATAAAGAAGTTATTGGACAGTATAAATTTGATATAGAATTGAATAACCTTACCTTTTGAAATTATTATACAATACAGTATGGATGATTTTAATCTTAGTGCCAATCAAGTGTTATATAATTTGGGCCTAAAGGTTTTACAATCAAAATTTAATTAATATACTGTACCGATTTGAAGGCTTACTATTCCAGGCTATACTGATTGTGTTGATCAACTCTAACGTCATGGTGGGCAAACATCTCGTCGTATGACCTGGCAACCATGGCAAATTCGTCTTGCATAAAGCACCGACGACAGGTGGCCAAGATCTCCGAATAGAGACGCTTTGATGCCTCGTGCGTGAGGTGTACCCCGTCGGGACTGAAGTCAGCCTCAGAGGTATTCATCGACTGATAGCGCTCCCGGGTGAAGGGGATATGGCGCTTTAGCCATCGGTTAACCGCATTTCTTATGCGATTAAACTCGTCCGTAGAGACCCCTCGTGGAGCCTGTCGCTTCTCTACCCCAATCACCCGGACTTCTCCGTCCGAGAGCCGCACCACCTCCTCAGCTAGGACCTCAATCCCCTCCGCAATCCCTCTCGGACTGACCCCGCTCCTTATTTCGTTTCCTCCTATCACCAAGAAGGTCAAGTCGGGCTTCAGCTCTAAAAACTGACCCCAGGCTACTGTTGATCTCAAGGTGCTACCGCGGGCACCTGGGGCGGCCAGAGGAGTCACGGAAAAGAAAGGCCTGTGGACGGCTTGGTCCACGTACAAATCCCTTACGTAGGAGTGGCCCAAAATTGCCACCTTCCTAATTGGGCCTGGGTACGCAGGCCTATCAACCACCGCAGGATAATCTTCCCCTACCCCACCACCCGCGGCACCATGACGCCAAAAGCCCTGGGCCATGAGGGATAGACGCAAATACGGCACAAAAAAATATAACCACGTAGGCTAGGCCACCACCAACACAAAAAGGGGGAGGGGGGGGGGGGTAAACTAGCGAAAGGTCGAAGGACCAATTATATGGCTAATTTAGATAAGTGGACTGTATATTTGATATTGAATAAGTATTAACCATATAGAAATATAATTACCTTTGATGAACTCAGCTGGTGATTGGAGGATGGCGGAAAATAGGCTAGATAACTGGAAGTGGTTAGTAAACAAAATATGAAAAGAGGCTACAATAGGCTAGGATAGGCTAGATATTTACGTTAAGTTGTGCTAATTAACAAAGATGATGATGTAGTGACTATATGGAATATGAGATGAAAAGTGAAGCGAAAACACCTGGTGAAATAACTAGAAGAAAGAAGGCTTAGCGTGTGTAGCTGGGACGGAGGTTGGTTGGAGAGTGAGCGAGCGCGTTATGTTCGTCTCTGTCGTGACATACCGCGCACGCGCATAGCATATGGAAAATGTATCCCATCTTCTTTACAATGAGATACTTATAAACAATCTTAAATAATAACATATATATATATATGGGAATTATAATCCTACAATACTTTCCCATATACTATTATAGAATAATATATTCTACCCAATCCTGGAACGTTCGACCAAGGTTATGGAAGCGTTCAACTTAAGACTACGGAAAGATACGTAACGCTACATCAACCCAGATTACGTAACATCGAGACTGTTCATACTAGTTTGAGTACACTAAGTATGGACAATTATATTAATATCATATATTTGTGTTTTAATTAATGTTATGTTACACCACATTGTCACTCCTATGAACCATACCATATTCAGGTACAATATTTGTGTTGCAATGTTAGTATCCTAATCTCAATTTTATATACATATTATTGGCGCTAGCAATACCGTCATTTAACGACCTAAACTATTACACACCCATTATTGTTTATATTACTGTATATAGGGATATATACCTACATATTACTTATAAAGGCAAATTATACACACTACTTCTAACTCTGAAATGTGTGCCTTGTCATGGATACCCAGTGCATTTTCGCTTCCTTTTAGCATTTATATTCCATACATTTAAATAATGAAGTAGTGTGTGTGTGTGTATGTTCTAGTTGGCATGGTCGTAATCCACCAAGAAACAGGAAGTTTCTCGCTTACTTTTAGCGCTACCTAGACGTGTTGAACAGAGCCATCTATGGAGAGCCCAAATTATCATATCTCGTATTGCTTCGAATACCGCCGTCAGAGGGCACTAATGGATGGCTGAAGATCCATACCACGACTTTAGTCCCAGATTGTACGTGTTGATAGTGCATTTAATACCAAGAGGATATTTTCGAACATAATTCCAGTTACCACTTTTCGAACCTATTTCAAACTAGAACATTTCGAATTTACTAACGTTTACTTGGAAATAAATTCGAACACGTACAGTCGGTCACCTTTCCGACTGGGCCACCTAATGGTAATTTCGCTGGGTCTTTCGCTCTGATATTACTAAGATGGTTCACTCCCCCCCACCCTGAATCTGTCGCATATTATGTCCCATAGATGGCGTCGTTAGATTTGCTGGGAAGGAGAGGGATGGGCTACACGGAGAAGGGGGTGGGTGGGTATTGTGTAGGGAAGGTTTGGAAGTGTGTAGGGTGGGGGAGGGGATGTTACGTAAATTATTTCACCAGGTTTATGGTTACCGTTTTATCTCTTGATATAAATTAAGATGTAAATAGTTTTTTGCTAGTGAAATCTGCCTTTAAGAAATATTTGTGTATGTGTAATTATTGTTTGCAAACCAATTGTAGGGATTGCTAGCTTCACTTTCTATTTAGTAAGACAGCTCTTTCTCACTCATTCACTCACACTATCTATTTATCTATCTATCTATCTATCTATCTATCTATCTACATCTATCCACATTATAGATTAATTTTTTCCTTAGCTGATGTTCATTTGCTCTTGTTGGGGTTAAAGTTGGTCTCTTAATTTTGGTTGAGGTCCCGGGCTGGCCCGTATTGTCGATTTGCGGCATTTGTTTTGGGGCTCCTCATACCTCTCGGTCTCATGCCTTTGTTTTCTTTTTCAAATACAGCATTATGTGTAACATTGTGTTGTTACTTAAAATTAAATAATGTTTCTATGTATTGCATATCCATATCCATCTAGTCGTCATTAGTGAAATGCCCATACCAAAATAAAAGTGTTCATTACTGGTCGCTTACACCAAAGAATCCTAAACTGTTAGAGAAAAATTATGAGGTCATTCACCAATAAAAGCAGTGTATTATATATTGATATAATTATGATATTCTCCAGATATGTATTTTGTGTTTGAGAAAGGGGTTTGGAGAAGAAAAAAAATATATATGACTAAAATACAGTATACAAATATCAGACTTTAGAACTGGTAACCTACTTAAATATAAACAAATAAATGATTTGCTCGGAAATAAGTGCTACAAACCTCAAAGTCGTTACAACTTATAAGAAAAATAGGTCCTACTAAAATGTCATTAGAAAACGCTATATACTTTCAAAGTAGCCCCAGAGAAGTGTTAGTGGTTTGCATTTCCCAATGTTGATATGTATGATAAAGGTGTTTATTATTAGCATATACATATGGATATCAATGCAAATATAATTAAACCGTTCAGAGAGAGAGCGAGAGGGAAAGGGAGAGACGAACTAAATGGACGAATACATCGAAGAGACTTATAAACGAAAGCTTGACTCTAATATCTGTGGATAGAGTATATATTAATCAAAAGAATAAGTATTCGGTAATGTTTACTCTATATATTCATCTAAACATATGAAAAAAATGACCCGCGAGGCACTTCACCTATGTAATGCAAATTCCCATTACAAGCAACCCAATTCCTCCATAATATGACAATCAAAGGTTTTATGTTCTCCACTTCCCTTTACCTAATAAATTGTTTCTCTGTGTATGAAAGAGACAAGAGGCAAAACTACTTATAAACAATTTGACCTCCAATTGTCCCCCTTCCCCCGGTCGGAACAGAATGATTAGTACATAACCATATTCAAGGTGCACTGGAATGTAACTGCAGGACACGCAAAGCTTGAAACAAAGTCATAGGGTGAGGGATAGACACATTTACGGAGTGAATTCCATACTTTACTTGTTGAGCTGAAAAATTACGAGGAAATTTAAGTTAACTGTTGGCTTTGAATGGTGGGCAGAAAAGTGGTGGGAATGAGTTACAAAGCGGGTGGCCCTCTGTCTCTGCAGAGTGAGAGGTATACGCTGGGACAGCTGTGAAGAACACTGATTATAATAATGGCATAACAGTAACATACACGCAATGTTCACAATGTGGAGAGATTGTAGACAATATGGTGGAGAAGAGTAGAGATTACATGCCTTTGATTGCACCCTTTCAGAGGCATTTTTCATATGCGAACAATATCTGATACGCTTACAACAGTGTCCCTGTACGGAGACAGAGGCTGTACGGGGATAACAGACGATTGAGCAAACCTAACCTCTGGGAAACTTTCTAATAAAGAATGCTAATATGATCTTTCAAAGACACACACACACACACTTGTGTTTTGATAAACACTAATGTTTCACTGCATGCACGCGCATATCAGTATATGTTATGGCTCTAGCCATCTCTCTTTCGCAACTAACTCAGCGCGTTACAGGTTGTCAGGGTAGCTCATGAAAAAGATATATCCACTGATATTTTAACAACCAATCATGTTATGACTTATATCTATTGGCTTCTGGAAGAGAAAAACATGCGTAGGAACTATTTAAGATATACTGAAATTTAGGAACCACGCTAGGCCTGAAGAGACCATAATTATATCACAACTCGGTATAAAGAGGATGGCCGCAAAATCATCCACGTGGCAGCTGTATGCGTGTGTGTGTGTGTGTGTGTGTGTGTGTGTGTTGGGTTTAAATGCCGATATAACTATGTTAACGTTAAATATTACATGAATAAAACAATGCAAGGGTAATTATATATTATGTGCAGTAAAATGTATAAGTTAGATAAGAGACTGTCACCTTATATAATTATTAAAATACCTATATGCGTAATCAGAAACCGAGTGCACTGTGAGTGATGGCAGATAATATCTGGAGGACCATTAGTTTGTAAAAACCTGTTAGGTATTGTTAAGGTGTCCACTATGTGGGCTGCTGGATCACTATACTCTGTTTCAGCGACGCTGAGGTGAGAACAGCTAACCTAGATGTCAATAAGTCTAGCTGATTGGCTCATGCGACCGTTTTCAATGTCTCATCTTTTAGTAATTATTAATTCTTAAAGGTTTAAATAATCACGGTCGCACAAGTCAATCAGCTGGAACTATTGACATCTACCTGGTCGCTGAAACAGTATAGTGATTAGTATATAACAGACAGCACCTGGTAATGCTAATGCTACCACAGAAACAGTATAGTGATTAGTATATAACAGACAGCACCTGGTCATGCTAATGCTACCACAGAAACAGTATAGTGATTAGTATATAACAGACAGCACCTGGTCATGCTAATGCTACGAAACAGTATAGTGATTAGTATATAACAGACAGCACTGGTCATGCTAATGCTACCACAGAAACAGTATAGTGATTAGTATATAACAGACAGCACCTGGTCTGCTAATGCTACCACAGAAACAGTATAGTGATTAGTATATAACAGACAGCACCTGGTCATGCTAATGCTACAAAACAGTATAGTGATAGTATATAACAGACAGCACTGGTCATGCTAATGCTACCACAGAAACAGTATAGTGATTAGTATATACAGACAGCACTGGTCATGCTAATGCTACCACAGAAACAGTATAGTGATTAGTATATAACAGACAGCACCTGGTCATGCTAATGCTACCACAGAAACAGTATAGTGATTGTATAACAGACATTAGTATAACAGACAGCACCTGGTCATGCTAATGCTACCACAGAAACAGTATAGTGATTAGTATATAACAGACAGCACCTGGTCATGCTAATGCTACCACAGAAACAGTATAGTGATTAGTATATACAGACAGCACTGGTCATGCTAATGCTACCACAGAAACAGTATAGTGATTAGTATATAACAGACAGCACCTGGTCATGCTAATGCTACCACAGAAACAGTATAGTGATTATATAACAGACAGCACCTGGTCATGCTAATGCTACCACAGAAAAACAGTATAGTGATTAGTATATAACAGACAGCACCTGGTCATGCTAATGCTACCACAGAAACAGTATAGTGATTAGTATATAAGACAGCACCTGGTCATGCTAATGCTACCACAGAAACAGTATAGTGATTAGTATATAACAGACAGCACCTGGTCATGCTAATGCTACCACAGAAACAGTATAGTGATTAGTATAACAGACAGCACCTGGTCATGCTAATGCTACCACAGAAACAGTATAGTGAGTATATAACAGACAGCACCTGGTCATGCTAATGCTACCACAGAAACAGTATAGTGATTAGTATATAACAGACAGCACCTGGTCATGCTAATGCTACCACAGAAACAGTATAGTGATTAGTATATAACAGACACCTGGTCATGCTAATGCTACCACAGAAACAGTATAGTGATTAGTATATAACAGACAGCACCTGGTCATGCTAATGCTACCACAGAAACAGTATAGTGATTAGTATATAACAGACAGCACCTGGTCATGCTAATGCTACCACAGAAACAGTATAGTGATTAGTATATAACAGACAGCCTGGTCATGCTAATGCTACCACAGAAACAGTGTGATTAGTATATAACAGACAGCACCTGGTCATGCTAATGCTACCACAGAAACAGTATAGTGATTAGTATATAACAGACACTGGTCATGCTAATGCTACCACAGAAACAGTATAGTGATTAGTATATAACAGACAGCACCTGGTCATGCTAATGCTACCACAGAAACAGTATAGTGATTAGTATATAACAGACAGCACCTGGTCATGCTAATGCTACCAGAACAGTATAGTGATTAGTATATAACAGACAGCACCTGGTCATGCTAATGCTACCACAGAAACAGTATAGTGATTAGTATATAACAGACAGCACCTGGTCATGCTAATGCTACCACAGAAACAGTATAGTGATTAGTATATAACAGACAGCACCTGGTCATGCTAATGCTACCACAGAAACAGTATAGTGATTAGTATATAACAGACAGCACCTGGTCATGCTAATGCTACCACAGAAACAGTATAGTGATTAGTATAACAGACAGCACCTGGTCATGCTAATGCTACCACAGAAACAGTATAGTGATTAGTATATAACAGACAGCACCTGGTCATGCTAATGCTACCACAGAAACAGTATAGTGATTAGTATATAACAGACAGCACCTGGTCATGCTAATGCTACCACAGAAACAGTATAGTGATTAGTATATAACAGACAGCACCTGGTCATGCTAATGCTACCACAGAAACAGTATAGTGATTAGTATATAACAGACAGCACCTGGCCATGCTAATGCTACCACAGAAACAGTATAGTGATTAGTATAACAGACAGCCCCTGGTCATGCTAATGCTACCAGAACCAGTATAGTGATTAGTATATAACAGACAGCACCTGGTCATGCTAATGCTACCACAGAAACAGTATAGTGATTAGTATATAACAGACAGCACCTGGTCATGCTAATGCTACCACAGAAACAGTATAGTGATTAGTATATAACAGACAGCACCTGGTCATGCTAATGCTACCACAGAAACAGTATAGTGATTAGTATATAACAGACAGCACCTGGTAATGCTAATGCTACCACAGAAACAGTATAGTGATTAGTATATAACAGACAGCACCTGGTCATGCTAATGCTACCACAGAAACAGTATAGTGATTAGTATATAACAGACAGCACCTGGTCATGCTAATGCTACCACAGAAACAGTATAGTGATTAGTATATAACAGACAGCACCTGGTCATGCTAATGCTACCACAGAAACAGTATAGTGATTAGTATATAACAGACAGCACCTGGTCATGCTAATGCTACCACAGAAACAGTATAGTGATTAGTATATAACAGACAGCACCTGGTCATGCTAATGCTACCACAGAAACAGTATAGTGATTAGTATATAACAGACAGCACCTGGTCATGCTAATGCTACCACAGAAACAGTATAGTGATTAGTATAACAGACAGCACCTGGTCATGCTAATGCTACCACAGAAACAGTATAGTGATTAGTATATAACAGACAGCACCTGGTCATGCTAATGCTACCACAGAAACAGTATAGTGATTAGTATATACAGACAGCACCTGGTCATGCTAATGCTACCACAGAAACAGTAGTGATTAGTTATAACAGACAGCACTGGTCTGCTTGCTACCACAGAAACAGTATAGTGATTAGTGTATAACAGACAGCACCTGGTCATGCTAATGCTACCACAGAAACAGTATAGTGATTAGTATATAACAGACAGCACCTGGTCATGCTAATGCTACCACAGAAACAGTATAGTGATTAGTATATAACAGACAGCACCTGGTCATGCTAATGACACCACAGAAAGTGTAACAGGCAGTCAGACAGTCAGTAGCCAACCCTTCATTCCCGTTAAATAGATTGGGAGGATTAGCAAGGGACATTAGTAAGGGAACAATGATGACCGGGAGAAAATGAATACAATAAACACCTGCCAAAGCAAGTATTTCAACATTCAGAACAACATTCACCAGGCCTCAATATCATTGTCTTCACCTCAGATGATATACACTTCCACAACAAAGTTTCTTCACAACATCGGGGATGATGACCTTCCAGGTTTGTCAATTAAAAGGTTACAAATACCTTCATATGTTCTTCCTAACAAACTTTCTCCATTCATTGCTGCAACAACAATTACATATAATATCCCTGTTAATAGTTCATGCATCGACCATGAATCTCCCGACCATGATTCCCCTTTATTATTTTGGCTACAATCATACATTTTATTGAGGGTAGTGCTTGATAATTTCATTCAGCACTGGAGCTACGGCGGTCGAGTGACAAGCACACTCACGTGGGAATCTGCTTGACCTGGGTTAGATCCCAGCCAAGGCGGACATATTTAATGGGTGTGAAATTCAGTGTCTGAAGCAACTGCCTGCAGCCCCTTCTCTGTATCCTCCTACTTTCTCTATCCTAGTTTCAAAGCCAAAGGCGGATGTTGTGCACACTCACTTGCTCTCGTATTTCCGATTTTGGCTCCTCTGAATTCTCAACTTTATGGCTCAAACTTTCCAGTCATTCTCATATTAAATATTTATGTGATATCTGTCTTTCCCCTAACTCTACCGACTTTCCCAAATTGTTTGATTATCTAAACTCTAAAGTGGAGCACATTCTAGCCATTTCTCCTTTCTCTGAATCTCCATTTTAGGAGATTTCAACGTTCATCACCACCAATGGCTCTCCTCTAATTCTACTGACCAGCTTGGTGACCAAGCCTACGTCTTTTCTATCCTAATTGACCTAGAGCAGTTGGTTCAGCAACCTACCCTTATCCCGGATCGCTTCGGAGATCGGCCCAACATTCTTGACTTGTTTCTAACTTCTAACCCTTCTTCTTATACTGTCAATCTTTTCTCTCCTTTGGGCTCCTCCGACCATAAACTTATCTCTGTCATCTGTCCTATCTCTCCAGTACGGCCGCCTGATCCTCTTAGCAGGCGGCACTTGTGGCACTTTGGCACTGATGACTTGGAGGCTCTCCGGCAGTACTTCTTTGATTTCCCATGAAATTAATTTTGCTTCTGTGACCGAGGACCCTCGGAGGGTGCTGAACGCAATACCGAGGTAATCCTATCGGGCATGGAGGCATACATTCCATTTTCTTTCTCTGTGACTAGTGCAAACATTCTTGGTTTACTCATGCTTGTTCTACTGGTGTCCTCAATAAGGAGGAGGCATTTAAATGGTACCAACGCCTTAAAACTCAAGAATCTCATTCTTCCTATGTTTGTATAAGTCTACCCAACATGTCACGTTTAACAAATAAGTAAAACGGAACACAAGCAACAACGGATCTACTGATCCTTACGAGGCTGCTTGTAAATATGATTGCAAAAGAGCAGATACACATATAATGATATGGAGTAAAATAAGTCCACATATATAACGTCATTATCAGGCGGGGGGCCTGGTATCCTTCTCCCCTTAAATAAATCTACCAAAAAAACGAGACAGAGATAGGGGCGAGGGAACGCGTTCGTGGTCCCGGACCCTAAGAATAGGAGCTTTGAATGTGCGTGGATGTAGTACGAATGAGAAACGAGAGGATATTGGAAGGTTATTTGAAAGAAGGATGTATGATGTCCTTGCACTGAATGAAACAAAGATGAAAGGAGTGGGAGAAGTGGATTTGGGAAATGTGATAGGTAGAAAGTCTGGAGTAGACGAGGGAGTCAGGGGGAAAGAAGGAGTGGCTATTATTGTGAAGGAGGAGTTGAGAGAGTTTATACATGAGTGGAAAGAGGTGTCATCAAGGCTAATGTGGGTGAGAATGCGGTTTAAGGGTGAAAGGTGGGTTTTTGTAAGTGCGTATGGACCAGGAAGTGAAAGAGAGTTAGACGAGGTAGAGGGTTTCTGGGAGGATTTGAGAGATTGTCTACAAGGGTTTGATGAAAATGAAAATGTTATAGTTTTAGGGGACCTAAATGTTAGGGCAGGAAATGAGCCTGTTGAGGGAGTCATCGGTAGTTTTGGTGTGGATGGTGTAAACGAGAGTGGAGAAAGACTCAAAAATGTATGTGAAGAGTGTAGATTGAGTGTAGGTAATACGTTCTTCAAAAAAAGGCGTATACACAAGTACACCTGGCATAGACTTGTGAGGGGAGAGATTGTAGAGAGGGCATTGATGGATTATGTGCTGGTGACAAAGGAAAGATTGTGTAGACTGCTGGATGTGAATGTGATGAGAGGTGAGGCGGAGGGTATGTCAGATCATTACCTGGTGGAGGGAAAGCTAAGAGTTAAGAGTTACAGGAGAATAAGAGACAAGCGTGAAGTAAGAGAGGTAATAAAAGTTAGTGAGTTAGAGAAGAGTGAAAAAGAGAGGGAGTACAAGGAAAGACTAAATGAAAAATGGATGGAAGTGAGAGAGATGGAAGAGAGAGAACTAGAAGTTGAATGGCAACAGTTTAAGGAAGGAGTGAAAGCAAGTGCAGAGGTAGTATGCGGCAAAAGGAAAGTAGGAGGCAGAGGTATCAGGAAGGGAAGCGAGTGGTGGAATGATACGGTGAGAAAGGCAGTTGAGGAGAAGAGACAGTGTTTTGAGAGGGTTTTACAGGATGGTAGTGTTGAGGTATGGGAGAGGTACAAGGAGAAAAGGAGAGAGGCAAAACGGAAAATTAGAGAAGCGAAAAAAGATGCAAACGAAAGGTGGGGCCAAAGGCTGAGTGAGAATTTTGAAGAACGAAAGAAGATGTTCTGGAAGGAGGTAAATAAAGTAAGGCAAGGAGGACAAAAGAGGGAAGAGTCAGTGAAAGATGAAAATGGAGAATTACTAGTGGAACCAGTTGAAGTGAGGAAAAGATATGCCGAGTATTTTGAATATTTGTTAAATACAAGAGATGGAAGAGAAGCAGTGATTGAAGCAGAGGTGGATGGAGATAGGTTACCCAGGCCACCCAGGTGGCAGGGAATGAATGAAAGGATTGAGGAAAATGAGGTGAAAGAAGCAGTGAAACAAATGAGAGCGGGAAAAGCAGAAGGTTTGGATGGTATTGCTGTGGAGTGTATAAAGAAGGGTGGAGATGTGATAATAGATTGGTTGGTGAGACTTTTCAATGTGTGCTTTGCTGTGACAATGGTACCAATAGACTGGAAGAGTGCATGTATTGTGCCGTTGTACAAGGGGAAGGGAGATCGGCAGGAGTGTTCAAGTTATAGAGGTATTAGTTTATTGTCAGTGGTTGGAAAGCTGTATGGCAGGGTGTTGATAGAGAGGATAATAAAGTGTACGGAAGTTGCAATAGGAGAAGAACAGTGCGGTTTTAGGAGGGGAAGAGGGTGCGTGGATCAGATGTTTGCAGTAAGACAGTTATGCGAGAAGTATTTAGAGAAGCATAAGGAGATATTTTGGGCTTTTATGGACTTGGAAAAAGCGTATGATCGTGTGGACCGTGAAGCAATGTGGAAGGTGTTAAGGATTTATGAAATAGGAGGAAATTTGTTAGAAGCAGTTAAGAGTTTTTATGAAGGGAGCAGAGCATGTGTGAGAGTAGGAAATGGTGAGTTGAGTGAATGGTTTGAGGTAAAGGTAGGTTTGCGACAGGGTTGTGTAATGTCACCATGGCTGTTTAATATGTTTAAGGATGGTGTGGTGAGGGAGGTGAAAAGGAGAACTATGGGAAGAGGATTGGGTTTAGTAGGAAAGAATGGTAGAGATTGGGAGTTGAATCAGTTGCTGTTCGCTGATGACACAGCATTGGTGGCGGATTCTGATGAGAAACTGCAGCGGGTAGTCAAAGAGTTTGGTGTGGTTTGTGGAAGGAGGAAACTGAAGGTGAACGTCAATAAAAGTAAAGTAATGGTGTGTAATAGGGGAGAGCATAGGGTGAATCTAGATGTGAGGCTGGATGGGGAAATATTGGAACAAGTAGAGTGTTTTAACTATCTAGGAGGAACAATAAGCAGGAGTGGAGGTATGGAAGTGGAGGTAAAACAGAGAGTGTGTGAAGGAAGGAAGGTTTTCGGAGCAATGGGAAGTATGTGGAAGACAAGAAATCTCGGAGTGAAAGTAAAAAGTGCACTGTATCAAGGAATTGTTGTGCCAACAGTGATGAATGGGGCTGAGACATGGGCTCTGAAGAAAAAGGAGAAAAGAGGGCTGGATGTGATGGAGATGAGCTGCTTGAGGAGTATGTGTGGAGTTACTCGTAGAGACAGATTGAGGAATGAAGAGATACGTAGGAGAGTGGGGCAGCAGGAACATTTGTCAGCCAGAGTGGACAGAAGGGTGCTGAGCTGGTATGGTCATGTTGAATGAATGGGAGATGAAAGGCTTACAAAGAGAATATGTGAGTCAGGTACAAGGGGAGATAGAAGGGCAGGAAGACCCCCATTGAGATGGAGAGACTGTGTAAGAAAGGCTTTGGATGATAGAGGAATGACTATAGATCAGGCAGGGGAAGTGGTGGTGGACAGGAGTGAATGGAGAATGCTTGTGAATAGTTGAGTGAACACGTGGTCATTTGGAGTAAGGGGTCGGGTGCAAGTTGGACTAGATAATAGTCCATCAGGCGCCTGGCCCGGGGAGACGATTAATGTGAAGGGTGTGGTGGGAGGGCTTATGGCTTTGGCTCCGCTGCATGTCTGCCTGGCGAGATCGGAACCTCTCCGGGTGGTCAGGGGCTGGGGGAGTGCTGGAGCGACCTTGGTAACCCTGGTCTCTGGGTCTTCTCCTGGGTGACCTGGATGTGTGAGAGTTTGTGTTTTTTATCTGTGTTTATTTTTGTGTTTTATGTTGTTTTTGTGTTTTCCTGGCTGTCTTGAGTCGGCTACCCCCAAAATGGGGATTGGGCCTGAGCATATAGACAGATAGATAGATAGATAGATAGATCACCATATAAGGCATTTTTTTTTTTTCTGTGTTAGACACATCATACTTGCGTGACCCGCCATTGAATGTTGTCATATTTGATAACTTGCATCTACTATTGGCCTATATATAACCTGTTTAAAATCCATATTATCATTTGGTGTCACTTAAGTCGTGGGGATAAATATGCTATAATTAATTATATAGTATAGATTTTCGCTTACTCTTATGACTTTAGAAAGCTACCTTACATTTGTTATTTTTTAAAATGTACTATTTCTTTAAACTAATACAGTATTGTCTGTTCTTTTATATGCAGTGCAATCTCAGGCAACTAATAACATATTCTTACGCAATTGACAACAGTGATTGTCATTGGTCGACCATCACTCTCTAACCTCGGAAACACAAACTACGTCAACTAAGCATTACTCTTGGCATAATCGGTAATCTCACACACACACACACACACTCAGAAAATTGTGTGCCTCAATAAGCATTATCGGAGTGAATATGTTTTTTATAGAGAATTATTTTCAGTTGCAACATTGAACACCTAGCAAAGTCATTATTTAGCAACAGTACTAAATGTATGCTATTCAATATATATATATATATCATAATCATATATTTCGTGACACCTCATGTAATAGTGGGTGGAAATAATAATAGCCATTATGTGCGTTTGTGTGTGTGTGTGCATGCCTGTTTGTTTGCATATGCTTGTGGCGTGTTATAGTGTAGTAATTATAGTTCAGAAATATATACATATAAGTATATGTTGTAAGAACAGAAATATATAGTCTTTATGGTATATTTCTTTCAATATAGTATTTTTTCAAGTTCTATATTTAACAATTACACATTACACTGAATATACAGAATATTAAGCAACATGGCATTTAACAAATGCCGTATGAGTTACATGTTTTGTCTATGTGTATGAGGGAGGCAAAAGGCAGGTTGCCTGCAACGAGTGTCTCCCCAAAAGCGAAAAGAGTGACAGAGCCAAATTCAAGGGACGCTGTGGTAAAAGAAATGCCAGGACACACGAAGTTTAAAATAGCTTAAGTCATAGGATAAATGAAAAATTGATTAAGGGAGAAGTTCAAGAGTTCACCTGTTGAGTAGAAGAAAGACTGAGAATGCCAATTCTTGGCTTTAAAAGCTGGACAGAATAGGAGTGGGACTGTGTTGCAAGGCGGGTGCCTGGAACTCACCGGAAGGGACTGATATGATCCAAATTATTTCTTATGTATTCACCCATGCATTGGACAAGTCTAATTAACAATATATTCATTGCAATGAATCATAGACATTACTAATGCAAGCCAAAACTCCTATATTATCATTGCTGCTGTTCCTTTCTCAAATTAAACTGTTGCATAACCCACTGCTCTAAACACGTGTTAGATAATATTTATGGAGAGCTTAAGTCTAATGTTAATAACGTTAATATTAGCACACCCATATGTATAATTTAACTTTATATATCAATATTTTGTTTCATGTATAGATGACTGTCAACATGGTTTCCTTGGAAACGAGAGCTTGTTGGTAATTTGGGAATATAATCACAGTAAAGGTCACACTACCATTACACCAAAAGTAAACGTCTACAAACACATTGTTCTCTACAATGATATTTTTCGTATATCAATTGTCAAATCAAATTACCACAGTAATCCTTTGTATTTTACTTAGTATAACTATAATAATTGTTTCCAATGCAAGTTACGAGGATATATTGTCTCCAGGCATACCAATAGTTATATTCTGCACATTTTTCTAATTAAAACAACTTCACAGGAAGCTCATCAAGCACCTGTTATTTTTTAGCATTGGAAGATAACGCAAGTGGGTCAAAACCATTATATTGTTAAGGACAGTAAAGATAGAGGGTATATATTGATATCGTGACAAATGTTGGCCTGCCTGAACAGCTGTAAGTGTGCCATTTTCAGAGGTGTTAGGGTGGCAAGGAATACCATTTTCAAATTTCTGTCATGATACAATAAAGGTCAAAATAGCATAAACGTCTACAGTGAGGTAATGGAAGTTTGATGATACAGAGTATTTCAGTCCTTATCTAGCTGTGCAACAGATCGTTAATACAATCAATCATAAAATACGGTTGTCAGCTTCACTTTAATTTTTGACATACCAATGTTCCTGGATGGCATAGAATACATAGACATTTGCATTATTATATATACAGTACCTACGGTAGTTCATCAACTAATTTACTTTCGGAATACGATTATCTTGAGTTAATAGGCATAGGCCAAATAAAACAAAGTTTATGGCCAGTAAATGTTTGTAACCTGCTTTGTAAAAAGTTAAATGATAGTAAAATACTGTATATCAAATAAAATTAATATGTAAATCGCCCATGATCAAATTGTGCAAAAGGTTAATCAACTATTTATGTTTGTTTGTTTGTTTTGCATAACATTGTTGAGAACATTGTGTTCGACTTTTGGTGTAATGGTAGTGTGACCTTTACTGTGATTATATTCCCTAATTACCAACAAGCTCTCGTTTCCATGGAAACCATGTTGACAGTCATCTATACATGAAACATAATATTGATATATAAAGATAAATTATACATATGGGTGTGCTAATATTAACGTTATTAACATTAGACTTAAGCTCTCCATAATTATATATTATCTAACATGTGTTTACTGTTTAGAGCAGTGGGTTAAGCAACATCTTAATTAAGCGGAGAACGGAACTGTAGCAATGATTGCAAAAATTAATAATACATACTCTAATATTATTTTCTTAAAGGTAGATTTAACTAAAAATAGCTGTTCAATAATTGTTATTGATATCATGATAAAACGGTAACCATAAACCTGGTGAAATAATTCACTTAACAACCCCACCCTACACACTTCCAACCTTTCCTACACGATAATATGCCCCCCCCCCCCTTACTCGCTATAGCCTCTCCCGCTCCTTCCCAGCAAATCTAGCTACGCCATCTATGGGACATAATATGCAACAGATTCAGGGGGGGGGGGGGAGAGTGAGCGATCTTACTAATATCAGAGCGAAAGACTCCCAGCGAAATTACCATTAGGTGGCCCAGTCTGAAAGGTGACCGACTGTACATGTTTCAAACCCTGCATTATCAACACGTACTTATTACCGAGTACACATTTCCAACTAAATTGTATAATATTACATACGATCCTATTTCCAAGTCCCTGTTCAAAATCAGAAAATTGGTTCGTGGGAAACAAATTCGAAGGATTTTCGAACTTATTTCCGAATTTCGAACTTAATACCGAGTGGATATTTTCGAACATAATTCCAGTTAGCACTTTTCGAACCTAATTCAAACTAGAACATTTCGAATTTAATTCAAACAACCTATTTTTTGGCCTTTTCGAACGTACTGACGTTTACTTGGAAATAAATTCGAACACGTACAGTTGTGGACAGATAAAACAGATACAGCCTTGGTCTGTCCAAGACCTCAATAGAGGGCAGGCTGGCAGCACAATTAGTGCCCATAAATTATCTGGTAACAGTGATGGTGAGGGGGTAGTAGGTGAAGGTATGGGGTGGAAGGAGGGAGGCGAGGGAGGAGGAAGGAGGGTACAGGAGTGGGAGGGGTAACCAGCTGCGAGGTGGGACCAGGTGGGGGTGGAGAGAAGTGGGTTACCAAATATTTACTGTGAAAGAATAATTAATTTTGTGTTATGATCATTATGTGGTATTATGATTGCAAAATATTGGATTGCTGGTATTAATCAAGCATATAATACTGCTAAAGTTGTAGCAAATTGAAACAGAAACACCCTCCAATAAGAAACTGTGTGTTTCTACCTCGAGAATCATAGCTGGGGGAGGGGAGAAGGTATTATTATTATTATTATAAGGACTAGCACCAAGCCCATGAAAACTATGTGGCACTAAAACTCATGATTACAACGGCAGAGGTAAGCTAGGCGAATTCAAGAAAGATACAAAGCTATGGGAAAAACGATACAGAAAGGTAAAAGACGAGCACGATACAGAACATGCATAAAGAGATCCAGATACAAAGTGGGGGGTGACAAACTATAGAGGGCAACCTAGCAGTAGTGCATGATAGGGGTAGGTGGTGGTGGATTACAAACATAAGAACATAAGAAAATGGGAGTCTGCAGAAAGCCGATTGGCCTAAGCAAGGCAGATCCCTGTCCCACACAACCCCAATTCAATTACAAAGCCCAATTATAGGCTCAACACTCTAATACCCTGAGGATCATCTTACCAAAACGGTTAGAGATTAACGCAGGATTATGGGGGTCTGCAGAGCGCTGATTGGCCCAACCCGGCTGATCCCCCTTCACACCCAACCCTTCTCGTCCATATGCTTATCCAATTTTATCTTAAAGCTCCCTACAGTTTTAGATCCCACTATAGCACTTGGTAGTCCATTCCACCCATCTACAACTCTGTTACCAAACCAATATTTGCCTATATCTTTTCTGAAACGAAATTTATCTAATTTAAAACCATTGGTACGAGTTCTTTCGCTATCACTGAGCTTTAGTACATTTGTCATGTCCCCTTTGTTAATCCCACTAACCCACTTGAACACCTCTATCATATCCCCTCTAACTCTGCGTCTCTCTAACGAATGTAAACCTAATTTCTTCAACCTTTCTTCATACGGAAGATTTCTAATATTATGGATCATTTTTGTCATTCTACGCTGTACTCTCTCCAATGAATCTATGTCCATTCTGTAATAAGGACACCAAAATTGGACAGCATAATCCATATGGGGTCTCACTAATGACAAGTAAAATTGTAAGATAACATCAGCAGTTCTGTTACTCACACTCCTAGAGATGAACCCGAGAATCCTGTTTGCCTTATTACGAACGCCTATACACTGTTTTCTAGGCTTCAAATCATTGCTAACAAACACACCTAGATCTTTCTCGCAGTCTGAATTTTCTAATTCTAAATTAGCTAGTTTATATTTAACATTTGTTTGCATCTTCCCTATCTTTAATACATTGCATTTGTCAATGTTAAACTTCATCTGCCAATTTACTGACCATTCATGTAAGGTATCTAGATCCCTTTGGAGGCACTCTATATCGCTATCTGAATCAATTGATCTCCCCATTTTAATATCGTCTGCGAATTTACTTATCCTACTAGTTATACCTAAATCTAGGTCATTTATGTATATAAGAAACAACAGGGGACCTAATACCGATCCCTGGGGGACACCACTTTTGACTGCTCCCCACTCTGACTTGGTACCATTTATGTTGACTCTCTGTTTCCTGCCAATTAGCCATGACCTAATCCATCCCAACAACGCCCCACCTATTCCATGTGCCTCAACCTTTCTCATCAATCTCTCATGAGGGACTCTGTCGAACGCTTTACTGAAATCTAAATATATAATATCGTATGCCTTGTCATTATCTACTGCTTCATATACCTCTGAGAAAAAACTAAGCAAATTAGTAAGGCAAGAACGTCCCTGAGTGAATCCATGCTGAGAAGAATTGATTAAGTTAAATGTTTCTAAGTGGTTTCTCATTTTCCTAGCAATAATTGACTCTAGTAGCTTTCCTATGATTGAAGTGAGACTAATGGGACGGTAATTGGATGCTATTGATTTATCACCTTTTTTGAAAATCGGAACTACATTTGCAAGCTTCCAAGCTTCTGGAACTATACCTGTTTCTAATGAATTGTTAAAAAGAAATGTTAATGGGTAACTTAACTCATCTCTGCATTCTTTTAATACTCTGGCATATACCTCATCGGGACCAGGCGATTTCTGAGGTTTCAGTCTGTCAATTTCCTTAAGCACATCATTTCTACTTATAGTAACCGTACTTAACCTATTTTCTATACTATCGCTATATACCTTACGGACTTCTGGAATCTGTGCCAAATTTTCATTAGTGAAAACGGATAGAAACTGACTATTTAATGTACTGCACATTTCTAAATAATTTTCTGTCATTTCTCCTATCGAAGTTTTAAGGGGGCCTATTCTATCTCTAACTTTAGATTTATATAGCTGGTAAAAAACCTTAGGGTTATTTTTTGAGTCATTGGCTATCCTGATTTCATAATTTCTTTTGTCTGTCCTTATACCTTTTTTAACCTCTCTTGATAGATTCTGATAGTAAGCAAGTAGGTGAATTTCGCCTTTCTTAATTTTCGATATATTCCTCTCTTTTTTCCTAGAAGGTCTAATAGTCTATTATTCATCCATTTGGGTTGGTTCTGTGTTGATCTAAATTTTCTTTTGGGGATATATTTATTTTGCGCATTGTGGAGTGAAGAAATAAAATGATTATATGTAGCTGTCAAATTATCCTGAGTTAAGACAGGTATCTGAGAGAGAGTATGTTCATTAGCGCACCTGGGTCCACTTACTAGTTTAACCATAGGATCGACTCTTAAGGCTCTTCTTAATCCACCATAATTGGCTTTTCTGAAATCTGGGATAAGTGTCGTATTCTCTTTAGCCTTTCCTGTCCATTGTATGTTAAAATAAATTGATTTATGATCACTATTTCCTAGTTGGTCTCTTATCTCTACATTATTTATCATTTGTTCATTATTACTGAGAACTAAATCGAGGATATTATTACCTCTAGTAGGCGAGTCTATGAATTGAAATAAAAACTATCCTGTACCGCCTCAATAAACTCTTTTGAATCTGAGTCGCCGATTTGATGCTGCCAATCAATATTCGGAAAATTAAAATCCCCCATAATACACACATTGCTAAACCTTGATGCTATTTTCACTTCCTGCCATAAAGCTGTACCTTCGTTTCTACTCATATTTGGTGGTCTATAAATAACTCCAATAATTATGGTCTCACTACCTTCGCTAACCTCAACCCAAACACTTTCGTTATCAGTATTTAGTCTAATACCTGATTTAATATAGCTTTTTAAAGAACTCCTGACAAACACTGCTATTCCGCCGCCCCTCCTACTTGTTCGGTCGCGTTTAAACAAACTATATCCTGGTATATGGAATTCTGCTAAAAAAAATCTTGATTCTGTATTAATCCATGTTTCAGTCAGTGCTATAATGTCTATATTTTCGTTGCTAACAAGTGCTCTAAGTTCATCCATTTTGTTACATAAACTCCTACAGTTTGTATAATATAATCGCAATGAATTTATTTTACTGGTATCGGATTTACCTTTACAAAGAAACCTGTAGGTGGAGTGTGAATTATTTTATGAAGAATAATTAATTTAAACTTTGGTAATGAAATAATAAATAAGTTTTCTAACATCTCACTTACCCACCTTCGATTTTGATAGTAATATAACGAATGCCAATGCATTAAATAGCCAACTATGAAAAACATCTTCGCAGAGCCTCATAATACCATAAGCCTTGATAAGATTAGGTAGAGGTGTGTGTAGCATGATAAACGCGCTATAGGCAACTTGCTCTCTCTCTCTTGCTATTGTAACATAAGCACAAACCGTTTGTCGGTTGTATATCTAATATACTTTGAAACATTATATATATATATATATATATATATATATATATATATATATAAATATATGTACTGTATATATATATATATATATATATATATATATATATATGTATATATATATATATAGTATTACAGTAAATGAAGCAAGCTTTATCTACCTATTTATCTTTGCTATATTCATTATGTGTTTTAGTCTGCAGTTTTACTGTTATAGCAAACTGGGTCGACCGTGATTATATTTACACACTACACTATTATATTTACACACTACACTATTATATTTACACACTACACTATTATATTTACACACTACACTATTATATTTACACACTATTATATTTACACACTACACTATTATATTTACACACTACACTATTATATTTACACACTACACTATTATATTTACACACTACACTATTATATTTACACACTACACTATTATATTTACACACTACACTATTATATTTACACACTACACTATTTGTATTTGCAGTGCAGTTCCTTGATTTTGTAGAATAAATACTACCACATTTGTTTAGACATAATTGTATGCAACTGACAAAATGCGGATGCAGCAGTCACTGGCTATCATGTTCCCGATTTTGACTCCTCTGCATTCTCCACTTTATGGCTCAAACTATTCTCCCATTCTCATACTAAATACTTCTGTGTTGTCTATCTTTCCCTTAACTCTACTGACTTTCCCAAATTCTTTGAGTATCACAACTCTTAACTGGAACACATCCTAGCCATCTCTCCTTTCTCAGAAATCACCATCTTAGGAGATTTCAATGTTCGCCACCGCCAATGGCTCTCCTCTCATTCCACTGGCTAACCTGGTGAACAATCTATATATTTTCTATCCTAAATGACCTAGACCAGTTGGTTGAGCAACCCACCCGTATCCAACATAGCTTCGGAGATCATTCTTGACTTGTTTCTAACTTCTAACCCTTCCTCTTATGATGTTGATCTGTTTTCCTCATTTATGCTCCTCTTATCTATCTCTTTTACCTGTCCTATCTCTCCTGTACGGCCACCCGAATGAGCCGAATTAGCCAGCCGGCGGCACTTGTAGCACTCTGAACCTGCCGACTGGGAGGCTCTCCGGCAGTACTTCTTTGATTTCGCATGGAATTACTTTTGCTTCCGTTGCCGGGGGACCCTTGGAGAGTGCTGAACGCATTACCGAGGTAATCCTCTCGGGCATGGAGGCATATATTCCATTTTCTTTACATCAGACTAATGTAAAAAAAACTTGGTTTACTCACGCTTTTTCTACTTCTGTCCGCAATAAAGATGAAGCATTCAAACAGTACCGACACCTTCAAACTCCGGAATCTTATTTTTCCTATGTTTCTGCCCAGAATCAAGCCAAATTCTTTCACTCACGAAACACTCTTTCATCGAGTCTATATTAAATTCACTGAACTATTCAATATCTGATGATTATGTCGGACAGGTTGGAAGAGAGGTATCTTGACCAGGATCCGAACCCACTCACTCCAGGTATATTTGGAAGAGTTGAGCACCATAACCACTCAGCCATATGCTCATGGCCGAGTGGTTATGGTGCCCAGCTCTTTCAAATATACCTGGAGTGAGTGGGTTCGAATCTTGGTCAGGTTACCTCTCTCTGAACAATCCAACTCTAAGGTCTTCCCAAGCTTTCTGGTATGTAGCCAAACACCTCTCCACCAATTGTTCTTCTTCGTCTTACCCTCCCTTTTTCCACTCAGACGGCACTACCGTCACTTCTTCCTCTGACAATGCTAAACTCTTCACCCAAACTTTCGCTAAAAACTCCACCTTGGATGATTCCGGTGATATTTCTCCCTCTCCAACCCCCTCCCTTCTTGCTGGAAGTTTTCTCTCATTCAACCTATCCCAAAGAAGGGGTGATCGCTCTCAACCCTCCAACTATCGTCCAATTGCTCTCATTTCTTGCATCTCCAAAGTTTTGGAAACTATTCTTACTTCAAAATTTCTTAAGCATCTCTCTGCACATATAATCTACTTTCAGATTGCCCCTATGGCTTCCTTATGGGTAGCTCTACTGGTGATCTTCTTTCATATCTTATTCATATCTTACTAACTTTTGGTCATCCTCCTTTCATGATTTTGGTGAAACCTTTTCTATTGTGCTAGACATATCTAAGTCCTTTAATAGAGTCTGGCACAAATCTCTAACTTCTAAGCTACCCGCCTTTAGTTTCTGTCCCTCAATTTGTGCCTTTATCTCTATTTCCCTTCCTGGCCGTTCCATAGCTGCAGTTGTGGACGGCCATATCTTTCACTTCCTCAACCTATCAACTATCAGCTATTTATTCATATGCTGATGACTCTACCTTACACTATTCAACTAGTTTTTCAGAACCCCCCAGCAATCAATCTCTCAAAAAGTCACGTGACGATGCCATAAAACACTTATCTTCTGACATATCAACAATTATCATTTGGGGCAGAAAATATATTGTTGCTTTTGGTGCTTCCAAAACTCATTTCTCCATTTATCTACCCATCAAGAACTCCCACAGGACTTTCCCTTATACTTCAACAATACACAAATCAACCTTTCATCTTCTCTCAATATTCTCGGTGTCTCCTTTTCTCCTGATCTCACTTGGAAAGATCATATTACCACCCTTGCTAAAACAGCTTTCCAGAAGCTGGGTATGCTCAATCGCCTCCGGGGGTTCTTTACCCCGGCACAGCTTCTTGCTCTGTACAGAGGCACAGTGCGTCCATGTATTGAGTATTGTTCACATGTGTGGGAAAGATCTTCTCACACAGAATTTCTTGACAAAGTAGAAAAGAAAACCTTTTGTCTCATTAACTCACGTCCACTCCGTGACTCTGCGATCTCTCTCACTTTGCCGCAAAGTTGCATCTCTCTCGCTATTCTACCGATATTACAATAATCAGTGTTCCTCACCCTCTCTCAATGTATATCACCTCCTCTGCGAAGAGTACGTAAAACCTGTCTTCCAATACAATCCTACCCCTACTCTTTGCAACTCTCCAACCCAAGAGTGAAACGATATTCCCAATCTTTCTCCTATTCAACAGCTGAGCTCTGGAACGTTCTACCCTGAATCCATTTTCCCCTCATCCAATGACTTTAATTACTTTAAACTCCGTGTGTCCAGGCATTTTGGCTCGAACATTCCTTGATTTTGGCCCTGTCACTCTTTCAACTATGGGGAAGGCTCTCGTCACAGGCAGTTCTGCCTTTTGTCTCACTAACTCACATAGAACAATTATCTACTAACTATAGGCCTACAATGACCATGCTTTTATTTTAGTCTTGGTCTACAGGTTTTGTGTGAGTCAATTATTTAGCAAGAATAAGATTACCCTCTTTATTGGTTAATAAGGATGTATACAATCTAGAGTTACCAATAATACTATTGTAAAGTCGGTTTGTAACTAAATATATTAAGAAATCAATGGACCTGATATTATTGATTGGCAATATTTGTCAAGATTGTATTATTGGTAACCTGAAGAAATATTGAATTAAGAAATGTTATGTTACGTGCAATAGTTTGAAAGCCCCATAAATTAA
Organism: Paralithodes platypus; assembly: GCA_032716605.1. Lineage (NCBI taxonomy): Eukaryota > Metazoa > Arthropoda > Malacostraca > Decapoda > Lithodidae > Paralithodes > Paralithodes platypus. The sequence continues at coordinate 38,707,706 of CM064497.1, forward strand.
ATATATGTGTATAATTATATTCCATACCAAGTGTGTTTTTTCGTACAACAATTCAGACAACAACTTCTGTTCAATCATCTTTTAGATACTGACCTTGTTGTTAAGCTTTATGTTATTCACAATTTACTGTTAAATATTATACGAAATCACATAAGGTCATATATTCACATAAATCACATAAGGTCATATATTCACATAAATTACATAAGGTCATATATTCACATAAATTACATAAGGTCATATATTCACATAAATTACATAAGGTCATATATTCACATAAATTACATAAGGTCATATATTCACATAAATCACATAAGGTCATATATTCACATAAATTAAAATTCACCCTGTTTTTTTGAGAACGGGATTAAATTATTAATGAGGACTGATAATTCGTTGCTCCCGTTTCTCTTTTGCGCCTTTAATCTCTTCCTGTTTTCTGTAATCTGTTAAAGTTAATTTATCAAGCTTAACCCATTAACGAGGGGAGTAAGGCGTCCGGCAATAGATAGATAGATAGAACCCCTTAACGCTTTCACTTCTACTGATGCCGTCAATACGTAACAACAAATACCTGGTATACCGGAAAGGTTCTGCATAATCGTGTTTTCATTTGATATTAATTAAGCTTACACCACCCTTGCGTTATTATTGTTGAGCATATCTACCAAGAGGTTTGACCAATAAATATAACTTAGTTTTCAATGTGGGGATATTATTTTATAACATGGTCTTTTGCGCCTCTATACCGAAACTTTGAGGATTGTATTGACATATAATATATAACTGGTTGCTTTTCTTGAACAGGTGTATTGCTATGTGAATATATATTAGTCATCCTTTGTTTCCTGGTTTCTGCTTTGGAGTTAAATTTATACAAATAGATTATTTATAGATACATTGAATAATGTTTTACTCATCTATAGTAATATATTGTTTTAAATTCTTATGGACGTATATAATGAAAAACGATGATATACCCGTGACAATGCCAATACTGATAACACCTCTGGTACATTTGGAAAACACTTTAATTGGCGTGTCATTGATACCGTATTATATACACCATATATGCATTGCATACTTTCGTTACTACTATGACCTATACACTCACCATTATGCTGAAACACTAACTATAATATTTTAAGTTTGACTGAATCACCAACTGACAAATAATAACAATTACTATTTTTCCTCTTGTTAGGTAACCAACCGGTAGTTCAGTTGTATCTGACGCTCCCATGTTTGAACAATACCACGTTCCCGATATCATAACTCGGTAGGCGCTCTAAGCAGACAACAAACATGAAGTAGTACTACATTAGAGATTTAAGATATCATATATTTGAATGCCTATATGTCACATATATATTGTATATGTTGAGAGAGAGAGAGAGAGAGAGAGAGAGAGTGAGCAATAGCAGAATAGCAGCCTGTAGCGCGTTTATTATGCTACACGGCTCCAATATTTCGCAATCATAATCCCACATAATGATCAAAACACAAAATTAATTATTCTTTCACAGTAAAGTATTTGGTCACCCACTTCCCACCACCCCCACCTGGTCCCACCTCGCCGCTGGTTACCCCTCCCACTCGCATGGAATACAAGACGGTGTGTTGAAATGGATAGAAAATTGGCTCAGCGACAGAAAGCAAAGAGTAGTCATAAACGGTAAGGCATCTAAATGGACCAATGTAAGTAGCGGGGTACCCCAGGGATCGGTACTAGGACCAATTCTCTTTCTAATTTACATCAACGACATAGATGAGGGTTTCAGCTGTACAATCTCAAAATTTGCTGACGATACAAAAATTGCAAATAGCGTACTCTCAAAAGAACAAGTTGATGATATGCAACACAATCTAGATAAATTGTCATGTTGGGCCCAAATTTGGCAAATGAGTTTCAATGCGGATAAATGTAAAGTACTACATATCGGATACCTAAATGAGAAAGCAAACTATTCGATGAATGGCACTCAGCTTAAGAATGTAAACAGAGAAACCGATCTGGGAGTAACAATATCGAGTAACATAAAACCGAGTCAACAATGTTCAGAAGTTGTTAAGAAGGCAAACAAAATAATTGGCTTTATAGGTAGGTAATTTGAGCATAAATCCAAAGAAGTTATCCTAACCCTTTACAATTCCTTAGTCCGCCCTCTTCTGGATTACTGCGTTCAATCCTGGTGCCCTTATTACCAAAAAGATATAAACAAGCTAGAACGAGTTCAACGTAATGTTACCAAAATGATACCTAGCCTAAAGACCAAACCATACGAAGAGCGTCTTAGAGAATTAAATCTATTTCCTTTAACCCAGCGCAGATTAACCCTTAAAGAGCGGCACCCGGCTATAGCCGGGCGCCAATTTGCAGCAAGTTAGGAGCATTATTATGGCTTTTAAAGGGTTAAAATCGAGTGCAAATGGCCGGGAGTGCAGCGGGCCACATGTCCGACTCCCAGGGCCTACCGCCGCCCACTGACGCACCCTCCCTGTGTTCTCGAGAGGCCAGCAGTGTAGCCAGTAGTGAGCGTAGCTGGAAAAAATATACCGCTAAATGCTAAACTCCCATGTTACTGGTACCACTGTATGAGAACCAAGAGTGCTACGTAGCTCGTTCTAGTCTCATTTTGAAGCTTTTAGCGCATATTTTTTTGCTGAATATATTTCTTTTCATGCAGATACTTGATTGATCATTCAGGAGGGCCTGAATATGCTCAAATAAGCCCAAAATCCCCGCTAGACAAGGGTTAAGAGGTGACTTAATTCAATTGTTCAAAATCATCAAAGGCATCGACAATATGAACTGTAGTAAGTACTCCACTATCGACCAATCTAATTACACGCGGGGAAACGGTTGCAAAATTATTGGTAAATCTTTTAACTCACACGAATCTAAGAATTTCTTCTTCAATAGAGTTGTCAACTTGTGGAATGGGCTTCCCCGAGACGTTATAGACTGCAGCACCGTTGATTCATTTAAATTCCGCCTAGACAAATATCTCGCATCAAACCCGCGACTGACTGCGTTTGTAAATGAATAACTTTATTTTATCCTCCTCTCAGTTACTAACCCGTCTGTCCCTTACTAACTTCCTAATCCTGCCAAGGACATTAGTTCCCTTTCCAATGTTCCCTTACCCACTCTAAACCACTGTTTGGACACTTGATCCTCAGTGTTTTGGAGGACAAGCAGCCTAGAAGGGTCACTAGACCTGTTGTTGCTTGATTTCCTTTGTACTCCTTTGTACACTCCTGTACCCTCTTTCCTCCTCCCTCCCCTCCCTCCTTCCACCCCATACCTTCACCTACTACCCCCACACCATCACTGTTACCAGATAATTTATGGGCACTAATTGTGCTGCCCTCTATTGAGGTCTTGGACAGACCAAGGCTGTATCTGTTTCATGTGTCCACAACTGTACCTGTTTCATACCCTGCACTATCTTATTGTACACGTACCCTAATTCACCCTCTCGTAGAGCACTGTCGTCCTGTTTGTGGTTCCCGAGTTCGATTCTAAGCAGTTGCAATAATTCATCGATACAATGTACTTTGTGTTAAGTGGTTAGACGTTAAGGACGTTTGTATATTTCAACAATAACAAATATTGTCACGTTCGCTGACATTTCTATCAAAATACTACTGTATATTTATGTGCTTCAGTACGTCCATTTGACTGTCATAGTGATTTTGGGTTTACAGTAACAGTGCATGTTCTTATATATCGACAAGGGATATGTACGAAGAGTGTGTGCTAAACCTTTAACCTTCTTGGCAGTCCAGTAGTAGAGCACTGTCGTCCTGTTTGTATCAATTATATATGGAAAAATATATTTCATGCCTCATCCTCGGAACTAGTATTCTAGGTGTTTTGCACTTTTGCCAAAATCTGTATATTCTTAAAAGCTAGCTTCTCACAGTAATATTTAGCGGCGTATGTATCGAAATACAATATAAACTAAAAAGGTCTATGATCTGATAGTTTTGCTTCCATTATGACTAGTTTGTAATCTTATTTCTCATAGTGTTAAGTAACCACATGTAATACACGAATAAATAGCAAAATAATGTTTAATATATTATGAGATAACTTACAGAGAATCAAACTCTACTACCATTCTCCAATAAAACGGTTCGTGTGACGTCAGATATATGCAGTTCATCAGATGGCGATAAGGACTGCTAAATAAACATTACTGACGTATTTTGTGTATATATATATATATATATATATATTTAGAAGTGGGAATTTAAATGATTTCCCCCCCTCTCTCTCTCTCTGACTGCGCTTGTAAATGAATAACTTTATGTTATTCCTTCTCTCAGATTCATCAAGGATTATTGCGTATAATTATACAGGGTGTTTTAAAACAACACTGCCAGAGTATGACGACCACATTGATCAAAATATATAATACACATATTTCTATTCTATTTTTACCAAAAATATATTGTAACGGAGATAAATGGTTATTTAGAAATGTAGCAAAACAGGGTTCTGAGCTCAGCACAAAACATATGATACATAATATGAATGATTACCAAGTAAAAAAGGTAAAGAGGAGATATCTAATGACCTAATCACGTATGAATAATTACAAAATCAAAGTAACATAAAATTGGTAATGATATTTTGCAATTAGAAGAACACTGCTAAGTATTATAATCCAAGTAGCGTAAAAAGATATGCACCATTTGTAACGATGACCAAGAGGTAAAATAATGAATCTCAAGTCTGGGTCAGGTATTCGAACACTGCTATAGGTAATTTAATCGTTCGTGAAACTGTTTGAATTGGAAAAAATGGTTGCTGCGCAATTTACTGTTTCAATACAAATACCTCATTACGTTACTATTATCACAAAGTACTAACGAAATATGTTTATCAGTTCCATGGTTGAAGTTTGACGATTTTACGTAGCTGTAGACATACAAGTATATGGTGTTCACTAATGAATATTGAAAATCATCTAATGGTACCCAAAACAAACAATTTACGTCACTTGGACTTAACGAGTATAAAATAACAAAGGCAGAGACACACCTAAATAACGACAATCCATATTTATGTGATATTATAAGGTAAATAAAATCACTATGACAGAAGAAGATAGCACCATGGCCGAGCAGATGATTAAACACATGAGAAGATTCGTTATGACTCCAAAGCTTCGAAGAAAAACTCGAACTGGGATGGGAGGCAAGAGGTAGGCTATTTGGGGGAGGGGGGTGGGGGGGGGGTTTCACTAGCCCGTGTTCGGATTATCGCTCATACCTGGGTGTCACTAATTATTTTACTCTATGCGGTTTAAATCATTAATGGTATATTATTTTACATTTTGTCCTTAGATAATCTTCTTCGTTATTGTATTTACTAATTAGCAGATGAGGTCTGGCAGTGTTGTTTTAAAACACCCTGTATATTACTAAGACGTTACTCTCTTTTTCCCTGATATACGAAAGATCCCTTATAACTAACCCATAGCTAACCCATCTGTCCCCTATCAACTTCCTAATCCTGCCACGGACATTAGTTCCAGGGCAGTAGTTCCCTTCCCAATTTTCCCTTATCCACTCTAAACCACTGTTCGGACACTTGATCCTCAGTGTTTTGGAGGACAAGCAGCCTAGAGGGATCACTATACCTGTTGTTGCTTGATTTCCTTTGTACTTCTTTGTACTCTCACACACACACACACACACAGGACAGGTGACCTTCACTCCGACAAATGCCAGGCTGTACAATTGGCATATATAGACTACAAGACTGAAGGTCAACATATATAAATAGCTGTCCTATTAAACACAAGCCTGTAACTTAGAAGATATCGGCCTTCGACCAGGAAATGTGTTCTATTGAATTTTTTTTTTTTTTTAGCTTGAAAGGGGGTCTATGTGGGAATTAGCTTGAAAGGGGGTCTATGTGGGAATTAGCTTGAAAGTGGGTCTATGTGGGAATTAGCTTGAAAGGGGGTCTATGTGGGAATTAGCTTGAAAGGGGGTCTATGTGGGAATTAGCTTGAAAGGGGGTCTATGTGGGAATTAGCTTGAAAGGGGGTCTATGTGGGAATTAGCTTGAAAGGGGGTCTATGTGGGAATTTTGTAGTTTGAAGGACGTCTGGGAAAGCGTTTTTGTTAGCCTGAGGGACAAATTAAAATACATTGATCGAAAATAACCAAATCCTCAATAATGAATTAACATAATATTGTGTATTACCCACAAGAGGTCGGATCTAATAGTGTTAAATGTTTAATGGTTGATGCATTGAAATATGTAATAAATAACATTGTGCAATATTTACCTTGACTAGCAGTTTTTCGATAAATATATTCTGGGAAGATATGCCGGTGTTGAAGGCCATTGTTTCACTTCATTCTGTCTAAAGTAAGACGATTTGACTCGTGTTTGAAATACCCTCTAGGTTTTCAATAGTTATAATATATCCAAATTATCACTACGGATCCCACTTTTCCTTCCTAAACTGAATAACATCTGCTACAAATAACCAGAATAAAAGAAAGAAAGGCGTCGTCGTGTCTTGGTGGGGATGAGTGAGTAATTCATGAACAGATGTGAAATATTCTTTCAGACAAAACACGTCAATCAATTAATTTCAGGCTATAAGGAAGTTGGAGCCGTAAACATCGTTATAAAACAGAAATGCAATAATAATGCAGGTGTGTGTTGGATAGAAAATGTTATACCAGGTTTTTGCTGGGGTTAATTGGATAAATTAGGTAGGTTCTTGTTGACTGGAGAAGTTGAATTCACTTAAACACATGCACAAAGGTAATAGAGGATAAATATAACACAACGTACATTAATATAATGTATTCACAGCACATGGATGTATAGATAATGAATAGATAATGAATTATATAAAATAGACGCATGAGCGAGGTTCCGCAATACTCTCTCACACTTAAGACTTGGCTTGTGAATATTACAGTACTTTAGTATTCCATTCAATTGAGGTATGACACTAGTACTTTTGAGATCACGCGATACAGTATATTTCACTAAGTACTTTCCTTTATGTAAGGTATATCAATAGTACTTTTGAAATTTCACTCGGATAGATAATTAGGACTTTTAATTCAGTACTTCCCTTAAATAATGGGTATCACTAGTACTTCTTATACGTTTCAAATAGCATAATAGTATTATGGAATAATTCACTTAAGTACTTCCTTTTATCTATAAGGTGCATCACTAGTACTTTTGAAGGGTTTCACTATGTATTATATTATTAGGCACTCCGTAGTCTTCTGGTGAGGATCTTGGCTGTGGTGGTGATCCTGACGTGGCTGATGGACAGTAGATGGAGACTCGAGCTCTTGGTTGTTGGGTCTTAAATAATGTGTACAATATGCCAGTGCATCTGTACAATATTATCAAGCGATCGTAGAGAGAAACTCTCTTACTACTCTGACCGTTATAAGAGTTTTGATGCAGACCTTCCAGTACTCTTGGGTGTTGGGCCTTGAATGGCATGTACAATATGCCAGTGCATCTGTAACATGTCATTGAACTAAAGTAAGACGGTTGTTTTTAATGCAATGTTTCTTAACTGTTCTGACCGTTATAAGAGTCTTTCAGGGACTGAGTTGATGAGGTAATTTTTGGGCCTTTTCCGGTAGACATACCCCAGAACCAGTGCCTGGGATTCCGTACCGGATGGACTCTCTTTGCAGAGTGCCGATATGCAGTATTTTTACGGTATCTCGTAGAGCCCTGCCTTTCTAGAGTCCAACCAGTACGTGAACTTCTACTAAGACGAAAGGTGGTTTACTACCAATAAAGCGCTTGACAATTCAGCATTCTTTATTGACAGTAACGCCAGATATCAAGGCAGAGGAACGGATATTTGGGGGCCTCCAGTGAGATCTAATATCAAATTCCTTTGATGAGCAAAGCTCTTAAATAAGATTAAAGTAGAGCTTTACAACCAGTGCTGTCAGGGATCTACTTGATATTAAACCCAAATCTTCAAGCTGTTATCTACCTTCCATTGAGGGTAGTTAATAGCTTTCCAACTGTAAAGATCTTAACTTTGCCTGTCATAGTCATACCTCTTGCTGCGTTCCTCCTGGTGTTCCTTCTCCGGGTAATAAGGGCACATGTGTGTGGGAAGATCCTGGGGTGTTTGTGGCCTCTCGGCCACAGTGGTGATGCGGCTTGGAGGAAGAAGGGCGCGTGGAGGTATGTTTATGGAGTTTTTTTGTGGTATTCCTTTCCTTTGCGGCTTTCCTTTTTTTTGGGGGGGAATCGGGTTGTTCACTGTAACTGTTATATTCTTGCCAGGTGTTGGAGGGAGTGCGAAGGCTATTGCAAGCGACTCTGGCACATCTTAGTGGTGTGGTGGTATACAGCTTCCTTTCTCAGGGGTGTAGTGGGAAGTGCAGGAAAACTGCTTGGCATTGGTGGTGTGGTGTTTATTTTCTTTGTTATTTTATTTCGTTCTCCGGAATGATAGCCACGGCCGCGTGGCTGTATTTGGAAGCACCAGGCATCTTCTTGGCGGGAAAATGTTTTGAATGAGTCTAAGAATTCCCACCATTTTTTAGAGCGGGCGTCTGCGGTCTATTAACGTCAGCAAATATAGTAAGGTAGGATTCTTTTGTGTAGTTGATGAGGGCCGTTTCCAGTTCATCTAAAAATCTAAATGATTTTGATGTCTCGTCATCCTTTATCCATTTAATTCAACGAATAAATGGAATTTCCAGGGTGGTGAAGGTGCTGGAGGAGGCTGTAGAAGTTTTTGTTGGTGACGGCATGGTGTGGAGATTTGGAGAGGCTTTACTGCGTGTTAACACGGTGGTGGCTGAGGAGTAAGTGATATTTTGACCCTTAAGGGAGCCTGTTTTATTAGTCCTTGCAGATGCAAAGGTACCCTTTAGCCTGACTGGGGGGTGATGGATGTTGGGAGTGTTGGATGAAGGTGCGTGATTTGTGTTTGTTGCACTCGCTATCCGTAAGGCTGGAGCTAACAATATTGATTGATGTGAGTTTACTTTAGGTGCAATTGTAGGGGCAGGGGAATAAATATGTGTGTGATTAGAAATAGAGGAGAAATGAAAAGGTGGTTGAAAGAGACGACCCGATCTATTGTGAATGGAGTAGGGAGGAGGAGGAGAAGATGATGAGGATGACGATGAAGGTGAAGGAGAGGGTGATGTGGGGTTGAGGTGGGGATCTGGGGTTAGGAGTACGAGGTGTGGGTGAAGGAGAGAGGTGAGGTTGAATAGTAATAGGGATAAAGATAGATGATTTAGGGGAGACGAGGGGGATATTGGATGGGTAAGTTTGACGAGGGGGAGCCAGGAGACGGTAGGGGAGGGTGGGGTGGTTGTAGGGGTAGGGGAGGAAGAGGGAGGGAAGGAGGAAATAGAAATTTGAGTGGGGGAGGAGGAAGGAAGTGGTAAACGAGAGGGGGTGATGTTAGATGGTGTGGTCGGAGGTAGAGGAGATGAAGAAGGAGCTGATTAAGGGGGTGAAGTGGATGAAGAAGGGGGTCTATGGTGTTTGGTGGGGGGATGTTGCTTAGGGGGAGGGGCATCTAACTATAAAGCGGCGGGAAAGGGTGGAAGGTATGCGGGAGCGGAAGGCGTAACGGGGGCGAGGATGGGCGGATGAGGAAGGAATTTTTCTGGGCGGGAGTTGTGAATGTTGATGGGGCGGTGAGGAAGAGTAGGAGGGCTGAAGGAGAAGGTGAGGGGGTAGGAGTAGGAGGTGAGGGTAAAGAAGGTGAATGATATGGTAACTCACGGGATGATTGGTGGCGAGGTTGGGTTGGTGGTGATGAGGTGGATAGTGTCGAGTTAGGGCAGGGTTTGGAGGTGTCTTTGTTCATGGCCAGAGGAAGATAAATCCTCACGAAGAGATCACGGTATACCCGAGACACTCCGTGATCATTTATAATGATATAATATGGATTAGGAACTTTCACAATTTTGTAAGGCCCGATGTATCGAGGACCCAGTTTGTTGATGACGGGTAGTTTCGCTACTATGACTAGGTCGTTGATGGCGTAAAGGCTTTGTGTAGGTGCGATGTCCTTGGTGGTGTCCTGGCAGACTTGGGCTCTATGTAGAATGTTTTTCAAATGTTGGAGGGTGTTATTTGATAGGCTTGTTGACGATGGCTTGGCTAAGTCACGAAAAGGGAGAAGGTTTGGCAGAGTGGTCTTGCCACTGGACTGGTAATCCAATGGACCCTGGTTCGAATCCCAATATGTCAATGGGAGATATTATTGGGATGGAATTTGTGCTGTACTTAGTTTCAGTGCATTACCACAGCACACCGAAATGCCAAAACAAAAAAGTACCCTCATTGTTCCCTGATTAAATAGCACTGTATGAATATTCCCATATTCAAAATATGCTACAGGGGGGCAATGCCTAGTGAGTTAATTGCTCAATAGGTGGCATTCTGAGAGTGAGGGTCCGAGCCTGGGGAATGAGACTGTGAAGCACAGAGGCGGAGCGACTTCAGAGATGGGATTGCTTCGAGCCCGGGTGCTTCGCATGTCTCACTCCCTAGACTGGAACAAGACCTCACGGGCCTCACCGTGTTCAGCGGTTGAGTGTGCAGGGTTTCAGCCTATGCCCGAGAGGGAGTAGTTGGAATATAGAAAAAACAAAAAAAAAAAAAAAAAATATAAACAAAATGCCATAAATTATCTCGTGGGGCGTGATGCCATCTTCCCGAGAGCACGAGTTTATGCCCCATTGTATAATTTTTACATGTGTTTGTAGTGCGATGAGTCGGGTTCTGAGTTGGTTGTTTATTGTTTTGTGGCTTCTCTCGCAGATGGAGTTTCCTTGAGGCCAGTAGGGGATGAATGAGACACCTTGATGCCACATAATTGTGAATGTTTTTTCCCATACCTGACCAGAGAATTCCGGGGCGTTGTCATAGAGAAGTACTTCAGGCAGACCGACAATAGCTAAGATTTTTGAGGCTAGAACTTCCGCTACTGTGAAGGAGCTGTGATCTTTGACGGGGCAAGCTACGAGGAACATGGAATAGACGTCGACGAAGGTGACGACGAATCTCTTACCGTCTTTTACAGGCAATGGGCCCATGACGTCGATGGATAGAGTTTACCAAGGTTTAGCGGCGCTAGTTTGCCTGCTGGTCCTGGAGTCCTGGTTCGGTCTTTGCCTAATCCGCAAAGTCTGCAAGCTTCTGCAATTTTCTTGGTTAAGATGCTGGGGCTGGTGGTCCAGTATATTTGTTGGAAGACTTGTCACATTTTACCCTGACCAAGATGGATACCATTTCCTTTGTGTATTATTAGAAGTATGTCTTGGGCAGTTTATGGGTGAACGGCGATGTGTCCTGATTCTGTGTAGAGTTGGTCACCGACACAATGTAAATTATAGAGTACATCTTTAGGAATCCATTTTGGTTTTCTTTTGTTAAGCCGTGAATGTAGCAGGGAGAGTTGGTCTTTTTCTGGTGATGATAGTGGCTGCGTTGTCGGGGTCATATTTGGAGGGGTTACTGTACTATTTATTTGAACTTCATAAAATGAGTTTGAAGGGGTTACTACTTTATTTGAGTGAGGGAATACAGGAATGGAATATAAAGGGTGGACTGTGATATTATTGTTGGTGTAAAGAAAAGGAGTGGACTTTGTAGGGTTAACTATGTTGTTATGATTTTGAGGAGTCACTACATTATTTATGGTGGGAGGGTGATTTATGCAAGCACTTGTGACAGGTAGGCGGGAGAGGGCGTCTGCGTTGGTATGGAGTTTCCCTGGACGGTAGTAAATTTCAAAATCAAATTCTTCCAAGGTTTCACGCCAGCGGACAGGGAGAGCACAATTAGTTTCAGATTTCCTGAGCCATTGAAGAGATTGGTGGTCTGTGATGATGTCCACTTTGGTGCTAAATAGAAAGGAGCGAAAATTATTTAAAGCCCATATAACTCCAAGGCACTCTCTTTTAGTTCCTGCATGATTTCTTTGTGCAGCATTTAGGGTAGAGCTGGCACAAGCGATGATGTTCTCGCATCCATCTTGTATCTGAGGTAACACACCGCCTATGGCATACAGTGACACATCAGTATACAACCGGAATGGTTGTTTGTAGTTTGGAAAAGCGAAGGTGGGTGCTTGCACGAGGTGGTGTTTTAGGGTGTTGAACGCTGTGTCTCTTTCTTTTGTCCATTAGAAAAGTTCTTCTTTTTTATTTAGTTCATGTAGAGGGTGTGCTATGGCAGCGAAGTCCTTTACGAATCTCCTATAATAGGTGGCTAAACCTAAAAAGGAGCGAACGCCTTTCACTGTGGTGGGTTGAGTTTGTGTTGAGATAGCTGACAACTTCTTTGGGTCTGGTGAGATGCACTCGGCTGAAATGACATGACCAAGGAAACCAACTGGTGTTCTGGCTACTGAACATTTCGAGGGCTTAAGCTTGAGTCCGGCCTCTCGTATGCATAGTAATACCTGACAGAGATGCTGAAGGTGCTCTTCCCAGGTTTTTCCGTACACAATGACGTTGTCCAGGTATGCTAAACAGATTTCCCAGGTGAGGCCCTTAAAGACGGAGTCCATTAAGTGGGAGAACGTGGCAGGCCTGTTGCAGAGACCGAAGGGGAGCACATTAAATTCTTAGAGGTGGCCCCCATTGGTGGAAAATGCGGTCTTTTGCTGGTGGCTTTTCTTTATTGGTACTTGCCAGTATCCGGCTTGTAGGTCTAAGGTGGTGAACCATTTAGATCCATGAAGTGAATCCAAAGAGTCGTCAATTCTAGGCAAGGGCGTGGCGTCTATAATGGTGGCATCATTCAATCGTCTATAGTCCACGCAAAATCTAGTGGACCTATCCTTTTTCTTCACTAAAACGACGGGGGAGAACCAGGGACTGACAATGGGGATGGCTATGCCTGCGTCCAGCATCTCCTGGACCTGTCGATCTTTCTCCTGACGCTGCAGGGGGTTCTTTCGTCGTGAAGGTTGACGGATGGGAGGCCCTTCGGTGTGGATCGTGTGTTCCACGACTTTTGCTTGTCCGATTTCGGTGGCTGATTGTGCGAAATTGTCTGAGAATTCATGCAGAACTTGGGACAGTTGTTGGTGTTCTGCCATTGTTAATTGTTCTCGAATGGTTGGCAGGATGAGTGGTGTAGTAGGTGTAGAAGTTGAGGGTGCAATATCATCAAATGTTTCTAGATCACCGATGATGAGGCCTTCGGGCAGGGTGAGAAGAGGCTCGTCGGAGATGTTGGCCATTAGAGCGGCACCTCTGTCAGGGGGCACTATGGCAGCTTGAACACGACATCTATCGGCTTGAGGTTGGTCTAGCTGAGGTGAAAATATCATGGGTGAATTGGAGGTGTGACAGATAGATACCCATTGCTGGTGTTGTGCCGGTATGAGCACTTGTTGTGAGGTCACTGCAGGGGTTACTACAGTGATTGAGGCTGGTGATGAAGGCGCTGAAGATGGTGTGCCTTTGTTCAGGTAGGTGGTCGAGGGTGGCTATTTAGTTGATGTAGTTTGTTTGTTGGTGACCTTTGAATGGTGGTGGTGACTTCTGTTCTTGGTTAGTATTTTTTCCTGAGGATGACTTTAGGTAAGGTATCCAGAAGTTGGATCTTGTTGTTTTTGTTTTTTAAAGTCAGAAGACGTTGACCGCAATCTAGTTGAGCTTGCAATCTTTGTAAGACATCTAACCCCATGTAACCGTCGTATTGAGTGCATTCTGTGTAAAACACTACAAATGGATAATGGCAGGAAGTATCTGGTTGAGGAGTGGTAATATGCAGGGGTTTAGTCTCTCCGTGGATGACTAGGGGCGTATAACCTGCGCTAATTAGGTTGGTTGTTGAAGCGTGTAGCATTCCTAGCCCACGGCGATGTTTGTCGTAGAATGAAACAAAAAGGCATGATCTTACAGCTCCGCTGTCTATTAGAAGACGGACTGGAATACCTTTAATTTTTGCTAGATGATATATAGGTGGTGGTTTGGAAAACACAGACTCCCCCGCCGAGGCTATAATGGGCAGGGGAGGCTTTAAAAAACCTGAGGAGGGTCTTCCATCACTTCTACTTTTCTTCTTCTTCCTTCACTGACTGGATTTGATCAAGTTCAGGGGGAAAATATTCATCATCTTGATAATCCTTCTGCAATTATAGATCACGGAATTGCTCTTCGGATGAGAGGACTCGGTTTGACGAGCTCCGTTGTTTGGCTTGGTTCCGGATGTAATGTAAGGGGCATGAAGAATTGCAGGTTTTGAAGTGGAAGAGATTTATTGTGACTATTGAACTCTCTCGGCTTCATTGTGGAGGCATGTGATGTTGAGGGCCTCGGTTGTTTTGGTTGGTATATGGGTAGGTTCGGCCAGGATGATAATAGTTGGGGTAGATCCGCTTGACTTTTAAAATGAACATACGAACATTTAAGAGCAATAAAAGAAGTGGGAATAGCATTTGGGGGGTGAAAAAGGTGTATTATTGCCGACCGAACCATTCATGAGGCAAGAGCAGGGGGGGTGTATACAGTATGTTCCCTCTCCCAACTCCCAAGTGACACTGAGGCCTCACAATAGAAGTCTCTGTGTTGCAAGGATCTTTAGATGACTCAACTGTGTTAAAGAGACCAGGAGGGGGAAATTCGCGCCAAAAATTACCCGATAACAGGGGGAATAAGAGGAAAAATAGATGATAATTGAGGAGAGGGGAAAAGGGGGGGTTGGGAACACATAGACCCTATGTAGGAGTGGTAGCAAGTAATGGAGGGGAATTATCTCATCTAATCACAAATTTCTTTGTTTTGAGTGACACTGGGGTGTTTTCAAAGATTTTTGTTTATCCTCTGGATCTATTGAGGACAGTCGCAGTGCACTAGAAAAACCTCTATTGAGGACGGTCGCCATTTATGGGTTAAGGATGACAGTAGAGACGCTGTAGGAGAACAGTGTGTCAGGAATGCCAATAGGAACATTTTTTACGCTGACAAAGAAATCAGTGTTGCTCGGAAGGTACATTACGAATTATTACTCAATGAAAAGTTTGAGTGGAATAGAAAGCAGTTTAATAAAAAAAAACAATACTTGGTCCCCTCTCCTTTGATAACGCCAGCTGTTTTAAGCACCATAATAAACAAAATGAAGGATTAAAACGCTGCAGGGTGATCTGGCATTGTCGCTCAGATGATAAATGCCTCAGGTGACATAGGAGTTAGACTGATCTATGAGTTAATAAACTCTATCATTTGAGAGGAAAGAATCCCAGATAAATGGCATCAAAATGTAACAGTAAACATTATATAAGGGCAAGGAAGATCTGTTAGATAGGGGAGATTAGAGGGACCTGAAAATGCCTGATCAAGTAATGAAGGTCTGTGAGAGAGTCTTTGAAGGAAAGGGAAAGCATCTTTATCGATGATATGCATTTCGGTTTTATGCCAGGACGTGGTACAATCGATGCTATCTTCATAGTCAAGCAGGTGCAGGGGAGATATTTACTTTAAGATAGGGATCTATACTTTGTGTTTGTAGACCTGGAGAAGGCCTTTCATAGGGTGCCCAGAGATGTTGTACAGTGAGTTATAAGAAAACTTGGCGTAGAGGAGTGGCCGGTGCATGTGATAATGAAGCTGTACGAGAACTCACAAACGGCAGTGAGGGTGAAAGGTGAACTAAGTGAGGAGTATGCGGTTACTGTTGGAGTCCACCAGGGCTCTGTGTTAAGCTCCCTCCTCTCTGTTAATCCTTCTTTAGCGGGGCCCGACTTAAGTCCGTATCTAAAAATCTGGACTATGTGGCCGACTTAAGTCTGTGTGCAATTTTGGCGCAATATTGGCTCTGAGAGAGAGACGAGCGACGGGAGGAGCATAGGTTACCTCAAGACCGCTCGCCACGGCTGCCGTGGGCCTACTGACATTAATTTTACTCCACATACATCCACCCTCCCTCCCTCGCTACACACGTAATTATGTAACGAAATAACCGTATTTTAGCGATTTTGCCCTTCGGTTGCACGATCGTTGCAGGACAACCAGTGATCGTAGAAGGATGGTTCAGGTGTCATTGGAAAGCTCAATTAACGCCCTTTCAGGGATACATAATTGTATTACGCTCTGGCTCTTGTTTATGCATGAAAAAGAGCACGGAAACAAGGCCATTTATGGTAAAAAAAAAACACGCTGGGCGCGTAGTGGAAAAAAACTGTCCCGCCCGCTCGTAAGGCGTTAAGGTTCTAGAGGCACTATCTTGAGATTTTAGAGTTGGGCTCCCCCGTGAAACTGATATACGCAGATGACCTAGTTATTATTGGAGATAGTGTGAGGGATGCCGAGGCCAAGTTCAAAAGATGGACAGAGGGTATGGCAAGTAAGAGATTAACCCGGGAACTGCGGGAAGACTCTTAAGAGTTCCCCCGGCGGACTGCGGGAAGACTCTTAAGAGTCAGAGAAAAAAAAAAATCAACTTTAACACCTTACGAGCGGCCTATGCGGTTTATTTATGTGTACCGCACAGCGGGGTGTTTTTAGCCAAAATAGGGCTGTTTACGTGATCATTTTCATGCCTAAATAAGACCCAGAACGTAAAACAAGTACCTATCCCTGAAAGGGCATAAACAGAGCTTTCGAATGACACCATAACGATCCTTGTATGATGGATAGTTTTCTTGCAATAACCGTGCAACGCGAGTGCAAAAAGCAGGTAATTCGGTACTTTCAGTACATAATTGAGTATGTAGCGAGTGAGAGAGGGAGGAGGGAGCTGAGATTTGTGTCAGTAGGTTCGCCGCGGTGGTCTGGAGCAGTCATACGCTCGCTAGTCTCCTGCCACCACTTGTCTCTCTCTCTCAGCCACATTACGTGCTGAAATTGCCACTCGAGTTATGTCGAGCGCCGCCACATAGTCCAGCTTTATTTAACTCGACTTATGTTGCTCGCCGCTAAATAAGGGTTAAACATCGAAAAAAAAAAAAAAAAAAAAAATGTTGCCCCTGGGCCATGCAAAATATCACTCCTCTACCTCCCCTCCTTCAGTTATCACCTATTTTCCCTGTTATTCCCTTATTCTGAGGTATATTTTCGTGCTAACATTAGCGAGTTGCAAGCAGGGCATTGTCATCACTGTTAGCAAGCGAGTGCAAGAGAGAGAGAGAGAGTATCGATCGACAGTGTCTCTCCAGCCTTGGGGGAAATTGGCGGGAAAGGAGGTTGCCTCACCCATACATTATGTAACTCCCGCCCTGTATCGCCAATTTTGACCATCCAAATGCTGTTTTCACTTGTTTTATTGTTGTAACAGATTAATACCTTTATAATCAACCTATAATAGGCGCATATGGATAACTATTAATGCTATTTATGGTAAAATGAATATTTTAGTGATGGAAACAGCTCAAATACATGCGCACAGGCAGAGGTGTCTAATTACCCCCATGCGCACTTCAGAGGTTAAAATTTAATACAAATTAGACTAAAGTTTTACACAGTAATTAGAGCTTGGAAAGGTAGAAAAAAGGGGTATATACTCATGCGCAGTATGCAGAAAAGTGGTGGGCATGAACTCAATTCAGTGTAGCATTTGCCGGGTACACCATGGGAAGAGGCGCTACATTAGAATTGAGGGACCTCTACCAAGGAAGAATTCTGAAGTTGAGAAATTTGTATGCATAGTATGCTAAAGTGACCTTGTGATCAATGATCGGCTCGAGAGTGCTAACTTCGGCAATGAGGCTCTGGAGATGGTGGACAAGTTTTGCTACTTGGGAGACAAGATCTCTGCCGGAGGTGGGGCTGAGGCCACCACTATCGCCAGCATTATATGCGGCTGGGGAAAGTTCAGAGAAGTGTTGCTGCTACTTACTATGAGAAGACTCACTCTTCCCTTGAAGGGAAAGGTGTATGCTTCATGTGTTAGAAGCGCAATGACATATGCTTCAGAAACATGGCCTGTCAATGTGGATGATATCAACAGAATGTAACGTAACGAGAAGAGACGGTTGAGATGGATGTGTGGGACCAAACTGCAGAATAGGATATCTAGTGAATAGCTGAGAAGACGGTTAGGTATCAAGAGTATCAGTGATGACATGCGTGGCGTGGATGTTTTGAACATGTGGAGAGGATGGATGAACTAAGTTGGGTGAAAAGATGCAAGTCTGTGAACGTGGAAGGGGATACACCACAGGGCAAACCGAGAAAGACATGGAATCAGACCTTATGGTCTAATCTTTAAAAAAAAAAAAAAAAAAAAAATACAAATAAAAGTGAGGCAACTCTGAACAGGGTTGCAATTCTGTTTTAACTTCATAAAATTCTGTCTATATTAAGACGAATTTAGTCAGTTTGGGAAGGATATCAGAAAATGAAAAGGTTAATAATTGAGATAGTACGTAAGCCTTTCCTTTATACATATAACTTGTAAGCTGAATAATATCATCTGTAGTCTGTTCATTATAATTTTGCCCCAAACCTTAACCTCTAACCTCTATAACACCAAAAGAACAATAATTGTGATAATATTCTACTATTAGGGAAGAATCAGCCAGATAAAAAGGCCAGACGCATATTGAGACGAAGGCAACGCAGGTGGTGCAGCACAAAGCAGGTCACACAAATGAAAATAGTGATTTCAAATTAGACATAGGCCTGCGCTGCCCTGCTTTTCAATGTGCGCATCATAACTTTAACCCTTTGCCTGCGGCAGACGTTCCCTAACGCCATGGCAATTTACAGCAATTTACAGGCTTTTAAAGCAGCTTAAAGCCTGTAGAATCGAGTGCGAGGGAGCGGGAGTGCGACAGGCCACACATCTTTCTCCCAGCCAGGCAGCCGCGGCACTGAGGGCTCTGAGTCAGAGTCTCGCGAGATATACAGTGCTGCCAAGGGCAAATGTAGCGCGACATTAGCGATAATTGCTCGTTTTAGCGAATGTCTATGGTAGCGCTGCGGGTGAACCCCGCGAGCTACGAAGCTCATTTATGTGTCATTTTGAAGCTATTTTCTTCTAGTCTTTTGCTGAATACATTTAATTTCATTCAGACACTTGCCTAATCAATCGGGAGTGCCTGAATGAGCGGAAATATGGCGGCAATATGTCCGCAGCGTAAGTGTTAAATAATTATTTGCAATGTTTTGCCCTGCTCTGTACTGCGTTGCCAGTATTGCCTGCGTATTAATATGCGCCAGGCCTAAGTGTTGACATTTACCGCCCATTTAGTCTGACACTTTTTGAGATATAAAGGTTTGTCATCATAATTTCTGGTCTAATTATAGTGAATAGACTATAGTGACAGCTAGAATTTATTGAAAATACCACCATTGATATGAAAGGATGAATGCACAGTTGATCTAAAATGTTATATCCCGATTGTTGTTAACATTCCTGTACTCTATCTACCTATATACTCAGGCACATACCCCATTTTTTTCTATTTGTTGGGGGTGGCCGACTCAAGGCAGAGCCTGAACAGGGACAACAGTATTACAACACTGCATTATAATGATTTCTACCTGCTGTCAATTGGCATTAACGCTAATTGGTACAAGGGGGAAACATTATGGACCTTCTCTGTTTCGCTCCATTAGTTTGAAGAGCTTTAAGACGTTTAACCCCATTAATTCGGTATCGATAAGATGCTTCACCCCATGCACGTGTCGATTATTTTCTGGGCGAGCGATAGCGAGCCTGTGATGTAGAAGGAATCTGCCTTCGGCCGAGACATTTTGCTGTCAAAGAATGTAAAAACAATCCTTTGAAGGGCTGGGAAGGCGCTTTTGTTAACCTAGGGGACAAACTAAAATATATTGCTTGAAAATGCCAAACACAAAGAAAATCCTCAGTAAAAATGAAAAAACAAATCATAATAACCCACTTGACGTCGGATCATATAGTGTTAAGAAAGTCATGAAATTGATAAACATAAGCAACCTCCCTTGTATTAGACTGAACTAGCTTGACCTTTGCTATAAACTGTTCTAAATATGAAGACCAAAACCCTTGAACATTAACCTATATAACACACAAACAACTAGAGTAATCCAGCTAATATTTCTACCATTTGGGAAGGGTCAGCCAGGAAATTGGTGTGGAAATGTACAGACCATTTGCTCTAGCCATTTTTGAGTTAGAGAGGTTCAGGTTCACGGTTTCTTGCCTACCTTTTTGGAACAGGGTATAGATATAATTCTAAGATTAACTGACGCAAAACAGAGTGATGCCATTTATTGGGCTAATTACAAAGATGTGTAAGGTTTTGTTAATGCCACATTTACATGGAGTTACGGTGGTACACGGAAAGCACAGGACGCACGGTCCTGATGAAGGAATCCGGCTTTTAATTTAGCGAATAGGATTTACAAACTAGAAATGGCGAGTGCACCTTTACATCACAAACAAATTCATATACTCCTAATCATGAATGGAGAAAGAAGTTTCCCCATCCTTTATTATGCAATGTGTACAGTACGTGACAAAAAAAAAAAAAACGCATACACACACACACACGTTCAAACAATGTAACCCACTAACAATCGCCTGCTTAAGTCGCTGATGCACACCAATATGATAAACTTATGACCGTGAACTCTGAATAATCTAATATATTAATTTCACTACCAACACCAAACACCTCCCAGGGGGTGGAAGAAACAAAGAATATGATACATGCATCCAACTGCGTGTGTGTCGCACAAGGCACTAATAGGGGGAATGGGGGTAGATTGTAGGCACCAATCGAACAGGGCTATACCCAGGAGCGGTTGTAGGCATTTGATAAGGAGTCGCTGGAACTCCTGTTTCATTTGCTTGGCCTCTCTTACTGATTATCTTTGTGCCTCACTTACACAGAAAGTAATCCAGCTAGCTCTCACAAACACCTCCTCCTATCCACTTCACTACACTAAGTATGCGCACCACACTTCCTTCTTCTACACCATATTTATTTACTATGATGAACATACGCCCAGCCTCGGAGTCCTCAGGGGGGCGGGGAACATAAATGCCCCCACACCCACCCGACCTTCCCTGATGACCCCGCAAAATTACCTGGACCTCGGCCTGTTGCTCTTTCTATTAACTTTTGCAACGTTCGCTGACTTTCCTCAAATTTTCCCTCCGTTCAACACCATCTCTCCTCCTAAAAACCTGATCTTCTTTTCCTCACCGAAACTCAGGTGTCTGAAGCAACTGCCAGCAGCCCCCTCTCTCTATCTTCCTACTTTCTCTATCCTAGTTTCAAAGCCAAAGGCGGATGTTGTGCATACGTGCACAACAAACTCACTTGCTCTTGTGTTCCCGATTTCAACTCCTCTGAATTCTCAACTTTATGGCTCAAACTTTCCTGTCATTCTCTTACTAAATATTTCTGTGCCGTCTATCTTTCCCCTAACTCTACCGACTTACCCAAATTCTTTGACTATCTAAACTCTACAGTGGAACACATTTTATCCATTCCTCCTTTCTCAGAAATATCCATCTTAGGAGATTTCAACGTTCACCACCGCCAATGGCTCTCCTCTCACACTACTGACCAACCTAGTGAACAAGCCTACGTCTTTTCTATCCTAATTGACCTAGAGCAGTTAGTTCAGCAACCCCCCCGTATCCCGGAACGGCCCAACATTCTTGCCTTGTTTCTAACTTCTAACCCTTCTTCTTATACTGTCGATCTTTTCTCTCCTTTGGGCTCCTCCGACCATAAACTTATATCTGTCACCTGTCCTATCTCTCCAGTACGGCCACCCGATCCTCCTAGCCGGCGGCGGTTGTGGCACTTTGCAGCTGCCAACTTGGAGGCTCTCCAGCAGTACTTCTTTGATTTCCTATGGAATGATTTCTCCTTCCGTGGTCGAGGACCCTCGGAGAGTGCTGAACGCATTACCGAGGTAATCCTCTCGGGCATGGAAGCATACATTCCATTTTCTTTCTCTCAGTCTAATGCCAAAAAATCTTGGTTTACTTACGCTTGTTCTACTGTTGTCCGGAACAAGGAGGAAGCATTCAAACAGCCTTAAAACTCAAGAATATCATTCTTCCTATGTTTCTGCCCGGAATCAAGCCAAATCTGTTCTTCGACTTGCCAAGCACTCTTTTATCAATAATAAATGCACTGAACTATCCAACTCTAGCTCTCCCCAAGCTTTCTGGAATCTAGCCAAAAACCTCTCCAACAAATTTTCTTCCTCATCTTTCCCTCCCCTTTTCCACTCTGATGGCACAACTATCACTTCTCCCTCTGACAAAGCTGCACTCTTTGCTCAAACTTTTGCTAGAAACTCCACCTTAGATGATTCCGGTGCTATTCCGCACTCTCCACCCCCCTCTTCCCTATTTATGCCTAATATCCTAATATCTTCTAAAGATGTACTTTCTACCCTCTCTGGGCTTAACCTCTCCGCGGCGCAGGGTAAGACTGTGCGCACCTATGATGATTTTGGGACCTATTGCCAATTTCGATAAAAAAGTACATCATCGTGTAGGGAATGTTTGCGTGCATCGGCCCATATATATTTGACCCCCCAAAAAATGTCTGGGGGGGGTAGGGGAACGGTCTGTAGTTGAAAAATGTGGAGCGAATGGCACCGCGCGGCTAGATTGTCATCGAGCGGCGAGATTTCCCGGCCGAATTTTCACGCGCCCAGGGGATAGAAGGAGAGGGAGGAGGGGGTGGGTTACCGCGTATTATCACGTATATCTCCTTTTTCGAGCCCTTTTAGGCTATTTAGAGTATGTATACGTGTGTAGGGCACCCATATAACAATGAATATGCCTCATAGTGACCAAAAATTGCAGTATATAAGGGAATTATAAGAGAATTTTTAGGCGGGAATGAAGATGTGTTGGAGGTTTGGCGGCAATTTATGAGCTGAGAGTGTGGTTTACGCCACACATATCACGTATATCTTGTACGTAGAGCACTGTCATGGTATAATACAGACTTGTACGTATGTATACGTGCCATATATCAAAATATATACCGCATATAGACCAATTCATGCGATATTTACGCACATTATCAATGAGTTTCTATGCGTGAACCAAGGTGTGAGTGAGTTGTGCTGGGAATGAAAGGGGGAGAGGGTGTGTTACGCCATAAATATCACGTAAATCTTGTATTTAGAGCACTGTCATGCTATAATACAGACTTGTACGTATGTATACGTGCCATATATCAAAATATATACTGCATATAGACCAATTCATGCGATATTTACGCACATTATCAATGAGTTTCTATGCGTGAACCAAGGTGTGAGTGAGTTGTGGTGGGAATGAAAGGGGGAGAGGGTGTGTTACGCCATCAATATCACGTAAATCTTGTATTTAGAGCACTCTCATGCTATAATAAAGACGTGTACATATGTAGGCGTCCCATATAACAAGGAATATACCGCATATAGCCCAATTGATGCGATATTTACGCAAATTGTGAATGTGTTTCTAGCAGACGGAAGCCTGAAAGGGTGGGTTGGGGGTGGGTGGGTGGGAGGGAGGCATGCAGGGGTGCAGTGAGTGAGTGAGTGAGTCGTGGAGAGATGGAAGTCAGGCAGATCTCTAGATAGATAACCAGCTTTGTGATAATTGTGGAGGCGCCCCAGGCGTATTGATGTTTGGTATTTTGAACCTTATGTCTACCAGATGGCTGGTGTTCGTTGCCATCAACAGGTCTACAATAACATGAGTCAGGAATGGAGAGAGAGAGAGAGAAACTGAGACATGCGTATGTCGTACGTATAAATGGACTTCAGAATTGCATTTTTATGCAAGCAGACATTGCATTTTAGAGACATGTGAAGTACCACAGAAACATGTAGGCCATTGACTGTAAATAAAGTACTATATTATAGACCACCAGCGACGGTGCTGAGTCAACACAGGCAGATTGCCTTTTGTGATAGAGGGCTAAATATAGAATGGTGTCTCCTTACACTTGCGAAAGGGTAGATTGCCACCAGAGAAACGTTTTCTTATTTATTTCGAAGTAATATGCAATCTAAATGTATATTCGAGACCTACTGCAATTATTTGTATGACAGTCATGACTATGTATAATCCAATATACGCGCGTAGGCGAGACATAAGAAAACTGGTTGATCAATTTTCGACACCCACACAGTTATTATTCATTTTTATTTACAATATTATACAATACAAATGTATTTGTGAAGAGTATTTTATCCATTATTGTATTTATACCAATTTTGTTCCCAGACAGAGCTGCTGTAGCTGGAGCATCAAGGAGCGGCAAGGGTCACCTCGTGACCGCTTGACCGTGTGAAAATGAGTGGAGTCACACTGAGAGGGGCAATTTTGCTGAGTGTTTGGGCAATTTTTGACAGAATAAAGTTATATAATTACTAATTCTTGACAGAGACAAACTTTTATAAACCTTGGCATGATATAATTGATAATCCCATCAATTTACAAACGTAAATTGGTGGGATAATTCATTTTTTTTTGTATATTGTCATTTCGATTGTAGACACGAAGTTTTGAGTGATATTTGGTATGAGCTCCTGTGGCATGGTTGGTAAGGTAGCGGACTGGAAACTCAAAGTGTCGTAGGGTAGTGGGATCGAATCCAGGAGGGGGTTATGGGGAAGGTTTTATTTTGTCTAGACATTTTTTGATAAATTTTTTTTTTTACAAGATCATGCCATTGTATTCAAACAATATGAAATATTCATAGAATATATCATATTGTAAGAATACAATGACATGACCTTGTTTTTTTTGTTTTTTTTTATTGTTTTTTTTTATTATCTTAGTAGGTTTGACAGGATTTATTGAAACATATTTATTTGTGTACAATTCATTTGAGGTAAGAAAATAATTATATACACATTACTTTGGCTAATAACAAACATATATATTGATATACTAAAAAAATAAGGCATATTACATGTAAATCATTGAAACTTATAAACTAAATAATGAAACATACAATTATATAATGTAAAAGCTATATCACAGGGACATCTTTGGAACTTATACATTATATAATATATATGTTACATTATGAGGTAGCGTGATCAATTAGGTCAGGTCAGGTAAGGTAGGGCGCGAGTCCAGGGCAGGGCAGGGCAGGGGGCGAGTCCAGGGCAGTGCAGGTGGCGAGTACAGGGCAGGGCACGGGGCGAATCCAGGGCAGGGCAGGGCAGGGGCCGACACTCAGTAGTTCTTGAAGGTGTGGTAGTCCCTGAAGGAGTCACCCAGGCAGAGTGGAACTTTGTACTCGGCGCACATTGAGGTGACTCTTTTCGTGACATGGGGTTTCCTGACACTGGAGCTGCAGACGGTGCACTGCGCCTGCCTGTGGCGAGTGCCAAGCATCTCAGTGTTGATGGGGTAGTGTCTTTCGACACCCAGCTGGATGCGGTCAGGAACGTGATCCCCACGCCATGCCGTACGTCTGTGAGTGGTGGTGCCATACTTCTCCAGGAGTTGGTAGGAGATGTTGTACACGAACTCCCGGAATTTCAGCTTCTGGTTTGGGGCCATATCCTTTTTCACCAACCACAAGTTGTAGGCGTTCAGCATCGTTATGTCAACTAGGTGGAGGAAGAGCTTGTGATACCACTTCACAGTCTTCCTCAGACACTCAACGCCTGACAGCTGACAGTCAGACTTGTCCACCAGGCGCATGTTTTTTGTGTAGTCCACTACCATGTCGGGCTTGTAGATTGTCTTCCTGGTTCGGTAGTGGATTTTGCCAGAATCCACCTGGGCACCTGTGTGGACGGTGGAAAGCAGGTGGACGTCTCGCTTATCCTTCCACTTCAGGGCTATCAGTTTCCCACACTTCTCGAGCTGCTTGTATTTCTGCCCCTTTCGTCGCCTTCTTCGCACATGCCTCTCGCGGTGTTCCTGGGCCAGGTCGTCTTCTGAAGGTTTGTCACTGGAGGAGGCATCTGTGAGAGGAATGACATCACCTGTGAACTTTGGCATAAACTTTCTTGTCTTTCTGACAGTCCCACATGACCCCGTTTGGTTGTCATAAAGAAACTGGCAGAGAGCAGGAGAAGTATACCAGTTGTCAGTGTAGATGATGTGGCCTTTGTCCAGGTAAGGTGCCAACATTTTCCTGACGATGGCACCTGACATGCCCATGGGGTCATTGGCAGCGGCTTTCGGTACGTCAATGTCAGTTCCTGTATACACGATCATGTCAAGCACTATTCCAGTTTCACAGTCGCACAACACGAAGAGCTTGATTCCGAACCTATGCCTTTTCAAGGGGATATACTGCTTGAAAACAAGACGTCCTTTGAAGAGCACGAGCGACTCATCAATCACCAAATTGAGGAAGGGGTAAAAGTATTTCCTATACCTCTCCTACAACATGGTGAACACATCCCGAACTTTCCATATCCTGTCAATCCTGTTAGGATTTTCGTTGTCTGCAAAGTGCATAAATCTTAGCAGCAACAAAAATCTGTCACGAGTCATGAACTTATTGAAAGTTGGGGTGGCGATGAGAGGGTCGTGCTTCCAATAGTGTTGCAACACATGCTTCTTGATCAGAGGCATGAGGAACAACAAGGCAAAGAACGTCAGAAATTCTTCCACAGTCGTATCCACCCAGCCTCGTATTCTCGCTTTTGGAGAAAGGACGTCCAATCTGCCAAACACCCACCTGTAGTAGGCATTTGTTTGGGCAACGATGTACATCATTACCTTCATGTCGAAAAAAGCGAGGAAGAAGTCGCTTTCGTTCGCTTGATCATCACAGGGCCAGTCGTTAGTTGTTCCTGACGTCCCAGGATTGAACTGGGGCACGTCAGGTACAAAATTGACCCCGTCAGACCAATCGAACGAAGGCAGCTCAGGGATCGGAATGTCGTCTGCGTCTGCTTCATCGTCTGAAATATCGCTTCCATGGTCGCGATACAGCAGTTCATCATCATTACCCTCCTCTTCACTTGACAGACGATGCCCTTCCTCATTTTCGTTACCGACGTCGGACTCACTCCCACTGTCCACTCCTAAATCCCCCCACCCTTGGTCCCGTGCTAGGGCTTCGTCGTCGAAACCCGGGCTGCCAATGTCCTGCGAATCACCATCAAACAGCAGGGCAGCATACTTAGATGGTGTCAGAGTTTTCCGGGTCACTTTGGCACGTGCGGGAGTCTTATGGACAGGGACAGCAGAGGCGGTGGCAGGGGCGGCGGCAGCGGCGGCGGCAGGGGCAGCAGTGGTGCGTGGCCTTGATGGCAAGATGATGGTGGTGCCTGTCGCACTTCTCTCTGTTCCTTGGGCAGGGGCGGCATGGGCGGCAGGGGCAGCAGTGGTGCGTGGCCTTGATGGCAAGATGATGGTGGTGCCTGTCGCCCTTCTCTCTGTTCCTTGGGCAGGGTCGGCATGGGCGGCAGGGGCAACAGGGGCAGCAGGGCCGGCAGGGACACCAGGGCCAGCAGTCGCTTTCCCAGTCGCTTTCCCTCTCCCTTTCCCCTTCCCCTTCCCTGTTCCTTGGGCAGGGGTGGCAGGGGCGGCAGGGGCGGCAGGTGCAGCAGGGGCGGCAGGGGCGGCAGGGGCAGCAGGGGCGGCAGGGGAAGCCGGGCCAGGGGCGGCTGGTGGTGGTGGTGGTGGTAGGGGCACTGTGGCTGGCGTACGGGTTCTCTTCCCTACGCCCGTGCCTTTCATTTTTCCTGCCCCCGCAGGTAATGCAGCCCTAGGGCAGCCTCCTGCGTCGCTGGGGTGGCAGGAGTGGCAGGGGTGGCAGTGGTGGCAGTGGTGGTGGTAGTGGTTGTTGCAGTGGCCTGGGTCGTGGTGGCAGTGTCCCAAAAGACCAATGACCTCTGTGCCATTGCCCTGCCTGCACGTGTTTTTCGTGCTTTGGGTGCTGGTGCTTCGTCCTCTGAGCTGTAGGGCATGTCGTACTGGTAGCTAGGGTCTTTGGCAGCCACCCTCTGCCTTCCACGGCGGCTAACACCACCAGAAGGAGGGCTGGTTGTGTCATCAGGGAGCGAGCGTGAGGGACGTGTGGGCTCCATGACTAGTGCGTGGTTACTGGCGCGGTGGTGCTTGCACGAGTGCGGGGCGAGCGTTTGGCGGGGTGGTATCGAGAGTTGACATGTAGTACTATACCCACACCAATTTTCACCCGCCTGGCTATAAACGCGCGGTTTTGGTACGTGTTCAAAGTCTCTGCTCCTAAGAGTCTCCCCGCAGTGCGCCGGGGGAACTCTTATGAGTCTCCCCGCAGCTCCCGGGTTAATACTAAGAAGGCGTACGGTCCGGACAGTGTTCTTCCTGTTGTACTCAAAAACTGTGCTTCCGTGCTGACTCTCTGCCTAGGCAAACTCTTCCGTCTCTGTCTCTCCTCTAACGTCTTCCCTTCATGGTGGAAGTTTCCTCTCATTCAACCTGTCCCAAAGAAGGGTTACCACCCTCAACCCTCCAACTACCATCCAATTGCTCTCATCTCTTGTATCTCTAAACTTTTTGAAATTATTCTTGCTTCCAAATTTCTTAAGCATTTCTCTTCTCATAATCTACTCTCAGATCGCCAGTATGGCTTCCTCACGAGTCACTCTACTGGCTATCTTCTTTCATATGTTACTAAATATTGGTCATCCTCCTTTCGGGACTTCGGTGAGACCTTTTCTATTGCGCTAGACATATCAGAGGCCTTCGATAGTCTGGCACAAATCTTTATAAACTACCCTCCTTCGGTTTCTATCCCTCCATCTGTGCCTATGTCTCTAATTTCCTTTCCAGCTGTTCCATAGCTGCGGATGTGGATGGCCATCGCTCACTTCCTCATCCTATCAACTCCGGTGTTCCTCAGGGCTCTGTCCTATCTCCTATTCTCTTTCTAACTTTCATAAAATAAAATGATCTTCTCAACTGTACCTCCAGTCCCATCCATTTATACACAGACGACTCTACCTTACACTACTCAATTAGTTTTCCAGAACGCCCCAACCAGCAATCCCTCAAAGACAAATGTAATGAAGCCATACAACACTTATCTTCTGATCTAGATGCTATTTCCAATTGGGGCAGAGAAAACCTTGTTACCTTTAATGCTTCCAAAACCCAATTTATCCATTTATCTACCCGTCCGGAACTCCCAGCGGATTATCCCTTATTCTTCAACAATACAAAAATCAGTCCTTCATCTTTGCTCAATATTCTTGGTGTCTCATTTTCTTCTGATCTCACTTGGAAGAACCATATTACCAGTCTTGCTAAAGTAGCCTCCCAGAAACTGAGTGTGCTCAACTGCCTCAAGGGGTTCTTTACCCCTGCACAGCTTCTTGCTCTGTACAGGGGCACAGTACGTCCTTGTATTGAGTACTGTTCAGTGAACAGTACTCAATACAAGGACTTACGGTGCGGTGTGCGGAGGAGTGATGATTCACACATGTGAACAGTGTTCACATGTGTGGGGAGGATCCTCTCCCACCGCACTCCTAGACAAAGTACAAAGGAAAGCCTTTTATATCATTAATTCCCACCCACTCACCAACTCTCTGCAATCTCTCTCTTCGCTGCAATGTTGCATCTCTCTCGCTATTCTATCACTACTACAATAATCAGTGCTCCTCAGAGCTTTCCCAGTGTATACCACCTCCTATACGTATGGTATGTGGTACCCGTCTTGCAACACAATCCCACCCCCACTCTGTGTAACTCTCCAACCCAAGAGTGAAAAGTTACTCTCAGACTTTCTTCTATTCAAAAGCTGAGCTCTGCAACTCTCTCCCAGAATCAGTCTTTCCCTCTTCCTATGACTTAAATTGCTTCAAACTCTGTGTATCCAGGCATTTTGGCTCGAACATCCCTTGATTTTGGCCCTGTCACTTTTTCAACTATGGGGGAGGCACTCGCTACAGGCAGTTCTGCTATTTGTCTCCCTCACTCACAGAAGAAAAAAAATGTAATCCTCCCGGGATTCGAACCTGGGTTACTTACAGTTTCTTACAGTTTCTTACAGTAGATCCTCTGGAAAAAGGCAAACTATGCCTGTGTATCCAGCTCAGTACCAGTACTTGCATTGCTGCGGTCGTTCACGGTGTTGGCGGCGGCGGTAACAGACGCAACATTTTTACTATTCTGTATTTTTGTTTTATAATCAAACTTCAAATATTGTCTTCCCCATGCTTTATCAAGATTACTTTCAAACTCCCTTATTGATTCGGAATCGACTACATACTGGGGCAATGCGTTCCACTCATTTACCACTCTATCACAAAATGAGTTCTTCGCCTTCTCAAGCCTATTTCTTTCTTTGTAAATTTTCTTAGAGTGTCCTCTCGTTCTTGTTCCCTCCCGCATCAAGAAGATACCTTCACACACATCCTCATCGAACTTTCCTGACACTATCTTAAAAGTCTCTATCATATCCCCTCTCTTTCTCCTATATGCCAGTGTCGGAAGTCCCAGTGTCCTCAACCTCTGCTCATAGCCCGCGTTCTTCAACATTGGTACCAGCTTGCTAGCTCTCCTCTGCACTTTCTCCACTGCTTCTATATCCTTTACCATATATGGAGCCCACACCTGGTTTGCATATTCCAGGTGCGGCCTAACCAGCACTGTATATAGATTCCTGAAGATTTCTTCGTCAAGTGACACAAATGTCCTCCTTATCAGCCCTACAATTCTATTGGCTTTGTTTATCTTTTCCGCTAAATGTTCTGAGAAATTTAACTTATTGTCTATCACTACTCCTATATCCTTTTCTGCACTCACTTCCTCCATCGCTTCATACATACTGTATCCTACCTTGTCTATCTTGCTGGTCCCAATCCGCATGTACTTGCATTTTTTTGGATGAAAAGGCATTAACCAATGCTCAGACCATCCCTTCATGCCCTCCACATCTCCTTGAAGCAAACCCATATCTTCCTTACTCCTCACTCTTCTATACAGTTTAGTGTCATCCGCATACAGGTATACCTCACTTCCATTAGTTATAACTTCAGGCAAGTCGTTGATAAATATAACGAACAGCAGTGGTCCCAACACAGATCCCTGAGGTACCCCACTTGTAATTTCCCTCCACCCCGAGCCTATTCCATTCACCAATACCCTCTGTCTCCGATCTTTCAGGAAGGCTTCTATCCATTTCACACATTTCTCCCCTATATTATAGCTTCTAACTTTCTCTATTAACCTTTTATGTGGGACCTTATCGAAGGCCTTCATAAAATCGCAATATACCACGTCTATTACATCACCATCTTCTAGAATTTGCATCCAATCATCTACCACCTTAATTAGCTGTAGTACCGTCGACCTCCCCGGCAAGAATCCGAACTGTCTCCCACTGAAAAGTTGGTTTGACTTCATATGATCCATTATTCCTTCTCTAATTACCGTTTCCATTAGTTTACACACAACACTTGTCAAACTGACTGGTCTATAATTCCCTGGGTCATTTCTCTTTCCCTTCTTAAATATAGCTGTTATGTTCGCCTCTCTCCAGTCCATCGGGATTTGTCCTGTATTAAACGATACCTCAAATAACATTTTCAATGGCTCTACTAACATCTCCCCTCCTTCCTTTATGATTCTTGGGTGTATCCCATCCGGTCCCGGTGACTTACTTCTGTTCATTTTTTCTATAGCCCTTCTTATTCTAGCATGGGAAAACTCTACTAGTTCTAGTGCCGGTGCCTGTTTGATGGGAATAGTAGGCACTGCATCCTCCGACTCCACTGTTAGTACCCCCCCAAAGTATTTCCCCAGCACCTCTGCTTTCTCCTTATCAGTCTCCGCTCTACTCCCATCATTCAACCCCCCCACCAGCTCTGGGATCCCTACTCTTCTTGTTAATTTTTCCTGAATGTACTTCCAGAATATTTTTGGATTATCCTTCACATTTCTAGCTATCTCTCTCTCCCTCTCCTTCACCCCCCTCCTTGTTTCCCACCTTATTTTATTGTTTATTTGTCTACGTTCCAGATCCACTTCCTTAGCCTCTATACTAGACCCCCTGTTCTTTTTTAACAATTTTAATCTTTCCCACAATCGTTTCTTTCTTCTAATCAATATCCAAAGCTTTCTTTTCATTGGCAATTCTGGGTTAGTTCTTTTCCTCAATTTTGTTTTATCCTTATATTCCCTTACTGGTACACTTTTGGATACAGCATTCTCCAGTTTGACTCTAATTTTCCTCCACATTCCTTCAGCGTCTTCACCGTTCAAATATTCCCCCCAGTCAATGTCCAAACACCGTCTCAGCAGCTCATAATCTGCTCTATCATACATGTATATTTTCTATTGCTTTTATTATCCCTCTCCGATTTAATGTTACAACTAAAGCTTATACAGGCATGGTCACTACGACCTATAGGGCTATCCACATTAACATGTTCCACTATATCCTCTTCATTGCTAAAAATCAAATCAAGTACACTCCCCTGCGTCCCATCTCTATATCTTGTCATCTCTACAATATGTTGCGTTAAAAAACAATCTCTCACTTTCTCTATAAACTTATTTTCCAGGCTACCCTGTCCCGCTGGAGTAGTACAATTTGCCCAGTTGATCCTTGGCAAATTGAAATCTCCAATCAAAATTTTATATTTGTTCTCTCTATTATCTATCTCCTCCATTGCTTTCAGTAGGTTATCATCCTCTCCCCTGCTATTATTTGGGCTTCTATATATAGAGGCAATTAGAATTGATCCTCTTACACATTTTACTTCAATTCACAAATACTCACAATACTGCTGTCTCATATCCACCTCATTAACCTTGAGCTCTTTTCTTACATAAATAAACAGTCCTCTTCCAACCTCTGCTCTAATAGCATTTCTCTCATATAACTCAAAACCCTCCAAACTATATTCCACCAGTTCCCTCTCAATTCTAACATTGTTTGGTCTTACTTCCTGTAGGGCTATGATATCAGGTTTTTCCTCTTCATCCTGCAACCTACATATCAGTTCTCTTTTCTTGTCCTGAGTAAACACATCCACATTACTAAACATAATCCTTAATCCATCTACCATTCCTTCAGCAATTACACCATCCCGCTCCTCCAGTCCGTACCCTACTCCCCTGTTAGCACTACTGGGTCTGCCTCTTTGTCACCTGTCTCTCCCTGTGACACCTCCACCCCGTTCTCCTCCTCCGTCACAACTCTCATCACATTCTCTCCCCTCCCTGATCTCCCCCTCCTTTCTACTCTTATAAACCACTTCCTCACTTTTCCGTCCCTCACTCTCCAGTAAAAATTTCTCTTATCCTCCTCATCCAACTTTCCATTATTTTCATCAGCCTTTTCTTGTAATTCCTTAATTTTTTTCCTTTGTTCTATACTCAAATCCTTCTTTAGTCTTATGTGTTTCAGTTTATCATTTGTATTTAGCCTCCAACTAATATTTGTCACAGTCTCCGCCACTACCCTAGTTTTAAACTGTACCCTTATAGGTCTCATCTCTCCCCTTTTATATCTACCTATCCTACTGATCTCCTCCACCTGCCCTTCCCATCCATATTCGTCCTCATCCACACCTTTCAAGACCTCCTTCACTGTCTCCATATCCCTCACTTTTCTCACTCCATTATCATTCATATGAGTCTCTATATCTCCATACAAGATTACACCCCTATCCCTGTCCATGGCCTCCCTCACGACACTCTCCTTGTTCTTCATGACCCCTACAACTGCACTCTCAAACTTTTTTTGGTCATATTCATTTCTTCCTTTTGCTCTTTCATAATATCCTCCAAATCCTTGACTTTTTGTTTACCTACCACCGTCCATGCAGTCGACTCCTTTACTTCCGTGAAACGTCCTTCGTATTCCTTCAGCTGCTCCTTCAATGCCATATTCTCTGCTCCCAGTTCATCTACCCTTTTCAATACCATCTCTAGGCTCTCATTAACTGCCAAAAAAGGCCTGCATTCACTTCCTTCGCTAGGCCTATTCCCTTCCCCACCTATCACACCACACATTACACACAGTGCCTTAACTTTCTCACCAATATCCCCCTTCCATTTCTCCGTATCACTCATCCACTTTTCCAAATCCTTCACAACAATACTAACCTCTTCTAACTTCTTATCTGTGCTCTTAAATCCCCGAAAACGTTGTAACCTTCCTTCCGACTCCGTCATACCCGAAATTCCCTCTGCCATGTTTGTTTACAAACTTAACAACTCACAACCCTACCGCTGTCCCGTCACTACACACTCTTATTACACTATATATCACCCCTCCACCACACCAATATATCCTCCAAACCTTCACTAAATCCTTCCTCCTCTTGTTAGCCCCGTATGCACTCGATATCCTTGAATTAATTGACTAGTCCCATAACATATGCCGGAGCCTCAAACTTGCGTCCGCCTTCCGCCATGGTGTGCCGCTAACCCACATTTAGATCTTAACCTTTAAACAGCGAAGCTATGGTAGTTCATACCCTCCCGCCAAGTGAAGGTATTTTGGTCCATTCCCGACAAAAATTGTCATTTTACAATAAATATCTTTATTACTTATTCATATGCGCCAAATTTACGTTAAATATGAAGATATTAAAACCCGCAGAGTGCCAGACAATTATTGACCCTATGCATCTGCCAGTGCCAGAGGTTTTTTGTTTTGTTTTTGGCTAAATCTATCAAGTTGGGTGAGAAAGGAAGGATAATGGTAAAAAAAACACTCCCCTTGTCCATTTTCGCCAGAAATCAGGTCCCCGATGGTCCCAAATATAGCTGAAATTTTCAGAGTAAATCATCGACTTTTATGGTATCGGAACGTATAGGTACGAGGGTGGTGGGAGGATGGTTTGGGGGATGGTGGGGGGAAGGTAGAAGCGTAATTGACTAGTGTTACAATATAAAGCCCATTGGTGAGGTAGTTTCGCCACGACGGAGTTTCCTGTTTTTCCTTTTCTTCGTACGGATATGCTGGAAGTGGGTGGTGGGAGGCGGTTGGGGGTGTGGTGGGGGGAAGGCAGAAGGGTAAGGGACTTGTCACACAAATATGGAACTGATTGGTGCAGTCGTTTCGCCGCCACAGATTTTCCTTTTTTTTCCTTGTGAGGCAACCGATAGTCAGCGAGTGGGTAGGGGGAGGGGGTTGTGTTGGTGGTGGCAAGAAGCCAGAAGGGTAAGGTACATGTGGAAGAAATATGAAAGCCATAGGTGCAGTCGTTTCGCTGCTACAATTTTTTTTCGGCGAGTCCGTTTATATACGGACCTGGCACTGGGCGTGACAAGACCCTAGTGTGTATATATACGGACCTGGCACTCAGGGGGTTAACCCTATTAGGTGCAGGACAGGGCAATTTGGATCCTCCCTGTTATACTCCATTAGTTTGGAGATTTTAAGACGTTTCACCTCATTAGTTGGCATTTATAAGATGCTTCAACCCAATGAGGTGTCGACTTTCCCTGGGCGAGCGAAAGCGAGCACCCAATTTCGGAGAAACTGGCCTTTGGCAGGGAATGTTTTTACCGAAAAATTTACACATTTAGCTTGAAAGGGATCTGGGGGACGTTTTTCTAGTTTGAAGGGGGTTTGGAGAGGCTTTTTTCCAAGTCTAGCGGGTAAACTAAAAACACATTGTTCGAAAATGGCAAAAACAATTAAAACACTTAATAATAAGTATACAAAATACCATAATACCCCCCCCCCCCCCCCCCCGACGTTGCACCAGATAGTGTTAACATGTAACAGCAATAAAACAAGTGGGAATAGTATTTGGGGTGTGAAAAGGACGTATTATTGCCGACCGATTGTATCAGGAGGGGAAAGCCAGCACGACATATACCCTCTCTCTCTCACTTCCCGATCAGTGCCGACATCTTCCAAGTGAAGTCTCTCTGTTGCTAGGATCTCTTAACTGCTTCCCCTGTTACCCTGAAACCGTAGGCGGTAAATTCACGCCGAAAATT
Source organism: Paralithodes platypus (assembly GCA_032716605.1). NCBI lineage: Eukaryota > Metazoa > Arthropoda > Malacostraca > Decapoda > Lithodidae > Paralithodes > Paralithodes platypus. The sequence continues at coordinate 38,743,551 of CM064497.1, forward strand.
ACCCGATACAAGGGGGAATAAGAGGAAATATAGGTGATAATTGAGGGGGGGGGGAAGGGGGGTTTTGAACACATGTGATAGGAGGTATGGAGGGAAATTATCTCACTTAATCACATATTGCTTTGTTTTGAGTGCCAAGGGGGTGTTTTGAAAGACATTTTCTATGCCTAACCTCTTAACCCTCTCCGACATATGACGCAATTATGAGCCTATTAGGGATGCTTTAAAGCCTTTGTTACCATCAGGGGTATTTAGAAACCTTTAGTTTAGTTACTTCAACCTCTGCAGTTGTCTTTGAGTTGGCTGTGGGCAGAAAACTAATTTTGGAGAGGCAATTATAAGAGTGAGAGAACTATTTCTTATTGCTAATCTGGCAACCTCTGCGTCATATGTGCGTGAAAGGGTTAAGAGTCCCGGCGCCTTCACCCAGCAAAACCTCTTAACCCCTTCCGTACCGCGACGTCTTTTGTACTTTATTCTGTCTAATATTAGAACATTTTATTCAGATTCATAATGGCCTCCAGCAATTAACAGGTTTCGAACTATCTCACTTTACCATATTTACTATCACAGATCCTTCTTAAACTGTACCAAATCGTCTAAATATAGCTACCATAAAGTACAAAAGACGTCGCCGGTACAGAAGGGGTTAAGGGTCTCGGCGCCTTTCCCGGGTTAAATACTCTAACCATTACACATATGAGAGAAATCAGTGACTCGGGCATGGTTTACAGGGAATATATCATTATATTTCAGTATTCATTAGCGTGTCAGAATTGTTCAATAAGATGTGTACCACTCTTCACTGCAGGCAATTGTACCTCTCTGAATGGTGCTAGTATTACCCTGTGAGTATGACAAGCGTATTCAAGTAACCACTTCTGTACTGGCGACATATTTTTAACTTTATTCTAGCTATAATTAGACAATTTTGTGCAGTTTAAGAAGGATCTGTGGTAGTAAGGAAGGTAAAGTGAGATAGCTCGAATCCTATTAATTGTTGGAGGGCCTTTTTAAACAGAATATAGTCATCTAATAGTAGCTAGAATAAATGTGATGGACAGCACCGGTACTGAGAGGGTAAAGAGTAACATAAGTTTGAAGACACTTGGTCATCCTTACAAAATTGAACAAAAACAGAAAATCCCAGAATGATAGAGAGAATAGCCTATGTGTAATGCCCAGTGTGAAGATAGCATCACTAGAAGCGACTCCAAAAACAATTATAACTACAGCACTCGTCAACAACAATAACGAAAAGGGCGAGAACGAAAAAGGACATATCGACCACCCACGAGCCATACATAGGGAGCACCCCAACCAGGTAGATGGCGACCAGTCCCCCCATTCACATCTAGGTTCTCTCTCATCAAGACCACCAGAGAGAAAGGAAAACCCTTCATGTCCTTACTACACTAGGAAGGGAAAATTCAAATGTACCAGGACAAGCCATGACTATAGGAGGAAACGTGAGAGAAGACCCTTTTTCTACCGTGCTAGGCTCGATGCTAGCTCTCCAGGTCACTCGACTGGACGCCCACCTATTTATGATACTTGGCAAAAGTCTATGCTCAAAGCAATGCCAGTCAAAATGTCTGTCGTCCGTCTGTCTGTCCGGAAACTCCTCCTAGACCGTTCGACGGAATTCCACTAAACTCCACACGTACATTCGGTGGGTGAATGTGACGGTCAGTCAAAAAAGACATTTTTAATTTGTGCAATAGTTATGGTCCTAGGTCAAAAATATGGTTTAGCACCCCAACACCCGCCCTCCCCCCCAGGACACAAGTATTATTGTAATAACTGTATATGTATGCTTGTGTGTGTGTGTGCCACACAGGGGCACACACAGTCTTCTGTGGCAGCAATGATGATGGTGTTCTGTGTGTGTGCCCCATCACAAAATGCCACACATCACACAAGTGATGATAATGGTACTAGTAGTGATGGTGTTGGTGATATTGATACTATTTGTCATGTTGATGATGATCTGTAGTGTTGACGCTATTGTGTCTGAGTGTAGTAGTGATAGTTGTGGTTATCATGGTAGTGAGGGCAGTCATGATTGTGAAAGTAGTTGTGATAGTGGTGGTGATAGTATTAGTAGTGATGGTAGTAGATGATAGGGATAGTGGTAGTGATGATGGTGAAAGTATTGGTGATGGTTACTGGAGATGACGTCCCGAAAACAACTCACCCCACATTTGTACGAGGAACATGCCCCGTTTTGGATAGGTTAGGTTGGGTTAAGTTAGGTTAGTTTAGTTAGGTTAGTTTATTTGACAGTAGAAGTCATGGTAGTAGTAGTAGTAGGGATGATGTTGATAGTAGTGATGATCGTGATAATAGTAGTGATGATAGTTATAGTTGTATTGTTAATTACAATAGTGATGATGGTGACAGTAGTAGATATGATGGTGACAGTAAGTACTAGTGGTAGTGAAGACGGCTACAGTAGTAGTGGTGATGGTGACAGTAATGATGATTGTAAGATGATAGTGATAATAGTAATGATGGTGATAGTTTTAGTGATAATGATGATAATAGTGATAATGATGGTAGTGACGATGGTACAGTAGTGATGATGATGAGAGTAGTAGTGATGATGGGGAGGGTAGTAGTGATGATGATAGTAATGGTTATGGTGACTAGTAGTGATGATGGTTACAGTTGTAATGATGAAAGTACTAGTGATGATGGTAATAGTATTATTGTTGATGGTGATAGTATTATCAACTCTGCGTAAACAGAGCTGTATCGCCCCCCTGTATAAAGGGGTACCACCGGCAGAAATGTTTGTCGTCGTCGTCGTCCGTCTGTCCCGAAACTCCTCCTACACCATTGGACGGATTTTCACCAAACTTCAAAACAACATTTGTTGGGTGAATGTGACGGTCAGTCAAGGAAGATTTTTTTGAATTTGTGCAATAGTTATGGTTTTAGGTCAAAAATATGGATTTGCCCCCCCCCCCCCCCCCCTGGTGATCCTTCCTCTCCAAAAATCACCGCCCCCCCTCCCCCTGCAGTACAGGCGAATTATTGTAATCACTGTGTATTTATGCTTGTGTATGGGGCACACACATTCTTATGTGGCAGCAATGATGATGGTGTTCTGTGTGTGTGAGGACGCCACACATCACAGAAGTGATAATAATGGTGATTATGTTACTAGTGGTGATGCTGTTGGTAATTGTGATAGTATTTGTCGGTGGTGATGAACTGTAGTGGTGACGATATTGTGTCTTAGTGTAGCTGTGAAAGTTGAGGTGATTATGGTAGCAGTTATGATATTGCCAGTAGTGATGATGATGGTTATTATGGTAGTGAGGTCAGTCGTGGTTGTGAAAGTAGTTGTGATAGTGGTGGTGATAGTAGCAGTGATGATGATAGTAGTTGATGGGGATAGTAATAGTGATGATGGTGACGGTATTGGTGATGGTTAACCCGTTGAGCCCCGGCTAGTTATAATATTTTGTTCACCCCAGTCCCAAGCCATTTTCACTTATTTTTTTTTGTTTGCTAAAATGGAAGACAAGGATGAGAAATGAAAAAAAAAAAAAAAAATCACCTCTGACCTTTTTTTTTTTTGGGAGGGGGGGGGGGCGGCGGTTGGGGGGGGTTGGGGGGGGGCGGCGGGGGGGGGGGGGAGCCTCAACAAAATTTGTTGAGCCAAAATGGAAGCGAATGGTGAGAAATGAAGACAAAAATTAAAAAAAACTCATTTCGGTCATTTGGGGGGCGGGGGGGTTCAATAGTTCGTCTCCCCCGCATGACCACCCGCCCGGGAGCACTAGGGTATAAACTGAGTATGGCATTGTACGGCATACATCCTAAGGAGTATCTCACATAAATCTCAAGCCTCTAGCTCCCATACGACTGGAGTAATGAAGGTTCAAAGTGGCGGTGAACTAGGGGTGTAAACTATCCCCACTAAGCCCACCACCACCAGCCGCGCGGCTGTCTCGGCCCGCTCACACCTACTGGCCCGGCTCCCACACACACTACAGTACCTCCCCCTCCTATTCTCCCGCCATTTCCTACCTTACGAGCCACGTAAGTGTTTTTTATATGTCGGACGCACGTGATGCGTCGCTGGGAGTTGGTGATCAAAGACTGCCGACGCAACACGTGCGACGCTGGGTCTCACCGGGTTAAGGGAGATGACGCCCCGAAAACAACTCGCCTCGCATTTGTATGTGGAACTTGCCCCGGTTTGGATAGGTTATGTTGGGTTAGTTTAGTTTAATTGATGGTAGTATTAGTAAGGATGATGGTGACAGTAGTGATGATAGTGATAGTAGTGATGATGGTGTTAGTAGTGATGATGGTGATAATAGTAGTGATGATAATGGAGGTGGAATCCCACTGTGCGAATTGGCAACGGCGAATGCCTGGCGACTGGATTTTTTGTCTATGTCCAGTATTCTCCTGTACTCGATCGATTATTCTCCCCAAATCGCGGTATGCGCACAATAGTCGCACAAGCCTCGCCAAAGTTCGCCCAGTCTCCCCAAATCGCCGTTAAATTTTGGTATGTTTAAAACACGGCGGCGAATTCAAAATTGTGGCAAAAATCGTGTGGCACTCTCCCATTGTTTCACGGCATTTGTCTTTGGTCGCACGAGAATCGTACAATTCCTACGATTGTCTTCGTGTTCGCCACTGCCGGCGAATGTGGACGAATAAGGTGATGCTCAGACGAATTGGGCGAATGTCGGACGATTGCTGTACAACTATCGACAACTGTCGACGAATGGCCTGCAAGTTTTTTAGCGAATGTGGCGAATTGTCATTATTGGCAACGCTGTTTTCGAGCGAATAGGGCGACAACCCTACGTTGGTTGATCGAATACAGCGACTTTTTCGACAAATTAGTGCAAATGCAATATGATAGCCATGCGACAGGTGGCGAACGTTGGCGAGGGGGGGCATTTTCGGGACGCCTTGACCCTTTCGACCATCTTATCTATGGTCGCTCATGTTTCACTACCCCATATATAAGCACCAGTGCGGTCACAGTGTCATTACCATAGATTCATCGCACGCGACCACACATACCTACTACTGACCGCACACCCATCTCCACTTTCAACACATGGTTTATCGTAGATTCACGATAGTCAGTGGTATAACATACGTTTTCTATGTATCATACCCTAAATACAGTATGTACAGTATGTATGCTTAATAAGTTAAATAAGGCCTATTATACGAAAGTATAGTATTTAAGAGTCTTTAGGAATGCATATATGATTTATCATATAGCCATGTCGTAATGTTATAATAGCGGTACTGTATTTACTGCTAGATATCCGCTACAAACTTACCAGTATCCGCTAAATTCGTAGCGCAAGACGATGACGTCTTGGAGAGAGACGCTTCGCGTCAGAGCTCCTTTGTCTAACATCGAGGCAACATCTCCACTCCTTAGTTCGCCGCAACCCTGGTTCCGGTTTCATCCAGCTCTCATCATCTAACTTAACTTAACTTCATCCAACTGACAGACCGACTGACAAGCTAAGCCATATTACCATGATTTAAATTTTATCAGCTTTATATTTTCTTTATTTGTTAAGGTGCACCCTCGTGGTCACCATCGAGGTTAAACATCCAATGGTGTTCGAAGAGTAGCCATTTGCCTAACATCCATCAGCACCTATATCGGCATTTCTACTTTACCTAACTGCAACTTTTCTATGGTGATTTGATAGTGAGTTACACTCCCGGTATTATTATTCATCTACATTTTATATGAGCGGACCTTTTCAGTTTAAGTAGCCTAGAGTAAACTTATCTTCTTTCAATCCGCCATATTGGTGCCCAGACCTCGGGACTTTGGCCCACAGTTTTAAATTTCCGATAGTTAGGCATGAGCAAGGGCAATGTTGAGGGAGGTTGTAGGTCGAAGGATCCTGGGGGTGTAGGTCTGGGTTTAACTCGGTGAAGGTAGTGGCCGTCAAGTTAGATCGCATAGCGATATTCGGCCACTCATACGCGACCCGACTGAGGGCAGCAGACCAGGGCCCTGTGGATTACAGGTGAGCAAACGGGGATCGGCGGTTTCAGTTTCGCTACTTTGGGGTGCCAGGAGCTAGCATCGCAAGTCTTAAGTCCTCCGATGAGTGGGGTAGGCTGGTAGTATACCGGCCTCTCTACACCTATTTACTCACCGGGGGCAACGACATAGCCCCCGACACCGATCCCCGTGCTCTGGCTGTGGCCTTAGGGGACCTGGCTCTGGCTGTAGAGAGGGACACGGGAGGAAAATGCATCCTGATTTCCCTGGAGTACCGCTCTAGGATGAGGGGAATGTCAGCAGAGTAATCCCCCTGAGGGGGATTTGCTGGGTCATTTACGGCACGGCCGTAGGCGCCATTTTACATTTTTGCTGGTCATGTGACCAACTGAGCCAATAGGAGGCTGAGATTCTAGGAGAAGCCAACCATACCTCAGTCTTGGCCCAGCCACAGTGCAAGGTGGTGGTATGCTGCTCGGTCCACTGACTGTGACTGACTGGTACTTTTTTCTGTGCCGTTTTTGACCCACTTATCCTGGTAAGTGACAAATCATATTTAGTGAAAATGTTACATATAGTGGAATATATGGTGATATATTATAGACAGGAATTTGAAACTTTTACATAACTTAGCCAAATGATATAGCTCCATGTAACGACAGCCAGACATGCCCTGTGATGCCACATACTGCCACTGTTAATTATTATATTTACTTACCTGTCCTGCCTCACTTCCATGTTAGTCATAAACTTAAATTTTTTACCAGCTCCTGATGAATTTTGTTTACCCATTACTTACCTGTTTTATCTCATGTGCCTGCTACTCATTTACTTACCCTTTTCACATGTTCTGGATTGATTTTTTACTGATTACCTGCAACTCATTTACTTACCATTTTCACAGATAATGTTAACCCCTTCAATGTTGTTGTGCATATGATATCTGCAAACACCCCATATTCATACTAATTTTGTTCATAGGGTTTGTAGGAATATACATGGCGTGTTTTAGGCTGATTCATTGATAAGTTGTTGAGAAATGAATTGTTTCTCTCAATTTTTTGCCGAAAAATGTACCCGTCTCAAAGTTCAATGTACATAATGCAATGGCATTGCTATCTAGTGTTTCCAATTTCAATTTTTAGGTGTTCCATATCTTCTAGGATAGTTTTCCACTATTCATGCCAAATTTCAGCTAAATCCAGAAATATTTCGACACCCTAATGAATTTTTATAAAACCAACTTTTTTTTTTAGTTTTGAAATTAACTATTTGTTATTCTTTGCTCGGTTCGCGCGCCCTATATGACCTAGGAAGCCAGAACTTCAGCACAGCACACCTACAGGATCCCCCTATAAGCCACCAAACTTTCAGACACCTCAGGGATACTTGAGTATTTAATTTTTATTTTTTTAGTAAAGTTACTAATTTTTGTAAGTTATTTTCCAAAATAACAATTTAAAATATATAAATCACTCTGATTTTCAATTCCACTTGACATAAGATTAAGCATTGCTTATATTTTATGATACAATTAAAACAAAAATCTATCTATATTACCTAATTTTTGGCGAATATTTGAGTGCTGTGTGCCACTTTCGGACAGGGTTACCTAAATCGTACACCCAAAAAAGCGTATCCTCTCCAGGGTTAAGCGAATTAGGAATTCAATAAACAGAACCCTGCGCTCTAGGCTAGACGTGACACGCCATCGCTTTTTGTCTGTTTCATCCAAGCTGCAGGATCTTGATCCAGATGGTGTCCATCTAGACCTTGACACCAACAAGATCCTGCATGATAAGATAACTGGCATGACAAAACGCTGGCTGGAGCGTGATGCAGGGGTGATAAGCTTGCGACTCCCAAAATTCTGCTTCCCTCCCATCACCTTCCCCTAGTAAATTCTTCTTCTTTCCTTTTTGTTTCCTTTATTTTTTGTTTACCCTGTATTTGTTTCCCTAATTTCATTAATATTTACTATTTTTTACTTATGACTGACCTACCATCACATATTTCCTTCATTGTTTCACCATTGTCATCATATCCCCATCTCTCGTGGTACTGTGTAAGGTAAGCGGTTTATATAGTAATTTCTACCTTTTACTTTAATGACATTAGTCTGCGAAAGGTAGGCTAATGTAAATACAATATTGCATATGAGGACTAAAATGTAAGTTCATATGACAATTATCAAAAGGTGTGCTTATATTTCATAATTGCGGCTTATTATAGAGGTCCGTATTGGCTGACGAAGGGTTAGGCTAATTTGTGTAAAATATTTAATGGCTGGTAAACCAGAAGATAAATCAACTATAATTATGTCTATCACAGTCTTGAAAAACCAGAGAGGGGGTTTGAGGGGTCTCATTACTAGGCTAACGTCCGATTTGGAAGACTTTATGGCTAGTGCAACTCCTGAACAGCTAGAGGCTAGGTTAGAGTACCTGCAAACTACCTATGATCGTATAGTTACCCTGAATGAAAGTATAGTATCAGGGTTAGAGGGTGAATCAGATATTCATGCGGAGTACGAACAGCGCGCTGTCCATGATATTGCCAATTTAGAGGCAATACATTTACTGCGAAGAGCGGTAAAGAAAACAAAGATAACCTCGACTAGCAACGCTGCCAAACAAACAGATCCCCGCCGTGAAGTCAATTTGCCCAAATTAAATTTACCGAAATTCAGGGGAAACTTGACCGAGTGGTTAGCATTTTGGGACGTCTTTAAATCAACCGTGCACGATTCAAAACTTGACGATGTACGAAAGTTCCATTATCTTAAAGGCCAACTAGAGGATGAAGCCTTACATTTGGTAGAAGGTTTTTCCATCGTAGGTGAAAATTATGGTAGTGTTGTGAGGTTATTACAGGCGACGTATGGAGACACTGACCAGCTCAAGGTAGCCCACATGAATGCCCTGTTGAACCTAGCACAGCCTAGGTACAGGGTCGATGAACTGACAAAGTTCAGGGCAGACATGGAGTGTCACACAAGGTCATTAGATGCATTGGGGGTAACCTCACAAGAAATGCTAGTCATAATCTTAAGGGGACCGACCGGTTAATTTAGGCTTAAAAAACTCGAAATCCTGAATAAACCAATAGGTGCTTACTCAACAAGAGTCAACATCCCTTCATAAGCCAGTGAAATCTTATTAGTGAAAACCCATTGGAAATAGTTTTTTGTTATGTTTTCCAAACTTTTCCTGTAATTCTAAAAAACGTTATATAGCGAACTTTGAAATTAACATGCTCAGTAACTACTGGTCGTACGAGGAGCATACCTACATAAATCGAAAGAGCGTAAGCTACTCTACAACCTCCCATACGCTTTATCTTCTGCTTTGCCATGTTCCTGTGTAAAATATTGTAAATCTAAAAAACAAAAGTAAAAATGTTCACCTAATTACCTTAGACTTTCACCTGTTTTTCTAAGAACCTATATTGCCGCACTATCGGATGTTATTCTACGGTTATTATTGGACCTATTGGAATGGTGTATATACCATTGGAAAGGTAACTAAAAACACTAAAAGGCCTATCAAGCCAATTTACTCTAGTAATTTAATTTTGTTCACAATATGTCGTCAAAGTCGTAATTTTCTATAAATATATTCGCCTGAATCCGTAATCACCTAAATCGAACAAATACACAAAATATATAAAATGTGTTTTATAGAAACTACAGATACACCTTTTGTGAGTTGTTTGATCACAAAAAACATGTGCTATGGGGATTTCTGTAGGAGTTTATCATTTTTTGCAGTGCTATGATTTTCAACGTTTGTTTACCTAAATTGCAAGAAAAAAGCAAAAATAAAATAAAATAAAAACAAATTTGATCTAGTTTTATGGTCATATACACCTGTGCCAAATTTCATTTAAATTGAAAGTAAGACCTGGAAGTTTGTAATTAACCGGTCGGTCCCCTTAAGACAGAAATTACCTTTAGCTATTCTAGATAAAGTTCATACTTTTGATTTGGAGGAGTTCAAAGAGTCATTTAGCAAGGAGATTAGCAACATACAATTGAACAATGGTAGGATGGTGGGTGGGTCATAAGGGACAACAGCAAGGGGTTCAAAGGGGAGGCTGAACCTTACACTCCCAATTCAGTCAAAATTTCAAAAAATAATGTTCTTCTTAAATGTTTCTTTCAACATAGGAGAATAGCATAGGAGGGCAAAAAAATACATATCGCATCCATAACCCCCCAGAACAGGGGTTCACCCAAACCCCCCAATCAACAATTTGTTTTCCCTCAGCCCATTTTTTTTTTTTTTTTTTTTTTTTTTCTAAAAGATTGCTGTAAACAATAGAAACTATCATATGAGGGCATAAACACCCATATGACATCCCTCTCCCCCTCCCCCCCTCTCCCCCACTGGGCCCCCAATATCATGGATTTATATAAAAAGCTTTGGTAATTATTCTGTGGAGCCCATATTCCAAGATTTTTTACATTAGTATCCCATATAACTTAGTTTTCTCTAACAGTTTAGTAATAGAAAACGTCTCTGGAAGGAGAAGCTTAGTTATTTTCCCCAAATATATATCATCAAGGTATGATTATAAACGTTTTGCGATTTCCAGAGATCATATATCGGCAATTCTCAAGTGTAACTACACTTTTTTTATATTGCTCTGCTTTGTTCCCCTTCTACACACTATATATAGGGCTATATAGCAACGTTCTAGCGTGCTCACAATGGCCGTCCCACCGATATTTTCCAAGATTCGACCTTTTTCATGTTGAAATTTGCGCTACCCAAAAAATATATATATTATATATTTTTTTCAGCACCTTCTATTATTCAATATGGGAAAGCGAACACACTACGTTGTAGGGGATGCTTGTAGGATGCGCCATACAAAAATTGCGGGAAATTTGAATTTTTTTTAATGTCTAGAATGATTTTTCATATAGTGCGATGAAATTTGCGTGCGCGCGCATGCGCACGCACATAGAGAGCTGATTTTTTTCAGCGAGTCTTAGTATTTCCATTGGTATTAAGATGGTATAATGCCAGAAACAAAATCTCTTATACAGGGTGAATTGGGGGTTTAAGGTTCAGCCTCCCCTTTTTAACCCGGGAACGGCGAGGGGGGGGTAATGAACTAGCTCCCCATGGGTGAGCATATGGGCTCCATTCAGGCCTATAATTGTCATTTTACGATAAATATCGTTATTACCTATTCATATGAGCCTATTTTACCTTCACTATGAAGATAGTAACCTGTAACAACAATCAAACCAGTGAAAATATAATTTTTCTGGTCAAAATCGCGAATATAGATGAACCAGCCCATTCATGAATTTTGGAGAAAATTGAGGCAACCCCTCCCTCCACGAGGCCTCAAGCCACACTGAGCCTACTCATACACACACTCGCTAGTGTAACACACCTGCTAGGCACGTAAGCACATCCCCCACACAGTTTGCTAATGTTAGCACAAAAATATACCAACAAATTAGGGGATAACAGGGAAAATAGGTGATAATTGAAGGGGGAGGGGAAAGGGAGGAAGGAGGGGAAGTGGAGGAGTGATATGAGGTATAGGGAAAAAAAATAAAAAAAAAATGTTTAGTGCTGTTTAACACCTTACGAGCGGCCTATGCGGTTTATTTATATGTACCGCCCAGCGGGGTGTTTTTAGCCAAAATAGGGCTGTTTACGTGATCATTTTCATGCCTAAATAAGACCCAGAACGTAAAACAAGTACCTATCCCTGAAAGGACATAAACAGAGCTTTCGAATGACACCATAACGATCCTTTTATGATGGCTAGTTTTCTTGCAATAACCGTGCAACGCGAGTGCAAAAAGCATGTAATTCGGTACTTTCCCCATATAATTCAGTATGTAGCGAGTGAGAGAGGGAGGAGGGAGCTGAGATTCATGTCAGTAGGTTCGCCGCGGTGGTCGGGAGCAGTCATACGCTCGCTAGTCTCCTGCCACCACTTGTCTCTCTCTCTCAGCAACATTACGTGCTGAAATTGCCACTCGACCTATGTCGAGCGCTGCCACATAGTCCAGCTTTATTTAACTCGACTTATGTGGTGAGCCGCTAATTAAGGGTTAAATGGTATTTTTAGGCCTCCCTCTTAAGGGCAGGTTTTTAGTGTGTTTCCTAGACTTCCATCAAGCTTAAAATTACTCCCCCTTGACTCCCTTTCAAGATAAATTTGTACATTTTTCGGTAGAAAAATTTCCCGGCCGAAGGCCGGTTCCCCCTAAATTACAGGCTCGCTATCACTCGCCAGGAAAAAATTGACAGCTACATGGCACGAAAGGTCTTAAAAGTGACATAAATGGGGCGAAAGTTCTTAAAATCGTCAAACTAATGGGGCGAACGTCTTAAAATCTCAAAAGCAATGGGGTTAAACATGAGGGAGAAGGAAGTTCAAAAAAAAATCCCTCAAGTGGAAACCTCCCCTTAAGGGGACCGACTGGTTAATTACAAACTTCCAGGTCTTACTTTCAATTTAAATGAAATTTGGCACAGGTGTATATGACCATAAAACTAGATCAAAAATATTTATATTTTATTTTATTTTTTATATTTTATTGCAATTTAGGTAAAAAAACGTTGAAAATCATAGCACTGCAGAAAATTATAAACTCCTACAGAAATCCCCATAGCACATATTTTATGTGATCAAACAACTCACAAAAGGTGTATCTGTAGTTTCTATAAAAGACATTTATATATTTTGTGTATTTGTTCGATTTAGGTGATTACGGATTCAGGCAAATATATTTATAGAAAATTACAACTTTGACGACATATTGTGAAAAAAAAGAAAATACTAGAGTAAATTGGCTTTATAGGCCTTTTAGTGTTTTTAATTACCTTTCCAATGGTATATACACCATTCCCATAGGTCCAATAATAATTGTAGAATAACATCCGATAGTGCGGCAATATAGGTTCTTAGAAAAACAGGTGAAAGCCTAAGGTAATTAGGTGAACATTTTTACTTTTGTTTTTAGATTTACAATATTTTACGCAGGAACATGGCACAGTAGAAGATAAAGCGTATGGGAGGTTGTAGAGTAGCTTACGCTCTTTCGATTTATATAGGTATGCTCCTCGTACAACCAGTAGTTACTGAGCATGTTAATTTCAAAATTCGCTATATAACATTTTTAGAATTACAGGAAAAGTTTGGAAAACATAAAAAAACACAATTTCCAATGGGTTTTCACTAAAAACATTTCACTGGCTTATGAAGGGATGTTGACTCTTGTTGAGTAAACACCTATTGGTATTTTCAGGATAATGAGTTTTTTAAGCCTAAATTAACCGGTCGGACCCCTTAACCCTTATTTAGTGGCGAGCAACATAAGTCGAGTTAAATAAAGCTGGACTATGTGGCGGCGCTCGACATAACTCGAGTGGCAATTTCAGCACGTAATGTGGCTGAGAGAGAGAGACAAGTGGTGGCAGGAGACTAGCGAGCGTATGACTGCTCCAGACCACCGCGGCGAACCTACTGACACAAATCTCAGCTCCCTCCTCCCTCTCTCACTCGCTACATACTCAATTATGTACTGAAAGTACCGAATTACCTGCTTTTTGCACTCGCGTTGCACGGTTATTGCAAGAAAACTATCCATCATACAAGGATCGTTATGGTGTCATTCGAAAGCTCTGTTTATGCCCTTTCAGGGATAGGTACTTGTTTTACGTTCTGGGTCTTATTTAGGCATGAAAATGATCACGTAAACAGCCCTATTTTGGCTAAAAACACCCCGCTGTGCGGTACACATAAATAAACCGCATAGGCCGCTCGTAAGGTGTTAAGAGCTTTGCCGCCGTCGCCCAGTAAAACCTCTTAAGAGCTTTGCAGCCGTTTACGGGTTAATTATGATGGTAGGCTCTATAGGGAAGGTTGAAGAGTCACGAAATAAACCACATATATCATGTAGGGTATGCAACAATCCCAAGCATAAATGGCTAAGCTGTACCAAATATCAAACCAATGAAGCCAAATTAGCTCAAGCAAGGAAGCTAAAATTGTGCAATTGTGCAAGGGTTGTCTGAGTAAGGACCATCGTATGCAGGGTAAGTGTACTTCTTCCTATTTGAGGCCCTGTCGCAACTGTGAGGGCCATCACTTTGACAAATTATGCCCCACAGGTAGTCTAGTCAAGGAGGAAAAAGTAGGGGGTACTGCAACACTAATGCTAGGCAGTAGGAAGGACACCACCATTTTACCCACAATCAAGATACCCATAGAGGGTTATGTCAGGACACAAGTCTGTCGGCTACTCCTAGACCAGGGCTCACACCGATCCTTTATAAAGAGATCGGTGCTGGACGGTCTAAAACACTGTGTAGTAGGTAGTGAGACCCTTAGGTTGCAAGGTTTTACAGGAGTGACCGACAGTAGAGACTACGAAGTTGTTGAAGTTGCTTACATCTACCGTAAGAAGAAACACTTCTTACAGTGCGTAGTGGTAGATGAACTCCCAGACTATCAATCTGTAGGAATTAACAAAGTAGAGCATGCACTTCGTAGGAAAGGTATTTACCTGTCTGATCCCGTAGGTGACTTGAAGGAGGTGCATATACTGTTAGGAGCAGATTATTATTATGATGTAGTATACCATGGTTTTAATAGAGAGAGTGGAGTGATCTTGATCCCCACTAAGTTTGGCAGTTTGTACTGCATGAGCGGTACAGTCCAAACTACCCAGTCAAATGTTCTGGTTGACACGGTATCCGTGTTGAGGATGAGGACGACCGCGGCAGAAGAGTTCACCAAAGATGATACTCACATGGAGGACACAAAATTAGCTGCCGAGTTCAATCTAGAAAGACTGTGGAAACTAGACCACATAGGAATTAAACCAGTGGAGAATGACCAGGAATCAAAATTTGCGATAGAGAAGTTCTCGGAATCTGTGCGTTACTTGACCACGGAAAATCAATACGAAGTTTGTCTACCCTGGAAACATGAGAATATCAGTTTGCCAACCAATTATGGTTTAGCGTTGAGCAGGTTACGCGCCTTGCAGCGGAAACTAGCCCACAAACCAAGTACCTACAAGGCTTATGACGAGGTCTTTCAAAATTATCTCGACCGAGGGTTTATTTAGGTCATCGATGTGGATGAACCAGGGAATACCGGGAAAGTCCATTACCTCGCACACCATGGGGTAAAGAAGGACAGTGTTACCACTCCCATCCGAGTGGTATATGACTGCTCAGCCCACCTAGGCCATAGTCCCAGTCTAAATGATTGTGTATTGACCGGCCCTTCAATGGTGTCGGACCTATCATAGCAATTACTGCGCTTTAGACTGGGATGTTACGCATTCACCAGCGATATAGAAAAGGCCTTCTTGATGGTAAAATTGCAGAAGGGGGATTGAGACGTCACCCGGTTCCTTTGGTTAAAAAACATCGACGACCCGGAGAGTCCCATAGTGACCTATCGGTTTAGGGTAGTCTTGTTTGGCGCTACGTGTTCGCAATATCTATTAAACGCGACCATTAAGAAACATCTTGATGATTCTGAAGAAGACACGACTGTACTCGCTCGAGGATTATACATAGACAATTTGCAGGGGTCTAGTGATAGTGAAAAGGAACTAGTCGCAAACTATAGGCAGGCTAGTAGGTTGTTCACTGAGGCCCATCTGTTTCTCCGCGAGTGGGTTTCAAATTCTATGTTGCTTCGGGATGGTCTAATTCTTGACGGGGTAGCTTCTGATAATCAAGAATAAGCCAGAATCTTGGGGATGATATGGCAACCAGGGAAAGACACACTGATGTACCGGAACAAAGATTATACTAAACAGATAGGGATGCACACAAAACGTAGTCTGCTGAGTAAAGTCCCGCAATTTTTTGATCCTTTGGGTTTAGCATTACCTGTCACCATAAGAGCTAGGATTCTAATACAAGAAATATGGAGACGCAACGTGGGGTGGGACGAAATATTACCCGACAATCTTGTTGAACAGGGTAGGTCCTTACTAGAAGATTATAACACCCTATGTACATTAGAGTTACCGTGCCAAGTGGCCGCATTTGGACCCATGTCTTTACATGCATTCTGTGATGCGAGTGCCACAGCGTATGGAGTAGCTATTTATTGTGTTACCTCGTTTGGGATTAATTTACTCACCGCCCGGGCTAAGGTTGCACTGGTAACGGGGGTCACAATTCCCAAATTGGAACTAACTTCCATGCTGCTATTGGGACGTTTGGTTAACCATGTATATACTTCATACGATAAGGAACTGCAACTAAGGGCGGTACACGTATGGTACGATAGCCAAAATTGCACTAAGCTGGGTGCATAGTTAAAGGACATTGCCCGTCTATGTGCGCAATAGGGTGGATGAAATACGATCCCTACTACCAAACGCCATCTATCATTATGTACCAACCAAGGACAACCCCAGTGACTTGATAAGTAGGGGAGTAACGGCATCCAAATTGACTAAGTCCGACCTGTGGTGGCAAGGCCCAAAATGGCTGCTCCACGAAGGGGATTGGGCTGTATGGAATGCCGAGGTTGAGTTAGCTTTGCCTTTAGAATCGGTGACACCTGTCATTCAACCGACATCAACACCGAGTCCTATGTTAGAGTGGGTAAGGATAGGTGGGTACAATAAATTAGTCAGGGTCGTAGATTGGGTGTTGCGTTACATCACCAACATAAAGGCCAGGCTACAAGGACGACTCTGCAATCTGGGTCAAAGCTTAAATGCAAAAGAAATAAAAGCAAGTGAGGTAACACTAATTAGATGGGTTCAAAGGGAATCCTTTAGTCAGGAATTAGAGTCCATGAGAAGTTCTGGTAAGATTAAAATGCCTAATATTGTGCGTCAACTAAGGCTACACTTGAAGAATGACATTATTAGATGTGAGGGACGTCTAAAGTGGTCAGGTGTAGACGACTGTGCCAACAATCCTATCCTGATGCCTGCAACACACCATGTCACCGATCTACTGGTAAAACTCACACACAAGGAAGTAATGCACTACGGAGTCCACCACGTTATTTCTAAGTTGTGTCAACTGGTGGATACCCAGAGTTTGACAGGTAGTTCGACGAGGAGTTAATAGGTGTGTGGTGTGCCGTAGACTAAAAGGAAGACCATTTACGACTGGACCTGCTCCACCCTTGCCAGAGTGCTGTGTTAATCATCTAGAACCCTTCAGAGTTACAGGACTAGACTATACCGGTGCACTGAGAACTAGGGAACTGGACAAGGTTTATGTGTTGCTATTTACTTGTGCCACTTCACTTGCAATACATTTAGAAATCTGTGACAATATGTCTTGTGAAGAGTTTATGCTGGCATTCAGGAGATTTTGTGCACGTCGTTCCTTCCCTCATTTGATTCTTAGCGACAATGCTCCCACTTTTCTTCAAGCTTCCAGGTACTTGATAGATATGAGCGACGATCCAACAGTTGTTGCTTACTTGGGAGAGCGGAGGTGCGAATGGAAATTCATACCAGTCAAAGCGCCGTGGTTTGGTGGAATGTGGGAACGGTGTGTAGGCATCGTGAAGTCAGGCTTACGGGCGGTTGCAGGACGCGCCTTGTTAAAAAGGAGCGAACTAGTGACTGTGCTCACTGAAGTCGAGGCGGTTGTTAATGATCGTCCTCTCACTTATGTACAGTATATACCGACCTGCAAGAACCACTGCCACTAACACCAGCGCATTTGCTCTATGGCAAGCCGTTGACTGCATTTCCTACTGATTTGCGGTTTCAGGCAGAGTTAGAGGATCCTTCGATGTTCGCCGAGGCTGCGATGTCACGACGGCACCAGTATATTTCTAGGGTTATCAGTGATTTTAAAAAGAGATGGGTGAATGATTACTTATTGGCACTGCGTGAGATGACATCAAAGACTGCTGGTCAACCATCAGCACCCTCTGTAGGCGAGATAGTATTCATCCATGATGAAAGTCTTAGATAGTACTGGAAGTTGGGCCACGTAGTGAAGGTGTACGAGGGCGAAGGCTCGGTAGGGCGAGTAGCACTGCTCAAGACAGCTACTGGGACTACTGTTCGTCCGATTGCACGACTGTACGCTATGGAGCTTGGCTTTTTAATACAAGAAGAAGCTCCACCTGATGATGCTGGATCCGAGGAGGCTAACTTAGCCGATCCACCACAACCCGTTGGGGATCCGCCTCGGATCGGGACGAGACCCAAACGCGCAGCCCGTGGCGCCATTGATATGTGGCGACACAAGATTGCTTCTGGGCAACTCTAGATATAAGGTGGGGTTCAAGTATTGTGTTTGGGGGGGGGGGGGGAGTGTATCGTGGATTCACGATAGTCAGTGGTATAACATACGTTTTCTATGTATCATACCCTAAATACAGTATGTACAGTATGTATGCTTAATAAGTTAAATAAGGCCTATGATACGAAAGTATAGTATTTAAGAGTCTTTAGGAATGCATATATGATTTATCATATAGCCATGTCGTAATGTTATAATAGCGGTACTGTATTTACCGCTAGATATCCGCTACAAACTTAGCAGTATCCGCTAAATTCGTAGCGCAAGACGATGACGTCTTGGAGAGAGACGCTTCGCGTCAGAGCTCCTTTGTCTAACATCGAGGCAACATCTCCACTCCTTAGTTCGCCGCGACCCTTGTTCCGGTTTCATCCAGCTCTCATCATCTAACTTAACTTAACTTCATCCAACTGACAGACCAACTGACAAGCTAAGCCATATTACCATGATTTAAATTTCTTCAGCTTTATATTTTCTTTATTTGTTAAGGTGCACCCTCGTGGTCACCTTCGAGGTAAACATCCAATGGTGTTCGAAGAGTAGCCATTTGCCTACCATCCATCAGCACCTCCATCGGCATTTCTACTTTACCTAACTGCAACTTTTCTATGGTGATTTAATAGTGAGTTACACTCGCGGTATTTTTATTCATTTACATTTTATATGAGCGGACCCTTTCAGTCTAAGTAGCCTAGAGTAAACTTATCTTCTTTAAATCCGCCATAGGTTAAAGCAAGGGTTAAATCATCACACACAAATTTGTAATGTAAAATTATCAAAGAAAATTGGAAATGTATTAATAAGATGTGTGCTGTGATCGCTTCTATTGAAGCAAGTGATAAACGCGAAGGTAATGATGGTCGAGTATAAATTGAAAAAACATCAAGTATTTTTCTAAGTTGTGCCTAGTTCGTAAGTTGAAATTATCAAAGAAAATTGGAAATGTAATAATAAGATGTGTCATGTATGATCTGTGATCGCTTATATTGAAGCAAATGATTAACGCATCCATTACTATAAATTTAAGTTAATGTGGCGTGTTTAACCCTTTGGCTGCGGGTATATTTGCGCTATTTAGAGCATATTCAGGCACTCCTGAATGATTTATCAAGTATCTGCATTTAATGACCTGTATTCTGCCGAAAACTAGGTGAAAATAGCTTCAAAATGACACCAGAACGAGCTTCGTAGGTGGCGTGGTTCACCGGCAGCGTTGCCATAGACATAGACATTCGGAAAACTCGCTAATTATTAGCTCTCGCTCGCTCGGTAACACTGTCGAGACAGCCGCGCGGGACCACAGTCTACCTGAGTGAGCGGCTGGCTGCTCTGAGGGTCGGACGGAGGTCCCTCACGCTCCCGCCCACTGACACTCGATTTCTACGGCTTTTACAGGCTTTTAAAGCCTGGAAATTGCTGTAAATTGCCTATGCGTTCCAGAACGTCTCTCGCAGGGAAAGGGTTAAAGCAATGTTAAAAGTATTTTAATTTGTGTAATAGTGTTCTCTGATGTTGCTACTACTTTAAGTATCAGTCTATCACATTTCTTTAACTCGTTTATCGCTATTTTGTACAAATTAGTTCACTTTACGTTACTTGTACCTGAACAATTTTTGTGCCGAAAAATGAACAGATATATCTCGATGCTCGGCCTTGTGAATTATAAATAAGTAAGCTAGATAAAGTTGTGCTTTGCTGTAACTTTGTCATGCTTACAAAAGTATTCCATATGACCAAACATTGACATTAATTTGTACATTTTTCGGTACAAAATTTTCCCCATTCGATTTTTGCATCATGATACACCAATTTTTTGTTCTCATACGATCATCGTCATTTCACAAAGTGCCTACAGTATATGTTATATTTCATAACTTTTTTGTAGTTTTAGAAGCTTTTGATTAAAAAAAATAATAAAAAATTATCGTTTTCAATGATCCATTCACGCTAACCTTAGATAATTTTGTCTTGCCAAGAGACACGACCTGCTTCAGAGCTGTAGTAGTCCTTCAATAACAACCTCACTTTTCTCCCTGCTGACGAGGAAGTATTCCTGGCAGGGGCTTGGTGTGCGATCATCTCCCCATCATGCCTCCACGAACCAGGGTTCACACAACGACGAAGATGGTCTTCTTCATCCACCTTGGCGATGTTGTGGGTTCTGTAGTGAACCCTGAGGAGGTTGTGGAGGCAGGAGATGGCCATTACCGCCGACTCTACGTTTTTGGGATCAAGTAGGATCGTGGTTAGAAGTAGGCGAAACCTAGAATAAAAGGAAAAAGAATATGATTAGTATGTATCAATAAAATAGATAAACAAATAAAATAACTGAAATTGTTAGAAACTGAAATTTTAAGACATAATATGGGAAATAATCTATATTTTATTAATTTCACCACAACACCAAACACCCTCAATGAAATTAATTAAAGTATATATGATCCGCCAGGATTCGAACCCGGGTTATCACACACAGATTTTTGCCACCTTAACCATTACACCACCAGGACGGTTAAAGGTTTATGCACACGCCTACGACTTATTATCCATTCTCGAATACTGGATATTAACCCGAAAACGGCGAGGGGGGGCTATTGAACTAGCTCCCCATGGGCGAGCATATTGGCTCCATTCAGGCCTATAATCGTCATTTTACGATAAATATCGTTATTACTTATTCATATGAGCCTATTTTACCTTCACTATGAAGATAGTAACCTGTAACAACAACAAAACAAGTGAAAATATAATTTTTCTGGTCAAAATCGTGAATATAGATGGACCAGCCCATTCATGAATTATGGAGAAAATTGAGGTAACCCCTCCCTCCACGAGGCCTCAAGCCACACTGAGCCTACTCATACACACACTCGGTCATGTAACACACCCGCTAGGCACGTAAGCACATCCTCCACACAGTTTGCTAATGTTAGCACAAAAATATACCAACGAATTAGGGAATAACAGGGAAAATAGGTGATAATTGAAGGGGGAGGGGAAAGGGAGGAAGGAGGGGATGTGGAGGAGTGATATGAGGTATAGGGAAAACAAATAAAAATAAAAATTGTTTAGTGCTACTGGGGCTGTTTACATTTTTTTTTTAGGCCTCCCTCTTAAGAGCTTTGCCGCCGTCGCCCAGTAAAACCTCTTAAGAGCTTTGCAGCCGTTTACGGGTTAATCTATCATGTTCATACTCCCAACCGCGCTATGGTAGCCTAATGTTTTAAGTGAGAGGAAAGAATATTCATGGGGCACAGATCATATAGACCGGCCTTGCGACGAAATATCCCTGAACCTACTAATAATCTATATTTTATTAATTTCACCACAACACCTGATGGGTGTACCGGGTGGATTGGACTCGTTAGCCTTGGTCGGCAATCCATCTAGGGGAGACAACCTTATACAAATCTGGGTGGATGGGACTCGTCAGCCTTGCTTGGCAACCTGTCTAGGGGAGATAACCTGATACAAATCCGTACTGCTTACCTAAGGGTAAGGCAGGTTAGTGGATGGACTAGCCAAACACCACTGTAGACAAATAGTGCTACCAAGATACACAGAGGGTCTCGGAGTCAGACGGATCCTAAATTGAGTGGTCAATCCTGTAAGTCCTTCAGTTAACTGGCTCGGATTGTCCCTCTTACAGGGAATAGGTCCTCTTGGAGGCATTCTGTGTATGGCCACCCTCATTAAGGGGAATAAGGCGTCTGGCAATAGATAGATAGATAGATAGACCACAACACCATACACCCTCAATGAAATTAATTAAAGTATATAGATCCGCCAGGATTCGAACCCGGTTTATCACACACAGATTTTTGCCACCTTAACTATTACACCTCCAGGACGGTTAAAGGTTTGTGCACACACCTACGACTTATTATCCATTCTCGAATACTGGATATGAATCTATCATGTTCATACTCCCAACCGTGCTATGGTAGCCTAATGTTTTAAGTGAGAGGAAAGAATATTCATGGGGCACAGATCATAATTATAGACCGGCCTCGCGACGAAATATCCCTGAACCTACTAATAATCTATATTTTATTAATTTCACCACAACACCAAACACCCTCAATGAAATTAATTAAAGTATATATGATCCGCCAGGATAACTGAAATACCGCAGAACTCTTTATGTGCTAATTATATTAAATATTAGGGGATTATTTAATTCACAAATGAAATAATTAACATAGGTATACTGTATATACAGTATATAATTATATAGAAGAAAAAAATATATATTTATACTGTATATACAGTAAACCCTCACTCTTTCGGACTAATTGGGGGAGACCCCTGTCCGAAAGTGTCAAAAGTCCGAAAGGGCCGAGTCCGAACTCACACTTCAGCCTTTCAGACAAATCCGAAAGGCTGAAATAATGTCCAAAGTTTTATAAGTCCGAAACTCGGCTCTTCGGTCCGAATGCGAAATAATTTTTCTCAGCCTTTCAGACAAATCCGAAAGGCTGAAATAATGTCCGAAGTTTATAAGTCCGAATACACATTCACCTAACCAGACAAGTCCGAAACTCGGCTCTTTGGTCCGAATGCGATTTAATTTTTCTCAGCCTTTCGGACAAATCCGAAAGGCTGAAGCATGAGTCCGAAGTTAAATGTAGTCCGAAAGTGTAGTCCGAAAAGGACGGAGGTATTTTCTCAGCCTTTCGGACAAATCCGAAAGGCTGAACCATGAGTTCGAATTGAAATGCTTGTCCGAAAGCCTTGTAATTCCAAAAGAGTGAAGTACGAAAGAGCGAGGGTTTGCTGTATCTATATATAAATATATATATATATATATATATATATATATATATATATATATAAAATAATATACAGTATATATACAGTATATATATATATACTGTATATATATATATATATATATATATATATATATATATATATATATATATATATATATATATATATATATATATATACGGCTAGACTTGTTTACCTGTTGGCCATGATCCCGAACGCATTTTCAACTACTCGCCATGCTCCTGAGAGGCGGTAATGAAGATTCGCTCTTCTCTTGTCATGTTGCGGTGAGGGAAGGGCTTCATTAGCCAGGTGCGAAGCCCGAAAGTATCGTCGCACACAATGGAATACGGGACAGGCTGATCCCCATCAGCATCAGGAAGTCCCGCACGCCTCTCCTCTAGTGCAGGACGCAATGGGGCGTCAAGAAACACATCACCATCAGACGAACACCCGTGGGCTCCAACATCCACATACAGAAATCGATATTCTGCATCAACTTGTGCCATTAGAACTAGCAAGTGAATTTTCTTGTAATTAAAGAATTTGGAGCCACCTTTGGCAGGACACCTGATGGCAATGTGTTTGCCATCCAGGGCACCGATAGCGTGTTGGAAGTCCCAGTGGAGAGCAAATTTGTCAGCCACTGCCTTCCACTCCGCAGGTGTCTTTGGGCATACCATCACCTCCTTCATATACTGGCCACAAGTGCCTCGCGTGTTTCAGGGACGAACTTGGAGATGGTATTTGGCGCCACTCGGAATGAATAGCAGAGGGCTTTGTAAGCATCTTCAGAGGCCAGGAATCGCAGTATTATTGCAAGCCGCATACCTGGTTCCACACTCTCACGAAAGGTAGTATCCTGCTTGGCTATTCTTGGTCCAACACGAGCAAGCACTTCCCTGAACATGGAGACGGGCATCCTCAGGAAATTCTTGAAGGTAGCACTATCCTCCTCTGCCAACTCCACTATAAATTTATGATATAGTCCGTGTTCTTCTCGATGCATAATCCAAGGTCGAGTCCACCACCTCCTCTTGCTTGCTTTTTTCTTCATCTTCCTTTTTCGTTTCATTTTTATGAGTGCCACCAGGAACTCTATTTCTACATATTCTTGCTCCAACAACAGAGCCAAGTGTAGAGGAACATTGGAGGTTGTAGGGAGTATATCTATGGCGCTGGGGTGTTAAAGCTTGGTTGTGTGGTACGTGTCGAGATTGTGAGAAATAATGTTGGAGACCCGAGCTCCACCAGCCTATTTACACCATACCCTACCTGCCTCCCCAATTACCTTTACTTTATCAACTCTGCGTAAGCAGAGTGGTATCGCTCCCCCGTATAGTGGGGTAACACCGGCCAAAATGTCTGTCCCGAAACTCCTAGACCGTTGGACGGATTTTTACAAAACTTCACACAAACATTCGGTGGTTGAATGCGACGGTCAGTCAAAAAAGATTTTTTAAATACTGTATGTGCAATAGTTATGGTAGTAGGTCAAAAATATAGTTTTGCCCCTAGGGGCATACACATCACAGAACGCCACATCTAGAAGTGATGATAATGGTGATTATGGTACTATTAGTGATGGTGTTGGTGATTGTGATAGTATTTGATCATGGTTGTAATGTTCTGTAGTGTTGACGATATTGTGTTCGCGTGTAGTAGTGATAGTTGTGGTGATTATGGTAGGAGTTATGATATTGCTAGTAGTGATAACGATAATTATTATGGTTGTGAGGTCAGTCGTGATTGTGAAAGTAGGTGTGATAGTTGTGGTGATAACAGCAGTGATGATGGTAGTAGATGAAGGGGATAGTAGTAGTGATGATGGTGAAAGTATTGGTGATGGTTACTGGAGATGCCCCGAAAATAATTCACCCCACATTTGTACTAGGAACTTGCCCCGTTTTGGATAGATTAGGTTGGGTTAGGTTAGGTGGTTAGGTTAAGTTAGTTTAGTTGACATTAGAAGTGATGGTAGTAATAGTAGGGATGATGATGATAGAAGTGATGATGGTGATAATAGTAGTGATGATGGTTGTAGTTGTAGTGATAATGATGACAGTAGTGATGATGTTAATGATGGTGACAGTACTTGTCATAGTGATGATGGTCATATTAGTAGTGTTGATGGTGATAGTAGTAATGATTGTAAGAGGTTGGTGATAATAGTAATTATGACGGTGATAGTGGTTGTAATAGTGATGGCAGTAGTGATGATGATGGTAGTGACAATGCTGACAGTAGTAGTGATGATGGTGAAAGTTGTAGTGATGATGAAAGTAGTATAGATGATGAGAGTAGTAGTGATGACGGTGACAGTAATAGTGATGATTATAACAGTATTAGTGCTGATGATAGTACTGTAATGGTGATGGTGAATAGTAGTAATGATGGTGACAGTTGTAGTGATGGTGACAGTAGTAGTGATGATGGTGAAAATTGTAGTGATGATGACAGTTGTGATGATGAGAGCAGTAGTGATGATGGTGAGAGTAGTAGTGATGACTATAATAGTAATGCTGAAGATAGTAATGGTGATAGTGATTATAGTCTATTCGCTGTAAGTAGGTGAGAAACCATGACCTCTAACCTCTTCAACTTAAAAACGACTAGAGTAATCGAGCTAATATTTCTATCATTTTGGAAGAGTTAGTCAAGGAATATATGTGGAAATGTACAGCCAATTTGCTCTAGACCTTTTAGAGTTACAGAGGATAGAGTTCATGATTCCTCGCCTACTTACAGCGAATAGACTATAATGTTGACAGTTGTAGTGATGACAGTAGTAGTGATGATTATGACAGTAGTAGTGATGACGGTGATAGTATTATTGATGATGGTATTACATGTGATGATGCTAACCCATCGCAGAGTTGGCTATGCCGTTTTGATTTTGGGCAAAACGGCACATCTACTTTATTTATGTATGTATTTATTTTTACGGTTTAATAGTTGCCAAGTCTGAGAAGTTAACAGATTAGGAGCGACATACACTTTTTATTTAAACTGTGGTGTGTAGTTGTAAGGTCTTTGAAGTTGACAGTTTTTTTCTTCCATTGTGTTACCTAATAATATGACTAAAGGTAGTATCACACAAGTGTTTTTTTCCTCAAATGCTATCTACAACTTGGGGTTGTCAACTTACACTGCAAAATATGTGTGTTCAAATGAAACGAACATTTTACACATACCAAGTATTTCAATCATTAATGTGTGTAATAATTATAATGACCAGTATTACTTTTTTTTTTTTTTTTTTTTTTTGTTTTTTTTTTTTTTTGAGACAATGAACGGAGGAAGGAAAAACACAGATAAAACAAAAAAGGTCCATGTGCCTAAAGGCATCCTCCATTCATAAAATGTTTGTAACAACTGGATTTAAACTGTTGTAGATTGTAAGTTTGTGGAAAGCAACTCTAGGGAAGTGAATTCCAAAGAGTAGTAGTTCTGAGGATAAATTAATTTTGATAAGCAGAAGTTCTGCATTGTGGAGGAGAAAGTGTAAATTCATGGGCGCTCTCAGCTGCCCTAGTTCTACGGGGAAAGATATTACACGTAAACGACTGAAAAACTCTTTATGACTGTTATTTTTGTTAGTATGAAGAATTTAGTAAGAACAGTTTTATAGTGCATTAAAGAAACTTAAAATATCTTGTCACTTCAATCAAGCGATATTCATTCTACTGTAGTTTTCCATTTCAATGCAAAAAAAAAAAAAAAAAAAATCCAATAACGCTGCCCGTTTTTTTTTTTTTTCCCTAAATATTGATGACAGTTTTCGTGTTATGATAAAATATTTGTGTCACTTAAAGTAATTTATCTTTAGTCTAGTTTCCGATACCAATGCAAAAGACCCAAGAAATGCTACCAAAAAAAAAGCTAGCACCGCCACCACCAACACTATTACCACCACCACCACTACCACCACCATCACCATCACTATCACCACCACCACCATCCCGCATCAGCACACCACCACCACCACTGCTGCTAGTGTTTTGCGCCATTACCGAGCAAAAGTTGTCCCCACGAGCAATGTAAATGATGAGGGTAAAACACACCCAGCCAGCCAGTTGGGGTGACCAGCAGACCGGAAACAGATAACCACAAATAATAATAATAATAATAAAGTAGACGTGCCGTTTTGCCCAAAATCAAAACGGCATACCCAACTCTGCGATGGGTCACCATCATCACTACTAGTAACTACCACCATTACTATAATCAGCACTACTACTATTATAATCATCACTACTTCTCTCACCATCATCACTACTACTTGCATCATCATTACTACTGTCATCATAACTGCAACTTTCACCATCATCACTTCAACTCTACATCATCACTACTATTATGACTATCATCACTACTACTAATACTGTCACCATCATATCTACTACTGTCATAATCATCACTACCATCATCATCACTACTGTCATCATATCACTACAACTACAACCATCATCACTACTGTTATCACCATCATCACTACTATAACCATCATCTACTATTACTACCATCACTTCTAATGTCAACTAAACTAACTGGGGCGAGTTGATTTTGGGGCGTCATCTCCAGTAACCATCACCAACATCACCAATACTTTCACCATCATCACTACTACTATCCCCATCATCACTGCTACTATCATCACCACCATCAAAATTACTTTCACAATCACGACTGCCCTCACTACCATAATAACCATCATTATCACTACTGGTAATATCATAACAGCTACCATAATCACCACAACTATCACTACTACACTCAAGACACAATATCGCCACCACTACAGATCATCACCACCATGCCAAATACTATCACAGTCACCAAGTCCATCACTACTAGTACCATAATCGCCATTATCATCACTTCTGTGATGTGTGTTCGCTGTGTGGCACTCTGTGATTTGTCTGTGTGACATTGAACGCCATCAGCATTGCTGCCACAGAAGAATGTGAGAGGGGGAAATCCTACGGGGAGGGGGGGGGGGGGCAAAACCATATTTTTTCCTAAAACCATAACTATTACACAAGTTAAAGAAAGACAAATTGACTGACCATCACATTCACCCACTGAATGTTTGTGTGAAGTTTGGTGAAAATTCGTTGAACGGTCTAGGTCTAGGAGGAGTTTCCGGACAGACAGACAGACATTTTGGGCGGTATTGTCCCACTATACAGGGGTTAAAACCACTCTGCTTACGCAGAGTTGAGTGGTATCGCGCACACAGATCCCACCTGTATACTGTGCACCATCAGTCAGCTAATCTGTTGTCGTCCGTCGTACATCCATTTGGTCAAAGCGAAGGTCGGTCGAAAAGAAATTTTGAATTTAACTTAAAGGTTAAGGTCAAGGTTGAAAATATGGTCAATATTTCATATTTGTTATTGTTAAATTTAATGTCTTCATTTTCACTATACAAACTACTGGTAACCTTGATATTTTATTGACCAAATTTCAGATAATTATTCTAAAGGGTAAGGTCAAAGGTCAAAATAAGTTTTGTACTAGTATTTCTTATACTAACTGTTAGATTCTCACTAGGCTTACCATGTATATTCGGAATACCTAGGCCAAGGTCATACAAGAAACTATGCAATTCCATATGAAAGTTTAAGGTCAAATAAAAGGTCAATATGCTAATTTCTTTATATGTCATACAAACTTCACAAAATTTGGTGAGATATTTTGCACTTTACACGGAGAGGAAAATATTTAATTTTGAGACACATCATGTAGGTCAAGATAAAGGTCAAGGTCAACTATTCTGTTAATATTATTAACACCTTACGAGCGGCCTATGCGGTTTATTTATGTGTACCGCACAGCGGGGTGTTTTTAGCCAAAATAGGGCTGTTTACGTGATCATTTTCATGCCTAAATAAGACCCAGAACGTAAAACAAGTACCTATCCCTGAAAGGGCATAAACAGAGCTTTCGAATGACACCATAACGATCCTTGTATGATGGATAGTTTTCTTGCAATAACCGTGCAACGCGAGTGCAAAAAGCAGGTAATTCGGTACTTTCAGTACATAATTGAGTATGTAGCGAGTGAGAGAGGGAGGAGGGAGCTGAGATTTGTGTCAGTAGGTTCGCCGCGGTGGTCTGGAGCAGTCATACGCTCGCTAGTCTCCTGCCACCACTTGTCTCTCTCTCTCAGCCACATTACGTGCTGAAATTGCCACTCGAGTTATGTCGAGCGCCGCCACATAGTCCAGCTTTTTTTAACTCGACTTATGTTGCTCGCCGCTAATTAAGGGTTAAAATAACTAGATTTGCGAAGACCCCATGATAAATAAAAGGAAACAAGCCGAAGAAGGGGAGACCAAAACAAATAACATCCACAGTCAAGCACAGCAAGGAAAACGGAGTAGGAAAGAAGCAGGAATAACAAAAGCAGAAATAACAACAACAAAGGAGAAATACAAAGAACAAGATCAACGCGATACCCAAGATACCCAAATTACCCCAAGTCACCAACAAAGAAGACCGAAATAAACACGCAAAGCAGAACCTACACACTGAAAAGAAAGACCCATCCCCAGCACCGAGAATCACCACGCAGATAACACCATGTGTAGGAAATAACATCAAAACTAAAACCATCACATCTAGCCGCTCAAACAAATCCTGTACATCACTACCTGACACCAGACGAGACACCAGAATTGCCACCATCGCACTAGATATACCAACAACACCAGACAAGACCATCACCACAGCACAACAACACCACGAGGCTCCCAGAAAGAAGATAGTGTACAGTCAGGGACAGAAGGACCAGCATCGCCACATTAAGAAGGGACACTTACGCCCCTCTTCTGCCAAGAAGTCGACTCAACTGCCCGCAAACTTCTGAGGGGTCCTCCTAATCCCCCCGGAATACGCTCACCTGGACTTATGACCTTTTGACCCCCGCACACCTGCCCTGGGACATCTTTGCTGAAGTCGTCACTACTCCGACGAAGAACTGAATAAGGCAAGCAATTCTAGGGCTTGATTCAATGTACATGTTCAAAATCTAGCTCAAAAAATTACCCTCTCATTCAAGGATAGTACTGAAACCATGGTGAATGTCGATCGATGTCTGAGGAGTTATTTTACCTATTGAGGAATTAATATTAGCACATGCCATGGTATAGTGTTTATAATAAGATCCCTAGTAGGCTGCACCTTTAGTATTAGAAGCATAACCGTCGGACATGTCCCCACCCTAGTTCTTTTGCTAAAACCGCACTCTCAAACTATAGAAACATACTTGCCATGGTAAAGGACATTCGATTAGTTATGGCTTTGGGAGATACCGCTATAACAGCACTCTACATATAAAAGTCCTTAGTGTATCTGTCTGACGCCATAGTCGAGGACAATTACAATTAAAAGGTTTCAACACCGTCCCCGAGTTCTTTGAACCTCTTATAACGGTCAGTGGCAGATCGAGTGAGATCAGTAAGATCATGATCTTACTATCTCCTCGCGTTAGCTCGATACGTTGTCACTATGTCATGACACAGACATCATATTAAAGACCCCAAGTCAAGAGTACTGAAACGGAACTTCATCAACGATTATCATAACGGTCAGGATAGACGAGTACCTCTAGCCCCAGGACATGTCCTAGCTAATTACTCGCGTTAGTCCGATGAAAGTGCCCATGTCATGACATTAAGGAACTATCATTTAAGACCCAAAACCAGCTGACTCATCTGTATCCCAAACTACTCATCCACGCGGCAGGCCCACCTGAATGGCCCAAAGGAGAACTAGAAGACCAACCATCTGTTATCTCATCTCGTCACATACTCCAACTCCAAGTGTTAGTCTATGAGTAAATGTTTAAAACTTACACATAATGATGCACCAGTGAAATAAGGTGAAACTAGCTAAACACGATAGTCCTCAAGCATCGACTCTGCCTAAATTATACCAGTGCGAAAGGTGCCACAATAAGTTAGAGTCCACAAATATTAACTCTGTTATTTCTGTACCAGTGCGACAAGGTGAAGAACTAAAATTACAGAGTCCCTCAATTTAAACTCTATTTCATTTGCAACATTTAGATTCTGAAATATTTCCTCAGTGCGAAAGAGGATTGTTTCTCAGATAGAGTCCCGCATTTTGACTCTGATTTTGATCCAGGTTCTTATGACAGTTCCTATATATTGTGTGAGAAAATTCAAGATAGATACAGCTAATATATTCCTAGTCCCATTCCAGATCCTCGCCCGTGCTCGGCATATTTATGTTTTAACTATTTATTCACGTATAAGCATTAGTATGGTTAACCTTACTAACCTCAGGCAATAGATAGATAGATAGATGGTTAACCTTAGGAGTATACAAATAAATTTGTTCATAAATGTACTCAGTGTTAAATGTTACCCTTTGTTTCTTCTGTGCATGAGTTGTGTGCTTTTGACTTCTCCAGTTAAGTAGAACGTACCGAATTTAATCTAAACCTGATAAAAATCCTGGTATAACATTGGCAGCAGACGGTGGTTCTTGATTCGAGAAGAAACGGCAATTTTAGCACACAAAT
Organism: Paralithodes platypus; assembly: GCA_032716605.1. NCBI lineage: Eukaryota > Metazoa > Arthropoda > Malacostraca > Decapoda > Lithodidae > Paralithodes > Paralithodes platypus. Next base: position 38,775,181 of record CM064497.1, read on the forward strand.
CAGAAGAGATAGAGCATTGTATAACACTAGTCATCATGGCAGTTAATCACTCCCATATTCCCATCCTCAAATACGATGGAGATACATACGATATTCAAACTTATCTGGATATGGTTAAGCCAGTACTCGACCTGGCCTACAACCACGATCGCGAAAAGATCGCTGTGTTGTTAACGCTCTTGGGAAAAGCCCTTTCCCTAGTTGCCACAAAGGTAACACCGACACTTACCTGGGATCAATTCCGGTCCATTGTGATCGATTCAATCCAGCCATCATTGGGCTCCATCGTCGCCATAACAAAAATTGGCTAGATAAAATACGAAGGGGATATCGTTGTCAACCTGGCCACAATTAACCAGCATGTCAAATCCGCCTACCCAACGCACACCCCAGAGCAACAAAAGCAACAAACCTTCAATCATCTCCTCAGAATACTACCAACGTTCATCAAAGAACACTTTACTATTCATGACCGTACCGGATTCCAAAAGGATATCCTAACCATTAGGAAACTTCTCGCTGCCTGCTGCAAGACGCCTACGGTAGCGGCCATAAAGAGATTCCCTACCCACCCTCAACCTAACAACAGGCCAAGAAACTTTCAAATGTACAACTCTCGACCAACACCGGGTCGCCCTCAGCCTTATAACCCCGGCCGCCCTCAACAGTTACAGTTGAATAAACCTCAGACAAACCCACCCCGGATATAACCCTCAAATAAACAACCCGGATGTTTTCCTCAAAGACCCACGTCAGGGTACAACCCTAGAGATCACCCACTAGCAACGATCAACCCATTCGATTTCCGAGCATGCAATTCTACCTGCCCCCTCCATTTCATCCGAGACCAAGCTATGAACAGGAACAATATACCTTGTAATCAGTAGCAGAGGAAGAGTCCAGAAACTTAAAAGAAGAAAATCTCAAAGAGGAATATGAAGCAGAAGAGATCGCACAAATCACAGAGGAAGAAGAGGAAATCCTGGAGGACTCCAACGATACCCCCAAGGGTTTTTAAAACCTCCCCCGCCCGTCATGGCTTCGGCAGGGGAGTCCGCACTCGACAAACCACCACCAATCTACCACCTCGCAAAAATTCAAGGCATCCCGACAAGACTCCTAATTGATACAGGCGCCGCACGATCATGTTTGTTCAATTCTTTTTATGACAAACACAAAAAACAACTAGGAAAACTAAAATCTGCCACCACAAACCTCATCAGTGCTGGAGATACCCCCCTACTGATTAGAGAAGAGACAGCAGCACTGCGCATCACCACTCCGCAACCTAACGCCACCTGCAACCAACCATTCGTCGTATTTCACTCTGACTGCCCACAATACGACGGATACATGGGCTTGGATCTTCTTCAACGACTCCAAGCCCAACTGGACTACGGCAGACGACTCCTCACATTAAAACAAAACAAAAAAATACACGAGGAACAATACAACAAAAGCTCACTACCCTCTCCAAAAACTATCGGAAGACACCAGATAGCAAGAAATAAAAATACCGGTAACATGACGTAACTTCAGATGGGGAGATAACTTCGGACACTCTTGAAAAACTATACAATGAACCACAGTTATGGGATAAATACATGATGTTATGGAAAAACAAGTATGTCTTTGGTGTTCTTCCATAATGCAGAGTAATTTTTCCATAACTGCAGCTTACATACTTTAATCCAGAAGTTCCCGAAGTATAGCCCCCGTCCGAAGCTAGGGCATTTCACGGTACCACCACAACACATCCATCATCACTCCAACCAATGCCTCCCGCTCAATACTGCCAGCAGCAAAAACCACCACGCCCCCCTCCACACCGGCGACCTTAACGCCGCCGCACAACCAAACCAAATCACCCCCCTCCACACTGGCGGTTCGTTCGTGGCCACCCTTTCGGGGATCACGGCATCAGGCAATAGATAGATAGATAGACTACCTGACACCAGACGAGACGCCAGAATTGCCAACATCACACCAGATATTGGAACGCAGGGCTTGGCAGTTTCTCGCCCTACGTCAGCATCTGACCAGGAAGGTGGAATTAAGGTGACTAATGAACAGTTTCAGGAGTGGCTTGAGTTTGTCAAGTCAGTAAAGGAAGAACAAAAAAGTTTAGGTGCCCACACCTGTAGCCCCGGTGGTGCGACCTCTCGGGCAAGTGCAAGTTCGACCCCAGGTCAACATTCAAACTCCCCTTGTCACTGTTAATCCGGCAGATCCTACACCTGTTGCCGCTTTCCTTTTACCTTCAAAGTTAAACTTATTAGCGGATTTTATTCCACCTCCCCTTGATCGTTCAGTACCTTCTAAGAGGAGCCCTATGCCCCTCTTATATGGCCCAGATATGTCCTGGACAATCATTAAGCCAACTCGTCCCGAGGTTGCGCAGCCGACGGTAGCAGGTGAGATTCCTGTACCCGAACATTGGTTCATTGAAATGAGTGAGACCAAGAAATTACGGGCCAAGAATCAAACCGGTGATGTGTTAGATGTTGTTATCAAAGCTATCCCGAGTCTATAATTATAGTCCTGAGTATTTTGTCTACTCACAGTCCCCGGCTCTCCCTCCGGCATCCTCTGTGAATTTTTTTCTGATTGGTCAAAGTCTGATGGTTTAAATTACGTTAAAATTTTGCAGGTTATGACCCCAGAACTTAACACAACCCCGCAGAGGGACGATTCAGGTATTCCGGCCATTCACATTCACTGTCGATTTAGTAATTGTATTTTGATTTTGTAAAGGTAACGAGACTACCTATTTATTTAGTAATCACGAGTAATATTGCACTCTGAATAGCGATTGTCCAAATAGGTGGTAATGGGAATGTAACATTTCCGAAGAACAAACTATAGTGGGCCGTCGTAGGTATTCAAAATATATCTTGAACTCAATTTGACCCGAACAGAGAATCAATTGCTATGGAGATTATGGCTACCATGGGAGTTTGATTAATAAAAATACAAACCTCCAAACAAATGTCGAATGATTCCAACCCTATTAGAACAATGTATTTATAAATAAGTACAACAATAATAATAATAATAATAGTTGTAGTACTTAAACTTAAAATCACTGTTCTACTAGGGTAGGAATAATTCAACAGTTGTTTGAAAGTTTGAGTTAAATTTAACAAACTCTCAAGGAATCCATTATCAGCATAGTATCGGATCAAAATGGGTTCAAACTAAAGGGATGAATACCTACGATTGTTCAGTATGGATTGCACTTTGGAATTGTTACATTCCCTCTACCACCTATCTGGACAATCATTATTCAGAGTTTGACCTACTCCGGCTCCGAGCCAAAGGCGCATCACTATGTTCACAATGGTTGACAATACTATAATCTAGTTCTACCTCAATTTGTCCTTGAATCACTTTACCAATATTAAGACCTATTATTTAATCAATATGTACTCGAATCACCTTGACAATATCAGAAACATATATTCCTTTACATGGGATTAAAACACCTTAATAATATCAGAAATCATTATTCAATTACACGTTCTTAAATCCCCTTAACAAAATTAGACATAATTACTAAATCAACAGGTCACCTTCACAATATCAGAATTTTATGTCCATATATCACCTTAACAGTGCTATAAGTTATTATTCAATCAAGTATAATTATCCTTAAAACTACTTTCTAGATATTTACGCGCAATCGAAAGCATGCTGTCGACGAGGTGAATATCTAATTAATAAGTGATTTTTCCTTTTAACAAAAAGAGTGTTTCCATATGGTCGGGAAATAGTTCCCCTTCTTAACTATTTCTCGAGCTAGGTCTATCCTAAAGCAAATCCTACCTTTCTATTTAACATGATTTGTGAACTTCATTAATTTAGTAACCCATTTACTCTTAGTCCTAGACTCCCGGAGAACTGGGTATTGTGCCCATTTTGTCTCAGTTACATAAACTTATTAAACTAATCTCTCTCTATTATTTATCCGAAAAACTCCCTGGATATCACTCTCCAAATTTAACTATTTATGATATATATATATATATATATATATATATATATATATATATTGAGAATATATCACAAATACACGTGAGCCACTAAATGTTTCTAATCTCTCAGTGGGGATCGAACCGTCGACCATCAGGACGATAGCCGACGCTTTAATCAACTACACTGCCGTGGTGTAGTTGATTAAAGCGTCGGCTATCGTACTGATGGTCGACGGTTCGATCCCCACTGAGAGATTAGAAACATATATATATATATACATATATATCCTAGAAGATTCTGTGCTATTACTAACTAACTGCCTGGATGCATTACTAACAATAACAGCTAATCTCTCCACACATCATCTCTTCATTGCATCAATTGTCTAGTCATTTTATAGGTTGTTGACACCAGGTCTCTCTCTCTCTCTCTCTTTCTATCTCTCTCTCTTCCGGTCCTTTAACCCATTGACTGTGGGAGACGTTTCGGAATGCCATGGCAATTTACAGCAATTTACAGGCTTTTAAAGACTCTTAACCCGTACAGCCCCAGCGACGCGTCTGACGCATCGGCGATGTATGTAACGCACAGCCCCAGAGACGCGTCTGACGCGACACCCTAATTGCGCCGACCGTAACCTCAGGTGTAGCCACTCAAGAGGGCTCAGATTTGTATGGGAACTGTGTACGTATCCCACGCAACCGTGCCGATGGTTGAAAACTCTCAAAGTCCACGTGCATGCGCGTGAGCGCGCAATAACCTGTTTTTTTGGGGTAATTGCCTTCAATTTTTTACTCTTGTAAAATACGTTTTCGGGGGCTCTATAGGACCATTCTTTAAGCTTTTTGAGCGGTTTTTCGTGGTTTTTCCTTCATTCCTAACCCATTCGCTATTGTTTCTGGAATAAAACCATTTTTTGAAAACCGGCCGGGTTCTGTTGAACAAACATTACAAAACTAGCCGGGGCTCCACGGGTTAAAGCCTGTAGAATCGAGTGCGAGGGAGCGGGAGCGCGACAGGCCACCCGTCCTTCCTCCAGCCTGCCGGCCGGTGCACTGAGGAGTATAAGCCATATTCTCGCTAGCTATACAGCGCTGCCAAAGGCAAATGTAACACAATATTATCGATAATTGCTCATTTTAGCGAATGTCTAAAGTAGCGCTGCGGGAGAAGCCCGCAAACTATGAAGCCCGTTTTGGTGTCATTTTGAAGCTATTTTCTTTTAGTTTTTGGCTGAATACATTTCATTTCGTTCAGACACTTGCTTAATCAATCAGGAGTGCCTGAATGAGCCCTAATATGGCGGAAATAGGCGGAAATATAACCACAGCGTAAGTGTTAAATGGTAGTAATCTGCTGTCTTGTTATTAGGCTTGTTTTCCCCCTCGGCTTGGTGTTGCTGGTCAGGAAATACGTCTGGTTTTATTTCCCATGGTTTTTGGGAAGAATAAAAGGGAGGTCCTTTAATATATGGTAGATGCTTGTTGCTGCACTTGTTTTTCCCCTCGGTTTGGTGTTGGAGGTCAGGAAATAGGTCTGGTTTTATTCCCCCATGGTTGTTGGATAGAATAAAGGGGAAGGAAAGCAACATTGTGTCGAGAGAGGGCAGGTGTTCCCCAGGCGAGAACCTGTGTCTGTCTGACTGCTTTGGGTCCACCCACCTTCCTTTATACCCGCCCCCCAGCGCAATGCTGACCTGTGATTGGCTGAAACGCGCGCCAGGGCAGGTCTGTGTCGGCCCGATCGCTTTGAACAACAGAGTCTCTCACCTGTCTGTTACCATCTTCGTAATAGCTTCCCGGAAGCTTATTTGTGAGGTTCTTCAGTGGTTGATGGGAGTAATAGGGTAGCACCAATGTATTTGAACGTTTGCTACCGGGATAGAATATACGGGTGTGAACTGAGGGTAAGTTATGAGTCAGGCGTTTGGGAGGTGATGCAAGGCGAGTGTTTTGTTGTGCCCTAGGCAGCCTGTGATTGTCTGAGAGCGCGGAAGTGCCAAGGTGTTCCCACGCACAACAAGAAGGGGGCAAATGTTGCTGGCACACCAGAGTTAATTCTACCTTCTGATGGCTGACGGGATAACTCCTTCATTAGTATTAATAATAATGATGTTTATTTAACCCTGGATCACTATCGCTCCAAAAGTGAGATATTCATCTATCGCTGTTGCACATTTGCTACTGCCACTTTAAAAATCCATATCTCCATAACCATTTGATATTTTGCATTATCCTTCCTACACAACATTAACCTATCATTCCTTAGTATACTCTCAGGTTTAAGGCAAAAGTAAGTTATTCTATCATATTTAATTAACAAAATATATATAGCCACAATATATTCAAATACCAGCATCAAATGTGAAAGTTTTGCAAAATTGGAAATATTTCCTATCAGGTTTCAGAGCCTCTAGTCCAGCATGGGCCTACCCTACCCAAACCAATATGGCCGATCCTGTTAGATTAGGCTTACATGCATATACGGTCGAAATATCATAGACCTAGTTACTATATATGGCTCACAATCTGCCTAAATATGCAAGTATTGCATAAACACAAAAGGTAATTACTTCCTATCGCAGTTGCACCAATGCAACCGGAAAACTTGCTGAGCTGGAGCTGGAGCGGCGTAGGTCTACTCACCATCGAGGCATGCCTCAGACTGCCCTGGCGCAGTCCGAGAACCAAGATATTGCCCGCCAGGGCTGAGTGGCATGAAAATAATCGTTTTTGCGCATGCGTTGGTTGCCCAAATGCACCCTTGATAGTGCACCAGGGTTAAGTTAGCCTTTTACAATGATGGTACAACATATGTTTCAAAGATAACGTGCACCAGCTTTCCATAATTCCAACTAAGGATAGCCCGATAAGGCCGTTAGGCATATTAGCTCAAATACTAAAGCACTTTTTTAGTCATAAAGGTTAGTGGTCAAAATTTTAGGCCTACTTATAATGAATGGACCATAGTCATAATCCTCTATTGGTTCACTGAAAACCCGGTCTTTCCGCAAAGGTAACTATGTCCCTAACCCCTCCAGCCCAAGCGACGCCCATTGGCCGACGCTTACTTATGTAAGCCACAGCCGCAGTGACGTCCATTGGACATTGGCTATTTTCGCCAAATTAAAATAATTCTAGGCCTCCCAAAAGGCTTGTAAGGGTCTCGAATTTGTACACATGGTAGCTTAGGATGTGGGACAAAATTGGCAGTCCACAGAGATCTCTGTGGGCCAGCCGATTTTGATTAATATTGAAGAAAACAAATATATATACTATATATACAGTATATATATATATATTTATATATACATATACATATATATTAACGCCCCCACCAGCCAGTTAATATTAATAGAGAACTTTGAAGCAATGTAATAAGAGTCTAGGGATTTTTATCAACTAACTGGAGGTTACGCCATAAGATTAAAGTGGGTTTTATGAGTTAACCCTTAACTGGCGGTGCGCAACATATGTCGAGTGAAATAAATTTGGACTAAGTGGCGGTGCACGACAGCTGTCGAGTGCCATTTTCAGCCCGTAATGTTGCTGAGAGAGAGAGCTGAGCGGTGGGACGAGCGTAGTAACCTTATGACCGCTCCCCACGACCACCGTGGACGTACTGAACTGTATTCTACTTTCCTCCCCCTTTTCTCACTCGCTACACAGGAAATTATGTAAGGAAATTACCTTATATTAGGGTTTTTGCACTCGTGTTGCACGATCGTTGCAAGAGAACCAGTGATCGTACAAGGATGGTTCGGGTGTCATTTGAAAGCTCTGTTTACGCCCTTTCAGGGATAGATACTTGTTTTACACTCTGGGTCTTATTTATGCATGAAAATGAGCACGGAAACAACCCTATTTAGGGTAAAAAAACAAAAAACGCTGTGCGGTACGGTCAAGCCTGCCAATAAGGTGTCAATAAGAAAGTTATTATATGGCAATTATGATTGAAGTTATTAAGATAAGTTAAGGTAATAATAAGTTAATAAGATAATAATGAGATAATAAGGTAATAATACAAATAAGGAATTATGAAACAATTAAGTTAGTTTAAATATTATAATCTTAGGTTTAATGATACATATAAACAAATAATTAATATGTAGGAGATTCCTATATCCCAACTGCACACAAAAACATTATCAATGTTAATTTAACCCCAATCAACCCCAATTTAAAAACAGGGAACAAACAAACTTATCCATTGGTGATGCCTTCTCTCGTCCAAGCTCACCCCTCACACCTTGGGGAGAGTAAAAGAGACCTCGTTGTCGTGTTGAGATGAGACTGACTAAACTCAAATTCTGGGAGCCTTAATATAGCTTTGGATGAAGCCCGGTCTGCCTCGAATAACCGAGGTCGGAGCTTCACCCCGGTCTCAAAGTTAAATGGATAAAAGTCTTGAGGCTTCACTCAAGTTTAACATAATAACAAGGCAATGAGGCTTCATTCAATTCGAGTTTATGAAAAGGAAACTGATTCATATTTAAGGTTGAACAATGAAGCATGAGAGACTTAACTAAAACTAATTAATAACATAATTAAGACATGAAATAGATAGGGCCATCACACCTCCCCCCAAAGAAGATTAATCTTAATAGAAAGGTTTAATCTTAAAAATATATGGCGCTATCATGACTATGTTGATCCGGCACCAATCCTAGAGAGAGCGTCCGCGATCTTGTTGTCGGATACCTTGATGTGCTTGATCTGGACGTCATACGGCTGGAGGAATAGGGACCATCGCAACAACCGTTGGTTTGAGAACTGGTTGCGAGACAAGAAGGTCAGAGGATTGTGGTCTGTATACACCTGCAGGGGATGGTTTCCATACAGGTAGCACTCAAACTTCTTTATTGAGAGGATGATGGCCAAAAGTTCCTTCTCAATCGTACTGTAGTTTCGTTGGTGTTTGTTGAACTTCGCAGAGTAGTAGGCTAATGGGTGAAGAACTCCCTCTTTCTCTTGTAGTAAGACCGCCCCAATGGCAAGATCACTGGTGTCAGTCTGTAGAGTGAAGGAGAGTTTGAAATCTGGTGACAGCAGGACAGGGTCGTGCACAAAGAAGTCCTTGAGTTGGTTGAAGGCAGTCTGGCAATCTTCAGTCCATTCGGAGGTCACCTTGCCACTGGCAAGACGGGTGAGGGGAGCAGCAACTGCCGAGAAGTTGGGACAGTACCTCCGGTAAAATCCCACCATACCCAAAAAGCGCATCAGGGCCTTCCGGTGAGTGGGTACAGGGTACTTCATGATGGCATCCACGTTGGCAGACTTCGGTCGGACTCATCCTTACCCCACCTCATGTCCTAGGTAGGTGACCACAGCACTGCAGAAGGTAGTCTTGGTCAGCTTGATCGTTAGGTTGGCACCTCTCAGTCGTTCCAGCAGACTAGCTATTTTATCAAGATGTTGAACCCAAGTATTAGAAAAAATAATTATGTCATCCAAATACACATTTACTCCTTCAAGATCTTTTAAAATTAAATTCATAATTCTTTGAAAGGTAGCTGGTGTTACCATTCCAAAAGGCATAACCAAATACTGATAGAGTCCAAATGGGGTAACGAAAGCTGAAATAGGTTGAGCCTTATCTGACAGTGGAATTTGGTAGTACCCCTTTAACAAATCAATCTTTGTGATATAAGTTGATTGTCCTAGTGCATCAATAAGATCATCTATTCTGGGTTTTGGATATGCATCAGGCAAGGTTACTGAGTTCACGCATCTATAGTCTGTGCAGAGGGGTAGGGTCCCATCCTCCTTGAGAACCAGTAGGCAGGGAGTAGCCCAAGGGGAACTGCTGGGGACTGCCAACCCATTCTCCAGGAGGTAATTCACTTATTTCCTCATCTGGTCCTTCTTCTGCTGAGGAACCCTGTATGGTGCCTGACGGATGGGAGTAGTTCCAGGGATTAGCTCAACATCATGACTTATCAAGTTACAATGAACTGGGGTATCTGCCAATACTTCTGGGTAATTTGATAACATTATGGAGACCTCATTCACCTGTGTGCTATTTAACCCTTAACCAACGGCGCACGACATCTGTCGAGTTAAATAAATTTGGACTATGTGGCGGTGCACCACATATGTCGAGTGCCATTTTCAGCACGTAATGTTGCTGAGAGAGAGAGCTGAGCGGTGGGACGAGCGTAGTAACCTTATGACCGCTCCCCACGACCACCGTGGACGTACTGAACTGTATACCACCTTCCTCCCCCTTCTTTCACTCGCTACACAGGGAGTTATGTACGGAAATTACCTTATTTTAGGTTTTTTGCACTCGTGTTGCACGATCGGTGCAAGAGAACCAGTGGTCGTACAAGGATGGTTCGGGTGTCATTGGAAAGCTCTGTTTACGCCCTTTCAGGGATAGATACTTGTTTTACGCTCTGGGTCTTGTTTATGCATGAAAATGAGCACGGAAACAACCCTATTTAGGGTTAAAAAAAAACGCTGGGCGGCACAGTGTAAAATACCGTACCACCCGCTCTTTGTGTGTTAAGTGACATAGGTAAGATGATTGTTTCTGTAATATCTCAGAGTTTGAACAGCCACTCCACTCAAACACAGGGTCATTAGTCTCCAGCACGTCATCTTTTACATTTATGACTGTACATGAAAGTCTCAAAGAATCAGATGCAGGGTTAGGATCTTTATATGGCTTAAGCAAGTTGACATGTATAAGCTGAGTTGCCTTACGGCGGTCAGGAGTGTGGATTATGTAGTTCAAATTACTGACTTTACTCCTAATAGTATAAGGGCCATAGTATTTAGCTGACAAGGGAGAACCAGGGACTGGGTTGTAGGCTAGCACTTTGTCACCCTCTTTGAAGTGTCTTACTTTAATTTTAAGGTCATAATTAGTCTTCATCTTTTCCTGAGAAAGGTTCAGGTTCTCACTGGCAAACTTTCTAACTTTTTCAAGATTGTCTCCAAGTTGCTCAAGATATGCTGTAACAGTAACAAGTTTAGTTTGAGATGGGCTGATCAACTTGTCCTTTATTACTTTAAGTGGGCCTCTCACCTTCCTACCAAAGACTAACTCAAATGGTGAACAGCCAAGTGATTCGTGAGGAGTAGTATCAAATTGGCCAAATCGACTCATGCCTCCGGCATGAGTCGATTTGGCCAATCTAAATAATCGACCAAAAAAACAAAATTTTGCATGCAAAATTCATTTTTTTTTTCGTAAAAGTGTGGCATAAGTCGATTTGGCCAGGGAGGCATGAGTCGATTTGACCAGGGAGGCATGAGTCGATGTGGCCAGGGAGGCATGAGTCGATTTGGCCAGGGGTCTATTTCGTAAAAGTCTATGGTGTTTGCATACAAGTTTACGAATAGGGACATGTGGTAGATGTGTGGGAATTGATCGGAAACCATTGAAGTGAAGTTAATTTCCTGTTTATACCTGGGAAAGGTTGAGTTCCAAGATTGTATTTCATAATATTTTGCTGTCAATTATGGTTTAACATCTTCAAATGTAAGTATTATTAGAGAATTAGTATTTAGTATGATTCAGTTTTTCGTCTAGTTTCCGATGTCTACTATTTTAGAGTCTGAATATATTAGAGAACGCTTGTTTATTGATAATTAACAAAACAAACGTGCGGCTATGTAACACCAGACACGGGAAAATGGTTGATAGATGAGCTGATACGAATATGGATGGATGTGGAAGACGGTGGGTGGATGGGATGTGGAATAATAGGGAGGGAAAGGTGGATGATGAGGAGAGAGAGAGAGTTATAGGTTCGCTATGAGTGGATGGGTGGGTGGCTTGTGTAGTGGATGAGCGGATGCGAGTGACGTCACGATTACCTGTCAATACTTGTGGATGGATGACAGTGAGGATGCGTGTTAATACTCGTTGGAATTATCCTGCTGTGGATGTTAGGTGGGTGGGTGTTGCGGTGGATCAGCGGATGTGAGTGACGTCACGATTACCTGCCAATACTTGTCGATGGATGACAGTGAGGATGCGTGTTAATACTCGTTGATTGTCACGCTAGACAGACATCAGGGATGTTACTAGCAGGAATCCTTTTTATATTCATATAGGCCTACTGTTGTTCTCGTTCTTTTTTGTTATTTTCAGAGTGGGAGAGAACTTTCTACCTGGCTTCCCTACCAACGGTTCAGATAATCTTCCACTCATTAAGCACACAATTGCCAACGTGTTTGTTTTATGGTGTTATTATTGCTCTTATGCTTTCATTAGTTATTAACCCCTTCGCTGCGGGTGACGTTCTGGAACGTCCTGGCAAGTTACAGCAATTTCCAGGCTTTAAAAGCCTGTAAAAACCGTAAAAATCGAGTGGCAGTGAGCGGGAGCGTGAGGGGCCCACCTCCGACCCTCAGAGCACCGAGCGGCTCACTGAGGTTGACTGTGTCTCGCGCGGGTCTCTCTCTGTGTCTCCCAACAGTGTAGCCAAGCGAGCGAGTGTTACATAATAACGGGTATCCCGCGTTTCACTGGCACCACTGCGGGTGAACCAGACCACGTACGGGGCCCGTTCTGGTGTCATTTTGAAGTTATTCTTGCCTAGTTTTCGGCAGAATACACTTCATTTAATGCAGATGCTTGATTTATCATTCAGGAGTGCCTGAATATGCCCTAAATAGCCCAAAAATGGCCGAAGCCAAAGGGTTAATGATGATAGAATTAGAAGGTAAAACATATAAAAAACTAATATATATTTTAATATCTGCCTATAGAGTCAAGATTGGGGCTTTTTATCACCATCAAACTCTCTATTTTCCTCCATTTCCAAATCATCAGTATTGGCACTTTCTTCCGTCTATAATGTCGGTCCTCATTTTCAAATAACCTCAGTATTCTCTCAGTCTTTGAATTTTATACACGCAATGCATAGCTCTCGCTCAGCTGATCTTTCACGTTTTGTTTCCCTTATCTTATCTTAACATTTGCAATGAGACAAATATATATAGTTAAATGCGTAAAATACATCCAACATCGTCACATAATATTACTGAGTAAATATCGAAAAAAAAAAAGCTGAGCGAGGTCTATACAAAGACTAAGCTATACTATAAAAACAAGAACAAATACAAAAAAAAAAAAAACGTTTCAAAAAGGATTTTATTCAACGCGTCATGGTAAGTACCAAAAGCTTAATGAACTGTATCATATCCCTCCTCTTCGGGGGTCGTCTCCCCAACTGGGAGTGTTTTAAGTGGTGGTTCTTCTACATTTGTAGTCGCTGTAGTACATCCAAACTGACGTTTCGGCGGTCCTCGCTGTTGATTGTCAGCTGGCAGAGGGGTGTTGATTATCACATATACCGTTTCACTTAGTATTATCACTCCACTTCTTCTAAGGGTTTGAATAACTGCAACAGAAAAAAAACAAAAATATATAAGACACACACACATATATACAAAATACTAGTATATTAACACCTTACGAGCGGCCTATGCGGTTTATTTATGTGTACCGCCCAGCGGGGTGTTTTTAGCCAAAATAGGGCTGTTTACGTGATCATTTTCATGCCTAAATAAGACCCAGAACGTAAAACAAGTATCTATCCCTGAAAGGGCATAAACAGAGCTTTCGAATGACACCATAACGATCCTTGTATGATGGATAGTTTTCTTGCAATAACCGTGCAACGCGAGTGCAAAAAGCAGGTAATTCGGTACTTTCGGTACATAATTGAGTATGTAGCGAGTGAGAGAGGGAGGAGGGAGCTGAGATTTGTGTCAGTAGGTTCGCCGCGGTGGTCTGGAGCAGTCATACGCTCGCTAGTCTCCTGCCACCACTTGTCTCTCTCTCTCAGCCACATTACGTGCTGAAATTGCCACTCGAGTTATGTCGAGCGCCGCCACATAGTCCAGCTTTATTAAATACGACTTAAGTGGTGAGCCGCTAATAAAGGGTTAATACTAGTATATTAATAATTAATTCCAGCATTGGTGTAAATATTTACGATCATATATAGGCTATATTCACTCACCATCGTCTAGAACTCCCGACTCCTCCATCTTAGGCATAATGATGACGGCGTCCCTCCACCGAGTGTTATATAGATATATAATTTATGCATTCATGGCAACTATATCCGCTCAGTTGACAACGCCCGCTTTTTTTCATGATTCGGTTAATAACAATCATATCCATCACCTACTACAGCGAGTATTTATTTTTATTTCCGTCAATCCCCCAATGTCCTATCTCGGGCATAACCACCTCGCACATAATTCCTTTCGTTTCCTATCTAGGCAGAAAGTCCTTATACAAGGCGGCATTTTGAAAAGAGTATAGCATGTTCTGATGATGCATTTATCATTTTGATAGTGATCCCCCCTTTCAAAGTTTCTATTAAAATACGCCAATGCGCCAATTAAACCCTTACAACTAATCAAATACACAAAGACCATAACAAAAGCCCCGCAAACAAAAGTGGAATTACTCTGCAGTCTAAACTGCAGACAATATAGTCTATAATCTTTAAGATATTTAATTATATAATCAATTGTTTGTGAATAGATGTCAGGTCTGAGATTGTAACTGTCAAAAAATCCAATCTGCCGTGTGTTATGATTCATATAAAGAGCTAGCCAATGACCAATCATGTTCGAATTTTCCCCTACCAATAAAATACAAACAAATACCCGATTTTTTCTTTTAATTATATCTGGGAAGCTCTCGACTGCAAAACACCCCAAAAACTCTGCTTTATCACCCAATACATTCTTCAATCCATTCTCTATCTCCCTCGCGTTCATTTTTTATTTTTTAGGCTCTAACCTTTGCTCTTATATGTCTTTGTGAATCAATTTCAATAATCCCAGTCGTCTCTCCAAAGAATAATATCACTCGATTATAATCAACCCCGTTAGCAAAACTGAGATCAATTCTTAAATTCCCCGATTTTTGAATTGGGGTAGCCTCATCAGCGATTTAATGCACAAAGTTAAACACTCACACCATTCGCCCGTGAGCGAAACTCTTAAAGTCTATGGTGTGCTCGTGATCGAGTCCCAAAGATTCTAATGTGCTATAATAGAAAGTCGAATATTGATTCGTGAATTCAGATCTAAGATTGTATTGGGTGCTTCCATTAATAGTTACTCTGGTCTTTGATAAGCTGCCATTAGTTAGATATAGGGGGTTCTTGACATAATTACCATTCATGGAATTCATATCACGAATTATCATAAATAATTATTCTGGTATTACTTGAGACCACGGCAGATCCGCGGAAAGACTCGTCTGATTTTTACCTAAAACATAGCTCTTATAAAGCGTTCGAGTATATTATGTATAGTCTAGGGTCTTACTCATCAAGGAGTTGTTTAAACTCTCTAACGCACTCATGTAAGGGAATACACGATCCACCCATAATTTGGCAGAATTAATAACGTATCTAAATTTGTTGTTGGGTTGGTCAGTTCCAATCACCCACTTATGGCTATTCATTTCTAATCTAATACGCAACGATACCCCATCCAAAATATACTGATCGATTGTAGTAATGTCTAAGAAAAGAGGACCCGTCACAGATATTCCTTGACTTTTCGATAACGTCCAGCGTGCAACTTCGTCCGTGTTGCCATTTTGGAAATATGCATCAGTATAGGTATCTGGTATACCAGTACCCTTCATTTCATCATGATAATAAGCGGTACTTCTCAGGGTATCCATTTTCTGTGGTGAAATGGAGGTGGCCATTTTAAGAAAAGACGCGTATGAAAAGTACACATTAGCCTCTACCATTTGCTCATTTAGATAACAATTCGCCGTTCGAAACAGTTAATTGGAAATACCATTGCATAGCGCGACATGATCATTTATGTCAAGGGCGGTAGTCGTATCCTCCTTAACCACGCCTATATCCAAGTCAATCGTCAATGTTGACAAATCTAGAAATTGACCGGTCACCCCAGATATTCGAAATTCTATGTAATTGTCGGATATGGTGTTATTATACCCTAAATTTACTGGGAGAATATCAAGTTTAGTATGACCAGCAATAGCGCTTTCCACTATCCGTGGTCTGGTGGATAGAGGGAATGACGAGCTTACGCTAGCATTATATTTCTTAAAAGGCACTTCACTCCCAGTACCCTGGATCGCGGGTGCTATTGCGGTCTTCGCTACTAGTAGGATCATTTGCTTGGAATCCGTGACCATTTTGTTCCTACCTTTTTCTCTCGATGGATTTGACAACCTGAACCATTTAAAAGGAAAATTAGCTCCTATGCCCCTCTGAAAAATGACGGCTAACTCTGCTAGAGCCCAATATTCAAAATGGCCACCAACGCCATCTTGAAAAACATGAAATGTAATATCTCTGGCATCAGATGAGCTACAAGGACGAATGAGGTGTCCTTTTTCACTAATTCTGGCATTACAAATCCACTGGAATGGTTATTGTATTGTATATTGTATTGTTATTGTATTGTATTATACTAATTGTACATACTAATCTGCCACTTCACTGTCACTACATGATTCACTGCATGAGCCACTATCAGAATCACTGTCCTCACTTTCGCTACTATCATCACTGTTGTTCTCTGCCTGTGGTGTATATCTAATATTACTTTTTTACTGTTTCAGATGGATCGCATGCCCATCTGATGAAAATCGCCGACTTGTGAAGTGACCGAAATAATGGATAATAGAAGAGAGAGTGAAGAGTTACCAGACAAGACATTAAATGAATACGAGTGCATTTTACTCTGTGGTAAGCGATGTACCGCAGATGATCGTTTGGAAAACATTACATCTGAGAAGTGGGAATCCATCTGGGAAAAGTCTTTACAATGGAAAGAACTTGATAAGTTTCAACATATACATGAAAATGTGGATTGGGAGACGAGACCAAAGGGTCACTACATGCATAGCACTTGTTACGCATCATTATCCAGCAAGCGCAAGCTCTCTCAAGCCGAAAAACGCAAACACAAATCCGAGGAACGTCTTGAAAGAGATGAAGCATCAGATCAACAAGACCCTTCCCCAGAGGCCAGTGCACCTAAAAGGCTCTGCTCCAGTATGGGTGTCCTTCACGATAAGACTCTATGTGTGTGGTGCATGAAAGGGGCATACAAGAGTAGTGATCGTGACAAGCAGATTTTACTCCTATCAACAGTAGATGCGTGGACTAAATTCAAGTTACATACTGTCCGTCTGGAAGATGAGGTCATGAGATTGAGACTTGACACTCTGATTGCATCCATCCCCGATAGTCAAACAGCATTTGGGTAGGAAATCCGCTACCATCGTGCGTGCTGGCGCAAATATGTAAGCGACCACAAGCCCCTTTCAGATGAAAGCTCTCAACATCTGCAGCGTGTAAACCACTGAGAGGCCCAAGCTCTCTTCTTTCATCATATTCGTCAAGTCATCTTCAAAGACCATGAAATTCGCACACTGCAAGGCCTGCTGCAGGACTATAAGCGCATTATCTCAAATCACGGACATAACTCAGTAGTAAAATCCAGCTACTTAAAGGAAATTCTCGTCAATGAATTTGGGGAAGACATCGGATTTCATGAACGCATTCAAAAGAATGTGAGTGAACTGGTATATGATACAACAGCAGCAGGTACATACATCGAGGCGGCAATATCTTCATTGGGTGTCAGCAATGATCAGTTGGTGATGAATGTTGCGGCACGACTCAAAGAGCAAGTCATCAGGACAAATACTATTCCCTGGCTCCCATATATACATGAGTTGGAGAGAGAAGAAGACCTCAGTGAGCTCCTGCTGAAGCTGCTCACATGGCTGAAACACCCAAATAAGTCTGCAATTGATGACAGTCCATCCGTCCGATCGATTGCATCTATCCTCACAAGCTACATCACTGGAAAACGCACTGCATTTGAGATAAATCTCCCTGTCTTGCTACATGGACTGACCAAGAGTAGGGAGATAGTCGACATAATGCACAAAGATGGACTGGGCATCAGTTACAATGACGTACTTATGCTGCGAGATTTTTGGGTGGTCAATGACCTCAAGTGCTCATCTGATTGCCCCTTCGAACTAGCTGAGGGTAAGCCTGCTATCACTATAGTCGACAACGATGACTTCAAGAGCGACACACTGACCGGTGCTGGCCAGTCACACCGCACTAATGTCATGTTTGTGCCGCCAGAATCATTTGATACAGAACTTCCTTCCGAGAATCACGAGGATAGACCAGTTCCCGGTGCCAACTTTGCATCAAACCTCTCGACAACTCTCAAAGAGCTCGGAAGTGAAATGCAAAACGTCAACCCATACAAGACAGCGAAGCGTGGGGAACCACCTCTCAGGAAGCCACCAGCTCATCAAAGTACTCCTCCTCCTGACACATCGGTGCAAAGAATTCATGGTGTGATCCATGCATTGGCCAGGGCGCAAGATGACCGAACGAGACCTAAGCCAGAAGAACAGACTGTGCCTGGGTTTTCAGGGTTTCACGCGAGCATGTCAAATGCAGATGAGAAGAGTCGAGCAATATACCACATAACCTATCCCAACCCACCCAGTAAGATAAATCTCAATGATATGATGTGTAAGCTTGCAAAATTAATCGAAGAAAAAAAGATGCCTTTTGCAATAATTGTTGGTGATCATCCTGTCTACGTGCTCATGCTAGAGTTGAAAAGTGAGAATGCTGAGCTGTTCAGCAAAATCTTACCATTCATGGCACCCTTCCACATCCAAATCTCGTTCATCTACACTATATACAAGAGGTTTAAGGGATCTGGCATCTCAGATGTGTTGGTGGCAGCTGGTGTTATAGCAGACGGGTCTGTTGATCAGGCCCTTCGTGGAAAACATGTTAAGCGTGGGGTTCGCTGCTTGCGACTATTCTACGAGACTCTGGTCCACCATGTCATAGACAAACGTTTGGAAGATTCCCCTCTATCTGAAGAAGTAAAGGCATCCCTTGCCAAGCTTCGACATCCGATTGATGCACAGGAACTTGCAGATGAACATGCAGAGCTAGAGAGAAATCCTGAGCTGAAGGACCTCGTTGATGCTCTCTTCAAGGACTTTGAGGGTGCCCCACAAGCAGAATACTGGATGTCATTCATGGAAATGGTTGAGGTTCTAACTCAAAATATCCATGCAATCAGAACAAGCAACTGGACTGAGTTCAAGTCCTCACTCAAGCTCATGCTTCCTTTGATGCAAATCTATGATAATGACAAGTATGGTCGGCATCTCCCCGATTTCACCGCAGTGCTTGATACCCTTCCTGTCGATCAGGCTGTATTCATGGAGAGTGGTATGTTTGCACAGTCAATGACAGGAAAACCATATTCGTGTGTCGCCCTCGACATATGGATAGAGTCAACAATGAATAAGGGCTCTAAGCTGAAGTCTGGTTGGTTGGCCATTCTGAACAATGAAAAGCAGCTCCTTTCAAACACTCGGAAAGTGAATAACATCAATCGGGTGAGAACAAAAGGTCCATTGCCATGCTAATCGCAAGAAACAAGGAAAAGGGAAGCATGCTGATTGCTCGTCGAGAAAAATCAAGAATGATGAACAAGCTGTACAGGATATAAGCACATGTCTCACTGAATTCAAGTGTGATCCATTTGACCATACAAAAAAGACACTTCGATCCCTACAGTCAGGAATCCCAGCCTCAGACGCTCTCGCTGCCAACTTGAAATCGGCAAAGGAGGATGGTACAAGCAAACTGAAGCAGTTCTTGAATGAGAGAGTGTATTCCAAGACCAAGTCTCTCAACGCTGTCGTTCTTGACACAGAGGACACAGACAACTACATGCAAGCGGCATATGTTGCTCAGAAGACAACAGGAATCCTGTGTGTGAAACGCAAACGTCAGCTTATCGATGCCCGATGCTTGTGCAGTGAGGCAATGGCTGCATCCATCATACCACTTCATGTCCTCACTGGGTGTGACCACAACTCTGGCTTCTATGGAGCAAGCAAGAAGCTCATCGCAGATCGTCTGGAGAAGTCTAAAGAGGCACACGACCTGCTAGCAGCATGTGGTACACAGCTCCTAGTCACAGAACAGGTCATCAGTGATTTGGAACGGTTTTTCATTCGATATGTCTATGGTGATACCAAAAGCAAGACCCTGGGAGATGCGAGGGCAGCGAAGTGGAGAGCTCAGAAGAAAAAAAGCACTATCCGACTTGTGCCTGACTTGGACAGTCTCCGTCCACACTTGGAACGTGCAAACTATCTTGCATATTTGCAAAAGCATTACCAGCTCCAAAGTCACCCCTCACCGATCGGCCATGGATGGCATCTTGTAAATGGCCTATGTCTGCCTGTCCGTTCAACCCAGCCCCCACTTCCCCCATCCATACCACTACCTACAAATCCGCAGGCAGAGAACAACAGTGATGATAGCAGCGAAAGTGAGGACAGTGATTCTGATGGTAGCTCATACAGTGAATCATGTAGTGACAGTGAAGTGGCAGATTAGTATGTACAATTAGTATAATACAATACAATAACAATACAATATACAATACAATACAATACAATATCCATTCCAGTGGATTTGTAATGCCAGAATTAGTAAAAAAGGACACCTCATTCGTCCTTGTAGCTCATCTGATGCCAGAGATATTACATTTCATGTCTTTCAAGATGGCGTTGGCGGCCATTTTGAATATTGGGCTCTAGCAGAGTTAGCCATCATTTTTCAGAGGGGCATAGGAGATAATTTTTCTTTAAAATGGTTCAGGTTGTCAAATCCATCGAGAGAAAAAGGTAGGAACAAAATGGTCACGGATTTCAAGCAAATGACCCTACTATACTGGCAAACTAAACACAGCTACAAAATATATCATTTTTATAACACTTATTCAAGCTTGATCTCTTTCGCTTTACTCTTCTTTGTACTCTAGTTGAAACCTTTTTTCTTTCTTTTCCCTCCACGTAGCACTCGCTCGCCCGTTCTCTTTAATGCGTGACGCTCTTACATTTTCCCCTTGCATTACATCCCCGAGAACTCTCCTCCCAAAATCTACTGCTTCTGGAGCTATGGCGCCACGCGTTTAGCTAGACCCCCGAATAATGACAAAATACCACCCCTTCTCCTTCCACGAACTGCAGCAGGATAAACAATTATAATATCTTCCAACCCTCCCCCCTTTAGCGCATGACCGCTGTTAAATACTCTATCGAATTCCCTCGTAGTAGGGACTTGAAATGCGTACGTCATGGCTGAAGATTAGCTAATAACTGTAAAATTTATCATCTTCGCTTTTGATATTGGACGAATATGCATAATACACGTTACAGTGCCTTCCCCCGCAAATGTCAGCTTTCGACCATACTGATCTCTAACTGTTAAACTAATAGAGTCAATCACGTTACGATTTAGTTTCTTATAAATCGTTTTATTAACTCCAGTACCCCCCGTCGACTCCATTGCAAAAACATCTAAAACATTAACAAGCTGACCCCTGTACGATGTAGGGATGATCACATCCGAATATATAATATCAAAGTCTACCCCGGCATCGGGTCTTGCCATTTTTGAGCTAAAGAGTGGGAATCCTTGTCGGTGAGCGAGCAATGGAATTTTACCCCAGCGTCGAATCCTAATATTCTCCCCATACGTTTACTGAGGGACAGAGAGGGAGAGGTAGACCGAATATGAGGTGGAAGGATGGAGTGAGGAAGTACATGAACGAGGGCGGTGCTAGTTGGGGGGAGGGGCGTCGACTGACTGGGGACAGAGGTGCATGGGGGCGGTTTGTTCGTGGCCACCCCTTCGGGGATCACGGCGTCAGGCACTAGATAGATAGATAGACGTTTACTGAAGCCAAAGTCAATACCAGATAGTACAGAAGAGATGCCATAGCCCGCGAATCCACTCGATCAATACCAATGGATACTTTTTTTGTCTTACGATCCCAAGATATAACTTTATTATGACGAAACTGTTTATCAAAAATTGGTAAACACCTCTCCTTCAAATCCTGACATAACTCGGTATTTTTTATATCACAAATATACTGTATAACCCCCGATTCCATGTTAGTTCTTGGTTTGTATGTAAAAAAATAGATCCCGGTTATAAAATCCCCCTGAACTTGATAAAATACGTCGATAAATGCATTTTTGTCATTTTCTACTATACAAAAATAATTCTTGGGGTAGAAGAACTCCAGTAGAGAAATTTCATACTCCCTTTCAGGGTCAAGTTGTAAAGGCAGAGAGACCTTATTAGTAAAAGAATCAGCTGTATTTGCAGGATACTCATCTAATGAGCCGATGCTCGATAAATATATAAAATGTTCTCCCGCCATATCTGTAGATGAACCAAAAATAATTTTACGCGGTCGCAAATATAAACCCAAATAATATACATCTATCTATCTATCTATATGCTCAGGCCCAATCCCCATTTTGGTGGTAGCCGACTCAAGACAGAGCAAGAACAGGGAAAACACAAAAACAACATAAAACAACAAATAAACACAGATAAAAAGCACAAACTCACACACATCCAGGTCACCCAGGAGAAGACCCAGAGACCAGGGTCACCTAGGTCGCTCCAGCACTCCCCCGGCCCCCGACCACCCGGAGAGGTTCCGATCTCGGCAGGCAGATATGCAGCGGAGCACAAGCCACAAGCCCTCCCACCACACTTCCAGGCGCACCCTTCATATTAATCGTCTCCCCGGGCCAGGTGCCTGATGGACTATTATCTAGTCCAACTTGCGCCCGACCCCTTACTCCAAATGACCACGTGTTCACTCAACGACTCACAAGCATTTTCCATTCACTCCTGTCCACCACCACTTTCCCTGCCTGATCTATAGTCATTCCTCTATCATCCAAAGCCTTTCTTACACAGTCTCTCCATCTCAATGGGGGTCTTCCTGCCCTTCTATCTCCCCTTGTACCTGATTCACATATTCTCTTTGTAAACCTTTCATCTCCCATTCGTTCAACATGACCATACCAGCTCAGCACCCTTCATAATATACATATACTGTATATATATATATTTTTTTTTTTACAAGAGTATTACTACCAAATTTCCCAACATACCATATTAGTAATGGAGGTCCGCATATCCAAATATTCATCACAAACGTCTTCTTCACTGGCATCCCCCTAGGTTTGTTGTTATATCCCCTACACGCTTCTTCACCATCCTCATTTTTCATCACTTTATCCGATCCACATTCCCATTTCTTTGAAGATGAGATTAATATTATAACTTCAATATTCAAAGGCTTCAGTCGTAATGCCAGCTCGTGCAGGATTGGCAGATAGTACTTGTTCCACATATCATCATCACGACCACCACGTCCAACCCCAGCCGGGAATACAACCCGTTTAATCATGGGACTATCCACAACCCAAGCCCCAAGTCTGTTCACACATTCTTGAAAGTTTGCAACTCGATTTTCAGTTGTGTCCCTTTTTAACCCCTCAGTGAAATGAATGTCATTGGAGTTAGTCATGTAGTATTGAGCTAGCTGATTCTCCTCCACAGGGATACCGATACCGAATTGAGTGATTAGCGCGACGAGTTTGGGATTTTCATTCTGGCTTTCAGAAGAGGGGTTGCGTATAATAACACCCCCGGGTGTTTTTCTATCATAACGCACCGCCCGCGCCAGACCAAATAGTCGGCGTCGTTCTTTGTAGATGTCAGCATAAGGATATGCTAGAGCTAAATCCCTAGCAATTCCAAAAGAGTCACATCCAATAGCATTGACAGCGTACGCGATGCATGAATCTGACGACTTGAAATCCTCATCCACTAATACCCCTCTCTAAAACTAAGTGGATAGTTCGCCATCTCGCTCGTGTAGTAGAGACGTGGGAGTTATGATGTTTTCGGCTTTCACCTTTTCATCCTATACCGCGCAATTCATCCATGCTCCGCCCATCATATCGCATTATCACGGGAGAATTCACCTATACACGCTCTTTTAATAGAGCCCAGTTTCCTTTTTTGTTTTTTGCAGAATATTCCGACACTGCTATTTTTTTTTGTAATATGATACCCCTCACAACGTGACGCAATCATTCCAACCCCTCCACACCGGATGTAATCGATACCTTCTATCAACATGTTTTAACAAGTACTCGCCAAAACATGTTAATACCTGGTATAACATGATGCAATCATTATTAACCCCTTCCAAATTAGGTATACTGTAGTACATATTTTAATAAGAAATCCACATATTTCACCCCCCCCCCCCCCCCCCGCCTATCCTTTTTTTAATGTAGTATTGCTGCGTTAGGATTTCAGGGAGGCCACCGACCCCTGTGTTAAATAAAAAATAAACTAGATTTTCTTGCTTAAACTTTCCCTTTGTATTTAGCAAAGTTATAAGTATCTCAATAATATTTTCCCCCTTAAATTACCATCCTTATCCCAGCGTATCCCTGGTTTGTTGCTTAAAATATTAGCCAAGGCTTGTATTTGCTGTCTAAGGGCGGGGCTTGCGCGAGCATTAATAAGATTATCCAATGGCGGGTTTCTTAATGCGGCACTTTCACTAAAATCCTTATAATCGCTCCTATCAGACTCGTGTATACGAGATCTCTTTACTTTACGTTCAATTTTCTTTATACTTTGTACTTTACCTTCATTCTCTATTGAGGTGGGGGTTTCTATTTTATCAAAAATATAATTTTTTGCCAAGGTTCTAGGTATTAAACAGAATTCTGTTATACTTATTAACGCATCAAACCAGTAATCACACTTAATGCAAGAGGGATTAAGGCGCTCAAAATAGCACCACCTCGGTTTGAAGCTAGAATTTTTCTCTTTTTAAAAGTGGGTGTTTTTTTTAACGCTACTAATTTTATCTGATTTTTATATTTTCTTAATTGTTGTATGATCTTAGGGTCTGTGGTCAGTCTTTTTTTAGAAAATTGGAGCAAATTTCTGCAATGCAGTTAATCTCCCCCCTTTTCAGTTCCTTTATTATTGTATTTCTTAATTTTAGCGGAAGTACTGACAGGAGTTTTATTAAATCTTTATGCTTTACGATTAAAGGCTTCTTCATAGCTTAGTCAAGTCTTTTTGTGTCACCCATCTGTCAAAGGAAGTCGGATACCCTCTAAAATGAACTAAATATTTCTTCTTCCCCTTTTCAGTTCTGGTCTTTATTATGTCAATAGGATAATATTCAGGCAAAGCTGTTGGGATTAATTCCTCACGATAAAACCCACCCAAAATCTCCTCCCCCGCCAGATCCTCTAGAAAGTATAGTGGTATATTCTTATCATGATCAACCCGTGATATTTTAAAAATTTCCTCGGTATTAGATACTTTATAATTTTTACTAAATATAAACTGAGTTCTAGAGATGTTCTGCAAGCGTACTGTCTCACCAACCTTCAGTTTGCGAATGAAAGATCTCCCTAGAGTTTTCTTCTTAACCCTTAATTAGCGGCGAGCAACATAAGTCGAGTTAAATAAAGCTGGACTATGTGGCGGCGCTCGACATAACTCGAGTGGCAATTTCAGCACGTAATGTGGCTGAGAGAGAGAGACAAGTGGTGGCAGGAGACTAGCGAGCGTATGACTGCTCCAGACCACCGCGGCGAACCTACTGACACAAATCTCAGCTCCCTCCTCCCTCTCTCACTCGCTACATACTCAATTATGTACTGAAAGTACCGAATTACCTGCTTTTTGCACTCGCGTTGCACGGTTATTGCAAGAAAACTATCCATCATACAAGGATCGTTATGGTGTCATTCGAAAGCTCTGTTTATGCCCTTTCAGGGATAGGTACTTGTTTTACGTTCTGGGTCTTATTTAGGCATGAAAATTATCACGTAAACAGCCCTATTTTGGCTAAAAACACCCCGCTGTGCGGTACACATAAATAAACCGCATAGGCCGCTCGTAAGGTGTTAACTCCCTCCGACATATTATGTTCCAATAAGTCCAAGGAGGCGCTTGACAAGTATTTTGGGTCTTGAATTTGGCTCATGAGTGTTGTCGAAGCCTTACATTTTTCGCGATTTCCATCCACCAGACTGCTGTTTATTGTGATGTATCATATATCAATGGAAAGTGGAATATTTATAGTACATGATAAAATAACAAAAAATGTAAATAAATCGAAATATGAAAGTGTAAATGAGTCCGGAATACAATTATTTCCCATGCAATTGTCTTCACACCGTCCTAGCTCTAAATTGTGAGTGATGACCATATATTTTTTTTTGCTCAAATAATAGTATTTTTTCTCCTCTTTCCAAATCTGAAAACAGAAATTGTTTATCTTCAATAGTTCTCAAGCAGTGACCGAAAAAAAAAATATATGATTTTGATTTATATGGTTTATAACATTTTCAATTTATTTCGTTGCTACGAAGTGTATGGTTTTAAATTTAGGCTGTATGAATACGGCAAATAATGCTGATGAGTATAAAACAAACTAGAAGTTCCTAGGACAAATACTTTTTGCGCTATGAATATTTGAAATGAAGAGCCAAAATGCGAATATTTACGCTTCACCCATCTCTGTTCCGGCGATGCTAGCCGGGTTCCGAGCTGTTCCCCACCTCGTGGTTGCGTTATTTGCTCGGATACGTATATAACTGTATATATCACCGGAATCGGAAAATTGTGCTCTTTCCAATGGTGAAAACAAAAATAATATAGCATAATTGGTTCGCGAGCTATGCACAATTGTTTCCATGCAGTGACCGAAAAAAAAAAACATCTGATTTTGATTAATATGGTTTATAACATTTTCGATTTATTTCGTTGCTACGAAGTATATGGTTTTAAATTTAGGCTGAATGAATACGGCAAATAATGCTAATGAGTATAAAATAAACTAGAAGTTCCTAGGACAAATACTTTTTGCGCTATGAATATTTGAAATGAAGAGCCAAAATGCGAATATTTACGCTTCACCCGTCTCTGTTCCGGCGATGCTAGCCGGGTTCCGAGCTGTTCCCCACCTCGTGGTTGCGTTATTTGGTCGGATACGTATATAACTGTATATATCACCGGAATCGGAAAATTGTGCTCTTTCCAATGGTGAAAACAAAAATAATATAGAGTAATTGGTTTGTGAGCTATGCGCAATTGTTTCCATGCATTGTTATTGTTATGAAAATATATGAGAATGTTTATACAGTTGTATATCTTTGCCACAATATACACCCTTTCCAACGAGAAGGGAAATGGCTCCTGGGTTGACACTGAAAAAACAAAATAAGAAAGCCAGGTAATCTTCAGGTAATAAATTCAGAAATAATTCTATTGTACACGTAAATAAAATAAAGTAATGTATATATATATATATATATATATATATATATATACAGTATATATATATATATATAGACAGTATATATATATATATATACAGTATATATATATATATATATATATATATATATATATATATATATATATATATATATATAAATTATATATATACAAGGTGTCAAACAAAATATAAAGAATGGTAATGGTAATGTATGTGTGTGGATATATTTATATATATATTATATATAGCATATATATATATATATATATATATATATATATATATATATATATATATATATATATATGGTGTCAAACCAGAGAAATATGTGCAAATTTCCAAGCCACCCAAAGAGGTACTGCACTGGACTCGTTATTTTTTTAGAGTGGTTTCCCCAGGAGGCCTATATCCACTGTAGTGCAAAATGTAGTAGAAATTGATTTTTTTTTTTTTTTTTTTTTTTATGATGATGATGATGATGATGATGGTGATGATGATGGGTGAATGAAGGTGGGCCCCGAACCTCGGAAGTGATGATTGAATGTAAGAATTATATGTGGGGGAAGGGGGGAATAATGGGGGAAGAGGGGGAGGGTGTATAATGGGGGAGGGAGGGGGCATAACTTAGATAAATACATAAATACGAATTATATATATATATATATATATATATATTATATCAATCTACGATTAGAAAAATAAAATAAAATACAAATAAAAAATAACCCCACCCCCCAAAAAAAAAATAATATATATTATATATATATATATATATATATATATATATATATATATATATATATATAGGGGAGGGGGAGGTGGGGAGGGTAGGGGGGAGGGAGGTATAATGGGGGAGGGAGGGGGGTATAATGGGGGGAAGGGAGGGGGAGAGGGCATAACATAGATAGATAAATACATAAACACAAATTATATTATATATATATATATATATATATATATATATATATATATATATATATATTATATCAATCTACAATTAGAAAAATAAAATAAAAATAAAAAATAACCCTCCCCCACCCAAAAAAAAAATAAGTAAAAAAAAAATATATATATATATATATATATATATATATATATATATATATATATATATATATATATATATATATGGGGGGAGGGGGGGGGGAGGGGGGAGGGAGGTATAATGGGGGGGGGAGGAAGGGGGAGGGGGAGGGGGAGGGGAGGGGGGGAGGGGAGGGAGGTATAATGGGGGGGGAGGGAGGGGGAGGGGGCATAACATAGATAAATACATAAACACGAATTATATTATATATATATATATATATATATATATATATATATATTATATCAATCTACAATTAGAAAAATAAAATAAAAATAAAAAATAACCCTCCCCAACCCCCCCCAAAAAAAAAAAAAAAAAATATATATATATATATATATATATACTGTATATATATATATTATATCAATCTACAATTAGAAAAATAAAATAAAAATAAAAAATAACCCTCCCCCACCCAAAAAATGGGGGGAGGGGGAAGGGGAGGGGGAGGGAGGGGGGGGGGAGGGGGGAGGGAGGTATAATTGGGGGGAGGGAGGGGGAGGGGGAGGGAGGGGAGGGGGGGAGGTGAGGGGGGAGGGGAGGGAGGGGATGGAGGTATAATGGGGGGGGAGGGAGGGGGAGGGGGCATAATATAGATAAATACATAAACACGAATTATATATTATATATATAGATTATAGATTATATATAATTATATATATAATAATTATATATATATATATTATATATATAATATAAATATATATATATATATATATATATATATATATATATATACATATAATAAGAGTTTGTGGTGGGGGACATTTATGTTGGGTATAATAATAAATAATAAAATAAAAAATAAAATAATGATAATAATAATAATAATAATAATTATAATATAATAAAGCAAAAATATAAATTAAATACAAATATAAATACTTTTTTATGGGTGATCCCATACACAGGAATAACAGGTATAATAATAAATAATAATAATACAAATAATAAAATAGGCCTAAACACAAAAATAATAAAAATAATAAAATGGTGGTGGTGGTGGTGGAGATGGTGGTGGTGTTGGTGGAGATGGTGGTGGTGTTGACACAAATTGGGTTGGGTTCATTTTCTGACTTGGCCCACGGTCAGAAAAGGGACCCTACCCTATTGGTGTCAACACCACCACCATCTCCACCAACACCACCACCATCTCCACCACCACCACCACCATCTCCACCACCACCACCACCCCGACCATCACCACCACCACCATCATGACCACCACCATCACCACCACCACCACCACCACCATCTCCACCACCACCACCACCACCACCACCACCATCTCCACCACCACCACCACCACCAAAAATGTTGACTGTACTTACTCACACTGCTGAGATTCCCTCGTGGCCACCAAGCCGTATATGTAGAGTGCTTTTGCCCATAAAAAACTTACCTCCCAAGCACTTTCCACCAATAAATTATCGAGCAAAAATGCAAGCACTTTCCACCACTAAATTATCGAACAAAAATGCACAGGGCTGAGGGAGCATGGCGACATATGCTCGACCAGTAATGAAAGTTTTTTCACTAAGAAACACTAATACAAGGTAAGATACACTACTTGAACGGATAAATAGCAATATAATTGACTGATATTTATATGAAAGTGTTCCACAAACAAGCAAAACGTTTGGCAAAAAGCATGGCCCCTCCCTCCACCACCT
Source organism: Paralithodes platypus (assembly GCA_032716605.1). Lineage (NCBI taxonomy): Eukaryota > Metazoa > Arthropoda > Malacostraca > Decapoda > Lithodidae > Paralithodes > Paralithodes platypus. The sequence continues at coordinate 38,805,156 of CM064497.1, forward strand.
TGGTCACGTAGCCTACACCAGAGAATGCTCGATCAGTAATAAAAGTGTTTTCACTATAAACACTTATACAAGTCAAATACACTACTTCAAGTGATAAATAGCAATATCATTGACTCAATATGGTATGAAAGTGATCCACAAACAAGCGAAACCATGGCCCCTCATGGAGCCCACCTTGGTCACGTACACCAGACAAGCAAAACACTTCACTAACATGGTTTTTATACCCTAAATAAGAATAACACAATAATCCATCGATAACCCAACGATATAGCACTTCGTTTGGGTTATATTAGGGCGGTAATACCAGCCAGGCTGGGCAAAATGGAGGCCCCTTGGTTTAAAGGGCTGCACACACCCACCTACTAGGCTGGCTGATGGGAAGAAACTGACTCTCTCTACCACCGCGGGGCCCTCACAGGGACGCTAGGGGGTTGCTAGATTTTTCCACATGTACATCTAACTTATCGGACTTACCAGCCAAAAAACCGGCTCAATTGCGTCATAAACTTATTTTCTAGCAATATAATAAGTCCATATCGCGTCATATGAGTTTTTGGTTCACTCTGCCATATGACTCGATCGCGTCATATATGTCTGGGAGAGTTAATATACATCGCTCTAAATTGGGCTATAATCTCGTCAGCCTTAGACAGCTGATGCACCTGCGCAGGTGTCTTTCCCGCCAAACTTGCATGTATCGTATTATTATACGCTCTAACAATATCAGGAAGGGCGTTGATATATTTTAACGTGTTATTCAGCGTTAGATATTTATATACTTTCACCTTTAAAGTTCTAATTGCTCTCTCAGCAATGGCCGCTTTTATTTCCCTTGAATGGGTGGAATATCTCTGGATATGTTTAGATTTTAAGAAAGTTTTCATTACTTTATTTGTGAATTCACCCCCTAAATCTGTCATTAAGCGAGTATATTTACCCGACACCTTTTGGGAAAGCAATATTGTGCGCAACCCCTGCGTACTTTCTTGAGAAGATTTTGTTTTTAATGGATATACATATAGATAATGACTGAAAACATCCAGACGCACCATTAAATATCGCACGCCTCCATTTTGTCTTTTAAGATGTTTAAGATCGGCTAAATCACAAGTGAGAATATTGCCTGGTTTTGAAGCTATTATTTGACGCCTTGGGAAGCGCTTATGTGTGGGTTTATGGAGAGTATAAGTTCTGGATGATTTAAAAAATGATTGCACTTGTTCTAGAGTGATTGTTTTATCTATGCGCTTCGCAGCATTATATAATTTTAATATTCTCCCTAACCCTGCAGGATGTCCGTGATCTTCATATATTTTTTCTAGAATGTTCCTCCGGTTAACCATGGTTTAATATTTAAAATTGATAAACAGTTTCACATAATACCCTCCCCAGCGATGTGCAAACGCAGTTGGAGCGGTCTTTACTAGAGGAAGACACTTGAATATATCGGTATTGTTTGTTGTGCAAAATCTGTTTTTTGGTGGAAAATTTTCACGCACAATTACTCTTAATGCTTCCCACTATATTCTCATGAAAAGTCGTGATCTGGGGCAGATTGAATGCATCGGAAGACAAATTTATGGAAAAAAACATGGTGAAAATTTGGTGGAAGTCTATAAAAAAGCTGTTAAGAGTCATTCGTACGGTTATCTGCTAATAGATCTGAATTTGAACACACCTGTTGCGATTGGCTATAATATTAGAATTAGCAGCCGTTAGGAAATTATCGTCCAATATAAGCAGGGTGTGCAATTTTTTTTCAAGGATTCAATTTCTTGCTCGGGATCTGTAATTGTCTCGCTGATCACTATTTTATCCTTAACTTTAGAACTATTTTGTAGAGGATGAGATGATGCCCCGCATATGTAAATTTTATTAAAAACGTCACTATACTTTTCCACAAGTCTTTTGCAGAGCTGGGTCTTGCCGGCATTGGTATATCCGGCAATTATTACCCTGGCGGGGCTGTGAAATAAATTAATATGACTTTCATTGAAGATGTTTTCCCCTTCCATACTTGGGATGAACTAATTACTATTACATAATGTCATCAAGATAAATAGGTCAATATACAGACACACAATTTTGTTTTTTTTATTACTCAACATACCACCACCATCTTACAAACAATTTGCTCAATATATATCATCACCATTGTTATCTCATCATAAATTCTAGCACATACACAAAACAAAAAATCATATTGAGGCATCTTAAATTCTAATACATAGAAGAAAACAAAAATCATATGTAGACTTGTTCAGAGTTATAACCATGAAGGTCCGGAATTACCAGGGTGAAGGGGTGGGATGAAGTAGCTCGCATTATTCCTCCCTCGCTCATAAACAACACTCAACATACCACCACCATCTTACAAAAAATGTGCTCAATATATATATATATATATATACCATCACCATTGTTATCTCATCATAGATTCTAGCACATACAAAACAATCATATTGAGACATCTTAAATTCTAATACATAGAAAAGAAAAAAATCATATGCAGACTTGTCCAGAGTTATAACCATGAAGGTCCGGGATTACCAGGGCGAAGGAGTGGGGTGAAGCAGCTCGCATTATTCCTCCCTCGTTCATAAACAACACTCATTCCCTCACCATCTTCATCTGTGACCATTCTCTCATTTTTAACTTCTTTCCAAATTTGATCTACCTCCATCTTTGTTTGGCTCTCATCATCATTCTGCGACCTGTCCATTTGGGTCTCATCATTCACACATGTCAACACGTCCACTTCCATCTGATCATCCCCACACTCTGTTTCGACATGCACTTGATTATTCCCCCCAGCCAATGGTCTTTCACACTCCATCTCTTGATGTTCATTCTCATCACATTGAGACGATGGGAAATATACAGCAGCCATTTCCTTCCTCTTTTTCCATAGAGATGTTTTCTCACCCTGGAAATGATCAGTCGTCTCCTCCCCCTCCTCCACCTCTTCCTCTTCTTCTTCATCCTCCGCATTCTCCTCCCCCTCCTCCTCCCCCCCATCATCATTATTTGAGTCTTCATCATCATTCACATCATCTATCTCAAATGCTTCCTCGACCAATCTAGCGTTATCTGGATGACCGTATCCTCGAATTGTGTACTTGTCAACATAGAATCGCTTATCATCATAACTGGAGAGTCCTTTTTTCCTGCACAATGTGGTAGCCATTTGACCTTTCACGTTACGAATAGACAAACATTGGAACACATCACTTTCATTAGATAGCAAACATTTTCGATATTTGTCATGGGTCAGCTCTCTTTGCACGTGTCTGGGGATACCTTTACTTCTCCCAATCGGCTCATTTGGTCCTTCATTCTCCTGAACTAGTATGGAATACATCTTTGGCTTTAAGACCACGCATTCACGGATCAATCTGCTCCCTGTTTCTGACTTTAGCACTCCCAACTTCCCTTTCCTGTCATTGCTGAAAAGGGGATGATCCTTGTCATAGTTGCTAAAGTCCATGTACGGTTCTAGAGGTCCGTCTCTGAGGGCTTCATTGAGATCGTTGACTTCAAGACTGAATATGAAGGAATCAGTATCCTCATATTGCAACTTGGCCCTCTCTCCACAGTTAGCCTTCACAACTTTGTACCAAAAATGATACATAGCAAGGTTGGCCAGTTCTAGAATCTGAAATCCCAGATAGGTGGGGGATTTTATGTCTAGAGAGGTCTTCTCTCTAACTGAGATGACCCTATTGGGACCCAGACTGACAACTCTTCTAAAATATGGACTGCTGACTTCCCGTAGGAATTTCCCTCTGCCGTTTACATAGGTGTGCGTCTCTGAATACCCGAGCTCTGACAGTAATGATCGGCCATATATCACATTGCTCATCAGTTTGAACATCCGTCCTTTGATACTGCATGCTGAGTTGGATCGTTGCTCAATATTCGACTTCTCAATGAAGGGTTGGAGATATTTACTTTGTTTATATCTGTAAATGTTATGAACATTGAGCAGTTCCAGTCCCAATTCAAGCATCAGTTTCAAAAGAGGGAGACTGATCAAATAGTCTGACTGACCTCTGTGTGAAGCAATCAATTTCCGATTGTTCTTAGGAACTTTCCGCCCTTCCGCATTGAGCAGCTCCTTGCTAAACTCTGACAGCATGTCTTCAGTCACTAGGCTATTTGACAGGATTAGAGGGAATTCATCAGTTGCACGTGCGACATCTGGGGAAATGGGTTTTGTATCGACATGAAACCAGTATCCATGAGAGAAAAAAAGGGGGGCTAGACTAGATTATATAAAAAAATATCTTAATATACAAATACCATTTTAACAATAACTGGAAGCTAGAACTGTTACGTGGCAGTTTTCCTGAAAGGGATGATATGTGGGTATTTTCAAAAAACTTACCTGAAGTTTGGGGGGTTGCATTTTCATTGACCACATTCACAACCTCTACAGCTGGCTCGACTCTAGAATCTGTAGGAAAATGAAAAATAATATAATTAATATAAACCAAATAACCAACAGGAATTTATAGATACTGCCGCAACATAAATCACACACTTGATGTGTGATTGCAGAGTTGAATATATTGTTCTAACAAAAATAAATAAAAAATAAAGAAATACAAAATAAAACACGATTAATATTTACGCGTGAGTTATAATTTTTTAAGAATGATCAGAATTGCAAATATTTTAGCAACCTACCAATGCTCCGCATTGAGATGTTCTCAGATTCCTCCTCCGTTTGAGTATCGAACGCTCCGCTACACTCTTCACACAGTGTGGATACATCATTACACAGGTTGCTTGTGGAGTCCTCATCACATCCGGATTGATGAAATTGGGTAGGGCACGCTGTGCAGCGACATCCCTTGCAGCGTTCTGTAGGGAATGAGATGAAAGAACAAGAAATTAAATATTTATAACCCAACTGTGCGATCTATTGCGTTTATTATAGATGGTTCATTTTTGTCTTTTTATACAAGAATAGTATCCCCGCTATAGACAAGTTGATAAATTAATTAATCTTAACATCCATAGTTGGAAAAAATACAAGCACACACAGTATACTGTATGTATCCAGCAAAAAAATAAAAAATAAACATACCTGAGCTCAAAGTTGTGTCATCCTCAGATCCCTCCATCGTCTGAAAGAGGCTGAAGAGCCAGCCAGGGGTTGTCATAGGGTCGACGTAATGCTCTCCACAGTTCCCGCATATGGAGCGAGTGTTTTTGCACTGGACTTTCCCCTCGCATTCAGGGTGATGGTAAACGTCTTGACAGACGAGACATTTATACCCCTTGCATTTACTATGATGTGCATAAGAGGTACTTTGTGTTTCATTCTTCTTATTGTCTAGACACCGGTGAACTGTCTTTGAATCATAGAACGTATCACACTTTTCACATAGAAAATGAGGGGAGAGGGGCCCTTTACATTTCTTTTTACATGCATTCCCTTTTATCTTAGTCATATCGCATTTCTTGCAAATGTCTTTCCCCAAAGTACGTCCACGCTTGGGATTATTTAAGGATTTATTTTCAGGAAAAGTTTTCTTGCACACTTTCTGTTCATTCTCATTTTCTAGGCACCGGTGAACTGTCTTTGAATTATATAACAGCCCACACATTTCGCATTGACTGTGAGGGGCTAGATGGACTTTACATTGTTTTACACATGTGTGGCCTTTTATTTTAGGCTTTTGGCATAGCTTACAAATGTCTTTCCCCAAAGCAAGCCCGCGCTTGAGACATTTCGCCTTATTGTTTGGATCAGGAGGCTGTTTCATCCCTTCCATGATTCACTAGAACGAAGCTTCTCACTGTGACGCCAGCACTTTTAAACCCTCTCAATCAACACCGCGTCATATGACGTCACAGGCTTACCCCCCCCCACCCCCCTTATTTGTTTTCCCCGCGCAAACTTCTACCCCTGTTCTAGTATCGTTATATGTATATTAATATAAAAAAGGATTCCTGCTAGTAACATCCCTGATGTCTGTCTAGCGTGACAATCAACGAGTATTAACACGCATCCTCACTGTCATCCATCGACAAGTATTGGCAGGTAATCGTGACGTCCTCACATCCACTCATCCACCACAACACCCACCCACCTAACATCCACAGCAGGATAATTTCAATGAGTATTAACACGCATCCTCACTGTCATCCATCCACAAGTATTGACAGGTAATCGTGACGTCACTCGCATCCGCTCATCCACTACACAAGCCACCCACCCCTCCACTCATAGCGAACCTATAACTCTCTCTCTCTCCTCATCATCCACCTTTCCCTCCCTATTATTCCACATCCCACCCACCCACCGTCTTCCACATCCATCCATATTCGTATCAGCTCATCTATCAACCATTTTCCCGTGTCTGGTGTCACATAGCCGCACGTTTGTTTTGTCAATTATCGATAAACAAGCGTTCTCTAATATATTCTGACTCTAAAATAGTAGACATCGGAAACTAGACGAAAAACTGCATCATACTCAATACTTATTCTCTGATAATACTTACATTTGAGGATGTTAAACCATAATTGACAGCAACAAAATTTGAAATAAAATCTTGGAACTCAACCTTTCCCAGTTATAAATTTTTATATTAAACAGGAAATTAACTTCACTTCAATGGTTTCGGATCAATTCCCACACATCTACCACATGTCCTTATTCGTAAACTTGTATGCAAACCCCATAGACTTTTACGAAATATACCCCTGGCCAAATCGACTCATGCCTCCCTGGCCAAACCGACTCATGCCTCCCTGGCCAAATCGACTCATGCCTCCCTGGCCAAATAGACTCATGCCTCCCTGGCCAAATAGACTCATGCCGCACTTTTACGGAAGAAAAATAATAATAATTTGCATGCACAATTTGAGACAAATGAGAGCGGGAAAAGCAGAAGGTTTGGATGGTATTGCTGTGGAGTGTATAAAGAAGGGTGGAGATGTGATAATAGATTGGTTGGCGAGACTTTTCAATGTGTGCTTTGTTGTGTCAATGGTACCAATAGACTGGAAGAGAGCATGTATTGTGCCGTTGTACAAGGGGAAGGGAGATCGGCAGGAGTGTTCAAGTTATAGAGGTATTAGTTTATTGTCAGTGGTTGGAAAGCTGTATGGCAGGGTGTTGATAGAGAGGATAATAAAGTGTACGGAAGTTGCAATAGGAGAAGAACAGTGCGGTTTTAGGAGGGGAAGAGGGTGCGTGGATCAGATGTTTGCAGTAAGACAGTTATGCGAGAAGTATTTAGAGAAGCATAAGGAGATATTTTGGGCTTTTATGGACTTGGAAAAAGCGTATGATCGTGTGGACCGTGAAGCAATGTGGAAGGTGTTAAGGATTTATGAAATAGGAGGAAATTTGTTAGAAGCAGTTAAGAGTTTTTATGAAGGGAGCAGAGCATGTGTGAGAGTAGGAAATGGTGAGTTGAGTGAATGGTTTGAGGTAAAGGTAGGTTTGCGACAGGGTTGTGTAATGTCGCCATGGCTGTTTAATATGTTTATGGATGGTGTGGTGAGGGAGGTGAAAAGGAGAACTATGGGAAGAGGGTTGGGTTTAGTAGGAAAGAATGGTAGAGATTGGGAGTTGAATCAGTTGCTGTTCGCTGATGACACAGCATTGGTGGCGGATTCTGATGAGAAACTACAGCGGGTAGTCAAAGAGTTTGGTGTGGTTTGTGGAAGGAGGAAACTGAAGGTGAACGTCAATAAAAGTAAAGTAATGGTGTGTAATAGGGGAGAGCATAGGGTGAATCTAGATGTGAGGCTGGATGGGGAAATATTGGAACAAGTAGAGTGTTTTAAACCATAATTAGCGGCGAGCAACATAAGTCGAGTTAAATAAAGCTGGACTATGTGGCGGCGCTCGACATAACTCGAGTGGCAATTTCAGCACGTAATGTGGCTGAGAGAGAGAGACAAGTGGTGGCAGGAGACTAGCGAGTGTATGACTGCTCCAGACCACCGCGGCGAACCTACTGACACAAATCTCAGCTCCCTCCTCTCTCTCTCACTCGCTACATACTCAATTATGTACTGAAAGTACCGAATTACCTGCTTTTTGCACTCGCGTTGCACGGTTATTGCAAGAAAACTATCCATCATACAAGGATCGTTATGGTGTCATTCGAAAGCTCTGTTTATGCCCTTTCAGGGATAGGTACTTGTTTTACGTTCTGGGTCTTATTTAGGCATGAAAATGATCACGTAAACAGCCCTATTTTGGCTAAAAACACCCCGCTGTGCGGTACACATAAATAAACCGTATAGGCCGCTCATAAGGTGTTAAATATCTAGGAGGAACGATAAGCAGGAGTGGAGGTATGGAAGTGGAGGTAAAACAGAGAGTGTGTGAAGGAAGGAAGGTTTTCGGAGCAATGGGAAGTATGTGGAAGACGAGAAATCTCGGAGTGAAAGTAAAAAGTGCAATGTATCAAGGAATTATTGTGCCAACAGTGATGTATGGGGCTGAGACATGGGCTCTGAAGAAAAAGGAGAAAAGAGGGCTGGATTTGATGGAGATGAGCTGCTTGAGGAGTATGTGTGGAGTTACTCGTAGAGACAGATTGAGGAATGAAGAGATACGTAGGAGAGTGGGGCAGCAGGAACATTTGTCAGCCAGAGTGGACAGAAAGGTGCTGAGCTGGTATGGTCATGTTGAACGAATGGGAGATGAAAGGCTTACAAAGAGAATATGTAAGTCAGGTACAAGGGGAGATAGAAGGGCAGGAAGACCCCCATTGAGATGGAGAGACTGTGTAAGAAAGGCTTTGGATGATAGAGGAATGACTATAGATCAGGCAGGGGAAGTGGTGGTGGACAGGAGTGAATGGAGAATGCTTGTGAATAGTTGGGTGAACACGTGGTCATTTGGAGTAAGGGGTCGGGCGCAAGTTGGACTAGATAATAGTCCATCAGGCGCCTGGCCCGGGGGGACGATTAATATGAAGGGTGTGCCTGGAAGTGTGGTGGGAGGGCTTGTGGCTTTGGCTCCGCTGCATGTCTGCCTGCCGAGATCGGAACCTCTCCGGGTGGTCAGGGGCCGGGGGAGTGCTGGAGCGACCTTGGTAACCCTGGTCTCTGGGTCTTCTCCTGGGTGACCTGGATGTGTGTGGGTTTGTGTTTTTTATCTGTGTTTATTTTTTGTTTTATGTTGTTTTTGTGTTTTCCCTGTTCTTGCTCTGTCTTGAGTCGGCTACCCCCAAAATGGGGATTGGGCCTGAGCATATAGATAGATAGATAGATAGATAGAATTTTGTTTTTTTGGTCAATTATTTAGATTTGGCCAATTTGATACTACTGTAAGGGGCTTCTCTAATAGCAAATAACAAAAAGGGCAAACCTTCATCCCACTCCTGGTGTCTCTCAAGACAAAATTTACGGATCATGGCGTTCATTGTCTGGTGAGCTCTCTCTAAAGCTCCCTGGGACTGCGGATGGTAGGCGGAGGACAGGGTTAGCTGGACACCAAGTTCACTCAGTACCTGCTGAAAAAGGTTGCTTGTGAAATTTGAACCTTGATCGCTTTGCACCTCCTGAGGAATACCAAATTGAGTGAACAGGTGGGTTAGATGTTTAGCTACATTCTTGGCTGTGATATTTTTTAGAGGGAAAGCTTCAGGCTATCTGGTGGTAGGGCATAGTACAGTGAGAATATATTGATTCCCTTTCTTTGTTTTTGGCAAAGGGCCAACTACGTCAATTATGATCTTCTGGAAAGGTTCAGATGGAACTTTAATTGGTTGCAATGGAGAAGGAGGGATAGGTTGATTTTATTTACCTACCATCTGACAAGTATGACATGAATTTATATACTTTGTTACATCATTTTTCATTCCTGGCCAGTAAAATTCATTGCGAAGCTTGAGATAAGTCTTCTTAATACCTAGATGTCCACCAAATCCCTGATGAGCTATTTCCATGATTGGCTTCCTAATAACCTGAGGTGGTTACAACTTGATGCGATTCGGCCCAGTGGTCCTCATCTGAAAGCTGAGGGGGCCGATAAAACCTCATGAGGATGTTGTCCTTGTAGTAGAAGGAAGGCGAGTCCAAGATGTCCTGTTGAATGGTCCTCTGGTGCAGAGTGGCCAAGGTGGAGTCCAACTTCTGTGCCTCCTCTAGTTTTTCCTCAGTTATTACCTTACCCAAAGTAGCAGTTTCTTGAAGTGGTGTAGGCATAGTCGATTTGAGTGGAGAAGAGTCTCGATCCTTTCTTCCAGCTATTTTAGTTTGATGCTACGGGTGACAGCACAGATGGGAAAAAGGTTGGGTTGGTCCTTCTCTATGTCCTCTGTTGGGTTATGGGTTAGTGGAGAATCACAAATGGTTAATGATGGAACCACTACACTGCCAGCCAAGTCGTTACCCAGGAGAAAGGAAGTTTCAGGTATTGGAAGAGGAGTATTCACAACACCTACCTTTACATAGCCCTTCACTACTCCGCAATCTAGTTTGATTCTTGCCAATTGTACTGGACTGCTTGAATGGACACCCTGAAGATGAACCTTTTCACCTGTAAGATTACCTTCAAGGCCAGGAAGAGCAGAGCTAGTGATTAGTGACTTAACTGATCAAGTATCCCGGATGATTTGTACCTTATGTTCCTTCATGCCAGGACCAAGTGATCCTGTACCTGTCATTTTGAAGGGCTTAAAGAGATCTGTGGATAAGGAGTTACTATTAGGGTTAGCTGATGCTACAGGTTTTGAGAAAGTTACATTTCGAGCCTCTTTTGACACTTTACACCTAGGATCCGGGCAATCTTTGATAACATGATCAGTCTTCCTACAGAATTTACATAACAGCTGATTAATTTTTATGCCACCATGTCCACCACCACCTGTATCTGATTTTACATTTGACTGAAGTTTCTTTTTCTCTCCAATATTAGGGCGATGGATAAGGGAAAAGACATCAGCAATTTTTGCAGCCTTTATCAAGTCAGTTCTTCCCTGTCTGTGATATGTAGCATGATGGAAAATGGAACATTTCGTTTAAACTCCTCGTGAACCATCAGGTTAACTAGCTTATCAAAGGTGCCTACTTTAGCTGATTTTAACCATTTCTTGAATGCTCTTACTTTTTCAGAAGCAAATTCCATGTAGGTTTGATTTAGTTTAGTAAATTTTCTAAATGCCTGTCGGTACCCTTTAGTAGAGATAGAGTAAGCTGCCAGAATAGTTTCCTTAACAGAAGTGTAATCAGTATTGTTCTCTACACCCTCACACACGGTAATTGCTTTCCCAACAAGCTTAGGCTTCACCAACCATACCCAGTGCTCATGTGGCCAACCAAAATGTGTGGCAGTATTCTCAAATTCTCGAAAGAAAGCATCAGGGTTATGTTCAGAAAATGCAGGGATAAGCTTGATAAACTTTGAAACATCAAACCTTTCACTACCAGGCGCTGTTGTGTTAGAGCTGTGGTTTCGAAGACTAAGGATTTGGAGTTCATGTTGTCTCTCCCATTCTCTAGCTTCTCTCTCTCGCTCCTTTTCCTCTCTCTCTCGCTCCTTCTCCTCTCTCTCTTGATCCAGTCTGAGTTTGGTTGTTTCCCGTTCTGCTAATTCAAATTGAAATTTCATTTTAAGGGCTTCAAGTTTAACCTTCTCAATTTCCAGTAATTGTTGTGAGTCAGCAGATTCCGTGTGTGTGGGTGAAGTAACATTCACACCCAAGTATGCAAGAATTAATTCTTTTAACTGTGCTTTTGTCGAGTCATGATTAAAAGGTATACGATAGCTCGTTGCTATGTATTTAAAGTCATCTTTCTTAATATTAGTGGCCTCTAGTTCCTCCACAGAAGGATTCCCGGCAAACACCACTGGGTCAAAGTCAGACATTGTTCACAAATTAGGCAAGGTTCCAATTACCCTAACCAAAATTTTAAACCACACCTTGACAGTTTGTTGTAAACAATATAAGAGGAATATTTAAGAATTTAATTAAAACTTGGAAGGGAAAAATTCTTAATAATTAGTTAAAGAATCGATTTTACTCAGGAATGTCACACCAAGCCGACAAGCCAAAATAAAACCTCATACAAGACACTTCATTATTGCAGCAAGTCTGAGTTAGGTTTAAAGTTAGTGCAATATTTCCCGCAAATATGCATAGAGATTAGGCTGATCAAACTACAGTAGAGTGTAAAATTGATTAGATAGTGCGAGCTTCTCTGGCTCATAAGTATTTGGTGAAGAGTATAAAGTCTCTCTGTACGACTATTGTGAGAGCCGATCTCTATTTACTAGAGTGAAGAACAAAGCTAAAAGAAAATGCAAACACATTGGATAACTTGTTGGAAAGGTTAGGCAATCCTACACTTGGCCAGAGGTAGTATTACCAACTACCGAGAATATCACTAATAGCCTACTGTCTAACTGAAACCACTTGTCATTACTGCATTTAAGGTACCTTCTAACAACAATTTCAGTGGGTTAATATTTCAGTTATGCTGGGCCAAAAAAACACAACAATGAAATGTATGCAGCTAGGATCCGGACAGGCCCCCATATAACGCCCCCACCAGCCAGTTAATATTAATAGAGAACTTTGAAGCAATGTAATAAGAGTCTAGGGATTTTAATCAACTAACGGGGCGGGTGCCCAACCCCGAAAGGGGTTGAAATAGGGGAGCTATCCGCCCCCCCCCCCGCCAAAGGCGGCTTTCTAGGGCCTTTCCTAGCTGATGCTGAGGGGATTGGGTTCTAGTCATGTGGTGATGGGCTGGTCGATCAGAGTGAGAACTGAGCGATCTCTGCCATACCCATAGCTTACTCTGACTGTTCCTTTTACTTATATATTTTCTAGATCTCAAGTGACGGCGTCTCTTCCGTGGATTGACCTCCCAATCTACCAAGATTGGAAGCCAAAGCGTCACATTTTTCCTTAGCCCCTCAACTTTCTCTTCATAATTGCTGAGGGGCACAGGGCCCTGGGTGGGGCTTTGGTTTCCCGGGCGTTTCCGCACCCTCCTCAGCTCCCTGCCATGGAGTGGCTTCGGTCACCCAGGCTTTATTGTGGTCGGCAGGGAGGGTTCTGTGGGGGCGCTCGGTTATGGCCTTGGCCTTGCTCAGGACCTTGGGGCTGTTCGGCCAGGCAGTTTGGGGAACAACAACAACTAACTGGAGGTTACGCCATAAGATTAAAGTGAGTTTTATGAGTTAATAAGAAAGTTATTATATGGCAATTATGATAGAAGTTATTAAGATAAGTTAAGGTAATAATAAGTTAATGAGATAATAAGGTAATAATACAAATTAGGAATTAGGAAACAATTAAGTTAGTTTAAATAATATAATCTTAGGTTTAATGATACATATAAACAAATAATTAATATGTAGGAGATTCCTATATCCCAACTGCACACAAAAACATTATCAATGTCAATTTAACCCCAATCAACCCCAATTTAAAAACAGGGAACAAACAAACTTATCCATTGGTGATGCCTTCTCTCGTCCAAGCTCACCCCTCACACCTTGGGGAGAGTAAAAGAGACCTCGTTGTCGTGTTGAGATGAGACTGACTCAACTCAAATTCTGGGAGCCTTAATATAGCTTTGGATGAAGCCCGGTCTGTCTCGAATAACCGAGGTCGGAGCTTCACCCAGGTCTCAAAGTTAAATGGATAAAAGTCTTGAGGCTTCACTCAAGTTTAACATAATAACAAGGCAATGAGGCTTCATTCAATTCGAGTTTATGAAAAGGAAACTGATTCATATTTAAGGTTGAACAATGAAGCATGAGAGACTTAACTAAAACTAATTAATAACATAATTGAGAAATGAAATAGATAGGGCCATGACAATATATATATTTATATATATATAAATATACATATACATAATTATATATATATATATATACTGTATATACAGTATATATATTTATATATATATATACAGTATATATATATATATATATATATATATATATATATATATATATATATATATATATATATATACTGTATATATATACATATATGAACACTGCCTGTGACTGGGTGTTACATTAAGTTACTTTATGAATGGGGCTCATCGGGTTATGGGCAGGTCTTTTTTTTTTCTCTAACCCCATCCTCCTCATGTTTAGCTCAATTAGTTTTGAGATTTTGAAGCGTGTGTCCCAGTAGTTTGGCAATTTTATAATCCTTTTGCTAAAAAACAAACGTAATGAAACCATACAACACTTATATTCTGATCTAACTACTATTTCCAATTAGAGAAACCTTGTTGCCTTTAATGCTTCCAAAACCCAATTTGTCCATCTTACAACCCGTCCGGAGCTCCCAGAGGACTATCCCTTATTCTTCAACAATACAAAAATAAATCCTTCATCTTCTCTCAATATTCTTGGTGTCTCTTTATACTTCTGCTCTCACTTGGAAGGACCATATTACCAGTCTTGCTAAGGCAGCTGGGTGTGCTCAACCGACTCATGGGGTTCTTTACTCCTGCACAGCTTTTTGCTCTGTACAGGGGCACAGTGCATCCTTGTATTGAGTATTGTTCACATGTGTGGGGAGGATCCTCTCGAACCGCACTCCTAGACAAAGTAGAAAGGAAGGCATTTCGTATCATTAACTCCCGTCCATTCACCAACTCTCTGCAATCTCTCTCTTCGTCGCAATGTTGCATCTCTCTCGCTATTCTATCGCTACTACAATAATCAGTGTTCCTCAGAGCTCTACCAGTGTATACCAACTCCTCTACGTAGGGCACGTGGTACCTGTCATGCAACACAATCCCACCCCTACTCTGTGAAACTCTCCAACCCAAGAGTGAAACGTTACTCTCAGTCTTTCTTCTATTCAACAGCTGAGCTCTGGAACTCTCCCAGAATCAGTCTTTCCCTCTTCCTATGACTTAAATTGCTTCAAACTCAGTTTGTCCAGACATTTTGTCTCGAATTTCCCTTGATTTTGGCCCTATCACTCTTTAAACTCTGTGGGAGGCACTTGCTACAGGCAGTTTTACCTTTTGTCTCCCTCACTCACACAGAAAAAAAATATATACAGTGTATATATATTTGTCCATTTTAAGACCTTTCATGCCCTTTACGGTTCAATCTTTTCCTGGCAAGTGATGACGAGCCTGTATTTAAACTCCCAAAGATCGGGGGGGAGGGTATATAATCGACACGCCGGGCGGCTATATTTACCAAAAATTACATTCATTACATGCTCTTTTTCATGCATAAGCAAAAGCCAGATCATAATACAATTATATATCTGTGAAAGGGCTATGATAGAGCTTTCCAATGACACCTTAATCATCCTTGTATGACATCGTGTTTTCTTGCAACAATCGTGCAACCGAAGGGGAAAATCGGCGAAAATAAGGTTATTTTGGCGGTTGTTGCCGTGTGGCAGTTGTGTGGGAGGCGAGATAGGTATGTGGTAGACTCCAGTATGCGTCACGGGACTGTAGCGAGCGGATCAAGCCCGCTTGTCATTCATGCAACGCCCGGTCTCTCTCTCAGCGGTCATAATATTCTCAAATTGCCGCCCGTCATATGACAGGTGCCGCAGGATAGGCCAATTTTTTCTCTCTCGTCATATGACGGTCGCCGCGAGTTGAGGGTTAAAAGGAACTGACCTTTGGCTGAAGCATGTTTCTACCAACAAATGTACAAATATATCTCGTAGGCGGTCTTAGGGATATTGTTTCATACGCTTGATGAGCAACAATCTTCCTAAAGTTTATCTTCAATAATTATCATCAACAGGCTTCATGTCTACAGTATAAACATTGATAATTCAAATGTTATAAAATATTTAGTCTAAATGAGTAACATACATTGTTTATGCTTAACACTCAACGAGCGGCCTAGGCGGTAACTTCTACTACCTGCCAAGCGGGTAGTTTTACCCTAAACGAGCTTATTTCCGTGCTCTTTTTCATGCATAAACAAGAGCCAGAGCGTAATACAATTATGTATCTGTGAAAGGGTGATAATTGAGCTCTCCAATGACACCTGAACCATCGTTGTACGACCACTGGTTGTCTTGCAACGATCGTACAACACGAAGGAAAAATCCCTAAAATACAGCAATTTCTTCAGTTTTTACCCTGTATGGCGGGACCAGGGATGTGGTGGGATGTGATGTTACCCTCAGTGGCGGGACAGGGTCCATGTCGAACGGTCAGAGCCAACCCGCGCTCCTCCCACTGGTCGGACTCTCTCTCAGAGCCGATAATGTGCTCAACATCGCACGCTACTATAGCCGGGCCCTGCCACATAGTCCTTGGTTCTCTTGTCCGACTATAGCCGGGTGCCGCCAAAGAAGGGTTAAATTAATTCACTTAATCGATTGAAACGCTATCGTGATTGTATGTACTTAAATTCACATTTCGTTATCATTATATCTATTTATGTATTTATATATTATTTGTATATGCATCTGGCATTCGAACAGTAGTGCAGTTCTCTTTTAATATATTTGAACTCACATTTCCTGTTGATTGCTTTTTATTTAAATATACTGTATATACAGTATATATATAACTTTGTATTTTTATTTTGTACATTATTCGGTAGAAAAATGTCCTGGCCAAAGGGCAGTTCATCCTAAATTGCAAGCTAGCTTTCACTTGCCAGGACAAAAATTGAAACCTAGTTGGCACGATTGGTCTTGATATTGACAAAGAAATGAGGCAAAAGGTCTCAAAATCGCCAATCTAAAGGGGCAAATGTTTTACAATCTCCAAAATAATGGGGCTAAGAATGAAGGAGAAGAGGGCCCATGAAACAAAACAATAATACTAACACGCTTCCTAATAATATATACAGTTTATTGGCAGTAATATACAGCACTAGCGTAATAGAATGATATACAAAACTAACTTACATCCATGTACTATACCTTTCTATTTTGTTTACAATGTATTAATTTCTTCTCCCAGGGTGCTTCTGATATAATGCCATAGTTTCCCAGGTGCTTCTGATATAATGCCATAGTTTCCCAGGGTGCTTCTGATATAATGCCATAGTTTCCCAGGGTGCTTCTGATATAATGCCATAGTTTCCCAGGGTGCTTCTGATATAATGCCATAGTTTCCCAGGGTGCTTCTGATATAATGCCATAGTTTCCCAGGGTGCTTCTGATATAATGCCATAGTTTCCCAGGGTGCTTCTGATATAATGCCATAGTTTCCCAGGGTGCTTCTGATATAATGCCATAGTTTCCCAGGGTGCTTCTGATATAATGCCATAGTTTCCCCTTTTAATTAATTTACCTCACCTCCCCTTCTGCATATTTGTATTTTATTTTTATTCCATGTTTTCCTTATCTAGACAATTTGTCTTTACTTTGGCCATTTTTTGGTTTTGAGTTTCATTATATCTGCTAACATTGAATTGTTTCATTGTTATTATTATTATGTAGCATGTAAACTACACTCACATAAATATATAACATGTAACTAGACTCACTCTTATTATTTTTGCCCACTCTTATTAATCACTCATTGTCACTTTAACTGACATATTTGACTATACTAAGTTCCATCAGCATTCTACGGATATGTATATATTATATTATATATGTATTACACCCTATTATTATGTAAACCAGTATAACCTACTAACCCCTTTAGATATCACATATTTGATGTCATCTTCATAATCCTTATATTAAGCTGATCACAGTGATATATTTATTTAGAATGTTTATACCTACACTTTATAACACTTTATGTAAACAACTTCTCCCCCTTAGACTCAACAGTATGTGTAAGTTCTTTATACAAACCCAGTTCCACTCTTGCTAAGTTGACATGTAACTCGTGTTAGCAACTTCCCTCAGCTCACACTAAGAGTTGGCATGACACCTCACTTCACCCAGGGCACTGAGATAGGGAAGGTTACACACTTATACCTCTTCTGCTCTCACCCCTCTCCCATCACTCTTAACCCACTGAGCCCCAGCTAGTTTATAATAAATGTACCACCCAGGACCAGCAGGTTTTGAAAAAAAGTAAATCATTCCAGAAACAATTGGGAATGGGTTAGGAATGAAGGAAAACCCACAAAAAACCGATCCCCTAGGTCATTAAGGGGTCCTACGGTGCGCCCGAAAGTCGGATTTACAAGAGGGGAAAATTGAAGGCAAAAACACCCAAAAACAGGTTTTTGCGTGCCCATGCGCACGCGGTTGGATTTTGAGAGATTTCAATCATCGGCATGGTTGCGTGGGATACTTGCACAGTTCCAATACAAATCTGAGCCCTCTAGGTGCCATAGGACCGGAGTAATTAACAGTGACAACACATTGTCGTCGCTGGGGTTTAGCGTTACATACATTACCGATGACAACGTGTCGTCGCTGGGGTTCAGTGGGTTAACACTTATTTTAAGCCAAGTTCATCTTGTACTCTAAGCTTAACCCATATACTTAATAGTGGACAAGCCCCATAACCTCTTTTAGTCTAACTCTCCAGACTGAGTATATAATCCACACTAACTTATTCTTAACCAGTTAGGAGTATATCTAAGCTGTATCTTATATCTGATTACATTAATATATAATTTATGAGCTTTCCTTTACGCCCATGATTATATTTGATGCAATATACAATATATCCCCTGGTTACAATTATTATTATTAGGGGTTCGTGGCCTACGGGGAACCCCTATTGTAATCATTAAACCTGGGATTTCATCCAAATTCTTCTTACGCGCCGGTTTCGACGCAATAACTCCAGAACCGCTTGTTGGATCGGGATCAAACTTTCACAAAAGGTGCGTTTTTGTATTGGACAACTTTTGATGGGGGCCAAACAGGTCTGTGGCAGCCAGTTTCCCGAACATTTT
The DNA here is from genome assembly GCA_032716605.1 of Paralithodes platypus. NCBI lineage: Eukaryota > Metazoa > Arthropoda > Malacostraca > Decapoda > Lithodidae > Paralithodes > Paralithodes platypus. Next base: position 38,823,982 of record CM064497.1, read on the forward strand.
CAAACGTAAATACCATCTCTCCCACTCATAGAAAATTATTGGGCTTTGGTATATGGACTTCACTACTAATGCTCCACAAATGTTATGGAAAAGGTTTTGCTTTGCACGTGTTTTTTGAGGAATCTTGAAAACAACTCTAATTACACTTAAAAATCCTTATCTTAAAGACTATGCGGATGATCAAAGCCATCTTTGCGTAGTTGGGTAAGGCTCGCAATTCCGAACGTTTTGGTACCAAAAGAATATAAATGGGTGGAATAGTTTGGCCGCAGCATTGAAAACTGTCTATTATGAAATGAGTTTAAAAACGTACTCTGTACCCACACAACGTTTTCAGTCTTCAGTCTCGGCTTCACCGAATCCCCTGGTTTTGCTTAAAAATCCTTAGCCTCATCATTCAGATCCAAGCATTTTTTAAATTTAACTCTCTCAAAAAAGTTTGAGTCCCTACAAATTCCACCAATTATTTAGCCAACCTACCTATACATACCTACCATACCAAATAACAATGATAATTCATATTTACTTTTGGTGAATAGCAGAGTATTGGCTAAGGTTTTTAACAATTCATTACTTTGCCAAATGCATATTTTAATAACAATGATCTGGACCTCAAAGTTTTGACAACTTACTGTGTGATAACCTCCACCAAGGTATATGGTATACTATGTGTATAAGAGGAGAGCCCAGTCAACGTTTGTCACACGGACGTTCATATGTTGAAGGTACGGCTTGAGTAAAACAATTCACTAAACATATGTACAATATATTATCCTTAACTAGGTTGTATTTACAATATTTACAGTACTTGAGTAAACACATATTCTCATTAGAACTGCTATATAGCACAGCAGTCCTTCAATAGTTCTTAAGACACAATAGTCACCAATCTTGGAATTCACAAAGTTTCTTCACAGGGCTTCTTCGATGTAAGAGTATCCAGGAGGTCTTAACCCTTGTCTATCGGAGCCGGACTTAAGTCGGTCTAGAGAAGAAAGGACTATGTGGCGGGGCCCGCCTTAAGTCGGTAGCAATTTTCAGCACATAATTGGCTCTGAGAGAGAGTCCGAGCGGTGGGAGGAGCGTAGATTAACTCTGACTGTTCGGCACGGCTCCCGCGCCAGCACTGGGCCCAGCTTCACACACATCCACACTCACTGCCTTCCTAGACAGGGAAATATGTCAGGAAATTACCGTATTTTAGGAATTTTTCCTTCGTGTTGCACGATTGTTGCAAGACAACCCGTGATCGTAGAAGGATGGTTCTGGTGTCATTGGAAAACTCAATTATCGCCCTTTCAAGGATACATACTTGTATTACGCTCTGGCTCTTGTTTATGCATGAAAAAGAGCACGGAATTAAGCTCGTTTAGGGTAAAACCACCCGCTTGGCAGGTAGTAGAAGTTACCGACCTAGCCGCTCGTGGAGTGTTAATAGCTCTGTGTCTATCAGTAATCTGCCTGACCAATTTATTTTTTTATTTTTATTTTTAATTTGATTGGGAAGGCCTGACCACGGAGATCTGGCTCTATTTATACCCTGTGCCATTATTAATGTTCGCCTTGCATATTGAAAAAACTAACATACATTATGAATAAGTAACTAATGAACATAATATAATGAACCTGATTTGAACACCAATTACAGGAAATTTCCTAATACTCAAATGAATCGTTTGAACCCTTATTCCTTATACAGGAATCAAAAGTACCGTGTGAACCAAATAATACCCATAAAATGAAACAAAATCTATGGGATTCAAAAGGATCATAATTATGGGCCAAATAATATACACGAAAATAAACAAAACCTACTAGACCATAATTAAACACTTCAATAATCCGACTTAATGAGACAGAATCTTCATTACTATATTTACTTATATGAAATATATATAGAATTCGTGAAGCACACATATTTTACATTCTTCATAAAAAGGAATTTATTCAAAACAAACCCCAGTGAAACTAGAATAAAGCACTTAAACCATTACCATGAAAAGGTTAACGTAAACTAGTGAAGATAATACAAATAATACCAGATACTAAAGCTATACAAAGTTGAGAATGTGACAACGTTATAATTCTGATCCTACCGCGACAGTGGTGCCTCTATAGGCCAATAGGTGATGACACGTCGTTCAAGCCTATTATTTCCCCTTTGATTTTGTTCTACAAACTTAGATGATACTCTGAAGACCACTTGCATGTATAGGCCTATAGTGTGTGAATGTACAAACAATATGGAATTCTCAAAAAATAAAACGCCAACTCCCCTTTCAGTTAATGCCTGGCAAATGTTGTTTATACCTATTAGCCGCTTTGCGGCGCTGGGTGTCGGTAAGCTACACTAAGCCTATTTTAAGTGAAGAATCCTTTCCTTACGCTCCTTTCGTTACCTTGACCCTGTTATTACGAACTATATGCTGACATAGACCTTATATGCCCATCATAGTTATGATTTAGACTTTCAGTCATACTCCATCCCACATTTAACTCGCTGCCATAACTAAATATAATCAGTTTGGACAAGTGTAGCAAAAATATACAATATATAACAAATCTGGGTTCGAGTCTTCGCAGTTAGAGAGACAGATCCGTTCTCAAAAGCCGCTAGAATATCGTCTTGATATTGAATAAAAGCAAAACATCTCTAGAATGATGCCACAACTCTGGAAGGGTTTTTGTTGGTTTGTTTTGCATGTTTTACAATTTAATATGGTTCAAGAGAATGTATAGAGTATCCCAGGGAATTATGTTGCTAGTGTAATTTTTTTTAGCTAAATTTAAGTATGTAGCATTTTAAGATGTAGCGTTAAAGTAGCTCTATTGGCAACACTGTGTCAGACGATAAGCACATATTACCAAATATTGGTCGTTTTTGTATCTTTGAGTATTTCGTATATATTTCACTATTGGTTGTAATCGTACACATAAAGCTTATCTTATTAAACTCAGCCACTCCTCATACGAAGTACATCCAATTATGATGTATGGATTTGATCTCTGTGATAGAAACCTATATATATTTTATGAACATACTTAATTGAACCTGTGCCGTTTCAAGAGTTTCCAGCTGTGGCCTGAGCTGCTAAAATTCGGGAAACATAATATTTCATTTTTAAATTTGAATATCAAACATCGAGCTGTTGTCAGCAGAATGTACAAAATATACAGAGGAAAGAAACGAACTGGAGAGGTATATGAGGAACAGAGTTAGAGACATAAGGTGGGAGGAAATAAAACAGAGAGATGACAGAGGGGTAGGGGCATTATTGGGGCTAACAAAAGATATGGAAAAGCGAGACATAGAGATGATGAAGAGGACGACAGAGGGGATACGGAGAAAGATAAATGGGTAAACGAAAGGGGTGGGGGGAAATGTAGGGAAAAGGGAGGGAGGGGGTGCCGGGAAAGGAAGGGGAAATGGGAGGGGGGAGAGGGTTGGGGGAGGTGATAGGTAGGTTCCAAAGAATGCCCCTAGTACAATCCTTCTACTCTAAACTTTCCCTCTTACTAACATTTTCTGAGCCAGTACTGATAAAAAGGTCAGCCCTGGCCCCTGTGGACCAAGACTGAAGCTTGCAGCAACGGCAGGTCCACGAGCAGTTTCTCTGGAAAAAGAAGAAAAGAAAAAGAAGCCTGTTAGCTTAGGCCTTAGGGTATCGGTTAAGTTATTTTGTGTGGATATGTAAAGAAAGTAGAGGGGTTAGCCAAGGAAATAATGAAACAATGAAGGCATAGTCTAGGCCTAGGCCTAATTGGGTCAATATTTAGGAGACGGACCACAGCTATTTTCAAGGTTTTTTGTTTTGGATTTGTTATTAGTTAGGTAAATTAGGTTTATATACTTTACATAATATTGATCCTTACTGGAAATGATTTATTACCCATTATCCAACAATTATCTAAAAGCATGGTCCCAATAGTGGGGAGGGCTATGACTTATTAGCCTTTAGCCCAGGAACTTTAGGGGAAAACATATGGGTGGAAGGGACAACATTAGATAAAAGCTGAAACTTAGCACAAATGTAGAGATATATGACCTGAACAACATATCGGTTCAGTTGCTGGTCGGGAAGATAGCCTTTTGTAACGGCCTCCCCTTTTCTGTTTTATTGTTTTCTGTTTATGTGGTTGTGGTTATTGATGTTTTTCTCTTTTTCCAAAGTTCATAGATTATATATTTAACTTCTACTTTTTCTATATTATTATCAAACAAGTTTTGCAGTCCAATTGGTATCGTAAGGTTGCTGAAATTGTCTATAATTATTTCTAATTTGCTGGTAAAGTGGACAATACAAGATGAAATGTTCCAAATCTTCAATTTCTTCGTCACATCCTATACATTTAGTATCTTTTCCTATGAAACGGTTTCTGTCATTCAGTGTCAAGGTATTTGAACGACACTTAAAGAAAATCACTGATGATGGTTTATTATCATAAAACTTTTCTTCTTTTATTTCTGTTTTTTATTTTGCATACATCTCGACACTTTTCTTTTCTTGCTAATATTTACTATCTCTTCAATCCATTTGTCTTTCTTGTGACTTTCCTTATACTCTCTCCATACATGTCCTATCAACATCTCTTCCTTAATTAATATATATTTCACGAATGACATTAATTTTTCCTCTCATTAATCTTGCTTGCATTGAAGAGGCACCCACCTCACTTCTTAGGACGCTGACTGGTGTGTAGGAAGGAGCACCCAATATCATTTTATACACTATATTGTCAATTCTTTGGAACTGTTGAACTTCTGATTTACTAAAATGTATGACATCTGTACCATATAGGATTGAAGGGAGTGCCACATTTTTCCAATAGGTCTTTCCAACAATAATGTTATTACACCTTTTTGCTATTAAAGAGGGTACTTGATTTGCTAGTGTATTAGCTTTAGTTAGCATGTCATGTTTGTGTTTCTTGAAACAATCTTTCTTGTCAGTTATTGTTACTCCTAAGTATTTAAGACTGCTCACTACTTGTATTCCTGCTATTTCTTTAGGTTTATTTTTCATATTAAAATTTAGTATATGACTCTTACTTGTATGACATGCTAACTCTAGTCCACTTTCTCCTACTATTCTAGTAATAATGTCTATGCTTCTCTGTGCTTCCTCTACTGATTGAGTTAAATTTAAGCCGTCATCTGCATAAAATAAAGTGTTAATATATATATATATAAAATAAAGTGTTAATATAAAATGATTCATCTTTATAGCCTAATTTAGTCTCATTTAACTTGTTTATGCTAATATAGGTAATTAATTTAAATAGAGTAGTTGATCCTGTACAACCTTGTTTAATGCCACTTGAAATTTCTATCTCCTTGTTAATATCATTTGGTTGTCCAAGTTGTTTATTGGTTTTGTCCCCTGTATATATTTTTGAAATTATATCAATGATTAGTGGATGGGCTTCATAGTGTATCAATGATTCAATTAGCTTTTCTCTTTTAATAAAATCAAAAGCTTTTTTGAAATCTATTGCTGTACGGTAACTATTATTGTTTTTTTTTCATCTTGAAACTGTTAATAATACAATATTTCAGAATAAATAAGTTGTCGTCTAATCTACTTCCCTTTGTGAAACCTGACTGAGTATATAATACAAGATTATTTGTTTTAAGGTGTTCATCTAATTTGTCGCCATAAACATCTTATATGATACATTTGTTAGTGCTAAGGGCCCTAGTTCTTTAGCTGTTTTTTTTTTTTTTACTTTAGGTATTAGTCTAGTTTTAGAGTAGCCTACATCCAACTTTCTGGTATTTCTGTTTTGCTTTCAATTATTTCATTTAGTTGTTTAGTTAAAGCTTCTTTACAAAATAAACTTTTACCCAAAATGTTGTATAACTCTGGTTTGATATTATTAGATCCTGGCGCTTTGTTATTTTTTAGATTAGTTAAATATTTGTTAACTTCACTGATCGTTATTTTGGGGTATGACATGTTGTTTATTTCTTCAAATTTGAATATTATATATAAATGTTCTTGTATGGATATATCACCTAACACTATGCACTCTCCTGTCACATCTATTATTTGTCGATTTGTGTAATTTTCAAAATTCTGTTCATATAAAGGTTTTGTGTTATTATTCCAAGTTTCTTCAATTTTATTATCATGTTTTTTTATATATACTGGACCAAAAAGCTTCCAGTTCCTTTATTGTGTCTGCTTCGTTTAATTTATCTCCACTTTCATTGTATAAATGCTCTTCATTGTTTTACATTAGTATTGCCTTTTAGTATTTTAATAATTTCCCTTACTTTGTTGCTGGGTTTATCTTGCTTTATTTCTTCAACTAACTTATTTTCATGTTCTTCTTTTGTCTGTTTCATCATTATCTGTTCTTTCACCTTCTGTTTTTTGTAAGACTCAACAAGTTCTTCTCTCACCACTAGATTTTGTTCTTTTATTTGTTTTCCCTATTTATTGCTCGTCTCTTCTATATTTATTTTCTTATTTCTCCATTCATCCATACTAGTTCTTTAATTTTTGGTTCCGTATTTACTTTTATTCGTAATGCTCTTCTCATAGTTGCATTTGCTGTATTCATTATTACCTTGTCAAAATCCTCCATGTTACATATTGTTTGTCCATTTATTTATTTTTCTATGACATTCAAAAACATTGGTTTTGTTGTGTCATCAATCTTTAAGTAACTTTTTTCCTCCCAAGATGATTTAGTAAATTTAGATCCTGTATTTATATCTATTTCAAAATTTGCTGTAATTAAGTTGTGGTCAGAAAGGTCAAATAAATCTTTGTCCTCGTCTATATGTATGTTGATAAATTTATCATAAAATTTGGCGTTGATCATGAGACCAGACCATGAATAGTCTATAACACTTCTCATATATTTTACTGACCAAGTGTAAGTACCTTCACATTCGGCTACATCATTAAGTAAAATTAGGCTATATTTGTCCATCCATTCCAAAATAATTTTTCAATTATGATCCAGACTGTGTGTTCCTAGGAAACCTGTGTGTCCATTAAAATCCCCAATTATAACCATTGGTTTATCTTGGTTTGACTTTATTAGTTCTTCAATATTTGATGTTATCAGTGCATTTCTCTCTTTATCATTAACAGCAAAATATACAAGTATTAGAATGAAAGAATAACCCCTTATTGTTATTTTGCTGTATAATATATATTTGTGTTTAGTTTCTAAATGTGTCACTTTTATTTTGTTTAGATTTCTGTATATTATCATAAGACCTCCTTTTTTTATCTTTATGTTCTCTATATTGCTCAATTTTAGATAGTCCTTGTGATAAAACATATTTGTCAAATTTTAGGTGGGTCTCTGTAACGCAAACAATGTCTAGATCATTGTCTATCAATTTCTCTAATTCTACTAATTTACTTAAATTTAGTCCTTGGGTATTTTATAACTTTATACTAAATTGGCATTTTTTTCTATTATTAATTCATTGAGTATCTGTTTCGCCTTCATTCGGTTCAACATTTTGTGGTATAGGCCTATTATCAATATGCATGTTGGCTATTACTGTCTTTTTTCATATTATGTGCTAGCTGAAACTGTGCTTTCTTTGAATTATGCAACAGTTTTCCATCCCTGAATAGAAATAAGGAAGCTAGGCCTAACGATGTAAATAGCCAATGGAACTTTCTTAAGCATAGCCTTATCGCTGTCACTGACAAAGTCTGTGGGAAAACAAAGGGTCACCCCAGGAGTAAGACCTCTTGGTGGTGGAACGATGAGGTAGAACATGCTGTGAAAGAGAAAAGGAGATGCTTCAAAGCATGGCAGAAAGGAGGCAGCAGGGAGGAATACCAGGCAGCTAAACGAACTGCCAAAAGAGTTATTTACAATGCTAAAAATCGCATTAAGGACCAGGTCCTCGAACAAGTGTGTAACACTGACAATCCCAATGGGATCTTCAACCTAGCTAGGCGAGTTAAAAATGACAGTAGGGATATTATAGGTGAAAAGTGTGTTATAAATGATAATGGGAAGAATGTGTATGCAGAAAATGAAATCAGAGAAGCATGGAAGGTACACTATGAACGATTGCTAAATGTAGAGTTTGAATGGGAACAGCTTAGTATCGAAAAACCAATATCTGGGCCCCCTCCTTTGATAGCACCAGCTATAGTGAGCGACGCAATCAATAAAATGAAGGACGGTAAAGCTCCAGGTTGCTCCGACATTGTCGCTGAGATGATAAAAGCCTCAGGGGAGATTGGTGTAAACTTAGTCACTGAGTTGATAACACCATTATTAAAGATGAGAAAATCCCAGAGGATTGGCTCAACAGTGTAATAGTAAATATATACAAAGGAAAGGGGGATGCGCTAGATAGAGGAAATTATAGGGGCCTGAAAATGCTTGACCAAATCATGAAGGTCTGTGAGAGAGTCCTTGAGGGTTTGATCAAGCAAAGCATCTCTATTGATGATATGCAGTTTGGTTTTATGCCAGGACGTGGTACAACCGATGCTATTTTCATAATCAGGCAGATACAGGAAAGATACTTACTAAAAGGCAGGGATCTTTACTTTGTGTTTGTAGACCTTGAGAAGGCCTTTGATAGGGTGCCTAGAGATGTTGTGCAGTGGGCTATGAGGAAACTTGGTGTAGAAGAGTGGCTGGTGCGTGTGATAATGAAGATGTATGAAGATTCGCAAAGTGAGGTGAGGGTGAAGGATGTACTGAGTGATGAGTTCGCAGTCCGTGTTGGAGTCCATCAGGGTTCAGTGTTAAGCCCCCTTCTCTTTATTTTGGTCTTGGAGGTGCTGTCTAGAGTTTTTAGAGGCGGACTCCCGTTGGAACTGTTTTATGCACACGATTTAGTCCTAATAGCTGACAGTATGCAGGATGCTGAGGCCAAATTCAGAGAGTGGAGAGAGGGCATGGCGAGCAAGGGTTTAAGAATCAATATTAACAAAACCAAGGTTATGCATTGTAGATTGAGACGAGGCAATGTGGAAAAGAGCGGTGCATACCCATGTGCAGTGTGTGGAAAGGGAGTGAGCGTTAACTTAATTCAATGTAGCATCTGTCGATGTTGGGTACACCATGGGAGTAGGCGCTGTAGTAGAATGAAGGGGCCCCTGCCGAAGGATAAGTCAGAAATAGAGAAATTTGAGTGTGTAGTGTGCAAAGGCGAGCTAGTGTTAAGTGATGATCCTGTGGCTGTGAATTTTGGAAATGAGTCTTTGGAGCTGGTGAACAAGTTTTGTTACCTAGGAGATACCATCTCTGCCGGTGGTGGGGCCGAGGCTGCCACTGTTGCTAGAATTAGGTGTGGCTGGGGGAAGTTCAGAGAATTGATGCCAATCCAGACCATGAAAAGAATGCCTCTCCCCCTGAAGGGAAAGGTGTATGCCTCATGTGTTAGAAGTGCAATGACGTATGCCTCAGAAACATGGGCCGTTAAAGTAGAGGATGTCAACAGAATGGAGCGTAATGAGATGAGAATGGTGAGATGAATGTGTGGGGCCAGGCTACAGGATAAAATAACAAATGTTGAGCTGAGGAGACGTTTAGGTATAAAGAGTATTAGCGAGGTGATGCGTACAAGTAGACTGGGATGGTTTGGACATGTGGAGAGAATGGATGAACAAAATTGGGTGAAAAAATGCAGATCTGTGATTGTGGAGGGAGCTGCACCAAGGGGTGGACGGAGGAAGACCTGGGATCGGACTATACGCGCCGATCTCAAATCCAAGAACTTGACAAGTGAAGCAGCCCTTAACAGGGTTGCCTGGTACGCCGCCATTAGGACAAGAGACTGAAACTGCACTTATGTGTGGAACACTCAGTCTTAAAATGTTATGTATGTATTATGTATGTATACCATCCAAATTCACCCCTCTCTCTTTTCTCCCTTACCTTTTCCTTGAGTTTTTTGTTTGTCATTCTTTCTTTGAAGGTCATATCTTTCACTATGCCTACTTTTTTAATCCACTCATAATTTATCGTGTAATACGATAGAGAAAGATAATTTATGTGCTGAGGTACGTCTCTGTGACGTCACCAGGTATATACGATAGTCTAACGGTCGTTCCCATGGTACGGCGTAGGAAGATTAGATCGTGAATAATAAGATTGTAAGTAATTAGTTAAGATTATAAAAGACCTAATATGCTATTAAGCAATATTGACATGGTCTTATATAGTATATATGAATTTATCGTATATATTAATTTAGTTTATCGTATTGAGCAACATAGATGCGGTACGATAGTTTGGGCTCCTGGCGTTTGCCAAGGCAAGATGAAGGTCTGAGGAAAGCTAAGAGTCTCCACGAACTTCACCCTATAAACATATAATTTCCGCCTCAGTTGATCGTGCTTTCGTGCCTCTATTTACAGTACACTACCATCAATATACCCATCTACACTACAACGACGCTCTCATCGACGCCATGACTGACAGCTAAGCATTTGTACTCATGTCCATTATCATACCACATAATCATTTGTTTTTCCCTTGACCTGTGCTTTTGGGCTGGTCTCTGTTCCCCCGTCGTCCGCCATATTGGGCAATAATTTTCCTTTGCCTCATAGCCACGTGGAGATATTGGTGAGTTAAATCCTGGAGTATAATTAACCCTTAGAACCTTGATTAACTATAAATATATGTGAGTGACCTTTGGATGTAATTTAGCTTAAATTCATATTAATTTCAATTTAGACTTAGAATAATTTAACATAGATTTATTTATTTGGATTATAGCTTAGATATAATTAACTTCCACTGATATTATACCACATTGGTGCCCAGAACCGGGATTTAGCTACCGATAAGGGACTTTTGAAGGCATGAGCAAAGGATTAGCCCAGGGATGCAGGAGCAAGGACCCAGGAGGAGTAGGGCTTGGGCACAATCTGAAACCTCCGGCGCCGATACCAGAGAGGATAGCAGTCGTCGGGCATTCGTACACCAATAGGCTAAGGGTGGCTGATCAGGGACCTGTGGGGTATAGGGCGTCGGAGGGTGACAGGTACTTAGAGCTCTCCTTCTTTGGGGTGCCTGGGGCCACCGTGGATACGCTGAAAGCCTCCCCACAGTGGGGGCGAGTAGTACAGTTTAGGACCCTTATGATCTTTTTGTTTATAGGCGGCAACGATATACACCCCGGTACAGTACCCAGAGAATTGGCCAACGAGATTAAACAGGTGGCGTTGGATCTGGAGAGAGATACCGGGGGGAGCTGCAAAATTGTGGCTATCGAGAACCGGACCAGAGTCCGAGGTTTCAGTGCGGAGGAATACCAGGCCATCCGGAACTCCGTTAACCGCACCGTGAGGTGTCGGCTGGCGGAGACGCGGCACCGCTTTGTTTCAATTACCCTCAATGTACGGGATCTTGATCTGGACGGCGTCCACCTGGATTTGGACACCAACCAAAAGCTCTACAATAAAATTGTAGGCCTGACAAAGCGTTGGTTGGAGAGGGACGCCGGGGTTGTATCGTTGCGCCTGCCAAAATCCTGCATCCCACCCATCATCTACCCCCAATAATTTTTCTTTTTCATTTTCAGACTTCCTATGACACCTGACCTGACCTAACATTTTCTTGTTCATAATGACCTTTTAGTGTAGGTGTTGCCATTTAGTGTGCTATTTTCTCTCCATAACAAAGAAGTCTGCCGTTCGGCGTCTCTTAACTAGGCTACTAATTTTCCGCGGTGACATAACATTGTAACATTGTAAGGTATAGATAGCCTACGGGTTCGCATACAAAATTAGTAAACCAGAGGAGATGCCATCTGGTGGGGTGCAAAGCAAAGCCCCGAAAAATCAGAGGGCGGGACTTCGGGGAGTATTAAATAGATTGATAATTTATGTCAACACTTTCATCACTACTGCTGATCTCGAGGAGTTGGAGGCTAGGCTAGATAATGTCCAAGTTACCCATAGTCGTATTGTTGCTCTAAGTGAGGTGATTGTGGCAAGCATGACGGAAGATGGGGAAATAATAGCGGAGTGTGATAATCGCGCCCTCTATGACGAAACTGTCTTCAAAGCGAAGCACCTATTACAGCGCGCTGTCGCGAACAAGAAGGGAGGCGATAACAATGCCCAAAGAAGGGTTGATCCTAAACACACTGTGCACCTCCCAAAGCTCAATCTTCCTACATTTGGGGGTTATTTAACTGAGTGGTTAGCTTTTGGGGACGTATTTCGGTCTACAGTGCATGAATCCACTTTGGATAATGTCCGTATTTTCACCACATGAAAGGACAAATGGAGGGAGAGGCCTTACAATAATAGAGGGTATTGCGGTAGTAGCTGATAGTTATCTTCAGGCAGTACAAGTATTACAGTCTACATACGGGGATCGGGAGCAATTGAAAATGGCCTATGTCGTCGCCTTGTTAAATCTGACAGAACCAAAGTACAAGGTTGATGAATTAGCAAAATTTAGAGCGGACATGGAGTGCCATACTCGATCTCTAGACATTCAAGGGCTGACCTCACAGGAAATGATAGTCATTATTCTCAGACAGAAGCTTCCTATGGCAATACTCGACAAAGTCATTTCATTTGATCTGGGTGAGTTTAAAACACAGTTCAGTAAAGAAATAAGTAATTTACAGTAGAACAATGGGAGAATGAATGTCTCAGGAGGGAGTGGGAATGTTGAAATGAGGGGGACTGTAAGTATGACGGTGGGGACCAAGGGAGAGAAAGAGAAACCCGCACAGACTTTAAGTAAACTCTGCAATAATAATAAGCATAAATGGAGTTTCTGTGTAAAATACCCAACAAATGAGTTAAAATTAGCACAAGCGAAAAAACTGAAGCTATGTGCCAGTTGTCTGAGTAAAGATCATGGTAAGCAAGGGCAATGTACTGCTACGTACTTAAGGCCCTGTCGTCACTGTAAAGGACATCACTTCGACAAATTGTGTCCTACAGTTGACAAAGGCAAAGACGTCAAACCAGAGGGTACTACAGCTTTGACATTAGGTAGTACGAAAGACACCACTATATTGCCCACAATAAAGATTCCAATGGAAGGTAATGACAGTAACAAGGTTTGTCGGGTGCTTCTTGATTAGGGGTCTCAACGATCCTTTATAAATAGGTCCATATTAATGGGACTTAAGCACCGAATCGTAGGGGCTGAGACTCTTCGACTGCAGGGCTTTACAGGGGTTACTGACAAACAAGACTACGAAATAGCGGAGATTTCCTATTTCTATCGTAAACAAAGGTACTTTATGACATGTATCGTAGTAGACACCCTACCAGAATATGTATCTGTAGGAGTGAAGAAGGTGGAACACGCATTACGTAGCAAGGGGGTTAACTTGTCAGATCCCATGGGAGATCAGAGTGAGGTGCATGTTCTACTTGGTGTGGATCATTATTATGATGTAGTATACCTTGGATTTAAAAGAATGTGTGGTGTGATTTTAATCCCCACTAAATTTGGCTATTGCATGAGCGGAAAGGTAGATACTACACAGTCAAACATCCTGATCGACACTCGACACGGTCTCGATACTAAGGGTGAATGTAACCGCGGCAGAGGAGTTGGGAAGGGAGGATTCCCAACCTAGTTACCCTAAAAGGACTGCCGAGTTCAACCTGGAACGACTGTGGAGATTTGATCACATAGGCATTAATCCTGTGGAGACCGATTATGACTCTGAAATTGCGCTGAAGAAGTTTGAGGAGTCTGTGAGCTATTGTGCCTCAGACAAGCAATACAAGGTTAGTTTACCCAGGAAAAATAGTGAGATGATCCTGCCAACAAACTATGGATTGGCATTGGGTCGCTTGCGCGCATTACAGCGTAAACTAACAAATGAACCGAGCACGTGCCAGGCGTATGACGATGTATTCCGGAATTACTTAGACCGAGGCTTCATTGAAAGAGTCGATGTGAAAGAACCAATTAGGAAGGGAAGGGTTCACTATCTAGCCCATCATGGGGTGAAGAAAGACAGCGCCACCACACCAATACGGGTGGTGTATGACTGCTCGGCCCGCCAAGGTCAACAACCCAGTTTAAATTATTGCTTGCTGACTGGTCCGTCCATGGTGTCGGATTTATCTCAACACCTATTGCGATTTAGGCTGGGGCAATATGCATTTACTAGTGACATTGAGAAAACCTTCTTGCTGGTCAAATTACAGGAGGAAGATAGAGATAATACTCGCTTTCTTTGGTTCGAAAACATCAGCGACTCTGAAAGTCCGGTCTTGATCTACCGTTTTCGGGTCGTACTCTTTGGTGCTACATGCTCGCAGTTTTTCTTAAATGCCACAATTAAGAAACATCTGTTAGATACTCATGAGGACACAAGTAAACTATCTCGCGGGCTGTATATAGACAATTTGCAGGGTTCTAGCGATAGTCAGGATGATTTGTTACATACCTACTGGCAAGCACGTAGATTGATTGATGCAGGAAGTTTGGATACGCAAAATAGGATGGGATGACAGTTTGCCCGAGGACTTAAATGATCAAGGGACATTATTGTTGAAAGAGTATGACATCCTATGTACTAAACAGCTACCTCGTAAGGTGGCGGCATTCGGTGGTGTTACATTACATACGTTTTGCGATGCTCGCGCCACCACGGCATACGGGGTAGCCATATATGTCGTTACCACATTTGGGGCGCATTTAGTTACAGCCCGGGCCAAGGTAGCCCCGGTCAAAAAGGTAACTATCCCTAAAATGGAATTGACTGCCATGCTACTATTAGCACGTCTGGTGCAACATGTACGCGCAGCATACGAGAGCGAGTTGAATATTGAAGTCGTTCACGTATGGTGCGATAGTCAAGTAGCACTCAACTGGGTACATAGCAATAAGTCTCTGCCAGTTTATGTGCGAAATAGGGTAGATGAGATTAGGGCCCTATTGCCAGATGTTGCATATCACTATGTCAATACAAAAGACAACCTTAGTGATCTCATAACTAGGGGTATAACGGCTAGCCAATTAATAAAGTCCGAGTTGTGGTGGCATGGTCCAAATTGGCTGCTCCATGAAAATGAATGGACGATATGGCAAGCTGTTGGTGAGGGACTTCTACCACTGGAAACAGTGGCAGTTACAGCCCAACCAAAAGAGTCACCGGGTCCAGTAATAGAGTGGGCATGATTCGGTGACTATAATAAATTAGTCAGAGTTGTAGCTTGGGTGTGGAGATTTATATCCAATATCAAGGTTAAAGTAACGGGCCAACTCTCAATAAGGGTCACATCATTAATGCTCGTGAATATAAAGCAGCTAAAGTAACTTTATTTAATGGGTTCAAGCCACTATGGTTCAATCAGAAACCTTTTCCAAGGAATTAGAATCTTTGCAAAGCTCTAATAAGTTAATAATGCCTAACTTAGTGCGTTAATTGAGGTTGCACCTAGATAATGACCTCATCAGGTGTGAGGGTCGCCTGAAGTGGTCGGGTGTAACGGACGGCACAAACAGTCCTATACTTATGCCAGCAAGACATCACGTTACTGATCTTTTGGTCATACGTGCACATAAGGAAGTAAAACACTACGTGGTCTATCACATCATCTCGAATTTGCGTCTCACATGGTGGATACCCAGACTTCGACTAGTAGCTCGACGCGTAGTAAGGAAGTGTGTGATATCTATCTATCTATTGCCTGACGCCGTGATTCCCGAAGGGGTGGCCACGAACGAACCGCCCCCATGCACCTCTGTCCCCAGTCAGTCGACGCCATCAGTGTGTGATATGCCAGAGACTAAAGGGTAAACCTTATGCGACTGGACCAGCTCCGCCTTTACCTGAATGCCGTGTAAAACATATCGAGCCTTGCCAAGCTGTAGGGTTAGATTACACAGCTGCATTGAAGACGAGAGAGCAAGATAAGGTCTATATATTATTGTTTACCTGTGCAATGTCTCGCGCGGTACACTTAGAATTATGTGACAATATATGTCTGGCGAGGAATTTATGCTGGCATTTAGACGGTTTTGTGCACATCGTTCATTCCC
This sequence comes from Paralithodes platypus, assembly GCA_032716605.1. Lineage (NCBI taxonomy): Eukaryota > Metazoa > Arthropoda > Malacostraca > Decapoda > Lithodidae > Paralithodes > Paralithodes platypus. The sequence continues at coordinate 38,839,960 of CM064497.1, forward strand.
TCAACTAGTACTTAGCGACAATGCTCCTACTTTTATCCAAGCATCTAGATACCTCAAGGATATGAGCAGTGATCCTACAATCATCGCTTTTATGGGAGAAAAGAAGTGTGAATGGAGGTTCATCCCAGTTAAGGCACCTTGGTTTAGTGGAATGTGGGAACGGTGTGTCAGCATTGTTAAATCAGGACTGAGAGCGGTAGTAGGACGTGCTTTATTGAAGAAGAGTGAGTTAATGACAGTTCTCACCGAAATAGAAGCAGTCGTGAATGATCGTCCGCTCACGTATGTGTACACTGACCTGCAAGAACCACTACCATTGACGCCAGCTCACTTACTCTATGGTAAACCATTGACTGCATATTTGCAGGAGTTTATGTAACAAAATGAACGAACTTAGAGCACTGGTTAGCAAAGAAAATATAGACATAATAGCGCTAACTGAAACATGGATTAATACAGAAACCAGGCATTTTTTAGCAGAGTTTGATATACCGGGATATAGTTTGTTTAAATATGACCGAACAAGTAGGAGGGGCGGCGGTATAGCAGTGTTTGTCAGGAGTTCATTAAAAAGCTGTACTAAATCAGGTATTAGAGTAAATAATGAAAATGAAAGTGTTTGGGTAGAAGTTAACGAAGGTAGTGAGACTTTAGTTATTGGAGTTATGTATAGACCGCCAAATATGAGTAGAAATGACGGAACATTATTATGGGAGGAAATTAAAATAGCATCAAGGCTTAGCAATGTGTGCATTATGGGGGATTTTAATTTCCCTAATATAGATTGGCAGCAACAAATAGGCGACTCTGATTCAAAGGAGTTTATTGAAGCAGTACAAGATAGTTTTTTATCTCAATTCATAGATACGCCGACTAGAGGTGATAATATTCTCGATTTAGTTTTCAGTAACAATGAATATATGATAAATAGTGTAGAAATCGGGGACCACCTAGGAAATAGTGATCACAATTCTGTGTATTTTAATATACAATGGAAAGGTAATATCAGAGAGAATACAACATTAATACCTGACTTCAGAAAAGCCAATTATGGTGGGTTAAGAGAAGCCCTGTTAGCGGACCCTATGGTCAAAAAATTAAGTCGATCCAGGTGTCCAAATGAGTGTATCCTTCCTCAGGCACCTGTCATCTTAAGTCAGGAAGAGACGTCAAACTTGGTAGATACATACGATAATTTTATCAAGTCAGTATTCAATGCGCAAAATAAATATATCCCCAAAAGAAAATTTAGATCAACACAGAACCAACCCAAATGGATGAATATTAGACTATTAGACTAAAAGAGAGGAATATATAGAAAAATTAAAAAAGGCGAAATTCACCTACTTGCTTACTATCAGAATCTATCACGACAGGTAAAAAAGGATATTAGTAAAGAAAAAAGAAATTATGAAATTAAGGTTGCCAATGACTCAAAAAATAATCCTAAAGCTTTTTACCAACTATATAAATCCAAGGTTAGAGATGTAATTGGTCCCCTTAAAACTTCGATAGGAGAAATGACAGAAAATTATTTAGAAATGTGCAGTACATTAAATAGTCAATTTCTTTCCGTTTTCACTAATGAAAATTTGGCACAGTTTCCAGAAGTCCGTAAGGTATACAGCGATAGTATAGATAATAGGTTAAGTACGGTTACTATAAGTAGAAATGATGTGCTTAAGGAAATTGACAGACTGAAACCTCATAAATCGCCTGGTCCTGATGAGGTATATGCTAGAGTATTAAAAGAATGCAGAGATGAGTTAAGTTACCCATTAACATTTCTATTTAACAAGTCATTAGAAACAGGTATAGTTCCAGAAGCTTGGAAGCTTGCAAATGTAGTTCCGATCTTCAAAAAAGGTGATAAATCAATAGCATCCAATTACCGTCCCATTAGTCTCACTTCAATCATAGGAAAGCTACTAGAGTCAATTATTGCTAGGAAAATGAGAAACCACTTAGAAACATTTAACTTAATCAATTCTTCTCAGCATGGATTCACTCAGGGACGGTCTTGCCTTACTAATTTGCTTAGTTTTTTCTCAGAGGTATATGAAGCAGTAGATAATGACAAGTCATATGATATTATATATTTAGATTTCAGTAAAGCTTTCGACAGAGTCCCTCATGAGAGATTGATGAGAAAGGTTGAGGCACATGGAATAGGAGGGGCGTTGTTAGGATGGATTAGGTCATGGCTAATTGGTAGGAAGCAGAGAGTCAGCATAAATGGTACCAAGTCAGAATGGGGAGCAGTCAAAAGTGGTGTCCCCCAGGGATCGGTATTAGGTCCCCTGTTGTTTCTTATATACATAAATAACCTAGATTTAGGTATAACTAGTAGGATAAGTAAATTCGCAGACGATACTAAAATAGGGAGATCAATTGATTCAGATAGCGATATAGAGTGCCTCCAAAGGGATCTAGATACCTTACATGAATGGTCAGTAAATTGGCAGATGAAGTTTAACATTGACAAATGCAAGGTATTAAAGATAGGGAAGATGCAAACAAATGTTAAATATAAACTAGCTAATTTAGAATTAGAAAATTCAGACTGCGAGAAAGATCTAGGTGTGTTTGTTAGCAATGATTTGAAGCCTAGAAAACAGTGTATAAGCGTTCGTAATAAGGCAAACAGGATTCTCGGGTTCATCTCTAGGAGTGTGAGTAACAGAACTGCTGATGTTATCTTAAAACTTTACTTGTCATTAGTGAGACCCCATATGGATTATGCTGTCCAATTTTGGTGTCCTTATTACAGAACGGACATAGATTCATTGGAGAGAGTACAGCGTAGAATGACAAAAATGATCCATAATATTAGAAATCTTTTGTATGAAGAAAGGTTGAAGAAATTAGGTTTACATTCGTTAGAGAGACGCAGAGTTAGAGGGGATATGATAGAGGTGTTCAAGTGGGTTAGTGGGATTAACAAAGGGGACATGACAAATGTACTAAAGCTCAGTGATAGCGGAAAGAACTCGTACCAATGGTTTCAAATTAGATAAATTTCGTTTCAGAAAATATATAGGCAAATATTGGTTTGGTAACAGAGTTGTAGATGGGTGGAATGGACTACCAAGTGCTATAGTGGGATATAAAACTGTAGGGAGCTTTAAGATAAAATTGGATAAGCATATGGACGAGAAGGGTTGGGTGTGAAGGGGGATCAGCCGGGTTAAGCCAATCAGCGCTCTGCAGACCCCCATAATCCTGCGTTAATCTCTAACCGTTTTGGTAAGATGATCCTCAGGGTATTAGAGTGTGAATCCTATAATTGGGCTTTGTATTTGAATTGGGGTTGTGTGGGACAGGGATCTGCCTTGCTTAGGCCCAATCGGCTTTCTGCAGACTCCCATTTTCTTATGTTCTTATGTTCTTATTCCCGTCCGATTTCCAGTCAATTGTAGAACTAGAGGATCCTTCGTTGTACTCTGAAGCAGCGGTGTCTAAGCGGTACCAGTATATATCGAAGGTAATCGAGGACTTTAGAAAAAGGTGGATTAACGAATATCTGCTAGCATTGAGGGAAAGGAGCATCAAACCCTCTGGTAGACCATCGACACCTACTGTTGGTGAAGTAGTTTCAATAAGAGAAGATAGTCCTCGTTTGTACTGGAAATTAGGCCGCGTGTTGGAGGTGTACAAGGGGGAAGACTCTGTAGAGCGGGTGGCACTATTGAAGACAGCCACTGGAACTACTGTTCGTCCCATTGCACGTTTGTACGCATGGAGCTCGATTCCGCTTTGCAATCTGAGGCTCCACCTGTTATTGCTGGGTCTGAGAATTCTCAACATGACGATTCAATCCTTACGGATGGTGATCAACCTCGGACCGGGACTAATCCCAGACGCGCTGCTGCTGGCACCGTTGATATGTGGCATCAGAGGATAGCCTCTAGGCAACTTTAATTTAAGGTGGGGTTAATAAGGGGAGGCTGAACCCTCCGCTGAGCCCAGAGATCAAAATTTCTAATTTTTGTGTTCTTGTTCTATAATGCTTCTTTCAACATAGGAGAATAGCATAGGAAGGAACAAAAAACCATATTGCATCCATAACCCCCCGGGCTGGGGGTTCGACCTCGACCCCCGAAAAACTAAAAAAAAATCTTTCAGCCACCCAAATTTTTGTTTTGTGTCTGTAGTCTAAAGGGCTGCTGTAAGCAATAGAAATGATCATATGAGGGCATAAACACCCATATGACATCCCTAGGGCCCCCATGGGAGGGCCCCAATATCATGGATTTTGGTAAAAAAAAATCTCATAAAATCTGTGAAGCATGCCCCTGACGAAAATGTTGTTTAGTTGGTCATTAAACTCGTTCTTCTATGTGCGCGCTATGGTAGAAAACAGAAGCTAAGGAGGACTAACTATTTTATCTGCCCCAAAAATATGTTTGACTGATGAAAATCTATGAATTTCAGTGGTTTGCTATCATTTTTTGGCACTTACGAGTGCATCAATATTTGTATGTATTGCTCCAATGCATTCCCCTTCTAAATAGAGTACATAGGAATGCCTGTACGTTTAGATAATTGCCGTTTTGCCGAAAATATCCGAGTTTTGACCATTTTGGAGTCAAATCAGCTGTAACCCAAAAATAATTATGTAATATATTGTTTTCAGCACCTTCTATTATTCAATAGGGGTATATTTAAACACTACGTTGTAGGGGATGCTTGTACGCTATGCCATTCAAAAATTGCGGGAAATTTGAACAATTTTGAGTGACTAGATGATTTTACGAAAGTGCAATGAAATTTTGCGCTCGTGCGCACATAGAGAGCTGATTTTTTCAGCGAGTCTTAGCATTTCAATTTGTAATAAGATGGCATAATGCCAGAAACACAATCTCTTATACAGGTGTAAGGTTCAGCCTTACAATCTTATTATTCATGATCTAATCTTCCTACGCCGTACCGTGGGAACGACCGTTTGATTATCGTATATACCTAGTGACGTCACAGAGACGTACCTTGGCACATAAATTGTCTTTCTCTCTCGTATTACACGATACACTCCCCCCACAAGAAAACCTTAATTAAAATTTAAGATTATAAAAGACCTAATATGCTATTAAGCAATATTGACACGGTCTTATGTAGTATATATGAATTTATCGTATATATTAACTCCTTCAGACATATATGACGCTACCGCGTCATATGGCCGAGTGCGCCAAAAACTCATATGACGCTAGTGCGTCATATGGACTTATCTTCATGGCTCTCTAATAAGTTATATGATTCTAGTGCGTCATATGGAGCTCAGTAAGTCCGATAAGTTAGCTTACGATAAAACCGTTGGTGGCAACCTCAGCCACCTCCGATAATTCTAACGGCCGCAGTGTTGTTGTGAGTGTAGTGCGAGGCGGTGGCAAGGATACCGGGCTCCCGCCTCCGTAGACTTACTGGAACATAATATGTCTGAAGGAGTTAATTTAGTTTATCGTATTGAGCAACATAGATGCGGTACGATAGTTTGGGCGCCTGACGTTTACCAAGGCAGCAAGATGAAGGTCTGAGGAAAGCTAAGAGCCTTCACAAACTTCACCCTATAAACATATAATTTCCGCCTCAGTTGATCGTGCTTTCGTGCTTCTATTTACAGTACACTACCAGCAATATACCCATCTACACTACAACGACGCTCTCATCGACGCCATGACTGACAGCTAAGCATTTATACTCATGTCCATTATCGTACCACATAATCATTTGTTTTTCCCTTGACCTGTGCTTTTGGGCTGGTCTCTGTTCCCCCGTCGTCCGCCATATTGGGCAATAATTTTCCTTTGCCTCATAGCCACGTAGAGATATTGGCGAGTTAAATCCTGGAGTATAATTAACCCTTAGAACCTTGATTAACTATAATATATGTGAGTGACCTTTGGATGCAATTTAGCTTAAATTCATATTAATTTCAATTTAGACTTAGAATAATTTAACATAGATTGATTTGTTTGGATTAAAGCTTAGATATAATTAACTTCCACTGATATTATACCACATAATTAGTATCTTTGAGATTTCTGGCATTGTTCAGAATGTCTACCTTCATAATTATTCTCATTCTCTAACTTTAGGAGTACTGGTCTTGATTTGATTATCCCTGTGCTTGGCTCTACTACATTTGGTTTGCCTAAATGATGAACATATGTTATTTTAAAGATTATGGGATTTTGTTGCATTGATAATCTGCTCACATTTTACTTGATCACCATTTTTTTCGGCTACAATTTCTTCTGCCATACTTTCTTCTAAATGATATATTATTAATTGTTCTTTTTCTTTTCCTTCTCTTCCTTTTCTTCCATTTCCTCAGTGACTATATCAAAAGTACCAAGCTCTCCCGCACCTGCGTTAGCTGCCATTTTGGCAAATGGCGGCCATCTTGGATTTCATTTAAAAGTCAAATACCTTGCCAAATAATAGTTTTATCAAAAAACATAATTCAATAAAAGTTGTTCAGAATGCTTTGGATTATATCACTGACCAGGTTGTTTAATAAATAAAATTTAATTTATTATGAAAATAGTAAAAACACATGCAAATCAGAGCTATAGGTATATTTTCAAAATCAATTTTTTTCACAAAACTGGTAGCTTAAATGAGAACTAAATCCTATACATAAGTTTTAGAGCAGACTTTCCTCTTTCCAAATATATATATATATATATATATATATATATATATATATATATATATATATATATATATATATATATACAAGTTTATGCTTATGCTAAGAACTAAGAAAGTTATGAGGGATCATAAACAGAAAACCAACATGGGAAAATTTTAAACATACAAAAGTAAACTATGTTTTTCCCCAGAATAAAAGGATATAATATTGCCTGTGTACATGTCCATTATTAGATTCTTATATTTACAACTGTAAATTGCTTGCAACAATTTATATAAACGAGCAGATGTTAACAAAATCTGTGTTTTTATATTTCAGATGCAAGCAGGTTGCCTAGAGAACAATAGGTTACTGAAAACGATTTTTTTTTTCAAGTAATAATACGCCAGAAATTATTTTGAAATTAATAGTAATACACACACAAACACACAAACAAATGGAAGGTGAGAGGTTAGTTTTAACTCTGTCTGTTTGTACAATACATATTAATAATGTAAAGGGTCCTCATCAAATTACTTGTTTTTAATTAGATATGAAGACAACTCATTTGGCACACACACACACACACATGTGTGGCACATGCTTACTGGTCACGCATACTACCGTGCCCTTCGAGCTCACTTTCTTACACAGGATGCTCTTACAAGAATTTTGCTAGATAATTGCCTCGATATGAATGGGATAGAAATTAGTACAATCTTGGAGCTCTTTCACTTCTTCCTGACCCATGAAATTTATGTTAAAGAAGTTCTCAATAATGTTCCCCTACATGACATCCATGAGAACTGATAAACCTCATCAATCAAAAGAATGGCTCGAGTCACACAGCACAATTTTGGCTGCAGTATGATGAACTAGTGTCTCTAATGAAGCTCGTTGTGAGAGCTGAACGGACAGGTGAGTGGGATTTACATCTGTATTGCATATGTGAGATGCTTCCACATGTACATGCTGCAGGACATTTACATTACGCCAAAAACAACGAATATATATTTGCAGCAAATGACTGAACTTTCCAGTGCAATGCCAGAAAAAGATTATGAGCAACTGACCAGAGATGGATTTTTCACAGTGAGTCGCAATAATCGTTACTGGTCAGGGACATGCAGGAATATGATTATTGAGCAGTCTCTGATGAAGGGAATGCAATAATATAGGGGACTTATTCATGGCAGAGGTTTTACTGAAAGCATTTTGGCCCAGTGGATAAAAAGCGATGCCGGCCTGTACACAGGTTAGTGAAGTCGTAGAAAGATTTACTGGTGTTTTCTCTCCAACAGCTGAGCAGCATGTTGAATTGCGAAAGTCACACCAGAATCATGATGAGAAGCACTTAAAAATAATCAAGATCTGGTTAACATCTCACTTTCCATTCCAAGAATCATTTAATGGTTTGGTATCTCTAGGAATAGGAGTAATTGGTGATGAATCAGTGAATTGTGATAAAGCACAACCAATTGGCTTAACATAAATGCATGCTATAGATGGTAAGAAATTCTCAGCTGTACACCTGGAACGAAAGAACAAAGTACGGTCACTAGCAATGATGACTTGTGAACTTAAAGTATGTGAAACCTGAAACCGTTATTGCAGTAAACTCTCTACAGCTCTCTATTCTCTACAGAATAATTTGTGTAATGAAAGGTGATGACTAACTCACCATTTATATGGGTTATGAGTTGGCCCCTAAACTTCTTCGCTCTTTGATGAAATTTCAATGAGGAAAGGAAACAAAGCAGCACTAGCAACTCTGTTGGAATCCTGTGGACCTTGGGAAGGCTTAGTTTGAAAGTTGAGACGGCGATGTGGCAACGTCGCGTCACGTGACCACGCCGTGTGCACCCAGCCTGTTCCAGCCACTCGGCGTCCATGGAATTAGTATACATCAAGATAAATATGAATAATTAATATATAAATAAAGTAGCACATGAATATTTTAACATTAAAACAAAATTGATGTATAAGAATTACAATAGGCAATGCAAAACCAAAGAAATAAAAAGGAAACATGAATTAACTGAACTTACAATGACATGCAATGAGAGTATAAATAAACAATAATCTTATCAATGCATAAAAAATGAAATTAATGCAAAAATATTCCTACATTATAAAACTAAAGACTAATAAGAATGCGCAATGTAAATAGAAAAAAAGAGAAATGAAAATACTCATGAGTACACTGAACTTGCGCCGTCTGCCGGGGCGGTGACGTGTTGAGGTCGGGCATCGTGGCCACACGTGGCCACTTGGGACACAAGGTCCTCCGTTTGATGCCGTCCAACAATTTTTGGTGGTCGAAGAAGGACGGGAGCTCAAGACGGGTATGTGTGAACCGAGCTTAAGGCTGGTGAAGCTTTCATCTGTTCTGTATATGGAACTAAGAAAACTCACTCACTGGATAAATATCACTTTTATGCTTACAAGAGGGCAATAGCAAATTAGATGTCAGTCAAATCTATGTTTCACCTATCCATACTGCCACCAACAACTGATGCAGCTTGTTTGCACTCTTTTTAGGATGTTTCTGCAAGTATAAAACTGGCGTGCCAACTATCCCTCTCCGATCGAATGGGATGGGAGAGTGCTGGAATAGAACTGAAACCAAAACCTTCAACTTAACCTCTAACTCCAGATAACCTGTTACATTTAGTGAGCAGTAACTGTCGCAAGGGATAATGCAATCACTGTGAATATCAGAGAGCTGGTTTACTGTGCCCATCCATGTGTGGCCAGTGTTGTGGTGTTCACTGTGAAAATTCATCATTTGAGGAGGATACTGACTAATGATTGTGATGTGTTGTGTGTGCCAAATGAGTTGTCTTCATATCTAATTCAAAACAAGTACATTGATGAGGAGCCTTAACATTATTTATATGTATTGTACAAACAGACGAACAGGGTTAAAACTAACCTCTCACTTTACATTTGTGTGTGTGTATTAATGACAAAATAATTTCTGGCGTATTATAACTTGGAAAACAAAAATCGTGTTCAGTATATATTGGTGTAAACAAAGGCATAATGTCATATGTACTGAATTAAATATTTATACAAAACATTTTTCCTACCAATTATATTATTTTGTTCCGGTAACCTATTGTTCTCTAGGCAACCTGCTTGCATCTGTAATATAAAAACACAGATTTTTTTAACATCTGCTCGTTTATTTAAATTGTTGCAAGTAATTTACAGTTGTAAATATAAGAATCTAATAATGGATATGTATAAAGGCAATATTATATCCTTTTATGCTGGGGGAAAAAATAGTTTACTTCTGTATGTTTAACATTTTCCTATGTTGGTTTTCTGGTTATGATCCCACATAACTTTCTTAGTTCTTAACATAAGCATAAACTTGTATATATATATATATTTGGAAAGAGGAAAGTCTGCTCTAAAACTTATGTTTAGAAATTATTTCTCATTTAAGCTACCAGTTTTGTGAAAAATGAGTTGGAAAATATACCTATAGCTCTGATTTGCAAGTTTTTTACTATTTTCATAATAAATTACATTTTATTTATTAAACAAACTGGTCAGTGATATACTCCAATGCATTCTGAACAACTTTTATTGAATGATGTTTTTTGATAAAACTATTATTTGGCGAGGTATTTGACTTTTACAAGAAATCCAAGATGGCGGCCATTTTCCAATATAACGGCTAACGCAGGTGCAAGAAAGCTTGGAACTTTTGATATGTTGTTCAGGTCATATATCTACATTTGTGCCAATTTTCAGCTTTTATCTAATGTTTTCCTTCATAACCCTAAAGTTCCTGGGCTACTTGGCCTACTTTGGATGTTTGGATTCAGAAAAACTGAGAAAGTTAGAAATTGGAATTCAATATGGAATAGGGGAAGAATGTAGTATTCGGTCGTACGGTCGTCATGTTTACATAGGTCATGCGCAGCATGAAACTTTACCGCGAGCACGCGGTAAAGTTTCCATCTATTTTGACGGCTACTTTTTCTGTTATTTGCACCCTTCAACCCATTATTGTATCCCACAGCAGTAAAAAAAGACAGGAACATGATCGCGAGCATGCTCGTAGTGTAAACAAGGCGAGTGGCATGCCCGAATACTACATCCTTGCCGGGAATAGTGGCCATAGTGATCTTTTCCCCTAGTGTGGTGACCTGTGCAGTGTTTCAGGGCTCAAGCTAGACTTTGTTAATAGAAGAAGAAATGGCTGGTGTTGATGGGAATGCAACCTCCTCTTACATCCTCCAATTTTGTCTCTCCCTGCAGGAATGACTGGAGTCTGTTAAGAGGGAGGTTCAAACCCTTAAAGACGAAAACCTTGCTCTGAAGATAGCCCTGGAGGAAAAGAAAAGCTAAGCTAGTGTGGTTGGAGATGGTGGAGCTCCCTGGAAGATAGTGGCTACGAGTGGCACTAAGTGCAAGCTAAGACGAGACATGCTAGAACTTAAAAACAAGTTCGATGCCTTGGCTGATGAGGGTGCTGGAGGAAGGGAGTATAGTGAAGAAAGGAGTGTTTCCCAAGGTGGGAAGTGCAGGAGGAAAAAAGGTAAGTCTCCCCACAGAGAACTTCCTGCGGCTGCTCTCCCACCAGCACCCAAAGTGGCCTCTGCAACCACTGCCACTGCTGCTGCTACTACTGCTACTGCCACAGGACCCGCCTCTGCCTCTGCTGCCATTACTTCTTCGACAAGGAAAGGTAAGTTTTTCTATTGTTGGCGATTCCATGGTCAGGCACCTACGTAAGGCTACCTGTACCGATGTTAGCAAACTTGTTTGTCCACCTGGCGCTGGGGTTGGGAGGGTTTTGGAGAAAATAGATGACATCATGGAGGATAGTGGAGATAGTCCCATTATCTGGCTCAGTAAAGGAAGCAATGATGTTTGGAAAGGTAAGACTGAGGAGCTGTTCACTCAGTACTGGTAAGTGTTAGATAAGGTTAGGAAAAAGGGAGGTATTCCTGTTGTACACGGCATCCTACCTAGAAGAGGGGTAAGAAATGAATGGTCATCCAGAGCTATTGGTATCAATAGCCGTCTGAAGAAATATTGCAAAGAAAATGCAATTCCATTCCTGGACAACTGGTCCCTTTTCTATGGTAAGGATAAGCTGTATGCTCAGGATGGTGTTCATCTTTCTTGTATAGGAGTGTCTACTTTAGCTAGATCACTAGATAGGATTGTTGCGGGGTTTTGTTAAAGAAACCTGTGAGTAAAATATAAATAATCAGTCAAGATAGTGCATATGTAGTGATGCATAACAGTAATAGCGATAACACAACACATGTAACTGATAGTAAAGATGAGAATACTGATAAAGTAGATTTTCTGTCTAGATCTAGTAGTTCATCAGGAAATAATAAGTTAGTTAAAACAATAGAAAATGAGTTGCAAGTAATAGTAATAGGATGAGGGCATATTATACAAATTGTAGAAGTTTATGTAACAAAATGGATCAGCTTAGGGCAATTGTTAGCAAGGAAAATATAGACATTGTAACGATTACAGAAACCTGGATAAACACTGACTCTAGACATATATTAGCAGAATTTCATATGCCAGGATACAATGTATTTAAGTAAGACAGAACAGACAGAAGGGGAGGTGGAGTTGCAATTAATGTCAGGAACACTTTAAAATGTTGCCTTAGATCAGATATTAAAACACATAGCGTAATGAAATTGTATGGGTAGAGATTAGCGGGGAAGGTTAGGCAATGATTTTGGGAACCATTTATAGGGCACAATGGCACACTTTCTTTGTCGAAATTTATGCAAATTATTATGGGAAGAAATCAGTAAGGCATCTCACAATAATAATGTTTGCATTTTAGGCGACTTAAAAACGGAAATTAGGAAGGAAAAAAGAAGCTACGAAATCAAGGTAGCAAATGAATCCAAAAACAACCCTAAAGCAGTTTATCAATTGTATAAATCTAAGGTAAAGGATACAGTAGGGCTCCTTAAGAATGTGAAAGGTGAGATTACAGAGGGTGAGTTAAAAATGTGCAATACTCGAAAATGAATAGTCATTTCCTTTTTGTTTTTACAAACGAAAATTTAGATCAAGTTCCAGTAGTCAACCAAGTGTTCAACGTTAGTATAAACACAGTTCAGATCACTAATGACAAAGTAATTAAGGAAATAGATAGACTTAAACCTCAGAAATCTCCAGGTCCAGATGAGGTGAATGATAGGGTATTAAAAGAATGCAAGGACGAATTAAGTTACCCATTAACTCGCCTATTTAATAATTCACTAGATTTAGGCTTAGTTCCTGATTCATGGAAGCTTGCAAATATAATTCCGATAATTACAAAAAAGTGATAAGTCCATAGCATCAAATTATCGTCCCATTAGTCTCACATCAATTATAGGGAAATTGCTAGAATAAATTATTGCCAGGAAAATTAGAGATCACTTGGACATTTTCAAGTCAATTAAACCCTCTCAACATGGATTCACTCCAGGACGATCCTGCCTAACAAATTAACTCAGTTTTTTCTCTGAGGTATATGAAGCGGTAGATAACGACAAGTCATATGATATAGTTTACTTAGACTTCAGTAAGGCCTTTGATAAGGTTCCACATGAAAGGCTGTTAAGGAAGATAGAAGAACATGGTATTGGGGGGGACACTACTCAAGTGGAATAGGTCATGGCTGATCGGTAGGAAGCAGAGAGTTAGTATCAATGGTGTAAAATCGGACTGGGGATTAGTTAAAAGTGGGGTCCCCCAAGGGTCGGTTTGGGGGCCCCTTCTGTTCATTATCTACATAAATGATCTTGATTCAGGCATAAAGAGTAGGATCAGTAAATTTGCTGATGATACTAAAATGGGTAGGATAATGTCAGCTAGCGACAGGGAATGTCTTCAAAAGGATCTCAATCATTTACACGAGTGGTCCATAAATTGGCAGGTGAGTTTCAATGTAGACAAATGTAAGGTATTAAGGATTGAAAATCGTAGTTTACAAGCGAAATCCAAACTAGACAATGTAGAATTGGATAACTCAGAGTGTGAGAAGGATCTGGGGGTGCTCGTTAGTAATGATCTGAAACCCAGAAAACAATGTATAAATGTTAGGAACAGGGCAAATAGAGTTCTAGGATTCATATCTAGGAGTGTTAGCAACAGGTCTGCTGAAGTTTCCGTATAGCTATACTTAGCACTAGCAAGACCCAGACATGGGCATGATTATGATTATTAATAAAACAAATCATAATCCAAGGCTGTGATTACATAATCATAATCAAATCATAATCAACATTTAAGCAACAGGTATAATCATAATCAAATCATAATACAAATTGAAGCTGCAGCTTTAATCATAATCAAATCATAATCAAATCATAATCATATTTTTCTTCATAATAAGCAATGATTAAAATGTGATTATTGTGATTATTTCTCTGTATTTGCAAGCCCTTCTAAACAAGGCCCAGCTCTGCTATAGTATCCCAAGCCGCAAGGAACTCAGCAGCAAGTTTCTTCCTTCTCAAACTCAAAGAATACAGGAACACCTAAATGACAACATTTCGTTCTGTTGGATATGTTTGCATTACAGTTGATATTTGGAAAACCAGACAAATGCGTTCATACATTGGCATCACATGTCATTTCATTGAAAACTTCAAGCTCCAGTCTACAATGCTAGCTTGAAGAAGATTTTAAGGGTCGCACAATGTAGAAGAGATTTATGCCACATTCACTGAAATCATCACTAGCTTCAAGCCTTCAACCTAGAAAAGTAATGTAGCCTACAAGAAATATAGTTTATAATCATATTGTTTTCAATTCTATATTTTATTATTTATTTTGCATTGAGCAACTCCTTGTTTTCATGTTTGCTAAGCTCAAATTGATACACTTATGAATGTAGCCTACAAGAAATATAGTTTATAATCATATTGTTTTTCAATTCAATATTTATTTTGCATTGAGCAATTCCTTGTTTTAATTTTTGCTAAACTCAACACTTATGAATGTAGCCTACAAGAAATACAGTTTATAATCATTATTGTTTTTCACTTCTCGACTGTAGGCCTATATATTTTGCATTGAACAATTATTTGTTTTAATTTTTCTAAACTCAACAAATTAATACATTTATGAAAGACTTAAGGGACTATCAAATGAAATATACACATACGTGAAAAGTAATGTACTGTAGAACAAAACTAATAAAACCTCTTATACACAATGTAAGTTCTCTTTTATAACAATTGTTGGTAAGTGATTTAAATATTTGTTACTCAAATATAAATAAGCAAAATGCACCAAATATATGTGGTTTGCTTTAAGTTAGTGTCAATTGCAATACAAAAACACTTGACTAATGTATAACTGAACATAAAATTGACCTAAATAATAATTACTGTGCACAAATAATCACATTAAAATCATAATCAAGCAATAATAGAACAAATATAATCATAATAAAAAATACGAAAAGCGAAATAATCATTATCAAATCATAATCAGAAAAGAGAAAAAACGAGTAGGCCTAATCATAATCTAATCATAATAAAAAAGTATTCCGGATGATAGTCAAAATCAAATCATAATAATTGTTTATAATCATGCCCATGTCTGGGTCACTACTAAGACCCCATTTAGACTATGCTGTCCAATTTTGGTGCCTTTATTACAGAATGGATATCGACCCTTTAGTCCAAAGAAGAATGACGAAAATTATACATAATATTAGAAACTTATCGTATGAGGAGAGGTTGAAAGCCTTAGGCTTGCACTCATAGTAGAGAGACGAAGATGTACGGGAGACATGATAGAGATTTTTAAAATTTTAAATGGATAAAAGGTATAAATAAGGGCGATATAAATGAGGTCTTAAAGCTAAAGAACGGCGACATAACCCGCTCAAATGGTTTCAAATTAGATAAGTTTAGATTTAGGAAAGATATAGGAAAACACTAATAATAATAATATTAATAATAATATTTATTCAGTTAGAAATTTACAGAGTTGGTACCACATAGTTTGTTATAAATATGAGATGTACCAGCCTTGCATAATTCCAACTAAGGATAGCCCAATAAGGCCGTTAGGCGTATTTCCATTGGGGTCCTTGTGGGATTAGGTTAGCTGGGGAAATGGGGAGGATAAAGAAATAGATACTTTAGAGAAAGTATTTCTAGGGGGTTATTTTAAGATACCTTACATCCTATAGTAAATATCAGTAATCCGTAATCAGTAATCATTTCAGTTTGGTTTGTCTATCTCTTATGTCGTATTTAACATAAGAACATAAGAACATAAATTTAGTAGTAGACATAAGCTTGGTGCTCCCTTCTCGCAGCTGTCCGGTTCAGGTGTTCCTTCAGGCTACGTCTGAAGGAATACAGTGTTCTCTTTTCACGGATTGACTGGGGTAGGTCGTTCCAGTCTTTGATGGCAGTGAAGAAGAATATTTGCTTACCCTGTCCTTGGATTCTCGGGACCTTAAAATTAAACATCATGTTTCTTGTATTATGTCCACTCCTCTCATTTGCTATAACAAAATCATTCTTTAGATACTCTGGAGCTCTGTCATAGAAAATTTTGAAGGCATTAGTTAGCCTGATTTGTTTGGCCCTGTCAGAGACATTGAGTATACCTAGTGACTGAAGTTGTTCCTGGCCAACATGTGATCTGGGTCCTAGGTTCAGCATGAACCTAACCATTTTATTTTGAGTGACCTGAAGTTTGTGCTGTGCTGATTTAGATGATGCAGAGTACCAGGATGACACAGAATAGTCAAAATGGCATTGAACAAGCGCTTGGCAGAGGGTCTTTTTGGTCGCTGCGGGCAAGCATCCCACCTGTCTATACAGGTATTTTATACGTGCTCTACACTTACTCAGGATAGATTCCAAAAATGTTTCACCTGACAAACTCGCATCCAGTTTCAGTCCGAGATATTTAACTTGTGACACTGTTGTTATAGGAATATCATTACAGTTGACCGAGAAGCCCACAATGTCTTTCAGTTTGCGTTTTGTTCCACATAAGATGGCTTCCGTCTTGCCCAGGTGAAGAGATAGTCTATTGTCCACTAGCCATTCACTACATGATGCTAGTTCTTTGGAAAGTGAAGCGGCAATACTTATTGGGTCTTTTCCTGAAACCAGAAGCACGCTGTCGTCTGCATACAGTAATAATTTACATGAGACGCTCAGTTCCATGTCGTTCACATAACAGAGAAAGAGTAAGGGACCAAGGATGCTTCCCTGCGGGACCCCACAGTTAATTGGCATAGGATCAGATATATTATCATCAATTTTGACTCTTTGGGTTCTACCACTAAGATAAGATTTAAACCAGTTCACAGACCCTATGCCCATTGCTTGTAGTTTATTACATAGGATATCATGGTCTACTGTGTCAAACGCTTTTTGTAGATCAAGAAGAACCATACCGGTGTAGTTACCTTTAGACATTTATTTACGAATGTGATCCGTTAAGTGGATGAGACAGGAGTCTGTCGAGTACATGCATCTGAAACCTGATTGAAACTTATAGAATAGATCATTTTGTTTGAGGTAGTGTTCAATTTGGGTGTATACCGCTCTTTCAAGGATTTTAGATACAATACATAATATGCTAACTGGTCTGTAGTTGCCAACTTCTAGTTTATTTCCTTTCTTGAATAGAGGGGTTACAATAGCTTCCTTCAGTTCAGCAGGTACTGTGTTGGTGTTAATTGACAAGTTGATGATGTGGGTTAGGGGGCCTGCTATACCAATGGCTCCATCTCGTAGAAATTTGGCAGGAATTTTGTCTGGTCCTGTGCTCTTATGTACATTTAGGTTAGACAGCTCGTCAAAAGTGTATTTTGGTGTAACATTTTGCAATCTAAATGTGTTCGGGTGTATGTCTTTATCTCTGTAGAAATTACGAAAGGTGGCCGTTGTTGTCGTGTATTATTGAGAGGTTGAGGTAGGTTCTGTGCAAGTGTGTTTGCTATGGAAGTGAAGAAGGAGTTGAAGTAGGTTGAAATTTGTCGTTTATCGTGGCAAACCTGATCATTAATGGTGAGAGCAATATTAGTGTTAGACGAATCCCTTGTCTTGTTGCTGTAGCCTGTTGTTTTTGGGTGCCTCCATAGTTTCTTTGGGTTATTCTGATATTCCTCTGCCTTATTGTGAAAATAATTATTTTTCGCTGATTTCATTTTCCTACTTAGTTTATTCCTGGCCCTGTTGACCTCATGTTTCAGACCTTGATCCTGTCTATGTTTCGCTAGCCTTTTTAACAGATTGTCTCTGTGTTCCAGATGGTGTAGTATGTCATTGTTGATCCATGGGTCTGACCTTGCTTTAATTCGTATGTCTTTCAGAGGAGCTATTTCGTCTAGGATGTTTGTGATGATGGTTCTGAAGCCAACCCCTGCGTCATTAACGTTTGTACTTCCAAACACTGGAGACCAGTCTGTATTCCATAAAATGTCCAGAAATGTTTCCATATTGTAGTTTCTGAGTGACCTTGTTTTGATAATCTTGTGATTCTCTAGGGTAATTTTTGTGGTTTTCCGTGTGCAATATGTGACGAAGTGATCACTTATCCCAGTCTGTATAACCCCTGATTGGGATATTTTGTCCTCTCTGTTACAGTTTATGTGGTCTAATATTGTGGCAGTGTTCTCAGAGATACGTGTGGGGGTTGTGATGAGTTGTTTGTGATTGTGCATTGTCAGTATATGCCTATATTCTCGTACAAGCCTATCATTTCGTTGTTTGTAACACAGGTTAAAATCCCCTAGTATGATGGATTCATTCCGAGGGTCTAGCGATGATAAAGTTCGTTCAAATTTGGTCAAGAATTGTGTGTCGGCTGGTGGCCTATAGCATACCCCAATTGTGATGGGTCTTGTCTTCGGCAGGTGTAGGTCGATCCACAGAGCTTCGTGATTTTCTACATGGATGTCGGTCCTAGTTGTGTGTGTGAGGTTGTTTTTTACATACAGACATACTGCTCCCCCATGCCTATTGCGATCATTCCTAACCATGTTGAAACCTTGAATGTTTATTTCACCATCGTTTATACTTGAATCCTCGTTTGGGAATAGAGTTGTTAACATGTGGAATGGACTTTCCAGAGCAGTGTTTAGCTCAGGAACAGTTGAAAGCTTTAAGCGTAAGTTTGATTCCCATATGGATGATATGGGCTTGGTGTGAATGGGAGCTGCCTCGTGTGGGCCGCATGGCCTTATGCAGTTTCCCGCGATATTATGGTCTTGGTCTTAGTAGTGGAGCAGATAACTGCAAATTTCAGGAGAATCGTTCATTTCCGGAAACAAGCACCAAATTTGGCACACATACTCCTTGGGGATTGCTCTTTTGATAAAACCCTTTAGCCACCTAAAAATTCAAGATGGCGGCCATTTTTCAAGATGGCCGCCATTGAATATACAGAAATATTGCATTTCTCAATAAAATCGCAAAGACTTGTCCTATTTGAATTATCTTGGTGTCAAATCATACATTTTTCAATATGTAGAATCCGAATTTGGAACCATGGACTTACTCACTAGCTTCCTTGTACCATAATATCAGTCCCGGAATCCTAATATTCTGCTAAATTAGAGGTTCATGTTACGTCTGACTCGGCTAAAATGCATGGTAGTGTATATCGTAGTAGCGTTAGAGGTTTAGTATGTGTAGCATCTTCCTGTACAAGGCTTCCAAACTGAACATGACACGATGCGGTGGGGGGGGGGGGGGGGGACGTTGAGAGACTTGCAGCGGAAGGTGTAGAGTAGTAGCTCAACAGAGCGGATGTCAACGCACAGCCAGGGCACACTGGTGGCACCGCTGCTGTGAAACTCAGCATGGGGTTCAGTATCAGCTGAATAATTAGTTTAGTGTAGCTAAATAATTTGGTTAGTGTCCCAAATGCTGTCTAATAAGCCCCACATCAGTTAGCTACTGCAGATTACATGTAGTTTAACATAGATGTTTAGTTAGATAGCCGTGCCTGAATTGACAGGGTGTGCCAGCGCGGGAGAGCCGAGCCAAGGGTAACGGAGCTTTACATTGCTTTGCATGTAGTTACCTGGATGGTGTACAGATCGCACGGGACTTAAATGATACTGGATGAACGATCGGGCTAGGTGTAGGTCATATATTTTTATTCCCGAACCTAGTCGTATCCCATACCTTATTGTGCATGATTGTGATCAAGGTGGTAAAAGGATAACCCCTCGGCCTTGATTCACTGAATACAGATAATTATCATACTGTGATTATCTGTTATATCTGTTATCATATATCATACTGTGTTATATCATACTGTGATTATCTGTTATATACTGTGATTATCTGTTATCTATTATATCTGTGTTGCAGATAATTATCATACTGTATTCACCAAGATGGCAAATACAGATCCAGGACCGTCTAAATTCCGGACTGACTGGAGCAAGTGTTGTCTTTGCCAGAAGAAGAAGAGTGAAGAGCTCAAGTCACCACGTGCACAACAACCACAAGAACATGATGGCTACACTATGATTGCGACTACTATTCCCCTCTTTCACGCAATTAATGAGATGCCTATTGTTCTGGATCCAGCCAGACTTGATGATGGTGGTGGCATTGAAGAAACTCTGAGGAGGAACAAGGCGCAGTATCACCAAAGTTGTCGCCTTATGTTCAACAACACTAAACTGGAGAGAGCCAGAAAAAGAAGAGCAGAGAGTGCTCAGCCAGTAGAATGCCAGACCAAGCTGCGTAGAACCAGCCTTGAAGGCCAAACGTGTTTCATATGTGACAAAGAAGCCCCATCCTCTGAACTCAGACAAGTTATGACGATGAACCTCAATAACAGACTTAATGAATGTGCCCAAACTTTAAATGACGGAAAACTTCTTGCAAGACTCAGCGGTGGAGGGACTGGAAGGGGAAGAAGAATCCACCTATGAACCAATCAAGAAGAACTGGGTTAACTTTTTCCGACAAGTACCAGCCTCTGTTGACTCTCCAAAGCAAAAAGTGCTGAAGGAAGACTGTCAACTGTTCTCCAAGCTGTTCATATCATGCCAGAGCAGAGAGTGTGACTTGAAGGAGTTCTTCCGTCATGAGAACCAGTCACATCCTGCTGCCCTCAGTGATGGTGGAAAGCTCCACACCTGTCAGAAATCCCATCTCACTACCATTCTTCAGAGCCAAGTTACAACCCCTGAGGCAGAGCCAGACGCCGACACCATCATCATTGATGGTGCAGCGTTGGTGAACAGTCTGCCCCCTCGGAGTTCAAAGACGTTCGAAGAGTACGCAATGCTCGATGTCCTTCCTAGAATACAAGCATACTCTACCAAGTACAAGAGAACAGACATTGTGTTTGATGTCTACCGGCCATCTAGTCTGAAAGCTGAAACTAGATCAAAGCGAGGACGCGGGGTGAGACACAGGGAAGGGCAAAATTCCCTTAAACTGGCGAAACTTCCTGAGAGAAAATGACAACAAAGCCGAGCTGTTCAACTTTCTGGCTGATAAGATTGCACGTGTGGCCACACCAAATGTGGTCATTGTGACCAAGGAAGAAGATGCTGTCAGCAACCGCACTATCAATCTGGCTGGGGTGGCACCGTGCAGTCATGAAGAAGCTGACACGCGGATCTTTATGCATGCCAGGCATGCAACAGAAGCAGGCAGAAAAGTCATCATGGTCAAAGCCAGCGACACAGATGTTGTCATCATCGCAGTCAGTGTTCTGCAGGCACTTCAGGAGCTAGGTCTGCAGCAGCTGTGGGTTGCCTTTGGCCAAGGACAGAACCTGAGGTGGGTTCCTGTATATGACTTGTGTTGCACTCTTGCAGAAAAGAGCAAAGGGATGCTCTTCTTCCATGCCTTCACTGGCTGCGATGTCGTTTCAGCATTCCGTGGCAGAGGGAAGAAGTCTGCTTGGCAAACCTGGGATGTTTGTGATGAGGCTTCCGGTGTCTTCAGCAAACTCAGCCAGTACCCACCGGTAGTTGATGATGAAGACCTGGAGACCTTGGAGAAGTTCGTGGTCATGATGTATGACAGATCCAGCACAGCTGAAGGTGTCGATGATGCGAGGTTGGACATGTTTGCTCGGAAGCAGAGGCCGTACGAAGCCATTCCTCCAACCCGAGCAGCACTGAAGCAGCATGTGAAGCGTGCTGCCTACCAGGCGGGCTGCATCTGGAGTCAGTCAACAGTACGTCAACCAGAAACGCAGACTCCTGCCAACTGGGGCTGGACCAAGAAAGGAGATCTGTGGCAGATCGTTTGGACAGAGCTCCCACCCATTGCAGAGAGTTGCCAGCAGCTGACCAAGTGTGGATGCAAGTCGGAATGCTGCGGTCGATGCAAATGCTACTGCTTTGGTCTGACCTGTACGGCACTGTGCAGCTGCAGATGCGAGGTTTAGAAGCGTTGTAGTATACTCATCCAGGCAGCAAGACAATAAGTGACAAATAAGTATAGACCTACTGCCTACATGTACATCCAATAATATATCGGACTGATGGTGCCTATGATATGGGCACTTTTTACCCTAATTATGATTCCGGGACTGATATTATGGTACAAGGAAGCTAGTGAGTAAGTCCATGGATCCAAATTCGGATTCGACATAGTGAAAAATGTGTGATTTGACACCAAGATCATTCAAATAGGACAAGTCTTTGCGATTTTTTTGCGAAATGCAATGTTTCTGTATATTCAATGGCGGCCATCTTGAAAAATGGCCGCCATCTTGAATTTTTAGGTGGCTAACGGGTTTTATCAAAAGAGCAATCCCCAAGGAGTATGTGTGCCAATTTTGGTGTTTGTTTCCAGAAATGAACGATTATTCCAGTTATCTGCCCCACTATAGTGTGAGAGTTACGCTTGATTGGTCAAGGTGTGCCCTTAGAATCGGCTCTCTCTCCTAGGGTAAACTTATAAACTATAATGGAAAGGGACAGGTTGAGAGTAACAAAGATTGTTCCCCATCATCCCATGGGCATTCTCACCCCAATTTCCTACAATGAGGCTGATCTGTTTCTCCACACTCCCTCTAGGAAGTCCTTAACACTCCGTGCAGTGATCTCATTCCACATTTTTTTTTTTTTTTTTTTTTTGAGACAATGAACGGAGGAAGGAAAAACACAGATAAAACAAAAAGGTCCATGTGCCTAAAGGCATCCTCCATTCATAAAATGTTTGTAACAACTGGATTTAAACTTTTGTAGGTTGTAAGTTTGTGGAAAGCAACTCGAGGGAAGTGAATTCCAAAGAGTAGTAGTTCTAGGGATAAATGAATTTTGATAAGCAGAAGTTCTGCATTGTGGAGGAGAAAGTGTAAATTCATGGGCGCTCTCAGCTGCCCTAGTTCTACGGGGAAAGATGTGGAGAGGCGGCACAATTGAAGCAAGTTCCTCGGAACAATTACTGTGAAAATATCTGTAGAATAATTATGGTTAATTTAGATAAGTGGACTGTATATAATGGATAATGAAGAAGTATTAACCATATAGAAAATAATTACCCTTTGATGAACTCAGCTGGTGATTGGAGGATGGCGGAAAATAGGCTAGATGACTCGAAGTGGTTAGTAAGGTAAACAGCGTATGAAAAGAGGCTACAATAGGCTAGGATAGGCTAGATATTTACGTTAAGTTGTGCTAATTAACAAAGATGATGATGTAGTGACTATATGGAATATGAGATGAAAAGTGAAGCGAAAACACCTGGTGAAGTAACTAGGAAAAGAAGGCTTAGCGTGTGTAGCTGGGACGGAGGTTGGTTGGAGAGTGGGCGAGCGCGTTATGTTTGTCTCTGTCGTGACATACCGCGCACACGCATAACATATGGAAAATGTATCCCATCTTCTTTACAATGAGATACTTATAAACAATCTTAACACCTTACGAGCGGCCTATGCGGTTTATTTATGTGTACCGCACAGCGGGGTGTTTTTAGCCAAAATAGGGCTGTTTACGTGATCATTTTCATGCCTAAATAAGACCCAGAACGTAAAACAAGTACCTATCCCTGAAAGGGCATAAACAGAGCTTTCGAATGACACCATAACGATCCTTGTATGATGGATAGTTTTCTTGCAATAACCGTGCAACGCGAGTGCAAAAAGCAGGTAATTCGGTACTTTCAGTACATAATTGAGTATGTAGCGAGTGAGAGAGGGAGGAGGGAGCTGAGATTTGTGTCAGTAGGTTCGCCGCGGTGGTCTGGAGCAGTCATACGCTCGCTAGTCTCCTGCCACCACTTGTCTCTCTCTCTCAGCCACATTACGTGCTGAAATTGCCACTCGAGTTATGTCGAGCGCCGCCACATAGTCCAGCTTTATTTAACTCGACTTATGTTGCTCGCCGCTAAATAAGGGTTAAATAATACAAATATATATATATATATGGGAATTATAATCCTACAATACTTTCCCATATACAACTATAGAATAATATATTCTACCCAATCATGGAACGTTCGACCAAGGTTATGGAAGCGTTCAACTTATGACTACGGAACGATACGTAACGCTACATCAACCCAGATTACGTAACATCGAGACTGTTCATACTAGTTTGAGTACACTAAGTATGGACATATTCCCACCAACAGAAAATATAAAAAATTTACATGATTAGATTTGCCCGGAGGCAATCTTATCCCGCCAAGCTTGGGAGGATATCTGGGCTGCCTGTCTACGTGGGCGTCCGCCGGACGCGTCAACAGGCTGCGCCGAAGTAGAAGCCAGAGAGGGGACATCAATGGATAACTGATCCGAGGGAGTGTCCTTGCGATCGAGGTCACCCTCAAGAGGATATAGTCGGACTGTTGGCCGTGTGATTACTCCAAGTCCTGGTGCGAACCTTTGCTACCCGAACCTCACCATCACGACCTGGTAACAACTCCTCTATCCGACCCAATTTCCAAAATGCGTGCGGGCCCTCCTCATGGATGGTTACCACGTCCCCTACCCTAGGCCAATGACCTTTTAATGGTGTTAGTTTATTCTTTTGCGCTTCCCTTAAAGTCACCAGATATTCTGTTGACCAGTGATGCCAAATATCTCGCGATAATTTACGAATGTATTTGTAGCGGGCCGATATCACGTCCTTACTTATGTAGTCTGGATCTTCCATAGTATCCTCGTCATGCTCTTCAGGAAAATCCCGCAGTGTGTATCCACGTACCAGTACTGAGGGTGTGATTGGGGTAAGGTCTTCCAAATCACCAGAAGCATAGTATAGAGGGCGATCATTTACGGTGGCTTCAATCTCCAAGAGTATGGTGTTGAGTTCCTCAATCGAGATGAGAGCTCTACCCAACACCTTCTCCAGACCCGCCTTCACGATGCCTATGGCTCTCTCCCATATGGCGCCAAACCAAGGCGCTCTGGCGGGAATGAAACGCCATTCACATTTTACATCCGCTAGGCAGGTCTGAATCTTAGGATTGTTGCTCACTTTTTTGAGATATGTAGATGCCCCTATGAAAGTCTTTGCATTGTCACTCAGCATGATACGCGGATATACCCTGTCTACTGCAGAATCTTCTGAAGGCATGTAGGAAGCTATCACAAGTGAGGTTGGTGACCAGTTCCAGGTGAATTGCCCTGGAAACAGCACAAGTGAAAAGTATCATATACACCTTAAGATTGGGTGAATCTTTCACAGGGATTGCTCCACTGTAGTCAACCCCGGTAACTTTGTAAGGGTCACCTGGGGTGGTTCGCAGGTTTGGTAAGGGAGGAATTCCGACGGGATCATAATGTGTTCCCTGTACTCTTCTACACTTTAAGCATTTGCGAAGGACTTTCTTGACCACCTGCCTGATTCTAGGCACCCACCATCGTTGTCTTACATAGGTGACTATATGACCAACCCCATAATGACAACAGAGTCGGTGACACCTATCGATGATAAGATGGGTGAAGGGATGATTGGGGGGCAGTAGTATTGGATACTTACTTTCCTCAGAAAGGGCTGCCAATCGTAATCTGCCTCCGCAATGTATCAAGTCCCCCTTCAAGTGTAAGCCCAACTGGTTGATCAGGTTATTCCTAGACTTTGTTCCCTTAACCAGTAATTTATATTCCTGCGTATATATTTCTTGTTGACAGAGCTTATGTAATAATTTATCTCCAATTCTGATCTCCTTCACATTGAGGTAAGCACTACCTGTGGGCGGTGTGCCTTTAATTTTTGCTTTTACATTTTCTACAAACAGTATCACCCATGCTGTAACACGTTGTAACTTCTCATAGCTGCTGAATCTATCCCAGTCCCTTAACCGTGTGTCTTCGTCAGGCACCGAGTCAATTACCGGTGCCACAATAGCAGTGTGTTGCTCGCTCAAATCTATATTCTCTGGCCATTCGTTGGGATCATTAAGCCAGCATGGGCCATTCCACCACAACGCAGAAGATTTGAGAAATTTAGCAGAGACACCATGAGTAATGCAGTCACTTGGATTCTCTTTGGTAGACACATACCGGAACTGTGCGGTTGGGAGCAGGATACGAATTTCGTCGACACGGTTGGTGACGTACACTGGTAGTTTCTTTCGGCTATGTAACCAGTAGAGCATAATTTGGCTGTCACTCCATATAACTGTCTCCGAGATATTTAGCACATTTTTAAAAGGTTCCTCTACAAAGTGAACGAGTCTAGCAGCCAACAGAACTGCAGTCAGCTCTAATTTTGGGATGGAAAGGGATTTGATCAGGGCGACTTTCGCCTTCGCCATGACTAGACGACTGCCACTTGTGTCAACAAAGTATATGGCGGTGCCGTACGCGACCTTGTTAGCGTCTGAGAAGGCATGAATGGAAACAGGATGGTCCATGACAACTCTCCGAGGAAAATTAAAACCCTTACAGAGACGAAGATCCGAAATAATGTCTTCCCATTCCTGAACCAGATCGCCAGTCAAAACCTCATCCCAACCTAATTTTATCCTCCATAATTGCTGAAGGAATAATCTCGATTTGATCGACACCGGTAGAACTATCCCCAAGGGGTCAAAAAGTTTAGCCGTCATACTCAAGCAAATTTGTTTTGTAATCTGCGAATATTGCGCGTACTGAACGCCGAATGAGAGGGTAACGGTATCCTCATACGACGATAGTGCTTGACGCTCAACCTGTGAGTATTCCTTAGGGGTTATCCCGATGTGATCTAATTCCCACAAAACGTTTAAGTCATTTTTGCATGGTGGAATATTACCAGTGGACATGTATTCGTCCATTGGGGTTACTGCTACTTTCAATACAATAATTACTTCTGTGCTGGAGCTGGTAGGCTGTGTCAAATATGAACCACTTATGGCATACCCATACTTGGTAGGAAGCAGAATTAGGCTACCCGACCTTTTATACCCAGGTCGCACTATATTGTAGTAGTGATCCGCACCGATGAGCAGCTCCAGCTGATCTGTGTCCGTTGCGTGAGGATCGGCTAATTTTATGCCTTTACTTTGTAAACTAACCAGTTTAGACTTTAGGTTAAGTTCACCTTTATGTTCTGGCAATTCATCAACCACTATTGCGTCTAGATGATGAAATTTACCTCTGTGTTTGTATGGCAGTGCCACAACATTATATTCCCTAGAGGCTTGTTTCCCGGTAAATCCGTGAAGACATAACTCCTCAGTTCCTTTAGATATACTGTATAGGAAAGGGAGGACAGAACAGAAGACTTCACAAAGGTCCTCTGAGAACATTGGTCAAGTAGCGATCTGATTTTAACACAATTATTATCCTTACCCTTTACCGGCAGCTGTACGGTGGGCAAGATTACTGTATTTTTACCTGTGGCAACAGACATTGTAGTTGAAGTAGCAGCAGTCTGCTCTCCCTTGGTGTTATCCTCCGCTGGTCTACTTTCTTTCCCTTGTTTTTGTGTACACAGGAATGAAAGTGTTTGCCCTTACAAAACTTGCAGCTTTTTATGTTAGGATTAGTACAACCCGAATGGCCATGCTCTTTTGACAAACACCCAGTGCAGAGACGTAGTTGACGGGCTCTGTTAACTTTAAGAGGCCCTGTCTTATACTTCATACACTTGTACCATAAATGATTGGTGCCACTACACAGAACACAGTTGAATTTCCTGTACTCACTCTGGGCGGTAAATGTTGCCGTAGCCATGGGTGTACCCCCTACTCTGTCTTGACCCACCATATTGTACACTTCAGCCTGGAAGCAATGGGTGAATTTCTTATAATCCAGGCTCGAGTCTCCCATTTCCCGTTTTATGGTTTCTTTTAGTGGTGATGGTAATTTATTGACAAGAGTCACCACACAAAATTCCTCCAAACAAATACCATGGCTAATAATTGACCTCATCACACTCTCTGTATTGGCATAGAAGTCCTTCAGGTCAGCTGTTTGGTGTTTGGGTGACACTAATTGATTGAATTTGATAACGTAAGCTGCCTTGATTCGATCTGGATGCCCATATGTCTCATGCAGGAGCTCAATTGCTGGGGCATAGCTTGCACTTTCGATAATGAATCCTTCGACTAGCTTATGTGCATCACCCAGAAGCTGACCCTTTAGATAGGTGAAGCGTTGTATATCTGTGAGGTCGGGATTGTCATAAGAACTTAAGAACATAAGAAAAAGGGAGTCTGCAGAAAGCCGATTGGCCTAAGCAAGGCAGATCCCTGTCCCACACAACCCCAATTACAAAGCCCAATTATAGGCTCAACACTCTAATACCCTGAGGATCATCTTACCAAAACGGTTAGAGATTAACGCAGGATTACGGGGGTCTGCAGAGCGCTGATTGGCCCAACCCTGCTGATCCCCCTTCACACCCAACCCTTCTTGCCCATATGCTTATCCAATTTTATCTTAAAGCTCCCTATCATTTTTAATCCCACTATAGCACTTGGTAGTCCATTCCACCCATCTACAACTCTGTTACCAAACCAATATTTGCCTATATCTTTTCTGAAACGAAATTTATCTAATTTGAAACCATTGGTACGAGTTCTTTCGCTATCACTGAGCTTTAGTACATTTGTCATGTCCCCTTTGTTAATCCCACTAACCCACTTGAACACCTCTATCATATCCCCTCTAACTCTGTGTCTCTCTAACGAATGTAAGCCTAATTTCTTCAACCTTTCTTTATACGGAAGATTTCTAATATTATGGATCATTTTTGTCATTCTACGTTGTACTCTCTCCAATGAATCTATGTCCATTCTGTAATAAGGACACCAAAATTGAACAGCATAATCCATATGGGGTCTCACTAATGACAAGTAAAGTTTTAAGATAACATCAGCAGTTCTGTTACTCACACTCCTTGAGATGAACCCGAGAATCCTGTTTGCCTTGTTTCGAACGCTTATACACTGTTGTCTAGGCTTCAAATCATTGCTAACAAACACACCTAGATCTTTCTCACAATTCGAGTTTTCTAATTCCACATTAGCTAGTTTATATTTAACATTTGTATGCATCTTCCCTATCTTTAATACCTTGCATTTGTCAATGTTAAACTTCATCTGCCAATTTACTGACCATTCGTGTAAGGTATCTAGATCCCTTTGGAGGCACTCTATATCTCTATCTGAATCAATTGTTCTCCCCATTTTGGTATCGTCTGCAAATTTACTTATCCTACTAGTTATACCTAAATCAAGGTCATTTATGTATATAACAAACAACAGAGGACCTAATACAGATCCCTGGGGGACACCACTTTTGACTGCTCCCCATTCTGACTTTGTACCATTTATGCTGACTCTCTGCTTCCTACCAATTAGCCATGACCTAATCCATCCCAACAACGCCCCTCCTATTCCATGCGCCTCAACCTTTCTCATCAATCTCTCATGGGGGACTCTGTCGAAAGCTTTACTAAAATCTAAATATATTATATCATATGACTTGTCATTATCTACTGCTTCATATACCTCTGAGAAAAAACTAAGCAAATTATTAAGGCAAGAACGTCCCTGAGTGAATCCATGCTGAGAAGAATTTATTAAATTAAATGTATCTAAGTGGTTTCTAATTTTACTAGCAATAATTGACTCTAGTAGCTTTCCTATGATTGATGTAAGACTAATGGGACGGTAATTGGATGCTATTGATTTGTCACCTTTTTTGAAGATCGGAACTACGTTTGCAAGCTTCCAAGCTTCTGGAACTATACCCGTCTCCAATGACTTGTTAAATAAAAATGTTAATGGGTAACTTAACTCATCCCTACATTCTTTTAATACTCTAGCATATACCTCATCAGGACCAGGCGATTGATGAGGTTTCAGTCTGTCAATTTCCTTAAGCACATCATTTCTACTTATAGTAACCGTACTTAACCTATTTTCTATACTATCGCTATATACCTTACGGACTTCTGGAAACTGTGCCAAATTTTCATTAGTGAAAACGGAAAGAAATTGACTATTTAATGTACTGCACATTTCTAAATAATTTTCTGTCATTTCTCCTATCGAAGTTTTAAGGGGACCAATTACATCTCTAACCTTGGATTTATATAGTTGGTAAAAAGCTTTAGGATTATTTTTTGAGTCATTGGCAACCTTAATTTCATAATTTCTTTTTTCTTTCCTAATATCCTTTTTTACCTGTCTTGATAGATTCTGATAGTAAGCAAGTAGGTGAATTTCGCCTTTTCTAATTTTTCTATATATTCCTCTCTTTTGTCCTAGAAGATCTAATAGTCTATTATTCATCCATTTGGGTTGGTTCTGTGTTGATCTAAATTTTCTTTTGGGGATGTATTTATTTTGTGCATTGAATACTGACTTGATAAAATTATCGTATGTATCTACCAAGGTTGACGTCTCTTCCTGACTTAAGATGACAGGTGCCTGAGAAGGGGTACACTCATTTGGACACCTGGATCGACTTAATTTTTTGACCATAGGGTCAGCTAATAGGGCTCTTCTTAACCCCCCATAATTGGCTTTTCTAAAGTCAGGTATTAATGTTGTATTCTCTCTGGTATTACCTTTCCATTGTATATTAAAATACACAGAATTGTGGTCACTATTTCCTAGGTGGTCCCCTATCTCTACATTATTTACCATATGTTCATTGTTACTGAAAACTAAATCGAGAATATTATTACCTCTAGTCGGCGTATCTATGAATTGAAATAAAAAACTATCTTGTACTACCTCTATAAACTCCTCAGAATCAGAGTCTCCTATTTGATGCTGCCAATCTATATTCGGAAAATTAAAATCCCCCATAATGCACACATTGCTAAACCTTGATGCCATTTTAATTTCCTCCCATAATGACGTTCCGTCATTTCTACTCGTATTTGGCGGTCTATACATAACTCCAATAACTATGGTCTCACTACCTTCGGTAACCTCTACCCAAACACTTTCATTATCGTTATTTAGTCTAATACCTGATTTAATACAGCTTTTTAATGTACTCCTGACAAACACTGCTATACCGCCACCCCTCTTACTTGTTCGGTCATATTTAAACAAACTATATCCTGGTATATCAAATTCTGCTAAAAAATGCCTGGTTTCTGTATTAATCCACGTTTCAGTTAGCGCTATTATGTCTATATTTTCTTTGCTAACAAGGGCTCTAAGTTCGTTCATTTTGTTACATAGACTCCTACAGTTTGTGTAATATACTCTCAATTTACTTCTTTTCTTTATACCTAATTTACCTTTGTTTCTAACGACATTTCCATCTTCCGTTGCACCATCACTACTATCATTTGCATTATAGTCATCATTTTTAGCATGAGACTGAATATCCTTATCGCTTTCGCCTGACGCTAAAATTGTTCCATTTATCCTCTCATTTACACTCTCAATATTTCTGTTCAAAACCCCACAACCACCCTATCTAAAGAACTAGCTAATGTAGAAACCCCTAACCGTGAAAGATGAACCCCATCCCTTGCGTACATCCCATCTCTCCCATAGAAACTATCCCAGTTATCAATGAATGGTATTGCTTTTTCTTTGCAATATTTCTCCAAACGGCAATTGACACCAATCGCCCTGGATGTCCATTCCTTGGGAACTCCTCTTCTGGGTAGGATACAATGTACTACAGGGATCCCTCCCTTCATCCTAACTTTATCTAACACATCCCGATACTGCTGCAGCAGTTCCTCACTTCTACCCTTACCAACATCGTTACTCCCGGCACTGAGACAGATAATGGGGTTATCTCCACTATCTTCCAAGATGTGGTCCATCTTCTCTAAAACCCTCCCAACTCCATGGCCAGGCAGACACACAACCTTCCTAAGTTTAGTGCAGGTAGCCCTAACTAAATGTCTTACCATGGAGTCGCCCACAATCGACACAGACTTACCTTCTCGGGACACAGACTTACCTTTCCCTCGGGAGGATCCAGCAGCTGCAGTTGGAGAACCCCCGGTGGTGGCAGAAGCTCCCTTGGTGGGGGTAGTGGTGGTGGTAGGTAGCACAGCGTCAGAGGTTGGAGCTGAGTCGGCGGCAGGCACTTCGGTTATCCCTCCCTTATCCTGACTATCTTTTCCCTCACATTCGTCTCGCAAAGGAGAGAATGTATTTGTCACACTCATACCTATTCTACTATCCTGCTTCTTGAGTGTGACTTTCCCACCCGTATTTTTAACAACCTGCCATGAATACAATTTTTCATCAACTTCCTCCCTTTTCCCCTTACTTGACTTTATTTCCTCTTGGCTAAGCTTGAAAGCTAGATTTTTGTCTTTAATCAAATCCACTTCCCTCTGAATTTTAACATTAACCTCCCTTAGAGCCAAGACCTCTTCCTTCACCACAACCATCTCCTCTCTTACCTGGAGAATAAGATGATGCAGATCAGTTAGAGACTCGCACTCCATACCTGCCATGATCCCAATAAGCTTAGCGAGGAGCAAGAAACTAAGTACAGAAAAACAAAAACAAGTAAACTAACAGCTAAAAACTGAGCTATAACACTTTTATATAACACGAGTGCACTGCCCCCAAACACAGGTAGGTGTAATGGTCACTAAAGGTCACTGGTAAGTGGTCCGGGCAGGAGCTCAGATTAACACAACCTTCTCCTGTCACTGACTGAATAGACTGGATGGTACACTTGAACATCTCCCAAAATCCCGACCACATGGTGGCATCACCTTCAAATTTTGGAAGAGTAAGATGTGGTAATTTGACTGCGGATTTCTTTGGCTCTTTCTTGACCTCTGGAATCAAGATCCCCTTCAATGTGGCAACGATTACTTGTATGCCCTCCATATATAGGGTATCCTCTCTTATCACCTCGATATACTCGGCGTCCTCGTAAATGTCGGCCAGGTCCTCCTGTGTGACCTCATACTTGTCAAGTTGCTTTTGAATACTGAGCAACCTGGCCTCCACCTCCACTCTAGACGCCGAATCAAGGAATTCGTCAATATCAGAGGTCAAGACCGTCAAAGAGCCCTTAAGCCCAGCCCGACGCTTTTGTACACTTTTAGCCATGATTATACGGGAAGGAAATCTATTGACGTTAAATCAAAATATCAATGCCAGACCGAATAAGTTGCGGACAACAATACAGTACTCCGAGAAATCAAATTAAATCGCGAGCCGAAAATAAAACACCCTCACGAAATGCGGAATAAGAATTGTGCGCAATGCAGACTAGCAATCTGGAGCTTTTCAATTTAACTCCTTACATAATAGTTATGAAATTATAGAATCATTACGCCATAAGTTAAAAAAAGCCGGGAGGGAAATTTAGTACAATACAGTATAGGCCAAAAGTCTCCAGATGTCAAAAAAGAGAGGTACCGTTAAACGTTTATAATAAATTTAAGAATTTGAAGAGTGAAAGAGCCTATAGGGTAATTTAAACAGGCTAAACTCAATGGGTACCGCTAATTCTATATTATTAAATTTAATAAATGTAAAAATTGTACACAAGAAAAGTTCATCTCAAGAAGTCACAAGGAAAAAAGTTTTGAGTTGGATTAACACACACTCAGCCTATCGGCTATCATAATACCCCGCATCCAGGGCACACGACGAGAGTAGAATTTAGAAAAATGTGTGAATGAATAACCTTTAAATGTTAAAGAAGTTATTTTTCAGTATAATTTTGATCTAGATTTAAATTATTATACAGTACAGTATGGATGAATTTAATCTTAATGCTGTGCCAATTGTGCAAGATTTTCTAGGGCTAAAGTAGTTTTAATATAATGTAATGAGCCGGAAAAAGCATTTAACCCGTACAGCCCCAGCGACGCGCCTGACGCGTCGGCGATGTATGTAACGCACAGCCCCAGAGATGCGCCTGGCACGTCACCCTAATTGCGCCGACCGTAACCTCAGGTGTAGCCACTCAAGAGGGCTCAGATTTGTATGGGAACTGTGTACGTATCCCACGCAACCGTGTCGATGGTTGAAAACTCTCAAAGTCCACGTGCGTGCGCGTGAGCGTGCAATAACCTGGTTTTTTGGGGTAATTGCCTTCAATTTTTTACTCTTGTAAAATACGTTTTCGGGGGCTCTGTAGGACCATTTTTTAAGCTTTTTGAGCGGTTTTTCGTGGTTTTTCCTTCATTCCTAACCCCTTCGCTATTGTTTCTGGAATAAAACCATTTTTTTGAAAACCGGCCGGGTTATGGTGAACAAACATTACAAAACTAGCCGGGGCTGGACGGGTTAAAGTAGGCTAATTATTGTT
Source organism: Paralithodes platypus (assembly GCA_032716605.1). NCBI lineage: Eukaryota > Metazoa > Arthropoda > Malacostraca > Decapoda > Lithodidae > Paralithodes > Paralithodes platypus. Next base: position 38,874,254 of record CM064497.1, read on the forward strand.
TTGAGTACTGTACTGATTCAGATTTATAACTTTTTATTCTGGGTAAAACTCCTGTCGCAGCCCTGACCTATCCACTAGTTTCCACATCCTGTCCCACTGGTGGTCAGGCACCTGGGGCGGCCAGAGCAAAGAGCGGACGAAAAAAACCCGACAGCCCCATGAGGCCAAAAGACCGGGGCCTGGAGGACGTAGTAGGACTCATGACAAAAACAGGGATAGGCCAGCCCCACTCCAAGCAAGGCAACTACCGACCGCCGAATAACTCCCCCCCCCAAAAAGGGGGGGGGGGGCAAACTAGTGAAAGGTTTAACCTGACAAGCGCGAAATAGACCTAGGGGCTAGGGTAGTTATTTGTGCATTTCTAGCCTTGGATTCTGACAGAATTTGTTATATTTACAATATAGAGCATTATTTGTTTTCGGTATGCTTTTATTTTACATATATGATGTATATATGAACCTTCAAGAGTGCTAAAATAAGTGGGAAAAGCATTTGGGTGGTGAAAAACGAAGATATTGGCCACCCGGTCATAATCTCAGGCGAGAGAGAGCCACAGGCAACCCTCCTCTCTCGCTGTCTGTGAGGTAACTGAGACGAGCGGGGCGGTGTGCCGTGTCTGGGTGTTGCATAACGATCTTTTCTGCAACCCACTTGTGCTACATTATCGCGGGAGAGAAAAATAACCGATAAATGATGATAATAAGAGGAAAATAGGTGATAATTGAGGAGGGGAGGGAGGAGGGAATAAGGTGGGGAAGGAGGGGAGGGGGGTGGGTGAGATTTACATGGATGAGTACTGGAGGGGAATTATCTCACCTAGAGACAAATTCCTTTGTTTTGATAGGCCCTTTTTTTTATGGAAGGCTTTTTTTATGGTCTTGCTTCCGTGAGGCCTATCGCGTTCCCTATAGGAAGCCTTCCGTGAGGCCTACCGCGCTTGCCGGGTTTTAAGGACCAATTATATGGCTAATTTAGATAAGTGGACTGTATATTATGGATAATGAAGAAGTATTAACCATATAGAAAATAATTACTCTTTGATGAACTCAGCGGGTGATTGGAGGATGGCGGAAAATAGGCTAGATGACTTGAAGTGGTTAGTAAGGTAAACAGCGTATAAAAAGAGGCTACAATAGGCTAGGATAGGCTAGATATTTACGTTAAGTTGTGCTAATTAACAAAGATGATGATGTAGTGACTATATAGAATATGAGATGAAAAGTGAAGCGAAAACACCTAGTGAAGTAACTAGGAAAAGAAGGCTTAGCGTGTGTAGCTGGGACAGAGGTTGGTTGGAGAGTGGGCGAGCGCGTTACATTTGTCTCTGTCGTGACATACCGTGCACGCGCATAACATATGGAAAATGTATCCCATCTTCTTTACAATGAGATACTTATAAACAATCTTAAATAATACAAATATATATATATATATATGGGAATTATAATCCTACAATACTTTCCCTTATACAACTATAGAATAATATATTCTACCCAATCATGGAACGTTCGACCAAGGTTATGGAAGATTTCAACTTAAGACTACGGAACGATACGTAACGCTACATCAACCCAGATTACGTAACATCGAGACTGTTCATACTAGTTTGAGTACACTAAGTATGGACAATAATGCAAGGGATGCAACGTTTCTTCGTATGGATAATGTAGGAAGGTCCTGTGTGATTGCAGGGTTATTGATTAATCTAATAGCTTTATTTTGAATTTTGTCCAACTGCCTCAATGCAACCACTCCACTTCCACTCCACAGAGGTGAACAGTAATCCATCTGAGAACGCACATGACTTCTATATATTACGGCCAACTGCTCGCCAGTGAAGAATTCTCGAACTCTGTACAGGAGTTCCAGTTTTTTAGAGGCATTCTTAGCAATGCTTCTAACATAATGTGTCCAGCTCATTAATACTAGGGGAGGTGTGGTGGAGTGGTCATGCCACTGGATTGGTAATCCAATGGACCCGGGTTCAAATCCCGATATGTCAATGGGAAGATATTATTGGGATTGAATTTGTGCTGTACCTAGTATCAGTGCATTACCACAAAGCCCACCGAAATGCCAAAAAAAATACCCTCATTGTTCCCTGATTAAATAACACTGTATGAATATTCCCATATTCAAAATATGTTACAGGGGAACAATGCCTAGTGAGTTCACTGCTCAATAGGTGGCGTTCTGAGAGTGAGGGTCTGAGTCTGGAGGGTGAGACGGTGAAGCTCTTGAGCGAAGCAACCAGCCGCTTCAGAGATGGAGCTGCTTCGAGCCATGATGGATGCTTCACATGTCTCACTCCCCAGACTGGAACAAGACCTCACGGGCTTCACCGTGTTGAGCGGTGGAATGTACAGGCTCTCAGCCTATGCCCGAGAGGGAGTAGTTGGAATATAGAAAAAAAAAAAAAAAAAAAAAAAAAAAAACTCAAGTTAGTAGTTAATGTTACACCGAGAATGTCAATACTAGGGGAAGTGGGAATATTTACATCATTAAAAAATATATGGGAGTCAGTGAGATTCTGTCGGTTAGAAAATTGAATGTACTTGGTTTTCTGTGCATTAAAGGAAACTAGATTCTTTTGTCCCCATTCATTAATTCTAGAAAGGTCCTGGTTCAGAGAAATTGCAGTGTTTATTTTTTAATTTATAAGATCGGGTTGGGTGAAAGAATTGGTAAATGTGAAGGAACTGTGGAGCGTTGAGTCATCTGCGTAGGAATGTATTGGATTATGAGTGGTAGATATGAGATCATTGATATGAATGAGGAACAGAGTTGGGGCCAAAACTGATCCCTGGGGAACACCAGCATTTATTGAGTGAAATTGAGAATAAAGGCCATCTACCATTACACGTATTTTTCTGTTATGAAGATAAGAAGAAATTAGTGGAACTAATGATGGAAGGCCGTAGTATGACATCTTCGACAATAAGGATTGATGCCAGACTCTATCAAATGCCTTTGATATATCCAGTGCTATTGTATGTGTTTCACCATATTGGTCTGTAGCTTGGTTGATTTGATGCGTAAGAAGGCAAAGAATGTCTGCAGTTGATCGACATCGTCTAAAACCATATTGCCTATCACTGATTAATTTATTATTCTCAAGTTGCTTAATTATGTGATTATTTAATATAATTTCAAAGACTTTACCAAGAGTGGAAGTTGGTCTGTATTGGTCTGTAGTTTGATGGATCTGAAGAGGCACCTTTTTTAGGAACTGGATGGATGTTTGCTTCTTTCTAGGGTACTGGGAAGCATGAGGTATGAGTACACAGACGGAAACAATTTGCCAATACAGGAGCGAGCACCAAGGAGCAATTCCTAAGTACTATTGGAGGAATTTCATCTGGACCAGGAGCCTTATCTACTGAGAGATTCTGCAAAATAGTTTTGACATGTCTGGTGTGGATCTTAAGTGAGGGAATTTCAGGCGAATCCAAATTAAGTACAGGGACATCTTGATTTATTTCATCTAAGGTTGAGTTGGTGGAGACAATATCCGCAAGAAGGTTAGCTTTACCTCGTGGGTCACTTACAAGAATGCCAGTCAGAGATTTTAATGGTGGAATGGATGAAGCAGTAGTGAAGTTGGATTTGAATAAGTTAAGAGTAGACCAAAATATTTTGTTATCATTTGGATTATTTAGAAGTTTATTTGCCTGCTTGTGGAGAAAGTTTGATTTAGTTAGGTTTAATACAGTTTTGGCATGATTTCTGATGTTTCTAAAGTAATTAAAGGCTTCATGTGTTTTTGATCTTGAGTATGCATTGTAGGCTATTGCTTTTTGTTCAGTTACTCTAGCACAATTATGGTCAAACCATTTAGGTGAATTAGATCTTTTACTGTACTTTTGATGAGGAATAAAAGTTTCCATTCCAATTTTTACAAAATCTTGTATGTGGCTCAAGGTGGAGTGTGCATCATTAGAAAAGAAAGAGGTCCAGGGAATATCAATACAACAAAATTGAAGACCCTCCCAGTCTGCCCTATCGTAATGCCATTTAGTCACCAACACAGGTTCAGAGTGGAAAGGTGTGGTAGGTGATAGACAGGTGGCCTGTATCAGACAGTGATCAGAAGATCCAAGCGGGGACCTCACTGTAACATCATAATTTTCTGAATTGGATGTCCAGTAGGTGGGAATTATGATTAGGATTATCTGGTACACGGGTGGGTTGGTTAACTAGTTGAGTGAGATTAAATGAGTCTGTAAATAGCTCACATTCAAGACCAGCATCATCAGTCCTGGCTGAATAAGTGAGCCATTCAACATTATGGACATTAAAATCAACCAACACAGTGATTTGAGAAGAAGCATTTAAGTTGAGGACACTGAGTTGTGAGGACAGAAAATCAAAAAGACTTTGCTCTGGAGGAGTATTTAGGGAACGGTAGATGCAACATATGTATTTAAATTTACCAGCAGAAATTAATTTGTATATAGAATAATCAAAATAGGGACAATTGAAACTAGTAACCTCCTCCAGGGCAATTTCAGATTTTGCGAAGCAACATACACCTCCTTTAGGTCTGAAATTTTGGAGCAGTTGATAACCTGGAAAATTAAATCTAGACGTGTCAGATGTGGATGTTACTTGAGTCTCTGTCAAAAAAAGGAGAGTAGGGAATTCTGCTTGAAGAAATTGGTGTACAGAATTGATGTTAGAGTGAAGTCCCCTTATATTGCTAAAGAAAAAGCTGCACCGACGAGCAGCTTTGGGACGTTGCAATGCTCTTGACACAGTCGCGTGATAACGACTGGAAGGGCCCTGTGTCAATGACCCAACCCTGTCGGGGGTGGATATCCGAGGGACCACCAGGTTTGCTCTTAACAATTGTACTGCCATATTTATTAGGTATGTGTATGGTGTTACATGTATGATATGTAGTGGGAAGAGTAGTGTTTTATGGATAGAGGATAGCGATGTAGGGCAATGTCGTGAAGTTGGATGTGTATGTTATATAAAGAGGGTTTTCCTGATACCCCTGATGTGTGAGGCAGAAAGATATGTATCCAGCTACCAAGGCCTGGGAGAGAAAATGGAATTCAGGCTATTCCCTGAGTCTCCCGAAACCTTGGCGGTAGTACTTCCCTGGGCGGGGCTGCCTACCCCTACTACCTACATGTTTACCTACATGTTTAGGTCGTTCAGGCCAAGCAGGTAGATCACTATTCTGTTGATCACCCATTCATACCTTCCTACCACTTTATTCCATTCATCCTCACCAATTTCTTGCACTATGGATCCTAGGCATTACCCGCCTTTCTCTTTCATATTTTTCGCACTTTAGGAGGATATGCTCCACAGTTTCATCCTCACCACTCTAACACATCTTGCATGCCTTGTTTCCTTCATTTGACCACCTATAGGTTCTGCTGTTCAGCTTAAGCGATTTAGTTTGGGCCTTGAAGAGGAGTTTGCTTCCGATGCTCCCGTCATAAAATGGCTCCCTTCTTGGCTGCTGCTTACACATGTACCATTCTAGCGAACTCTTATTCCTCATATTCCCTACCCATTCATCCCTTGCTACACTTTGTACCCGCCTGTCAATCTCTTTCTTTCATCTCTCAAGACTCCACATTTCCATACTTTCCCCCATCATGATACCACGCATTCCGTACTTCTCTATCCTTTTGTCGCACATTTTGTTCCACTTACTGCTCTCCTTAGTCCACTCAAACACCTTTCGTGTCCATCTATCACCATTAATTTTTTCCAACCTGACCCGGTACCGTAGGGCTCCCAATTTTTTCTTCAAAGGAGCTCCACCCTGCATCACCTCTCAAGGCTTCCACTGCAGTGTACTTGTTAGCAGCCAGTGCAAGCCTTTCGACTCTATTCTGGGCAACTTCTAGCTTTGCCAGGTCGTTCGTCGTCCACGGGATGGTTTCCAGACCATACATCAGGCCCGGCACAGCCATACCCTTCCACACTCCTCGCACTACTTCATACTTGTTCGCTCTACACCTTGCAGCGCTACCAATTCTTCCCATCCACTGACTCGCTCTTGTTAGCCTCTCATCCTTTGATTTCTCGCATCCTCTTGCATCCACAGTCAACCCCAGATATTTATATTCATTTGTTTGGGTAATAATATTGTTCCCAAGCAGTCACGTCGCACCCACATCCGTTTCATCCCCATTTACACTAGCACTTTACTTTTCTCCCTTGCTAAAACTCACATTCAGATCATTCCCATATTCAGACACTACATCTAACATCCTCTGCAGATCCTCTCGGTTGTCACTCATGATCACGAAATCATCTGCATATAGCAAAATACTCAGACGTTCATTACCAACTCGTATTCCCCTGCCTGCTTCTTTCATTCTTGCAGCTAGTTCCTCTGTGTACATCCCAAACAGGAGAGGGGATAGCTCACAGCCCTGCCTCACTCCCCGCTTGCTTACAACCCAGTCAGTCTCTATATCATCCATACTGTATCTAGCTATTGTATTCTCATACATACTTCTTATGATGTTTATTACCTCACTCACACCTAGTGTTTCTAGCAACCTACATAACTTGTACCTGTTCACTCTGTCATATGCCTTCTCTATGTCTAGAAAGGGCAAAGTATCCCTTCCGCCCGGACTTTTTCGTATTTTCTATCACTTCTCTCACCACAAGCATGTTATCTTCTCCTCTTCTGTCCATTCGGAAACCATTCTGCTATTCACCCGTCACTCTGTTCCTTTCAAAGATCCCATTCAGCCTTTCATTCAGCACCCCACAGAACACCTTGGAAATGGTGTCTGCTAGCGTTATTGGCCGGTAGTTTTTCAGCTCTTTCTTACTCTTGTGACCCCCCTTGTGTAGGAGGGTCACCCAGCTCTCGTTCCATTTACTTGGTATTCTCTCTCCTGACCACAATTTCCTAAATATCCCATACATGCCTTCAAGTACTCCATTCCCACCCTCTTTATAAAATTCATATGGGATCTCGTCGTTTCCTGCGGCTTTACCAGTCATCAGTTTCTTAACACATTTCACTATCTCTTCTCTGCTGATCTCATAATCCATATTTACATATACCAGTATCTTTCTTCTTATTATCAGGTTGGGTTCACCTTTATCCTCCACTTCATTAGCACCACCAATGTTTTCCCAAAATTCTTTTACGGCCCTAGCTTTCTCTGGTTTCCTTCTAACCTCTCTTCCGTTCACCATTATCACTTCCACATTCACTCTTTCACTCTCTTGCTCTCCCCTTAAAAAGTCATACCATTCTCTACTGACCTCACCGCCCTTTGCCTTCAGCTCATCTACTATATCCCTATCAGCCTTTACTCTCGCTTTCCTTATCAAGCCTCTTGTTATAATTTTGTGCTTCTTGTATTCCTCCCACGCTTCCTCATATGCAACCCGTTCATTCTCACCATTGTCCTTGACCCTCCTCAGTCATCTACACCTTCGATTGCTCTCCTTCCTTTTTTACATGGCGGATTCTATGTCACGGTTCCACCATATCCTCTGGGGTATCTTTTTATTTCCTTTCTTTTTCCTCCCAACTCTTCTTTCAGCTACTTCTTTCACTGTCTTGGTGAACTCGTCATTCATTCTGTCTACCCCAATGTCATCTATCCAATTCACACGCTGCGAACAACTTTTGGTCCATACATCTTTTCGATCGGAGGCCTCCTTCTGCCCCAAACGGCAATTTGTTTCAATTTTGTTTTTCTTTTTTTTAAATTCGGCCTCGAAACGACCTCCTATCATGGCCTCACCCCCTCTATGACCTGATCCAGGTCAATTGACACCCCCATGCAAAGTTTCAGCTCCCCAGGGTCCAAAACTGCGGCCGCCAATCATCACAATACTACTACTACCATAATCACCGGCCTCGACCTCCCTGTGCCTCATTAAACGGCGACCTCGATTTCGGCCGCTAAATGACCTGCGATATTGGATCTGACCTCATCCGTACCCCCATTTTGGTGGGCTGCAAACAACTTTCATTCCATACACCTTTTTGATCGGAGGCCTCCTTCTGCCCCAAACGGCAATTTTTTTTTTCATTTTTTTTTTTCATTTTTTTCTTCAATTTCGGCCTTGAAACGACGTCCGATCGTGGCCCCGCCCCCTCTATGACCTGACCCAGGTCAATTGACACCCACATGCAAAGTTTCAGCTCCCCAGGTCCAAAACTGCGGCCGCCTATTAAGAACGCACAGACAGACAAACAGACAGACACACAAACTGATTTAATAATATAGAATTGTTTTTCAATTTTTTCAATTTCGGCCTCGAAACGACCTCCGATCGTGGCCTCGCTCCCTCTATGACCTGACCCAGGTCAATTGACACCCACATGCAAAGTTTCAGCTCCCCAGGTCCAAAACTGCGGCCGCCTATTAACCCGTAAACGGCTGCAAAGCTCTTAAGAGGTATTACTGGGCGACGGCGGTAAAGCTCTTAAGAGGGAGGCCTAAAAAAACATTTAAACAGCCCCAGTAGCACTAAACAATTTTTGTTTTGTTTTTATTTTTTATTTTTTTTCCCTATACCTCATATCACTCCTCCACATCCCCTCCTTCCTCCCTTTCCCCTCCCCCTTCAATTATCACCTATTTTCCCTGTTATTCTCTAATTCGTTGGTATATTTTTGTGCTAACATTAGCAAACTGTGTGGAAGATGTGCTTACGTGCCTAGCGGGTGTGTTACATGACAGAGTGTCTGTATGAGTAGGCTCAGTGTGGCTTGAGGCCTCGTGGAGGGAGGGGTTGCCTCAATTTTCTCCTGAATTCATGAATGGGCTGGTCCATCTATATTCGCGATTTTGACCAGAAAAATTATATTTTCACTTATTTTATTGTTGTTACAGGTTACAATCTACATAGTGAAGGTAAAATAGGCTCATATGAATAAGTAATAACGATATTTATCGTAAAATGACGATTATAGGCCTGAATGGAGCCAATATGCTCGCCCATGGGGAGCTAGTTCAATACCCCCCCCTCGCCGTTTTTGGGTTAAGAACGCACAGACAGACAAACAGACAGACACACGAACTGATTTAATAATATAGATATAGGCCTAGGCCTAGTGGTCCTTTTTCGGTATATATTTAGCAGATCACCCACCAATTTTCATATAAATTCTGATGTATGTTGGAATACCTATACACTGTACTTCCCTCTTAACCCGGGAACGGCGAGAACACTCTTAAGAGGATTTGGTGGGCAAGGGCGAGGAATCTCTTTAGAGGTAAGGCCTAAAAAAAAATTTTTAAAAGGCCCCAGTAGCACTTAAATTTTTGTTTTCCTCCATACCTTATATCACTCCTCCACATGTGTCAATATCCCCTCCTTCCCCCCTCCCCCCCCCTTCAATTATCACCTATTTTTCCTCTTATTACCATCTTTATTGGTGTATTTATCATGCCAATATCTGCAACCCGGTTCCAGGTGTTACGACCGGGACTACGAATAAAACAAGGGCACTCAATGATTGGACTAGTAATAGGGCACTATGCAACAACGGTACGCTAGATCCAAACCCTCAAACTTATATGCCGGCGAATAAAACACCTATACCCTCCAGGGTTAATCTGCGATAGCGGGGTATCCTTAACTGGGCATAAATGTACTCTACTTCAGGCTTACCAGCACTGGTATAGCCTTATAACAAACAAGATGCAAGTTACGTTAAAATGCATAAAAAGGAATCTATGGAAAGATCAATAAAATCACTGCAAGATTTAATACGATAAAAAGATGCTTCAACACAGTTACTCTAAACAACAATAAACTCTTCACTCCTATCTGAAAGAAAGTGAAGTATAGTCCTACAGCATAGACCTGGAAACTTCTGAAGAAAGTCTGATGCTCATAAGATGCTCGTATCTTAAACTTAGACCTATATAAAGGCAGGAGGCAGGACACCACACATGTAAATCGAATACACTAAAAGATAGGACAGATAATGTTAACTGACACGAGAATACTATAAATGCGCAACGGTAGCAATGCTCGACACTAAAAGAAGTACTTCCTTATCAACGAAACGGTCTGCTATGGTTGTGCGGCTCAGCAACAACCTAGACTAATAAATGCTGTGAATAATAATGTGCACATATCAAAGAGCTTATATTAAATACTAACAAGTGTCTACTCGATTAATAATGTCTAGCTGGGATACTCGAGGTAAGGAACTGGGGTTGAGCAAGACAGGCTCGTAGCCTAGCGATGTCCTTAAGACTGCATCCTTTAAGTTACGTTAATTGACGAGGGGGCTCTCTTGATAGATCCAGATCATAAGTATCTGGTTCTATCCTGGCGACCCTCTAAAGACAAGCAAAGAGCCAGCAAAGTGTGGAACTGGTACAGGCCAAAACCCTCAGTCAACACAATGCTGCACTCGCAAAGGACGCAACCGAAAAGACAACCCAGGCTACCACAGGACCGGTCGAAGTCGTGTAGGTATAAGCAAACCGTACACACATCGGAGACAACGACTACAGTTACCCTATCCCAGTCTAGCATTAAATAAAAGAGCAGAAACACTAAATCAATAATGGAGACACACAGAGTTCTTAACCTATACTAACTAAGAACCCTCAAACCTATTCTAAGTACATGTAAATATCTCTGAGGACGGCGCATGCAATACAATGGGCCGGCTATGAAAACCGTATGCAGAACCCAAGGGGAGTGTTGTGCAGTTCATAAAGATTAGAGTATGGAAAGAGAGAATCGAGTAAGAGAAACAGTGATAAAGGTGGTGATCGGGAGAGAGAATGCAAAGGGATGATAGAAGCACGCGCACCAAGCCTGTCCTGACGAGGACAGCTCCTGGGGACCCTCATGAAGAAGGTTAGTTACACAGGAGCCCGCAAAGGCGCGATGGTCGGCCAATCACGAACCGAGACGTCACTAGACAGCAGGCGTCCTGGCCGTGCCAGGATCCGCCAGCCAATCAAGGGCGTGGGAAAGCCCGCGCGAGGGAGAACTCCTCCGAGCGAGGGAGGCAGCACATACATACACACGCACATGTTACCACCACGCTACCCGCTCTCTCTCTCCTTACAACTTCACGCAATGCATCTTATATTCTATCAATGATATAAAATACTTCCCGTTGTCACAGACGAAAACAAAGACCACCACTGGACTGTCTGTGACAATGCGGTTACTAGGAAAGAAAGAACAACATTCTCTGATAACTGTAGCCCATTTCGATGTCCCTGGCGAGCTCTAGTGGCTAACAAGAGGCGATTCTGCCAACGCTGGTAGACGTCACAGAGGGTGTGGTGTTGTTGCTACCGAGCGTATGGAGTGCGAGAGAATGAGGGAGGGAAGGTTCAGTGTGGCTGTAGGCTCCAGAGAGAGAGGATGTACGTCGCTGCTGGCTCACAATTCATGAATGGACGTTCGGCAATTAATCCCGATTTTGACCATCCAAATACTATTCCCACTTGTTTTATTGTTGTTACATGTTACTATCTTCATATTAAACGTTAAATAGGCACATATGATATAACGATAGTTATCGTAAAATGACGATTATAGGCGGGAATGGAGCTTAATATTGCCGCCAAGAAGTGTGGTGTTCACTACAACCTGCGCACGCTCGCCGGATTAAGAGGTCCTACTGGGCGGCTGGGGAAAGACTCTAAAGATCCTAGGCCTAACAAAAAACATTTAAAACACCCCGGTGGTACTAAAAAAAAAGCAATTTGTATTTAGGTGAGATAATTTTCCTCCATTATTTCTACCACTTCTACACATGTGTCCCCGCCCCCCCCCCCCTCACCCTTTTCCCCCCCTCCTCAATTATCAGGTATTTCTCTTCTATTCCCGAAATTTATCGAGTATTTTCCTGGGAGGACGGGTGGGAGAGAGGGAGAAGGGTGTAGGAGTGTAACTCTGATCCTCCAAGCCAGTCTGAAAACTCCCCTGGTCTCTCAGTGCCATACGAGACACGAGAGAGTGAGGGTGTTAGTCTCTCACTGCTATAGGCCAGATTACGACCGCAGGGCTAAAATATAAAATTTTCACCAGCCAATTGATGTTAACACCTGTTTTATTGCTTTCCCATGTTCATATGTTCATATTAAAAGTAAAATAGGCGCATACGGATAAGTATTAATTATATAAATGGTAAATTAACGATTTTAGTGAGGAATGAATCAGAATACCTTCGCACCGCAGGCACATTCAAATACCATAGCTGTGCAGTTAAGAGGTTAAGGGAGAAAAGTAACATTTAAAATGACGCGTAAAAAGTCGCCCATAAACTGCGGGCCGCTGTTATTGTAATTTGGGAGCTTATTTCATCTGACTTTCTCCTTAATTGGGTCCCCTATGAATTAGCACAGATGATGATGACATGCGTCATGATACGTGACGGGCCGACAGGGGTGGCTTAGGGGGTCAGAGCCGCAGAGCCCCTCTCAACATATTTTGTGTCCCATTGCAACTTTAAATATATATTTTAGGTCACATATGGGATATAATTTTTGGTCAATATGTATGAGTCACACCACAGGTATTCTGATTATGCCATGGCTCGCGACCTTCAACAAGTCTGGTAAAAATAATTACTCATTTTAAAACTTACCCAAACCTAATTTTTGTCTTCTGGGCAAGGATGTAGTATTCGGCCTTACTGCCCGCCTTTTTTACACTACGCAGACGCTTGCGATCATATCCCCGTCTGTTTTGACTGCCATGGGATACAGTACTAGGCCCTCACCCCCCCCCCCCCCATGACATATTGTCATCATTATATATAGCCTATTGCCAGCAGAGGGCAAATAACAGAAAAAATAGCCGTCAAACTAGACAGGAACTTTCGTACGCCTGGACACTGCATCGATAATTGCCTTATTCTGTATTAACTCATCGTAACCTAATATATTTCCTCTGTAATTTTATTTTGTTTGCCAGTTATATAATTGGTATTATTCAGGCAACTGTTTGCAGCAATTCACACACCACAACCATAACGTTCGCTTCTAATTTATCCGCTTTTGGGTTAACTCAACCAGGACATATTGTCATGATCATACTGCCAGCAGGGGGCAAATAACAGCTGGCCGTGGAATAAGAGAATATACCCTACTTCTGAACAAAACAAATCATAGTGATATTGTTCAATTTATAGTAGGGTCATTTGCTTGGAATCCGTGACCATTTTGTTCCTACCTTTCTCTCTCGATGGATTTGACAACCTGAACCATTTTAAAGGAAAATTAGCTCCTATGCCCCTCTGAAAAATGACGGCTAACTCTGCTAGAGCCCAATATTCAAAATGGCTGCCAACGCCATCTTGAAAAAAATGAAATGTAATATATCTGGCATCAGATGAGCTACAAGGACGAATGAGGTGTCCTTTTTCACTAATTCTGGCATTACAAATCCACTGGAATGGTTATTGTATTGTGTTGTATTGTATATTGTATTGTTATTGTATTGTATTATACTAATTGTACATACTAATCTGCCACTTCACTGTCACTACATGATTCACTGTATGAGCCACTATCAGAATCACTGTCCTCACTTTCGCTGCTATCATCACTGTTGTTCTTCTGGCTTAGGTCTCGTTCGGTCATCTTGCGCCCTGGCCAATGCATGGATCACACCACGAATTCTTTGCACCGATGTGTCAGGAGGAGGAGTACTTTGATCAGCTGGTGGCTTCCTGAGAGGTGGTTCCCCACGCTTCGCTGTCTTGTATGGGTTGACTTTTTGCATTTCACTTCCGAGCTCTTTGAGAGTTGTCGAGGGGTTTGATGCAAAGTTGGCACCGGGATTCTCGGAAGGAAGTTCTGTATCAAATGATTCTGGCTGCACAAACATGACATTAGTGCGGTGTGACTGGCCAGCACCGGTCAGTGTGTCGCTCTTGAAGTCATCGTTGTCGACTATAGCGATAGCAGGCTTACCCTCAGCTAGTTCGAAGGGGCAATCAGATGAGCACTTGAGGTCATTGACCACCCAAAAATCTCTCAGCATAAGTACGTCATTGTAACTGATGCCCAGTCCATCTTTGTGCATTATGTCGACTATCTCCCTACTCTTGGTCAGTCCATGTAGCAAGACAGAGAGATTTATCTCAAATGCAGTGCGTTTTCCAGTGATGTAGCTTGTGAGGATAGATGCAATCGATCGGACGGATGGACTGTCATCAATTGCAGACTTATTTGGGTGTTTCAGCCATGTGAGCAGCTTCAGCAGGAGCTCACTGAGGTCTTCTTCTCTCTCCAACTCGTGTATATATGGGAGCCAGGGAATAGTATTTGTCCTGATGACTTGCTCTTTGAGTCGTGCCGCAACATTCATCACCAACTGATCATTGCTGACACCCAATGAAGATATTGCCGCCTCGATGTATGTACCTGCTGCTGTTGTATCATATACCAGTTCACTCACATTCTTTTGGATGCGTTCATGAAATCCGATGTCTTCCCCAAATTCATTGACGAGAATTTCCTTTAAGTAGCTGGATTTTACTACTGAGTTATGTCCGTGATTTGAGATAATGCGCTTATAGTCCTGCAGCAGGCCTTGCAGTGTGCGAATTTCATGGTCTTTGAAGGTGACTTGACGAGTATGATGAAAGAAGAGAGCTTGGGCCTCTCGGAAGTTTACACGCTGCAGATGTTGAGTGCTTTCATCTGAAAGGGGCTTGTGGTCGCTTACATATTTGCGCCAGCACGCACGATGGTAGCGGATTTCCAACCCAAATGCTGTTTGACTATCTGGGATGGATGCAATCAGAGTGTCAAGTCTCAATCTCATGACCTCATCTTCCAGACGGACAGTATGTAACTTGAATTTAGTCCAGGCATCAATTGTTGATAGGAGTAAAATCTGCTTGTCACGATCACTACTCTTGTATGCCCCTTTCATGCACCACACACATAGAGTCTTATCGTGAAGGACACCCATACTGGAGCGGAGCCTTTTAGGTGCACTGGCCTCTGGGGAAGGGTCTTGTTGATCTGATGTTTCATCTCTTTCAAGACGTTCCTCGGATTTGTGTTTGCATTTTTCGGATTGAGAGAGCTTGCGCTTGCTGGATAATGATGCGTAACAAGATCTATGCATGTGGTGACCCTTTGGTCCCTTCTCCCAATTCACATTTTCATGTATATGTTGAAACTTATCAAGTTCTTTCCATTGTAAAGACTTTTCCCAGATGGATTCCCATTTCTCAGGTGTAATGTTTTCCAAACGATCATCTGCGGTACATCGCTTACCACAGAGTAAAATGCACTCGTATTCATTTAATGTCTTGTCTGGTAACTCTTCACTCTCTCTTCTATTATCCATTATTTCGGTCACTTCACAAGTCGGCGATTTTCATCAGATGGGCATGCGATCCATCTGAAACAGTAAAAAAGTAATATTAGATATACACCGCAGGCAGAGAACAACAGTGATGATAGCAGCAAAAGTGAGGACAGTGATTCTGATTGTGGCTCATACAGTGAATCATGTAGTGACAGTGAAGTGGCAGATTAGTATGTACAATTAATATAATACAATACAATAACAATACAATATACAATACAATACAATACAATAACCATTCCAGTGGATTTGTAATGCCAGAATTAGTGAAAAAGTACACCTCATTCGTCCTTGTAGCTCATCTGATGCCAGAGATATTACATTTCATGTTTTTCAAGATGGCGTTGGCGGCCATTTTGAATATTGGGCTCTAGCAGAGTTAGCCGTTATTTTTCAGAGGGGCATAGGAGCTAATTTTCCTTTAAAATGGTTCAGGTTGTCAAATCCATTGAGAGAAAAAGGTAGGAACAAAATGGTCACGGATTCCAAGCAAATGACCCTACTATTATGTACTTGTATTCACAAAGCTTAGGAAAGACATTTGTTTCGCATTTCTAGAAATCATAACGATTGATGCCTATAGATTTTTCCGATGCTCTACTGACTATGCTACAACTCACTAACTTCACCAAGGAGTTTGGTAAAAAATGATTATTTTTTTTAACTGATCCTAACCTAATTTGTTTTGGTAAAGATGTAGTATCCGGGCGTATGGTTGTCATATTTACATAGGTCGATCGCTCGCGGTTAAGTTCCTGTCTATTTTGACGGCTACTTTTTCTGTTATTTGCCCCCTGCTGGCAATATATACAGTATTTTGATGACTATAACTCATGGGGGGGTGATGGGAGGCAAAAGCCTCCCTTCAACCTATTATTGTATCCCACGGCAGACAAAATAGAGGGGAACATGATCGCTAGCGTCCGTGTAGTGTAAACAAGGCGGGCGGTACTCGGCGTACGCACGAATACTACATCCTTGCCTTTATTTCTTCTGTAATTTCATTTTGTTTGCCAGTTATATAATTGGTATTAGTCCAGCAACTGTTTGCAGCAAATCACACACCACAAACATAACGTTCGCTTCTAATTTGACCGCTTTTGGGTTAACTCAACCAAGACATATTGTCATGATCAAATACCCAGCAGGGGGCACAAATGCTTGGCTAACCTACAAACAGAGCAGACATAATTACGGTAGACGCTCCCATCAAGCCCTCAATGCTTTGGAGCAATACAATAATGTTCACTACTGTACAGGTATCGCAATTATTTTGTCCACTCGCAGGTTGACTTTGAAAAATCACTGATTGACAAAATTAAGAGCTCTCTCAAATGCCTACATTAGTACATAAGAAATACAAAAGTTGGTGCACCATCCATTGGCCCTCTCCGTTTGGATAATGGTGCTCTGACCGTTGATTGTGGCGAAATGGTAGAACTGTTGGCTGAAAATTTGTGTTCAGTGTATACTGTACGCAAATTAAATGCTCCTTTTCCGCACCAGCGGTCTGACGCCACCATCAATAATGTACTGGTCACTTGATGATGTGAGTAAGAGATTGTCTTCCTTCCAAGAGCATGGGCCCGGATGGACTCCATCCATGTCTCCTCAAGTCCTGCCCTGGTCTAGCTAATCCCCTCCACATGATATTTCAGCAGTCACTAGCTCAGGGCAAACTTCCGGTAGAATGGAAACTATCTGACATTATCCCACTATTCAAAAAAGGTTCCCGCCATGTACCGTACCCCTAAACTATAGGCCAATCAGTCTCACCTCAGTCTGTTGTAAGACCCTGGAAAGAATCATAGCCACGGCCTTGTATGAACACTTTGTTAGAAACCATATTGTTTCAGATGATCAGTACAGATTGTTACAGGGTAGAACGGTCGATGACCAACTCCTATTAGTATACAATGATTTATCCATGTGGCTGGACTCTGGTTTTGTTGTAGATGTGGTGCTATTCGATTTTGATAAGGCCTTCGATGTTGTTAGTCATACTATGCTCATTAACAAACTGAGACTATCATGTGGTGATGGGCTGGTCTATCAGAGTTAGAGCTGAGCAATCTCTGCCATACCCATAGCTTACTCTGACTGTTCCTTTAACTTATATATTTTCTAGATCTCAAGTGACGGCATCTCTTCCGTGGATTGACCTCCCAATCTACCAAGATTGGAAGCCAAAGCGTCACATTTTTCCCTTGCCCCTCAACTTTCTCTTCATAATTGCTGAGGGGCACAGGGCCCTGGGTGGGGCTTTGGTTTCCCGGGCGTTTCCGCACCCTCCTTAGCTCCCCGCCATGGAGTGGCTTCGGTCACCCAGGCTTTATTGTGGTCGGCGGGGAGGGTTCTGTGGGGGCGCTCGGTTATGGCCTTGGAATTGCTCGGGGCCTTGGGGCTGTTCGGCCAGGCAGCTTGGGGAACAACAACAACAACAACAAACTGAGACTATTGGGAGTAGGTGACCCACTGCTTAGTTGGATCTCCGACTTCCTAGTTGGCCGAACCATGAAAGTGTCTGTATCTGGTGTTGGCATTTTCCCCAGGCTAGTGCGCAGTGGTGTCCCGCAAGGGTCCGTATTAGGTTCTATTCTTTTCATAATCTTTACTAACCATCTGCCATCCTACATTAGATCTAAGTGTATAGTTTTTGCCGACGATCTCAAGATATATATAAGAATACGTCATGACTCTACCTTGGATTTAGCACAAGATTTAAGCTCCTGCCAGAACGACATTGATCTTATATACAGGGTAGCGGAGTCCTGGGGTTTGAACTTTAACTCCAGCAAATGTGCAGTACTAAGATTCGAGCGTGATTCGGTTGACTGGGCTGCTGTGGGTTCCCTTCAATGCTACCATCTTGATACTTCACATTTGACCAATGCTGACTGCCAAAAGGACCTGGGAATATTAGTGGACAACTCATTAAAGTTTCATGCCCATATAAGAACTATAGTCAATAAATCAGCAGGATTGGCCAACAATCTTCTCTGTTCAACCCGATGTCGATCTACCGATTTCATGCTAGCTGTTTATAAAACCCATATAAGACCTTTGCTTGAATTTGGGTCCACAGTCTGGAATACTGGTTACCTGGGTGACTTAAGACTCCTCGATATCATGTATGGGTCATGAAATTTTAAGCAAGATAGATTAGCCTGGGCTAAGCTAACTTACATGATGCCGTATGTAGCCTACTGTATAGGTTCTGCTTAGGCTAACAACTTTCATGCTTCGCTCCTGTAAGTCAATATTGGGATTACCACACTGTCATGCAAGGACTTATTTACTTCAATGCTGACCACCCTATTTATTCTTACTGCTTTCAGTGTTCCTACAGGCCTCTTCCCCTGTTGCACCCTCTCCCGCACTTCTTCATCCATACTCACATCTTTACTCAACACACTGCCCAAATACTTAAATGAGCTGACATTCTCCATAGCCGTTCAACCTCACCTCACACTCTGTGACTCCACTTCTTTCAAAGACCATAACCTTGCTCTTCCTCGCATTTAAAGTGTGCAAGGGAGATCTTGTATTAACCCTGGAAGCGCATAGCTATGGTATGTGAAATGTTCCGCCAGGCGAAGGAAATTTGGTTAATTTCCGACGTAAATCGTCATTATACCATAAATATCATTAATACTTATTCATATTGTGACGCCTCCCGGCGTTAGCAGAATGGTTGCGTGGGGCATTGCAGCTCACTAGCGCTCGCCAGGATGGGGGGATGGGCTACAGTTGTCCTAGAATCTATCTATCTATCTATTGCCTGACGCCGTGATCCCCGAAGGGGTGGCCACGAACGAACCGCCCCCATGCACCTCTGTCCCCAGTCAGTCGACGCCCCTCCCCCCAACCAGCACCGCCTTCGTTCATGTAGTTCCTCACTCCATCCTTCCACCTCATATTCGGTCTACCTCTCCCCCTCTGTCCCTCCACCTCGCTCTCGTACACCCTCTTAGTCATTCTCTCGCTTTCCATACGTTCCATATGGCCGAACCATCTCAAGTTGTTCCTTTTCACACTTTCCAGCACATCTACCTCCACACCACACCTCCTTCTTACTTCCTCATTAGTCTGTCTATCCCTCCATGTAACTCCGCACGCACTCCTTAAGTAATTCATTTCCACTGCTCTCACTCTTGGTCTGAGTCTCTCAACCAACGTCCATGCTTCGCTTCCGTAAGTCAGTGTCGGGATTACCACACTGTCATGCAAGGACTTCTTCACTTCCATACTGACCACCCTATTTCTTGTTACTGCTTCTAGCGTTCCTACAACCCTCTTCCCCTGTTGTACCCTCTCCCGCACCTCTTCATCCATAGTCCCATCTTTACTCAACACACTGCCCAGATACTTAAAAGAGTTGACGATCTCCATAGCCTGACCGTTCAGCTTCACCTCACACTCTGTGACTTCACCCCTTTCGAAGACCATAACCTTGCTCTTCCCCGTATTTACCTTCAAATTCCGTTTTTCGCACACTGTTCCAAACTCATTTACCAGACCCTGCAACTCCCATTCATTATCACTCATCAGAACTGTATCATCCGCAAACAGCAGTATAGGTAGCTTCCACTCAATTCCCTCCCTTTTCAGCGATACACCAACATTCACTGCTCTTGATAGTATTTTTTCATGACTCCATCCATATATACAGTAAACACCACGGGGACATCACACACCCCTGTTTCAAACCAACATTCAGGTCAAAGAACTCGCTCTGCTCACTCTCCACACTGCCGCCTTTGCACCCTCATACATGCTCTTCACTGCTTTCAGCAACTTGCCCTCTACTCCGTATATTCTAAGTACTTTCCACAAACCTTCTCTATCCACTCTGTCATAGCCTTCTCCAAGTCCATAAAGGCAACATACACCTTTTGTTTCTTTTCCAGATACTTCTCTACAACACAATTCAGGGTAAAAATCTGATCTACACATCCTCTTCCCTTCCTAAAACCTCCCTGCTCGTCGCCTATCCATTTCTCCGTTCTCACTCTCACTCTCTCAATCACTACCCTACTGTATACCTTCCCTACTACGCTTAGAAGACATATTCCTCGGTGGTTACCACACACTCCTCTTTCCCCTTTGCCCTTATATAGGGGGACTATTATGCCAGTCTTCCAGTCATCGGGTGCACTCCCCTTCTCCCATGCTAGTTTGCACATTTTCCATACCCATTCTATCACTATCTCACCACCATACCTCAACATTTCCCCACACACTCCATCTGTTCCTGGTGCTTTCCCCAACTTCACTCTTTTCATGGCTTCCCACACTTCTGACCTCCTGATCCCCACCTCCTCCTCCACTACTTCTCTTCTTCTCCCTCCCATACCATATCCAGCTATGTTTGCTGGCTCTTCATTCCTTTCATTTAGCAACTCACTGAAGTACTCCCTCCATCTTTCGACTCTCTCTTGCTTCTCGGCTAGCATTCTCCCATTCTTATCTTTCACACCCTTACTGTTTCCCTTGCTACCTTCCCTAACTTTCTTGACTTCTTTCCAGAACAGTTTCTTACTCTCCCTCCATTTTACACTCCTAGAATGATCTGCTTTATTTAATTAGTGTCGTGTTGCCACAGACAGTCTAGAAATGGTCTTTGTTTTGGTCTGTGACTGCGCCTTGTATTTTATATTCGCTATAATATAAATGTTGCTTGTGTGGGAGGCGAGCGAGAGAGGGTGAGGGAGTACACCTGGCAGCGGGGTGAGCTATGACGCGGCTCGCTTGGGCGCTGACGGCGTTGGCGGCCGGGTGGTCAACTAGTCCCTTCCCATCGCGGCCTCGTGTTCTTTACCAGCTCAGAGCTTGCCTGACACACGTATCGCCTACACCCTTTGCAATTCTGTCCCCCATACTCGCCACTTTGCATACTATTTCTCTCTCTCGACTTCTCCTTTCTCATTCTCTAAGCTTTATTAAACTCAACATCCCTTCTGGTTTCAGCATAGACGTTCACCGTCGACCAGTCGTATTGTACGCGAAGCTCTCAGATATTTCCATGTATTAGGTTAAGGAGGTATTATGATTTATTGAGGTTAGAGAGACAGACTTTTCCGTATGTGTCCTCTCTCGGGAAGGTTGTAGACCGGTATATGTCTCCCTGGCAAGGTGTTGAGTGATTCTGCTTGGTTATCTAAAGCTAGACTAGGGGTAGGGTTACTGTGTCGTTGTCTCCGATGTGTGCAGTGTTAGCTAAGCCCTGCACGACATCGACAGGTACTGTGGGAGCCTAAGTTGTCTTCGGCTGGGTTTACTTTGCGAGCACAGCGCTGTGGTGTGAGAGGGCCATAGCCTATCCCTCACAGCATAGTGCTGCCTCTTTGTGTTGACTTCTGAGGGATCGCCAGGATAGAACTAGGTACTAGAGACCTAGATTTATAAAGAGAGCATCCCCGTCATATAACGTAATCTTCATTATACCACCTTCGGACAACGTTAGGCTACGAGCCGCATGCTCACCCATTGTTGCCCTGCCTTGATACCCCAGCTAGACTTTATTAACTGAGCAGACACTGGTTAGAGATAAGCCCCCATTATTATATGTATGCAACATTATTATTCACTGCACTTTTGAGCCGAGGTTGTTGTTGAGTTGCACAACCCTAGTAGGCTGTTGCGTTTTGTCACGAAGCATTTCTTTAGTTGTCGAGCATTACTACCTTTGCGCAGTCTTTATTATTCGCCTGCCTATTATTACTATATGTCCTAGTATTTATTGTGACCCGTATTCTGCATTATAATTGTTCAAGATTCTTTACGAACATCTTCCCAGCATCAGACTTATTTCAGAAGTTTCCAGTTGATGTTGCAGGACTAGCATTGCACTTTCTTTAATACAGGAGTGCCAGTTATTTGAGTATCTACCATAACGTTAATTAATCACGTTAACTATCTTTTCTTTGTGTAACCTAATCGAGTAATCTTTTACTGTTTGAGAATAGGCTGTTTCATCGAGCGTCAGCCTAGTGTGTGTGCACCAGTTACCGAGTCATAGGATACCTCGTTGCCCAGGCACGACTCAGGGCGGTAATGGTGTTTTGTTTTCCAGTGTTTAAGGCAGGGGTTGGATCTAGTGTTACCGTTGTTGCATTTTGCCATTATCTAGTCCAATGTTGAAGAGCCCTGTGTCTTTGAGGACCTGGATCGTAACAAATGGCGACCTAGCTCAGGATCTTGTGAACTAAGAGATAATTGCAGGATTGTTGTGGTCATTTGTTTTATTGAGGAATATAGTGGGCACGTTAATTTTTTTTTGGCAAAGTAGTATAGCACTTGAGAGTCTTCAGACATTTTTGGCAAGTGAATAGTGCTACATAAGAGTTTGGGGTACTTCTTTTCTGAATATTGTGGTGAGAAATTTTTGTGAGCATCATGTCTTATACCGGGTCAGAGGAGAATGGAGACACAGTACGTAATGTCGAAACTGAGGAACAGCAGCATGATGAAAGGGTTAATCGGGTGAACTGTGAGGAGGATGCTAGGATATTTTTGCAATGGCCTGTTACTGCCGAGCGGTTGGAGGGTATGGATCGGTACGGTCTTCAATGCCTGGCCACAGCTATCGGTCATGCGGTTACTAGCAGCATGACCAAGGATAACTTGATAACGTGTGTACTGGGCAGGGTGACTGGTGAGCGAGATGGGTTGAGTGCTCAGAGCCCTTCGGCCATGCTTCCCCTACACTCGACTCCTAGCCATCCCAGTAGTTTGCCGACCCCGGGTACGCTTCCGCAGTTGGGTGGTGACTGGCAGGGTGGGTTGCCCCTGGGGGGACCACCGGTAATTTCAAACATTTTAGCACCTTCACCTCCTCAAGGGTTATCTCCAGAATTATTGTTTAAGCTCGAATTAGCTAAGCTTCAGCATCAGCAGCAAATAGAATTAGCCAAGATAGAAGAGAGAAAAACTATCAGTCAAGCAAAAATCCAAGCTGAGTCGACTAGGTACTGTGCCGACAGGGACGTAGAGAAGTCGCGAGTAGAGACAACGGGACAGCGACTTGGGGCTGGTAACCGTGCTCATGATCAATCTCTCTCGCACTTATTGAAACTGGTTCCGGTGTTTGATGAGAGTGGTGTAACATAATTTTTTGCAAGCTTTGAGAAGAAGTGCCAGGAACACCAGTGGCCAGAAAATAAATGGGCAGCACTTGTATCCTCTAGATTAATAGGCAAGGGTCTTAAAGCCTACGATGCGTTGCCTATAGAGTCTTGTATTATCTATGAGGAACTCAAGGAGGCTGTCCTGAGAGCATACGAACTACAACCAGAGACGTACAGGTTGAAGTTCCGGGGTGTTACCAAGGGTCGGGAGAGCACCTTTTTGGAGCATGCCCGGGAGCTGTCCGATGCTTTTGGGAATTGGCTGAGGTCGGAGAAAGCTACTACGTTTGACGACATTAAACAGTTGGTGCTTTTAGAGCAGTTTTTTCAAATGCACGGGCGGCGACCTGACGTTAAACCTTAAAGAAAAGCAACCAAAAACTCTACAGGAGGCAGCTGAGATGGCTGACCTCTGGCTATCACTAATTCGTGGGTGCGGGTCTGCCCAGCGTAGTGAGGCAGGTAACAAGGGGCGTGACGCCCCACCCCCCCCGAGTTAGTGATATACCTTATGCAAACAAGTACAAGAGCCATGATACCAAGACTGACCACAAGACTAGCACCGTCCCATTTAAGAAGGGGCCGGGCCCTTCCCAGTACCAAGGGAAGCCCAAAGGGGAGTTGGAGTGTTATCATTGTCATAAAAAGGGGCACTTTGCAAGAGTCTGTCCTAGCAAACCACCTACAGCAGCTGTGTCTTTGGCCTGCAACATTGGTGTGTCTCCGAAGTCATCTGAGTTTGCCCGGGGCAGTTCGTCAGAGGCTGAGGCACAGCCAATGCAGAAGCACCTGGGAGGCTCGAACCCTGCTCAGGATGTTTTTGCGACCATAGAGGGCGGGGTTGCGTGATGTGGGCGGGGCGCAAGCATGGAGTAGAGGTCTTGCGTGATACAGGTGCTTCCCAGACTCTGATGAAAAACTTGACTGGCTACCCTATAAACGCGGCTCGGGTGGTGGTGGTGCAGGGTATTAATGCAACTCGGTCATACCCGCTGGTGCAGTTGGAGTTGGAGGTGGATGGTGTGGCACGTGAATTGGATGTCGGGATTGTGGAGAAACTGCCAGTGGAGGGCGTCGACCTTCTTCTCTGCAACGACTTTGCAATGCCCGCTTCTGAGGTTCTACCCTTAGTCGCTGCCGAGAGGCCGGCCGACGTGAGTGGGGAACAGCAAGAGTGGGTCGAGCGGTGCCAGACACAACCCATGGCGTGTGTTGTCACCCGAGCTCGGGCAGCTAAAGTGTCACAGCCTAGTCCTCCGTCTTCAGACCAGCGGAGGAACGATCAACAGGAGGAGGCTAAAGCTGGAGTTGGTTTTAAGAGTTTTGACTCGGCGGCTCTCCTGGATGATTCTGTATTAGCACCATTACTTAATTCTGGAGTAGCCCCTGGGCCTGTCATCGAGAGTGACGAGGCTGGGCATGACGAGTCTCCACGACAGCAACGTTATGTACATCGAGAGAGACAGAGGGAGCAGCCCAGTATCGGGGAAGGTCATGCATTGCTCCGGGAGCAGTTAGATCGCTTGGCACCCTCAGATATACGTCGGTTGCAACTAGAGGACCCTGAGCTCCAAACGTGTGCTAATGGAGCTGTAGAGCTCGACGAGGACGTCGATGCACAGCCAGGAGATATTTTTTATTTAGAAGGCATCCTCTATAGGCGTTTTCAAGACCCTAAACGTAGTTGGCAAGAGGGGTCCGGAGTAGTGGACCAGTTGGTGGTGCCACAGGAGTGCAGGGATAGCCTACTGACGTTGGCGCATGACATACCACTGGCAGGACATCTAGGGGTGAGAAAAACGGTGGCGGCTTTAGAAAAATTGTTTTGGTGGTCGGGGTTGAAGGGGCAGGTGGTAACCTGGATAGCAAGGTGTCATACGTGCCAGAGGGTTGGAAAACCTAACCAAACAATTCCGAGAGCCCCGTTGCACCCCATTCCTGTCAGTGGACCGCCCTTCAGTAAGGTCATCATTGATATGGT
Source organism: Paralithodes platypus (assembly GCA_032716605.1). NCBI lineage: Eukaryota > Metazoa > Arthropoda > Malacostraca > Decapoda > Lithodidae > Paralithodes > Paralithodes platypus. The sequence continues at coordinate 38,899,682 of CM064497.1, forward strand.
CAGACCCTTACCCCCTACTAGTGCCGGTAATAAATTTCTATTAACTATCATGGATGTGGCCACTCGTTATCCTGATGCATATCCAATGAGAAATGGCACAGCGAAAACTGTTGTCCGGAACCTGCTCTTGTATTGCTCGCGGTATGGTTACCCGCAAGAGGTGCAATCGGACCAAGGCTCTAATTTTACATCTAATCTGTTCAAACAAACTATGATTCAGCATGGCATCAGCACTGTCGTCTCTTCTGCGTATCACCCGGAGAGTCAAGGGGTGTTGGAGAGGTGGCACGCCACGCTGAAAAGCATGCTTCGATGTTACTGCGCAGAGAATGGAAGGGATTGGGACCTTGGTCTGCCGTATGTTTTGTTCGCGGCAAGAGAAGTACCTGGAGAGAGTCTCGGTTTCAGTCCGAATGAGCTTGTTTTCGGGCATCAGGTGAGAGGTCCTCTCCACATGGTGAAGGAGATGTAGGAGGGCACTAGGCATATTGTTCTACGAGATAAGTTGCAACCTCTTGTTCCTGAGCGACAAGAGGAGTTGTTTACTAGGCTGTGGCAGTCCGTCCGCATGTTTGTTGCTTCTCCAGGCCTGATGTACGGGGTAGAATCCGACATGGAGGCTGGAGACAGTGCAAGGCTCGAGTTGGTTCCCTACCGTGTGAATCCTGCTCGACAGCCTGTTGTGAAGACGGAGCTGGACGGCGTGTGGAGAGGGGGTCTGAGGTATGAGGGATGTCGTGAGTGGTCGTTGCCAGTGGCTTTGCAACCTGAGTTTGGTGGCAGAGTCCGTGTGTATGTTGATTGCAAGAGTGTGGAAGCATTATCCCTGACAGACGCCTATCCATTGCCCAGAGTTGACGACACCATAGACCGCTTCGGGGCTGCCTCGCTCATCACGAAGGTAGAACTAGTGAAGGGTTATTGGCAGGCCCCGTTGCCGGAAAGAGCGAAGAGAAGTGCCAGGCTTGCGATGAACTGGGCAGTTTATCAGTGTCAGGTGTTGTTGTGCTGCCGGAACACAAGTTGGATGTGTGGCATGCTAAGGGCACTGATAATGTTTTGGCTTTGTTTGCAGGAGAACCCTCGCTGTTCAGTCAGTGTCTGTCGTGGGTGGAGGATCCGGGGTAGGCTACCACAGTATGTTGGTATAGCCTCCTGTCTTGGCTCGCGGTGTATTTTTGCGCTGGTGCTTGTTGGCTCGCGTGTGTAGCATCAGCGTAGGGTCGCAGGGCAGGAGTGGTTGGCTTTGATTAGAAGAAAGTTAGGCTACATCTATAGTAGCCGCCAAAAACAACATTAAAATAAAATATGAAAAATTAAATAAAAACTCTTTCTTTTTGATAATTAATTTTAAGATAATATTGTAGCTGAGTACTGAGTGCAGATGATTTTCTCTCAGTAGGCTGTGCTTCTTAAAGCTCGCTCTGGGAGCACGATGTTATGAATTAATGTATTATATTTGGGAAGGGTGATAAGATTTTTTTTATATATAAATGTTGTTGCATTTTTTTTTGAGGAGACTGAGCTTGCATTCCATGAGTGGCAGAGTGGTTAGGAGTGGCAGATTCTAGCGACATTCTGCCTGTTCAGATATGGGCTCATGGTTGAGTGTCCCATATCTTGGGGGGGGGGTGACGCCTCCCGGCGTTAGCAGAATGGTTGCGTGGGGTATTGCAGCTCGCTAGCGCTCGCCAGGATGGGGGGATGGGCTGCAGTTGTTCTAGAATGATCTGCTTTATTTAATTAGTGTCGTGTTGCCACAGACAGTCTAGAAATGGTCTTTGTTTTGGTCTGTGACCGCGCCTTGTATTTTATATTCGCTATAATATAAATGTTGCTTGTGTGGGAGGCAAGCGAGAGAGGGTGAGGGAGTACACCTGGCAGCGGGGTGAGCTATGACGCGGCTCGCTTGGGCGCTGACGGCGTTGGCGGCCGGGTGGTCAACTAGTCCCTTCCCATCGTGGCCTCATGTTGTTTACCAGCTCAGAGCTTGCCTGACACGCGTATCGCCTACACCCTTTGCAATTCTGTCCCCCATACTCGCCACTTTGCATACTATTTCTCTCTCTCGACTTCTCCTTTCTCATTCTCTAAGCTTTATTAAACTCAACATCCCTTCTGGTTTCAGCATAGACGTTCACCGTCGACCAGTCGTATTGTACGCGAAGCTCTCAGATATTTCCATGTATTAGGATAAGGAGGTATTATGATTTATTGAGGTTAGAGAGACGGACTTTTCCGTATGTGTCCTCTCTCGGGAAGGTTGTAGACCGGTATATGTCTCCCTGGCAAGGTGTTGAGTGATTCTGCTTGGTTATCTAAAGCTAGACTAGGGGTAGGGTTACTGTGTCGTTATCTCCGATGTGTGCAGTGTTAGCTAAGCCCTGCACGACATCGACAGGTACTGTGGGAGCCTAAGTTGTCTTCGGGTGGGTTTACTTTGAGAGCTCAGCGCTGTGGTGTGAGAGGGCCATAGCCTATCCCTCACAACATAGTGCTGCCTCTTTGTGTTGACTTCTGAGGGATCGCCAGGATAGAACTAGGTACTAGAGACCTAGATTTATCAAGAGAGCATCCCCGTCATATAACGTAATCTTCATTATACCACCTTCGGACAACGTTAGGCTACGAGCCGCATGCTCACCCATTGTTGCCCTGCCTTGATACCCCAGCTAGACTTTATTAACTGAGCAGACACTGGTTAGAGATAAGCCCCATTATTATATGTATGCAACATTATTATTCACTTCACTTTTGAGCCGAGGTTGTTGTTGAGTTGTACAACCCTAGTAGGCTGTTGCGTTGTGTCACAAAGCATTTCTTTAGTTGTCGAGCATTACTATCTTTGCGCAGTCTTTATTATTCGCCTGCCTATTATTACTATATGTCCTAGTATTTATTGTGACCCGTATTCTGCATTATAATTGTTCAAGATTCTTTACGAACATCTTCCCAGCATCAGACTTATTTCAGAAGTTTCCAGTTGATGTTGCAGGACTAGCATTGCACTTTCTTTAATACAGGAGTGCCAGTTATTTGAGTATCTACCGTAACGTTAATTAATCACGTTCTTTGTGTAACCTAATCGAGTAATCTTTTACTGTTTGAGAATAGGCTGTTTCATCGAGCGTCAGCCTAGTGTGTGTGCACCAGTTACCGAGTCATAGGATACCTCATTGTCCAGGCACGACTCAGGGCGGTAATGGTGTTTTGTTTTCCAGTGTTTAAGGCAGGGGTTGGATCTAGTGTTACCGTTGTTGCATTTTGCCATTATCTAGTCCAATGTTGAAGAGCCCTGTGTCTTTGAGAACCTGGATCGTAACAATATGTGCTTATTTTACGTTTAATATGAAGATATTAACATGTAAGAGCAATAAAACAAGTGGGAATAGTATTTGGGGGATGAAAAAGACGTATTATTGCCGCTCGATCGTATCAAGAGGGGAGAGCCAGCGCAGCATATATCCTTCCCTCCCAAGCTCTAAAGTGGCACTGATGGGCTTTGACGGCTCTAAGTAGAAGTCTCTTTGTTGCTAGGATCTCTATTCACCTCGCCCATGTTATAGAGACGGTGTGAGATAAATTCGCGCCGGAAATTTCCCAATAAAAGTGGGAATAAGAGGAAAAATAGGTGATAATTGAGGGGGGGGGGACACATGTGGAGGAGTGATAGGAGGTATGGAGACGAATTATCTCACATAATCTCATATTGCTTTGTTTTGAGTGCCAGTGGGGTGTTTTGAAAGGCATTTTCTTATGCTTAACCTCTTAAGAGTCCCGTCGCCTTCACCCAGTAAAACCTCTTAAGAGTCTCGGCGCCTTTCCCGGGTTAAATGACCCGCCTGTCAGTGTTGATTTCGACAGTGTAACGCTGGAGTGTGTGAATAAGTTCTATTACTTGGGCGATACGGTTTCCGCTGGAGGTGGCACTGAAACTAGCTCTATTGCTAGAGTCAGAAGTGGTTTGAGAAAGTCTAGAGAGCTGTTGCCACTCCAGACCATGAGAGGGCTACCACCCCACCTTAACACCTTACGAGCGGCCTATGCGGTTTATTTATGTGTACCGCACAGCGGGGTGTTTTTAGCCAAAATAGGGCTGTTTACGTGATCATTTTCATGCCTAAATAAGACCCAGAACGTAAAACAAGTACCTATCCCTGAAAGGGCATAAACAGAGCTTTCGAATGACACTATAACGATCCTTGTATGATGGATAGTTTTCTTGCAATAACCGTGCAACGCGAGTGCAAAAAGCAGGTAATTCGGTACTTTCGGTACATAATTGAGTATGTAGCGAGTGAGAGAGGGAGGAGGGAGCTGAGATTTGTGTCAGTAGGTTCGCCGCGGTGGTCTGGAGCAGTCATACGCTCGCTAGTCTCCTGCCACCACTTGTCTCTCTCTCTCAGCCACATTACGTGCTGAAATTGCCACTCGAGTTATGTCGAGCGCCGCCACATAGTCCAGCTTTATTTAACTCGACTTATGTTGCTCGCCGCTAAATAAGGGTTAAAGGGAAGGTGTATACCTTGTGTGTTAGGAGCGCAATGATCTATGCCTTGGAGACGTGGCCGTTTAAAGCGGAGGATATCAATGGAATGGAATGGTACGAGAAGAGAATGGTGAGATGGATGTGTCAGGTTAATCTCAGGGACAGGGTATCGAGCGAGGAATTGAGAAGGCGTCTGGGCATAGGAATGTCAGTGAAGTGATGCACACAAGCCGACTTGGTTGGTTTGGACATGTGGAGAGAATGGATGAACTGAACTGGGTGAAGAAATGCCGAACTGTGAACATGGGGGGAGTAGCACGTAGGGGTGGACTTAGAATGACATGGCCTCGGGTACTCCGGTCCAATCTCAATAACAGAGGCACTCTTTCACAGGGCCGCCTGAAAAGCCGCCATTTTGGACGTGAGACTGTAACCACATTCTCTGTGGACAAAACGATCTTTAAACTTTTAAAGCTTGTATGTATGTACGTTCAGATTCCGTTTTTCACAAACTGTTCCAAACATATTTACCAGACCCTGCAACTCCCATTCACTCTCGGTCATCAGAACTGTATCGTCGGCAAACAGTAGTATTGTACTGTTCAGGCAACTTCCACTCATTTCCTTCCCTTATCAGCAGTACACAAACATCCACTGCTTTTCCTTGTATTTCTTTTATGACTCCATCCATATATATATTGAACAACCATGAGGACATCACACACCCTTGCTTTAGCCCAACATTTAGATCAACGAACTCGCTCTGTTCATTCTCCACACATACTAACACTTTTGCACCCTCATACATGCTCTTCACTGCTTTCAGCAACTTGCCATCTACTCTGTATATTCTTAGTACTTTCCACATACCTTCTCTATCAACTCTGCCATATATCTTCTCCAAGTCCATAAAAGCAGCATACAACTTTTGTTGATTCTCCAGATATTTCTCCACAACACATTTCAGGGCAAAAATCTGAGCTACACATACTCTTCCCTTCTTAAGATGAATCTATCTATTATATCTATTTGCTCAGGCCCAATCCCCAGTTTTCCTATTTGTTTTCTTTTCGTTTTCCCTATTTTTTTTTGGGGGGGGGGGGTGCTGACTCAAGACAGAGCAAGAACAGGGAAAACACAAAACACAACATAAAACAACAAACACACACAGACAAAACACAAATTCACACACACCTAGGTCACCCAGGAGAAGACCCAGAGACCAGGGTCAACAAGGTCCCTCCAGCACTCTCACGGTCCCTGACCACTCAGAGAGGTTCCGATCTTGGCAGGCAGACATGCAGCGGAGCCGAAGCCACAAGCTGGCCCACCACACTTCCAGGCGCACCCTTCATATTAATCGTCTCCCCGGGCCAGGCGCCTGATGGACTATTATCTAGTCCAACTTGCGCCCGACTCCTTCCCCCAAATGACCACGTGTTCACTCATATATTCACAATCATTCTCCGTTCATTCCTGTTTACTACCACTTTCTTTGCCTGATCTATAGTAATTCCTCTATCATCCAAAGCTTGTCTTACACAGTCTCTCCATCTCAATGGGGGTCTTTCTGCCCTTCTATCTCCCCTTGTATCTGACTCGCATATTCTCTTTGTAAGCCTTTCATCTCCCATTCGTTCAACATGACCATACCAGCTCAGCACCCTTCTGTTTACTCTGGCTGACAAATGTTCCTGCTGCCTCAATCTCCTACGTATCTCTTCATTCCCCAATCTGTCTCTTCGAGTAACTCCACACATACTTCTCAAGCAGCTCATCTCCATCACATCCAGCTTTCTTCTCTCCTTTTCCTTCAGAGCCCACGTCTCAGCCCCATACATCACTGTTGGCACAACAATTTTTTGATACATTGCACTTTTTACTTTCATTCCGAGATTTCTTGTCTTCCACATACCTCCCATTGCTCCGAAAACCTTCCTTCCTTTACACACTCTCTGTTTTACCTCCATTTCCATACCTCCACTCCTGCTTATTGTTCCTCGTAGATATTTAAAACACTCTACTTGTTCCAATATTTCCCCATCCAGCCTCACATCTAGATTCACCCTATTATCACCCCTATTACCCACCATTACTTTACTTTTATTGACGTTCAACTTCAGTTTCCTCTTTCCACAAACCACACCAAATTCTTTGACTACCCGCTGCAGTTTCTTCTCAGAATCCGCCACCAACGCTGTGTCATCAGCGAACAGCAACTGATTCAACTCCCAATCTCTACCATTCTTTCCTACTAAACCCAATCCTCTTCCCATAGTTCTCATTTTCACCTCCCTCACCACACCATCCATAAACATATTAAACAGCCATGGTGACATTACACAACCCTGTCGCAGACCTACCTTTACCTCAAACCATTCACTCAACTCACCATTTCCTACTCTAACACATGCTCTGCTCCCTTCATAAAAGCTCTTAACTGCTTCCTACAGATTTCTTCCAATTTCATAAATTCTTTACACCTTCCACATTGCTTCACGATCGACACGATCCTACGCTTTTTCCAAATCCATAAAAGCTCAAAATATCTCCTTATGCTTCTCTAAATACTTCTCGCATAACTGTCTTACTGTAAACATCTGATCCACGCACCCTCTTCCCCTCCTAAAACCGCACTGTTCTTCTCCTATTGCAACTTCCGTACACATTATTATCCTCTCTTACACCACCCTGCCATACAGCTTTCCAACCACTGACAATAAACTAATACCTCTATAACTTGAACACTCCGGCCGATCTCCCTTTCCCTTGTACAACGGCACAATACATGCACTCTTCCAGTCTATTGGTACCATTGTCACAGCAAAGCATACAATGAAAAGTCTCACCAACCAATCTATTATCACATCTCCACCCTTCTTTATACACCCCACAGCAATACCATCCAAACCTTTTGCTTTTCCCGCTCTCATTTGTTTCTCTGCTTCTTTCGCCTCATTTTTCTCAAACCTTTCATTCATTCCCTGCCACCTAGGTGGCCTTGGTAGCCTATCTCCATCAACCACTGCTTCAATCACTGCTTCTCTTCTATCTCTTGCATTTAACGAGGATGAATACAGTATGTAAACCGTTTCCCCAGTAATACTGACTAAAAATGCCCAAATAAATTGCATGTCCTCTTCAGATTGATCTAAAATATGTAAAATTACACCAAATACCAACTACATTAGCACAAAAATCAAGAAAACACACTAGCAGGATAAATAAATGGAAGAAATACCACACAAGATTAATATATTATCCCTTTCCCCAGCAATTCTGACTGAAAATGCCCAAACAAACTGTGTGCTCCTCAAATTTATCTGAAATATGTAAAATTACACCAAATACCATCTACATTATCACAAAAAATCAATCAAGAACACTGTCGTGAATCCTAGCTGGTATATATGCCGTACTTTGAATTTCCCGGGTTCACGACAGCTGGTTCCTTTTTGTTTATACGCATTACTTTATTTATCTTTGTGGATAAGTATTACTGTGGTTGCACCAATTATATCTTAGTTTATTTTCCCATATTATTTAATCACGGGGTACGATATAGAACCCTTAAATATATTTATATTGTTACGATAAGAGGGAATCTCAGTACACTTCACACAGAGACTTCGTCCCGCTCACAACAAACGACCAGTTGCTGCCACATAACAACAGAACTTCACTGATCTACACCTACCGACATGTCCATCACCTAACCTACACTCTTTGCATCACAGCTAAGTCCCTTTAATACTAGAAGTACTTCATAGATAATACTGGGACTACCACAGATAGCCTACATATACAATTTAACACGGAAGTCCAAGCCGACCGGTATCATATTTATAGCCTAGGCCAATTCATCTTCCCAGGTCTAATTATTTACTTTATATCCGTTTCTCCTCTACCCCCTAGGAATAATATTCAGGATATAGTTGGTGCCGTGTGACCAGGATACTGGGCCATCTGTTATATATTGATAGGAATTGGGGGGGTGTTAGGCCTGACTTGTCTGCCTTTGTGTAGAGCTGGGCGATCCAGTGGACAAATGCCGAGGGGCGCACCGGGGAAGGCTGCAAGGGCAGGGGGCGTTGGCCAAGAGTTTGTGCCATCGTCCGGTAATTACCCTGTGCCTTTGAGAAAGGTGGCCCTCTTCGGCCATTCCTATGTACGGGATTTTCCGCTGGATCGTCCAGTGCAGTGCCCTGCTTTTTTTGTTAAGCAAATATAAAGACCAGGGGCAAGGGTAGACACTGTCAGGCAGACCTCGGCCTGGGATACGCTCCTAGCCTACAAGCCGGATCTTACGTTCCTGATCCTCGGGGGAAACGATTTGACCCTGCAGACTGACCTTCAGAGGGTGGCCCTCGGGCTCCAGTCTCTAGCTGAAGAGATACAGGAAAGAACTGGGGGTAGATGTCTGGTGGTCAGTCTGGAGTCTAGGGTAAGCCCTAGGGGTATGACCACCGAGGAGTACAATAGGGCAAAGAATGGTGTGAACCTCCGCTTGCGAAGAAATCTCCCATTTACTAAACAAAGGTACTTTGCCATGGGGATGAGTAAGACCGACTTGTGGGACGGAGTTCATTTAGATGCGCCAGGGAGCCGGAAGGTATTAGATAGGCTACTGGACAGAGTGCGTGCCTTCTTTGAGGAGAAGGACATGGCCGAGGAGGAGCAGTCGACGCAATAGGCTAGATCTCAAGACTAGGACGATGGCTGCGGCTGTTCCTCCTTCAGAGGAGTCTTGATCCTTCTTTCTTTTTCTTTGTAATTTGTTAAAATTTAGTATAGCCTAGCCTAGTAAAGTAAATATTGTAAAGTAGAGTAATATGACATAGGGTAATTTTCCTTTTCTTTGATCATTTGTAAACTCACAGGGGGCACGCGATCTGCATGCTTCAATTTGCTTGGGTGCTGTCGTCATCAATGTAAGTAGGTTAGCCTAGGCTTAGAATAGATTAGAATAGGTTAGCCTACAGTGACGATTAGTATTGTTGTTCCTTAAGCTTTGGTTACCGTAAACTTTTAAAGAATGGATGAGAAAATAAAGTCATTGCGGCAGTTCAGGGCCGCCAAGAAGGGAGGGATTACTAAGCTTACCTCTAATCTGTCTGAATTTATTGAACATGCTGCTACACTGCATGATGTAAAGGGTGTGAAAATAACTTTAGAAGAGGCCCTAACTGATATCAAGTCGTATAACGTACAGTAGAGTTGTATAGCTTATATTCAGATGATCAGTTAGAGGATGAGATGGTGAAAGATATGCAGTATGTTAATCAAGTAAACGGTCAGTTAGCTGAGTTAGATAGTGCTCTACAGACAAACACTATTGGTAGATCTCATGATGGTGCAGCAAGTAGGAAACAGAAGGGTATTAACCTCTTAAGTGCGCATGGGGGCAATTAGACACCTCTGCCTGTGCGCATGTATTTGAGCTGTTTCCATCACTAACATATTCATTTTACCATAAATAGCATTAATACTTATCCATACGCACCTATTATGGGTTGATTATAAAGGTATTAACCTGTTACAACAATAAAACGAGTGAAAACAGCGTTTGGATGGTCAAAATCGGAGATATAGGCCGCGAGTTATATAATGTATGGGTGAAGCAACCTGCTTTCCCGCCAATTTCCCCCAAGGCCACTGAGACACAGTCGATCGATACTCTCTCTCTCTCTCTTGCACTCGCTTGCTAACAGTGATGACAATGCCATGCTTGCAACTCGCTAATGTTAGCACGAAAATATACCTCAGAATAAGGGAATAACAGGGAAAATAGGTGATAACTGAAGGAGGGGAGGAAAGTGGGGAAGGAGGGGAGGTAGAGGAGTGATAATTTGCATGGCCCAGGGGCAAAAAAAAAAAAATCGATGTTTAACCCTTGAAGAGCGGCTCGCAACATAAGTCGAGTTGAAAAAACTGGCAAAAAACAGGTGAAAAAAGGGTGGAAATCGAGTGAAAATGGGTGGGATAGTAATGATCCATACGTCCGACATCTGTGGCCTCCCGGCCCACACTAACTCCAGTTCCCCCACCGCGCGTGAGGATGACAGTGTAACCAATAGTTCGCTAAAAGTGAGCAAGGTAGCAAAATCAGCTAAACTTCCATCTTCGAGGTAACACTGTCAGTGCTCCACGAGTGCTACGTAGCTGTATGCGGCGTCATTGTGTAGCGATTTTCACCTAGTTTTCGGCGCAATACAGTTCCTTTCATACTGATGGTTGATATAGGAGTCAGAACGGCCCGGAAAGGCCCAAAACGGCCACAGAGCACCCGCTAGAGGAGGGTTAAAGTTGATTTTTTTTTTCTGACTCTTAAGAGTCTTCCTGCAGTCCGCCGGGGGAACTCTTAAGAGTCTTCCCGCAGTTCCCGGGTTAAGCTACCCTCCCTAAAGTTGCCAGTTTTTTATGGGGATCCAACACAGTGGGTGGGTTTCTGGGAGCTCTTTGATTGTGGTGTTCTCTTCCAAACAGACTTAACTGACATTCAGAAATGTACGTATCTAAAGGGACAACTTAGTGGTGAGGCTCTACAAATTGTTAGTGGGTTTAGTTTGGTCGCTGCAAGTTATGAACCAGCGGTCACTATACTGAAAAACAGTTATGGTCAAAAGGATCGCATCAAAGCAGCTCACATAGCGAAACTGTGTAATCTCCCGCATCCTAGCCAGGAGGTCAGTGCTCTGAAAGATTTTTCCGCGTCATTTGAGTGTGCGTTAGAGTCATTACGCTCTATGGATGTAACAGTAAGTGAAATGTGTGCAGTACTGTTGCATAATAAACTTCCTAGTGCACTCTCTGAAGTGATTAAGCGTGAATTAAAAGACAACTGGCTGGATGTGGATGAATATGTTTGTGTTTAAGACTGAAGTGTGCAATCTAGAAAGTAGACATAATCCACTAGAACAGTTTGGGGCGACCGCCACAGCAGCATATGCAGTGTATCAGAAACCCGATACCAAGCAGAAGTATGGATGTAAGTTGTGTTTAAAGACAGGACATTTTTGGGCAAAGTGTGCAAAATACAAGAACAGTCCCGCCAAGGCCAATAGAGCAAGGCAGTTGAAATTGTGCGTCGGGTGCCTGTCGTCAGAACATGGCAGCCAGGGTGTACTAACCCTAAAATTAGGCCGTGCCGATTCTGCCAACAGAAACATTTTAATTATTTGTGTCCGACGCCACGCCTTGAACAAACTGGACAACCAGTGGCCCCTGAACCAACAGTGACCATGGCTGTGGCTTCGGGCCGTAATGCAGTGTTGTTGCCTACCATTCAGATTCCCTTGACCGACAGAAACGGTCATACCAGTAAAGTAAGAGCTTTGTTGGACCAATGTTCGCAGCGTACCTTCATCTTGCGCTCTGCTTTATCGCAGCTTGATTACGTTAGGGTCAGTAAGGAACAGCTAAGGCTCCAGGGATTTACTGGCTCACTTGGTAGTACTGAGTATGAAATAGTAGAGTTAACCTATCATCACAGAAGAAGGGTGCATAAATTGAGAGCCGTTGTGGTGGAGGAGTTACCAGTATACAAGCCAGGGAGAGGATTAGAGATGGAGGTAAATGCTATCAAGGCTCGGGGTTACAAATTAGCAGATCCAGGTATCACTGATGGAGATATGATAGGGTTACTGATTGGGGTGGACTTTTATTACCACTTGTACATTCAGGCTATGTCAGGGAATGAAGTATAGTTATGTTACCCACAATTTATGGTTATGCACTGAGTGGCACTTATCAGTCAGATATAGAAGAGACCCATGTAGAGTTAGTCACTGTTCTTAAGTTAGCAGTAGACCCTGTATTGGAGATACAGGAAGATATTGGCAGGAATTCTCCAGAATTAAAGGATCTGACAGCTCTATGGGTCTTGGACCATATTGGTATAAGTCCTAATGAGACTGGTAAGGGTGGGGAGAAAGTCTTAAATAGATTTTCTGAAATGGTACAGTATTCCGAAGCACAGGGACAGTATATAGTGGAACTGCCGTGGAGAGATAACATAGATAAATTACCTGATAACTTTAAGTTAGCCCTGGCAGAATGAGAGGCTTGCAGCGTAAGTTTATAAAAGATCCCAACTACTGTCAACAGTATACAAAGGTTCTGGATTATCAGAAGGGGGTTTATTGAAAGGGTAGAAAATAGGAATCAAGCGGGTCATCCCATTCACTACTTAGATCACCATGATATTACCAAGGATAGTGTTACTATACCTGTACGGATAGTGTTTGACTGTTCGGCTAGGATGGACGAGAAGGCGATCAGTCTGAATGACTGTCTCCATACAGGTCCATCGCTAGCGGCTGACCTCACCCAGGTGCTTCTGCGCTTTAGATGCCATCAATTTGCCTGGGTGAGTGATATTGAGAAAACATTTCTCATGGTGGGGTTGAGTGAGAAGGATAGGGATGCTACTAGGTTTCTGTGGCCCGTTGATCCCTTGGATGTTGCAAGTCCTTACATTGTCTACCGGTTCCGTGCAGTTCTGTTCGGGGCCACCTGTTCCCAGTTCCTCCTTAATGCTACCATTCAAAATCACCTGTCTCTGATACAGGAGAACAGTGAAGTAGTTAATAAGCTCAAAAGGGGGCTGTATATTGATAACTTACAGGGGACTGGTGATGATGTAAGTGATTTGCAACAACAATGTTGGGATGCCCGTAGAATATTTTCCAGCGCTAACCTGTCTTTACGTGAGTGGGTCACAAATAATGAGAATTTACGGGAACTGTTGCACCTGAAGGGTATAGCTTCCGCCAAACAAGACAGGGTTAAGGTACTTGGCGTTGAGTGGCTAACTGATAATGATATGTTACAGGTTAATTTCCGCGGAAGTAGCCCTGCATTGGTTACAAAACGCGAGGCTCTAAGTCTAACCGCGAGTGTTTTCGATCCTCTAGGAGTGTTGCTACCGGTAACCATGCATCCGGGCGCGGAGGTTCGTACAGGACTTGTGGAAATTAGAGTGTGGGTGGGATGTCCCCATTCCAGATGACAAGAGAGCTAACTGGCAGGGTATTTTTAACGATAATGATAGATAGTACAGGTAATATGTTTCCCCGTCAGGTCACTAATTCTAAGAGGGTTACGCTGCACCTATTTAGCAGAGCTGGGCACCACAAACAAAAAGTCAAGTCAGCAAACACAAATCAGCAAACCCAGAACATAACTTCAGCAAACACAAATGTGCAAACCTTGTGAAATTTCTAGTCCTCAAATGCAAATATGCAAACGCAAACCGTATTTTATTAATTTTAAATTTAAACTACAGAATCAAGGGTAAATCAATAAATTCAATCTCTAATGTCAATAAATATATATATTTACTTAAATATAATGTTGCCCAACTTCCATGGACTTCAAGGATATACATACAGGCTTTTAAACCCTGGAAATTGCTGTAAATTGCCAAAACATTCAAGAACGTCACCCGCATTGAAAGGGTTAATATATATAGCATAGGCCACTTAGTTTGTCCACATGGGCAGTAAAACGTTGGGGCAACTTGTTTATGGGGAGAGTGCTTCAGTAATAATCAGTATTTGCAATTCCGCACCATTCAGGAGGAGGTACGCCGGATCACAGAGGTGCAAGGAGGCGATTCATTCGTGGTCCACCCTTTGGGAATGGCAATAGGCTATATACGCCTAGATAGGTCTACTTTAGATAGATTAAGTAATTTAATAGAAAGTAGCCTAGGCCTATTAATGTTAATGCTCAGAATAAAGGCCTAGCTTCAAATCAAAATTTAATAAAATTTGATTGTAGGCTAAATTTAGTCTAGGCCTACTTTCAAAATTAACACTTTCTACTTGACACTAATACAATGAGTGTGATTATAGGCCTAGGCCTATACATAAACGTTAGAACATGCAATATTTAGCCTAGGCCTACATGCTTTGAGGCATTTTGATGGAATTAGTGACTGATTATAGCCTAGACCTAGGCCTAGGCTATATATTATATATAGAAGTTAGAACATGCAATATTTAGCCTACATGCTTTGAGGCATTTTGATGGAATTAGTGATTATAGCCTAGACCTAGGCTATATATATAGAAGTTAGAACATGCAATATTTAGCCTACATGCTTTGAGGCATTTTGATGGAATTAGTGATTGACTGATTATAGCCTCGACCTAGGCCTAGGCTAGCCTATATAGCCTATATAGAAGTTAGAACATGCAATACTATTAATTTAGCCTACATGCTTTGAGGCATTTTGATGGGATTAGGGTAGCCTAGGCCTAGCCTAATAAAATTACTTATGTTAGTAATTAGCCTATAGGCCTAGGCTAGACCTACAAGGCCCTACATGCTTTGAGGCATTTTGATGGGATTAGGGTAGCCTAATAACATTAGTTTCGGTTAAAACATTAACAGGCTATTAATCAAATTAACGATAGCCTAACTTTATAGGCCTAATCTTAAATTAGGCTAGATTATAAAGTTATGCTAGGTAAAATAAACCACTTCGACTTTACTCACATGCTGGTAATGGCTCTTAAGGGTGTACGCGCTGTACGTATTAAAAGCCAATTTAGCCTTGCAGTTTTTGCAAGGGTAGATTATTCTGCCCTTCTCCAGAGACATATTCTTGGTAATTACAGGCCCATAGAAGGTTTCTAGGTGGGGCCAGAGGTAGCTAAGGTCCTCGATTTCTGCATGCTCTGCAGCATCACTGTCGGATGATGGTGGTGAACTGCTCCCCATGCTGTTGGGAGCTGCGGTAGGCATGATGGTAGACTCCATGTTCACTTCAATAGGCCGAAAATATAAACAGAGTTGAAGTGCTAGCAGGTTGGAACTCTTGGACTGCTGTGTGTTGTAGGTGGTAGGTGTGTTCAGTGGTGGGCGCACTCCGGTGGGACCGGTAATGCGGCAGCGCTCTGCGCTCATCAGACATAAGGTAATGCGGCAGCGCTCTGCGCTCATCAGACATAAGGTAATGCGGCAGCGCTCACGCGCTCCTTTTGTCAGCAGACCCGATGCGCTTCCCGCTCCACGCTCCTGCGCTCCGCGCTTCCAAAAATAGGTATATAAAAATAAATAAAATAAAAAAAAACAGCTTCTAGAAGTTATTTAACCCTTAATTAGCGGCGAGCAACATAAGTCGAGTTAAAAAAAGCTGGACTATGTGGCGGCGCTCGACATAGGTCGAGTGGCAATTTCAGCACGTAATGTGGCTGAGAGAGAGAGACAAGTGGTGGCAGGAGACTAGCGAGCGTATGACTGCTCCAGACCACCGCGGCGAACCTACTGACACAAATCTCAGCTCCCTCCTCCCTCTCTCACTCGCTACATACTCAATTATGTACCGAAAGTACCGAATTACCTGCTTTTTGCACTCGCGTTGCACGGTTATTGCAAGAAAACTATCCATCATACAAGGATCGTTATGGTGTCATTCGAAAGCTCTGTTTATGCCCTTTCAGGGATAGGTACTTGTTTTACGTTCTGGGTCTTATTTAGGCATGAAAATGATCACGTAAACAGCCCTATTTTGGCTAAAAACACCCCGCTGTGCGGTACATATAATAAACCGCATAGGCCGCTCGTAAGGTGTTAATGATTTACCTTTGTCCTTCACTTTGTCCTTTGTCTTTCACTTCACTAAATTCCAAGAATTCAAAACATTCAAAAAACCTCAAGTCATGGTGTCTTTCTGAAGTTAAACTGTTTAAGTTTCTCACTTTCTCAGTTTCTGTTATTCTTTATGTCATATCAATGAATCAAATATCAATGATATGATATGATTGATATCATTGTGAGTTTGTGACATTGTGACTGTCCATTGATATCTATGATATGACATAAAGAATTACAGAAACTGTCCAAACTGAGAAACTAGGTCCGAAACTGCCAGGTCCGACGACGGTATATAATTTATAATAATTATATATATACGGCCGGGACTAGGGTCTTGTCATATGTCAGTTGTCACGCCCAGTGCCAGGTCCGTATATAATTATATACTGACTCGCCGAAAAAAAGGTCGTAGCAGCGAAACGACTGCACCTATGGCTTTCATATTTTTAGTTTTTTACCACATGTACCTTACCCTTCTGCATACCCACCACGGCACCACCAATATCCCAAACCCCTTCTCCCACCCGGCACCCACTCGCTGACTATCGGTCGCCTCACAAGGAAAAACAAAAAAATCTGTGGCGGCGAAACGATTGCACCAATCGGTTCCATATTTGTGTGACAAGTGCCTTACCCTTATGCCTTCCCTCCACCACACCCCCAACTGCCTCCCACAACCCACTTCCAGCGTATGCGTACGAAGAAAAGGAAAACAAATAAAATCTGTGGTGGCGAAACTACCTCACCAATCGGCTTTATATTTGTAACACAGTCAATTACGCTTCTACCTTCCCCCAAACCACCCTCCCACCCATTCATTCAAGTAACATTCCGATAGTATCTTAGTATCGATACCATAAAATGATAAAAGTCTCTGAAGTCTATAGTGTCTTTTGACTCTTTTCAGCTACGTTCGCGGACTATCGGAGTATCGGGGACCTGATTTCTGGCGAAAATGGACAAGGGGAGTGTTTTTTTTACAATTATCCTTCCTTTCTCACCCAACTTGATAGATTTAGCAAAAAAAAAAAAAAAAAAAAAACACTCAGGTTCTTACCTTTCCAGGGTTTGAAGGTGTTTTTTTAGATCAACCACAACGCTGACAACGCCAACGGCCGGGTTGGGGTGGTCGCCGTCGTCAGACTCCTCACGGCCGTCACCCTCGTGACCCTCCTCCTCACTGCGGTCAGACATGGTTCACTTCTGGCCCTTCGGAAAGTTCTGGGCTGAGGCTCCACTTCCTGCAGAGTGACTGGGTACTGCCGAGTCTGCCGGTACTCAGGTATTGGAGTTTGGACCCGTCCAAGCTGTCCACAGACACTCAGACAGTCAGACAGGCTCGGGGTATACCACTGCCAAACTTACCCTTAAGCCCCTTCGTAAGCCGTAACTTGCCCGTAAGGTTTACTTTGCGTTAGCAAAAGCCAAAAAAAAAAATAACAAGTTAACAACTGTAACACTGTCAGTCTGTCACTATCATAGTATCACTGTATCACAGTTCACTAACACCGTGAGTAACACCGTACGAATGGTACGATGACTGTACACGATAATGACGTTCTTGTACTTGTTGTTGACAGGAAAAATCGCCTCCGGAGCGCCAGAAAGGAGCGCAAATTTCTAGCTGCGCTCCCCGCCTGCACTCCGATTTCAGAATTTTGCCGCTCCTCGCTCCGCGCTCCTCTATATTGGTAATGCGCACCGGATCGCAGAGCGCCAAATCGGCGCGCCAAATGCCCACCACTGGGTGTGTTATGGTGGAACTATAAGAAAATGACAGTGAATAGACTAAGTATCTCATATCACAATTATGAACTTACACTGTTACCAATCACTCATTAGAAAGCTAACATATAAATTCATTCAGCGCCTTAACACTTCTGAGAACAGTATCATTAAAATGCTACAAACTCCAAGCATAGGCTACACCTCTAGGATCAAGGCACACTGGAGAAAGTTGCTCTATATTTAACCTTAAGTAATGATTTCAGGTCTGCTACTCTACAGAATTAGCATACCGGTACTGAACCTCATAGTGCAGTACAGTACCGATATTCCTATACTGTACTGTAGCAACATACTGTACCGGATGCTAAATGATGTGAGGTATGGTACTGTACACAATTAGGATAGTGGTTTTGGTAACACAGTAGTTTGATGACCACTGTTTTTGGTTGAGGCAGTGCTGTTAACTACATGATAGCAAGCTGGGTATTATTTAATTTATTTTTATTTTATGTAGCCTATGTACAGTAGCTTATATATATTTATGTTACTGTAAGGTATATATGGACCCCAGTATGGTCCCCTCTGTACTGTGTGAGTCTGAAATAAAGTATTATTATTATTATTATTATTATTAGGTGTTAGCTCGACGCTTGCTACTAAGTAAGTGAACAAACGTGAAGAGCCGATGTATAGGCCTAGATTCCAGAACACAGGTAGTTGGCTTGGTCACGTGACTTTTTTTGGCGGGAGCTGCAGGAGCGGCCCAGGGCTGGCTGGCGGCTGGAATTTTAATTTTACGGACTCGAGGTTTGCAACATGGAGGTACTTTCCAGAGCTTCAAACCCGCAAATAGGCAGCCATTTTAACGCCAACGCTAATGCGCCAACAAAATGACACTTCCGCCTGGGCGGAATTGGCTATTTGCGGAAGTGTTGGCTAAAGTGACCAGCTCTGCTATTTAGTGACGCTAACTCAGTAGCATATGGTGTAGCGGCCTATGCGGTTGGTGATGAGGTGAGTAGGTTAGTAATGGCCAAAGCTAAGGTGGCGCCTATTAAGTAATTTAAGTCCCTCACCATACCTAAGATGGAGTTGACTGCTGTTCTTCTCGCAGCTCGTCTTGCATGTTATATATGTGAGGCCTACGTGAACGAGCTGATTATAGAGAATGTATACTTCTGGTCGGACAGCCAGATAACCCTATGCTGGTTGTCTAGTAAAAAGATTTTGCCTATATATGTTCAAAATAGAGTTGATGAGATAAAGTCATTAGTCCCCGGCGCTCATTTTCGTTATGTGTCCACAGAGGACAACCCCAGTGATCTAGTTACCAGAGGGATTTCATATGTGTCCTTAGTTGCTTCTTCGCTTTGGTGGGGAGGGCCCACCTGGCTACCTCACCAAATGCTATGGCCTGATCATGGCCCAATAGGGGGCTCAATAGGAGGGGACACCACTGTGGGTTGTAACATGAGTCAAGAAGGAACCCTGTCATTGCCGGTACCGGTTGCCCCTACTGCCATATTGAATTGGGACCGGTATGGCTCATATATGAAGTCATGGCATGTAATGACATGGGTCCTTAGGTTTATTAAGACTCTTAAAGAGAAGACACAAGGGAATTATCAGGCAATACCAGCATACTTGACGGTGCCGGAATTAAGAGCAGCAGAGTCAGCCATGATTAAGGTAGCTCAGAGAGAAGCTTACTCTGAGGACCACCACTATTTGTCAAAAGGACAGGGCACACCAAGCAATATAGTGAAGCCGTTAGGCCTCTATATGGAGGGAGGCATGATACGCTGTAGAGGTAGGGTACACTTTTCATCTTTACATGATAGCGCCAAGTACCCTATCCTTATCTCTAATAAACATCGTATAGCCACTCTCCTTAGTAATTACTGCCACAAAGTGTGTAACCATAGTGGTGTTAGTTATGTTGTAAATTACATAAGGCAAAGATGGTGGATCCCCAAGATTAGACAGGTAGTAAAGAAAGCCTTAAGGGGATGTATCATCTGCAAGAGATTGCAAGGTACATCATACCGTGCTGTACAGGCCCCTCCATTGCCGGAGTTTAGGGTTCAGGAAGTGAGTCCTTTCCAGGTAACGGGGGTTGACTACACAGGTGCCTTGCCAGTAAAAGAGTATTGTAAGTAAACTATATGTAGTCTTATTCACCTGTGCAGTTACTAGAGCGGTCCATGTAGAGATGGTGTCTAACCTCTCCTGCGAATCATGTTTGCATGCGTTCCGTAGGTTTAGTAGCAGGAGGGGTTACCCTGAGATTATGATGAGTGATAATGCCACCACATTTGTTAGCGGAGCCAGTACATTACGGGAGTTGATAGATGATGCAAGGTTAAAAGGTACTCTAGAGGAATTCAAGTGCGAGTGGCGGTTTATACCGGCCAGGGCGCCATGGTTCGGTGCCATATGGGAACGGGTCATTGGCATCCTAAAAGCTGGCTTGAAGAAGGTACTGGGTCGAGCATTGGTTACCACAGAGGAACTGAATATGGTATTACTGGAGCTCGAGGCCACAGTCAATGATCGCCCGCTTGGCTACAGCTACAATGATCTTGAAGACCCTCTACCCGTCACTCCTTCACAACTAGTTCATGGGAGGCGGATCAGAAGCTTTCCAAGGCGGGAAGTCACGGATGAAGATCTCAAGGACACGACTTGGCGTAACAACGATTCCGTCAACCAACGCTTCCAATATGTTACAAAGCTCTCACATGACCTGTGGAAAAGGTGGAGCACTGATTATTTAATATCACTCAGGGAGCAACATCGTCACTTAATGGTAAAAAGAGGGATAGCATCGCCACAAGTTGGGGACGTCGTTCTAGTACATGATGACGGCCCCCGACTTTTTTGGCGTATAGGCCGGATAATGAAACTTCTTCGTGGTCCTGACCACAAATGTAGGGTAGTTCAGGTAAAAACAGGAGCCGGTTTGACCACCAGACCGGTGGTTAAGCTATACCCCCTAGAGATAGATTTAGAGGTAGTGGATGGCGACAGCAAGCCGAACTCTGATAATATCCTTCCTGCTACTGGAGCGGACCGAGGTGATACCCCTCAGAGGCCGTCACGTCGGGCTGCTTTGGGTTCCTCCCAGTTGTGGCGATCCATGATCGGGACGGGACAATTGTAAATACTTTGTATATAACTGGTGGCGGAGTATGTCGTGAATCCTATTCTATCTATCTATATGCTCAGGCCCAATCCCCATTTTGGGGGTAGCCGACTCAAGACAGAGCAAGAACAGGGAAAACACAAAAACAACATAAAACAACAAATAAACACAGATAAAAAGCACAAACTCACACACATCCAGGTCACCCAGGAGAAGACCCAGAGACCAGGGTCACCAAGGTCGCTCCAGCACTCCCCCGGCCCCCGACCACCCGGAGAGGTTCCGATCTCGGCAGACAGACATGCAGCGGAGCCAAAGCCACAAGCCCTCCCACCACACTTCCAGGCGCACCCTTCATATTAATCGTCTCCCCGGGCCAGGCGCCTGATGGACTATTATCTAGTCCAACTTGCGCCCGACCCCTTACTCCAAATGACCACGTATTCACTCAACTATTCACAAGCATTCTCTATTCACTCCTGTCCACCACCACTTCCTCTGCCTGATCTATAGTCATTCCTCTATCATCTAAAGCCTTTCTTACACAGTCTCTCCATCTCAATGGGGGTCTTCCTGCCCTTCTATCTCCCCTTGTACCTGACTCACATATTCTCTTTGTAAGCCTTTCATCTCCCATTCGTTCAACATGACCATACCAGCTCAGCACCCTTCTGTCCACTCTGGCTGACAAATGTTCCTGCTGCCCCACTCTCCTACGTATCTCTTCATTCTTCAATCTGTCTCTACGAGTAACTCCACACATACTCGTCAAGCAGCTCATCTCCATCACATCCAGCCCTCTTTTCTCCTTTTTCTTCAGAGCCCATGTCTCAGCCCCATACATCACTGTTGGCACAACAATTCCTTGATACAGTGCACTTTTTACTTTCACTCCGAGATTTCTCGTCTTCCACATACTTCCCATTGCTCCGAAAACCTTCCTTCCTTCACACACTCTCTGTTTTACCTCCACTCCTGCTTATCGTTCCTCCTAGATATTTAAAACACTCTACTTGTTCCAATATTTCCCCATCCAGCCTCACATCTAGATTCACCCTATGCTCTCCCCTATTACACACCATTACTTTACTTTTATTGACGTTCACCTTCAGTTTCCTCCTTCCACAAACCACACCAAACTCTTTGACTACCCGCTGCAGTTTCTCATCAGAATCCGCCACCAATGCTGTGTCATCAGCGAACAGCAACTGATTCAACTCCCAATCTCTATCATTCTTTCCTACTAAACCCAATCCTCTTCCCATAGTTCTCATTTTCACCTCCCTCACCACACCATCCATAAACATATTAAACAGCCATGGTGACATTACACAACCCTGTCGCAAACCTACCTTTACCTCAAACCATTCACTCAACTCACCATTTCCTACTCTCACACATGCTCTACTCCCTTCATAAAAACTCTTATCTGCTTCTAACAAATATCCTCCTGTTTCATAAATCCTTAACACCTTCCACATTGCTTCACGGTCCACACGATCATACGCTTTTCCAAGTCCATAAAAGCCCAAAATATCTCCTTATGCTTCTCTAAATACTTCTCGCATAACTGTCTTACTGCAAACATCTGATCCACACACCCTCTTCCCCTCCTAAAACCGCACTGTTCTTCTCCTATTGCAACTTCCGTACACTTTATTATCCTCTCTATCAACACCCTGCCATACAGCTTTCCAACCACTGACAATAAACTAATACCTCTATAACTTGAACACTCCTGCCGATCTCCCTTCCCCTTGTACAACGGCACAATACATGCACTCTTCCAGTCTATTGGTACCATTGACACAGCAAAGCACACATTGAAAAGTCTCACCAACCAATCTATTATCACATCTCCACCCTTCTTTATACACTCCACAGCAATACCATCCAAACCTTCTGCTTTTCCCGCTCTCATTTGTTTCACTGCTTCTTTCACCTCATTTTCCTCAATCCTTTCATTCATTCCCTGCCACCTGGGTGGCCTGGGTAACCTATCTCCATCCACCTTAGCTTCAATCACTGCTTCTCTTCCATCTCTTGTATTTAACAAAGATTCAAAATACTCTGCATATCTTTTCCTCACTTCAACTGGTTCCACTAGTAATTCTCCATTTACATCTTTCACTGACTCTTCCCTCTTTTGTCCTCCTTTCCTTACTTTATTTACCTCCTTCCAGAACATCTTTCGTTCTTCAAAATTCTCACTCAGCATTTGACCCCACCTTTCGTTTGCATCTTTTTTTGCTTCTCTAATTTTCCGTTTTGCCTCTCTCCTTTTCTCCTTGTACCTCTCCCATACCTCAACACTACCATCCTGTAAAACCCTCTCAAAACACTGTCTCTTCTCCTCAACTGCCTTTCTCACCGTATCATTCCACCACTCGCTTCCCTTCCTGATACCTCTGCCTCCTACTTTCCTTTTGCAGCATACTACCTCTGCACTTGCTTTCACTCCTTCCTTAAACTGTTGCCATTCAACCTCTACTTCTCTCTCTTCCATCTCTCTCACTTCCATCCACTTTTCATTTAGTCTTTCCTTGTACTCCCTCTCTTTTTCACTCTTCTCTAACTCACTAACTTTTATTACCTCTCTTACTTCATGCTTGTATCTTATTCTCCTGTAACTCTTAACTCTTAGCTTTCCCTCCACCAAGTAATGATCTGACATACCCTCCGCCTCACCTCTGATCACATTCACATCCAGCAGTCTACACAATCTTTCCCTTGTCACCAGCACATAATCCATCAATGCCCTCTCTACAGTCTCTCCCCTCACAAGTCTATGCCAGGTGTACTTGTGGATACGCCTTTTTTTGAAGAACCTAGTTGGTATATATACCATAGTTTGAATTTCCCGGGTTCACGACAGCTGGTTCCTTTTTGTTTGTACGCATTACTTTATTTATCTTTGTGGAATAGTATTACTGTGGTTTCACCAATTATATCTTAGTTTATTTTCCCATATTATTTAATCACGGGGGACGATATAGAACCCTTAAATATATTTATATTGTTACAATAAGAGGGAATCTCAGTACACTTCACACAGAGACTTCGTCCCGCTCACAACAAACCACCAGTTGCTGCCACATAACAACAGAACTTCACTGATCTACACCTACCGACATGTCCATCACCTAACCTACACTCTTTGCATCACAGCTAAGTCCCTTTAATACTAGAAGTACTTCATAGATATTACTAGGACTACCACAGATAGCCTACATATACAATTTAACACGTAAGTCCAACGCCGACCCCAATGCCGACCGGTATCATATTTATAGCCTAGGCCAATTCATCTTCCCAGGTCTAATTATTTACTTTATATCCGTTTTTCCTCTACCCCCTAGGAATAATTTTCAGGATAAACACAATCAGGATAAATAAAAAGGAACAAATAGCCCAAAAGATGAATTTATCTATCTATCTATTGCTGGACGCCTTGATCCCCGAAAGGGTGGCTACGAACGAAACGCCCCTATGAACCTCTGTCCCCAGTCAGTCAACGCCCCTCCTCCCATCCAGCACCTCTTTCACGCATATACTTCTTGATTCCATCCTTCCACCTCTGTCTCGGTTTACGTCTCCTTCTGCCCTTTCACCTCACTCTTGTACACTCTTTTAGTCATTCTCTCGCTTCCCATACATTCCACATGGCCGAACCATCTCAAGGTGTTCTTTTTCACACTTTCCAGTACATCTACATCTACACCACACTTCTCTTGTACTTCCTCATTCGTCTGTCTATCTCTCCATGTAACTCCGCACACACTTCTCAAGTAACTCATTTCCACCCCTTTCACTCTTGGTTTGAATCTCTCCAACAACTCCATGCTTCGCTCCCGTAAATCAATGTTGTGATTACCACACTGTCATGCAAGGACTTCTTTACTTCCATGCTGACCACACTATTTCTTCTTACTGCTTTCAGCATTCCTATAACCCTCTTCCCCTGTTGCACCCTCTCACACACTTCTTCATCCATACTCCCATCTTTACTCAACACAATGCCCAAATACTTAAATGAGCCGACTTTCTCCATAGCCTGACCGTTCAACTTCACCTCACACTCTGTGGCTCCACACCTTTCAAAGACCATAACCTTGCTCTTCCCCATCTGACAAGTGAGCCAGCTCTTAACAGGGCTGCCTGGTACGCCGCCTTTAGGCCGTGAGACCAGAACAGCATTTTGTGTGGAGCACTCGGTCTTTAAATTTGTGTATACCGGTATGTGTATTTACCTTCAGATTCCGTTTTTTCACACACTGTTCTAAACATATTTACCAGACCCTGCAACTGCCATTCACATCGTCGGCATGCAGCAGTACAGACAACTTCCACTCATTTCCTTCCTTTATCAGCTGTACACCAACATCCACTGCTTTTCCTTGTATTTCTTTTATGACTCCATCCATATATATATTGAACAACCATGGGGACATCTTACACCTTTTCTTTAACCCAACATTCAGATAAAAGAACTCGCCATTTCATTCTCCACACGTACTGAGCCTTTGCACCCTCATACATACTCTTCACTGCTTTCAACAACTTGCCATCTACTCCGTATATTCTCAGTACTTTCCACATACCTTCTCTATCAACTCTGTCATAGGCCTTCTCCAAGTCCATAAAGTAAGCATACAACTTTTGTCACTTCTCCAGATATTTCTCCACAACACATTTTCGGGCAAAAATCTGATGTACACATCCTCTTCCCTTTCTAAGATGAATACAGTAAATTAACCCTTTCCTCAGCAATACTGACTGAAAATGCCCAAATATAATGCATGTCCTCTTCATATTTATCTAAGATATGTAAAAGATATGTAAATTTAACCAAGTATCAACTACATTAGCACAAAAATCAATCAAGCACACTAACAGGATAAAAAACACCCCAAAAGATGAATACGTTAACCCTTTCCCTAGCAATACTGACTGAAAATATCCTAATAAATTGCATGTGCTCTTCAGATTTATCTAAAATATGTAAAATTCAGGGTTGGCATGATTAAAATCAAACAATTTTAATCCAGTGATTGTAATCGAATAAAATCAAAATAAAATAAAATCATTGATTAAAATCAAAATTGATTTTTTATTAAAATATCACATTCCAAGTAATTATAAGACATTCTGCGCTAATCTTAATAGTCTACCAACATGTTTACCCTCTTAACCCTCCTGGCCCGGGCAGCATGTTAAAAGGACACCGCGGCAGATGGGCAGGAACCCGGGTGTCCTGTTAAAATCCGTAAGCTTGAAAGCCTATTCAGCTTGGTCTGAACGCTGTGCGTCCGACGCATGTAAACAAAGCCGATCGTTGCGTCACCGCACCTCCGAAAACAATAATGAGACGTCGGATCAATGTTATTGTTGTGACGTCAGACGAAATTAGTGTCTGAAAAGCTCCAATATTGTCAACATCGCGGAAAAATTCGCTCCACTGAAATCGTCATCACAACTGAACCAGTTGACTTACAGAGCTCTACTCAACGCTAGTCTACAGACTGGAAACCGCACTACGTTTATAGATGCATGGGAAATTTCTAGCAGTTAAAATAACAAAGATACGGTAGCCTAGGCCTAGAAGTTTTTCGGCCAGATCGCCCGGATCTCAACAACTTCCTTAGGAAAGGTAGCCCGGGCCACGAGGGTTAAACATTATATAGTAACCTATATCAACTATATTTTGCATATTTCTGATAAACTTTTCCACTACTTCAAGAATTTAAGAAATTAAATAAATTGTGTTCTTTCATAGAAAAGGAATTATCTTTGCTCCTTAACCCTCCTCACCCGGCTGAACTCCATAGCTCCATATCAAGTTTGCCCCGTACCGCCCGGGTGGCCTACATAGCTCCATAGCATTATTTCATGGCTCAAAACCACTTAAAACCGCACTTGAGAAAGTTTTCTTGTCTTAGCGGCGGGTGCCCAACCCCGAAAGGGGTTGAAATAGGGGAGCTATCCCCCCGCCAAGGCGGCTTTCTAGGGCCTTTCCTAGCTGATGCTGAGAGGATTGGGTTCTAGTCATGTGGTGATGGGCTGGTCTATCAGAGTGAGAACTGAGCGATCTCTGCCATACCCATAGCTTACTCTGATGGTCCTTTTACTTATATATTTTCTAGATCTCAAGTGACGGCGTCTCTTCCGTGGATTGACCCAATCTACCAAGATTGGAAGCCAAAGCATCACATTTGCCTTTGTCCCTCAACATTCTCTTCATAATGCTGAGGGGCACAGGGCCCTGGATGGGCTTTGGTTTCCCGGGCGTTTCCGCAACCTCCTCAGCTCCCCGCCATGGAGTGGCTTCGGTCACCCAGGCTTTATTGTGGTCGGCAGGGAGGGTTCTGTGGGGGCACTCAGTTATGGCCTTTGCCTTGCTCAGGGCCTTGGGGCTGTTCGGCCAGGCAGCTTGGGGAACAACAACAACAACAACAACAACCAACAAGAACAAAAACACATTGCCAGTCAGTCAGGTGACTCCTGCTTGCGTGCAGGCCTAACGAAAGCTTCTATTGATTTCCTGAGTCTCAAACGATGCATGAAAGCAGTCGACATTGAAATAGGAATGCTTACAATGGTGAAATAAATCAATAATCAATAATCAATATTAGTACAGAATACATAATCAATAATCAATTGTTGAACGAATGTAAATACAACGTAGCCGTGGCTGCCAATATTGTATCGTCGCATTCGAACAGTTCTCAGTAGCATCACAAAACAGCCGGTCTTATTTCCCACCTCACACAATAACCGCTTACTGTACAGTGTTCTAGTCTTCACCCATCGCAAGATAACGCCGATTACTGCCTCTGGTATGTATATAACTTAGGTTAACCCGTTGAGCCCCGGCTAGTTATAATATTTTGTTCACCCCAGTCCCAAGCCATTTTCACTTATTTTTTTTGTTTGCTAAAATGGAAGACAAGGATGAGAAATGAAAAAAAAAACAAAAAATAAACACCTCTGCCTTTTTTTTTTTGGGGTGGGGTTGGGGGGGGGAGCTTCAAAAAAATTTGTTGAGCCAAAATGGAAGAGAATGGTGAGAAATGAACACACAAATAAAAAAAACTCATTTCGGTCATTTGGGGGGCGGGGGGGGGGGTTTCAATAGTTCGTCTCTCCCGCATGACCACCCGCCCGGGAGCACTAGGGTAAAAACTGAGTATGGCATTGTACGGCATACATCCTAAGGAGTATCTCACATAAATCTCAAGCCTCTAGCTCCCATACGACCGGAGTAATGAAGGTTCAAAGTGGCGGTAAACTAGGGGTGTAAACTATCCCCACTAAGCCCACCACCACCAGCCGCGCGGCTGTCTCGGCCCGCTCACACCTACTGGCCCGGGTCCCCCACACACTACGGTACCGCCCCCTCCTATTCTCCCGCCATTTCCTACCTTACGATCCACGTAAGTGTTTTTTATATGTCGGACGCACGTGATGCGTCGCTGGGAGTTGGTGATCAAAGACTGCCGACGCAACACGTGCGACGCTGGGTCTCAACGGGTTAAGCTATTTATTTACAGAGATATGAGTATCTATAAATGACAAAACTCAGGAATTTATAAGGTTCTAGGCTCGCAGCGGCCAAAACTGACCTACTAATTTTCATAATAAAAACTGAACCTCTTGGTCTAGAAACTTCTAGTCTTTACTCATCGCAAGATAACGAGTATTGCCTCTGGATATAGTGTATATATATATATACAACCTAGATTAGGTAATTTTTTGGCGAATTTATAAGCGCGCCAAAATCCTGAGAATTCGACGAAACATCCCAGATTCAGCATTGGTGGGAAGGTTTAAATGACTGTTCGGCGAGGGTTAAATTACTTTGAATTAATTGTTTTTTCTGACATAATATAATCAAAGAAATAGCCTCAAGATGTAGGAATATATATACTTACATTATTATACAAGTTTTGCGCTAAATGGAAGTTTGTGTAAAAAAAATTAGATAAAAATCGATTTTAATCAAATAAATCTGATTTTAATAAAAAAAATCAATGATTTTGATATTTATTAAAATAATTTGATTTTGTTCCAACCTTGGTAAAATTATACCAATTATCAACTACATTAGCACAAAAATCAATCGAGCACACTAACACGATGAAACAATGCAAGGAATAGCCCAAAAGGTGAATACGTTAACCCATTGCCCAGCAATACAGTACTGGCAAAATATTTACGATTCGCACTTCCTTCAGGTGAATACACTGTAAACTTGCAGAAATTTGGCACTATATGAGTCAAATTATCATACACTAATACATAAAATATTCAATTCATGCAAGAAACACTCACAATGAATGGAATATTCCAGTATCGCAAAACAAATGGCCAACAATTGTTGATTAGGGTAGCACCTTCACGTGTTCTCGCTACTAAAGCATAATATTTTCTTCTACACATACACAATAAGTTAGTCACAGACATTTTATTCCCCTTTCTAGTACATATTGGTAGATATATTGTGTAGATTGAGTGGAAGTATACTGGATTACCTCAAATTTGGCCAAAAATTGCCGAAAATGGGAGCACGTTAACGTTTTCTCGCTACTAAAACATAATATTATATATACACATACACAATAAGTTAGTTGCAGACTTCGTATTTCCTTTTCTAGTTCGTAATACTACAGTATACAGTATATGTGTAGATTGAGTAGAAATATACTGGATTTGTTCCCTTGTGGTGCATGCCCAGTGATCCCTCTATGACACAAACACCCCACGCTCAATCAAAAGTCTCCATTGTATATCGAGAAATAGGTAAAAACACATAATTACCATCACGCGGGCATACACAATCATCGGGTAGCAATATATCTTCACAACAGGGCTTGGGTAGTGAAAATGGCTGGGAGACGATTCAAAGGGCACTCATCAGTGTTCACAATTAGGTAAATACAATTAGGTAAAATACAGCCTGGTAGGAAAAAGGGAGACTGAGCACTATTTAGAGAACCCTTTTGTCGGTCAGCCCGCTGCACCTTCCTACAGTGTTGCCACATATGCCCACACACGCACTAATGCTTATCCTATCACCAGGTGAAATCTTAGGACGATTTGGCAACAACAGAGTTTACATGCAATTTTTTTGGCCTGCATATTTCAAGCGCACCTGAGTTATCACGCGATTGCGTTTTAGAGGTTTTTGGCCCAGGGCAATTGCTACAACATCGCTTCATAAGGAGCTCGAGGGGTTTAAATTGCTCGATACATAGAGGAAGAGGAATGCCAAGGAAAACTAAAAATAAATATACAAGATATTTTGAACATGAGGTTGCTTATTATAATTTGTATCTTCTCTAGTTTCTCCATGACTGGCCAAAAATGTCACATTCATAAAAAGCCACAACCTAAAAGGCCAAGCTTCTGAACGGAAAAATAAACAAAAAAGGCCACACTCCATAACCCTTATGGTGACACTCCTTAAAGGCCACAATCAAAACAACCCACTCCTTAACCCAATTCCCGCGGGCCCCTTAACCTCTGAAGTGCGCATGGGGGTAATTGGAAACGTCCCCCTGTGCTGACGTATTTGAGGTGTTTCCGTCACTAAAATATTCATTGTGCCATTAATAGCATTAATACTTATCCATATGCGCCTATTATGGGTTGATTATAAAGGTATTAACCTGAAACAACAATAAAACGAGTGAAAACAGCATTTGGATGGTCAAAATCGGAGATATAGCCCGCGAGTTGTATAATGTATGGGTGAGGCAATCTGCTTTCCCGCCAATTTCCCCCAAGGCCACTGAGACACATTCGATCGATACTCTCTCTCTCTCTCTTGCACTCGCTTGCTATCAGTGATGACCACACCCTCCAATCGGATTTCTAATGTTAGCACGAAAATATACCTCAGAATAAGGGAATAACAGGGAAAATAGGTGATAACTGAAGGAGAGGAGGAAAGTGGGGAAGGAGGGGAGGTAGAGGACTGAGATTTTGCATGGCCCAGGGGCCCAAAAAAAAAAAAAAAAAAAAAAAAAAAAAAAAAAAATTCGATGTCAAAAGTTGATTTTTTTTTTCTCTGACTCTTAAGAGTCTCCCCGCAGTGCGCCGGGGGAACTCTTAAGAGTCTCCCCGCAGCTCCCGGGTTAAATGACGGAGACGATATTCCGGCTATTTTGTAGCCTGTGAGCCAGGTCAACTGTTGCAAGCAGCGCGGGCGGGCATCAACCGGAGCCTACAGGCACTGCTACGACACCGAGGTGTGTGAGAGAGCTTGCTTACATATGTGCAGCATCACACATATTGAAAACAGAAAATAATTGTTAATTTTTTACGATTTTCCCCTTAATTTTTGGTAAATTTTTGCAATTTTGCCCTTCGTTTGTGTAGTAAGACGGAAAGATTATTGGTCCCCAACTAGCAGAACTCCCATGACCGCACCCTCCCCTTATTGACAACAAACTCCTGCTTAGGTTATAAAACAAATAAACTCACAGAATAATTATTATATACTAGTTTCTCGGAATACAGTTACAGTAGGCAGACTGTAAATTGGCATCATACGAAAAATAATTGTATTAATCATATTAGTGGAAACAATGGTGAAAAATAAGGAAATATTAATAATAGGAAGAAATCTATATTATTAAATCAGTTCGTGTGTCTGTCTGTGCGTTCTTAACCCTTATTTAGCAGGTGGTAAGGTATTTTACACTGTACCGCTCAGCGGGCATAATCCCGAAATATTCGCTCAATTCCACTCGCCCTAGCGCCGTTACTATGGCTCCAATGCGAACGAAACGATCATTTTGGAAAGAGCAACTCTTCGTCTCCCCATATAAGTCCATGTATGGATGTTATGAATGAGTGTGGAGGGTGGGAAGAGGTGAGGAAGAGGAGGTACTTTTTGGTCTATTTCCCGGGCGCGTTCGGTTGCAATCCCTTTGGCCTGACTTCGGCCTCTCGCGCGCGTCTACTATTCCTTTGGTAATCGGTCTTATTTTTCTCTTATTTCTCCTTATTTCTGTATTCTCTGTATTCTCTGTATTCTCTCTCTCTCTCTCTCTCTCTCTCTCTCTCTTTCTTTCTCTCTCTCTCACTCGAAACGTTATAGACTGCATCACCGTTGATTCATTTAAACTCCGCCTAGACAAATATCTCTCATTAAACCCGCGACTGACTGCGTTTGTAAATGAATAACTTTATTTTATCCCCCCCTCAGTTACTAACCCATCTGTTCTCTACTAACTTCCTAATCCTGCCACGGACATTAGTTCCAGGGCAGTAATTCCCTTTCCAATGTTCCCTTACCCACTCTAAACCACTGTTTGGACACTTGATCCTCAGTGTTTTGGAGGACAAGCAACCTAGAAGGGTCACTAGACCTATTGTTGCTTGATTTCCTTTGTACTCCTTTGTACTTTGTACTCCTGTCTGTCTGTCTCTCTCTCTCACTCCTGTCTGTCTGTCTGTCTCTCTCTCTCTCTGGCTCGCTCGCTTTCCCTCTCTCGCGCGCTCTGTCTCTCTCTCTCTTCCTCATCCGTATATGTAATTCTCATTATTATTTTCTCTAATCTCTCTCACTCCTCCTGTCTGTCTGTCTCTCTCTCTGGCTCGCTGGCTTTCCCTCTCTCGCGCTCCCTTTCTCTCTTCCTCATCCGTATATGTAATTCTCATTATTATTTTCTCTAACTAATCCCTCTATTTCATTTATTTGCTTGTAATATTTCTGTATTATTATATCTTTTTCACTCTTTCTTCAGTTCAGTTTCTGTATTCTCTCTATACGGTGGGAATGGTATTTCGTATGAGGGATATGCAGCATAAATATTCAATCTTTCGTTGTTTGGTTGTTTGTATTACCGTAAGAAATTTACTGAACGCCTGCAAATAATACGCTATAAAATGCTTGCAATCAAACTCTCAAGCAATTTCAAGGTCACATGCAATTGTAAATGTATAGGTAGACCCAGAGAGGAAGAGACAAGAGAGAGAGAGAGTGTCGTGATAATATAACAATGTTACATATGTATCATATATATGAACAAAATAATATATACGGTAGGCCTACATCTGTTCCCCACAATCATATAATGCCAAGCACAAATATTCAATCTTTCATTGTTTGTATTACCGTAAGAAATTTACTGAACGCCTGCAAATAATACGCTATAAAATGCTTGCAATCTCTCTATTTTCTCTAATCTCTCTCACTCCTCCTGTCTCTCTCTCTCTCTCTCTCTCTCTCTCTCTCTCTCTCTCTCTCTCTGGCTCGCTCGCTTTCCCTCTTCCTCATCCGTATTATGTATTTCTCATAATTATTTTCTCTAACTAATCCCTCTATTTCATTTATTTGCTTGTAATATTTCTGTATTATTATGTATTTTTCACTCTTTCTTCAGTTCAGTTTCTGCATTCTCTCTCTCTCTCTCTGTTTCGCTTGCTTTGCAGGAATTTTGTTTTTGTTTTATATATAATATATAATAATTTACTGATCATTACTTACTATATCGTATAAACAATAGTAGGTAGCCAACTTACCATAATACCTATACACCAAACCGATACGCATGCGGTTTTGTTTATCACCTGTTTACTAAAGTGCCACCATTATCGATTTTCTTGGAGCCGACTCGAGCGGGAGGGTTACCAATTGAAGTTAAATCCGCTAGCATATATTGTTAGATGTAATACATGATAAATACCAATAGAAATATGAATTGGCAAAATCCATATAATATCACTTCGAAATTGTTCTGAAATTTCAAAACAAAACCGCTAGTGTAAGTCATTGCTGCTAGATCGAAGTAAAGGTCTCTAGATCTAGCGGAAGTCGCTATACGTATTGGCAGTACTGCACACTCATTCATTTCATTCATTCATTTTCTATTGAGCTCGTCCTGGAATCTTTACGGCTCTGAATCTTACGATTGCCGACGGCGATACGTTGTGGACATTGTTGTTGATGTTCCAGTGGAGGGATGAACAAAATATTTTCCTTGTCCAATAATAGCTATTTCATAGTCCCACAGGACTTATTTTGATATATTTATCAAATTTACTGAACGCCTCAAAATAATACGCTATAAAATGCTTGCAATCAAACTTTCAAGCAATTACAAGGTCACATGCAATTATAAAAAGGTATATTGTAGACCACAATCTTCGCCAAGCTTCGTTGTTGCTTGTATTATTGTTATGCCCTGTTTTTCTACAGGATTAACTTGGGTAATGTGAGTTCTAACTGACTGGGTATATAAGGCTGCATGCACAAAACAAGGTATGAGGAATAGAGAACACAAACACACGGTAACAAGACACACGATCACGTTTATTGAGGATGATTAATAGGAAGCATAAGAAGGTATGAATACTCGTACAAGACAAATGATAGAATTGAACAACTATCATTAGTGGATCTGGATGGAGCCTAGTCTCCCACTTCCAACGTTCAGGTATACTCTTCTGATCACTGGCTTTGTTCGCAAGTTTATATACTGGAAGCCATCAATGTTACTTATAGATTCAATTTCACTATTTAGATTTATTACTGGCAGTTCTGGTGCACGAGTAGTAGTTCACAGACTAGATTAGACACGCGTATATTTAGAGCACGATAATTCTAGTAACCTCAGGGGGGTACTGATCTAAGTTTTATATTCTTATAGCAGAAATACGTAGAACGCAAATCAGTGGGCGAACGTTAGATATCACTAGGGTTTTACTTCTATGTAATAATATCTGGATCGGGGTAATTACGAGAGTTAATGTCGCCTGTTAATTAATGAACACTGATACGCTTAGCACTTCCTGATGGAATGGTTATATGTGAATTATACTGGGGCAAAGATATAGCCACTTCATAGAAATATTATTTAGTGAGTCTATTAATAGTACTGTAACACTGTAGTACTAATAAAGTGAATCTTGGGTAGTATTTGGTTGGTCTGGTCCTGGTTATCTTGCGTCCGTGATGTTGGGGGCTAACGACTGGTTCCGCGGCCGTCCAGGGGGTCCATATGTAGGAAGTTCTCAAGACGGTTCTCGTTGCTGGCTACACGCTTATATACCCACTGGTGTGTGAAGGTTATAAGGTGCACGTAGATTTCTTGTACGTGGAGAGATGCTTCTATCTCAAATCTGCCACGGAGTCTGCCGGCTCTGGAACTCAATGCTCAGGAACAACACAAGGGCAGAGCTAGAGGTCAACTTAAGGGGGCCAGCCACTGGTTGGTGTCTATCTTTCAACTGATTTT
The DNA here is from genome assembly GCA_032716605.1 of Paralithodes platypus. Lineage (NCBI taxonomy): Eukaryota > Metazoa > Arthropoda > Malacostraca > Decapoda > Lithodidae > Paralithodes > Paralithodes platypus. The sequence goes on from CM064497.1 coordinate 38,934,894, forward strand.
ACTGGGGCTGGAGCTGGGTTTATAGGCTCGGTTTTGGACCCTGTAGGCCATAGGGATCTCAAGTCTTATGGAATTATTTGAGCTCTCAATAGATACGGGGCTAGGTAAGGTGGTGATTACTGTTGTGGCACATGGCTATAGGGGGCCTTCATAATGTGATATAACTGAGCCTTAGTAAGAGGTACTATTTTGGCTATACTGGAAGTATTGAGGGGAGGGAGACTGGATCTACTTTGCGAGGAGGACTGGGACAGCTGTGATAGGAGCGTCTCTCTTACATTGCTCAGTCTTCATTCTATGGTATAGCGGAGGTGCTAATTTGGTTATCAGAGTATGCAAGAAAGGTGAATGGGTTATTGTGGGTTAATAGAGGTTAGTAAAGGCGTTAGTCATGCATGGTTAGTTCATTGATAGGAAGAAATCCTGTGCTACCTGGCAATGACCCGGAAGTCAAAACAGGGGTCAGGTATACCTCCGCAGGGGTGGGGGTCTCCCTCCTCGGGTGGGTAAAAAGGGTAGGTGCGCGCCCTCTCTCTGTGATGGTCGTCCGGCGGCTGTGGCTAGGGGCTTGCCATATCACAAGTGTTTGTAATAACCCTCTGTTTATGAGACAGATGTGGGTGTTCGTAATACCAAAACCGAAGGTGCCTTGACTAGCTGGTTTAATCAGTTGGGTTGTTAATTGCATGGTTTGCTGGATGTGGTGGAGACTGGGTTGTTAACTCTGCCACATTTATCTGGAAGTATGGCAATAGAAGTTAGTCACTGGCGAGGCGGCTAGCCTCGCACTGACGATCATTTGGTACAGGATTGTGACGGGGTTGTGAGGGAATAGATGGCATGCAAAGGGTTAGTAAAGTTCTAATGTTGTTCCGTCCTACTAGGGGAAGGTAGGCTGGATAGGAGTATATATATAAAAGGTTTGAGAATGTTAGCAACGGAAAAATCAAGGATATTCAGGAGGTATGGTGGAGAGGCTAGGTCGGAAAAGAGTCGAGGAGCGTGGGGGGTTAACGAGAGGGAGAGGGTTAAGGGGGGCTAATTGGAAGTTTGACCCTAAGGTCTCTGGGCATAGGGGTGGCATTAGACTACAGTTGGTATCGGAGCTTGGGGGTTAATGACAGGGAAAGTATGTTAGCCAAACGCTACCGGGAGATGAGCAATATGGGGTGGTATATGAGTCTGGAAAGGATAGAATCATGTGGACTGTGGGGCTGTGGGGAAGAGGAGGTTAACTGTAGGTGTGTGCTTGACTGTGGATGAAAGTAGGGAAAAACATGGTGTATTATTACTCGTCAATACGATGGTTATGGACACTGTTAATCTGACACTACTTCTTGCTGATCTAGTTGTTCCTGGGAACTGCGTTTTCTATGACATATACACCAAAGAAAACGGCAGTTCGTAGGGGTAGCTTCGGTATTGTTTTGTGGTGAAAATGCGTCGAGACAATGGTAAAAGAGGGTTGTATATACAATCTCTGGTTGGGTAAGAATTAGAGTTACTGCATGGTGGCTAACATCTTCAGTCATTTCTGTCTAGGTCTTACAGGAACAATGGTTCTATATACACTGGTGTACCCGTGGGTATCATAGTTTCTTATCAATTAGGACATGGGGTTTTAACATACTACTTCTCGGATGGAAGAACATATATAGATTTTATGGGGGCGGTTGGTCTTCAGAAACTGAGTCTGGCAAGACAGGGGGTTAACATATTACTTCTTGGATGGGAAAAAACATACATAGATTTAGGCCTGTCTGAACTGGTTGGCATTGGCTCAACCTAGGGACAGGGCATGGGTGTTTTAACCTGGGAAGAACATACATAGATTTATGGGGGCAGTTGGTCTTCAAAAACTTAGTCTGGCAAGACAGGGGTTAACATATTACTTCTCGGATGGAAGAACATACATAGATTTATGGGGCGATTGGTCTTCAGAAACTTAGTCTGGCAAGACAAGGTATTTTAGGGTATGTTGATATTGATATCCTAACTTAGGGACAGGGCATGGGTGTATTAACTTAAGGTGTATTTATGTTTATCATCATGTAGGTAGAGGTGTAGGACACGAGGGGTAGTGTATACGCGAGGTGGGGGAAAGGTCAGTGTTTAGAAGGGGTAGGCAAGTGTGGTTTGGAGCTGCTTAGCCCTGCGGGCTTCGGCCTGTCTTAACTGGTTGGCTTGGTCACCTGGTCCTTTCATTCTGTGGGCCTTTCTTTCGGGTGTTTCTGTGTGGTGTTCGCTCGTGGCTTCCGTGGTGGGCTTCTCGTTCTGGGGCATTTTACTTCCCTCTCCTTCATTGTAGGCTCGTCCCCGAGCCTCAAGGGTGAAGTAAAAAGAAGCATAGTCATGGTGGGTCATTTTGAGTGTATTGAGAAGGTCCCACCAAGCAAGAGAGCGAGGGTCAGGTTTCTTTTGCAGGTCTATGTAGACCTGTAGGAATGTGTCCTCGGTGTTGTGGAGGGCGGTTGCCCGGGCTTGATGTGGGCGCTGTAGACGGGCTAAGCGTCCTGTGGATGTTTTTACTTTAACCTTTCATATGAATGGTGTGTAGTGTTCCCCCGTGGGGGTAGGGACGGGGGCGACGAAGGGTGTGGATTTGTTCATGGTGGAGGTCATGTATCGAGTGAGGTGTGTGGGACTTACAGGAGGCCTCTTCAGTGTGGTGAATGGGTTACTAACTGAAGGGGAGGGATTAAAGCGTGAAAACGGAGCTGGGGGTGAAGGGGGGATATGAGTCTGGGGTTTTGGGGGTTTTCTTGGGTGGTGTTGCAGGCTGGGAAAATATATGGAGGCAATGTGCAATATCGGTTTAGGTAAGGTGCGTGAGGGAGGTGTGTGAGAAAGAGGGGGTGTGTGTGTTGTGTGGCTTGGGTCTTTAGTGTAAGAACGGGGTGTTGTTTTTGTATAACTGTCTTCAAATCTGATGGGTCTGTTGATTATTCTACCTTTGGAGGTCCTGGTGGGGAGGTAGATGTTTGTAGTGGGACTTGAGTCGCTCGACGATGTTTTATATTGAGGGGAAGAACGCTTTACAGGTGGAAGGCATTTAGTGGGGGTGAGGTATGGGGTTATTTGAGAGGTAGATGCGTGTGGAGGTTTTTGTCGAGTGAGGGTGGTAGGCGGAATGGGAGAGGATTTGGTGGGGGTATGTATGGGGGTTCTCTCAGGGGCGACTTTGTGGGGGGATTCAAGTGGGGGGGTGGAGGTCGGGTCCGTCAGTTTGGAGGGGCTTTGGTGAGGAGTTAGTTGTGTGTTAGACGTGGTGTGAGAGGAGGGGTTGGTCGTTGGCATAGTGTACTTTTTAGGGGTTGGTTGGTTGGGGTTTGATGAGATGAGGAGGTTGGTTGATGTGTGGGTGGGGTCGCAGGGATAGTGGAGGGGAAAGGGGTGGACGGGGGGGTAGGGAGTGGAGATTTAATTTGGAGGGTTGGGGGTAGGAACATGTGTTGGGTGTGTTCTTTGGTGGGGTCGGTGATTTGCTGGTGTTGGAAATAGGCGGTTTTATGGGAGTTTGGTGGGGGGGGTAGATCTAGCAGGTCATTCGGGGTGATGAGGTGGGGGTTGAGAGGGGATGAGGTTGAAGAGGAAGGTATGTGTTTTCGTGGGAGGGTGGGGGTTGTTATTTTTGGAATATAGTTAGAGGGGTTATGGTGTTTACTTGTGATTATTCGTCTTCTTTCCCTTTGTGGAGGAGAATTCGACGAAGAAGAAGAGGAGGAGGAGGATAGTGGTCTGGCAGCCCTACGGAACTGGGTTATCAGGGTGTGTTTTCTGGAGGTTTTAACAGATTTTAGTCGTGGGCGTAAGTTGTAGCGTGAGGTTACTGAGGTAGATTGTGTGGTGCGATTGGGTGTGTACTTGGTTTTGGGTGGGGGTGGTGGTTTTCTCACTGTGGTGCCTGGTGGAGGTATGTCAGGGCTAGACGGGAGTGTTTCCGTTGTGGTCGGGGTTGGGGGTGGAGGTTTTCGTACTTGGATAAGTTGGGGAGGTACTTGACTATCAGAAGTGAAGGAAGGTGTCATGGTGGAGGAAGGTGTGATAGTGGGGTCTTGGGGTTTGTGGAGGTTAGTTTGGGGGGTATGTTGAGGAATGATTGGTCGGTTCGGTGCTGGAGGGTTTAGGCCCTTAGGGGTTTGTATGGGAATATTCATAGCCTGAGTGGATGGGTTAGTAGGGGTGTTTAATTCAGGGTCGGACGTGTGGGGTGGGGTAATGTCTTGTGGTTTTAGAGGTTTAAACGCTCGGACGAATCTAGTTCGGAACGTGCGAGTCACGCCGTGATAATCGATGGTGACTTGATAGGCATTTGGGACTTGTATGACATAGCGAGGGCCTAATTTGTTGGTGACAGGGAGGTTGGCTACCATTACGGTGTCGTGGATGGCGAAAGGGTTTTTATCATCGGGGTTATCAGTTTTGGTGTCTTGACAGGTTTGGGCGGTATGGAGGGTATTTTGCAGATGTTGCAATGGGTCAATTGTGGAGGTGTTGGAGGGGAGGTGAGCGTGATGGTGGAACGGCAGTAACAGGGGGGGTACGCCGTAAACACGTTCATGAGGGGAAATACCGTCTTCTCGGGGACAGGTGTTCATGCCCCATTGTATCATCTTTATTTGTGATGGCCAGTCTGAGGTGTTAAGAGCAATAATTTTTGTACGTAACTGGTTGTTGATGGTGCGATGGTTGCGTTCGCATATAGCATTTCCTTGAGGCCAGTACGGGGATGAGTGTTTGATCTTAATACCGCATTGTTGGGTGAACTGGTGCCAAACGTGTCCACTAAATTCGGGGGCATTGTCGGATAGAAGAGCAAGGGGAAGGCCGAATATAGGGAACACTTCTGTGGCAAGCAGTGTGGCGACTGTGGTGGCTGTGTGGTCTTTAACTGGGCAGGCTATTAAAAATGTTGAATATACGTCAACAAATGTGACGATATAGCGGTTGCCAGCGTAAGAAGGAAACGGGCCCATGATGTCGAGGGATAGGACTTGGAACGGTTTGTTGGCAGAAATGGTACCAGCTGGGCCTGGGGTGCGTGATCTATCCTTCCCCAATAAACAAGGTTTGCAGGATTCTGTCACTCGTGCAATTTTGGAGGGGTTGGGGGTCCAGTATTGATCTGCGAAGATTTTTAACATCTTCTTTTGTCCAAGGTGTATGCCATTTCCCTCGTGGATGGCAATCATGTAGTTGTGGGCAATGGTGGGGTCTAAGACTATGTGACCGGAGTCTGTGGCAAGTTGATCTCCCCAGCGAGTCAGTTTCCTGAAGACATTTAACGGTATCCAGGGTGGTCTGATTCTTGTTTCCCAAGATTGAATTAGTGAGGGGGCTGGGGGGGAATTATGTTGGTGGATGGGGGTAGATAAAAGCTCAGTGTTTTGTAAGGCGGTTAGGTTGGTGGGGGGGGTCTTTTGGTACTGGCAAACGTGACAGGGCGTCTGCATTGGTGTGAAGTTTGCCTGGACGATACTGTATTGTAAAATCGTAGTCCTCTAGTGTCTCCCTCCAACATACCAAAATGGCTGAGTTGGTCTCGCACTTATGCAACCATTGCAAAGATTGATGGTCGGTTATTATATCGAGTTTTGCGCCCAACACAAATGACCGGAAGTGGCTGAGTGCCCAAATGATCCCTACGCACTCTCTCTTGGTGGCTGCATAATTCTGTTGTGCTTGGTTGAGGGTGGAGCTGGCATACGCTATCACATGTTCCTCTCCGTCTCTTACTTGAGCTAAAACTGCACCAATGGCGTAGAGAGATACGTCGGTATAAAGACGGAAAGGTTTATGGTAATCAGGGAAAGCGACAATAGGGGCTTGGATTAGCTTTTGTTTCAAAGTGTTAAAAGCTAGGTCACTTTCAGGTGTCCAGGTGAATGTGGTGTCTTTGTGGGTGAGTTGGTGGAGGGGTCTGGCTATTGTGGAAAAGTGTGGGACGAAACGTCTGTAGTATGTGGCTAAACCTAGAAAAGAACGTACTCCTTTAACGGTGGTGGGTGGGGGTTGGTTTTGTATGGCTTGAAGTTTCTTTGGGTCTGGTGCAATACCATGTTCAAATATTACGTGGCCGAGGAAATCTACCTTATTTCGTGCAATCTCGCAATTTGAGAGTTTTAATTTCAACCCGGCGGCTCGGATTCTTTGAAGAACTTGTCTCAACCTGAGGAAGTGTTCTTCCCAGGTTTGTGAGTACACAATAATATCATCTAGATAGGCTAGGCAGGTCTCCCAGGTTAGGCCATGTAATACCGCTTCCATCAAACGGGAGAAAGTGGCGGGTCCGTTACAGAGGCCAAAAGGTAGGACGTTAAATTCGTAGTGGTGGCCACCACTAGTGGAAAATGCTGTTTTTTCTTGGTACTCTGCCTTGATAGGCACTTGCCAATACCCTGCTTGCAAGTCGAGGGTAGTGAACCATCTGGATCCGTATAGGGAGTCGAGGGAATCGTCTGTCCTGGGTAATGGCGTAGCGTCCTTAATGGTTACGTCATTCAATCTCCTGTAATAGACGCAAAAACGGGTTGACCCATCTTTCTTTTTTACTAGGACAACAGGGGAAGACCAGGGACTAATGGACGGGGTGGCAATACCGGCCTCTAACATCTCTTGGACTTGGCGTTCCTCTTCCTGGCGTTGTATGGGATTCTTTCTACGGGATGGTTGTCTTATGGGGGGGCCTGTGGTGTTAATGATGTGTTGTTCTACATCGGTCTGTCCGATTTCAGGGGGTTGTTGGGCAAACACGTCACTGAACTCTAGCAATAGGTCGTACATGCTGTGTTTTTGGTGGTCGGATAATGTGTCCGGGAGAGGGGGCAATTTGAGGCTGGTAGGGGTGTCATTGGAATCTATGGGGAGGTCATCAAAAGTTTCGAGGTCTCCTATGGTGAGACCTTTTGGTAATGTCAGGGATTCCTCAGAGATATTTGCCACGAGAATGTGGTTGATGCGAGCGGAAATGATGGCGGGTTGTAAGAGGCAACGATTGGGGTTGGTGGACGTGGTAGTGGGGGAAAATATCATGTGAGTTTGGGGTATGGGTCGAAGGTTAACCCATTTTTGATGGCGGGGGGGAATTTGACATTTATCTTGAACTACAGCTGGGCTAATGATGGTGGGGGATCGACTGGCGAGCAGGGGCGCGGTACGCATAAGGGGGGAAAGATCACTTTGGTGGGGGTCACGCGTGAGGGGGGGATTAACGGCGCTTGTGGGAGGATCAGCGTGGCGAGGTGTGAGTGATTTAGAAAACAGAATTTGTTGGTGGGGCTGCGGAGGGTTGGTGGGGGAAGAGTGAGGTATAGAAGATGGGTTATTGGTGGAGGACTGATGTAATGATTTGTGGTTGTTAGAAGGACGAATTTGGGGAGTTTTGTCAGTGGCAGTGACGGTTTGGTTGGAGTTTATATGGGATTGGTGGGTTTGTCTGTCATGAGAGGGCGAGTCAAGTGTGGGGTTTTGAAGTTTTCTAGGGGTGTGAATTGTGTGGGGGTGGAAGGGAGCTACTGACGGAAAACTGTCACAAGGGGAATTTGGTTGGTTGTGGAATAGCTGGACATTTCTGGGGGCATGGGGGGAACATGGTTGGGTCCCTAGGTCGTCACGCGTGAGGGGAGGATTAACGGCGCGTGTGGGAGGGTCAGGGTGGTGAGAGGTGAGCGAGTTAGAAAACGGAATTTGTTGGTGGGACTGCGGAGGGTTGGTGGGGGAAGAGTTAGGTGTAGAAAATGGGTTATTGGCGGAGGACTGATGTATTGATTTGTGGTTGTTAACAGGACGAATTTGGGGAATTTTCTTGGTGGCAGTCACGGTCTGTTTAGAGGTTATCTGGGATTGGTGAGTTTGTCTGTCATGAGAGGGCGAGTCAAGTGTGGGGTTTTGAAGTTTTCTAGGGGTGTGAATTGTGTGGGTGTGGAAGGGAGCTACTGACGGAAAACTGTCACAAGGGGAATTTTGTTGGTTGTGGAATAGCTGAACATTTCTGGGGGCATGGGGGAAACATTGTTGGGTACATAGGTCGGCATTTTCCCTGGAAACATGTGTACATAAATATTTGATAGAATTTTTGTTACATACATCAGAGTCTGTCCTGGAAACATGGGAGGATTTATCCTGGACAGAGTTAGGAGAATTGAGGGGATTACCGAGAGGGAGTTGCTTGGACTTGTCTTCTTTCGTTTGCTGAGGCATTTTTTCAACGAATTGAGTGATATTTTGAGAGAACTCGGGGCAAGGGGAGGGGTTAGGAGTTACCTTAGTGCTAGCTGCAACTTGGTAACCCTGACTCAGAGTTTGTTGAGGGGGAAGGTGTTTTTTCTTTTTGTGAATAGGTTTCTGCGTGATTGGTTTGTCAGAGGCTTTGGGTTGGATTTTTTTTTTGAATGAGATCAGCCTCTGGCCGCAGTCAACCTGGGCCTGGAGTTTTTGAAGGAGGTCAAGTCCAAGGAAACCATCGTAATGTTTACCGTGGGAGGAAAATACTGTGAACGTGTGATAACAACGAGCATGGGGGGCAGGAGTAGTTACTGACAGGGGCAAAGTGTCTCCTAGGAGATTTAAGTAGATATCAGCAGCTGAGATTAGTTCTGCTTTGGTGGTTAACAAGGGGCCAAATAGTCGGTGGTGTTGATCATAATTAGACTTGAACAAACATGACTTGGCAGCTCCCGTGTCGATTAACAAGCGGACAGGAATGTCCTTGATTTTGGCCATGTAATAAATGGGGGCAGTGCGGTCAGTTATGGCATCCCCCGCCGAGGCCATCGTGGGCGGGGGGTACTTTGAAAATCCTGGGAGTCGGTATCTACCTCCTCCAGGGTTTCCTCGGTATCATCTGAGGTCATGATAGGGGCTATTTCTCCGGTGTGCATTTCCTCCATTTCTTCCTCTTGTCCCAACTCCTCTTCATTTACAGAAATGCGAGGAGTAAAGGGGCGAGGTTTGGCAGAGTCACGAATTTGATGGAGGGCACACTGAGCACTACAGGCAGGGAAATCATAGGGGTTGATAATTACTAATGTAGGGTTTTTACTTTGGTAGGTGATGTAGGTTTTGTTCCGGTTGAAGATTCTGCGTGGCTGGGTAGGTTGGAACCGGGGCCTACTGGGTTGGGGCTTGCCGGAAGGGTAGGTGGGCCTGTTGTGGAAGGATGAGGATGGGTAGGCATTCTTGGAGTTGAAAGTTTGGGCCTTGGGGTTTTGGTGTTCGAGGTGCTGCGGGTGCGTGGGAAACCTCTTTATTACAGCGATTTGGGTGGGTGCTTCTGTGCGCACGGCCAAAATACGTCGGATCGTGATGAGATCTTTTTGATATCCGACAAAATCGTGCACACGGAAATGATCTTTTACTGCTGAGGGCAATATTGATACAAGGTTGACCAGAATCTGCTGCTCTTGTTGGATTCTGGTCAATGTGGGGAAAGAAACTTTTATATGTTGGGCAATCTTATTCACTGTGGCATCTAGAACGCCTTCGAATATAGTGTCTTGGATTCGGGTGTGGGCCACGAAAATGCCCAACGAAGGCTTAATGGCTTCTATCACTATTGGGCAAAATTCGTCCCATGTGAGAGCAGGGTGCACTTGGTAGGCAACCAGGGAAACGGCTTTTCCCAGGTGCGTTAATGTCACGGCTATCTTTTCTGCGTCCGTGGTATAAACTAGGTCAAGTACGGGTTTCACTATGTCCATGAACGTTTCGATCTCGCAAGTTTCTCCATCATAATGTGGGATGGGAATGTGAGAACGGTGCGCCATGATTTTATCGTGTTCTGGCTGTTCCAAACTTGCAATGTAATGCAACCTTTTATCCGAATCAAGAACCACCGCTGCCGCCAATGTTATGCCCTGTTTTTCTACAGGATTAACTTGGGTAATGTGAGTTCTAACTGACTGGGTATATAAGGCTGCATGCACAAAACAAGGTATGAGGAATAGAGAACACAAAATAAACACACGGTAACAAGACACACGATCACGTTTATTGAGGATGATTAATAGGAAGCATAAGAAGGTATGAATACTCGTACAAGACAAATGATAGAATTGAACAACTAGCATTAGTGGATCTGGATGGAGCCTAGTCTCCCACTTCCAACGTTCAGGTATACTCTTCTGATCACTGGCTTTGTTCGCAAGTTTATATACTGGAAGCCATCAATGTTACTTATAGATTCAATTTCACTATTTAGATTTATTACTGGCAGTTCTGGTGCACGAGTAGTAGTTCACAGACTAGATTAGACACGCGTATATTTAGAGCACGAGAATTCTAGTAACCTCAGGGGGGTACTGATCTAAGTTTTATATTCTTATAGCAGAAATACGTAGAATGCAAATCAGTGGGCGAACGTTAGATATCACTAGGGTTTTACTTCTATGTAATAATATCTGGATCGGGGTAATTACGAGAGTTAATGTCGCCTGTTAATTAATGAACACTGATACGCTTAGCACTTCCTGATGGAATGGTTATATGTGAATTATACTGGGGCAAAGATATAGCCACTTCATAGAAATATTATTTAGTGAGTCTATTAATAGTACTGTAACACTGTAGTACTAATAAAGTGAATCTTGGGTAGTATTTGGTTGGTCTGGTCCTAGTTATCTTGTGTCCGTGATGTTGGGGGCTAACGACTGGTTCCGCGGCCGTCCAGGGGGTCCATATGTAGGAAGTTCTCAAGACGGATCTATTGGCGATCGTTGCTGGCTACACGCTTATATACCCACTGGTGTGTGAAGGTTATAAGGTGCACGTAGATTTCTTGTATGTGGACAGATGCTTCTATCTCAAATCTGCCACGGAGTCTGCCGGCTCTGGAACTCAATGCTCAGGAACAACACAAGGGCAGAGCTAGAGGTCAACTTAAGGGGGCCAGCCACTGGTTGGTGTCTATCTTTCAACTGATTTTACTGGGGGCTGGAGCTGGGTTTATAGGCTCGGTTTTGGACCCTGTAGGCCATAGGGATCTCGAGTCTTATGGAATTATTTGAGCTCTCAATAGATTCGGGGACTAGGTAAGGTGGTGATTACTGTTGTGGCACATGGCTATAGGGGGCCTTCATAATGTGATATAACTGAGCCTTAGTAAGAGGTACTATTTTGGCTATACTGGAAGTATTGAGGGGAGGGAGACTGGATCTACTTTGCGAGGAGGACTGGGACAGCTGTGATAGGAGCGTCTCTCTTACATTGCTCAGTCTTCATTCTATGGTATAGCGGAGGTGCTAATTTGGTTATCAGAGTATGCAAAAAAGGTGAATGGGTTATTGTGGGTTAATAGAGGTTAGTAAAGGGGTTAGTCATGCATGGTTAGTTCATTGATAGGAAGAATTCCTGTGCTACCTGGCAATGACCCGGAAGTCAAAACAGGGGTCAGGTATACCTCCGCAGGGGTGGGGGTCTCCCTCCTCGGGTAGGTAAAAAGGGTAGGTGCGCGCCCTCTCTCTGTGATGGTCGTCCGGCGGCTGTGGCTAGGGGCTTGCCATATCACAAGTGTTTGTAATAACCCTTTGTTTATGAGACAGATGTGGGTGTTCGTAATACCAAAACCGAAGGTGCCTTGACTAGCTGGTTTAATCGGTTGGGTTGTTAATTGCATGGTTTGCTGGATGTGGTGGAGACTGGGTTGCTAACTCTGCCACATTTATCTGGAAGTATGGCAATAGAAGTTAGTCACTGGCGAGGCGGCTAGCCTCGCACTGACGATCATTTGGTACAGGGTTGTGAATGGGTTGTGAGGGAATAGATGGCATGCAAAAGGTTAGTAAAGTTCTAATGTTGTTCCGTCCTACTAAGGGAAGGTAGGCTGGATAGGAGTATATATATAAAAGGTTTGAGAATGTTAGCAACGGAAAAATCAAAGGATATTCAGGAGGTATGGTGGAGAGGCTAGGTCGGAAAAGAGTCGAGGAGCGTGGGGGGTTAACGAGAGGGAGAGGGTTAAGGGGGGCTAATTGGAAGTTTGACCCTAAGGTCTCTGGGCGTAGGGGTGGCATTAGACTACAGTTGGTATCGGAGCTTGGGGGTTAATGACAGGGAAAGTATGTTAGCCAAACGCTACCGGGAGATGAGCAATATGGGGTGGTATATGAGTCTGGAAAGGATAGAATCATGTGGACTGTGGGGCTGTGGGGAAGAGGAGGTTAACTGTAGGTGTGTGCTTGACTGTGGATGAAAGTAGGGAAAAACATGGTGTATTATTACTCGTCAATACGATGGTTATGGACACTGTTAATCTGACACTACTTCTTGCTGATCTAGTTGTTCCTGGGAACTGCGTTTTCTATGACATATACACCAAAGAAAACGGCAGTTCGTAGGGGTAGCTTCGGTATTGTTTTGTGGTGAAAATGCGTCGAGACAATGGTAAAAGAGGGTTGTATATACAATCTCTGGTTGGGGTAAGAATTAAAGTTACTGCATGGTGGCTAACATCTTCAGTCATTTCTGTCTAGGTCTTACAGGAACAATGGTTCTATATACACTGGTGTACCCGTGGGTATCATAGTTTCTTATCAATTAGGACATGGGGTTTTAACATACTACTTCTCGGATGGAAGAACATATATAGATTTTATGGGGGCGGTTGGTCTTCAGAAACTGAGTCTGGCACGACAGGGGGTTAACATATTACTTCTTGGATGGGAAAAAACATACATAGATTTAGGCCTGTCTGAACTGGTTGGCATTGGCTTAACCTAGGGACAGGGCATGGGTGTTTTAACCTGGGAAGAACATACATAGATTTATGGGGGCGGTTGGTGTTCAGAAACTTAGTCTGGCAAGACAGGGGTTAACATATTACTTCTCGGATGGAAGAACATACATAGATTTATGGGGCGATTGGTCTTCAGAAACTTAGTCTGGCAAGACAAGGTATTTTAGGGTATGTTGATATTGATATCCTAACTTAGGGACAGGGCATGGGTGTATTAACTTAAGGTGTATTTATGTTCATCATCATGTAGGTAGAGGTGTAGGACACGAGGGGTAGTGTATATGCGAGGTGGGGGAAAGGTCAGTGTTTAGAAGGGGTAGGCAGGTGTGGTTTGGAGCTGCTTAGCCCTGCGGGCTTCGGCCTGTCTTAACTGGTTGGCTCGGTCACCTGGTCCTTTCGTTCTGTGGGTCTTTCTTTCGGGTGTTTCTGTGTGGTGTTCGCTCGTGGCTTCCGTGGTGGGCTTCTCGTTCTGGGGCATTTTAATTATCGTGAGAAATGTACCATACACCCTGGTTATCGTGAGAAATTTACCGAACGCCTGCAAATAATACGCAATAAAATGCTTGCAATCAAACTCTCAAGCAATTTCAATGTCACATGCAGTATAGGTAGACCCAGAGAGGAAGAGACAGACAGAGAGAGAGAGGAGGTCAAGAACATCTGCTAGATGTGATTTCCCCTGGGAGGGAAGAGAAGATTAGTTAGGGGCGTGCCCTGGCCTACATCAGACAAAGAGAGTACAAAGGAGTAAAACAAAGAGAGTGAGACAGAGAGAGAGAGAGAGAGTGTCATGATAATATAACAATGTTACATATGTATCATATATATGAACAAATAATATATACAGTAGGCCTACATCTGTTCCCCACAATCATATAATGCCAAGCACAAATATTCAATCTTTCGTTATTTATATTACCGTAAGAAATTTACAAAACGCCTGCAAATATTACGCTATAAAATGCAAAGGAAATTTCTTGTAGAGTGCAATTTTGAGGACGTAATGTGCTCTGAGAGAGAGCGGAGCAGTGATTAGGAGCATAAATTACCTCAAGACCGCTCGCCACACAGGGAATTATATAAGGAAATTACCGTATTTTAGGGTTTTTGCACTCGTGTTGCACGATCGTTGAAAGACAACCAGTGATCGTAGAAGATGGTTCGGGTGTCATTGGAAAGCTCAATTTACGCCCTTTCAGGGATACATACTTGTATTACGCTCTGGGTCTTGTTTATGCATGAAAAAGAGCACGGAAACAACCCCATTTAGGGTAAAAAAAAAAAACGCTGGGCGGCACAGTGAAATATATCCACCAGCTGCTCGTAAGGTGATAACATGCTTGCAATCACATTTTCAAGCAATTATAAAATGTAAATTGTACTTACCAACACCCACACCCGTATGTTCTTCGTCAGGAACGTCTCCAATTTGCTCAAGGGTCTGTCCAATATCAACCACAACATCCACCCCACGCAAATTATGCTTGGGGTGAAAGCCTATGATCGGGTTATTTTCGTCTTCCGAGTCATCCACACTACCAAAACTCTCACCCAGATCTTCGACGGTTTCATCCAACAGCTTATTAGAAAGTTCTGAAGAGTTCAGCATGATATCTAGTTCCTGGGTGGTAAGCCGGGCGTGGTTAGTAGGGTAGCGCGAAGCACTAGGGATGGCGGCCACCGAATCGAACACGGGCAAATCTTGACCTTCCATTATGGCTGCTTGAGGGTCACTGAGATACGGTCATGCAGTGGGGATGTGTGGTTGGGCCCTTGTAGTACACCGCCTGACCACCAAGTTTCGCTTTCCACCTAAATTTGGGCGGGAATACGCCCACGGACTTAAGTCCGATCCCGCCATTTAGTCAAATTTTCTCGTATCGGACTTAAGTCCGACCCCGATCTTTAGGGGTTAATAGGCGGCCGCAGTTTTGGACCTGGGGAGCTGAAACTTTGCATGTGGGTGTCAATTGACCGGGGTTAGGTCATAGAGGGGGCGAGGCCACGGTCGGAGGTCGTTACGAGGCCGAAATTGAAAAAAAAAATGAAAAAAATGGCCGTTTGAGGCAGAAGGAGGCCTTCGATCGAAAAGGTGTATGGAACGAAAGTTGTTCGCAGGCCCCCAAAATGAGGGTACGGATGAGGTCAGATCCAAAATCGGAGGTCATTTAGCGGCCGGAATCGAGGTCGCCGTTTAATATTAAATCAGTTCGTGTGCCAGTCTGTTTGTCTGTCTGTGCGTTCTTAATAGGCGGCCGAAGTTTTGGACCTGGGGAGCTGAAACTTTGCATGTGGGTGTCAATTAACCTGGGTCAGGTCATAGAGGGGGCGAGGCTACGATCGGAAGTCGTTACGAGGCCGAAATTGAAAAAAAAATGAAAACAAAATGAAAAAAATGGCCGTTTGGGGCAGAAGGATGCCTCCGATCGAAAAGGTGTATGGAATTAAAGTTGTTCGCGGCCCCCCAAAATGGCAGTACGGATGAGGTCAGATCCAAAATCGGAGGTCATTTAGCGGCCGAAATCGAGGTCGCCGTTTAACCCTCTCCGACATATGACGCGATTTTGAGCCTATTGGGGATACTTTAAAGCCTTTGTTACCATCAGGGGTATTTAGAAACCTTTAGTTTAGTTACTTCAACCTCTGCAGTTGTCTTTGAGTTAGCTGTGGGCAGAAAACAAATTTTTGGAGAGGTATTTATAAGAGTGAGAGAACTCTATTTCTTATTGCTAATCTGGCAACCTCTGCGTCATATGAGTCTGAAGGGGTTAATGAGGCACAGGGAGGTCGAGGCCGGTGATTATGGTAGTAGTAGTATTGTGATGATTGTGGTAGTAGTGATTGAAGTTTTGGACCTGGGGAGCTGAAACTTTGCATGTGGGTGTCAATTGACCTGAGTCAGGTCATAGAGGGGGCGAGGCCACGATCGGAGGTCGTTTCGAGGCCGAAATTGAAAACAAATTGAAAAAAAACATGAAAAAAATTGCCATTTGGGGCAGGAGGCCTCCGATCGAAAAGGTGTATGGAACAAAAGTTGTTCGCAGGCCACAAAAATGGGGGTACGGATGAGGTCAGATCCAAAATCGGAGGTCATTTAGCGGCCGGAATCGAGGTCACCGTTTAATGAGGCACAGGGAGGTCGAGGCCGGTGATTATGGTCGTAGTAGTATTGTGATGATTGTGGTAGTAGTGATTGATGATGGTGATTATGGTAGTAATAGTGGTGGTGATTATGATGGTACAGTATTATTACCCGGGCAACGCCGGGTACCCCTGCTATAACCTCTAAATCAGTAATGTACCAGTAGCCTATAGCCTATAAACAGTTAATTAAAGGGCATAGCTCATGAAATATCCCATTCCATTTTAGCACTGTTAATAAAGAATGCTAAAGAATCATGTTAAAGAATGATTGATACTGCACAGCTGTCTTGGTTTACCACACATTTTTTATCGAAAATAGTAAACAAAGCCATGTAAGATATTTTAAACTTAAGAAAGTTGATGGCAACCCCTGTCGCCTCTCTCTTGTGTTAATGATAATGGAATTAGCCTGCGAATTTCGAATATTTTTTTCATATTGCCTTTAGCTACCCTACCCTGATATATTTCATACATGATGAAGTAATGTGAAGGCAGTATTTGATATATATATCACGTGAGTGTAAAATGTGTCGATCCTTAAGTATCTATCAATGCAATTATTCATAGTTTGGTCTTGTTAATCATAAATAAATACTATTGGCAGCTCTATCCATATGGCAACACCAATAGTAGAGGAGGTCTTGCCCTAACGGTATACACTGGTACTCTAGCACATGAGCGTACAGCCAACGTATACAAATATTCCATCTTGATTTTCACTTTCACAGTGTATTATTCGATAGCTTGCTATTATTTCTATATTTCATTATTAAGCTTATGCTGCTCATACAATTTATCATACCCCTCTATTAAATATCTGTCCATCTTTGTAACTGCTTTCACAGCATGGAGTACTTAACCCGGGAACTGCGGGAAGACTCTTAAGAGTTCCCCCGGCGGACTGCGGGAAGACTCTTAAGAGTCAGAGAAAAAAAAAATCAATTTTAAACATCGAAAAAAAAAAAAAAAAAAAAAATGCCCTTGGGCCATGCAAAATATCAGTCCTCTACCTCCCCTCCTTCCCCACTTTCTCCCCTCCTTCAGTTATCACCTATTTTCCCTGTTATTCCCTTATTCGGAGGTATATTTTCGTGCTAACATTAGCGAGTTGCAAGCAGGGCATTGTCATCACTGTTAGCAAGCGAGTGCAAGAGAGAGAGAGAGAGTATCGATCGACAGTGTCTCAGTGGCCTTGGGGGAAATTGGCGGGAAAGCAGATTGCCTCACCCATACATTATGTAACTCGCGGCCTGTATCGCCGATTTTGACCATCCAAACGCTGTTTTCACTCGTTTTATTGTTGTAACAGGTTAATACCTTTATAATCAACCTATAATAGGCACATATGGATAAGTATTAATGCTATTTATGGTAAAATGAATATTTTAGTGATGGAAATAGCTCAAATACATGCGCACAGGCAGAGGTGTCTAATTACCCCCATGCGCACTTAAGAGGTTAACAGAGATACTAAGAATCAAAATGGTGGCCATTGACCTGACCCCTGAAACTCTTTGACCTATTCTGTTATTCTATGGGTACCCCAATAACTTAAAACACGTCACGATGGGCTCGGAAATGCCTCTCGCCACCACCGTCCAAAACACTAATTTATTTTTATTTACATTAATAAGAAACTTGTACTACTATTATTGCACATAAGAGGTATACTGTACACTCACATTTATGATAATGAGGATAGCTCATCATAGCTAACCACATGTGCTATGCCCTTTAACATTATCATCATACACATACAGGGTTATATAATATTAGCTGTAGATAAACTTTGCTTAGCCGCTAACACCACCACACCAGGCTATAACACAATAATCATATGAATGGCAAAACAAATAGAAACAATATAAAAAAACACTAGTAATGATAATAAAAATAGCAGTAGTAAAAATAATAACACTGGGAAAATTATCACCTTTTGATCAGACTATCAGTACTGTACTACTGTACCAGTATAGCCTATAACCAAGGACTTACCATATAACCATTACCGTCATTATTCATACAGGGTTATTGTTATATCATATACTCTGTGGATAAACTTTTCTTGTCCCAACACCACCACACCAGTCACTCACTGAGTCCCAAGAAGGTTGCAAGAAAAAAAAACGGCAGCTCACAATACGCCTATATATAATACCGCACCCAATTGCCCCCCTCTGTTCAGTCCCACCAGAATACAACCTCTTCCAGCCGGTTGTCAACTTGGTATACCCGTTGACAACTTAACTGCTCCTTGGACCTTGGTTCTTGCACACTTCTTCACAGTTCAGGCCAACCACCACAACCAGCTAGGTGCCATCCAGCTCTGATGATGCCCTGGCAGCTAGGGTAGCACACTGGACACTGCTGCAAATTCTTCCCTCCACCCACAACCAGACTCCTGTCAACAAAACATACCACCACTCAATGTCAGTGCTTCATTCCCTACCTTACTATAACCTCTGAAACGAAAGCAACCGAAAAAAAATCAACAACTGCTGTAAATACACACCTGGTTCAGAATTGATGGTACAAGTTATGCAGTGTCTCCGAATTCCCGCCAGAATTATCTAACACCTATCACTACTTGATCCAATAAACCCCACTGGACTGCAAGTGGATGGAGTAGAACACGCTGCCCTCTCATTACATTCACCCCCTGCAACTTTGAGCGTGCCCCACCCACACACTCCCCACATCCAACGCATCTAGATAAAGGTTTCCCTTAGCGCTTTGCTATCCGCTCTGAGCGTCTGAGCTCCGGACCCACTATTCCGCTGGCCTAATCCTGATGATGTAGACGGCAAACCAGGTGAAGTGTCCTCCGTTGAACCTACCGGTACAAACTCTGCTGCTTCAACGTTCAATCAATCATCATCAACTCGATCTTGAAATGCTTCCGGAGGCTGCAGCACCAATGATAGATCTTCTTGGTCGACCCTTTCCTCCCCCTGGGCAACCAAACCAAACCCCTCCAACACCTCACCCATGTCTGGCATCTTAACCTCACTAGCGTCCTCCTCAGATACCTCATTCACTGCCTCTTCTGTCTCTGGCACTCCCCCTTCCTGTGCCTCCTCCCCAGACCATGGACGCAGATTACTCTGATGCAGAACCTTGAAACACCCAGCTCCATCTTCTGGACTCACCCTATAAACTCCACTGAATGCATCCAAAACCTCAGTTATTACCCATAGATCTTCAACATACTTGGGTTGGATCTTATACCATCCTGATGCTGGGTGGTTCCGTAACAGTACCCTCTGGCCCACCTCCAACGTCACTGATCGCCCCTGACTCTGCCATTTTTTTCTATTCCCTATCCGGCAATTTTCTGATTTTGTTTATTACTGCCTCCCATGCGACCTGCTGGGTGCTCTTAAGTTTTTCCACCCACTGACAATGAGTTTGGGTAGCTACCTCACCGCCCAAACTAAACTGATCCAAATGAAGATGAGGTTCCACACCAAACAATCAATTTAGTAGCAGTCTCTACGTTTCCAACGTAGGGCTTAAGATCTCAGCCGCTACCACAGCGGGCCAATTTATCGCAGTGGCGTCACCAGGGGAGGGGGCTTGGGGGGGCTTAGCCCCCCAAAATCAAGGACTCAGCCCCCCAAAAAATGCAAACCCCAAAACTGCCAAAAGTAATTAAAATAAATAAATACAAATTAAATAATAAATAATGCATAACCAGTTCACCACATTCACCAGCCCTGAATCTAACCCCCCCCCCCCAATCTACTTTTTATTAATTGATCCATATAGGTTAAATACGAATTGTTTATGTAATGTGAATATTTATTCACAATTTACATAAACCTATGGCTATGACTCAAATCATAATAGTAATATTAGTAAGTTTCCCCTATATTTTCACCAAGCTTGGTTTTCTTTGAAGCTTGAGCCGTTATATTTATTGAAATTATTGGAAATATAAATGCAATATGTATTGTTTTTATGAGACTTATTATATATTTACAATATAATATATTATTTATATTAATCGCAGGGCTTTAACATTGGTTTATTTTAATTATTTAGTCTAAAAATATACCGGTATATTAATATTATATTATGCATTTTCGAATGTTCGGAGAATCGGATTGTTTACGTTGAGAAGTGCCTGAACTGTGGCTGGTATCAGTTGTGTCTTGTGTGACAGTGTGTACTGTGTGTTGTAACGTTTTCGGTTTAATTATAATGTATCGAGAACACATTCATTGCCTGTATATACGTTAGGCTATTATGAGCATTAATTTAATACTATGCTAATTTTACCATTGCATTTTTGTTTTTACAGATCTATGACTTAATCAGAAGTAGGCCTAATTATAATTGACTGTAACTTTTGAGTTTTGTGGCTACCAGGCTACCAGCCAGTGCAGAGTGATGAAAAGAACATCTAAAAAGGGTCAAGGACAGGGAGACATAAGGAAATTTGTGTGTACCAAAGATGATGATTCTGTTATAATGTACGGTACGGTACCATTCAAGACACCTTCAACTCATATTATACACCATAACTACAATAATCCCTTCTTCATACATTATTATATATTACGGGTATATGCTAATGTGCACTACTCTCAGCTTGGAGAGGTACTGGTACACCTTACTTACACATTTAATTGGATTGATTTGTAAATTCATCTCAAATAACTTATCAAAATTAGTGGCAACCCCGTGAAGTTCTTCCACACTTTATGTAAGCAGGATGGCATCACCCATATAGGCTATCTAGACACATACCCGTATGTCCTTCACTTTTCCCGCCCACTAAACACTGCCATAAATGTGAGTACCATACCGTAATTCTTTCATAGCGTATATATCTATTTAATTCAGCTGGGATCAGGTTAAACTAATTAAATAAAACACAAAATATTTAATTGAGAAAATTCATCCCACAAACCGGTATATCAATTTGTATGGGATTATATAAATGTTCCTTTAATCGATACCAGTATATAAACAAATAATTGTACAGTACTGGTACATATAAAAATCCAATGTTTATATGACAACATTATCAGTTTTGCATTCCTTGTATGTATTTTATGTATTTGTATTTCTAACATTTTGTATAGAGCTTTGAGTAATCCAACTGTGAGTGCCATGTAAGGGACATGTATCATATTGTTCAATAAACATATATAGCTGTGCTATTATCTTTCATAATCATGTAAACAATTTTGTTTTAAATTATAATGTGATCATCACTGTATTATAGTTATACAGTACAGTACTGGTATATATATATCCTGTATTATATATATATATATATATATATATATATATATATATATATATATATATATATACCTATGCTGATATCACATACAGTACATTAATTTTCTTAACATGTCATTATTTTTTAGGCAAAATTATTACACTCGACAATGATGATTCTTAACCCTCTCGAATATACGGTATGCATCAATAATTTTAGCCAACTTTCATTGAGCGAAGTATCCAACTGCCAGAGCAGTGGCAAAAGTAAGACTGATTAATGGTTAGTATGTGCCACCATATGGTGTGGACGTGATTGAAAATTACCGTATTACCGGTACCTCCTTCAAATTACTAAAACATTTATGCGTCCTCGGAAGGACGTAATCTAGTCAATTTGATTCTTATTTACTGTACTTATCTATATATAGAGGGTGCATTTCGAATCATGGGTTCACATTTGGTGACCTACTCCAACTCGAAGAACTTGAAACGCATCCCTATGTGCGAGAGGGTAGATTTTCCATTTAGCCTAACTCTTTAAAATAAACTATTTGTAGATTTTCCCTTGAGTAGCACACACATAGCCTACATGGCCCAGTACTAAACACATACACTCCTGGGTGCAAACGGATATCAATATCAAATGTTGTTGCCAGTTGTGGACCGATATATTTTAAATATCAGCTTATAAGGTACAGTACTTTGTCCAATATAGGACTATTTGGTGTTGGCATGATTCCGGTCTCCCATCATCAGTTCTACACATGGGCCAGTTACTAGGCTCATACATTTCACTGTGAAAATGATAGCTTAAATAAATTGGGCCAAACATGAGTCAGATTTATGGTTATTGGCAAAATATAGTTACAATCTATAATGGCATGATTACGGTTCATCCTCTTTTGTCCAGATTAAAACTATTATAGAACTGTTATACAAGCTGATATATAAATTTAATGGGGCGAATACTGGCATCTAGGTTTAAGATTGTTGGTCGAATGTAGTGCAAATTGGAGTCGGCATGACTTATGTTTCCCCTCATCGGTCCGAAACATCGACCACTACTGGGCACATACCGGTACATATCCTGCTGTGCAAACGGATAACTATATTAAATTGGGCCAAAGCGGGCAATAGGAGTAAATGTTATCAGATTTATAAAGTTAAAATTGCCATTGGCATGATTCAAGTTCACTGACATCAGTCCTGATTAGGGCCAACATTGAACCAATATAAAACAAATATACTGTACAGTAAAACTTCGCTGTTTCGGACCCCAAAGATTCTGAAATCCGGCAGAACCGGCATCTGTTGGACCAATACAGGCAGCCAGCTTAAGGGTTAATGGCACAATGTCAACATGATTCAGGTTTACCTTTATTGGTCCGAAACATGGGCCAGCACTGGGCCCGTACATCCTGCTGTGCAAACAGACAACGGTAGCAAATTGGGCCAAAGATGGCAATCAGAGTTTAGGTTATCAAATCAATAGAGTGAAAATTGGTATTGAAATTATTATGGTTTCCCGCAATCGGTTCTGAATATGGCAAATATTCAACCAATACACACAGCCAGCTTCAGAACAGTGACATTATTAACACTGTTATTTTTGTCCCCTTTAAAGGATATTGACACAATGTAGTAAAAACTGATGTCGTCATGAATCAGGTTTTCCATTATTGGCCCATTAATCGGGCCAATGTTGTTCCATCGAATGCTGGGGTGCAAATGGTAAACTAAAATGAAACGGAGCGGTTCTGGCAGTTATTGGCCCAGTACAGCACAGAGTGAATCGGCACATGCAAGGTCTTCTATCATTGGTCCAATGCTGGCAGCTGGATTTACTAGGCCACTTAAATACAACATTAATTGGCACGATTATGGTGATCATGCATAGGGCCAATATATCTTGGGTTTCTGAATACCGGTATTTGCATAAATCAAATGGGCCGATATTGGCCGACAGATCTAAAGGTATCGGACCAATACAAGACAACACAGTGCTGGCCTGATTACATGGCCCAAATAATCTGGGATTCATTGGCCAACTTCAGGCAGCTACATTACACATAATTGGCACATGTTAACATTGATGTCGGCACGATTGTGGTTATCCACCATTGGCCCAGTTACCGGGCCATTGTTGTTCCATCAAAGGCCGGGATGCAAGCGGTAAACTAAAATAAAACGGAGCGGTTCTGGCAGAGTTATTGACCCAGGATAGCACAGAGTGAATCGGCATAAGCAAGGTCTTCCATCATTGGTCCAATGCTGGCAGGTGACATTAGATTTACTGGGCCACTTAAATACAACATTAATTAGCACGGTTTCTCATGCATATGGCCAAGGTATATTGAGTTTTGGTATACAGGTATTTAACTAAATCAATGGGCCAATATTGGCCGACAGATCAAAAGGTATTGGACCAATATAAAACAAAACAATGCTGGTCTGATTATTGTTTTACTGCAGTGGCCCAATTAAACTTTGATGCTTATGAAATAACTAAAATACATTGGCCCACTTCAGTCAGCTACATTACAGGTTATTGGCACAATGTGTTAACATTGATGTCGGCACGATTGTGGTTATCCACCATTGGCCCAGTTACCGGGCCAATGTTGTTCCATCGAAGGGCGGCGTGCAACATGTAAACTAAAATTAAACGGAGCGGTTCTGGCAGTTATTGGCCCAGTACAGCACAGAGTGAATCGACACATGCAAGGTCTTCCATCATTGGTACAATGCTGGCAGCTGACATTTTATTTACTAGGCCAAAATACAACATTAATTGGCATGATTATGGTTATCATGCATAGGACCAATATATCTTGGGTTTCTAAATATTTGCATAAATCAAATGGGCCGATATTGACTGACAGATCTAAAGGTATCGGACCAATAAAAGACAACACAATGCTGGCCTGATTATTGCTCAAGTACATTGGCCCAATTAATCTGGGATGCTTATGAAATATCTATATTACATTGGCCCACTTCAGTCAGCTACATTACAAGTTATTGGCACAATGTTCTAACATTGATGTCGGCACGATTATGGTTATCCACCATTG
Source organism: Paralithodes platypus (assembly GCA_032716605.1). Taxonomy (NCBI): domain Eukaryota; kingdom Metazoa; phylum Arthropoda; class Malacostraca; order Decapoda; family Lithodidae; genus Paralithodes; species Paralithodes platypus. Next base: position 38,959,077 of record CM064497.1, read on the forward strand.
GCCCAGTTACCGGGCCAATGTTGTTTCATCGAAGGCCGGTGTGCAAACGGTAAACTAAAATAAGTTGGGACGGTGACGACAACAAAAACTACAGTATCGGGCCGATAAAAGCAAATATTATAAGGCCGCTATTAACTCTATATCAGGCCGATTGTTCAATGTTTGCTGGAAATACATTGGCCCACTTCAGGCAGCTACATTACAGGTTATTGGCACAATATGTTAAAATTGGTGCCGGCACGATTATAGTTATTCATCATCGGCCCAGTTACCGGGCCAATGTTGTTTCATCAAAGGCCGGTGTGCAAACGGTAAACAAAAATAAATTGGGACGGTGACGACAACAAAAACTACAGCTATCGGGCCGATACAAAAAAAAATTTAAAGGCCGTTATTAACTATTTATCGGGCCGATTGTTCAATGGTAGCTGGAAATACATTGGCCCACTTCAGGCAGCTACATTACAGGTTATTGGCACAATATATTAAAATTGGTGTCGGCACGGTTATAGTTATCCACCATTGGCCCAGTTAACGGGCCAATGAAGTTCCATCGAATGCTGGTGTGCAAACGGTAAACTAAAATAAATTGGGACGGTGACGGCAACAAAAACTACGGTTTTCGAGCCGATACAAACAAAAATTAGATGGCCGTTGTAAACTATTTATCGGACCGATTGTTCAATGGTAGCTGGAAATACATTGGCTCACTTCAGGCAGCTACATTACAGGTTATTGGTACAATATATTAAAATTGGTGTCGGCACGGTTATAGTTATCCACCATTGGCCCAGTTAACAGGCCAATGAAGTTCCATCGAAGGCTGGTGTGCAAACGGTAAACTAAAATAAATTGGGACGGTGACGGAAATAAAAAAACTACGGTTATTGGGCCAATACAAACAAAAATTAGAAGGCCGTTGTTACAACCGGGGCTACGAATAAAACAAGGTCATTTAATGATGGGTCTAGTAATAGGGCACTATGCAACAACGGTACGCTAGATCCAAACCCTCGAACTTATATGCCGGCGAACAAAAACACCTATACCCTCCAGAGTTAATCTGCGATAACGGGGTATCCTTAACTGGGCATAAATGTATTCTACTTCAGGCTAACCTACACTGGTATAGCCTGATAACAAACAAGATGCAAGTTACGTTAAAATGCACAAAAAAGGAATCTATGGAAAGATCAATTAAATCACTGCAAGATTTAATACAATAAAAAGATGCTTCAATATAGTTACTCTAAACAACAATAAACTCTTCACTCCTATCTGAAAGAAAGTGAAGTATAATCCTACAGCATAGACCTGGAAACTTCTGAAGAAAGTCTGATGCTCATAAGATGCTCGTATCTTAACCCTTTAAAAGCGGCTCACCACATAAGTCGAGTTAAATAAAGCTGGACTATGTGGCGGCGCTCGACATAACTCGAGTGGCAATTTCAGCACGTAATGTTGCTGAGAGAGAGAGACAAGTGGTGGCAGGAGAGTAGCGAGTGTATGACTGCTCCAGACCACCGCGGCGAACCTACTGACACGAATCTCACCTCCCTACTACCTCTCTCACTCGCTATATACGGAATTGTATCGGGAAAGTGGCTAATTACATGCTTTTTGCACTCGCGTTGCACGGTTATTGCAAGAAAACTAGCCATCATAAAAGGATCGTTATGGTGTCATTCGAAAGCTCTGTTTATGCCCTTTCAGGGATAGATACTTGTTTTACGTTCTGGGTCTTATTTAGGCATGAAAATGATCACATAAACAGCCCTATTTTGGCTAAAAACACCCCGCTGGGCGGTACATATAAATAAACCGCATAGGCCGCTCGTAAAGGGTTAAACTATATAAAGGCAGGAGGCAGGACACCACACGTGTAAACTGAATACACTAAAAGATAGGACATATAATGTTAACTGACACGAGAATACTATAAATGCGCAACGGTAGCAATGCTCGACACTAAAAGAATTACTTCCTCATCAACGAAACAGTCTGCTATGGTTGTGCAACTCAACAACAACCTAGACTAATAAAAGCTGTGAATAATAATGCGTACATAATTATCAAAGAGCTTATATTAAATACTAATAAGTGTCTACTCGATTAATAATGTCTAGCTGGAATACTCTAGGTAAGGAACTGTGGTTGAGCAAGACAGGCTCGTAGCTTAGCGATGTCCTTAAGACTGCATCCTTTAAGTTACGTTAATTGACTAGGCTACTCTCTTGATAGATCAAGATCACAAGTATCTGGTTCTATCCTGGCGACCCTCTAAAGACAAGCAAAGAGGCAACAAAGTGTGCAACTGGAACAGGCTAAAACCCTCAGTCAACACAATGTTGCACTCGTAAAGGACGCAAACGAAAAGACAACACTGGCTACCACAGGACCGGTCGAAGTCGTGTAGGTATAAGCAAACCATACACACATCGGGGACAACAACTACAGTTACCTTATCCCAGTCTAGCATTAAATTAAAGAGCAGAAACACTAAATCAATAATGGAGACACACTAAGTTCCCAACCTCTACTAACTAAGAACCCTCAAAACTTATTCTAAGTACATGTAAATATCTCAGAGGACGGCGCATACAATACAATGGGCCGGCTATGGAAACCGTATGCAGAACCCAAGGGGACAAGTAATTGAATAAAGGTGAGAAGCAACGGAAAAGAAGAAGGTCAGAGAGAGAGACAGTGGTAAAGGGGGTGATCGGGAGAGAGTATGCAAATGGATGTTAGAAGCATGCGCGCCAAGCCTGTCCCGAGGAAGGCAGCTCTTCGGGACCCTCATGCAGGAGGTTAGTTACACAGGAGCCCGCAAGGGCGCGATGGTCGGCCAATCACGAGCCGAGACGTCACAAGACAGCAGGCGTCCTGGCCGCGTCAGGGTCCGCCAGCCAATCAAAGGCGTGGGAAAGCCCGCTTGAAAACGGGAAAACTCCTCCGAGCGAGGGAGGCAACACTCACTACCCCCTCGCTGCCCGCTCTCTCTCTCTCTCTCAACTTCACACTACAATGCATCTTATATTCTAACAATGATATAAAATATTCCTGTTGTCACAGACGAAAGCAAAGACCACCACTGGACTGTCTGTTACAATGCGGTTATTAAGAAAGAAAGAACAACATTCTCTGACAACTGTAGCCCATTTCACTGCCCTGGCGAGCGCTACAGTGCATTCATTCGACATATATCGACAGGCCCCGCCCGCTTCCACCAGCGCCGTAGACGAAGTAGAGCTTATCATACCGCAATCTCGGACAAGTCACTTGTCACCTTACCACGGAGCTGATAAGAGCTCCAAGTAAAATTAATTATAGGATGTAAGAGCGCTTTAATACATGCATATTTGCAGTTATTCTTTACTATACAATATTACCATATACCATTGTACAGAAAAGTAAACTCCATTACCATTGTTACCTCGTCTACTTGGGCAGAGCAGAGGTAGACATTTTTAAGCTAGGCTTAGCGAGCGACTGCGTTTGGGTGTATAGGGTACGGTACCGTAATGCCTCCCCCTCCCTTGTCTGTGTACCTCAGTCTTCCTCCCTCCCTCTCTCTCTCATAGTGTGAAGTGATCAAGTTGTCAATTGATCCAAGTATGGGTGAAAGCCATTGCTGGTAAACTGGTGAATGAAAGACTCCTTCAATCTTCCTGCCTTGACTTCTGATCTTGTTAATCAATGGCTGTGAAACTTGTGTTGCCTCAGAGGTTTTCTTCACCACCACATCAACTGGCTCAGTTTTCTCCTTATCAAAATACTTTAATACATTTAATACAATATTCCTGGCTTGACTGACAAGTCGGGGAGAACCAGCAGGTCTGCCAGGGGTATGGGCAGGAGACGCCATCTTCCCCCTTCAGAAGACGGGAGGGAACTGAACTGACGTTTGAATACCCATACCTCGCACAGTCATGCCAGCCGTATGATAACGGTTGGGGAAGTGGGCGGGGCCTGCCGATATATGGCGAATGAATGCACTGTAGTGGCAAACGAGAGGCGATTCTGCCAATGCTGGTAGATGTCACACCGTTATTAACTATTTATCGGGCCGATTGTTCAATGTTAGCTGGAAATACATTGGCCCACTTCAGGCAGCTACATTACAGGTTATTGGCACAATATATTAAAATTGGTGTCGGCACGGTTATAGGTATCCATCATTGGCCCAGTTAACGGGCCAATGAAGTTCCATCGAAGGCTGGTGTGCAAACGGTAAACTAAAATAAATTGGGACGGTGATGTCAACAAAAACTACGGTTTTCGGGCCGATACAAACAAAAATTAGATGGCCGTTGTTAACTATTTATCGGACCGATTGTTCAATGGTAGCTGGAAATACATTGGCCCACTTCAGGCAGCTACATTACAGGTTATTGGCACAATATATTAAAATTTGTGTCGGCACGGTTATAGTTATCCACCATTGGCCCAGTTAACAGGCCAATGAAGTTCCATCGAAGGCTGGTGTGCAAACGGTAAACTAAAATAAATTGGGACGGTGACGGCAATAAAAAAACTACGGTAATCGGGCCAATACAAACAAAAATTAGAAGGCCGTTGTTACGACCGGGGCTACGAATAAAACAAGGGCACTTAATGATTGGACTAGTAATAGGGCACTATGCAACAACGGTATGCTAGATCCAAACCCTCAAACTTATATGCCGGCGAACGAAAACACCTATACCCTCCAGAGTTAATCTGCGATAACGGGGTATCCTTAACTGGGCATAAATGTACTCTACTTCAGGCTAACCTACACTGGTATAGCCTGATAACAAAGAAGATGCAAGTTACGTTAAAATGCACAAAAAAGGAATCTATGGAAAGATCAATTAAATCACTGCAAGCTTTAATACAATAAAAAGATGCTTCAATATAGTTACTCTAAACAACAATAAACTCTTCACTCCTATCTGAAAGAAATTGAATTATAGTCCTACAGCTTAGACCTGTAAACTTCTGAAGAAAGTCTGATGCTCATAAGATGCTCGTATCTTAAACTATATAAAGGCAGGAGGCAGGACACCACACGTGTAAACTGAATACACTAAAAGATAGGACATATAATGTTAACTGACACGAGAATACTATAAATGCGCAACGGTAGCAATGCTCGACACTAAAAGAAGTACTTCCTCATCAACGAAACAGTCTGCTATGGTTGTGCAACTCAACAACAACCTAGACTAATAAATGCTGTGAATAATAATGCGTACATATCAAAGAGCTTATATTAAATACTAATAAGTGTCTACTCAATTAATAATGTCTAGCTGGAATACTCTAGGTAAGGAACTGTGGTTGAGCAAGACAGGCTCGTAGCCTAGCGATGTCCTTAAGACTGCATCCTTTAAGTTACGTTAATTGACTAGGGTGCTCTCTTGATAGATCCAGATCACAAGTATCTGGTTCTATCCTGGCGACCCTCTAAAGACAAGCAAAGAGGCAACAAAGTGTGGAACTGGAACAGGCTAAAACCCTCAGTCAACACAATGTTGCACTCGTAAAGGACGCAAGCGAAAAGACAACACAGGCTACCACAGGACCGGTCGAAGTCGTGTAGGTATAAGCAAACCATTCACACATCGGGGACAACGACTACAGTTACCTTATCCCAGTCTAGCATTAAATAAAAGAGCAGAAACACTAAATCAATAAAGGAGACACACTAACTTCCCAACCTTTACTAACTAAGAACCCTCAAAACCTATTATAAGTACATGTAAATATCTCAGAGGACGGCGCATACAATACCATGGGCCGGCTATGGAAACCGTATGCAGAACCCAAGGGGACAAGTAATTGAATAAAGGTGAGAAGCAATGGAAAAGAAGAAGGTCAGAGAGAGAGACAGTGGTAAAGGGGGTGATCGGGAGAGAGTATGCAAAGGGATGTTAGAAGCATGCGCGCCAAGCCTGTCCTGAGGAGGGCAGCTCCTCGGGACCCTCATGCAGGAGGTTAGTTACACAGGAGCCCGCAAGGGCGCGATGGTCGGCCAATCACGAGCTGAGACGTCACAAGACAGCAGGCATCCTGGCCGCGTCAGGGTCCGCCAGCCAATCAAAGGCGTGGGAAAGCCCGCGCGAAGGCGGGAAAACTCCTCCGAGCGAGGGAGGCAACACTCACTACCCCCTCGCTGCCCGCTCTCTCTCTCTCTCTCTCTCTCTCTCTCTCTCTCTCTCAACTTCACACTACAATGCATCTTATATTCTAACAAGGATATAAAATACTTCCCGTTGTCACAGACGAAAGCAAAGACCACCACTTGACTGTCTGTGACAAGGCGGTTATTAAGAAAGAAAGAACAACATTCTCTGACAACTGTAGCCCATTTCACTGCCCTGGCGAGCGCTAGTGGCTAATGAGAGGCGATTCTGCCAACGCTGGTAGACGTCACACCCCGCCCAAGATATGGGACGCTCAACATTAGGCGAGCACCATATCTGACAAGGCAGAATGCCGACAAGACCCGCCACACCTAGCCACTCCACCAGAAATGAAATGCAAAGCTCAATCTTAAATAAAACAACATATTAGCATAAAGAAAATCTTTTAACCCCTCCCAAACAAAATAGTATAATTTTAGCCTGCTATGCTCCCTGAGCGAGCTTCACAGAGCCCAGCCTACTAAGTGAAAGACAGGTTCAACTTAGGACTTTAGCTATAACATTGGCAACTAACTATCAAAAAGAAAGTTTTTTTATGTGATGTTTTTTATTTAATTGTAATGTTGTTTTTGACGGCTGCTCTACAGGGGCAAGCCTGATTTTTCTCCACTCTCAACACACACTGACTGAACGGCGAGGCTTCTCCTTCAAACATACCCTCCCGTGACAAACAATCAGCCAAAACATTATCAGTGCCCTTAACATGCCACACATCCAACTTGTGTTCCAGCAGCAAAACAACACCTGACACTGATAAACTGCCCAGTTCATCACAAGACTGGCACTTCTCTTCGCTCTTTCCGGCAACGGAGCCTGCCAATAACCTTTCACTAGTTCTACCTTCGTGATGAGCGAGGCAGCCCCGAAGCGGTCTATGGTGTCGTCAACTCTGGGTAATGGATAGGCGTCTGTCAGGGATAATGCTTCCACACTCTTGCAATCACCATACACACGGATCTTGCCACTCAACTCAGGTTGCAAACTCACTGGCAACGACCACTCACGATATCCTTTATCCCTCAGACCCTTTTTCCACATGTCGTCTAGCTCTGTTTTCACGACAGGCTGTTGAGCAGGATTTATATGGTAGGGAACTAACTTGAGCCTTGCACTGTCTCCAGCCTCCATGTTGGATTCTACCCCATACATCAGGCCTGGAGAAGCAACAAACATGCGGATGTACTGCCACAGCCTAGTAAACAACTTCTCTTGGCGCTCAGGAACAAGAGGTTGCAACTTATCTCGAAGAACAACATGGCTAGTGCCCTCCCACAACCCAGCCGAGACCGCAGTTTCTAAACTATAGTCTCCCTCCTTCTCCACCTTCGTCCCTAGAACAGCCAGGTCATGAGAGGGACAATCAGTACCATCTGTGCAGTCACTCCCATAGTTCATAATTGCTAAGGCTTCCCCGCCGATACCGTACATGCGCACCCCCGCATTCCTTGCGACTATATCTGCCTGCGCAGCATCACCGCCTTTAGCGACATGGCCAGATACAGTCGGTCTATGGTAGGGCTGTTGCATTCGACTAGAGCAGCATTGGGAGGCTATGCGACGACCGGGCACATCCACTCCACAGTCCACCTCACCAATCTGCTCAATGTCCTTATTCTGACCACCACCCTTGGCAGCCATGGGTCGACCCTGACCTGACAACCATGCCAAAGCCTCGTCGCCCACCTTGAACCACCGAAACAACGAGGTCAACGGTCGACTAACACTCAAGTGGCCTGCCAGCGGAACCTCGTGCACCGCCTGAGTTGTGAAGCTTGGGTGCTCGGCACAACCAATGGGGTATGAACCGAGCTGGTGCTGGAGCGCTGCACACTGCTGCTCAGGCAGGTGCTCTAGCGCTTCCACAGCCACCAGACTCGTGTCCCCCGCCCACTGCTCCGCCGAGACATGACAATCCCGACTGCCCCCCTCTCCTTCTCCACCTTGGCCGCTGCAGACCAACGCAGGGACAGTAGGCTGCTCAGGTGGTTGCCTCACAAACTTCTTTAACAGGTTCACATGACATGTTTCCCCGTCCTCGTGCTCAATAGCCCCGTTCCCACAACTCTCCTCCACCTGGGAACTACTCTGTCGCGGAGTGCCATCACGCCCAACCATGTCACTAGGGGTGACAGGTTCTGGAGCCACTCCGGAGCTCACCTCTTGTTCAAGTACTAAGTCGCTAAGAAGAGCCGCTGGAACAAAACTCACAAAACTCCCAACTTTAGCCTTCTCCTTCCGACCGTTCCTCCGCTGGTCTAGAGACTGAGGAATAGGCTGTGACATCTTAGATGCACGAGATCGGGTGACAACACACGCCCTCTGCTGTGATTGACACCTCTCGACCAACTCCTGCCCCTCCCTACTCACGTCGGCCGCCCTCTCGGCACCGACTAAGGGTGGAACCTCAGAAGCAGGTACCGCAAAGTCGTTGCCGAGAAGAAGGTCGATGCCCTCTACTGGCAGTTTCTCCACGATTCCAACATCCAACTCTCGTGTCACACCATCAACCACCAGCTCCACTCGAACCAACGGGTATTACCTTATAGCATTAATACCCTGCACCCCAACCACCCGTGCCGCGTTTATAGGTTGGCCTGTAAAGTTTTTCATCAGAGTCTGGGATGCACCTGTATCACGCAACAACTCCAACCCATACTTGCAACCAGCCCAACTCACGCAGCCACGCCCTCTATGGTCGCAAAAAGCATCGCAGACAGGTTTCGTGCCTTCAGGACACTCCTTCACTGGCTGTGCCCCCGCATCTGACATATCACCCCGGGTAAATGCAAAAGACCTCAGAGACACCCCAATGTTGCTAGCCAAAGACACGACTGCAGTAGGTTGGTTACTAGGGCAGGAACGTGCAAAATGCCCCTTGTTATGACACTTAAAACACTCTACTTCACCCTTGGACTTCCCCTGAGATTGGGAAGGGCCCTGACCTTTCTTAAACGGGACAGTTTTAGGTTTGTGATCAAAATTGGTATCATTGCTCTTACTTTCGTTATTAAAGGTTGTATCACTGACTCGGGGGGGTGGAGTGTTGCGCCCCTTGTTAACTGCATCGGTCCGTTGGGCAGACCCGCACCCACGAATCAGCGACATTCTCAGGTCAGCCAACTCAGCCGCCTTTTGTAGAGTTGTAGGCTGTTTCTCTTTGAGGTTCAAAGTCAGGTCGCCGCCTGTGCATTTGAAAAATTGCTCTAGAAGGACTAACTGCTCAAGCTCCTCGAATGTCGTCACCTTCTCTGACCTCAGCCAATTTCTCAATGCATCAGACAGTTCCCGGGCATGTTTTAGAAAAGTGCACTCACGACCCTTCGTAACACCCCGAAACTTCAACCTATATGTCTCTGGTTGTAACTCGTACGCCCGCAGAACAGCTTCCTTCAGTACCTCATAATCGATGCAAGACTCCAAGGGCAACGCATCATATGCCTTGAGTCCTTTGCCAACCAACCTAGAGGAAACAAGGGCTGCCCACTTAACCTCGGGCCATTGGTGCTCCCAGCACTTCTTCTCAAAACGCAGGAAAAACTCGGTGACACCCGACTCGTCAAATGCAGGGACTAACTTAATAAGGAGCAATAAAGACTGATCAAGACCTCGATTCTCAGAACAGAGACGCTGCCCTGTCGACTCCACCCTAGACTTCTCAAGATCTCTGTCTGCACAGTACTTCGTAGCCTCAACCTGAAGCTCAGCCTCACATATGGCCTTTCTCTCCTCGGCCTCAGCCTCTCGCTGCCGTTGCTCGAGCTCAGCCTTTCGTTGCTCAGCCTCACGTATGGCCTTTTTCTCCTCAGTCTGAATCTTAACCATCTCAAGCTGGAAGAGCATATCTGGAGTTAAACCTTGAGGAGGAGGAGATGCAACAATTGGAGACCCACCCAGGTGAAAACCACGCTGCCAGTGACTATCGGCTTGCGGGACCGTACCCGGCTCCGGAGCCCGAGGGGGCGCCATGGTAGGAGTCGAGTGGAATGGGGGCTGGGCCGAAGGTGTCCCAGTTCCCGCTCCACCAGAAGCCCCACGCACCCCACCGAGCACACAGGCCACCAGGTCTCTTCTCGTCATGCTGCTAGTGCCAACATGTCCCATGACCGTGGCCAAACACTGGAGACCATACCGATCAATCCCCGACACCCGGTCAACATTAATAGGCATCTCCAGAAACTCCCTTGCATCCTCCTCACTAGTTACTACTCTAATGCCTTCTAACAAACCCCGCTGCTGCACCTCAGAGTCGGCTTCCCGTACTGTGTCCTCACTGTGCATTGATCCGTCGTTCGACATAGTGTCCACCGAAAATTCTCAATGTTTATAAAAAAAAAAAAGTACCTAAACTCTCATGTAGCACTATTCACTCCAAAAATGCTTGAAGACCACTCAAGTGCTATAGTACGTTGCCAAAAAAAAAAAATCTGTGTCCAAAATATTCCTCAAAAACAAATGTCCAAAAATCCTGCAATTATTTCTTAGTTCATTTGGTATGACGACTAAGATAAGATACTAGACAAGGTCGCCATTTGTTACGACCGGGGCTACGAATAAAACAAGGGCAATTAATGATTGGACTAGTAATAGGGCACTATGCAACAACGGTACGCTAGATCCAAACCCTCGAACTTATATGCCGGCGAACAAAAACACCTATACCCTCCAGAGTTAATCTGCGATAACGGGGTATCTTTAACTGGGCATAAATGTACTCTATTTCAGGCTAACCTACACTGGTATAGCATGATAACAAACAAGATGCAAGTTACGTTAAAATGCACAAAAAAGGAATCTATGGAAAGATCAATTAAATCACTGCAAGATTTAATACAATAAAAAGATGCTTCAATATAGTTACTCTAAACAACAATAAACTCTTCACTCCTATCTGAAAGAAAGTGAAGTATTGTCCTACAGCATAGACCTGGAAACTTCTGAAGAAAGTCTGATGCTCATAAGATGCTCGTATCTTAAACTATATAAAGGCAGGAGGCAGGACACCACACGTGTAAATCGAATACACTAAAAGATAGGACATATAATGTTAACTGACACGAGAATACTATAAAATTAATGCGCAACGGTAGCAATGCTCGACACAAAAAGAAGTACTTCCTCATCAACGAAACAGTCTGCTATGGTTGTGCAACTCAACAACAACCTTGACTAATAAATGCTGTGAATAATAATGCGTACATATCAAAGAGCTTATATTAAATACTAATAAGTGTCTACTCGATTAATAATGTCTAGCTGGAATACTCTAGGTAAGGAACTGTGGTTGAGCAAGACAGGCTCGTAGCCTAGCGATGTCCTTAAGACTGCATCCTTTAAGTTACGTTAATTGACTAGGGTGCTCTCTTGATAGATCCAGATCACAAGTATCTGGTTCTATCCTGGCGACCCTCTAAAGACAAGCAAAGAGGCAACAAAGTGTGGAACTGGAACAGGCTAAAACCCTCAGTCAACACAATGTTGCACTCGTAAAGGACGCAAGCGAAAAGACAACACAGGCTACCACAGGACCGGTTGTGTAGGTATAAGCAAGCCATACACACATCGGGGACAACGACTAGAGTTACCTTATCCCAGTCTAGCATTAAATAAAAGAGCAGAAACACTAAATCAATAATGGAGACACACTAAGTTCCCAACCTCTACTAACTAAGAACCCTCAAAACCTATTCTAAGTACATGTAAATATCTCAGAAGACGGCGCATACAATACCATGGGCCAGCTATGGAAACCGTATGCAGAACCCAAGGGGACAAGTAATTGAATAAAGGTGAGAAGCAATGGAAAAGAAGAAGGTCAGAGAGAGAGACAGTGGTAAAGGGGGTGATCGGGAGAGAGTATGCAAAGGGATGTTAGAAGCATGCGCGCCAAGCCTGTCCTGAGGAGGGCAGCTCCTCGGGACCCTCATGCAGGAGGTTAGTTACACAGGAGCCCGCAAGGGCGCGATGGTCGGCCAATCACGAGCCGAGACGTCACAAGACAGCAGGCGTCCTGGCCGCGTCAGGGTCCGCCAGCCAATCAAAGGCGTGGGAAAGCCCGCACGAAGGTGGGAAAACTCCTCCGAGCGAGGGAGGCAACACTCACTACCCCCTCGCTGCCCGCTCTCTCTCTCTCTCTCTCAACTTCACACTACAATGCATCTTATATTCTAACAATGATATAAAATACTTCCCGTTGTCACAGACGAAAGCAAAGACCACCACTGGACTGTCTGTGACAATGCGGTTATTAACCTCTGAAGTGCGCATGGGGGTAATTGGAAACGTCCCCCTGTGCTGACGTATTTGAGGTGTTTCCGTCACTAAAATATTCATTGTGCCATTAATAGCATTAATATTTATCCATATGCGCCTATTATGGGTTGATTATAAAGGTATTAACCTGAAACAACAATAAAACGAGTGAAAACAGCGTTTGGATGGTCAAAATCGGAGATATAGCCCGCGAGTTGTATAATGTATGGGTGAGGCAATCTGCTTTCCCGCCAATTTCCCCCAAGGCCACTGAGACACAGTCGATCGATACTCTCTCTCTCTCTCTTGCACTCGCTTGCTATCAGTGATGACCACACCCTCCAATCGGATTTCTAATGTTAGCACGAAAATATACCTCAGAATAAGGGAATAACAGGGAAAATAGGTGATAACTGAAGGAGAGGAGGAAAGTGGGGAAGGAGGGGAGGTAGAGGACTGAGATTTTGCATGGCCCAGGGGCCAAAAAAAAAAAAAAAAAAAAAAAAAAAAAAAAATATAAAATTTTTTTTTTTTTTCGATGTCAAAAGTTGATTTTTATTTTCTCTGACTCTTAAGAGTCTTCCCGCAGTGCGCCGGGGGAACTCTTAAGAGTCTCCCCGCAGCTCCCGGGTTAAGAAAGAAAGAACAACATTCTCTGACAACTGTAGCCCATTTCACTGCCCTGGCGAGCGCTAGTGGCTAACGAGAGGCGATTCTGCCTACGCTGGTAGACGTCACACCGTTATTAACTATTTATCGGGCCGATTGTTCAATGTTAGCTGGAAATACATTGGCCCACTTCAGGCAGCTACATTACAGGTTATTGGCACAATATATTAAAATTGGTGTCGGCACGGTTATAGTTATCCATCATTGGCCCCGTTAATGGGCCAATGAAGTTCCATCGAAGGCTGGTGTGCAAACGGTAAACTAAAATAAATTGGGACGGTGACGGCAACAAAAACTACGGTTATCAGGCCGATTCAAACAAAAATTAGAAGGCCGTTAATAACTATTTATCGGACCGATTGTTCATTGGTAGCTGGAAATACATTGGCCCACTTCAGGCAGCTACATTACAGGTTATTGGCACAATATATTAAAATTGGTGTCGGCACGGTTATAGTTATCCATCATTGGCCCAGTTAACGGGCCAATGAAGTTCCATCGAAGGCTGGTGTGCAAACGGTAAACTAAAATAAATTGGGACGGTGACGGCAACAAAAACTACGGCTATCGTGCCGATACAAAAAAAAATTAGAAGGCCGTTATTAACACTGTATCGGGCCGATTGTTCAATGTTTGCTGGGTAACCACTTAAAGTCAACTAGCCTATTTTCCGCCATCCTTCAATCACCAGCTGAGTTCATCTTAAAGGGTAATTATTCTATATGTGTTAATGGTTCTTCCAAGTCAATTATATACAGTCCACTTCATCTAAGTTAACCATATAATTGGTCCTTCGACCTTTCGCTAGTTTGCCTTCCCCCCCCCCCCCCTCCCCCCTACCAGTCTTTGTATGTTTCGGCGGTTAGTGGTAGCCTACCCTTATTGGGATTTTTTTTGTTTTTGTGCCGTACTTCGTCCGTACCTCATGGCCCAGGGCTTTTGGCATCATGGTGCCGCGGGTGGTGGGGTAGGGGAGGATTATCCTGCTATAGTTGACAGGCCTGCATACCCGGGCCCTATTAGGAAGGTGGCACTCCTATGTCAGGGATTTATATGTAGACCGCTCCATGCACAGGCCTTTCTTTTTCGTGACTCCTCTTCTGGAGGGCTATCAGTCGATGAATACCTCCGAGGCTGACTTGGGTCCCGACGGAGTACACCTCACGCATGAGGCATCAAAGCGTCTCTTTTCGGAGATCCTGGACATCTGTCGCCAGTGCTTTGGGCAGGACGAGTATGCGTTGGTCGCCAGGTCATACGATGAGATGTTTGCCCACCATGACATTAGATTAGACCAACAAAATCAGTATAGTCTAGAATTATAATCCTTCAAAGTCGGTAGAGTATACTAATTAAATTTTGATTACAAATCCTTTAGGCCCAAATTATATCACAATTGATTGGCACTAAGATTAAAATCATCCGTTCTGTACTGTATAATAATTTCAAAAGTTACGGTTATTCAATCTAGATTAAAATTATACTGTCAAATAACTTCTTTATTCATTCACATGTCTTTCTAAATTCTACTCGTTGTGTGCCCTGGAGGCGGGATAATATGATAATTGATAGGCTGAGTGTGTGTTAATCCAACTCAAAACTTTTTTCCTAGTGACTTCTTGATATGAACTTTTCTTGTGTACAATTTTCAAATTTATTAAATTTAATAATATAAAATTAGCGGTACCCATTGAGTTTAGCCTGATTAAATTACCCTATTGGCTCTCTCTCCCTTAACCCTTATTTAGCGGCGAGCAACATAAGTCGAGTTAAATAAAGCTGGACTATGTGGCGGCGCTCGACATAACTCGAGTGGCAATTTCAGCACGTAATGTGGCTGAGAGAGAGAGACAAGTGGTGGCAGGAGACTAGCGAGCGTATGACTGCTCCAGACCACCGCGGCGAACCTACTGACACAAATCTCAGCTCCCTCCTCCCTCTCTCACTCGCTACATACTCAATTATGTACTGAAAGTACCGAATTACCTGCTTTTTGCACTCGCGTTGCACGGTTATTGCAAGAAAACTATCCATCATACAAGGATCGTTATGGTGTCATTCGAAAGCTCTGTTTATGCCCTTTCAGGGATAGGTACTTGTTTTACGTTCTGGGTCTTATTTAGGCATGAAAATGATCACGTAAACAGCCCTATTTTGGCTAAAAACACCCCGCTGTGCGGTACACATAAATAAACCGCATAGGCCGCTCGTAAGGTGTTAAAGTTCTTGAATTTATTATAACTTTAACCCTTAACTGGCGGAACCCGGCTATTGTCGAGTAAATTAATGTGGCCTATGTGGCGGGTCACGGCTATTGTCGAGTGCAATTTTGAGCACGTAATGTGCTCTGAGAGAGAGCGGAGCGGTGGGAGGAGCGTAGATTACCTCCTGACTGCTCGCCACGGCCGCCGTGGAGCTACTGAGATTTATTGCACCCTCCTCCACCCTCTCTCAGTCGCTACACACGTAATAATGTAAGAAAATTACCGTATTTTGGCGATTTTGCCCTTCGGTTGCACGATCGTTGCAAGACAACCAGTGATCGTAGAAGGATGGTTCGGGTGTCATTGGAAAGCTCAATTTACGCCCTTTCAGGGATACATACTTGTATTACGCTCTGGATCTTGTTTATGCATGAAAAAGAGAACGGAAACAACCCCATTTATGGTAAAAAAAAAAACGCTGGGCGGTACCTAGAAATTACTGCCTAGGCCGCTCGTAAGGTGTTAAACGTTTTTTTTTTTTTTAACATCTAGAGACTTTTGGCCTATACTGTATTGTACTAAATTTCCCTCCAGGCTTTTCTTAACTGATGGTGTAATGATTCTATAATTTCTGGATCTAGATCATAACTATTATGTAAGGAGTTAAATTGAAAGGCTCCAGATTGCTAGTCTACATTGCGCGCAATTCTTATTCCGCATTTCGTGAGGGTGTTTTATTTTCAGCTCGCGATTTAATTTGATTTCTCGGAGTACTGTATTGTTGTCTGCAACTTATTCAGACTAGTATTGATAGTTTGATTTAACATCATTAAATTTCCTTCCCGTATAATCATGGCTAAAAGTTTACAACGGCGTCGGGCTGGGCTTAACACCTTACGAGCGGCCTATGCGGTTTATTTATGTGTACCGCACAGCGGGGTGTTTTTAGCCAAAATAGGGCTGTTTACGTGATCATTTTCATGCCTAAATAAGACCCAGAACGTAAAACAAGTACCTATCCCTGATAGGGCATAAACAGAGCTTTCGAATGACACCATAACGATCCTTGTATGATGGATAGTTTTCTTGCAATAACCGTGCAACGCGAGTGCAAAAAGCAGGTAATTCGGTACTTTCAGTACATAATTGAGTATGTAGCGAGTGAGAGAGGGAGGAGGGAGCTGAGATTTGTGTCAGTAGGTTCGCCGCGGTGGTCTGGAGCAGTCATACGCTCGCTAGTCTCCTGCCACCACTTGTCTCTCTCTCTCAGCCACATTACGTGCTGAAATTGCCACTCGAGTTATGTCGAGCGCCGCCACATAGTCCAGCTTTATTTTATTCGACTTATGTTGCTCGCCGCTAAATAAGGGTTAAGGGCTCTTTGAGGGTATTGACCTCTGACATCGACGAATTCCTTGATTCGGCTTCTAGAGTGGAGGTGGAGGCCAGGTTGCTCAGTATTCAAAAGCAACTTGACAAGTATGAGGTTACACAGGAGGACCTGGCCGACACTTACGAGACGGACGCCGAGTATATCAAGGAATTAAGAGAGGATACTCTGTATATGGAGGGCATACAAGTAATCGTTGCCACATTAAAGGGGGTCATGGTTCCAAAGGTCAAGAGGGAGTCGACTCGACCTGAGCCAAAGAAGTCCACCGTTAAATTACCACATCTTACTCTTCCAAAATTCGAGGGTGATGCCACAATGTGGTCAGGATTTTGGGAGATGTTCAAGTGTACCATCCATGACAATCCTGACCTCACAGATATACAACGCTTCACCTATCTGAAGGGTCAGCTTCTGGGTGATGCGCATAAGCTAGTCGAAGGATTCATTGTCGAAAACGCAAGTTATGCCCCAGCAATAGAGCTCCTGCAAGAGACATATGGGCATCCAGATCGAATCAAGGCAGCTTATGTTACCCAATTCAATCAACTAGCGTCACCCAAGTACCAAACAGCTGACCTAAAGAACTTCTATGCCAATACAGAGAGTGTGATGAGGTCAATCATTAGCCATGGTATTTGTTTGGAGGAATTTTGTGTGGTGACTCTTGTCAATAAATTACCATCACCACTAAAATAAACCATAAAACGGGAAATGGTAGACTCGAGCCTGGATTATATGAAATTCACCCATTGCTTCCAGGCTGAAGTGTACAATTTGGCAGGTCAAGACAAAGTAGGGGTACACCCATGGCTACGGCAACATTTACCGCCCAAAGTTAATACAGGAAATTTAACTGTGTCCTGTGTAGTGGCACCAATCATTTGTGGTACAAGTGTAAGAAATATAAGAAGTATCTTAAAGTTAAAAGAGCCCGTCAACTACGTCTCTGCACTGGGTGCTTGTCGAAAGAGCATGGCCATTCGGGTTGTACTAATCCTAACATAAGAAGCTGCAAGTTTTGTAAGGGCAAACACTTTCATTCCCTATGTACACAGAAACAAGGGAAGGAAAGTAGACCAGCGGAGGATAACACCAAGAGAGAGCATACTGCTACTACTTCGACTACAATGTCCGTTGCCACAGGAAAAAATACAGTAATCTTGCCCACCGTACAGCTGCCGGTAAAGGGTAAGGATAATAATTGTGTTAAAATCAGATCGCTACTTGACCAATGTTAATGTCGTGGCACTGCAATACAAACACAGAGGTAAATTTCATCATCTAGACGCAATAGTGGTTGATGATTTGCCAGAACATAAAGGTGAACTTAGCCTAAAGTCTAAACTGGTTAGTTTACAAAGTAAAGGCATAAAATTGGCCGATCCTCATGCAACGGACACAGATCAATTGGAGCTGCTCATCGGTGCGGATCACTACTACGATATAGTGCGACCTGGGTATAAAAGGTCAGGTAGCCTAATTCTGCTTCCTACCAAGTACGGGTACGCCATAAGTGGTTCATATGTGGCACAACCTACCAGCTCCAGCACAGAAGTAATTACTGTATTGAAAGTAGCAGTAACCCCAATGGACGAATACATGTCCACTGGTAATATTCCACCCTGTACAAATTACTAAACCCTCCCGCATTCTTACGACGCGATCGAGTCATAACGCCACCCCTCCAAGAGTTGCCATATGATGCAATCGCGTCATAATGCCACCTGTAAGTTTATGACTCGATTATGACTCAATTTGGACTGGTAAGTTAGGCATTAGTAAGTTACAAAAGGAAGTATCTAGCAACCCCATAGCGTCCCTCTCTGAGGAGCCCGGGCCTTTGTTAAGTCAGTAGTTTCCCGGCCCCCAGACTGTGAGGCAGGGTCCCGGCCCTTTAAATTCTGGGCTCCCTCCCTCTGGCCCTCCATGCCTAGCTATAGGCAGGCAATTATGGATTATTTCATCTACCCAGTGCAAGTGTTTAGTGAATAATTCGAACTATATATGTATATAAGATGTTACTTGTGACTTTTGGTGACTGAGGGGAGTGAATCTTGGTTAACCCCTTGAGTATTGATGCAGTTTTGTCTAGGTATCATTGATGACTTTACACTATTTTTTGCTTGAAAGACAAATATATTTATCAATAAATACTGCCTACGAAATAAATACATTATAATCACGAAGATGTCACAGGAATGCTTACAGGAAGCTTACAGGAAGTATGGTAAGTACTCTATGGAATTTTAGTTATATTACAGTATATATTATATAATAATATACAGTATATAACAGCCCCAAGGTCCCGAGCAAGCCCAAGGCCCATAATCAAGTATTTATATTATTATTATATTTTGTACTTTATTTAAATATTTATTTATTTGATTTATTATTGTTTTTATTTATTTTATTTTATTTATTTCATTTTATTTATGTTTATTTTATTTATTTTATATATATATATACTGTATATATACCGTATATATATATTTGTTGTTATTCCTGTTCCCCAGGGTGTCTAGCAGATCAGCCCCAAGGTCCCGAGCAAGCCCAAGGCCCATAATCGAGTATTTATATTATTATTATATTTTTTATTTTATTTATTTTATTTATATATATATATTTTTTTTTTTTTTTTTATTCCTGTTCCCCAGGATGTCAAGCGGATCAGCCCAAGGTCCTGAGCAAGCCCAAGGCCCATAATCGAGTATTTATATTATAATTATATTTTGTATTTTATTTATTTCATTTATATATATATATATATATATATATATATATATAATATATATATATATATATATATATATATATAATATATATATATATATATATATATATATTTTTTTTTTTTTTTTAAATTCCTGTTCCCCAGGGTGTCTAGCGGATCAGCCCCAAAGGTCCCGAGCAAGCCGAAGGCCCATAATCGAGTATTTATATTATTATTCTATTTTCTATTTTATTTATTTCATTTATATATATATATATATATATATATATAATATATACAGGGTGATTCAATAACCCTTTTCATAAATTTAATGGCAAATTCGGGAGACAAAAATAAGACTAATTTACTCTATGACCCTTAGGGTGAGTCTTTGATATGATGGAGATATTACACCTTTAAAGTTATCGATAGATAGAAAAGAAACAAATCTAAGGAGTGAGAATGAAAATGTCGTTGCTAACTGGCAGGGTAGCATAACCAAGACTTGGTATCAAAATGGCTGCATACGATAGCTGGATGCAGTTGGTTTCGCAATTTACAAAGGTACATTACTAGTGTATTTGTATTATCATCATCATTATTATTAATAATCATTGTATTAGTAGTAGTAGTAGCAAGGGGAGAAGCAGGCGGCGGAGGATAAGTAAGAGGAAGAGGAGGAGGAGTAAGTGGTGGAAGAGGGGTAAGTGGAGGAGGAGGGATCTTCCTGCCCACTTTGAGCTTTGATACTCCGCTCGTCTTAATGAATCTTGAATCAATCTGTACATGAATCTAAAGATTGTTTCTTTGCTTACACGTGGTATGTAAATGGTTGCATATGGTAGCAGTTGTCTCAATGCTCAAAAGAACATTAGCATTTTATCACCATCATCATAATTAATATTAATAAATAATGATTCATACTGACGACCGTAGTTTCGAAATTCGAGTTCGGCAAGAAAAACCCTCCTCCTCAACTTACCCCTCCTCCTCCACTTATCCCTCCTCCTCTACTTATCCCTTCTAATCCACCTATCCATCCTCCTCCACTTACCCCTCTTCCTCCACTTATCCATTCTCCACTTATCCCTCCTCCGCCCGCTTCTTCCCTTACAACAACAACAACTACTACTATTGCTACTGCTACTGCTACTACTACTATGAATAATGTAGTATAATAATGATGATGATGATAGTACAAATAGTAATGTACCTTTGTAAATTGGGAAACCAACTGCATCCAGCTACCGTATGCAGCCATTTTGATACCAAGTCTTGATTACGCTACCCTGCCAGTTAGCAACGACATTTTCATTCTCACTCCTTAGATTTTTTTCTTTTCTATCTATTGATAACTTTAAAGGTGTAATATCTCCATCATATCAAAGACTCACCCTAAGGGTCATAGAGTAAATTAGTCTTATTTTTGTCTCCCGAATTTGCCATTAAATTTATGAAAAGGGTTACTGAATCACCCTGTATATATATATATTTTTTTTTTTTTTTTAATTCCTGTTCCCCAGGGTGTCTAGCGGATCAGCCCCAAGGTCCCGAGCATGCCCAAGGCCCATAATCGAGTATTTATATTATTATTACATTTTTATTTGATTTATATATTTATTTATTTGATTTTATTTATTTCATTTTATTTATATTTATATTTCATTTATTTTATATATATGTATATACCGTATATATGTATATATATTTTTTTTTTTTTTTTTATTCCTGTTGCCCAGGGTATCTAGCGGATCAGCCCCAAGGTCCTGAGCAAGCCCAAGGCCCATAATCGAGTATTTATATTATTATTACATTTTTATTTTATTTATATATTTATTTATTTTATTTATTACTGTTTTTATTTATTTTATTTTATTTATTTCATTTTATTTATATTCTTATTTTATTTATTTTATATATATATACCGCATAAATATATATACCGGTATATATTTATGACACCTTGTATGTATATATATATTTATATTATATATATATATATATATATATATATATATATATATATATATATATATATATATATATATATATATATATATATAGATACCCACACACACATACACACATTTTTGTTACCATTCATTATATTTTGTTTGACACCTTATATATATATATATATATATATATATATATATATATATATATATATATATATATATATATATATGCATATATATACATATATATATATATATATATATATATATATATATATATATATATATATATATATATATTACTTTATTTGTGTGTACAATAGAATTATTTCTGAATTTATTACTTGAAGATAACCAGGCTTTCTTGTTTTGTTTTTTCACTGTCAACCCAGGAGCCATTTCCCTTCTCGTTGGAAAGGGTTGTGTCCCTATCAGGTAAGTAAAATTGACAACCTTCATGACTGACATGTGTTCTATGAACATTATACAATTATTGGCAAGGAAAATTATATAAAAGTGTTGTACATTGTGGCAAAGATATACAACTGTATAAACATTCTCATATATTTACATAACAATAACAATGCATGGAAACAATTGCACATAGCTCGCGAACCAATTACGCTATATTATTTTGGTTTTCACCATTAGAAAGAGCACAATTTTCCGATTCCGGTGATATATACAGTTATATACGTATCCAAGCAAATAACGCAACGACGAGGTGGGGAACAGCTCAGAACCCGGCTAGCGTCGGCGGAACAGAGACGGATGAAGCTTAAATATTCGCATTTTGGCTCTTCATTTCAAATATTCATAGCGCAAAAAGTATTTGTCGTAGGAACTTCTATTTTTTTTATACTCATCAGCATTATTTGGCGTATTCATACAGCCTAAATTTAAGACCATACACTTCGTAACAACGAAATAAATCAAAAATGTTATAAACCATATCAATCAAAATAATAATATTTTGTTTTTTCGGTCACTGCTTGAGAACTATTGAAGATAAACAATTTCTGTTTTCAGATTTGGAAAGTGGAGAAAAAATACAATTATTTGAGCAAAAAAATATATATGGTCATCACTCACAATTTAGAGATAAGACGGTGTGAAGACAATTGCATGGGAAATAATTGTATTCCGGACTCATTTACACTTTCATATTTCGATGTATTTACATTTTTGTTTTGTTTTATCATGTACTATAAATATTCCTCTTTCCATTGACATATGATACATCACAATAAACAGCATTCTGGTGGATGATAATACAGAAAAACACAAGGCTTCGAAAACTCGCCCAGCCTGGTATTTCATGTCAAATTAGAGAATGTCTGACCATAAGTTAGATAATTAAGTTGCCGGAGATGGAAGGGTTAAACGTTTTGTGGGAAGTAGATCATATCGGCAAAACCCCTAAGGAATACTCACAAGTTGAGCGTCAAGCACTATCGTCGTATGAGGATACCGTTACCTACGATCCCGACAGCCAACAGTATAAAGTGAGACTACCCTGGAACAATTACAAGGATCAGCTGCCAACTAACAAGGGTTTGGCCATAGGCCGTCTTCGGGGTCTTCAGAAAAGATTCATCAAAGAGCCTGACTTTTGCGAGGAATACTCAAAAGTTATAAAGGAACAGGTGTCCCGTGGTTTTATAGAAGAGGTGCCTTTTGATAATTCAGATACCGGACATTACTTGGCTCATCATGGAGTGGTCAAGGAGAACAAAACTACGCCAGTGCGTATCGTCTTCGACTGTTCCGCCAAGGTGAGTAATCGTCAGCCTAGTCTTAATGACTGCCTGCATACTGGACCTTCACTGGTACCAGACTTAGCGCAGGTTTTGCTCCGGTTTAGACTCGATAAGTATGCCAGGGTGTCTGATATCGAGAAGGCGTTTCTGATGTTAAAACTCCATGAAGACGACCAGGGCTATACGCGGTTTATGTGACCAAAATTTCCACGGCAGCTAGATTCCCCCCTCATTTGTTATAGATTCCGGGCGGTTTTATTTTGCGCGACATGTTCCCAATTTCTTTTAAACACTACCATTTTAAATCACTTGTCGAATGTCAGTGCAGATCCGCAGGTTATTCAACAGATTCGGTCAAGGCTATACATCGACAATTTACTGGGTACAGGTAATGATGAAGATTTCCTGATTCATACCTATGGTGAAGTCCGAGAAATTATGAATGATGCCCATCTACATCTGCGTGAATGGGCGACAAATAATTCTGTTTTGCGGTCTGTGCTGCAGCGGGATGGTGTGGCGGCGGTACAGCAGGAACATGTTAGGGTGCTAGGGATGTTTTGGGAAACGGACACCGATACCCTCTCGTTCGGCGTTCAGTATGCGCAATATTCGCAGATTACAAAACGGATTTGCGTGAGTATGACGGCTAAACTTTTTGACCCCATGGGGATAGTTCTACCGGTGTCGATCAATCAAGATTATTCTTTCAGCAATTATGGAGGATAAAATTAGGTTGGGATGAGGTTTTGACTGGCGATTTGGTTCAGGAGTGGGAAGACATTATTTCGGATCTTCATCTATGTAAGGGTTTTAATTTTCCTCGGAGAGTTGTCATGGACCATCCTGTTTCCATTCATGCCTTCTCAGACGCTAGCAAGGTCGCGTACAGCACCGCCATATACTTTGTTGACACAAGTGGCAGCCGTCTAGTCATGGCGAAGGCGAAGGTCGCCCCGATCAAATCCCTTTCCATCCCAAAGTTAGAGCTAACTGCAGTTCTGTTGGCTGCTCGACTCGTTCACTTTATAGAGGAAACTTTTAAAAATTTGCTAAATATCTCGGAGACAGTTATATGGAGTGACAGCCAAATTACGCTCTACTGGTTACATAGCCGAAAGAAGCCACCAGTGTACGTCACCAACCGTGTCGACGAAATTCATACCCTGCTCCCAACCGCACAGTTCCGGTATGTGTCTACCAAAGAGAATCCAAGTGACTGCATTACTTGTGGTGTATCTGCTAAATTTCTCAAATCTTATGCGTTGTGGTGGAATGGCCCATGCTGGCTTAATAATCCCAACGAATGGCCAGAAAATATATATTTGAGCGAGCAACACACTGCTATTGTGGCACCGGTAATTGACTCGGTGCCTGACGAAGACACGCGGTTATGGGACTGGGATAGATTCAGCATCTATGAGAGGTTACAACGTGTTACAGCATGGGTGATACGATTTGTAGAAAATGTAAAAGCAAAAAGCAAAGGCACACCGCCCACAGGTAGTGCTTACCTCAATGTGAAGGAGATCAGAATTGCAGATAAATTATTACACAAGCTCTGTCAACAAGAAATATATACGCAGGAATATAAATTACTGGTTAACATCTGAACTGCGCATGTGGGTAATTAGAAACGTCTGCCTGTGCTGACGTATTTGAGCTGTTTCCATAACTAAAATATTCATTTTACCATAAATAGCATTAATACTTATCCATATGCGCCTATTAACACCTTACGAGCGGCCTATGCGGTTTATTTATGTGTACCGCACAGCGGGGTGTTTTTAGCCAAAATAGGGCTGTTTACGTGATCATTTTCATGCCTAAATAAGACCCAGAACGTAAAACAAGTACCTATCCCTGAAAGGGCATAAACAGAGCTTTCGAATGACACCATAACGATCCTTGTATGATGGATAGTTTTCTTGCAATAACCGTGCAACGCGAGTGCAAAAAGCAGGTAATTCGGTACTTTCAGTACATAATTGAGTATGTAGCGAGTGAGAGAGGGAGGAGGGAGCTGAGATTTGTGTCAGTAGGTTCGCCGCGGTGGTCTGGAGCAGTCATACGCTCGCTAGTCTCCTGCCACCACTTGTCTCTCTCTCTCAGCCACATTACGTGCTGAAATTGCCACTCGAGTTATGTCGAGCGCCGCCACATAGTCCAGCTTTATTTAACTCGACTTATGTTGCTCGCCGCTAAATAAGGGTTAAAGGTTGATTATAAAGGTATTAACCTGTAACAACAATAAAACGAGTGAAAACAGCGTTTGGATGGTCAAAATCGGCGATACAGGCCGCGAGTTACATAATGTATGGGTGAGGCAACCTGCTTTCCCGCCAATTTCCCCCAAGGCCACTGAGACACTGTCGATCGATACTCTCTCTCTCTCTCTCTTGCACTCGCTTGCTAACAGTGATGACAATGCCCTGCTTGCAACTCGCTAATGTTAGCACGAAAATATACCTCAGAATAAGGGAATAACAGGGAAAATAGGTGATAACTGAAGGAGGGGAGGAAAGTGGGGAAGGAGGGGAGGTAGAGGAGTGATATTTTGCATTGCCCCAGGGCAAAAAAAAAATTGATTTTTTTTTTTCTCTGACTCTTAAGAGTCTTCCCGCAGTCCGCCGGGGGAACTCTTAAGAGTCTTCCCGCAGTTCCCGGGTTAAGGGAGCAAAGTCCAGGAATAACCTGATCAACCAGTTGGGCTTACACTTGAAGTGGAATTTGATACATTGCGGAGGCAGATTACGATTGGCAGCACTCTCTGAGGCAAGTAAGTATCCAATACTACTGCCCCCCAATCATCCCTTCACCCATCTAATCATCGATAGGTGTCACCGACTCTGTTGTCATTATGGGATTGATCATATAGTCACCTATGTAAGACAACGATGGTGGGTGCCTAGAATCAGGCAGGTGGTCAAGAAAGTTCTACACAAATGCTTAAAATGTAGGCGGGTACAGGGAACACATTATGATCCCGTCGGAATTCCTCCCTTACCAAACCTGCGAACCACCCAAGGTGACCCTTACAAAGTTACCGGGGTTGACTACAGTGGAGCAATCCCTGTGAAAGATTCACCCAATCTTAAGGTGTATATGATACTTTTTACCTGTGTCGTTACCAGGTCAATTCACCTGGAACTGGTCATCAACCTCACTTGTGATAGCTTCCTACATGCCTTCAGAAGATTCTGCAGTAGACAGGGATATCCACGTATCATGCTGAGTGACAATGCAAAGACTTTCATAGGAGCATCTATATATCTCAAAGAAGTGAGCAACAATCCCAAGATTCAGACCTGCCTTTAGGATGTAAATTGCGAATGGCGTTTCATTCCCGCCAGAGCGCCTTGGTTTGGCGCCATATGGAAAAGGGCCATAGGGATCGTGAAGGCGGGTCTGAAGAAGGTGTTGGGTAGAGCTCTCATATCGATTGAGGAACTCAACACCATACTCTTGGAGATTGAAGCCACCGTAAATGATCGCCCTCTATACTATGCTTCTGGTGATTTGGAAGACCTTACCCCAATCACACCCTCAGTACTGGAACATGGATACAGACTGCAGGATCTTCCTGAGGAACATGATGAGGATACTATGGAAGATCCAGACTACACAAGTAAGGACGTGATATCGGCCCGCTACAAATATATTCGTAAATTATCGCGAGATATTTGGCATCGCTGGTCGACGGAATATCTGGTGACTTTGAGAGAAGCGCAAAAAAGTAAACTAACACCATTAAATGGTCATTGGCCTAGGGCAGGTGATGTGGTAACCATCCATGAGGAGGGCCTGCGAGCACTCTGGAAATTGGGTCGGATAGAAGAGTTGCTACCAGGTCGTGATGGTGAGGTTCGGGTAGCAAAAGTTCGCACCCGGACTGGAGTAATCACACGGCCAACTGTATGACTATATCCTCTTGAAGGTGACCTCGAACGCAAGGACACCCCCTCGGATCAATTATCCATAGATGTCCCCTCCCTGGCACCGACTTCGGCGCAGCCTGTTGACGCGCCCGGCGGACGCCCCAGTCGACAGGCGGCACAGATATCCTCTCAATCTTGGCGGGATAAGATTGCCTCCGGGCAAATCTAATCATGTAAATTTTGTATATTTTCTGTTGGCGGGAATATGTCCATACTTAGTATACTCTATCTAGTATGAACAGTCTCGATGTTACGTAATCTGGGTTAAAGTAGCGTTACGTACAAATCCGTAGTCTTAAGTTGAACGCTTCCGTAACCTTAGGTCGAACGTTCCATGATTTTGGTAAGAATATATTATTCTGTAGTTGTATATGGGAAAGTATTGTAGGATTATAATTCCCATATATTTGTGTATTATGTATTAAGATTGTTCATATGTATCTCAATATAAAGATGGGATACATTTTCCATATGCTATGCGCAGGCGCGGATAGTCACGAGAGACACAAAGACGTTTCTCTCGACTCACTCTCCAACCAACCTCCGTCCCAGCTACACACGCTAAGCCTTCTTCATAGTTTCATATATTAGGTGTTTTTGCTTCACTATCATCTCATTTTCATATAGTCACTACATAATCATCTTTTGTTAGTTATCATGAAATGTAAAGTAAATATCTAGCCTATCTTAGCCTATTCTAGCCTCTTTCCATACGCTGCTCTATCCTATTAACCACTTAAAGTCAACTAGCCTATTTTCCGCCATCCTTCAATCACCAGCTGAGTTCATCATAAAGGGTAATTATTCTATATGTGTTAATGCTTCTTCCAAATCAATTATATACAGTCCACATCATCTAAATTAACCATAGGACCTGTTGAAAAGTCCCAGGACTCTGCTCATGTGGCAATTGTCCTGTGTGTCTTGGATTCCCCCTCCTATTTGTACCAAGAAGGTGTCGGGTAGCTCACACTTGACTTTTTACTGACAGGGAGGTTAGGCCTTGACTCCACGTTGTATTTACACATGTTTTCCGCCAAACAGGCGGGGTGTCCTCTGCCTCTTCCTCTATCTATAGAAATCCGCTCCACAGGTGGATCTTCTACTCTTGGATGTACCCTGTGACCTGTATCTGTAACAAGGAATCGGCCACATGTCTTTTTCTTCTGGTTATTTATGCCCTTTGCATTCATTTGCACCCAGGGAATAGTTGCTTAGCTGGATTTCCCCCCTTGATATGTCCTCTGTTTCTTTCTGTACCTCGATTTCGCTCCACAGGCTGCCTCTTGCCCCTAGATCGACACAGAGACCCGCTGAAAGGTCCCAGGCCTCCGCTCACGTGGCGTTGGTCCTGTGTGTATTGGATTCCCCCTTTCTTCATTGAAATTTTACCGACCATCCCCACCGTGTCCTCCACTTTTGTGTCTGGCCTGCTGCTCCGCTCCTCGGACTTCACTGGGATCTTAAGCCCTACAATGCTTGTGCTGAGCGACACATGCTCCGCACAATGGTAGGTCGTGGCAAAGCCCTCGTTGTCCTCCTCCAACCATGTGAGTGGAGGTCCGTCGCCGGCAAGGAGCTATGGGCCTGGGGCTTGGGCTATGGGACGGGCCACGGGGGGCGTTGTGTACGCTCCTCCCGTGGCCGTTTGTACCCGGTTTGTCGTCCCGTCCTGTGGGTGGACTATGCTGGCAAGTTCTGGGACCCTCGTCCTACGCTCCCTTGCTCGGACAGGAAGGGGACAGGCCGAAGCGCAAGGCCCGCTCTCCGTTTTCGTCAGGACGGCCAGGAGGACGGGGGTTGGCCGTGGTAGTTCCTTTCTCCATGACGAGTTATTAATAAGGGGAGGCTGAACCTTACACCCCCAATTCACCCTGTATAAGACATTTTGTTTCTGCCATTATACCATCTTATTACCAATGGAAATACTAAGACTCGCTGAAAAAAAAAATCAGCTCTCTATGTGCGTGCGCGCGCGAGCGCAGAATTTCATTGCACTATATGAAAAATCAACTAGTCATTGAAAATTTTTCAAATTTCCCGCAACTTTTTTCTGGCGTATCCTACAAGCATCCCCTACAACTAAATGATCTAGTTTTCCCATATTGA
This sequence comes from Paralithodes platypus, assembly GCA_032716605.1. Lineage (NCBI taxonomy): Eukaryota > Metazoa > Arthropoda > Malacostraca > Decapoda > Lithodidae > Paralithodes > Paralithodes platypus. The sequence continues at coordinate 38,988,258 of CM064497.1, forward strand.
ATAATAGAAGGTGCAGAACAAAATATATAATATATGTAGTTTTTTTGGTAGCCCAAATTTCGACATGAAATATGGGTGTTTATGCCCTCATATGATATTTTCTATTGTTTACAGAAGCCTTTTAAACAAACAACACACACAAAAAAAAAAAATTGGGGCTGAGGGTAAACAATTTTGTTGATTGAGGGTTGTGATTGAACCCCTGTTCGGGGGGGGGGGGGGGGTTATGTATGCGATATGTTTTGTTTTGCCCTCCTATGCTATTCTCCTATGTTGAATGAAGCATTTTAGAAGAAGACAAAAAAATTGTTTTGACTGAATTGAGGGTGTAAGGGCCTGCCTCCCCTTTTAACGGGGTCTATGCTCCGCACAACGCGTAACTCCTCCTGGCCAATACCCTCTCCCCTCACCCGGCCGTCTCATTGACTTGGTGGTGGGCCTGACACAAAGCGCCCACACCGGCTTCTCCCACCCCCACTTCCGGCACTAGCCACGCTGGACGTGTGCACGACGGTGGTATAGAAGGGTCTGGCCTGGAGGTGGAGGTCTCAACCTCCTCTCGGGTGCCCTCCCCGTCATCGAAACAGTGTCTCAGGAAGTGGCCCAGGTAATCCGGTCCATGTATGGGGGAGGTGCCGTCGCGATAATATCTTCTACACACATTGTGTACTGGACACACTCGCTGTAGTCGTCTGTGTCGCGAGCCTGGGGTTCACAATCGCTATTTCTCAAGTCGGGCCTCCCACCTTCACACTGAGGGCCATGGGACCTGCACAGTGCTCCTGTTCCCCGGAGTCGGGTGTACGCGTCAACACTTCGTGTGGCGCGTTCTGCCCATTCTCGTTCACGAACGTGTTCTGGGTTTTTTCCCTGCTGGGATGTTTACCTTGGGCGGCACTGACCGTGCCTTTAGGCCAGCTCGGACTCGACCACCTTGTTCTGCTGGTCCCCTAACACTTCCCTGTATCGCCCACCCTTACTGGCTGTGGCCATTACCGCGCTTGCTACATATGAGACTGTCACACTGGGTCGCTTGGGGCTCGCTCGCTGCAGTGGTGCCCTGGACTGATCCCCCGGCGGCCATCTGGATAGACACAGATGCGTTGTGTGAGGTGGGGTGGGGCTCCCAATCTAACATGGGTCATCGCCACCATGGCAAGTGGTCGGGGCTCTTCGATTACGTGTTCGGGCTATGGTCCTGTTGGTACCGTTCTTCTTCCTGCGGGATCACTGTCTTGCCCTAGCGGGCATGTCGGTGGCCTTTCGGTTGGTCATCTTATTCGCTGATGCCTTCGGCACGGACTGGAGTGGGTGACAGTCGGTGTCCACATTGCCTCCGCCCGTCGCGCTCCTCATGTGCTACGTCCTCCACGGGCTGGGAGTGTACTGGTTGATCGCGCCCATGTGGCCAGCCCATGCTTGGTACGCTCTGCTATACATACGTGTACTGATTTCCCGTCATTTTTCCATTACATGCATTGTATCGGCTCAGACGGGGTTGCTTTTCGGTAGTTGGAGTGTACTGTAGGACAATAAAGTCCCGCCACAACACTGCCCCACCAAGTCATTACTGTGGATGATGTTGGTATAGTGCTAACCGTGCCTCAGCACGACTCAACAGAGTCCCTCTGCAGCACTTGCTCCTGCAGTTTCTGTAACCACACCAGCCTTAACAGTGTTCCAAAACGACAGCACCTTCACAAGACTCTACTGTCGGTTAGACAATTGGCCTATAGACCAATAAAGTCCTGCCCCAACACGCAAACACTGTTGCCACCACAGGTGTGGTGCCAAACAGCTGAAACGATGGTATCCGAGCTCCGTTCCCCTCTCCGGCTTCCTCTTGGGCCAGATTGGAGACCTAGCGACCTCGTTGGCATTCGTGTCGTAAATGTTTGTGTGGCAGGATGGTTGCCACCATTTGACCTCGGCTTAGCTGATATGCTGCATCGGCGCTGGCTGATGTCTCCGTGGAAGGCTTCAGTCTTCTTGGATTGGGTTCCATAACTGGTTCAATGACACTGAGCGCACAGCTCCCTCAGTTGCGTTCGTGTTCCGTTACCTTCATCACTGGTTTGGGACACGCGCCGACATGTACTACATCTTTCGAGACCGCCTGTCCACTCTTGGGGTACCCTTAGAAGCCTTGATGGGGCTGGTGTTCCCTCACAAGGGGCTGTCATATTTCTGATGGCCTGCTTTACGCTCCGTCCACCCCCACGCTGGATACTGGCTCGGTGGTCTCTGGCACGGGCTCTTGGGTTCCTTGCCTCACCCGCCTACGCCACTAGCCCAATACATGTTCTACTGCTAGACGAAACAATTTTTCTTCTTGCTTTGTCAAGAGGGGTGTGGGTATCGGGGTTTGCAACCATAGCCAGGGCCCCTTCCTCGGGTTCATCACTTTGACCCCTTCTGTTCGTTTTGTAGACTAGAATGGACGGGCGGCGCACATTCTTCTGCCGTTCACAGTACTGGTTGTCAAATGTGGCCGCCCACAACATCTGCTATGCCTGATTCACGCCCTGTATGCTTCTGTGCGCACCGCTGTGCCGGGACTGGCTTCGGTATGCATGCTGTGGGCCTACATTTCCGTCATGCTCTTGGAGACGGTAACCCTCTTACAGAGGGCTCAGCTCATGGTATCTGCTCATATGCGGTGACCATCCGCTATTACAGTCTTGCTATCTCACTGACATGACCGACACAGGGTTATGGTCCCCCCGCAGTGCATCTGTCTCTTCATACCTCTCCAAGTCCACAGCCAGGCTGGGTATGCCTTGGGTCGCATTAAATCAATGTGTCACCTGCTTCATCATTCCATCCTGATTCTATTCATACTGTATTCGTCCCATTCTGTATTTTCTTTCTTTCCCTAACAGGGGGGTGGGGGGAGGTATTCGTGAATGCTTGTACAAAGCCTTTCTTTCAATACATGTCTGTCCTGTCTGTTTAGTGTGGAGGATGTAGCTCTTACGGTTTTTACATTATGACTAGGCTACACTGTCTACGGGTTTTGCCTTGGTATGCCTCATACCCATGTTATGTAAATAACGAGTGTCATATGATGTCGTCAGCCGGCTATACCGTGCCATTTTGTTTTTGTAAACGCTTTACCCCTGACTTCATTTAAGGTTTTCGCTCATACAGTTTTTGAATTCTGACTCCGTGTCTCCGGGTTCTGTGTTGGTATGCTTATGCCTCCTACCCACGTCATGTAACTACAGAGTGTCCTATGATGACGTCCGCCAGCTATGCCGTGCCTTGTGTTTTTGTGAATACTTTCCACTTGGCTTCACTCTAGGATTTCGCTATTACAGTTTTTACATTCTGACTCAACTGTCTCCGGGTTTTGTGTTGGTATGCTTATGCCTCTTACCAATGTCAAATAACTACAGAGTGTCATATGATGACGTCCACCTTCTCCTGTGTCTCTTCATCCCTTACGGTATTTTCTTCCTTTCCCTAAACAGGGGGAGGGGGGGGGGGAGTTCTTTTTTGTATGCTTATACAAAGATATTCTCTTTCAATACATGAATGAACAGTACTGTCTGTTTAGTGTTAAGTATGTAACTCTTAAGGTTTTTACATTTGGACTACACTGTCTACAGGTTTTGTATTGGTATGCCTATGCCTCATACCCATGTCATGTAAATGAAGAGTGTCTTCCGATGTCATCCACCTGCTGTGCCATGCCTTTTATTTTTGTAATACTTACAATTGAATTCACCTTTCCCATGTTGGTGTGCAATTCCAAGGTCGACATGCCCTATTCCTTTACCTGCCTGTGCATTTTAGACCCTAGACTGATATGCTAGTAACTGTATTTTCTTAATATGCACCATACTGTTACGCTCTTTTTTCCTGATAAACTAAAATGTTTATTTGTGTTTTTTCTTGGTCCTCTACTTTTGCTAAGGCTTGGGTTTTTTGTGGTTTATTGGATGCCCACCTCCAATGTGGAACTCAAGCCCTACGTTGGAAACGTAGAGACTGGTACTAAATTGGGAGGTTTGACGACCTCCCTTATAACCAAATAAGGAAAACCTCTTATTTGGTAGTAGTCTCGGAGTATCCAACGACAGAGTATCCCGCCCTCATGCCGATCCCCTGCCCATCCAATCTAAACTGATTACTTGATACCTAGATACTGTTATATGTACTGGTGCAGGCTCATAGAAAATGGAGCACGGCTAAGAGGAGAGCAGTTAGATTAAATGGGTAACTATAACTTATTTTTCTCTCCTTCGCTATCCTAATTTCTTTTCCTTCTTTAGTTGTCTCGGAGTGTGTACAACGTGCCTAGTAGTGAATTGAGGTGCAACTCTAGAGATTATTAGTACTTCGCGTTAGTACCGATAAATCGGCCCGCTGTGGTAGCGGCTGAGATCTTAAGCCCTACGTTGGATACTCCAAGACTGCTACCATATAAGAGGTTTTCCTTATTTGGTTATAAGGGAGGTTGTCAAACCTCCCAGTAATGAGGACTGAATCCTGTCACAGGGTGAGGGGTACTGTTGTAGATGGCCATCAAACTGGACAAATACCGCGGCCAGTTCTCTCTCTGCATGCTTCCTGCCCAGTGTCGCCAGCGGCCCATGAAGTGTTCTGTTGAATCTTTCACATGTGCTGTTACCCTCCGGGTGATATGGAGTAGTTCTAGACTTAGTGATGTGGTAATAATCACACAAATCTCTCACTAGCTTCCCCTCAAAGTTCCGGCCCTGGTCACTGTGCAACTTCTCAGGAATGCCAAACCGATAACAAATCTCTTCCACCAATATTTTAGCCACCCCCAAAGGCCTTTTCATTCTTTGATGGAAAGGCCAGAGCAAGTGTACTGAACATGTCGGTCAAGATCAACACAATTTCCTTGCCATCCCGAGCTGGATCCAACACTGTGAAATCTATGGCCACCACCTCCCAGGGACGATTTGCCTCCACTGTTCCCAACCGCGTCTTATCTCGTACTCTTTCCTCCTTGCCCACTGCAAAAACCTTACACCTACTCACATGCTGTTTGACATCCTCATACAACCCTGGCCAGAATCAACGAGCCCGCAACAAACTAGCCGTCCGAGCCACACCCTGATGACCCCACTGTTCATGTGCCATCTGCAACACCTCTAGTCTCTTAGTCACTGGGAGAGCTGGTATCAATTTCTGATAATCATGGCTCTGCCCTTTCCTCATAATCAAAGTTTTCCTAACTCTCCACCACTTCTTGAATTCTTCCTGTCTTAACTGGATTCGCCTCTCTGCATCAAATATACGCCCTATAATCTGCATCCACAGCTTACCCAGTACTGCACAACTGTTCTGCTCATCACACATCTGCCTCACATTAAGTTTCCCCCACACTAGTAGCAGCCACTTTAACACCTAGACTACTGGATTTTTTCCCTCCCACGCACCTCCTCACCATCTTCCGACTCCACCCTGTGTGGTCTCCATGACAGCCCATCTGCATTGTCATTTTCCCATCCCGGCCGATACTTAATGATGAAGTCAAACTGTCTTATGTCAGCCAACCACCTACTTTCCACTGCCCCTAATTTTGCCGTCTCAAGAGGAGCTAATGTATTGTTGTCCACCCACACTGTGAACTGGTTCCCCACCAAATAACGCTTGAATTGCTCTGTTACGGCCCATTTCAATGTGAGCAGCTCAAACTTCCGAGAGCTGTAATTATTCATGTTTCTCCCCGACTTGTTCAATCCACGACTGGCATACACTACTGGATGGAGAACTCCTTCATACCTCTGAGACAGTACCACTCCTAACCCATCAAAACTGGCATCAAGCTCCAACTCGAATGGCCTTTCAAAATCTGCACTTCTCAACACAGGAGCCTCAGTCATCACTGTCTTTAATTGTTCGAATGCATGGACCTCCTGAAAATGGGGGGAATTGAGTGGAAGCTACCTATACTGCTGTTTGCGGATGATACAGTTCTGATGAGTGATAATGAATGGGAGTTGCAGGGTCTGGTAAATGAGTTTGGAACAGTGTGCGAAAAACGGAATTTGAAGGTAAATACGGGGAAGAGCAAGGTTATGGTCTTCGAAAGGGGTGAAGTCACAGAGTGTGAGGTGAAGCTGAACGGTCAGGCTATGGAGATCGTCAACTCTTTTAAGTATCTGGGCAGTGTGTTGAGTAAAGATGGGACTATGGATGAAGAGGTGCGGGAGAGGGTACAACAGGGGAAGAGGGTTGTAGGAACGCTAAAAGCAGTAACAAGAAATAGGGTGGTCAGTATGGAAGTGAAGAAGTCCTTGCATGACAGTGTGGTAATCCCGACACTGACTTACGGAAGCGAAGCATGGACGTTGGTTGAGAGACTCAGACCAAGAGTGAGAGCAGTGGAAATGAATTACTTAAGGAGTGCGTGCGGAGTTACATGGAGGGATAGACAGACTAATGAGGAAGTAAGAAGGAGGTGTGGTGTGGAGGTAGATGTGCTGGAAACTGTGAAAAGGAACAACTTGAGATGGTTCGGCCATATGGAACGTATGGAAAGCGAGAGAATGACTAAGAGGGTGTACGAGAGCGAGGTGGAGGGACAGAGGGGGAGAGGTAGACCGAATATGAGGTGGAAGGATGGAGTGAGGAACTACATGAACGAAGGCGGTGCTGGTTGGGGGGAGGGGCGTCGACTGACTGGGGACAGAGGTGCATGGGGGCGGTTCGTTCGTGGCCACCCCTTCGGGGATCACGGCGTCAGGCAATAGATAGATAGATAGATGGACCTCCTCCTTTCCCCAGAATTTTGTAATATTAGCCTTTGATTGCCCACCCATTAGCGCATGCAAAGAAGCTGCAATAGAAGCAAACTCCTTTATAAACCTTCTATAAACCTTCTATAAAAAGAGCAAAAAGCAACTAAAGCTCGCACGTCTTTCACTGTCTGCAGAACAGGCCACTCCCGTACAGCCTTGATCTTGTCTGGATCAGTGCCAATCCCTTTTTTTGACACTACAAATCCTAGATAATGGACCTGGGGCTTCAGCAGATGACACTTAGATGGCTCCAATTTCAGCTCATATTGTTGTAGCAACCCCAACATATGCTCCACTTTCTCTAAATGTTCCTCTAAACTCTGTGAAAACACTAACAGATCATCTAGGTACGCCAATAGAGTAACAAACACCTGGTCACTGAAAACATACTCCATAAAGCGGTGAAAAGTAGCCGGACTACTAGTCACCCCATAGGACAACGGACATACTGGTAGTGGCCGAAAGGTGTGATGAATGCTGTTTTTTGCCGATCCTCCTTCCGCACCCTGATCTGGTGATATCCTGCTGCCAGATCAAATAAAGAGAAACACTGTGCTCCTGCCAGTGCATCCAAGGTATCCTGAATCCTAGGTAAAGGGTATGCATCTTTTACAGTGATCGCATATAATTTTCTGTAATCCACACACAGCCGCAGTGTTCCATCTTTCTTCCGCACCACTACAATAGGTGCAGCATAGGGACTCACACTCTCCTCAATTACCCCCTGCTCAAGGAACCCCTTCACATGAGTTTTTACCTCCGTCATGACAGTGCGAGACAGATGCTGGTACGGTAGCTTAATGGGCACCTCGTTCGTAAGATGAATCTTATGCTTTACCCCTGTGGCACATCCTAACTTCTGTTCTTTCTCCTCAAATACTCCTCGATAACGGTAGACCAGCTGATCAAGCTCTCCAAGCCAATTAGGGTCAAGACTCTCCTGCTCTACCTGAATCCGTAGTTGTTCTCGGAGCTTCCGTGCCACCTCCGGAGACACCTGCTCTGCCACTGAATGACTACGCACTCCACAGCGACGCACCTCCCGTCGATATCCAACTCTAGCAATTTTCCACTGGGGTCGCAAGATGATATCTACCCTTCCCAAGTTAGCTACCAAAAGAAATCCCTTACCTCGCTCGGCTCGAACATAACCTGGAAATATACATAACCTATCTGGCACCCAACATCCATCTCCTTCTTCCAACGGTTCCAACAACACACTGTCAGCTTCTATATCCTGCATCCCTGGGATAAAAATCTCTACAACCCTCTTTATACCTGCTGGAACAGTTAACTCCTGCTTCGGTTGTGTCACCGCAAACCCCAAAGGACCCTTGAGCGCCACAACCTGGCCTCTACAGCTCAAACACAACGACCCCACCGTCCGTCATTCCTTGCAGTTCGCCTGTTAACTCAGGCCCAAATTCCCCTTGCCAACCTTGTACCAACTCTCCCAAGATGTTCATTCCCAACAACAGAGGGACATCCGTACCCTGCAGCACCCCATTGCTCCCCTTATTTTGCTTCACAAACAACCCACAGTCACGGATCAATTGATTCTCCACTAAAATATCCACCATCACATAACCTAACCAGGGGATCTCATTCCCATTGGCATCTGTTATTTGAATACTCATGCCATGCAAGGCTCTCCGCTGGGGCAACTGTATTTCCCGATACCAATCTTCGGTGATCATGCTGACCTCCGCACCCGAGTCAGTCAATGCCTCCATGTGCACCCCATGCACTAATACACCAATTCTAGGGCTCCTCCCAAACAATTTCACCCTCCCCTTCCACTGATGTACGATTAGCTAAATGAATGAGCCCCCAGTGTAAATGAAACCTCTTCATCAATTTTCTTTAGATCATTTCCTTCTACTGAGGACTGGCCCCTATCATTCAGGAGCTTTCGTTTCCCGCCCGCTGAAAATCCTTTCGCTTAAACTCTGAGCACTGGTACCCCACGTGACCTGCCTACCCGCAGATTGAACATCGGGGAGAAGGGGCAGAGCTTTTCCCCCTCCGGACCACTCTCTCATAATTCACCTTCCTCTTCCACTCATATTCCTACCTCCGTGCTCGCTCTTTACTCCTCACTCTGCCATCCACCTCTTGCACCAGCCTATTCCAAGATCAGCATCTCTCTTGTTGCCACCATCTCTCCATTTTCACTCCAATATGTTTATCTCTCAAATTATGACAAAACCGCTCACACAACATGATCACACGCTCCTGCTCACCTTTAGGTCTAACTGCCTGCATTCGCTCTTCCAACTCCTTTAAAGCATCAGCAAACTCCCACACACTCTCATCTGGCTGTTGCACTCTGTTCCCAAACCTGTTTTCTAATTCAAGGTACAGTAGTTCAATTTTTGGCCAAATGCCTCCTCTAAACATTCAAACAGCTCATCTACTGTATTCACTCTACTATTCCTCACCCTGGCCAGTGCGAGTTGCTCGATAAATCTACACAAGTACATCACAGCTTCCTTACCCTCTAACCCCAAATTAGCCACACATTCACTGGTATTTTTCACCCATTTTTCCAAGCAGTCTGCCTTCTTATCTCCACCTGAATAGTTTGCAATAACCGGAGCTGGACAAGTGTGAAGTAATGTTTGGCCTCCTCCACCAGAGTGTGCGGATGTTAATTTATCACTTAACTCTAGACCAGTGTTTGACAGCTGCATAGCCAGTCCACTTAATTCTTTAACATCTGTCATCGCACCCCACTCCAAATCCACTGAGATGACAGAATGAGAATCCTCCTCCTCCGTCTCCAAATTATACATAAAGCTTGCCATCATGCTACACTGGGCCCAAGCAGGAGTCTGGTAAGAATGCACAGTCAAAACCCAGAAGTAAACTCCCAACTACGCTCTGCTACCATTTGTAATAAGATGGAAAAATTATTGATCCCCAACTAGCAGAGCTCCCCTGACCGCACCCTCCACTTATTGACAACAAACTCCTGCTTAGGTTATAAAAAACAATAAATTCACAGAATAATTATCATATCCTAGTTTCTCGGAATACAGTTACAGTAGGCAGACTGTATATAGGCGTCATACTAAAATTAATTGTAAGAATCATAGTAGTGGAAACAATGTTGACAAATAAGGAAATATTAACAATGGGAAGAAATAATCTCTAAATCAGTACTGTACCAGTATAGCCTATAAACAGTAACCTAACATTATCATCATACACATACAGGGTTATATAATATTAGCTGTAGATAAACTTTGATTAGCCACTAACACCACCACACCAGGCTATAACACAATAATCATATGAATGGCAAAACAAATAGAAACACTATATACAAACACTAGTAATGATAATAAAAATAGCAGCCTTAACCCTTAATTAGCGGCTCACCACATAAGTCGAGTTAAATAAAGCTGGACTATGTGGCGGCGCTCGACATAACTCGAGTGGCAATTTCAGCACGTAATGTTGCTGAGAGAGAGAGACAAGTGGTGGCAGGAGAGTAGCGAGCGTATGACTGCTCCAGACCACCGCGGCGAACCTACTGACACGAATCTCACCTCCCTCCTACCTCTCTCACTCGCTATATAAGTAATTGTATGGGGAAAGTGCCTAATTACATGCTTTTTGCACTCGCGTTGCACGGTTATTGCAAGAAAACTAGCCATCATAAAAGGATCGTTATGGTGTCATTCGAAAGCTCTGTTTATGCCCTTTCAGGGATAGATACTTGTTTTACGTTCTGGGTCTTATTTAGGCATGAAAATGATCACATAAACAGCCCTATTTTGGCTAAAAACACCCCGCTGGGCGGTACATATAAATAAACCGCATAGGCCGCTCTTAAGGTGTTAAAAATAAAACCACTGGGAAAATTATTGCCTCTTACCTCTTAACACTCAAAGAGCGGGTGGTAAGGTATTTTACACCGTGCCGCCCAGCGGGCATAATCCCGAAATATTCGCTCACTTTCACTCGCCCTAGCACCGTTACTATGGCTCCAATGCGAACGAAACGGTCATTTTTGGAAAGAGCAACTCTTTGTCTCCCAATATAAGTCTATTCTGGATGTTATGAGGGAGTGTGGAGGGTGGGAAGAGGTGAGGAAGAGGAGGTACTTTTGTTGGTCTATTTCCCGGGCGCGTTCGGATGCGTTCGCTTTGCCCTGACTTCGGCCTCCCGCGCGTCTACTATTCCTTCGGTAATCGGTCTTATTTTTCTCTTATTTCTCCTTATTTCTGTATTCTCTGTATTCTCTCTCTCTCTCTTTCTCTCTCTCTCACTCCTCCTGTCTGTCTGTCTCTCTCTCTCTCTGGCTCGCTCGTTTTCCCTCTCGCGCGCTCTGTCTCTCCCTTTCTCTCTTCCTCATCCGTATATGTAATTCTCATTATTATTTTCTCTAACTAATCCCTCTATTTAATTTATTTGCTTGTAATATTTCTGTATTATTATATCTTTTTCACTCTCTTTCTTCAGTTCAGTTTCTGTATTCTCTCTCTTTCTCTTCCTCATCCGTATATGTAATTCTTATTATTATTTTCTCTAATCCCTCTTTCTTTATTTGCTTGTAATATTTCTGTATTATTATATCTTTTTCACTCTTTCTTCAGTTCAGTTTCTGCATTCTCTTTCTCTCTCTCTCTCTCTCTCTCTCTCTCTCTCTCTCTCTCTCTCTCTCTCTCTCTCTCTCTTTCTCTCTCTCTCTCTCTCTCTCTCTCTCTCTCTCTCTTTCTCTCTCTCTCTCTCTCTCTCTCTCTCTTGCTTTGCAGGATTTTTGTTTTTGTTTTTATATATAATATTATTTCAACACATTTCCAAATCACCCTATGGGGTAGTGTTGACGACTCATTGTTTTTGTTGTGGTGTTCCCAGGAGGTGTAATCCACATGTGATTGAGGTAGGCAAAAGGCAGTTATGTGATTGAGGTAGGTAAAAGGCAGTTATGTGATTGAGGTAGGGAAAAGGCAGAACTGCCTATAGCGAGTGTATGAATGTGATTGAGGTAGACAAAAGGCAGAACTGCCTATAGCGAGTGTATGAATGTGATTGAGGTAGACAAAAGGCAGAACTGCCTATAGCGAGTGTATGAATGTATGTATGAATGAATGACATGGATGTATGAGGTGGACCAAAAACCAGATGGATAGATGAGATTCGAAACTTATGGACGTAATGGGTGATGTTGCTGATGATGATGAATGCACTTGTGTTTTGGTAGTGTGCTATTCCACCATATGAATGATTATGACATGAATTCATGAGGTACTTTGAAATAGATGAATGAATGATTGAATGAAGTTATGAATGACATGAATTCATGAGGTACTTTGAAATGGATGAATGAATGATTGAATGATTGGCAAGAAGGGAGGAGGTTAGAAGTGTTCCAGTGTGTGGTACTCGGTGTAGCAAGGAATAGGACAGAGTCCCACATCACACCACTGCCTGGATGGGGGGCTGGCTGTGGGGTCAATGACCTGGTCCATTTTGCCGGTCTGGCACTGTTACCTATGCAAAATGTGGGAATGGTATTTCGTATGAGGGATGTGCAGACTCCAACTTTATAACTGTAAGACATGATTTATTTGAAAGAAAGAGAGAGAGAGAGAGAGTGTCGTGATAATATAACAATTTTACATATGTATCATATAATATATGATAAAGCAATATATACGGTACATATGTTCCCCACAATCATATAATGCCAAGCACAAAATTCAATCTTTCGTTGTTTGTATTACCGTAAAAAATATACCGAACGCCTGAAATAATACGCAAATAAAATGCTTGCAATCAAACTCTCAAGCAATTTCAAGGTCACATGCAATGTACCGTACACCCTGGTTACCGTAAGAAATGTACCGAACGCCTGAAATAATACGCTATAAAATGCTTGCAATCAGACTCTCAATCAATTTCAAGGTCACATGCAATTATAAAAAGGTATATTGTAGACCACAATCTTCGCCAAGCTTCGTTGTTGCTTGTATTATCGTGAGAAATGTACAGTACACCGTGGTTATCGTGAGAAATATACCGAACGCCTGAAAATAATACGCTATAAAATGCTTGCAATCAAACTTTCAAGCAATTACAAGGTCACATGATATTGTAAAAAGGTATATTGTAGACCACAATCTTCGCCAAGCTTCGTTGTTGCTTGTATTATCGTGAGAAATGTAACGTACACCCTGGTTATCGTGAGAAATTTACCGAACGCCTGAAAATAATACGCTATAAAATGCTTGCAATCAAACTTTCAAGCAATTACAAGGTCACATGCAATTATAAAAAGGTATATTGTAGACCACAATCTTCGCCAAGCTTCGTTATTGCTTGTATTATCGTGAGAAATGTACCGTACACCCTGGTTATGTGAGAAATTTATCGAACGCCTGAAATAATACGCTATAAAATGCTTGCAATCAAACTTTCAAGCAATTATAAAATGTAAATTGTACTTACCAACACCCACACCAGTATGTTCTTCGTCAGGAACGTCTCCATTTTGCTCATCGTCCTGTGCAACATCAACCACAACATTTGTGACACGCAAATTATGCTTGGGGTGAAAGCCTATGATCGGCATATTTTCGTCTTCCGAGTCATCCACACTATCAAAACTCTCAACCAGACCTTCCATGGTGTCATTCAACAGCCTATTAGAAAGTTCTGAAGAGTTCATCATGATATCTAGGTCCTGGGCGGTGAGCGGGGCGTGATGAGTAGGGTGGCGCGACGCACTAGGGGTGGCGGCCACCGAATCAGACACGGGCAAATCTTGTCCTTCCATTACGGCTGCTTGAGGGTTACCGAGTCATGGTCACGCAGTGGGGATGTGTGGGTGGGATCTTTTAGTACACCGCCTGACCACCTGGTTTCGCTTTCCACCTAAATTAGGGCGGGAATACGCCCACGGACTTAAGTCGGGCACCGCCATATAGTCCAATTTTTTCGATACGGACTTCAGTCGGGCCCCGCTAAATAAGGGTTAATCAGACTATCAGTACTGTACTACTGTACCAGTATAGTCTATAACCAAGGACTTACCATATAACCATTACCGTCATTATTCATACAGGGTTATTATTATATCATATTCTCTGCGGATAAACTTTTCTTGTCCCAACACCACCACACCAGTGACTCACCGAGTCCCAAGAAGGTTGCATGAAAAATAAACGGCAGCTCACAGTACGCCTATAATCCTGCACCCAACTGCCCCCCTCTGTTCAGTCCCACCAGAATACAACCTCTTCCAGCCGGTTGTCAACTTGGTATACCCGTTGACTGCTCCTTGGACCTTGCTTTTTCCACACTTCTTCACAGTTCAGGTCAACCACCCCAACCAGCAAGGTGCCATCCAGCTCTGGTGATGCCCTGGCAACTAGGCTAGCACACTGGACACTGCTGCAAATTCTTCCCTCCACCCACAACCAGACTCCTATTAACAAAACATACCACCACTCAATGTCAGTGCTTCATTCCCTACCTTACTATAACCTCTGATATGAAACCAACCCAAAAAACTCAACAACTGCTGTAAATACACACCTGCTTCAGAATTGATGGAACAAGTTATGCAGCGTCCCCGAATTCCCGCCGGAATTATCTAACGCCTATCCCTACTCGATCCAATAAACCCCACTGGACCGCAAGTGGATGGAGTAGAACACACTCCCCTCTCATTACATTTGTAAGATCGTTGCAAGAAAACCAGACGTCGTACAGGGATGATTCAGGTGTCATTTGAAAGCTATTACCGTACTTTCATGCATATATAATTGTATTACGCTCTGACTTTTGCTTATGCATAAAAATGAGCAGGGAATGAAGTTAAATTTGGGCAATTATGCCTACTCGTACAGGGTTAATAGCTTTAACCAAAATGGCCACACTCCTTAATGGCCTAAGTGGCCACAGCCAAAATGGCTATACTATATTCTTTCTGTACTCTCTCCATGCTCGATAAGATATATGATATTCGATATACTGTATGTTACACATCCTTTGTATCCAACACAATACCCTGCATGCAAGACTTCCCCGACTTCCCCGTACAACGTTGTTTGCAACTTTAATTATTATTATTAGGGGTTCGAGCCCTGCGGGGAACCCCTATTGTAATCATTAAATCTTATTCTTCCAAATTATTTTTCCATGCAGTTTTTACGCATTAACTACAGAACCGCTTTTTGGATCGGGATCAAGCTTTCACACAAGGTGCGTTTTTGTATTGGGTAACTTTTGATATGCTAAACATCCGAAATGGCGGCCAAACAGGTCTGTGGCAGCCGATATCCCTAAATATTTGAAACCTAAATTCCGTCTCTCCCACACATAGGAAATGATTGGACTTTGGCATAATGTATGAACTCCACTACTAATGCTCCGCAAATGTTATGGAAAAGGTTTTGCTTTGCACTTGGGTTTTTTCGGCAATCTTGAAAAACCTCGAAATACACTTAAAAATCCACATCTTGAAAACTACGCGGATGATCAAAGCCATGTTTGTGTAGGTGGGTGAGGCTCGCAATTCCGAACGTTTTGGTACCAACAGAATAGATATTGGTGGAATAGTTTGGCTGCAGCATTGAAAATTGTCTATTCTTAAATTACTTTAAAACCTTTTAACTTACTTAAATTACACGTTTTCTCAGTCGTCAGTCTCGGCTTCCCCGAATCCCTTAGTTTTGCTTAATAATTCTTAATTTCATCATTCAGATCCATGCATTTTTTTATATTTATCTCTCTCAAATAGGTTAGAGTCCCTACAAATTCCAGCAATTATTTAACCAACCTCACTTTCTCCTCCACAATGCAGAACTTCTGCATATCAGAATTCATTTATCCCCAGAGCTACTACTCTTTGGAATTCACTTCCCTCGAATTGCTTTCCACAAACTTACAATCTACAAATGTTTAAATCCAGTTGTTACAAACATTTTATGAATGGAGGATGCCTTTAGGCACATGGACCTTTTTGTTTTATCTGTGTTTTTTCCTTCCTCCGTTCATTGTCTCTTAAAAAAAAAAAAAAAAAAAAAAAAAAACTACCTATACATACCTACCCTACCAAATAATGATGATAATTCAAATTTACTTTTGGTGAATAGCAGAGTATTGGCTAAGGTTTTTAACAATTCCTCTCTTTGCCAAATCCTTAGTTTGATAACAATTATCTGGACCTTCAAAGTTTTGACAATTGCCAGTGTGACTCGTATTTTAACCCTCCTCTCTCAACCCTAACTGTTACACACAAAATACCGCTAGATCCTTTTTCAAAAGTCGCTAGCATGTTGCTACATAGTCAAACAATGCTAGTATAATGCCGCATTCTCTAAAGAATTTTGGTTTGTTTTTTGGCAAATTTTACAATGTAATATGACTAGAATGTCTGAATTTTTCAAATTATCCCTAGTTGTTGTTGTTGTTGTTCCCCAATCTGCCTGGCCGAACAGCCCCAAGGCCCCGAGCAATTCCAAGGCCATAACCGAGCGCCCCCACAGAACCCTTCCTGCCGACCACAATAAAGCCTGGGTGACCGAAGCCACTCCATGGCGGGGAGCTGAGGAGGGTGCGGAAACGCCCGGGAAACCAAAGCCCCATCCAGGGCCCTGTGCCCCTCAGCAATTATGAAGAGAAAGTTGAGGGGCAAGGGAAAAATGTGACGCTTTGGCTTCCAATCTTGGTAGATTGGGAGGTCAATCCACGGAAAAGACGCCGTCACTTGAGATCTAGAAAATATATAAGTTAAAGGAACAGTCAGAGTAAGCTATGGGTATGGCAGAGATCGCTCAGTTCTCACTCTGATAGACCAGCCCATCACCACATGACTAGCACCCAATCCTCTCAGCATCAGCTAGGAAAGGCCCTAGAAAGCCGCCTTTGGCGGGGGGATAGCTCCCCTATTTCAACCCCTTTCGGGGTCGGGCACCCGCCAGTAAATAGTAAATGTCTCTAGATATAAAAAAATAGCTTCTAGATTGAAGTCAATACCTCTTATATCTAGCGGTAATGTAGCAAAACTGGCAACACTGCAAAGTCATCCTCCTCCTCCCCCTCCCCAGACCCACCCATCCCCTTGCATGCGCACTACTGTGCAGTTCGAGAGAGAGAGAGAGGGTGTAGTGGGCCACTCACCGAGCTCCTACGAGTTGAGGGAAGCCAGCCACACGCATGCTATTGTGGTTATAATTATGACTGTAAGATGAGTGAAACATTAAAATCAATTATAAATGTTTATCCACTATTGGGATGTTCAAAACTACTCATGGTCTTGCTTACAGCTATCACTCTTCTTTCTCACTTGCCTATCATGCCTCTAATCTCGTTGCTTAGTTTGCCAAAAAAAGTATGTTATGAAATTAATTGTTCCTTGTATTTGTTTGTGTTTATTTGTAACCTTTCCATGTGTCTTTATTAAGTACGGACTTCTAGCAAGATTCATGATTCAAATACAAGGATAGATATATATCTGAAGTATTTATTTACCCTCGGAAAGCTGAAATATAATATATGCGCATCTCTGAATGACATGAATGCGCAGACAACATGGAGGAGACCACTCACTGAGCCTAAGTAATTGTCGCTAGATAGGCGTGTGTGTGCTTGTTTTAGTGTGGCTGTGTGTATGATGGTCTTGTGTAGCTACGTGGGTGTTTGTTTTAGGGTGGCTGTGTGTGTGATGGTCTTGTGTAGCTACAGTATGTGTGTGCTTGTTTGAGTGTCGCTATAGGCTACGTATTAGTTATCTCTCTCTCTCTCATTTATCGCTGTCTTCCTTACGATTACAACATACTAGTGCATGAGAACATAGGAAATAGGGAGCCTCTCTCTCTCTCTCTCTCTCTCGCACACAAATGAAAACATAAGTAAACAGGAGTCTGCATAGAGCTGATTGGCCCACAAACAGCAGATCACTTTCACACCCAACCCATCTCTTACGAGAGGCAGATCCTATAAACAGCCAATCTCTCTCTCTCATTTGCACACCGGTATACAAATGAGACAGATCCCTTACACATGCAACCAAGATGAAAATGGGAGCCTGTAGAGAGCCAGTGGGCCACACAAGGCAGATCCCTTTCACACCCAACCCATCTCATACACATATGTTACTTACACTACTTACTATACACCAATGTTATTATATACCTGCAACCAAGATATAATTGTAAGAAATAGGAACGTAAGAAAATGGGAGTCAGCAGAGAGCCAATTGGCCCATACAAAACAGATCCCTTTCACACCCAACCCATCTTATAAACTCTTCCTCTCTCTCTCTCTCTCTCTCTCTCTCTCTCTCTCTCTCTCTTTCTCTCTCACACACAAAAATGAGAACATAAGTAAACAGGAGTCTGCAGAGAGCCGATTGGCCCACACAGGCAGATCCCTTTCACACGCAACCCATCCCGCTCGCTCTCTCTCTCTCTCTGTCTTCCTTATATTTACGACATACTGTTATCTATCGCCATGCCCTCTTTCTCACACACAAATAAGAAAATAAAAACATAAGAAAACTGGAGTCTGCAGAGAGCCGATTCGCCCACACACGGCAGATCCCTTTCACCCCCAACCCATCTCGTCCTATCATATTTAATGTTGAAGCTCTAGTGTTATTCATCCCGTTTTAGCACTCTGTAGCCTATTCCACATATATACAACTATTACCAAACAAATAGAGGCAGATCCCTTACACAGCCAATCTCTTTCTCGCTCGTTTGTTTGCGCACCTGTACAAATTAGGCAAATCTCTTACACATGCAACGAAGATGAAAATGGGAGTCAGCAGACACACAAGGCAGATCCCATTCACACCTAACTCATCTCATAAGCTTTATATGTTACTTACACTACTTACTATACACCAATGTTATCATATACCTGGAACCAAGATATAATTGTAAAAAATAGGAACATAAGAAAATGGGAGTCAGCAGAGAGCCAATTGAGCCACACAAGACAATCGGTAGCCTATTCCACATATCTACAACTCTGTTACCAAACGATTAGAGGCAAATCCCTTACACAGCCAATCACTCTCTCTTTTGCTCTTCTTTGTTTGCACTCCTGTACAAATAAGGCAGCTCTCTCTCTCTCTCATTTATCGCTGTCTTCCTTAAAATTACGACATCCTAGGTTCTCTCTCTCACTCTCTCTTTCTCTAACAAATGAGAATATAGGAAAACGGGGGTCTGCAGAAAGCCGATTAGCCCACACACGGAAGATCCATTTCACACCCAACCAATCCCGTGCTCTCTCTCTCTCTCATTTATCGCTGTCTTCCTTACGTTTACGACATTCTATTCTCTCTTGCCATGCTTCTCTTTCTCCCTCTCTCTCTCTAACAAATGAGAACATAAGAAAAATAAGGAGACGGGAGCCTGCAGAGAGCCGATTGGCCCACACACGGCAGATCCCTTTCACAGGCAACCCATCTCGTCCTATCTAATTTTATGTTGGAACCCTGTTGTTCTTGATCCCACTATAGCACTCGGTAGCCTATTCCACATATCTATAACTCTGAGTTATCATGCGATCGCGTTTTAGAGCTTTTTGGCCCGGGGCAATTACCACACCATCGCGTCATAAGGAATTCGATGGCGTTAAATTGCTAGATACATAGAGGAAGAGGAATGGCAAGGAAAGCTAAAAAAAATACAAAAAATATTTTGAACATGAGGTTGCTTATAATAATTTGCATCTTCTGTAGTTTATCAATGGATAACCGAAAAGGTCACACTCTTAAAAGGCCCTAACCAAAAAGGCCAAGCTTCTGAACAGAAAAAAACAAAATAGGCTACACTTCATAACCCTTATGGTCACACTCCTAAAAGACCACAATACAAAAAAACACTCCTTAACCCAATTCCCACGGGGCCTCTCATATGACGGAGACGATTTTCTGGCTATTTTGTAGCAGCTGCTCTGGCATTTGCTTATACATTAAAATGAGCAGGGAATAAAAGTAATTCCGGGCAATTATGCCTACTAGTACTCATACGAGGTTAATAGCTTTAGCCAAAATGGCCACACTCCTTAACCCGTTGAGCCCCGGCTAGTTATAATATTTTGTTCACCCCAGTCCCAAGCCATTTTCACTTATTTTTTTTGTTTGCTAAAATGGAAGACAAGGATGAGAAATGAAAAAAAAACAAAAAAAAATCACCTCTGACATTTTTTTGGGGGGGGGGGGGCAGGGGGGGGGTTGGGGGGGGAGCTTCAAAAAAATTTGTTGAGCCAAAATGGAAGAGAATGGTGAGAAATGAACACACAAATAAAAAAAAACTCATTTCGGTCATTTGGGGGGCGGGGGGGGGGGGGGGGTTTCAATAGTTCGTCTCCCCCGCATGACCACCCGCCCGGGAGCACTAGGGTAAAAACTGAGTATGGCATTGTACGACATACATCCTAAGGAGTATCTCACATAAATCTCAAGCCTCTAGCTCCCATACGACCGGAGTAATGAAGGTTCAAAGTGGCGGTAAACTAGGGGTGTAAACTATCCCCACTAAGCCCACCACCACCAGCCGCGAGGCTGTCTCGGCCCGCTCACACCTACTGGCCCGGCTCCCCCACACACTACGGTACCGCCCCCTCCTATTCTCCCGCCATTTCCTACCTTACGAGCCACGTAAGTGTTTTTTATATGTCGGACGCACGTGATGCGTCGCTGGGAGTTGGTGATCAAAGACTGCCGACGCAACACGTGCGACGCTGGGTCTCAACGGGTTAATGGCCTAAGTGGCCACAACCAAAATGGCTACACAATATTCCGTCTGTACTTTCTCCATGCCCGATAAGATACATAATATTTTGATATATGTGACACAACCCTTGTATCCAACACAATACCCTGTGTGCAACCCTGCTCGAACCCCGGACAACATTGCTTGCAACTATAATTATTTTTTATTTTATTATTATTATTTTTATTATAGAGACGGTGGCAATAAAATAATGATTAGGTTAAAGGTGAATTACATAAGCTGCATACCTAGTAAGATGTATATTTTGTATGCATCAAAAGATATTAAGGATACTCAGGTTTGTGTATAATAAAGTATATTTACTTCAGTAAAGAAAATAAATATTCAAAATTTTTATATCTGGCGGCGTCTGATAGTTGACCGTCTTGCAAATTTCGCGCCTTCCAGTATTTGTGACGACGTCACAGAATCCGATAGTTGTCAAGCAACAGAAATTTACTTTTAACTTGACCCGATTTATTTTATATGATATGGCCAAATTTAAGGATATTCCCGATAATGGTGTATTACTAGTGCATTTAACGTTCTGCTAGATAACTTATCTCACTTTTTTATCATCTTTGTGTAATTCACCTTTAAGATTAGTTTAAGCTTAAGTGGACTGTATACAAGAACCCTGTCAATACAAGTATATGCTTACAGTATATATTCATGGTCTAGTTGATAGCTCAGATAGTTGGAGAGACAGTATATTACATTTGTGGCCACTACTTAGAAGTAAGTAAGAGAATGACTTAGCTAGAAGTTGGTTAGGTGATTCAGGACGTGTATAGCATGTTATCGGTACGGGTCCACTAGCAAGAGTGACTCATAGAAAAGCTTAGACCCGCAGGTATCCACGTGCATGCACAGAAAATACCATGATAAATACCAAGATATCAAATAATCTATTGTAATGGCTATCACAACATTATATTTATGATTATATATATTTACATGGGTTAAACTTATTAGATTCTAATAACTTAAAACCTGACTGACTGACATAATACATAAATGCAAATATTTAATGATTGGCGCCAAATTCAAAACGCCTAATTCTACAATGTCGAGATATTCACTTACTATAGAGTCTCGACACATTACCGCGACCAATTATTAACATTTACAGTAACCCGGCAGCTATAGTCCAGTAAATCTAGCAATCATTTAACTGGACCTAGAACAAATTGCAATAGAAGGTTTTTTGGCTTTAACTTGTTTATTAGGTCCCTCTGATGAACATATAAAAAGTTTCCAACTTTTGGACACTGGGAAAGTGGTTAATTTGCATAAATTCAAGATGGCCGCCGTCCAAAGCTTCAATTTACAGATAACTTTTTTCTGGTTGCTCCTAGACCCTATAAATGTATTACAAACAACGTTTTTTGGCTTTAACTTGTTTATTAGGTCCCTCTGATGAACATATAAAAAGTCTCCAACTTTTGGACACCTGGAAAGTGGTTAATTTACAGCCGAAAAACCTTACAGACAGGCTGAACTGTCTCTTTCACAAGGGGTGACACAGGCACTTTGTGCTTGTATGGGTTTTTTGACCTGTTGTCCCTCTTTTTTATAAAAAAAAAAAAAAAAACCATGATGTAGTATGACGTCATTCAGAGCCAATTATGTAATTCATGATAGGAGTTCGTATTCACTTGGATCATCGGTGCTTGCATCAAAGTTGCTATTTTGACAGAGTCCTTTACATTGACCACATGCACTGGAACATTCAAGCTCATTCCGTTTGCAACTACAGCGTTGAGTGTCACAGTTGCCCTTACACTGACATCTGACCAATTTCAGTAGTGAATCAGGAGCCACTGGCGAATCCATCGTCTTCGGTTCAAGCTGTCCCTTCCGCAGACACCAGCCCCATTTCTCGGGGTCCACACAGTTCCCCATCCATTCCTGGACCTGACAATAAACTCGGAACGAGTGGTATTTGGCTGCATCGGTTGTTGGGGGAAGGCTGTGAACTTCAACGGTAGTTGAACTTTTTGCCACCTTGTTGCAAAACTTTGTCTTTCGCAGTCCGTCAAGGGTGTCATTTCCTTTTCCCCCGTACAAATAAACCAAGGCCTTTTCACCAGCTGATGATATCGCGTCTTTACTTCCACTTTGGCAACAGAATGCTTCTATACATTTCAAGAAACCGTTGTCTTCCCTCACTTTCCTCAAGGCAGCCCCTTTACCAATACCATACAGTCGTGAGGTTGTGTCACATCCACAGAGTGCATGGACAACTGGCAGGACACGACAGATGCTTTCACCGAGAGCTTCTGCTACTGAGTTAATATGCCAACATTTCCCACCTTCCTTGCTCGACTTGAAGTACAAATCATTCATCCCTCGTTCCGCATAATGACACAACAGCACCAACAAGTCTGTGTCCTCACCTATCACATATGTCACGGTTTCCCTTGCATGCTCAATTCCCTTCTTCGCAATCATGACATCTGCATCTGCTGGCGCATTGACACAGTCAATTCCATTTGCCTTGAATGTTTCACACAATAAGTAAATGAAGTTTTGCTTATTGTCCGAGTTTGACAAGAATTTTTTCCTTTTTTGACCGAAGGGGCATGGTTGGAGTGAACATCACCTTTTGACCAAAGACTCCTTTTGATCGTCGATTGTGTGTCATGTCCTTGGTAGTAGGTCCTGATTTATAACCGTCGAATACAACCACCGGGTTGAGAAAGTTTTTGGAAACATGCTTCATGTACATGCTTGCAATGTCCTCAAATGTGTCACCCTTCTTCCATGGAATCCTTTGCAATAAGGAACCACCATCCAGAACATGGGTCACAGTCCTTTCTTCCTCAAATGATTCCAATGACGACTTGGGAACAACAGCAGCTATCTCATCTCCTAGCTGTGGTTTATTGGCTTCCCTGAGCCTCCCCCACTTATCGAACAGAGCAGTAGGGTAGCTAGACAACTCATACGCAAAGACCTCTTCAACACATAAGTCCCTGTTATTAGCAAAGATGAGGAGCCTCTGGAAAAGGAGCTGTGGGTCGATTGGTACTTTTTCAGCACTGATTGTAACCTTTGCACCCAACGACTCAACTTGATCTTTCTTCCTAAATGAAAAGTCAAAAGCATTGCTACCTTCCATCTTCTGCACAATGTTCATACCAACCTCATACAGTAAATGAGGATTGGCCGAGGCTGGTCCTGTCACACCGTTGGCAATATTCCTGAGTTCATTTGATTCTTGAAATGGATCATAATCCTTGAAGAATGCGAGAACCTTCTCTGTGTCCTTCCTATCTCGTTCACGCCTTGCTTCAGTCATTTCTTTGTGCTGCTCAGAGGTGTGGAAATGCTTCCCTGTCAGTTCTTGCATAACTTCACTCACCTCAGCGCAGGCTGGCATAGCAAGTAACCAGCGCAGGCGTTGCGTTTCCTCCATGCCCCTACCACGTGTCAATCCACCATTCGTTTTCAAAGAGCGCATCAAAACCTGCTCTATAACCAAGTCGCTTGGCAGTCCTGCCCACAGCCGATCACTTCGGCGGATCACAAATAGACCGGAGTTCAATTGACAGAACATGTCTGGGTTGAGCTGCTCAAGTTCAATCATGTCTTGAATGTACACATGGGCTGACTTGGCATAATTGTTATGACCACACGCTGCAAAGTACGGCAACATCTCCTGGAGTGTTCCGAGGTACAGTAGGAAATCGCCCATTCTCAGTGCCCTCAGGAAGCGACGCAGCAGGTCAATCATGTCCATGTATTGAATCCATAGCTTTCCCATCTTATGCTCTGCTAAGGAGCTCTTCTCAGCTTTAAGTTTTTCAGAAATTCTGTTGAAAACGTCTTTACTGCAGACTTCATCCGGTGAAACGTCTTCACGCAACAGCTTATCCAAAAGATCTGCAGCCTCCTGGAAGTCCTTGTATGCGTCACTTTCCTCATCTACCATTGAGAGGTTGACACCGTATGCCCTGCCTAACACAATCGAACTCAAGGCTGTGTCAACCAAGAAGTGGCCTCTGATTGCTCGTGCATAGGCTTTCCCACTCAGCATTTGGGTCACAGCATTTTCAGCGTATATAAGTTCCAAAACCTCCTTAAGCCCAGATGCTTCCATAACATGGCCCATGCATCCCAAAAAGCTCATCACAGAGTGAAAGCCACCAAGGTTCAAAACAATGGGTTTCAGTTCGCTTCCTTCCTTCTCATGAACAATGATCGTCTTCGCTTTCCAATAAAGCGGTTGGTCGAATGTCAGCATTGGCGTCGTTCCCTGGCGATGGCTTTCCGCAGCAACGAAGTGAAGTGTTGAGTAAATACAACTCATGTCCGTAGGGTCCATGTCAATCATGGGCAAGAAATGGACGGATGATTTCCCTGGGTGTGGTCCATGGCACACACTCTGCATTAAGCCGGACCAGCCTGGTCGTTTTGGTCGAAGCAACCATGACGTTTTCCACAGTATGTCCAGATTTTCAAGCTTGTCAGATGCTGAAATGGGGTCAAGCTTTCTAAATTCGAGAGGCCCACCCTTCTTGCGAACACTGCGGTAGTATTTGATTTCAATTTGAGCTGCCGTGAAGTTTTTTTTCAGGTGACTGCAATCTTGGTATTGATGTTGTGTCTCTTACTTCAGGGGTGACAGCAACAATTATACCCATACCATGGTATGTTCCTCGCCTCGGTGTCCAAAAGTTGGAGACTTTTTATATGTTCATCAGAGGGACCTAATAAACAAGTTAAAGCCAAAAAACGTTGTTTGTAATACATTTATAGGGTCTAGGAGCAACCAGAAAAAAGTTATCTGTAAATTGAAGCTTTGGACGGCGGCCATCTTGAATTTATGCAAATTAACCACTTTCCCGGTGCCCAAAAGTTGGAGACTTTTTATATGTTCATCAGAGGGACCTAATAAACAAGTTAAAGCCAAAAAACCTTCTATTGCAATTTGTTCTAAGTCCAGCCCTACTTTGACTGGTCTACTATACTAGATCTGCATAACTGTGAAGAGCTATCAGCGGCCCGGCACGGAGGTTGGTTTCGAACAGGATTATTTTTCGTGGAGGGCGCAGCGACCACAGTTGAAGGTGGAGTGAGAACCTTGATTATTAGCGGCCGCTTGAAGAGGGTGTTGTTGCAACTCAACATCTTGTTCTAATGGATATAATTTGATGATAGGTCTCTTAGTCAAGCCAGATTTTGCTTTGACCTGTGCTACTCGTACATTGCTATCTTGTCCTGGGTAGAGTTTCATAATGCGCCCTAAGCTCCACAAGATGCGAGGTCCCTCATCATGCACAAGCACCACGTCGTTCAATTTGGGCCATACACCGGTTGATCTTGTTTTTTATTAATAGGCTTTTCTCAGCGATACCAGATACTCACTGGAACATCGCTTCCATAGGTCCCGGATAAGTTTGTTGATATAATTATACCTGGTATGTATTATGGCCTTGCTGTCGTAACTCGGATCCCGCTTATCTTTCAGCTGGACTGAATCCTTGGGAAAACCACGTATACGACAACCTTTTACTACCATATAAGGGTTAATAGGACTAAGGTCTTCCAGATCACCTGACGCATAAGACAACGGGCGATCATTTATGGTAGCCTACAGCTCCAGTAGGATGGCTAACTCCTCTACTGATACCAAGGCATGACCTAGAATCTTCTTCAACCCCGCCTTCACTATTCCGATAGCTCTTTCCCAAATTGCCTTGAACCATGGTGCTCTTGCCGGGATGAATCGCCATTCACATCTAGCATCGGTAAGGTGAGCTTGAAGGTGAGGATCCTCCTTGATCTCTTCCAGGTATCTAGAGGCTCCCACAAAAGTTTTTGCATTGTTACTCATCTTTATCTGAGGAAAACCTTGCCTACTACTAAACCTTCGGAATGCGTGTAGGAAGCTATCACATGTCATGTTGTTAACCACCTCGATATGAATCGATCTCGTGGTGGCGCATGTGAACAGTATCATGTAAGCCTTACTATTTGGTGAGTCCATGACAGGAATTGCTCCCGTATAGTCCATCCCAGTGACCCCAAAGGCATCTCCAGGAGTTGTATGTACTTCTGGTAGTGGGGTTACCCTGGCTGCAGTGTAGGCATTGCCTTGCAATTTACGTCATACCATACACTTTCTCGTTACTTGCTTGACGACTTACCTGATCTTGGGTATCCACCACTTCTGGCGAATATATGCCACCGCATGATTAACTACATAATGGCAACAGATATGGTGGCATTGATCAATTAGCAGGTTCGTGAAGGGATGCTTGGAAGGTAATAGGACCGGATAGAGATGCAAACTTCAGTCTACTCTCGCAAACCATTATATCTCCCCTCATGAGACTGTGTAAGACAAGCTTTGGATGATAGAGGAATGACTATAGATCAGCCAAAGAAAGTGGTAATAAACAGGAATAAATGGAGAATGCTTGTGAATAGTTGAGTGAACACGTGGTCATTTGGGGGAAGGGGTCGGGCACAAGTTGGACTATATAATAGTCTATCAGGCGCCTGGCCCGGGGAGACGATTAATATGAAGGGTGCGTCTGGAAGTGTGGTGGGCGGGCTTGTGGCTTCGGCTCCGCTGCATGTCTGCCTGCCGTGATCGGAACCTCTCTAGGTGGTCGGGGGCCAGTGGAGTGCTGGAGCGACCTTGGTGACCCTGGTCTCTGGGTCTTCTCCTGTGTGACCTAGATGTGTGTGAATTTGTGTTTTGTCTGTGTTTGTTCGTTGCTTTATGTTGTGTTTTCCCTGTTCTTGCTCTGTCTTGAGGAAGTTGAGGCAGCCACCCCCAAGAAAAAAAAATAATAAAAAAAAAAAATATAAAATACAAAAAATAAAAATAGGAAAAGTGGGGATTGGGACTGAGCATATAGATATATAGATAGATGACAAGCCCCAACTGGTTCAGCAGGTTGGTGCGAGTACCCTTGGCTAGTAGATGAAAAAAATGCCAAATCGACCAAAGCCAAATCGGCCAAAGCCAAATCGTTCAAAGCCAAATCGGCCAAAGCCACATCGGCCAAAGCCAAATCGGCCAAAGCCAAATCGGCCAATTTCTCCACATGGTGTTATATCCTAACCTAACCTAACCTAACTACTAATCGAGCAAATCATCCAATTTCTCCACATGGTGTAATATCCTAACCTAACCTAACCTAACTACTAATCCTAATATCTTTAACCTAACCTAACCTAACCTAAACTAACCTAACCTAACCTAAGCTAAGCTAAGCTAACCTAGCCTAACCTAACCTAACCTAACCTAACTACTAATCCTAATATCTCTAACCTAACCTAACCTAGCTAATCGAGCAAATCGTCCAATTTCTCCACATGGTGTAATATCCTAACCTAACCTAACCTAACTACTAATCCTAATATCTCTAACCTAACCTAACCTAAGCTAAGCTAACCTGGCCTAACCTAACCTAACTACTAATCCTAATATCTCTAACCTAACCTAACCTAACCTAGCCTAACCTAACCTAAGCTAGCCTAACCTAACATAATAGAAGTAATAGTCGAAAACATTTCTCAGTATCTAGCAGTGTGTATACACTGGCCTAGATAAAGGAGTCCCGTATGTCTCCTTATCATTTATATAATAAGCTCACAGATACGAGAGTCAGTATCGGCATGTTTACTAAGCATATATATTACACAGGAGTTTATTTGCCAGCCCAGATACTTCCCCATAGGTATTCTATCTTTGGAAGCAAACATTAGCTACACAACATATGACCTTCACATCACAAGGTCTATATCACATGACTGAACCAGTGTGTATACACTGGCCTAGATAAAGGAGTCCCGTACGTCTCATTATCATTTATTTACTAAGCTCAGAGATACAGAGCCAGGACAGGAGTTTATTTGCCAGCCCAGATAAGTCCCCATAGGTATTCTATCTTTGGAAGCAAACATTAGCTACACAGCATATGACTGTCAGAGGAGCTACAGCATATATAAACAGGCCCACTGCTCAACTCTGAACCATTCAAAATGAGTAACCCTCCGCCCGAGAACAACACCCCCACCAGTCCTCGAAAACGTAGAGGTATTGGTGCTGGGCGTAAGGATATTCGGATGTCTCAAGGACCCCCTGCTAATAACATCAGTGACTCTGACAGCGATTCGTCGTTTCAAATAACCCCTGGGAGGGAGCCCTCTCCCATACTTCACTCCCGGAAACCGTCAAAAAAACGTGCAAGGAAATCCTCGCCTAAACCGTCCCAATCACGTAAGTAAAATATTCGCTTCTAAGAAATGTGTGTTTAGCATGTATTCGCGGAATTTCCATTATAGTGTTTTATTACAGTAAAGCTCGTCGGGGTTAACAATATAAAAGAAAAATAATAATAGTTTTCAAGTGTAATAATTCCCAATATTTGTGAAAATGCTTTATAATCACACAGTAAGAAAATTATTTGAAAGAAAAGGCAGATGTAGTCATTTACTTTCCACATATTATAATAATAAAAATAATGCCGAGTCAACATGTATAATTATCGTATAGCCTACTCTCCCTCCATTACAGGTCATACGAGTTAGAGGAGTAATGACGCTGCACACCCTCCTCACATCTCTTCGTCTCAACCGGGGTCTAGCGGAATCCATAGCGATTCACCCTCCTCGCATGCCCCCAACCCCCGGTCATAGCCTCAGGCCGGCCCTAGCGGTCTCCAGGGAACCTCTCCAATACTCCGGAAACCGTCAAAAAAACGTACAAGGAAATCCTCACCTAAATCACGTAAGTAAAATATTCGCTTCTAAGAATTACGTGTTTAGCCTGCATTCACGGAATGTTCATTATTGTGTTGTTTATTTTACAATAAAGCTCGTCTTGGTTAACACTATAAAAGAAACAAAAATAGTTCTCAAGTATAATAATTCCCAATATTTGTGAAAATGCTTAATAATCACACAGTAAGAAAATTGATTGAAAGAAAAGACAAATTTAACCATTTATATTATTCCCAATATTTGTGAAAATGCTTAATAATCACACAGTTAGAAAATTGATTGAAAGAAAAGGCAAATTTAACCATTTATTTTCCACGTATGATAATAATAATATAAATAATGCTAATAATAATACTTTTATTATATTCACCATAGTAAGACAATTTATTGAAAGAAAAGGCAAATTTTACCATTTAAATTCCTTATATAATAATAATAATAATAATAATAATAATAATATTAATGCTAATACTAATAATAACGATGTGCTCTATAATTTTATTATTTTCACCATAATCCATTTGTCCTCCAAGAACATACATCGAGTCAACATGTATAATTATCGTATACTGTCCCTCCATTACAGGTCATATGAGTAAGAGGAGTAATGACGACACACCCCCTCCTTAACCAGGACCTAGCGGAATCCATAACGGTTCACCCCAATGCGTGCCCACAACCCCTGGTCATCGCCTCAGGCCGGGCCTAGCGGTTACCAGCAAAGGTAATGAAAATCTACCCACACACACCCAGATATGCACATGCACACACACACACATACACACACACACACACACATGCATGGGTTCAAATCCCGATGTATCAATGGGAAGATATTATTGGGATGGAATTTGTACTGTACCTAGTATCAGTGCATTACCACAAACCCACCGAAACGTCAATAAAATACCCTCATTGTTCCCTGATTAAATAGCACTGTATGAATATTCCCATATTCAAAATATGGTGCAATGCCTGGTGAGTTATCTGCTCAACAGGTGGCGTTGTGTGTGTGTAAGAGTGAAAGTCCGAGTGTAGGGGGTGAGACAGTGAAGCACGGGAACGAGGTGGCTTCAGAGATGGGATTGTTTCGGGCCATGAGTGAGCACCTTGCCTCATGTGAAGGCAAGATGGCAGGTGCTCGTTGTACTCTACGTGCTTCACATGTCTCACTCCCTAGACTGGAACAAGACCTCACAGGCTTCACTGTTCATAGTAAAGCGGTGAATGTTAAGGCTCTCAGCCTATGCCCGAGAGGAAGTAAGTTGGAATATAGAAAAAATAAATAAAAAATAAAAAAATACACACACACATTAATTGTCATATAGTTGTTAGGAAAACCTCCGTGCTAGATTTAGCAAATAATGTCAGCTCCATACTGTAATATGGATATGTCGTTTTTATTTTAGGCAAAACGACACGTCTGCTTTATTATTATTATTATTATTATTATTATTATTATTAAATGCGAACAGTGACCTAGTTTACAGACACAGTATAAACTAAAACGTGAATATTCCAATAAATGCATGCTGTTTAAACTTAGCCGACTATCGTCTCCAGAACAACTCAACACACACACACACACACACACACACACACACACACACACACACATCAATTGTCATATACTGTAGTTATTAGGTAAACCCCCATGTTACATTTAGCAAATAATGTCACCTCCATACTGTAATAATATAAATCGCTCAAATACTGTTTCTCTAGTCTACATATATATATATATATATATATATATATATATATATATATGTATATATTATTATTATTATTATTATTATTATTATTATTATTATTATTATTTAATACAAACAGCACCCTAGTTTTCAGACACTAACATGAATATTCCAATAAATGCATGCTGCTTAAACATGGTCGACTGTAATTCCCTCCCCTGAAATCCTATTCACGTCTTTTTATATTTCAGATCCCACCAACACCTGCCGATACCACCACCATCACCATCAACGCCGCCCTCTTCCAACTACTCCACTCCTCCCACCTCGCAAGTAACCAGCACCTTTGAAGACGCCATGCAGTACATCGACTTCCACATTCCTCAGGACATTCGCGATGACGCAGCGAGTTTCCTCGTACACATACGTGGAGCTATAAGAAATCAAATCCTCGGGCTCTTCCAGAGATACAGCGACGGTCAAGGACACTTCCCAGCTCTCAAGGTGTACGCTGATTTCACAATACGTCTCACCCGACAGGACCCCGAAAGCGACACTCCAACCACCCGAGAGCACCATATGCGCACCCAAAGCCGAATCTTATCACACAACGAAGTAGAAGACTTTGTGGAGGAGCTCATTGAACACCTTCTCTCCCGGTACGAGGAGAGCATATCGGAAGAAGAGGCAGTGGCTACGTAATGGATATGATCCTAAAATTTGGCATCTTCTTCGCGTACATTCAAATGAATAGCGTTCTAGGTGACTACGAGGACTACCCCCGTGGAGTCAGAGGACATGCCTGCATCTATAATCCTAAAAGCCAGAACAATGACTGCATGATGACGGCTCTCAATGGACATGCACACCTGAAGAGAGGCCTACCCCTTCCAGACCGACGCCACCAGAGAACTATGCGCAATATTCCAACCGGCCTCGTGCGGATGGATGATGTGTCCAGTCCCGCGGCGTGGGATGACCTCAAGAAACTCGAGCGGCTCAACGATATTAGCATTCGCGTCTATGGTCTCGAAAACCCCAGCAACAACCGAGCCTGCCTCGTCTTACTCCGGAAGGGAGCTAGCTCCGGGAACCCCGTTCAACTTCTACTTTTGAAGAACCACCACGTCGCTCTTATTACCGACTTTAATGAATACCTAAATGCTCTCACTCGCTCAACGAGGTTCTTCTGCTGGCAGTGTCTCTACGGGTTTCCAAGACAGGAGGATCTAGTCGAACACGGGTCAACATGCCCCACCGGTCTAACCAAACTTAAGTTTCTTCCCCCGGGCTCTAAGGTTAACTCTCCCAGACGTATATGACGCGATCGAGTCATATGGCAGAGTGAACCAAAAACTCATATGACGCGATCGCGTCATATGGACTTATTATATTGCTAGAAAATAAGTTTATGACGCAATTGAGCCG